>OX101818.2:44274446-45690446 GCA_944452925.2 Chrysolina oricalcia | reverse complement strand
TTATTTAACAAACATACGTAGATATAAACCCTCAGTAAACACCGGACTGGCGGAAAAATTACAGAGACTGCGTACAAAATTGTAATATTGTGCAATAAATCATTATAGGCCAATAAACACAGCAATTTTTCTCATAAAAGTTCAACTTAAATTGCCCGCTGATTTCTTTTTTGCAATTCGGTCGTCACGGAAGGTTGAATAATTAACAATAAAGTTATCACCCCCTGGGGGGGTGCAACCCCCCCAAAATCGTAAAAACTTTTTTCTGGAAGGTATTTTATTGACATTGCAGCTCTGGGCAATAAATATGAGTGAAAATCGGTATTAATAATAGAGGCGAATTATTTTCAACAATTAAACCCTCTCCCGGGGCATCAATCCCTTTCCGAAATCGTGTTTTTTTGGGGTATTTTCTATGAATATGTAAAATTATCAGTCCTGAGAGATAAAATTTAGCGAAAATTTGTAAAAATAATAGGTTTAAATTATAAGAAACGATTTTTTTCCCGCCCCCGCATTCGGGGCATATCCCCTGCATCGCGGAAACATTGAGGTGAGAGGAAAGGGGGGGGGGGAAATTGAAAAAACTCTCAAACAAATTTTGAGAATATGCTTATTTTTGCAGTGGAATTACTAGTCCAACTCACTAATGACTCCTTCGCCCAAGGCATCTACCCACAATTTCTAAAATTGAATGTTGTGATACCCCTTCACAAAGGGGGTAATATCACAGATCCATTGAACTTCCGACTTATTATGCTCATTTCATCCATCGGAAAAATCATTGAAAACCTGGTCAAAATTAGGTTGAATAATTTTGTATCCGCCCACAAAATCCTTAATACTCATCATTTTGGCTTTCAATCCACAAATAGTACTGGAGATGCTATATATTTTCCATCTGTTGAAAATACTCTTTTATGAGATAAACTCGAAAAAGGTATGTGCAGCAGTTTTCTGTGACTTGTCGAAACCTTTCTATTGTATGAACCACGAAATACTACTGCGCAAACTTCATCACTATGGGTTCAGAAATCAGAGTATTAGCTGGATCAGATCATACCTCAGTGAACGCACCCAAGTTGTGAGAACTGACACTTTGTCAGATATTGGCCTTGTCAGGCATGGTGTGCCTCAGGGCTCGGCACTAGGGCCAGTACTTTTCTTGTTATATTTTAATGAACTTGCTTACATCAAATCTGATGGCATATTCACAATTTTTGCATATGATACAACTATCATGTGGCATGACAGCAATGAAAACAATCTTCGACACGAAATAGCACAAGATATTATCAGTGTAAGAGAGTAGTGCAAGTCCAATCTGCTTTACTCCAATAAAGAAAAAAACAACCTCATGTCATTTAATTGTAATCTAACAGGCATTTCCTTGGATAATGATGTAATGCCGAATAAAATTTCCAACAAATTACTTGGAATCAACTTGGATAACAACCCAAATTTTAATAACCACACTGAAATACTGAGCAAAAAACTAGCTTCGGGATGTTATGCCCTGCGGATGGTGTTGAAAAAATTAGGTATTTTGACCGCAAAGATTGTGTATCACGCTGTAATTGAATCGCATCTGAGGTATGACATATCATTCTGGGGCACCTGTAACCAACATCACTTCAAAGCAATATTTGTTATTCAAAAGCGCGCTATTCGATATCTGTGCAAAGTTAGGCCTAAAGTGTCCTGTAAACCCTTATTCAAGGAGCAAAAATTACACACACTTCCTTTTCTATTCATCCTGGAAACTGTGTGCTTAGTACATAAGATCAAATCATCTAACGAAGTTGTCGTTGGCTTCACGCGCCAAAATATATAACCATCTTCCGACAAGCATCAAAGATATTCAATCGGTTGATCTATTTAGACAGGCTGTTAGGCAAGTTCTTATTGAACCGGTACTTTATAGTGTTCAAGAGTACATTGACAAATGTATGGATGGCATACAGTTATAAAATTATAGGTTAGATTTTTAACTATTGTGTACGCACATTGTGAATATCCTCCATGTTTAACAAAATAGTGTTATGGCTATGGTTTCATCCATTTTATTGTCGTATTTATTCATTTATTCATTCATTTATGTTTACATATTTTATTTATAACTCCTATACAGTTTTTGAAGTGTGACTATTCTCATATACAAGTTGTATCTATATGTGTGTTTGTGTATATATGTGTCTATATATTCACATATATTTTATTTATTCATAATTCTATGTTATAATATATTTGTTTGCTCATCAATAGCACCTATGTTATTCCAGACTCATATATTTTTTCATATTATCCTAATACTACTTATTTATTATGGATTTGTCAATGAGATGTTCATCTTTCGACAATAAAGCATATTTTGATTGATTGATTGATTGAGTGCGGTACTATCATCCTCAAAGCAATTGTCTGGACATGAGGTAGCTCTCAACAAATCATTGATGTGAAAGAAAAGCAATGTTGCTTCTAAAATGGATCCCTGCGGAAAACTAACAGTTTTTGGTGAAGTGACAGATGAAATGAATTAACCACTACGTGGAGCGATATGCCTGAGAGAAAGCTGAAAAACGCAAATGGGGGGAGGAGGGCCATCAGCTATAAGAATCTTGGCGAGGAGTCCCTGGTACCAAACGCTTTGGAGATATCTAGTGCCACTGCAAGGGTTTTACCATATTTTTCAATGGCTTTCTGTATTTCGTGAGCTAGATGTGGATGGCGTTTTCCATGGCCTTTGAGACGACAGAAAGCAGTGCCATAGGCCTGTAGTTGCTAGGCAGGTTTTTTCCTTCATTGGGGACAGTTTGTACGAAAATACCTTCAAATTATAGAGATCCATGTAGTTTTGAAAACCAATAATAAGATTATGACAGGATTAATGATCAAAGCATTCAAAGTTTGATGAAAAAATAATATTATTCTGTAAGTACCGAACAATTGTTCTAATATAACCTCAATAATTATTTTTCTAATATTTCATAAATACGGACCAGAATGTACCCAAATATTTTTGTTAAATGTTCAATAAAATTAGTTCTCTTTGTGTGATACATCTTTCCTATTGGATTCATGTAAAAATTATTTGTAAGTAGGTATAATACAGTCAGGCGAAATTAAAATACGACATACCCTTGTTTTTCAAGTAAGTGGTAGAAAAAGTTTATTGTGCAACTCGTGCGGAAACTTGATATTTTCCGCATTTCTTGCACACTATACTATTTTATTGAGAATATTTCTGAGTTGGTAAAAGGACCCCGCACATATCAAATGGGAAATGGATCCCTGTCGAGTTGGCTGAAATTTGGACATGTTGTAGTCTATGCCCTTTTGATCAAAAGTCACTATTGACCCGAGACCTGAAAATGGACAGTTATTTAGATATCGAAATTCAAAAGTTGCAAGTAGTGCAAATCTCCCAAGCGATTACATTTGATTTTGACCCTGTATAATGGCGATGACTTTGCAATATCAACATGCAGAAACGGAACATCCGTGCAAACCTTGCACTTACGATCTCCACTAACTTCACCTTCACCGCAATCACACCCCTTCCTCCACTAACACCACCCCTCCCACATACACAAAAATACACAGGAACAATATCGTCGATGGTAATACGAAATCGTTTTGTGATGTGTTGATATTCCCAATGAGGTTCCATTCAGGTACATGCCAGGCTGTAGATTCCTCAAAGACCCAGGCCAGAAATACTATCAAGACAATAATAATAGAGTGAGCCACCCGGGCTACCACTCTAAAGAACTACTATATAACAACATCCGAGCACTTTGATGGCTCCCGGATGACTGATTCTTTAACCCACCATCATGCACCCCCTTAAGTTGAGGCCCGGAAGGATGAACTCCCCAGCACTCGTACGTACTCGAAAGCTCACCCCCCCCTATCCACCACCCCCTCTCGTTAAAGCGGTTCCTCATCCTGATGACTGGCGATCAGCAGAATAAAATCTGACCGTTTGATATGGAGTGCCCAGCCAATTCTCGGCTTGAAGCTCCCTTATATCTGACATGAGTTGACTTTTAAACAATGACTTTACTGTGCATGGTGCCCCTCTGAAACTGGCTGTAGGCCTGAAAAAACTCTCGGCTGAGGGCCGAGTGCTGTGTGCTAAATTAATTGAAATTGAAATTACTACTTGGTCGGTTCTTCGTGGATCTGAAACATAAAAGCATGATTAATCGTGATTTGGTGCCTGTTGAAGTAGACGTTGGCGTCGCCGAAGGTCTCGCCTCCGCCGTACTTCTTCAGGGGTGTCGTTGTCTCCTTGGTTTACTGGGCGTCTGAATTTGTCTCTTTCTCTGTCGTCTTGCTCACGTCTGTTCTCGTGGAGCTCCGTGAGCAGCGGGTTCGTGTGGGTCTCTACTCTGTCTAGAGTAGTCCCCACATGTTGTCTGATCAGTCTGTCGATATAATCCGGGTGGATGTCTAAGTCTCGATATATGAACCTGTTGGGCATATATTGTGGTGCGTCTGTTGCCATCCTCAGGCAGACGTTGAAGAAGGCCTGTATCCTCTGCCTATAACTGTTCGCGCACTGCCCGCAAGCAGTGGATGCGTACAATATGATGTGCAGAAGAATTGTCTTGATGAGGCGTAGTTTCAACTCGAGTGCCATGTTGCTCCTACGTCCGATGAGTGGGTACAGCTTATGCCTTGCGGCTTTCGCTATAGCTAATCTGTGGGAGACGTGCCTCTGAAACGTGAGTTTCTTGTCCAGGGTTACTCCTAGGTAAACGGCTTCGTCTACCCATGGAATTCTCTCGTCGTTCATTGTAACATGGCCCTCGGGTGTCCTACGTCGCCTCGTGAACAGTATGGCTTTGCTTTTGTCAGCATCTTCCAACGACTGAACCACGGTTCCAGCTTGTTTATCTGAAGTTGCAGCTTCGATGTTACTCCTCTCTCATGAGATGACTCAGCAAAGATTGCCGTGTCATCTGCATAGAGAGCAAGTTTGGTCATGGGGTTGTCCGACATAGGCATGTCTGCAGTGTAGATCGAAAACAGGTGTGGCGACAGTACTGCTCCCTGTGGTACTCCTGCTTCTAGCCTCCTTCGTGAAGAGAGAGCATTTCCGACTTTGCATCGGTAATGTCTACTCCTTAGGAAGGAGTCTATCAGCTTGACCATTGGTATGGAGTATCCGGCATCAACCAGTTTTGCGATCAGCCCATCGTGCCAAACTCTATCGAAGGCCTTGGAGACGTCAAGGAAGACTGCTCCTGTAAGATGTCCTCTTCTCGTGCGGTTCCAGCTCTGGATGGTGGCGTCCACTATCCGGGTGACCTGGAGTTCTGTTGAGTGTTCCTGTCTGAAACCGAATTGCTCATCTGGTAGGATGTTCAATTCTTCAAACATTGTCTCAAGTCGAGTCCTGATCACCATTTCTGCGACCTTACTCATGGCAGGTGTTAGGCTGATGGGGCGGTGGTTTTGCGGGAACGTGTGGTTCTTGTTGGGCTTCGGAATCATGATGACCGTAGCTTCTTTCCAGCTGGATGGAAAGTGTCTAAGTCTGAGTACAGCGTTTATGATGTTTGTCAGGGCTGCTAGTCCTTTCCTAGGTAAGGCTTTTAGTGCCCTGACTGGTATGTCGTCTGGGCCCGGTGCTTTCCTGGTCTTGGCGTGTCTAAGTATGGCCTTGATTTCCTCTGGAGATGTCGGCTCTAGGAGAATGTCTGAGTCGTCAGTCCTTCTGAGCCGTCGGATCGTCTGGTCTACGTGCGTTTCCGTGTCCTCGACCTCATCGGTGTAATCGACCTCGTTCTCACGGCACTGACGTTCGAAGGAGTCCGCAAAAGCTTCTGCCTTGTCCGTCTCCGTGAAAACGATGCCCATCTCACCATGAAGTGGGGGCCTGATCAACTCCCTGACCTCAGGTGGGATCCCTCCTTGGAAGTCGAAGTTTGTCGTCTGTATGTCTCTTGAGCACCGTTCCATTGCTGTCAGTATTCCTTGTCTCAGTTCGGTCACCGCCGCCTCTAGTTGTCGTGATGTGTCGATCCTGGGGATGTTAATTTCGTTGTGGACTGCCCTTTGGAATCGTGACCAGTCCACTATCCGCTTTGTCGTGTGCACGATTTCCGCTTCTCCCTCCCCTATTGTTAGTAGGATTGGATTGTGGTCTGATGATCCCTCGTCCAGTACAGAGATGTCCACCAGAGTTGGAATACTCTGTATGAGGGCTATGTCCAGAATGTCCGGGTGTTGGTCTTCCCTCCCAGGATAGTGAGTAGGTTCGTGTGTCGCCGTCACTGCAATGTCGTCAAAGTCTGGTAGTAAGTTGTCAGATAGGTCTCTGCCACGTGGGTTGGTGTTGCGGCAGTTCCAATCTCTAGATTTCGCGTTGAAATCTCCTATTGCCACCGTTGGGTGGTGGTCAGGAAAAAGTTTCTCCAAGTCCGTTTTCCTCAGGTTGGGGCCTGGAGGAATGTATACTGAGGAGACTCTTAGGAGATTGATTCCGTCTACTTTCACTCTGATCGCTACCGATTCACCGAGTGAGAGTTCCGGAAGCATGTCCTCGTTATATTCCAGGTCTGATTTTACCAGGAGGAGCGAGCCACCTGCTCGAGCTCTGGGTCCTGGTCTGTCATTCCTGTAGCATGTGTATCCTGGCATGCCAAATTCCTTGCTTGGGTTCAACCTGGGCTCTTGTAGTGCCACCACGTCTGCGGAGATTCTGGAGATAAGTTCCAAAAGTTCATTTTTGCGCTGGATTGCGCCGTTGATGTTCCAAGAACATATCTGCAAGATCTTCGGAATCCGTGCTGGCATTATTGTCCGGAGGTTGTGGCCATGGCGCTGATAACCGCCAAGAGTTGGGTAAGTACCTGTGGGGGTACTTTTATCAGAGTTTCGAGAATTAGTGCCTGAGTTTTTGCGGCCTCAGTACTTTCATCTCGTCGTGGAGGGCCCCATTTTGGTAGTGCCGTTTGCGGTTGTGGTCCATTTCTGGGCGCTGGTCCCTGCTTTGGGGCTGCTGGTCCCTGTCTCTATGGAGTTGGTCCTTGCCTTTGAGGTTGTCGCGCTGCAACCCTTGGTTTGGGGAACTGTGGGCATCCCCGGTAGCTAGCTGGGTGGCTACCCCCACAGTTGGCGCACTTTGCCGGTTCCTCCCTGGCCTTAGTGCATGTGTGCGTGGCGTGGTCGCCTCCGCACTTCACACATCGAGCTTTTGAGTGGCAGCACTTTTGTGCATGCCCGAACCATTGGCAATTGTGGCATTGCGAGACCTTTCCTTTTTGAGGGCGCTGAGCTTCGACTTTGACCTTGAGGTCAAGTACGTCCTTTGAATCGAAAATTTCTCGATTTGCTCTGGGAACTTTAACTAGGAACAGTGGGAGCACTGCTCTAGTTCTCCTTGAGGTCATTCTGTGGCATTCAATGACCTCATAGTTCCTTGCCTCTAGATCCTCCTTCACGTTCTCCGCCGTGATGGAGTCTCTGATTACCACATGCAGAGGTATTTCTTTCTTCAGCTGGTATGTGAAGAATTCCAGCTTGATTTCTTCAAACAGCTTGGTGGCGTTTCTCCAGTCTGCTTCACTATTAGTGAACAGGTGGATTCCATCTTGTCTCGCTTGAGCTTTGTAAAATCCAATCTTCCTATTCCTTAGGATTGTGAATATCTTCAGCCATTGGGACTTGTCCCTGATGATCACTGCAGTGGGTTTTTTGGGTCCCTTGTGGTCCGTGTTTTCCGGGATGGTCTCCATGCCACTTATGGTCCCATCTTCGGATGTCGTTTGGAAGGTTGCCGGTGTTGGGGTGGGTGCCTCCTCCGTGTGTCGGATGGATTTCTTTTTGTGGCTGACTACTACGAATCTGGCGTCGTCGTCCTCTTGGTCGGACAGTTCGAAAGAATCTCCGTGTTGTCTCTTCCTGTTTCCAGTTCCGGTGCCTACGGGGTTTGGCGGTTGGGGGATGTTTTCAATGACGTCCATATCATTGGATGTTTGGGGGGTGGGGACAACTGCTGGAATGCTCTCAGTTGCTAGTATTGCGGGAGAAGCAATACTACTTGCTTTGAGAGCGTTTATCTCCGCTTTCATCGCTAAGATGACCTCAACCAATCTCCTCCTCTCGTTATCGGCCTTCTCGGCCTCTCTCTTGAAGTGAGCTGCCTGCTCCTGGGCTACTAGAAGTTGTTGCCTCAGCAACGACTTCGTATTCTCCTTCTTAGGAGTCGTCTCCTCATTGCTGCTGCTGGACGACGGTTTTCGGAAATTCTCTCTGTCGAGAGACTCCGATTTCCGTCGGGATTTCCCCATCCTTCTTCACTAACTCTTCGTTTATTAGAACCGAATTCTTTCCATACGAAGAAGGCTCTAAAAAGAGCCTCTGGCCGAAGCCAGAGTTACGAAAAAGGGGGTACGCAAATCTCGCTTCGAAAAGCTGTGATTCTGCCAAGTGTTCATATAGCCCTGGCTCGTTCAGGTATGACCCGTTCCTTGCCGTAACTATTTCGCTTCGTCTCGCTTAATGACTTCTCATTGGCAACACACAAACAATTTAATCAGGTAGTCTAGGGAGCTTCTGAATACACGTCTGCTCGCTTCGACTAATGATCGAACTATGACTGATTCTTTAAGCCATCTCAGCTTCTTAAATAATCACACTGCACATTTGCTCCGGCCAATGCCAAAGCCAAAGTGGTGGGAGTAGCCTATTTGAACTTCGCCTCCAGTTAAACATATTGGCATGCAATTACCCAAAGTAAGAGATGCGAATTCTTTTTCGATCGCGTGAGAGATCTGCACTAGTCGCAACATTTGACCTTTGATACCTAAAAACTGTCCATTTTTAGGTCTCGGGCCCATGGAGACTTTTGATCAGAAGCGTTTAAACTACAAAATATCCAAGTTTCAGCCAATTGACAGGGATCCATTTCACATTTGATTTGTGTCCTTTGTAAATCAGTTTAAACAATATTTTTGTGGTGTATGTGATATGCTCGTTCCAGCGCAGAAATTGGTCTACCATAACACTCAGGTTTTTGATCAGTCTGTCTCTAAAAATACTCAAAAGTTCCTTCTCCTCCTTTCTGTGTCATTGCACATTATCACGATCCAGAGTATTGACCTAAAAATGTCATTTTTTCCAACAAATTCTATCAAATAACCTAATGCAGTCAATGTAGAAGTTACCGAAACAACGCTATTCTCCCTTCAGTTTTTTGTTGCCTTCGAGTAGTCACGCAAGAAAGTTGAAATTGTTATTTCGTCACGAAATCGCGAAACGTGTGCGTGTTGCATTTGTTATATAACTTTCTTCTTTGTTTTATCTTACGAATCGAGCACGCTTTTTTCGTGATATTCTGGAGTTGTAGACATATACAATCTACCATCTAAATTAACCTAGGCCGGTAGTAATTTAAGTAATATAAATCTTATCGAGAACTTTGCATACGTGTGTTTTGGTTTTACTCACTGTAGGTACGCATTGGAGGAGATTTAATGCATGAGAATCTTTTGTATGAAGGGTGGAAAGAGATTGTAGGATTAGGTGGTGATCATAAAGATTATTGCAGATAACTAGTTTGAGACTTACTAAGTGTTCTTAATGATTATACCTTTGCAGGGGGTTCCCTAATTATGAACGAATTTTCAAGAGTGTGATTATACACGGAAAAATTGATGATAGTTCACTTTATAAACCTTGGTCCGAAATTATTTCCTTACGAAATACAGATCGTTAAAGTTTAAGGGGAAAAAGTGGTGAACCGGAAAATTCTCCGACAACAATTCACTGAGGGAAAATTCCCCGACAACAGTTCACCGACTGGATGATTCCACGCGAAGATAATTTCCCGACGGTAGATTTCCCGACAGCAGTTCACCGACTGGATGACTTCCCGATGGTAAAAATTCTTACATCCTGTCCTTAGTAAGTTGGGTTGTGAGCTAATACCTCGGAGCAAAGTGTTATTTCGTCATATTTCGCAACGAGAGCTGCTATTCGACATACACAATCGCGGGCTTTATACGACTAGGGGTATCTTCAGCGCCTCCTACGTATTGCTCTATCTGAAGCTCATGTAAACGTTGCTCTTGATATCGAAAAAACCAAATTCATAGCATTTTTCTCTAAAGACATATATCAATTTTTTTTCAGACCCTTCATATTCATAATGTGACCTGTGAAGTATCCACTAACTGTCATTGAAATTGCCCATTATAAAAAAAAAATAAACAAAAATCGCGGTTTTTTCCACATAACTCTGTATCTTGACCTCGTTCGCGGGCCAAACTTGGCAGAAGGTACGAACAGCACCATATCTGCTGAAATGTAAAACCAGCAGACGGTTACAAACTGACTGGAACTTAAACGCCCCCCCACCCCTCCTTGACCTGGAGAAATTTGATAACTACATCCAGGTGACTTGAGGCCAACAAACGGTTTCTTCAACTGTCATTGAATCATAAAGGCAGCTCTCTAACTATAATGGTATCCGTAGAAACACAACCTATTTTTTATTTCATGTTTTACATGCAACTTTATCTGAATCATTTGTGGGTGCTACAGGTGTGCTATTTCCGAAAAGTATTGAAATTTCCGAATTTATTGATGGGGTTCTGTTCTCTAGTAGAGAGCTGGAAGGGGCGAAGAATGTTGTTTTTCTTACTGACAACAACAAATCATCTAATTCTAAAATATTATCATCAACATCTAGGTACCAAATTATATTTCATTTTAATGCAAAAAGTATCTATAATTGTTTGTACTCGATATAAAACTGAAAATCACATATTCAAGTTCTTTTCGCTGATTATCCACAAATTTTTTCTGTTTTGAGGCTATGGGCAGAAATTTCGTTGTGACATATAATCTTCTTTTTAAAATAAATGAATATTCTAATAGAATGCTTATTACAAAGCGCAGTATTGTTGAAACCAAACTTCCAAGGATTACCTTCCTATGAGTATTGAAAACTACTCACGTCAGTTCCTTACTTACTCATAACTTAATTTTCTGATCGACACCACCCGACCTATCCACCGCAGTTGAATGAAAAGATTATATTTACTCACCATTTAATAATTTTCAGTGAAAATTTTTTGTTCGATTCACTAGCTGTCTTAGAAATATACGGTACCTACATCCTCGTATTTTTTTTGCTTGTACAAACTCATATAACAGATTCTGAAGGTTGTCCCTGGGATTTGAAAAAAACCAATGTATAACATGTAATAGCGCCTCTACACCATCGGCCATGATGGACGAATACAGAATTGGCCACGGTTGCCACCATCATTGCGCAGCGGTCCACACGATCGTGCATATTTATTGTTAATTGTCGTTTGTCACCACAGACCTCATAAATGAGGTCTGTGTTTGAATAGAATAGAATAGAATTTATTTGACCAAGTTACAATTATGTTTTTGGAAAGTCAATCAGGTGCAAAACGTTAATTACAAGTCATTTAAAAATACACCTAAAATATCACAAACATAACAATATTTAAAATCGAAACAAGAACATGACTTAGTGTCGAAATTAGAGTCAGGCACAAGATTGAGAAGTGGGGGCGCTCTCAGATATTCGACGATAGAGTAAAAACAGTGGAACAGTAAATGTCGTTTTAGTTTTAATTTGAAACAATTGTAATTGAGCATCTTGAACTCTTGGGGAAAAAATTATAGAGTCTAACATTCAGAGAATTCATCTGAGATTTGTTGAGCCTATATCGGGAAGGTCTTATGTCGTGCGCTGCACGAGTTTGATAATCGTGAAAATCAGAATTGGAACAAAAATTATTTTCATTTCTGTGAATTTCTAGAAGATTATTATAAATAATTGTTGACAATAATCCCTGTAACCAGTACCAGCAATGATTATTATTCTTTTCTGCATTTTAAAGACTTTACATGAGTGAACAGAGTTTCCCCATAACAGTATGCCTAATTAATATGTGTGTGGAAGAAAGAGAAATAACACGACCGTACAGTGTTGTCGCAGAGTTGATTTTTCAAATTGCGCAAAAGAAATATTGAACTTGATAATTTATGACATAACTCTTCTATATGTAATGACCATGATAGTCTATCATCGATAAGTACTCCAAGAAGCTTAACACTCTTTTCATTGCCTGCAATGCCTTTATTGAAAATTAGTTTTTGACTTTTATTGTTGTTTAATTTGAGGTTATTTGCATTATGTTATGTGCCCTATTCAAAGAATCAGCCATGGTGTTTAAAAGACTATCTGCATGAGTGGAAGAGTGTATTAATGTCGTGTCATCAGCGTAAGCAATGCATTTATTAGGGTACATGAAGTAAAAGAGATATTTCACGTAGATAATGAAGAGTGACGGGCCAAGAACTGATTCCTGAGGTACCCCATGTGAAATAGCTTGAAAGTAGTTTGTCACATGGATGTTGAAACAGTAGCAGCTATCGTTGAGTATTTATTTAGTGGATATAACAACCGACAAGTTCGTTTCCGCTCATGGGCAAATACAGCCGATTATGCCTTCCACACTGGCCGATGGTATAGAGGCGCCATAAAATTCTACTAATTATCGCATCCCAGATGATGACACGAACTTTAAAATTTTAATTTTCATGGTTTTTGTGGGTGCCAAAAAAAGTTCGTAATTAATGGCATGACGCGGAGCAGATGTAGTGGAAAAAACATTAACCATTAACAAATGTCATCTACGAAGGCATTCCTACCAAAGAGGCATTCATGCTCTTCCAGAAATAGCTTGTCTTCCTCTGGTATATAACTTCCTAATAAGTTCCCTGTCTTTTATTATGCCATCAAAGCGAAGTGCACCCGTAACATGAATGAACGTGCCACTATATCTTACTAAATGCGGGCATATCAAACTAATACGATTAAGAATGAATGAATGAATTCAGAAGTTGTTAATATTAATTCAAATTATTATTAGCTGATACCCATCATAGTGGGTTTCAGCGACATTAGACTCCAATATTTTCTTCAATTTCTTGGATAAATACGAGTATAAAATATAATCTGACATATTTCACCTATACAGATTTTGCTGACCCATTTTCACGTTTCCGGTATTTTAACTACTGAAAATTATGTCAGTACTGAGCTCAAAAAATTAAAATTTAGCGATCGGACGTGTGCTAGGCGTAGGTATAGAAAATTCATTTTCCTTTTGCAGAAAAATATTAGTTTTTTTATTTTCTCGTTTATGGCATTTCAACACAAGAATAGGTAGAACAATCTTATAGAGAAAAACCAAAGCCATAAGGTTTGCACGTACTTAAAGGGTTTAAATAAAAGAGCGATCTTTTAAAAAATAGGTGGTTGCTGATGCATTTTCTCGCTTATGGCAATGGACAGAATGAAATTTAATATCGTTAGGAACCCAAAAAAAAATTCCCATAAGCCGGTCAGCTGTTGATGTATATTTTCAGGACGGAAAATTTTGTTAATTTTTTTTTTCGTTTTCCAGCAAACTTTCTCGTTTATAACATTTGAACCATATGCTTTTGATGATGGATTAACATTATAATAAAATTCCCATAAGCTTTGCATATAGATACCTCAAGAAAAGCCACAAGTTGTAAAGTTGTAGGAAAATTTGTGAAAACGTTTTTCTTTTTCTCGTTGATGGGAATTGGCATGTGAGAAGAAAAAAGTATTTCAAGAACAGAAAAAAAGCCTTAAATGATATCGATGTTTTATACAGTATAGCCCTTTTAATATGGAAGCATCCTTATAAAATATACTTTTTTCGACCGATTAGAATGCTTTTTTTCCAGGTAGATAATTAAAAAGTCCACTAGAACACCAAATTTCATGGAAAAATCTTCATTTTCAGGGCCAACTATTCTTTTTTTTTTTCGCGGTAAAAACTGAAAAATTTATTAGCCATTTTTAGAGAAATCTGACTTCACCACTGGATTCGTGATATTTTCAAATACCTAGTTCATTTTGAAATTTTGTTGAAATTCGTCTTTCAATAAAAAAGTTTTGGGCGAATTAAATTATAAAGATATATCGTTTTATCTACTCTTATCCAAATTCGAAATACATTACTGGATTCAGGAAGTCTCAAAATATCACCAGAATTTCATCGAAATTTATTAACAAATAATAATAAAAAAATCATTAAATAAAATGATATCTTCATGAAATTCCATCAACATATTTTTCAAATTTTGTTATGTTGTAATTTTATTTTTTATAAATAGATATTTGAAGAAATTCTGACCAGTGATATTTCGAGACTTCCTGGTGTATTCCAAATTTTGATAGGAATTCTGATTAGACGGCATATTTTTAGAATTTCATTTTCCTATAACTTTCTTATTGATGGACGAGTTCCAACATACTTTTAACAAGAACTATTTGAAAATGCCGCAATTCCAGTGGATTGGTCAGATTTTTTCTAAAAAAATAATTTTAGATTTTGTACTTTGGAAAATTAGAATGGCCCTGAAAATGAAAAATTACTCATTAAATTTGGTGTCCTGATGGACTATTTGAATGTCTACCTATTGAAACAAATCTTTCCAATCGGCTGAAAAATTAAAGTTTAATACGAGTGCTTTAAATGGGTCACAAACTCTGCATAAATGAATTTGAAATTATTTGAAAATGCTGCTGCGAGAAATTAATAAAGATGAAATTGCTCATTTCTTCTTCTATGAGATTTGGCATATGCATTGCAAACTTCATTCTTATGCCTTATAAAAAAAGCCTAAGTCGGAAGTATGATAGTAATGTTAAAAACACTTAATTTATTTATTTGAGAAATACCTACCCACTTTTACTTCAAGCGTATCTCCAAACAGAATCAAATGAACTCCAGTGCTTCTTAAGAAACATCTTATTTCATTTCCATGTAGCAATTTCATAGACAAATGTGAGCAGAAATCATTACGAATACAGGGTTATCCGCAACTGCATGCATGCCCATTTTTGAAAGTATAAAATATGACAGTTCCCGAGCGAGAACGTTTACAAAATGATCTCTTTCACTAGATACCTTGTTTGAAAAAAACTGAAATACCCATAATTTATACTGGGTGATCCATAATTATAGAAGCTATTCATAATGGAGTTTAAGTTGACACCTAGTATTTTTGGGTTGAGTTTAGATGATTGTTTAATTTTTCTAGAATATATAATCATAAACTCCAAAGAATACAGGGTGATTCAGTCATAAAAAAACTGCCAACCTCATAAAAATTCACGAAAACCACATTTTTTTAAAAATTTTTGGACTTAACTCCGTTGAGGTAGGAGTTTTCTTTCACCACTGTACTTGATACGCAACACCAATACGGCTGAGAGTTTTTATCCATTTTCCATGACCAGATATTTTTTTCATGTACTTAGCTGCTAATATGAAAATTTAAAATAAATATTCTGACTGAAATCAAGTGAAAACACACTTTTGAACAATCCAAATCTACTATTGAAAAACACAACAGGAATCCCAACTTGTGGTTCGAAACTATTTGCATTTACTTGTCTAATAAACACTGTGGCCAAGAGAGAATTGACCAGCAGTGTAGGTATTTTGAAATGGTATTTCGGAGATCATTTCTTGGAGATGGGAAAAGTGGTGAAATATTCCTAATTTATTGATAATCTTCGGAATAACGTCAGAAATAAACGAAAGTGAATATCGTAAAAATATCTTTCATTCTTATATAAGGAAAACCAAATTCACATTTCGAATGAAGAAATTGTTTGTCAAAGAGAGAAACAATTTATGCAATAAAAAAAATATACATAATTTTGAAATCATGACATTTCGTATCAAATACATTATATTGATGAGGTTTAACATTGTCACCAGCAGTAAGCAATATCTAGGTACACTTTAACTTTCTACAATGTGGGGTATTTTCTGTTCCTAGTGCTCAAAAGTAAAACATTGATGTCTAGTAAGAAACCTTAGAGGCAGAGTTTCTGGCGCGTTTTTTTCATAGTGGCATCCCCTTCAGGCCTAGTTCACTCTTAATAAGTGGAAGTTCCAGAACAATAAATTGCTTCTATGTCAAAATGAAAAATCATAGTCATTTCCAGATTCGAATCAGTTCTGGACCAATGTTGAAATCGATTTGCAGTGTCTTAGGTACAATTCAAATGGTGAACAGAAAGAAATGAAATATTTTATTGGTTCCTGCGTATCCAAGGAACCATATCACAATGGTTATGTGTGCACAAGTCTATTATATCCTAGCATTGGACGTAAAAGTACCGTAGGAACCTAAGATGGGCTGATCTTCCAGTTCATCATTCTCGGTTTCTGTAAAAACTACCCATAACATAGGTTTATCGGAATTTCTGAAAATATTTGGAACCTCAAAAAATTCTGTTCTTCAATGGATTGGTGAATCTCATCAAGGGTTTTCAACTGACCCCTAATCCATTAATAAAATTGGGTGAGTGGCTGTCACTTTGAAGGGGGTGAAGGAGGGGCGATTTTTTATGTCACAGAGTATCTTTTCGAAAACATAACTCGACTTGACACAGGTTTTTTTTAATAACGTAGAAAATAAATGTATCCATTACTTTATACGAAAACAAAAACGTCGTAATCTTGTTTCAGGCTTTTTTCTCTTGTCTTGAAATCAGTTTTTTTTCTACATGCCAATTCCCCTAAACGAGAAAATTAACAAAAATTCCTGTGATTTTCCTGCAAGTTTTCCAGTTTCATATGATATGATGATCACGAACTAGACTTATGGCTTTTTTTATAACAGACTTTTACCTTAACAAATTTTTATTGCAAATTATTTCGTTCGCGAGAAAGTTTGCTGGAAAACGAAAAACTGTTCACAAAATTTTCCGTACGGAAAATTGACCTCAACAGCTGACCGGCTTATGGGGATTTTTTTTTCGGGTTCCAAACAATATTAAATTTCATTTTGTCGATTGCCATATAAGCGAGAAAATGCATCAGCAACCCACTATTTTTTTACAAGATCGCGCCCTTATTTCAATCCTCAGAGTACGTGTAAACCTCATGGCTTTGGTTTTTCACTATTTGATTGTTATACCTATTCTTGAGTTAAAATGCCATAAAAGAATGAATGAATTTTCTCTATTCCTAGCATACGTCCAATCGCTGACTTTTTATTTTTTGATCTTAACACTAACATAATTTCCAGTGGTTAAAATCCCAGAAAATGAGTCAGCGAAATCTGTCGTTATCTGATGGTCCACTAGCTATATCTCTGAAATTAAAAATATTAAATTAAATATTCGGAAAAAAAATCATTTCCAATTTTTCTGGAAATTACATCAACTTTCGATTTTAAAATTTGTCATCCTATAATATCCTATCCTACAATATATAATATAATAATAATAATAATATGATGATGATATTGTTACATTTTTGATGTCCTTGTAATCATACCTTATAGTTGATATTTCATTTGTAGCTAATTCGTTTGAAATAGTATTGTGGTTCGAATTACGTGCCAAAACCACAACCTTTTTTAATAAAAACTCCATTTTCTCAAATGGTTCCATGATGGTACTCTGACGTCAATCGAAAGTACCATCGAAGGGGAATCCATCCATATTAACTCTTTCTGTGCATAACCAATACGAATACAATAATGGAGTCAAGGTGGCTATGGAACACAAATAATAACATTTTGACGTTTTTAATTTTACGGATATCTATAAAATTGATATTTCATCCGACCGATAGAGCTCCTGATGCTCAAAGGCTCACGCCTGGGTTCAAATGGCAATGTAATAACAATCAGGTATCCTCTCACAATTTAATTATTAACGAAACAAAATAAGAAAAGAGTATTCTCATAATAGCTGTTCGAAATGTACACTATCAACATACAAAATTATCGAGCTCGTTTCGCGGTATTTTGAATGGCATTGTTCAATTTTTTAGGCGTTAAACTTTGAATGGCTTGCCTTACTCGTAATTTTAGGTGATCGCGGGTCGTTTGGTAGTATCTGCGAAAGATGGTTTTCAAGTAAGACCAAATAAAAAAATCAAAAGGGGTTAAGTCAAGTGATCTTGCAGGCCACCTAACAGGACCGTGTTCCAATCCACAATTTCCCAAATCGGTCACGAAGGTAATTCGTCACGATCCTACTATTGTGTGGAGGTGCACCACCCTGCTGAAAGAATAGGTATATACCGTCATTCAAAGCTCTCCCCCCACCACCCGTCTCCCTTATCAAGCAGTCACAGTATCTTTTCCCATACCATTCAAAATGGTTTTTGAACCATGTTTGTTAGTCAAACCGTTCAAAAGGAAACAGGAGGAGGGATACCAAAAAAAAAGCCGCACTGTATTTCACCAAATTTTTTCATGTCCTAATTTTTATATTTATTTGGTTCTTCTTGATCATGCTTCTGATTCCGTCGACGTGCGTGCAAGGGCCACTACCCGTTTTCAACCCAATTCACATCTCTGAATTAAAATTAAAATCATTGTCTGTAATATTTCATGAGGAAAGAGTTTGGTTTAGAAAATTTTCAGCTCTGGATCTTTTACCAAATTTAAGATATTTCAAATAATTTTTGAAAAAAACAAACCATTTTTTTTCTTTGTTGTTTGTAACATTTGGAATTTTTGCCGGCCCCTATTTCTCAGTTTGAGTCCAAAATCTTAATTTTTGGTGGTCTTGGATAGCTTTCTGATAAAATGGCACTTGTGAGCCAGTCTAATTCAGTCGCTGTGCATTTCAGTATAAACTACTCAACACTAATGTCGTCGCACTCCTAAATTTTGCTCCTGTTAAAATCTGAATAACTTTTTTCTGCTTTGATTCATATGATTTCTGTTTACACTGTTCGCTAGCCCAATCCTTCAGCTATGATCTCGTACATCTTCAAAACTTGAGGTTCTTCACATCAAATATCTACAGGGTGTTATCTAAATTTCGGAAAAAGGATGTCAAATGAAGAAAAACCTTTTTTTTCAAATTTGACAGCAGAGGCATGAAGAAGATCTCACAACCTCGAAAATATTTCTGAATTATCTTCTTATCTCTTTTATTCACAGGGTGATTTCAAGAAATATACTTTTTGGTTTTGCAGTCATCACTTTTTTCCTCGTCAACCGATTTTCAAAATTTCAGGCTCATTTTGAATTTGAAACTTTAAATGAAGAGATATTCCACCACACAGTCAGTCCTCTACATTGGAATCCACCCTTGCATCCATATTCCCTTCCAAAAACATTAAATTTCTTCCTTTCCATACCAACACACGCCCATCCTTTCGAAACAAGTTGAACATACTCTCATTCGTAAACATACAGCTATTCCACTCATTTCCTAGTTTTGATGTCATTCTTCGTACAACCGCCTTGCTGCTCGATGTACAGGTTTAAGTAATGGGCAGGCTGCTTGTCTCCTTGCTTGTAATCCAAGATCGATCAATTCACGATAAATTTTGGGGACGGTGAAAGTCCGGGTCCGCCGCACCAATCTTCCAAAGAGGTGGTATTGAGCGGAAGTTATTAATCTTTTTGTTCCTCTTCTTGGACCCCTGGTTCGGTACTGAATATCCCCAGTGTTAGCTCGGAGGTGGGCCCTTTCGACTAACTGTTGTTCCAAACATATTGGAAATTTGGAGGGTAGATTAATCCTTGTTCAGCTGGTCGGGCGTTAGATGCGGATTCGATGTTAGCAATTTTTCTTCACACGAATAGAAATTGACGTCTGAACTGGCTTGTCAGTCACTTATTGTGAATCTTGTTACGTTGGTTACGGTCCATGCATTTCAGGAGAACAATGGGCTGATTTTTTTTCTTCAAAACATGCCGTTTCAGTTGGGTTTTCTTACGTTCAATTCTTGACTACTGGAAGCCAGAAGGATCTTATGTGTCCAGAATGAATGATCCTTCCAGAAACAAGTTCATTTCATTTAATTCTCCTCCCAACCGGGACTTAGAGGATGATTCGGATTTGGGTCAAATTTGAGGAAACACCTTGATCTTCAATCTTCATGAGTCAATTCTGACGTTTTGATCTCTTCATCTAAAGTTTCAGCTTCGAAAAGAGTCTGAGATTTTGAAAATTGGTTGACGGGAAAAAAGGTATGACTATAAAACCAAAAAGTATATTCTTTGAAATCACCCTGTAAATAAAAGAGATAAGATAATTCGAAAAAAATCTCGAAGTAATGATATCATCTTCACTTGGGACTCTTGTTGAAAATTCCGAAATTTTGCACGGTTTCAGGTAACACCGTGTAGCGATTTTATGTGATGAACCTCATGTCTTGAAGAAGTACGAGATTATAGCTGACGGACTGGGCTAGCAAACAATATAACCCTAATTAAAATTTTTCAAATCAGAAAAAAGTTATCCATATTCTAATAGGTGTAAAATTTTGGGATGCGACGAAATAAGTGTCGAGTAGTTTATTTTATAATGAATTACAAACTATGAATTTCTGTACTAGCACATTTCTTCTGGATCCTGAAATAGATATAGGAAATGTACCTGTTATAAACACTTCTGCGAACAACTAACAAATATCGCCCATTTCCAGAGACAGGCACATTTTTCCAAAAACGCTTCACCGAGAATATCAACCCCATTTGGTAATAAGTCTAAGACACATTACGACTCCTGCTGAATGGTCCTCATAAATATATACGCAGTGGTTTGCAGCAGATGTGACAAACTGCCACGTCATGCCTCTGCCATTACTCCTGCCAGTTTTTATTGGTTGAGAGGGTCGACTTCTACAGTCGCTTCGCGATGTTGAATCTGTTGTTGGCTCCACTCCATGCATTAGTGTTTTGTTATGATGACGCTGGAACAACTCGGGAATATATTAAACTCCGGGAGGAAGCGAGGAAGGAATCTTGAGTGTTGAAAGATTCCGATGTAGCGGTGATATCGCAGTGTGAAATTAATGACCGATTACTGCGTCAGAATAGCACGTAGTGCAGTTAATTTTTCAAGTCCAAGTGTATTGAAAATGAACACGTTTCAGATGGATATAATGAGTTATTCATTCTTTACTAATCACTTGTAACATTATGGGTCCTTTAAGGGCAGGTTGTACATTACAAGTTCACCAACATTGCGTCAGTTGCTAAAGATCAGCCAATGAAATTTTTAGTTCATTAGCAACTGAACTCAGTTTTGTTGAACTGTGGGTGAGCTTGTTTTGTACAACCCGCCCTAATAGTGAAAATGCTAAACACAAGATAGTTTTCATATCATTTGACACCAAACAATCCAAATTCTCAAAACAACAACAACTAATAATAAATAAAGTCTGCCATAACAACGCAGTTGAGTTTTGTATAATACACAGTAGGTTTTAGAGTTCTGCTACATCTTTCCCCCTTTTATTCATAAATTTTTTTCAAGATGACTAGCTTGAAATATCCCTCTTTCTCTGGATATGTCAGTACAAATGTATGAAAACTAATTTCTTTCCTAACACGTTCGCTGCGGCTCCATATATCTGAAACTTTGTGGGGAACGTTACGGGGTTTATGGTGTCCCGTACAATATGAGTCATTTTGTGCGTTACGGGGCAAATGTGTCCCGTACAGCTGATGTGATTAATCTCGTTCTGGAGAAACGAGGAAATAACAATATAAAGAAATATCGATGCAACATACTTCAGAATGAACCAATTGACACTGGGCATGCGCAGGGCGGGGCACCGATGACCCGTACCGCCTAAGAGGGTATTCGAATTTCATAAGAATATCAGAGGATAGAAACACTTGTTCATAAGATATATTTGTACGTTTAAAACACAAAAATCCAAACGAAAACAGAACTAACTATTCAACCATCCAATGAAGTCAATATTAAAAGAAAATAACAAAATATTGAAAAACCAAGTGTGAATTATGCTGTTTGTCCTGCTTGAGCTGCATGGGCTTGGTTAAAGCATGGTAGACAATATCCAGGATTGCCATCGTATTCCATAGAAAATGTGTATACCTTTTTAACTTTGTTATCTGATGCTCGACTTCTCAGTGACTTTCGTAAAATTTGATAGCACCCTTTACATTTGCGCCTTTTTTGCATCTGTACCTCCTTCTGTTAGAGGGTGTATTCTCTTAGGGGTCCTTGGTCTTGGTATTTCAGGCTCACAAGAATGTTCAGATAACCCTTTAAAACATACCATGTCTTAGAAATCAAGTATTGAAAGTTGTTAGTTTCTCTTATTATGAAGGATCCAGGCGTTAGTCATAGCAGCTCCGAAAATAATTTCCATTGCTTTTCTGTACCACTTCATACCTTTCCATAAGACATTTTGATAAGAAGACATTTGATCACTGCAACAACAATAATTAAATAAATTTTTTATTCATAATCAAAAAAGGAAGTATTACCAGTAGTCTACTCCTTTTTTTGCCTTGTTTTAGTACACTGGTTCACCATTTCGCTATACCTAACAGAGTATTATCATGGTCTTCGCGAGTTGACAGCATACTAACAGGCTTCTTATCTGTCCATTCAATTATCTTTATTGACCTTTTTTGCAAGGCCGTAAATGTTACCTTCCTTCACTTTCCTTGAAAAAAAACTTTTCGGAAACCCCTTTCTATTGTTTCTTACAGAACCACATAGATATGTTTCATTTTCTAAAGGGTATTTGGCAAGTGGGATGCTTGTATAAAAATTATCGACAAAAAGGGTTCGTCCTTTTCCAACATATCTCTCCATTAGTTCTTTTACGACAGCATCACCATGACCTTTACCTGATGTTATATCGCCTCTTCCAGAATAAATTTCGAAATTAAGCATATAACCACCAACAGTGCACAACTTGTAGATTTTAACGCCATATTTATGGCTTTTATTTCAAATATATTGGCGAAATTGTAACCGTCCTCTCCAAGGTACCATCGAATCATCAATGACTACTGGCGATTCTCCAGGAGTTATAAATTCTTGAAATTTTTGTATAATTGGGCCCATCAGATTTCGAACCCTAAAAAGTTTATCCATTCCAGTTTTCAAACAATTGTTAGTGAAGTGCCAGCAACAAAGTATCAGAAGAATCCTATCTCTTGACAAACACTTTGAAATTAATTCATTGTGGTATAATGTATCTTTGGACCAATATAAGTTTATTTTTGGCAAATCTACTATACCCATTGCCAAAACAACAGCAAAAAATTTATATATTTCGTCTTTCGCGACAGGTTGCCATAATTTGATTCGTGCTTTTTCAATCCTGTTACCTGATTTTAATTCATCTGTGTACCACCTATTGGTTTCTTCCACCATCAAGTCAACCAACTCGTCTGTTACAAAAAGTTTGAAGAAATCAAGTGGTGTGCTAGTCGATACTGGAGATGTGAAAACATCATCTTGTTCACACTTTTTGTCGAATTAATTTTGGTTCGACTGTTGAACTCCTCCTCAATCATCTTCATTATCTGTCGCCTGGGTCTGTTGGTCATTCGAAATATTTTCATCATTTTCTAGATCCTCAAAGTCATCAGCATCCACAATCTCTAAATCCTGCTTATGTTCATCTGAACTTGGAAAATAATCTTTGTCTTTCATTGAGTAATCTGAGTCTTCCTCAAATTTTTCGCTAGAGCTACAAGTTTTTCTCCCCTGCTCGACATCACGCTCTCTATTTCACGCGAGACGAAATGCAACTGACGGTCGAGACATAGACGCCCAATGATCCCTCACTTTTTACTTGTTAGGACTTGTCGTGTGACCCCGTACCGCCCTATGCAACGAAACTGTTGAAGGCGGTACGGGGCGAATGTGACCCGTACATTATTTCATCTATTTTAATGATGCACAATCGTTAAGAAGCCTATTGGTCTAAATTACACTTCTTTATCTTAAAAAATCCGGAAACTAGAGACATCGTTTCGTAGAAAAGTTTTGAGAATTTTAGTGCCGCCCTGTGGAAAACTCGGTACGAGGCGCATTTGTCCCGTACCGCAGCGAACGTGTTAATAGAATGAGCACCTTAGAATAACAGCAGGAATATTTTCGTTTCATCTTTCAATATCGAAGAAACATTCGATGCTCTCAGTAAAACCAAATCTCTGATTTCAAATTGATAGTTAGTGTTTGGTGGGCGTGAAAAATTTGAAGGTGGTAGTCATAATGTAAACCAGGTTCCAATTTATTTGATTCAGGCAGTTGTTTCACAAGTACTAAAAGAGTAAAATGCACCAAACATTTTTGAAAATCTTTCATCTCCACATCTAGCTGAATCTGATAAAAAAATTATTATAGGGAATACAGAACGTAATTGTTTGGTAGACCAGTTGTCAGTTTTTGATAACAAGAGTTCTGTTCATCCCATTGATTTCTTAGGACAGTTGGAATATGTTTTTGAATTAGAAAAAGTACCGTTTCAGTATTTCAGATACATAATAATGAAACAATTTGAAGGTGAAGCACTTTGGTGGGCACAGGCTCATCTTCATAAATTTAATACTTTTACAGACTTTAAAGCTGCCTTTCAGACAGTTTTTTGGACAAATTTTAAACATTTGGAAAATTTTTCTAGTTTGGAAAAAGAAAATTTTGATGCTAGCAATTTTTGTTTTGTTTTTGAAATTGAGATGAAGCTGTTCACACAATCTCTTTGAATATATCGTTGCAATAGTCAAAGTACGAAATACAGAAATAGTTCATATGGAAAGTAATCATTGATCTACAGGAGTTCTACTTTGACTGATGATTAGGCACTTTGTTCATTGAACTTCCAGTCTTTTGTAGAAAATAAACTGTTGAAATAAATGTGTATTTGGATACTTTGGTTGGAATACGATTCGCGCGTCGAGTTTGAATTATTGACGTTGTTTTGGTGATTTAGTTCTGGGTGATTTATTAGTCTTGAAACTGTTACGAAATCACGAGTCAGAAATAAGCATAATGATACCAATAGCGCACATTTCCAGGCGAATTTCAATATTTGTGAGACTACGGGTGTTATGACTATTTACTTCATAATTTTTATTTCGTACATTCCATTCAATCTAGTACCCTGTACTCCTGAACAATACAGTATCAGGTACCGTAATGTGTTATCTAGTAGAGCTTCTGGATTTTCTAAACGGCTATGACCTTGAAAATATCTGCGCGTCGCTTACAGGCAACAACTCACAAAATTATTGAAGTGGAAACCGAAAACATTAGGTCGTATGCATAAACCTTGAGCAAATGCTTTTACTTCGATTCCTTGAAACAGATGTATTCATTTTGTTGAGTTATGAGGGAGACAAACCTGTAGTAAAAGCATTTGCTACCTTTTATGAATACTACCCATTGACTCAACTTCTTCACTATAATAGCCTTGTCAAAGTTCACACTGGTCGGGTTGAAGATTAGTTTCGTGGAAATTATTATTCCAATGTATAGATTTATTTTTAGTAGATTAATAAGAAAACTACAAGTAGGTACTTACACAAGAAGTTAAAATGTAATAATTTTATTCATACGGTAAGTACAATTTTATTGTAATGGTTGGCAATCTAAATCGTTTTCGGTTTCACTGTTGGACAGTTCTGATTCAGTCACACTAATAATTCCTCCAACATGTATTATTAATTCTTGCACCTCATCTATAATGTGCTCTCTTGCTTTATATGCTTCTTCAACCTTCTCTACATGGGCGCAAATGTTTTGCCAGTTTTGAATTGTCACTTGCTGACATTTTTCTTCTGTGAGCTGCCGCACATCACCTAGTTTATAGGCTGCTACTTCATTCTTTACTAGGGTCCAAATTTTTTTGATATGGTTCAGCTCCGTATAGCATGGTGGTGAAGATAGTGTTAACATATCAAGTTCCGCTAGAAGCGTTTCAACAATATACTTTTTATAATTTGAATCATGCTTTTTAATTAGTGCGAATAATTCAGCTTTGAAGGCATTGACAGCATATGTAATACCTCGTTCCGTTAGCCATTGCTGCATCGCTGCTGTTTCCACGAAAATTTTTGAATAGGATCCACCTGTGCTAGGATGCATTATCTATCACTAAAACGTATTTTTGTGGAGCATTAATGATAAATTTATCTTTTAACCATTATGGGAAATTTTTTGAGTTCATTTTGTCATAGTAGTCGACTGTTTCACTTCCCGATGTAAATATGAGTAACACATTAGGTACGAATCTTCTTTTGGATACCGGAAATTTTAAACATTCATTTTTGCCATTATTCGACCTTCCTGCTGATATGTTCTTAATTTTCTCAAATATTCAATCCGTTTAGATTTGCTGTCAAATTTCTCAATAAACACTTTTTTATTGTCTTGAGCTTTTCTCCACCTAAATCCCAATTTTTAGATAGTTTCCTAAACTTATCAATCTTACCTGTGAAAGTGATACCTCTTCATTTTTGACAGCTTCAAATATCCTTTTCATAGAATGCATCCTTACCGAATAGCTGTTTAGTTGTAAATGATTTTCCTAATAATTTCGTCTTCAAATTCATCAAGTGATTCCTTGGAAGTTGAGGGTTTGTTTATGGTCTTCCTTGGTGATTTAAAGAGAGTAGCAGACGATTTTTCCTTACCATCATCTATTATGCTTTTGACACTAGTGATAATAACTCCACACGCTTCAGCTACTCTCTCTTGTAGATGACTCAGAGGGATTGTTAAAGCTTGTTGTTCTTTCTCGCTTTGCATGAACTCATAAACATTGTAAGTAATTTCTCGACATTGACTGTGAATTATTTTCTCAGAACTGCTCATGTTTGCAGAATGGTATCTACAACATTTTTTTTTTTAATACAACCAAAAATTTTGTGAAATCGATCATTTGACTGTCAGGGTGTTCCATTTGAATAAATTGCGATGAAAGTGATCAATTTTTGGTTGCCGCTGTATGGAAAAAATGCCATTCGGTAGATTTATGAATACACAATGAAAATACACCATTTTCAAAGATATTTTGTGAAATAATTTTTTCATTCCTAGTTTTTGAGATATTTGGTGTTGAATGAACCCATTTTGGGACATAAATGTCACCATAACTTCAGATCCACCCAGTATAAACTCCATACAACCCTATATTTTTGAGAACACTCAAGGAATTCAATGAAGTGAAAATATATCTTATAAAAAAAAATATAACTTTGATAAGTCACACATTTATCGGACACCCTATATGTTGCAAGTGCCCTCTGTGACCAACCCACAGAATTATGTTTTGATTTGGACAAGGTGACCACCTGCAGACTAGTTTTAAGGTTGTTGCCTCTCATCAATGCAAGGGTAGGTCGACACAGACAGCACTGAAGCCATCTGTTTCATGTCCAAACCATTACACACTTCGCTGCCTGGTCACCTCTGTTTCACGCGATAAAGGATTTCTAGGCTGCTCCGCCTAGCGAGCAGAGGGAGAACACTCCGAATCTCCGGGTTCAGAGATTTTTGTGAAAACAGAGTTCTTTTGTGAGATCGTTTAGTAACGAAGAGTCTTAGCCGACCGATGATGAACCCTTTACTTCCATAAACACGTACTACGTAGGTCGGTAACAGAGGGTACTTGCGTCCTTTTATGCTTTGAGGAACGTTTCACAAGTATCTGTTAGATTTAATTCAATACCCGTTATGGTCTTAGCCAGGGGAGTAGTTGTTTTCTGACACGTACTTGCCATAATAAGCCTACGTAGTAGGTATATATGGGAGTAAAGGGTTCATCATCGGTCGGCAACGACTGCGACTGTTCGTTAATATCGACATGTCCAAGCGTTTGTCCACATATACGATATTATTTCCCAAAAGCCCTACGTCAAGTTTTCGATGGGCCACCCTGTATAACTAACAACAAAGTAGGTCTGTGAAAATAAATAACAACAACAAACTGACAAATTCAACTCCGTTCGAGTTGAACTAGGTTAAGAACTTACACACATACAAATGGCAAGACATTTGGCAATGTCAGTGATTCGCGCGACAGAAAGAAATTGAAATACTTACTTCGCAGTAATGTACAACTCATTTTTATCCATTCTCAGAGAAGATTCATTCCATGTAGACTGCCAGCGACGATCATTTGTATTTATTATTATGTTTATACGAATCTGCCAAGTTTGAGAGTTGTTTTGTTTGCGAATAGAGACTGTTCGGAAAGTAGTGAATCATTCGGAATTTCGCAAGTAAGGATATGAATCATAGCACGACTTCCGAGTTCTTGTTATAGCGGGAAATCTGCGTCGTATATGGTGGCCAATAAAGTCTTGGATACCAATGAGAGCAGATTATTATAATTTGATGCTTTCATTTCTCCTGAGAGTGTCTGTACCACTTCAAATCCAGAATTTGCAATACAAACTTTGATGCTTTCGTTTCTCCTGAGAGTATCTGTACCAACTCAAATTCAGAATTTGCCATACAAACTTTGACGCTTTCGTTTCTCTTGAGGGCATCTGTACCACTTCAAACTCAGAATTTGCCATTCAGACTTTGATCATTGCCATTTGTTTGAGAGGAATGATGAAACAGATGAAAATAGCTGAAGAGTAAAGCTGGAAAAGTAACTGCACATTATTCCAAACTACTTTTGTGATACGTACAGCTTGACAAATCTATCTGTGCCTCTGAATATTGGGTGCGCGGTATAACATCCGTTGTCCTTGCTTGTCCTTCACGATTAAAGTTGTTACTTTCTCTGTTCATCGTTCGCGCATCTCAGTCACATTTAACTTACTGTAGGTAATCTTCTACAATGTTGAATGATTTTTGTGGTAGGTTGGTTGGTTAAAGGCTTTCGAGAGTGACACCGGGTTCACGTATGGGGTTTCTCTTAACACTGAGACCTGCTGGTATTTTGTATTGTTCTGTCGTCAGTGGTTCCTAGTTGATTAGGCATGTTTTTCACCAAATTCGATAGTCTATTTACTAGGTGTTTCGGATTCATTCCTGTTTATAGGTCATAGCTGTTTTTGGTCTGTTCATAAATGTTCTGTTGCGCCTGAGAGGCTGTTTACTTCTCGTCAAAATGTAACTTTGTTGTGCTTTGACAGGTCATCTGGATGCATTCCCAAGCTTGCTTTGACTATATACAGTGCCTGTCTAAAGTCCGTCCCCCACTCTAATAATTTTTGAACCACCAGGTATATCTCAAAGATATTTGGAGAGCTTCAATGGAAGATGAAAACCAACTTTTTCATGAAAAAATCAAAGCTAAAAGTTTTAAAATGGCGGCTGAGCGCCATCTTCAATATTTTTTTCAATCAGAACACCCCATATATTATTTCATTTTCGAAATTTGCTCATAATTCTCAACAGTTTTCTCAATTACACTTTACTCCCAAATTCAATTCTTTTCGAAATATCAACGTTTGAAAGGTGAAATTTTGTTCATTTCAAACCCTACTGAAAACACTATTGTTGCTTTCAATCAAGTTTGCATTGGAGAAAATCGTCGCGGTAACGTTTTGTTTACTGTCAAATAGTCCGTTGACCGCCTCATTCATTTTATGAAAAGTGTGATCATGGCTCGTAGTTTAGACGATAAATTTGAAGCAGTTTTGATATTTGGAGAAGCTGGAAGAAATTATCATCTTGTAGCCCGTATGTTTAATGATAGATTTCCCGAAAATCCCTTTTCTAGGATTTATTTGCGCAAACTTTTAAATAAGCTCCAAGCAACCGGTATGCTGATAGATGCTCCAAGATCAGGAAGACCGCCTCTTTCAGAAGAAAAAAAAGTAGAAATTGTTGCTGAAATGGTAATCAATCCGACTCAGTCGACGTCTGCAGTTGCTGAATCCGTGGAGTAAGTTCAAAAAGTGTCCAAAGAGTCCTAAAAAAAGAAAAGTTTCATCCCTATAAAATGAAAATCCTGCATGCTCTCGCGGAGGATGATCCAGACCGGAGGGTTGAATTTGTGAGTGGTTAACAAGAACAATTCAAGGAGAACGGGGCTTCCTAAAACGTGTATGTTTCTCAGACGAATGCACGTTTTTTCTTAATGGAAAAGTCAACAAACAGAATGAACGATTCTGGAGCGATACTAATCGGCATATTTTCAGAGAGGGACATACCCAGTTTCCTAAAAAGGTGAATGTTTAGGCGGGGATTTTAGGCAATCGCGTTGTTGGACCGATTTTCATGATAATATTAATAATATATATTGACCAATTAAAATTTAGTAAAAAAAAACGTGAACGGTAAATAAATATGGGAGACCCACAGGAGGACAGGACCTCGAGCGTGGGACAGAGGCAATATGACAGGAGATCTTTACAAAAATCTTTTAGAAACTGAAATTGAACCTCGAATAAGGCAATTGTATTGAACAATCAGGAAGAGTTTGAAAATCGTGAAATCATATTTCAGCAGGATCGCATGGCAAAATGTTTCACAGGAAGTGGCCAAAATCCATACTTCATTTTATACCGGAATGTCACTTTTCAAACGTTAATATTTCGAAAACAATTGAATTTAGGAGTAAAGTGTATTTGAGAAAACTGTTGAGAATTATGAGCAAATTTCGAAAATGAAAAAAAATACGAGGTGTTTTATTTGAAAAAAATATTGAAGATGGCGCTCAGCCGCCATTTCAAAACTTTCAGCTTTGATTTTTTCATGAAAAAGTTGTTTTTTATCTCCTATCGAAGCCCTCCAAATTTAGTTGCGATATACCAGGTGGTTCAAACATTAGTAGGGGGGAATGGACTTTAGACGGGCAATGTATGTATAGAATAAAGGGCATTTATTGCGCTCTAGCTGTCTGATAGAATGAAGATCTGTTTTCTTCTATTCACACTGTGTAGATTCATATGTTTGCATGTCCTTATGGCAACTTGGAATACTGTAGGGATGTTTCCAAAGTAATCTAATAAGTTCCTTTCTAGTCTCTCTACATATGTTCCTGCTCTTGCTTCTGCTCCTATATCTGTTTTTAAACCAGATGATAGTAATTTTACTCCCTATACGTTTTATGGTGATTTTGCTTCGTTTTATAAAGTTTCATGTCTAAACTGTCAACATTTTCATAATATTGAATTGATATTATGAATATTTCTAGGTGCAAGCACAACTGTGCAAACAAATTTTTTTACTGAAATAGCAAATCCAACATGGCCTAAGCAAGCCAGTGATAGGAGAAACAGTAACATAAATAAATAAAATATATTTGATATAATTGAGAGTTTGGAAGTATTTCAAATATTGAATTTGTGCTGGTAATTTTCTTACTTCGATTCCTGTAATTTTCTTGTGAGGCATCCTCAGAATACAATTTCATAAAATTATCTAACCTGTCGTTGTGAGTACTTTTTTCTAGATTTGATGGAATTCTTGACTTCAATTTATAGACTATTCAAAATATTGATGAAATAAACAGACCTTCACCCTGGACATATAACTATAATGTTTGGAAATTTCTTATCTATGAGACCAAAAATGGTCCTTATGAAAATATCTTGAAGACTTCTTTATTATTAACGACTTTAAGGAGTACAAGGACTCCTTCACGACGTTGTGAACATCTGAAATAGATATCTACAAGACGTCCTAAATATGTCTCTGTGGTATCTGGATAGAAGAGAATGTCAAATAACGCAAATCATGGGACACTGTCTTCGGTTATCCGTCATATATTTTAATAGGGTTGCGTCATGCCGTGACAAGACAATGTCAATACGAGACCAGGGCTGGTTGGCAGAAGGGGTAGTTGGCAATCGTGAGTTGTGCCTGTACTTGTTCGACATTCGGCGCATTGAACCACGCAATGTGTGTTGAACTCAGTAGTGAATTTTGAAAAAGAATACCAAGGCAACTTGATTCTTTGAATATATCACTATGGTCATTGTTTGTATAGAAGTAAGATAGTTAGTCAATGCCTGTGTAATTGGTGTTGGACGCAAACGTGAGTGTCATCTAGCGTGATTAGATACAAACATGAATATTTGACGTCATTTTAATGCAGGTTCCTTCAAAAAACCCTGATTTTAATGCTGTCCCATTGTTTCAATCAAGTTACGACATGACTTGGAGGCCAGATCACTGAAGTTACGACATGACTTGGATGCGAGCTCACTATCGCCATCTACATGTCGCATCCATTTTGATCCAATTATAATCCCATAACTATATTCTATATAACAATGCTATGGTTGATGTTTGGTTTATGAAGTTCAATTAGACCTGAAAACGCAGATGAGAGACTAGGACCATGTTCCGATATTCCTGAACAGTAGGTAATTTCGGAATGCCTCACAGTAACAGTCACCTGAAACTGCTACCTAATTTCGAAACGATTCGGAAAGTCAGACTGTCAAATGTGAGGCTGGAACATATAAGGTTCAAAATGACTAATTTATCTATGAGAACACGCCATAAATTCAGAAGAAGAAGAAAAAGACGGTTCAAAATACTCTGATGTTCTGAATTCATTGTCAAGTTATCTTTTAAGGGCCTGCAGATAACGCCTGGCATAATTTTTACTGCTATCAATAAATTGAATGAATAACCTGTCCTAACCTAACTTATTATCAATTTGGGAAGGAGATACTGTGACTACAAGGTCATTTCTGTAACAGTGGCAACCAGCCAATGTTAAGCCTCTGACAGGGTTTCATGAAAAGTGGCGCGAATTGTGCACTTGTCAATTTCAGTAAAATCGGAATGATCACAATTACTAGGCAGTACTGTTCGGGAATATCGGATCATGACCCAGGTATTTGTCTGTTAATTTGAGTTGTTGAAACTGTCAACTTCAAATTTCATGAGAGAAATCGAGATTGTTAAAATTATTCGTATTCATATTAAGAACCCTCTCAAAGTCAGGAATAGCGGATCATGTCTGGACGACCCAACACAACATAAAATGGACTGAAGCTGAAGTCATCCATAAAGAAGAGGGTTGGTATAAAAGGAAGTTTAAAGAGAGTGCATATATTATGAACAACAAAGTCTTTGGTCAAGCTAGCATAGAAATCCGTAATGTGTGGAAACCCTTAATTAGTGGCATGGATCAATTGAAATTGCGATAAGAATTACCGGATGGACCTGGCACTGTAATTACCAAGCTTACCTGAATACCGCCAAATTACCCCTAGTCTAATGACACAAAATTATCCACAGCATATATAAGAAGTATCCTTAAGATTGTCGCATTATACACTTGATAACGACTGTAGATTTTAAAAGTTGAAAAATCGTGATTAAAAATTGCAGAGAATTGAATTTTTCTTTGTTCTTTTTTAGACAATGAAAGTCCAGAATAACCTCACTCAAACCCTCTTTGAAACTGAATGAAATAAGGTCAAAATGCTCTAAAAAATACTGGGCTGTTTTGAAGAATACTGTTTAGTAATGTGGTATATAGAATTCCTTGTCAGACATGTGACAAGGCATACATTGGACAAACATCAAAAATTCTTTCGGGACGCTTAACGTCACATAAAAGTGATTGCATCTCAAAAAGGCAACTTGTGCACTTGCTGAGCACGTAATCACGAATAAACATTCGATGGATTATAACCTGGTTAAAGTTTGTTATAACAGAGTAGTAGTTTCCTTTATCCAGTAATTTTTCCGCGAATAAATAAATCATCATTTGAAATCAAGTTGAGAAAAGGTTAGCTCATAATTTTTTTCTAAGACGTTTAATTGACACAAAGAGAGATGTTCAAGAAAAATACAGAGTAGCTCTTGAAAAACGAACAAACGGATAACTACTTATATAGTTATTTCATGAAAAAAGACAGCGCCAATTACTTCAATTCGTTTGATACATAACTGAAGGATGTTACGACTATATACTGAAAATATTTTACAGAAAACACTTTTCAAGGAAATGATTTTTATCAGGAGTGATACCAACAGTATGAACAAAAAAACAGATCTAAACAATTTAAGTAATATTTATATAGTATAGGATCCCGATATAAAACGACCTTCACCGAGATGTTTATTTGATGAAACGTATTTTATATTTAATTTAATATGTCAATGAATATATTACATATGGGTTGTCTAACAAATTTCAGTCCACGATATAAAATTAAAAATTAAAAAAAAATTTTTTTTTTGAACATTTCACCGGTTTGATTATTAGACAAATTCTATACCAATCGAAAGTCTGAAGCCCATAGAATATGCAAACGTTGGGTTGCCTATTCTTTTCCGGTCACTACTCTTAGGTACCTAGCCAGGTATAAATAGGTAAATCGATACTAGTATTTTGCACCGGTCTGATTATTGAATTAAAATTAAATGAAAATAAAGATTATTTCATTATGAACACGATGGTATAGGGTTGCCTGCAAAAAATCAGTCCCGAATTCCGTTTGTCGTATTTTGAGGTTAAAGTAAGACATCCATAATACTAATCTTGCAAACTTTATCTTTATTATTGGAAGACAAAATAAAAAGCAAAAATAAAAAAAAAAAAATATGTTTATTGTAAAACATTATAAATATAAAAAATTTTCAATTTTTTTAAATTATTCAGGTTCCGAGTCATCGGACATATAACTATGATCTCCAACTTCTGAACCTTCTTCGTCATCACTTTCCGTTTCAGTTCCTTCGACAATGTCTTTTATTTTTAATGGTTTATGATCCCCTATGAATCCCACTGGTTTTAAATATTCATCTAAGAATCAACCGCAGTTCTCAGGCTGAAGTTTCATGCATAATGGATCCGTTGCATTAACCCACATGGAATTTACAAAAATAGTTCGTAAAATTTTCTGAGTTAATGATATCCAGCATGGTGGTATGGAGTTGGAGTCTTTTATACCATACATACTAGCCGTAAATTCTTGAACAGTCTTCATTTTTTCATCAATGAAAATATCAACAGCATGTGGTAATGAAGCAAAAACTGTTTGATATTTTTCATTTTTTGAAAATAGCTGAAAAGGCTTTACTTTTCCGTTATTATAAAATGCTGCCGTGTAATCGCAACCTGTAAGGAGGGAAGACTTTGGCATAATTTGATTCCTAATTTTAACGCTAAATTGGTGCAATTAATGCAATCAACAGTTTGATTATTAGTCTTTCTAGTTGCTGAACTGGCAAGCCAAAATTCTGATTTTATAAGTTTGTGCATATTTCCTGACAAAAAAGTCAGTATCAGTATCAGAGGCTTTAATTAAAATTTTTGAGCCTGGCGTCGCTTTAGAAGCATGAAAAATAATCCTTGTATCTGCCTCTTCGTGATGACATTCATAATAAGTTTCTTCAGTTTTTTTTACAGAATTTTCCTGAACTTGATAAGAGTAGCACTGATGGTCGACGGTTAAAAAGATTTTTTTTGTTTTGGATTATTGTTGCCAAATAGTCGTTTTTCCAATAATAAGCTTTATAACGATAATTTTTAAGGCTTTGCAAAAAATTTTTTGGTCTAGTTTGTTGAGGTCCCGAAATTTTGTACGGAATATCAAATTCATTTCTGCTTTCACGTTCGGAATCTTTGATTGACGGTGATAAGTAGCGATCAAAATTTAAATGTATCTCTGTTGCGTTTGTTGAACATATTTTTATGAGTATTGACCCGGCAATTTTATCAAAAGTTTGAGCTATAGAAGATCCGATTTGGTGCAAGTAGTGAAAACCATAAATTATTTCAACGTTGATATGTGTTGGCGCAACCATTTCAGTTTTGGATTTCAAATTCTATGCCTACGTTGATTTTGAAGTTTTTAACATCTCTCCAAAAAAGAGCAAGGGGTAATGGTGCTTGTGGAAAAGGTAATATTCGAGATTAATTTTTTTGTTTAGACTAATTGCAAAAAGTCGTCCAAATACGTCTCGTTCCATTTTCAATAACACTTTCTTGTTCTTGTCTTTGGTAATTAAGACTTTAGTCATAGAGGCAAAATTGCAGATTTTGTTTCGTTTTGATAATTATCGAATCTTCCGGGAGTTGAAGAGCATTCCGAGATAAAATTTAATTTTTGTTGAAAGCCTGCTGTTTTCACGTTCAGCAGAAACTTCAGCAACTTCTTTAGATGCAGCTTTACCCGTTGAAATGTTGAATAATATATCTTTGTCAATAGTGTCATCAAATGGTTTCATCGTAGATTTTATTGCTTCAATGATACTGTTCAGATTTTTTTGTCTTTCTTAATTTTACTTTGTTGCAATGAGTGCGAAGTATCATCTGTTTTCGTTAATCCGATAGTTTGTTTGATATAAGTTAATATCTTCGTCCTCATGCTGTGACTGAGCGCCCATCTTTGACGTGCAGATATTGAGTCTGCAGCAAGATTATCAGCTAATTGATTGCTAGCATCAGCATTGACGGTCTGCTCTAGCGTCAAGTCAACTGGTAATCGAGCAAAATTTGCTGCAGTTCGGCGAATTCCAAAGACGATTCGACAAAATTCAGCTACCAAAGATAATTACTAGTATACAAATTAATTAAATTGCTCAAATATAACAAGAACCATCTGGCATAATTGGGCTGGTTTACCGCAAAAAACATATCAGACATGTTGAAAATTGAGTCCACGTACAGTTCAAAGTTACTGGTGCGGATACTTCTGGAAAACCGATGGTATAAGTTAAGTAACTCACAGTACTGGTAATAAAATTGGGCAGTTTTCCCATTTTCTCCTATCAAAGTCTGATTGCAGATTTCTTTATAACCGTTCAAAATACGATTAAATAAATCTGGTATCTCGATTGTTTCATTGACGTCATACGCAGCCTGATTTGATGTATTCTGTACTTGCATTTGCAGCAGTTCATCCAACGCCTCAAGTGTTACATTAGTTGTGGATAAATACTGTTCAAAATGTAATGTTTGTAATGCGGCAGCGGTTAGCGGATGTAAGCGCTTGCAACGATTGAAATGCTTGCTGTCTAAAAAGCTATTCATGGAGCCACTGGCTAATACTTCTGCTTGCACCAGTATTTCCACTAATCCACTGCAGTCAATATATTTTCCGATTGCTTTAAAAAATGCTATCTCTGTGTGGAACGCTCCCAAGTTGACAAATATTTTATTATATAGCGGTTTTTCTTGTTCCTGAATTTGTATTGCCATTTTTGCTATCGCTATATCATACGTCACAATAATTACTGGCTGCTGACATTTTCCTGCGATTTAATTAGCCATGTTTAATGTTTCATTGACTATTGCATATGACGTTGGTGAAGAATTTGTAGGAGGCAAATACTCGATTTTTTGCTTCTCACTGAGGTCACTTGATACCATGCAGTTATAACCCAACCACATACGAACAGATTCAATTCTTGACAAGGACATAATCCATAATACATCCTTATCTATTGCTATTTCTGTAGCACCTTTGTATAACTGCATTGTATTGGTAAACGAATCAACAGTAATCAGCTGCATACTTGCCTTAGGTTTCGATTTATATGGTCGAATTTCTCGTGATATTTCATTGAAACGCCTTCTCTTGCGGGTAGGTCCTTCTCCATTATCGTTGTCATTTACTTGAGGCGCTGCTGAAGTTGTAGCATCATCATCATCAAAATTATCAGCTCCATCATTAGAGAATTGATAAATAATTCCAACTGTGTCGTGCATTGTGTCCTTTCCAGATGTTGTGTCAACGAAGAGGCCGAAATTGTAGAACGCTACGTGGGTGCTGTGTCCATTTGTTGCAGTGATGCCTTTTGGTTTAACTTTATTCTCTTGGATCGATGTATACGTCATTTCGGTTTCCAATTCTTCTGCCAAATTATATCCAATCGTATGGCCATACCTATTAAGTATCGTGATTACTTGCCGAGAGTTGGTTAAAGACTTTACTGCCGTTCCAAGGGTTAAACTTTTTGCGGGCTTACATGCACCCCTAGTTACAGCATAAATAATATTGACGTTATTTCAACTTTCAGTTTGTCCGAATCTTCATCAGAAAAATTAGGACCTCCGATAAGATTTCGCATAAAATCAATCAATATTGCTCAGGAATGTCACATTCTCCACAAATGATATCATCAGCAGTTACGTTGCGAGGAAGCGGATGAGCATCTATATTTTTAATGCAGCTTCTCAAATGATATGCAACATTTTCAAACCCATAATCATTTCTTGTCTCCAAAAATTTGAAATTGTTTGCTATTACAGAAACGTCTATGTCTGTTTTGTACACAATTTTTTTGTTGCGTATTCCCATTGACGCTTCAATCGTAATATTTTCACCAAATTTCTTAATTATTTTTTTTTCAAGCTTGATATCTTAAAAATAATTGAGCCAAGTACATAACCTTGTTGTTTTGTATTATTTCTGTTTCAATGAAATTCGATATAGATTGAAAGGCCAACTGATGTAACTGTTTATATTTACTATAGCTGGAATCGGTAGATTCTTCCGTGGACCGCTTCTTTTTTGATTGATACACTGCGAAACAAGGCGGATGGTACGCAACAGTTTGATGATGAAGTTTGGAGAGAATCACCGAATCTCCTAAATTTGTCGCCATATTTCTTATCTGCAGTGGTACTTTGTCACTATTAGGGAAAGTAAGATTAACCATATTCTTCCCACATCACTTTTGGCTATGGTCACAAAAAAGACATATAATTTTTCTTGATGTCGATGCTGTTGATGTTGACTAAAAGAATTAAAATCATTCTTTAAGTAAGAATTGATGAAAATAAATATAATTGAAATTAAAAGTTCAATTACCTAATAGATTTTCAATATTTTTTTTTTAAAAAGCTTAAAAAAATAAAATAATTTCATTACCTTGTCAAAGTCCCCAGAAGTTTGGGACAGGTCTTGATTCTTCTTCAGTAGTAGATGCATTGGTATGCTCCTTAAAAACCCGATTTTTGCGATTAAATAAAAATGTTTGATATATAAATTTTATAAACTTTTTATTATGTTAGAAAAAAAAACGGAAGTCAGATCATTTTCTTGTCTAATTCATAAAAAACCGTTTTTTAAGTCAATTACAAAAAAATTATGTGTGTCGAAAATTAACAAAACCACAGGTGAGTTTTACTGACAGTTATTTCAACATGAAAAAATTTAAAAGTTGTATTAGCTAAGATAATTTCAAAGATTAAATTATTATTTACTTACTGTATATTCAGCACAAAAATTATCAAATTCGTCGTTGTATTTTTTACTCAAAACGGTCACTTTTTTGTAACACTTGGTATGATAACCTACAAATTCAAGTGAAGTACTGGATAGCTCAACAACATTGTATTTAAAGTTTTTTTTTACGAAAAGCCAACTCTAATACACAGTTTTTGAAAGTTTTATTATCAAAGTCAATTACACCATCATCCGAATCACACAAAAAACACTTATTTGCCATTTCTTTCAACAATAAATATTAGCACGTTTTTTCACTTGTAACCATAGCGACAATCTACTCCAAAATGATACACAGTATATACGAGTCTATCGCTATCCTTTTCATTTTCAAGAACACATAGCATGCGCGCTCTCTTTCTTTAAATGGGCGGGCTTCAAACAGCTGCTATGCTGTGTCCTCTTTTATCGCATGGGATGGTTGGTTGGGACCTCTCAGTCGCACATATTCACTCGCAGCAATATTTCACTTTTCAAAATTCGACAACCGGAATTCGGGACTGATATTTTGCAGGCAACCCTATAATACCATCGTGTTCATAATGAAATAATCTTTATTTTCATTTAATTTTAATTCAATAATCAGACCGGTGCAAAATGCTAGTATCGATTCACCTATTTATACCTGCTGCCCGAGAGTTGTGATCAGAAAAGAATAGGCAACCCAACGTTTGCATATTCTATGGGCTTCAGACTTTCGATTGGTATAGAATTTGTTTAATAATGAAACCGGTTAAATGATTTAAATTTTTTTTTAAAATTATTAATTAAACATATGGACTGAAATTTGTTATACAACCCATATGCAATATATTTATTGACATATTAAATCAAATATAAAATACGTTTCATCAAATAAACATCTCGGAGAAGGTAGTTTTATATCAGGAACTTAGACTAATAATTACATTTTGAAATTAGAGCTAATTCCTCCAGTTTCCCCAAATAACGCTTAACTTGAGTTAAGGCGGAGTGTGGTCTTCATGATATTATCATTTTGAAAATCAGGTTGGCAGCACTGGGTCAAGAGTCAAGTTTTCCACTTTTTGGTTATTTGGGTTGGTCATGCAGTATGGTGTGATTTCGTGGTAATATTGACATTGTCTTGGAAATGTCAATTTTCAAGTTTTAATTATCTCTTTTCTCTCTCCCGTTCAAGCTTCTCAAAGGAACGCATGATTTTTGCGCCTGTTGTAACGAGAAAGTTTTTAAAAAATTTTTAAATTATATTCAGTATTTCCAAAACTGAAAGTGGATGTTTTCCATCATGATGAAAGATTCCTTCGTTTGTTCCTTATCAATGTTGACTTTTTACTATAAACCTCAAGTTTAGTGAGTACTTCCTAATCACTCAATTGTTCTTCATGTTATAACAATTCTTTTTTTTTGTAGATGTCTTGATAAAGGATATGAACATTTCTGAAAGCTCGACCAAATGACAAATGGTATTCTTTAAAACAGCCCAGTATTTCTGATTGCATCCTCAAGACTTTCCACATTTCTTCTATATACATTTATATGTAACACTTGATACTGAATATATTATTACCATTATGCATTCATTTACTTACCAAAAAGGTACGTTAGCAAGTATACGATAAAATATATTAAATTATTGGAGGAATTTTTTTTTACATTTTGGTTCTCACGAAGATAAAAATCCTATTAGGATCAAAGGAAATAGTGAGATTCGAAGAAAAGTAAAGATGAATTGGTTTTCTTCTCGAATTTTTGCAGGCTGAATGCCTGAGAGAACACCTCCCGAAGCAGTGAGTTCCAAAGCTTTGCCATTTGTTGGAAGAACGAGCCCGAAGAAAGAGATGATCGGCATATCCCCAAAGTGACAACAAAGGGATGTGAAGACTGCTAATGGTAGAACCATTGATGATATTTCAGAAGAGCATTGTCCATGAAAATATCTGTGAAACAGAGACAGATCGTCAACATTTCGACAATGTTTCAGAAAAGTGAAATCAGCTCTTTTTGGACATAATCTAAACGTTTCTGTATCTTTATGGTTTGCACTCATTATATGGGAATAGTATTCCAGGACAGGTTGGATCTTGCCTTTCAAATCATAATCGACTGACGGGATGTGACATATCTCTTGTTAAATAGCTTTCTCATGACAGGGTACTGCTGAATGTTTATACCGAGCATCGAAATAAAGGACTTCATTGTAACATATACACTTCTGATATGATCACGTTGGCCACTGTGAGATTGGCCTATCTAAAATAAATACATGCAAGGGTTTCATTCGCAATGAATTCTACCAAAATGTGGGATCCTAATTCTAGAATTTTAAATAGGTCCATATTAAAATCGTTCACGTTCCGTTCCTTTTTCTCAAGTTAAACGGGCTGATATTAGAATTTTGGAAGAGAATGTGGTACTAATATCCGCAAAGCAATCCACTGGGCATGAAGTAGCACCCAAAAAATCATTGATGTGATCACAGCGGAACACCATTTATAGGTGAAGTGTCAGATGAAACTTCATTAACCAACATGTAGAGACATCTGCCTGAGAGGAAGGTACATAGGAAAGAACGCAATTTTTGTCTAATTTCCACAGAGTGTTTATTTGTTAAAACCGGTTTAGACTTTCAGTTACTTCGGCATTTCACTAATGATTATTAACTTGGTAATGCTATGAAGGCCGAAACGGGTCTAAAAAATTAACCAAACCTCAGTGAAAATCAGACAAGAGTAGAGGTTTTCTTCATCCAATAATTATTGATTTTATATTATGAATTTCCACAAATAAATTGTTCATCATTTGAACAAGTTGAAAAAAGTTTAGCTCACAATTTTTTTCTCACACGTTTCATTGACACATAGAGCGATATGCGAGGAAATTATAAAATAACTCTTGAAAAACCAACAAACAGATAACTACTTATATAGTTATTTTACAGAAAATGACAGCGCATATCACTTCAATTCGTTTGATACATAACTGAAGGATGTAACGACTTGACAAGCATTCATTACACGACTGTATCCATTTATTCTATATACATTCACTAGGCTACGTCACAATGAAAGACAGTTTTCAATAAATGTAAAACAGGAAAAATTCATTAATAACAGTTAGTTTTCCAGTTGAACCTCGAGATTATTCGAGGAAGTACTCGAAATAACTTCTGTCCTACAAAATGTATGGTAGGACTGAAGAGTCCCCCACTCCCAACATGTACCAATGACGTGGTCATAAAAATTCATTAATAACCAGCGGATTTTTTTACCATTGCTTGGTAAATATTTGTATAATTGAATGGTCATATTGTCCTACAAATTGAATGGTAGGTGTTCCCAGTCCTACGCTACGAAATTGTCAATTCCATGGTAAAAAAAAAATTCATTAATAACAGGCTGAATCTTTCTGAGTAGCTTCATCTTGCCGAGACGCTCAACTTTTTCCTTTACGAACATTCTCGATAGTGGTAGCTAATAAAATACGCAGGCGTCAGTCATGTTGATTTGTTGAGTGCAAAAAATTCATTAATAACAGTTAGTTTTTCAGTTAAACCTCGAGATTATTCGATGAAGTACTCGAAATAACTTTTGTCCTACAAAATGTATGGTAGGACTGAAGAGTCCTCCACTCCCAACATCTACCAATGACGTGATCATAAGAATTCATTAATAACCAGCGGATTTTTTTACCATTGCTTGGTTAATATTTATTTAATTGAAAGGTCATATTGTCCTACAAATTGAATGGTAGGTGTTCCCAGACCTACGATGCGAAATAGTCAATTCCACGAAAATCCTTGATATTAGTAGCTAAGGAACTGCGTAGGCGAAAGTCATGTTGATTTAGTGAGCGCAAAAATTGTTTGGCTAACTGTGAGTTTTACCCAAATCTGAAGCTCTTGGCTCATGGAGAAACAAACCAATTGAATTAACTTCATTTCAAGACAGTAAAATCAATCTATTCGACCGTAAGCCACGGGCTAAACTAGCCCGATCATACCTTCTGACATAAAAAATGATCAAATTATTTTGTAATTAGGCACATTTATCCTCATTTTTGATATGATTTTTTCTTGAACGTGCCATCCTCATTACGTTGTTCAGTTCACAGATCGATCCTATGGCCAGTTTTCGAGCTACAGGGTGTCAAAAATTCTATTACTGCTGTTTTGCGAATTATGAATCGATTTGATGTTTTTGCTTTAATTCGAAATAGATTTTTTTTAGAAATAAACCCTTTGGATCTAATTTGTAGCTCGTGAGCCCCTCCATTCGAATAAGAAATTATATTTCACAAAGGGCGTTGCATTACATAGCATGACAAGACACTGTTCGAAGAAATAGATGAATATTAATACCATTATCATTTTTATTCTACAAATTCTTTGAAAAAGACTGTGTCTTTATCAATTACATGAGGGTTCATATTATGATTGCTAGTTAAACAGTTTTCCATTAACACAGTGACAATTTGAATGTTTAAAAGGCTATAGCTCAAGAACATAATGGAATAATTATTAGGAATTGTCCATATCTGTTAATTACATTTTTCAGAAATCAGTTCACCTTGAATAGCTGGTGAAAAATGCTCTTCCACTCCTTTTCCTTCCCTTCCTCATTATTTAAAATTGTTTTTTCCTTTAGCCAGATGTCGTCCCCTTTCGAACGGCAGTCCTCAAAAGACGAAACTGGTGAGAGACAAGGATTAACGAATTCTTACTTTTTACGTATGCTTCTCCACTTTCTCGGGTCATCAGAGAAATATAAGCAGTCGCTAGGCTTCGAACCCACGACCGGCGACCAGAGTGGATAAAAGATCGGTATTTTAACTACTTGGCCCCCGTAAAATATAATATCTCTTTCGAACTGGACTTTTTGAGGCCTCTGGAGATACCATACGTCCTATTTTACCGTAGAGCAGAATTTCGCAATTACCTTTCTGAAAGTTTTCAATTATACATTTCAGCTCTTCAGACGACGATGTGGTTTTGCAGGTTTTTCCGGGTTTCCCTGCATCTGTTGAAGCGCATGCGACATCATTTAAGCCGCCCCGAAGGGCAGATTGATTATTTCAATGTTTTTACTTTGTTATTATTGTTTTCAATGTTTATAAAAATTATGAAAGCTAGTCAAAATTTCCCACTTATATCATAAATTTTTCAAGTAAATTATGATATTTTTGAATCGAATAAACAATTATACATTGAAAGTAACATTACTTCACGAATTAAATTATATTAAATTAGCTAAACCACAATTTCGAAATAATTCGTTATTTTGAATAAATTTTGTAGGAATAGCGATACATACCCGTTTTTATGTAGGACACTTTATTATTTAGGTAAAGAATACACTAACCTTTCATGTGTTATCATTGTTCTACAGTTATTAATAAAAAAAAAATTTACCATGGAATTGACAATTTCGGAGCGTAGGACTGGGAACACCTACCATTCAATTTGTAGGACAATATGACCATTCAATTATACAAATATTAAGCAAGCAACGGTAAAAAAATCCGCTGGTTATTTATGAGTTTTTATGACCACTTCATTGGTACATGTTGGGAGTGGGGGACTCTTCAGTCCTACCATCCATTTTGTAGGACAGAAGATATTTTGAGCACTTCATCGAATTATCTCGAGGTTCAACTGAAAAACTAACTGTTATTAATGAATTTTTTGGAATCACCAAATCGACATGTTTGACGCCTGCGCATTTTATTAGCTACCACTATCGAGAATTTTCGTAGAGGAAAAAGTTGGGCGTCTCGGCAAAATGAAGCTACTCAGGAAGATTCAGCCTGTTATTAATCATATTTGAAAATAGGCGTGGGATCCCCGTCTAATACATTTCCAATCATTGAACATAAGAAAATAATTTATCCATTTTGTTTATTGGAATTAACTCTATCATATAAAAAAAATGTCGATGACTCGAAATCGCCATTCAATCTTTGTATATCTATTAGTAAATTTGAAAATAGCTATTTATATAACAAGTTGCAAAATGAGCGTGTTTTTTGCATCAGACGTGAACATTGGAACACGAGCGTAGCGAGTGGTCCAACACGTCGTGTGCAAAAAACCCGATATTTTGCAATGTGTTATATACATGGCTTTTTGTAATTTCGTTGGAATATTTATTCATATACAATCATGGATTACACTGAATACGGGCATCGGTCAATAACTATTTTAATATTGCTTAGTACTTTACATAGCACGAGTCTAGAATGATGGTTGCGATTCGGTTGCCGGGAAGTCGGTAGCGGAGACACTGCCGGATATATAGCCGTCAATTGACAGTTGTCATGGATAGATACAAACATATTGAATTACCTGACGGACTGTCTGATTAAATTCAAACGAAAATGAGTGATTCTGATACAGAAAATAATGTAATATTGAAGCTGCCGCGGAGGAGGCATTTACCTATATTGTTGATAATCGAATAAAGAATGAATCTACTGAGTTGACTGAATTTACTGAAATTATGAGCATCCCATTCATACTTCCAAATAAACATCAAAACTGATTTCCATATTCACACTAGTGTGAATATGAACTCTCATATTCGCACTTGTGCAAATATGACCGTCATTTTGACATTCAAATTGTAAACAAAAAGTCGCCATATTGAAACGAAATTACAAAAAGGAATATGTATCATTTTTATAAGTGAAGGTATGAAGAGAGTAAATTGAAGGTGGTGCCAAAATTTTCATATGTCGATTTTTGGAAAATGTACTTCCAAACGTAGCCAGTACATTGATTGGTAACACTGAACACGTTCTTTTCAGTTATTCAACAAAGTTTTTTCACATAATCTCAGCATCCGTTCAAGAAATTATCGCATTAGATACCCGTAATACCAATCTTCGAAAGAGCTTTATAATTATACCCTACGATAAAAATCCATTGCACCAACCAACCTCTTTGGTTGAAATAATTATAGTTAATGATTAGTCTCGATTATCTGGAAAAAGTATCAGCTCATTCAACATAAGATTAAAACCGGTCGTCAATAAGACTGAAATTCCTCAATTGAAAATAGTAATATATATTCGAAACAGCATTCAGTAGTATTTTTATCACCATTTTTTGTCGGTAATAATTTATAGAGTAAAATAAGAAAACAAGTTTTTATAATCGGATTATCATTAATTGACTGATATTGTCATTAACGGAGGTATGCACTTGAGAACTGAGATTTCATTTAATTTAACTTGACTGTTATACCTCGTTCACAATGAAAAAAAAACTCGCTTCTGGATGAATGGTTTTGTTAGAATTCCGTTTCAATAAAAATCCTGAAATAGGAATTTTAGTTTTTTTTGGGAACTATTTGAATATATTTGTAGAAGAAAATTGTTTTCAATTTCATTTACTTTCTAATATTGTTGAAACACTCTTAAATTATCATTCAGTTCGGGCATTGGATACATAAATTCATAGTCTCCATACAACCTCTACAAATGATGTTCTCGTCTGAACATCTATAGTAGAAGTCCATCCCTTCTATTACTATTACATTATATCTGTTAAATTCTTAAGAAGTTCTTCTAAGTACTACTTTGCGGTGCTCTATAAAATTACGAAAACGAAGAAAAGATCTACAGTTTCCTGCAGTAGATATTCTGTACGAGCAGACTTTCCAAATCACCAGAGAATGTATTACAGCAAGAACAACTCAATAAAGTGACAGCATTCTAGAATTCATACAGAGACTGCGGAAACACGTGCAAGAAATACGGCTGTTACCCGCAGTAGGTACGCATTATGGTCCCAAGAAAACATTCATCTACAAATATCTTGCTACAACAGAATTCGTGTTTTTACGACACGATAGCCCTAAATTCTCTACGGCGGCAGCCCTACGATGGTCCACTCTGTCAGAATATTATAGTTACATTCGGTATATTCTTAATATTAAATCTAGTGTGGATACGACATCTTAAGAATTAATGATGGTTTTCGGGTGAAAGAAGTGCGCTTTCAATGGATATAAGGAAAGCGAAATTGATCGGTGTATAAAACGCAAAAGAAAGAACTCTAGCGACAGTGGATCGAATGGCTACCAGGAACAAAATAAAGCATTCCTGCTGTATGTTCCTAGGGTCACAGATCGGATTGGCCGTATACTACGAAAGTATGATATCAAAACCATATATAAACCTTCAAAGAAACTGAAGGATTACTTGAGATCGGCGAAGGATAAACGTGATGAACTAAGCTCATCTGGGGTGTACCGCATTCCATGCACCTGTGGCAACGTTTATATCGGAACCACGAAGCGTTCCACAAATACCAGAATAAAGGAACACACGGCCAATTGCCGGTTAGGACACTCCGCTGTCGCAGAACATGCGCTTAACAATAACAATCACAGAGTGAAGTTCGGAATCAAAAAAACAATAATAACACCATACCGGGAAATTAATGAATCCGAGGGGGTACCCGACGCAGGGACGATGGCACCGGACGCAGGTACGAGTACGTCGACCCATAAATACTGGCTGAGACAACGCATACCAAACAAGTAGTATTCAGTGATCGAAACTGTAAACATTTCTCTTGAAAATGCCAACCACTCGTGTTGGCGAAACGTCGAGATTTTCTCTAAATAAACGTAGGCCTAAAAACCCGAAAAACAATCATTCATTCAACGATGGCCACGAAAGCCTTTCACAATCTTAAAAATTTTACGTTGTCAAGTAGTTTTCATAAAAACAATTCAATCATAATAAACATATATTCTGAATAGAAGTTTATCAATATATAACATGGCGCAGTCTGATTGAAATAATAGTTAGAAAAGTAAAATGGCTGAAAAATTCATCATCCCGTTAACGATGGAAGGATCTATATCCGAAAATTTGAAAATTTGCAGAAGCCGCTTCGAAAACTACATGAAAGCTTCTGAAATAAACAAAATGGATGAATCTTCGCAATCTGCCCAATTACTCCACTGCATTGGTGAAGAGGGTTTTCGAATATATACAACATTTGTATTCAAAGATGATGAAAAGGATAAACTCAATGTATTGCTCAGGAAATTTGAGGAACATTTACTGCCAAAAGAAAACTTGTTTTTTGAAAGGTACAATTTTTTTACTTGCCAACAGATGAATCAGACGCTGGAACAGTTTGTTATCGAGCTGAAAAAACAGGCACAAAAGTGTAAATTTGAACATTTGACAGATGGATTGATCAAATGCATGATAACATGCGGTGTCAAAAGCAAAGATATGAGGGAAGTCTTATTACAAAAAGATAGTATTTCACTGGAGCAAGCAATAAATTTGTGCAAAATTATTGAGAACTCAAAAGAACAATGTATGGTAATGGAAGGTTCGGGAAAGACTATGGATTAGACGTTGGTTGGAACAATAGAATCAAGAAATTTCACAAGAAGAGATAATGGTTCAAGTGTTTCCAAGAAAAACTATGGATTTGGTAATTTACAACAAAAAAGGAATGAAGTAAGAAAGGATTGTTATCGCTGCGGTTCGAATCATGAATTTAATAACTGTCCAGCTTTTGGAAAATTTTGTTCAAACTGTCAAATGAAGAATCGCTTCTCTCGTTGTAAAAATCCAAAAGTAAATGATGTACATGTAAATGAGCTAGATATAGAAACTATCAAAAGCAATAACCAGGTTAGGGATAATATTAATCATAGGTTCTTTAGAAACAGATGAAAATAAAGACAATTGCTGGTATACATATCAATTGATGGGAAAAAAGCGTTTGTAATTCATATTAGATTCTGGTGCTATGTGTAATGTTCTCTCAATATTCCATCTGAAAGAAATTGGGTTTTTTTATTTCATTTTGAACAAACCAAACAAAACATTAAAATCATATACAGGAGATACTTTGAATTTAGTAGGAATGTGTAATCTCAAATGTATATGCAATGGAAAAATATATAATCTTGATTTTTATATAGTCAATTCAAAGACTCAAGCTATTTTAGGATTGCCATCTTGTAAACAACTCAATTTCATAGCTAAAATTAATTCAGTATGCATTGAAAAAAAAAAGTTATTACAATTTAGTTACAGAGTTTGGTTTTGGCTAAACCTATAGTTCATCCAACACGAAGAGTGGTTATGCATTTGTTACCTAAATTGAAGGAATCTCTAGATAATTTGGTGAAATAAAAAATTATCGTCAAAGTAGAAGGAGCTTCTGATTGGGTGAATCCTTTGGTATTGGTAAGGAAACCAAATGGTTCATTGAGAATATGTTTGGATCCAAAAGACCTTAATACAAATATTAAAAGAGAATATTGTCAAATTCCAACTTTAGAAGAAATAGTTAGTGAAATGTCTGGGGCTACGTATTTTAGCATTTTTGACGATGCCAATGGATTTTATCAAATCATTTTAGATGAATACAGTTCAAATTTATGTACTTTTGGTACGCCTTTTGGCCGTTATAAGTTTTTAAGAATGCCTTTTGGAATTAAATCGGCCCCAGAAGTTTTCCAAGATAGGTTCCGAGCTATTTTTATTTCTTGTGAGGATGTGGTATTTATATCGATGATATAATAATCTGGGGAAAAAATAAAGAAGAATATGAAGAAAGGTTAAGAAAAGTTTTACAAACTGCTAAAGAAAATAATGTGAAATTCAATATAGATAAATGCCATTTTGGTAAAATTGTGGTCAAATATATGGGACATATTATATCTTCATCTGGGCAATCACCAGACAAAGCAAAGTGCCATAACCAATATGCCCAGACCATCATCTAAAGAAAAAGTGCAAAGACTTCTCGGTATGTTAACTCACGTCAGTAAATTCATTCTAAATTTCTCAAGTAAAACACATTCCCTCAGAGAGTTGTTGAAAAGACACGTATTATTTGATGGAGTAAAAGTCAAGAGGACGAATTTGATAAAATAAAGCAAATTTTAGTCTCTAAGCCTGTATTACAGTTCTTTGATGTAAACAAAAAGTCAGTCATTTTAGTAGATAGTTCCAAATCTGGAATGGGTGCAGTATTACTTCAAAATAATCTTCCTTGTTCTTATGCATCTAAAGCTTTGACGGATACTCAACTTAGATATGCACAAATTGAAAAAGAGTTATTGGCAATTTGTTTTGGATTGGAACGATTCCGCGAATATATATTTGGAACAAAAATTTTAGAAGAAACTGATCATCAACCATTGATATCGATAATAAAAAAGCCTTTAAATAAGTGTCCAGGTCGTTTACAGATAATGTTGCTTCAAATTATGAAATATGATTTTGAATTGATATACAAACCAGGAAGGCATTTAATTATAGCAGATACGTAGTCTAGAGCCTATGCAGATGAGAAATTACAGGATAGTTCCGATAAAGAAATAAATGCTCAAGTTTGTTTAGTAACCTCTCAAATCAATGTCACAGAAAAAAAATATTAAACGAAATCAAATATCAAACCTCTAAGGATTCCACATTGATCGAATTAAAACAAATTATTTTGAATGGTTGGCCAAAATCACTTAAAAAGTTGAAATATGAAATCCAGCCGCATTTTAAATATCGCGATGAATTAATTATGGTTGATGATCTGATTTACAAAGGTCATCCCTTCTGCTTTGAGGAGTGAGATGTTACAGAGACATTATAATCATTTGGGAATAACTAAGTGTTTGAAATTAGCAATAGAGTCAATTTTTTGGCCAAATATGAATAATGACATTAGGCAAACTATAATGAGTTGTTATACTTGTCAGAAGTATGCAAATTCTCAAATTTCGGAACCACTCCAGTCACATATGATTTCATTTCTTCCGTGGGACAAAGTGGGGTGTGATCTTTTTGAATTCAATGGTTCAAATTATCTACTGGTAATAGATTATTACTCAAAATATGTTGAAATTGAAAAGCTTACTAAGGATACAATGAGTAAATCGGTTATAGAAGCATTGAAATCCATATTTGCTAGGCATGGAATTCCTCTGACATTCGTTTCAGAAGGAGGTCCCCAATATTCTTCTGAAGCATTCCGGAAATTTAGCGATGAATGGGGGTTTGATCATATTTTGAGTTCTCCAACACATTCTCAGTCAAATGGCATGGCTGAACGTAATGTGCAAACAGCTAAGAATATTGTCAGGAAAGTGATTGTGGATAATAGAGATATATATTTAGCGCTGATGATATATCGCAATATGCCAATAGAGGAGAATTTCTCACCAGCTCAAATACTGATGTCTCGTAAATTGAGAACATTATTACCGTGTACAAGTACAAGTTTGATACCGAAAGTAGCTGATAGGGAGCAATTTCATAAAGTTCTTAAAAATAACTCAATCAAGAGAAATACTACAATCAAAAAGGGGTTCAACGTCTACACCAATTGAACACTGGTTGCAAGGTTTATGTTCAATTGAACCCTAAAATAAATAACGGGATAACAGCAATAGTGGTTAGGCAAGTAAGAAATAGGACCTATATTGTAAAGTTGCACGATGGTTCAGAATATTATCGAAACAGAAAATTTATTAAGATCGATCATAATAATTGGTCAATTGAAAACCATGGTGCTTCTAATAATTCACCAAATTCGGAAAAGAGAGAAGGTGTTAGGAGTCATAATATCTTAACAGATGATTCGTTAGTGGATACAGATATAAATAAATCTAGTAAGGAAAATTATGGTTTAGAAAAAGAATGTTGTCCTGAAAAGGAATTCATCTCAACTGATCATTGTAGTTCTTCCAGTTCATATGACTCACATATAGATAGGAGGGGGTCTATTCAGTCTGCTTCAGCTTACATGACAAAAATAGGTCGCATTGTGAAACACCCTGATAGATTTCATTATTAGTAAATAGTATTTGTTGTTGGAAGGGAGATGTCAGGATATTATAGTTACATTCAGTATATTCTTAATATTAAATCTAGTGTGGATATGACATCTTGAGAATTGTACGTTGTCAAGTAATTTTCATAAAAACAATTCAATCATAATAAACGTATATTCTGAATAGAAGTTTATCAATATATAACACACTCAATGTCATTCATCTACATGCGTGACTGTGACGTCACTGTCTCAATAGAGCGTTCCGTGTGGCGTTGAATACCATTATCCAACTGGCGTCAGGCTTCGTCGTGGCGCACCCCAAAGAGACTAAACTAACAGGAGGGTTTAATAAGCTCTAGCCAATCAAAATCTTGTAGCATCGACGCGTCATAGTGACGTACTTGGACATGTGTACAGAGTCGAACTCGAACCAAGAAGCAAAACTGTCACATGTAACTCTCATATACCAAGAGCAAGTCCGTCGCTGTCTATGGAGAATGGCGGCTATGACATGTCCAACTACGTCACATTTCGTCACAAATGTTCTTTCATCGGTTGACGGAAATAACAATTTTAACAACAATAACAATCTCTTTCTATCAGTGCCCCCATTGTCTTATGGGGATTAGACTCTCCAAGTCATATTACGTTTAATCTCTTTGGGTGCACCCTGGATCTAACCACAGTCCCTGGACCACTAGATCATGTAGTTAGAGTAGGGCTCTGCCACTGAAAGATTAGTTACCGACGAAAGTGTTATTAGGTGTCTTGGATATATGCCGATATCGCCAAAAATCGTTCGTATCAATATCAAAGAGAATTACTCATGATATTTTTCTACTTGCTCACTGTTTTGTTCTAGTGCACCCACTGGTGCGGTTGTTTAAGAGTTGGGAAGGTAGAAACAACACTCGTCTTTGGAATTGAATCGTGCTATAAGGAAGTTGAAATGAGAGAGTTGTTCAAGGCTGTTGATTGAATTATTTACCAAATGTAATGCATTTTGGAACTGCAGCGGTAACTGCAGTTCGCAAACTCGTCTCGTCCTTATTCTTCTTAGTTACTTCTTCATCTTGTTCTTGCTTTTTCTTTAAATTAAGTCGTTCAGAAGCCTCATTTGTTCCTGTTTCATTATGGCTTCCAGTGCTTTTTGTTTTTGTTTTCTTACGATCTCGTATTCCTTTTTTTCTAGTTTACTTCGCATTACAAATTAATGGAGGAGCTCTTCTTCTGTCTGGTTCTTCATGAGTTCCTGTTCCACTTGTTTTTGATTTCTTTTCGGCTTCCTTTCCTCATGTATTTGTTTTGCAGGTTTCTTGTTCCATCAAATGAAAGAAAATATGCTTCTCTCTCCACTTCTTCAGTACCATTTATTCCGTCAGTGTCCCCAAATGTTACAGTTCGAGGTTCTTAAATCAGTGATACACTTAGTGGGTGTGAATTCACTTGATAATCAAAAAACACAATGATAATACAATGTTAACGATAACTTGAAATGTCCAAAGAATAAACAGTTGCAAACTAAAATTTTACGCACTTTTTTACACAAGTGCGTAAAAATCAAATATGCGTGAAGCGATGTTTCACAAACTGTGCGTTAATTTACAGTTTTTCCAAAAAGTCAGTATTTTGCATCAGGTTTCACTATGAAGTCAACATTTGATGATACGACAAAAATTTAAAACTTCCTAAAATTAAACATTCAACAATTGCTTCAATTAATCGATATAATAACTGTCTTAGAAAAAATATTGTAAGTACATTTTCATGAAGAACTTGCACTCGCGTCTTTTGTTGAACTCAGCTGCACCTCATGAAACAAACTCCACGCTCATACAAAAAAGGCCTACCTTTCGAACTTAAAATAACTCTTTCATGCCTCCGACTGATTTTGCATCTGTACAAATCTTTCTGAAACTCTCTTTTGGAAAATATCTGAAACTTTTTTGATTGAAAGAAACAGCTTAACTTCAGTCATATTAGTTGAAAAGCTGCCTATATGATTTACTGACAGGTAAAGAAACCGGCGTCTGCTGCGCATGAAAAAGCATTCTTGATGGAGTTGCCCCAAGTCGCCAGGATGTAGTTTCAGAATTTCTCCAGACAGTTGAATAACAAAATATTATTGATTTTTTTATAGGTGTCAATGGAATACAATAATATTGACAATTTTACTTTCCAAGAGGACGAGTTAGTTTTGGTTCGATATCAATTGAGAGTTCAAAGAGTGCTTTCTTCCACTCAACATGTGGAACATAAAAAAAATGAATTAAAACTATTCAAACAATTCAATATAACCATTCGAGACAGACTATTGATATTCATATCTAAGCATCAATAATAAGAGCCACTTGTTCAGTCCATGGTAGAATCCAAAGATTTATCAAACTTGGATTAGAATCAAATCCTAGATTACCGTCAAATATGTTGTTTAGCAAACATTCAATCATGGATAATGAAAACCATGATTCTGCAGTTCATCTGAACTATTTCATTAAAAAGAAGAAGATTTTACTAATGCATGTCAGATTTAACCAACCAACCAACGTAGTTTCCTACTTTTCTGTCCTCTTTTATAAAGCTTGGTAGAAAATGGTATCAATAAAGGTGCCAAAAAGAAGAAATTCAACCTTGTTGCAAAATGAAGACAACATATTGAAACTTGTTAAAAAGTACAAACATATTGTGGAAAATGTGACTTATGCTATTATCAATAAGGAAAATATGTAATCTTCGGTGCATATTATGTCAACCAGAAAATAACTTTCAATAATGGAATTACCTGACAGTATCAAATTACATAATGCACTCACTTATTCGTTTTATTAGCGATTTTATGAGAAAGTATTTTCAGTAGTAACATCCCGACAAAATGCTGAATTTTCAAAAAATACTTTCACCTTACTGTCACGAAAACTGTGTTGCTTAGAAACACCAAGAGAGCTTGCTCGAGTGGTGTTTTGTACAGAAACACAGTTTGAGCTACTGGCAAGGTGAAAGTATTTTGAAAATTCTGCATTTTGAAGGGATATTCGATCAGACAATTTCACGAATACACTATATAATTATGGACTAAATACGTATTGCAGGAACGGTTCATCTGTGTCATTAATGTCAGTTGTAGAGTTGAACCGTAAAACTGACGTTTCTATATTTACAATGATTATTGTAGCTATGGAAACGTATGAATAAGGAAGAGGTGTTACCTTCGTTTAGCCCTGCTACAGGGAGAGCTAAATTGGGGCAACACAAATAGGTGGAACGGGAAAAATGTCCAGTGGTAGATTGGGAGTGGAATAAGACTCAATAATAATCTAACGCTGGGTATGTAATTGTTTTCAGCACATTTCTACAATATGATTCGGGGTATAAACCGAAGCCAGAGTCTAGGAGGAGAGGGCGAATTATTCAGAATTATAGTTCAGGACTGGTAATACTAGTAAGAGATGCTGTGGTCAGGAAGCAAGATAAGTGCAAGCTTAACTATTGTTTGATACACCTAATACCAGGTACTTACTCTACCCGAATGTATATATACATAGGAGTGCACAACTTCTACTTAACTACTGTAAGCACTACAAATTCTGGTTATTAGCAAAATAAGCAATCATGATATCTTTTCCAGCACCAACCCGTCACCTTAAACTAGCACCAAAGTGGGGATATTAAAAGAATAGCTGTAAGCAATACTCGTCAGCTAAGCTGTTAATATAGCAGTGAGCAATATATTGTGAGAAGTAAGGTAGCAATAATTGTCAATGGTATAGCGGATAAGCAAATAAATGGAAAGAGCTCGCCTGAATGATAGCTATAGATGTCTTCTTGTTCGCTCGTCTCTGGCAAGACTCGACATCCGTTGAGGAGACCTCGAGGAGATAGCGAGTAATTAACAAGCCTTCCAGAAATACAGTAGACTTGAATGCTGATAAAGCTTGGTCTTCAATTGTCCAGTTATACGGGGCAACCGGAACTAACTGGCCTGAAATAGCGTTTCGGTTATACGAGCAAGTTCTACGAGAAACTCTAGAGTAAGCCAAAGGTAATGAGCGATGCTTTCAACGAAAATAATTAAAAGAATACTTTTTAGGACAGTAAGATAGACATACCTGTGGTGGTGGGTGGCCTAAAGTGATGTCTCGGAGTGAAGCACGTTTTAGAGAACGGAATAATACAGATCCACCTAAGTGTTCTCCTAATCTTCTCGATTACAGGAGATCTTATTCAGTTACTACTAATTGAAATGGCCAAATCCACAAAAGGTGAGAGAAATTCTGTCTTTCAAGAGCTACCTCTGGCCATGTGCCTCTCCAAGGTTGAAAAGGATATCCACAAAAAAGGGTTTTCCTATGTAGGGTTCTGACAACTTGTCACTTGTCCTGTTGAGGTTCTTTTGCTCATGATATTACTTGGATCAGTGATTTTAGATTAGTTCAAATCATGATCAAGTAGTTCACTTGTAATTTGAATTGTTCTATGTTGACTTTCATTGTTTACGTTAATGTTGACATTTAGGTTAGAATGATTAAACCGAATAAATAGTGAATAAAAGGTTGATTTGCTTATTCTCATCATGGAAGTTGCTCATATATCGTACTCAGCTGTTTCCTAACCTGATTAAATGTAAGAATAGCTTCACATTCATGATAATGTGAAGGTGATTTATGATGTTATGTAGGGCTGTTAGCACCGAAATTGGGGAATATCTGAACAGACCACTTACTAGATTCGATCATCAGTTGATAGTTGATGCACTGAACCTGATACTATTTAATTTTTCACTTTAGGCTGAAGCTAGACTGCAGAAGCTGCATTTCAGATGCATATTATTCAATCTGAAGGGTAATTTGAGGACTGAGTCCTGCACTATTATCGCTGCGTTACCTGAGCCACCAAACTGGAGATTTCAAACCGTAACACAGGCGAAACATCTATTTGAAAATACCACGGGCTGGAAACAGTGTTTTCGAAAAGTCCTTTTCTCATATGTTTGAATACAAAAAATTAAGGCATTTGATTAGTTTATATAATATTAGGGAAATTGTCACAGTAATCCTCACAACATCTTCTGGTAATCTGAACCTAAATACAAATTATTCATGTGACCATTTCTCAAAATGATTTTCACGTAATCTTTGAGTATGAGGTGACCTAATGGGTGCTAGGATATTACCAATTTAATAATATCTTCATCATCAGTGATATCATCGTACATGAGCATTTTTGTGGAAGTGATTTCTGATTATTCGTCCAAACTATTTCATATAACAGTTATAATATTGTTATGTCAGTCATTTAAATCAAAGGTCTAACCTTTGTTGAGAGCTTAGGGCTAGTTTCACAGGTCCCGGTTAACCTTCAAATAACTAAGTGAGAGTTTAGACGGTGAATGACACTCTTTAAATGGCGTTTGAAGGTTCACATTCTAATCATCAGTTAATCAATCTGGACTCTAACTGGAACCTGTGAAACTGGCCCTAATCGACCAATTTTGAAGGTTTAGCAAAACCTGTAGTGAAACCTGGATTCCACTTCAAACTATCCAGAGAACAACTCGATAATTCAAGATTCACGTAAAACTGCAGTTTATCTAAAGGGCCGGTTGTACAGTTCATGGTGAATGTAATGTACGACTAATATAAGAAATATCTGTTATCAACGATGACTAAGGAATGTGTGTTGGACGGGAGAGTTCAGTTGATGTAAGACACCCATGCCGTGAAGAACGAGTAATAAAAGTATTAGTGAAAACGAGTGTTTGATTTACAAAAGTGAAGGTTGTTACATTGGCGACGAGGAATAATAGGTCACTATTATTTGTATGTAGTGCTAGTGTTCCCTCAGTTATAAGGGTGAGTAAATGAATAAATTATCGATATGGTGAATGGTGAAATATGTCACGGATTCATCCATAAGTAGAAATAGACCTAATGGTTTAATGAGCCAAAAGGCTCGGAATAGACTTTTGGTTTAGTGAACCAAACGGTTCGAAATATACCTAGTGGTATAGTGAGTCAAACGGCTCGGAATAGACTTTTGGTCTAGTGAACCAAACGGTTCGAAATATACCTAGTGGTATAGTGAGTCAAACGGCTCGGAATAGACTTTTGGTCTAGTGAACCAAACGGTTCGAAATATACCTAATGGTATAGTGAGTCAAACGGCTCGTTGCTACTTAGCTGAAAGGCTTAACTAACCAAATGGTTTACAAAACGAGAAAATGTACTCATGGATACTAAATGACTAATAAATTAAAGGTTTCAAGTAATTCAGTGTGCCAAGAAAAAGGACTGTGAATTGATATATATGTATATGTACCTATGTATGCATATGTAATGCAAGTAGGTGTGTACATATGTAATGAAAAGAATCTCATGACATGGTACCGAAATACATTTAGCGAATGATTAGTTCCTCACTCGTGGATAATGTTTTCAAATTTTAGCAAAATGGCAAATATGCCAGGTCTTGAATCATTTCAATGCGAAGGAGACCCTTTCTCTCTTGCTACAAGATGGGAAAAATGGAAGATTTGAAGAGGGCAACAAAAACACCGCTACTACGAGCGAAATTAACAAGATATATTCAAAATCCCTTAACAAAAAAAATCATACTAAATATGCCTGTACAAGATGCGGCAACCATAAACACGATTCACAGGATCCAAAGTGTCCGGCCCGCGATCAAGTTTGTAACAAATGTAACTTCTTAGGCCATTTCAGAAAATATTGCAAATCAAAAAGACAAAGAAAATTACCCTACGATTCAAATGTGAAAAAAAATAAACGTAAAAAATTCAGTTCAATATCAGAACAATCGGAAGAGGTAGACTATATTTTTCACTTAGACGATGATGCTACTGTCCTTTGCACAATCGGGGGAGTCATAACTCCGATGATTGTTGACTCTGGTAGTAAAAGTAACATTATAGACGACAAAACTTGGAGAATTTTGAAACAAAAACATATTAAAATCTCGAATCAAAAAAAGGACCCCAATAAAAAATTTTTACCTTATGCTAGCAGTATACCTCTGACGACTGTTGGTTGTTTTGATGCAGAAATTGAGGCGGGCAGTAAAAAAGAAAATGCTACCTTTTATGTTATTAAAGATGGTCTGAAATGTCTGTTGGGCAAAGAAACAGCTATGTCACTTGGAATTTTAAGAATTCAAGTCGATATAAATCACATTACGACCCAATTTCCCAAATTTAAAGACTGTGGTTGATATCCCTATAAACAGGGAAGTTCAACCGGTTATTCAACCTTATAGAAGAATTCCCATACCTTTAGAAGAAAAGGTAGAAAAAACCTTTCAGGAACTTTTAGATGGTGATATTATCGAACCGGTAAATGAACCGTCTAAATGGGTTTCACCCATTGTACCCATATTGAAAGAGAATGGCGATGTCAGGATTTGCATTGACATGAGACGTGCAAACCAAGCAATAGCCCGGGAAAATCATCCTTTGCCAACAATGGACGTGTTATTGCCGCAATTGCGAAAAGCTACCTTATTTTCCCGTCTAGATATCAAAAATGCATTTCACCAAGTCGAAATATCAGAGAGTTCGCGCTTCATAACAACGTTCATAACAAAAAAAGGGCTATTCCGTTATAAAAGGTTAATGTTTGGTATAACATGCGCTCCGGAATTGTTTCAAAAAATAATGGAAAAAATTTTACTTAACTGTACTGGTGCCATTAACTTCATAGATGACATCATAGTTTTCGGGGAAAATAAGGAACAACATAATGCTAGGCTCAAGACAACGCTTGACACTTTGAGCGACTTTAATGTCCTACTAAATAAATCTAAATGTATTTATAACATGCCGACGGTAGACTTTCTTGGACACGTCACGTCACCGCAATTAAAATATTTCGTTCACCCAATACAGTGGAAGAAATACAAAGCTTCTTAGGGCTGATCAATTTCGTAGGAAAATGGATCCCTAATTTGGCTACATTAACGGAACCAATAAGAAAATTATTACGACTTAAGTCAGGAAGAAATACGAACATTGAACGTTTTTGGAAGCAAGAGCAGAAGCAATCATTCACAAAGCTGAAAGACGCACTTTCGAGTGAGTCGGTCCTAGGGTATTATGACCCAAAGGACCGGACACAAGTGATTGCCGATGCTAGTCCTGTCGGATTAGGCGCGGTACTAATACAGTTCGACGACAAAGGTCCTCGTATTATATATAGCCTATGGTAATAAGAGTTTGACAGAATGTGAAAAACGGTACTGTCAAACTGAAAAGGAAGCTCTTGCCTTAGTGTGGGCGGTCGAACATTTTCGCATCTACCTGTTTGGCAAAGAAGAGTTTGAACTCGTGACGGACCACAAACCCCTTGAGGCAATTTTTACTCCAAAATCTAAACCTTGTGCTCGAATTGAGAGGTGGGTACTGAGACTTCAATCTTTCAAATTTAAAATTATATATCGTCCGGGTAAAGCAAATATTGCAGACCCACTTTCTAGATTGTGTTCATATAAAGCCGAACAACCATTCGAAAAAGAATTCATTCATCTCTTGATCGAATATTCAAAACCAGTAGCAATTACATTAGAGGAATTGAAAAAACATTCTAAATTTGATCCGGAAATACAATTGGTGAAAAATGCTCTCAATGGGGGAAAGTGGGGTAAAGGTACAGAACGATATGAAATTTTTGGAAACGAATTATGTTTGTATTCTGACATCTTACTACGAGGAGACAAAATAGTCATTCCAGAAAAGATTAGAAACAGAGTATTAGAACTTGCTCATGAAGGTCATCCAGGAATCGTGGCAATGAAAAAACGTCTTCGCACAAAAGTGTGGTGGCCAAAAGTAGACAGTGAAGCCGAAAAATTTGTGTCAAATTGCAAAGGATGTACATTAATTTCAGCGCCCAACCCACCACATCCAATGAAACGACGTCAGTTGCCAACAAATCCATGGGTTGACATAGCCATCGACTTCATGGGACCTCTTCCTAGTAATCGTTGATTATTATAGTAGATATTATCAAAGAAAATAAGCTAACTCCCACTTTTGATCCCACACCACACACAGTGACTAGAAAAAACGGGGGGGGGACGTTCAAGTTGAGAATGATGAGACGGGTCAGAACTATAGGAAAAATGTAGTCCATTTAAAGAAAATTAGTGGCGAATGGACAGTTGCTAATCCAATTAGGGAATAAGTGTAAAATAACTATATATGCATAAAAAAAAGATATTAAAAGAAAAAAAAAGAAAAAAGAAAAAAAGAGAAAAGGAATAGTATATATGTGCATTGTATTATGTATTAGAATGTAAATAAGTGCTTATGAGCATATTGATTTCATGTATCATATTATATTTACAATGTATGTTAAACTGTTATGGAAAAAATGTTATATTTAACCTAATGTTATTTTGTAAGCGTGTAAGTTGTTCAATGTTGGGAACCGTGACAGGAATGTGCCGTAGGGAAGCAAATATGTATGTAACGTTATAATTTGTGATTCAGGAAAAAGGGAGAGGATGTAATGTACGACTAATATAAGAAATATCTGTTATCAACGATGACTAAGGAATGTGTGTTGGACGGGAGAGTACAGTTGATGTAAGACACCCGTACCGTGAAGAACGAGTAATAAAAGTATTAGTGAAAACGAGTGTTTGATTTACAAAGGTGAAGGTTGTTACAGTGAATTCCAAAGATTGATCAATCGTGTCAAATGATGAACAAAATTATTTAAAATGTTGTAGCAAATGTTTTCAGAATTTTTCGTATTTGTGCCGTGTGCCGTGCACTGCAGCGTTAAACGTGTTACGAACGAGGAGTACGAAGTGTTTCTATATAAACTTTCCACGACATTTCCAGAATAAGTGACGATGCATCCACTGATCACCAGGTCCATAACAGTATTAATGTAATAAATGAAAACCACACATAAAACACTTTTCGAGTTGATCACTGTGCTATAAACTGCCTAGTTATATGATAAATAAAGGCCACCGTTAAAACTTCAAAACCATAATCCGGCTGAAGTTGAAGTGTGTACTCCTGCAGGACTTGGTATTTTATGACTACCAAATAACATTTTGAGTAACGATAGTTTTTATGTCAGTACCAGATGAGGCAGATGAGTTCATGCAATCTCAGGAGTTTTCAGGAAGAAGTTTATCGACCGAGTAATAATGATCGTAAAACTTTCAAAAGTTCAACAAAGTAGATTTCCTCTAACGAAAAGCCGAGTAAAAATATGAAGAGTGAACTGGAAGTTGGTGTCATTTCAACTATAAGTAGTTATGCGAGTTATTATGGGATATAAAAACGTATATAATGTTTTCAGTAGTAAAACCAAGAAAGATAATTAAGAAATCCCTTCGTATTAAAACATTTTTGGCTATTTTTTAAAAAGAAAGATGCGCGTAAAGCCGTCTAAATGAAGACACATAGGATACGGAATGAGTGAACAATGGCATAAGCTGGAAGTAACTGTGATCAAACAATTTTATTATTTGCACTATTTGCAGATGGTTTTATATTTTGAAACGCATATTAGGAAGGTCTCGTATTCCTTCTCATATATCCGTTTGGATATAATATGTATAAAAAGTCTTCAGTTGATATTTAAGTAGTTTTCGTCATGAAAGCGAATCCAATCTGATAATTGGACTAAATGTCAAAATGTTTCGTCGTCGAATCAACTAAGTGGCGTATATGGATTTGAACAATTTCTGAGGAGATCCAATTTAAGATTCACTAGTTTTTCATGTCGACACTATCGGAAGGAAAGTAAGCCCATTTCATTGAATGTTTGTGCATATTTAGGTTATAGTATATATAATCCAATACTGATAAGAAGGTTATTAACATTTTATCCTGGTGGGAGTAATTTGAAAAAATACGACATACGCCTTTTAGTAAATGTGCTTCATTAAACAAGTTCATTCAAGCCCAATCAGATTATGAAGAAAAACACAAACAAACACGTAATGCTGTTTCAGGCAAACATTAAAAATTGAAAATAATCGTTCATAGCAAATGCATAGTTCAGAAAAAATATATACAGACATTATTATTTATTAAAATGAAGAAGATTACAGTTGAATGCTTGGTATCCTTCAATGAGAATGACTGGGGTCGATCCTACTCAAATGTCATGAGAGATGAATACTTCTTCAATGGTAGCTGGCCTTGCATTATTGAGTTTTTTAACCTTCATTTTTGATATATCAACATTTCTTTGTAAAGAGAAAATGTTTTTTTCCATGTTACTATTCTTGTAGAAAATTTTGTTATTCGTCTCTTTATCTACCATAGTTGCGGACATTTTTGTCCAATTCGAAGAATAATTGGAGTCAGGCTTCATTTCATCAGAATGACGAACACGTAAAATTCTCATATCTTCTGATAGAGTTTAAAAATTTAGAAAATTTCATAATGTAGGGTTGTTTTCTTCGAGCCAACTTTATTATCTGGATTATTTGACTGGGTATGAAAATATCTCCTGCCTGTTACTGCTGCAGTTATAGCACCATGTGCCGAATCGCCCACTTTGTGATCATGGCATGCCTCAAATAAATAGAGGGTTATGTTTTTTATATCTTGCTTCCATTGACAAAGAAAGCAAATATTGCAGGAAGTCTATAGTTTTTGTTTTGGCCGTAGCAACCATCAAAAAATAGTTCTACAGGACTCGTTCTTGTCACAACTTTTTGGAAAGAGGTAAAGACAACTCGACATTTCGGATGGACATTGTTTCCTCTGGGTTTCAAATCAAGTGTAACAGTAGCAGTCTCTCGAAAACAGATCATAGATTGTGAAATTGAAGAAAGCATTCGGCAATTGAATGACTTGCTGCAAATCAAGAACAGTACTAACAACCTTAGTATCTCTCATTGTTCTTTCCTTACTCTCGGTCTTAATTCTTCTCACAGCATTTTTTTCTGCTTCATGCTTCTAATACTTTTCTTTTAGTGATGATTCAATAGAGTCATCGCCATTATTGTAAGAACATTGGTCCTTTTTCCTATACAAAAAGACGCTTCATATTTCATTATTTTTGTTTTCGTCCGAATACATACAATATATTTTAGGAATCGATAGCTGTGAATAAAGATGTTCTTTTTTACTAACCTTTCGACAGTAGTGTGATTATACTTTGGGGAACTTTGTGATATGATCAACGATAATTTCTGTTTATCGTTTCTGATACCTCTTTGTTCTTTTTCTAAAACCCCAGTAGGTAGTAGTTTCTTCACAGTAGTTCTCATAGTTTTTTCACTGATGGCCAATGTTTTGAGGAAAAAACCTTACAAACAGGTACTTTTTCGCCAAAGTAGGGAAAGAAGATAAAATTTATTGATTTTATTTTTTCCAGAGTCTTGCTCCATCTGTTTTGGTTTTTGAATGACTATATGTCATAAGAACTCTCTCTGTAACGTGAGGTTTCATAAATTATAAAAATCTGTCAAATTCCCGAGGCGCTGATCTTCTGTGAATATTTGACATTTTTTTCCAAATTTCCGATAACAATCGCTTCAAATCTACATTGAGAAGAATTTGAGTTTTTCTCATGAGCCGACGTGAGCACTGTCTAGTTATCCAGAGAACTGAAAATCTGCAAGTTAGAGCCTGCAAATTTCGGAATAGGTCGAATATGCATGCTTCATTATGTATAACGCTAAGGAATAACAACAACAACAACAACAACAAATAAGGGTTTGTCATATTTGCCTGTTTGTGTTAAAATAATTTTTTAAATATATGCCATGCATTTGGGCGTATTTCGTATACGCCGGTTCGCTTCGAAATATTTCACTCATTTCAGATATACGCCTCAACTTGAAAACGAAATAACATCTGAACTATCAGGAATTAATATATGCCACTTTGAGAGCAGATAAATCAGCTTCGGCACAACTTGTTACCCCAAAAAAAACCATTTTCGCCTTTTTCCGATATACGCCCCTTTGTAAATTCAACGACGGTTTATTCATTGTCATAGATATGGGAAAAATATTATCTGTGTTACAACTATCTTTTCATTTATAATAAATATATCGAATTGTTCAATTCATCCATAGTATATTACACTTATTATAGAAGAAAATTTTTGAGATTTGTTGTAAGCTGTCTCTTGAATGTTCATATTCTATTTCTTAAATCCACTTTCAATATTTATTGATTTTAGAAAAAGCAAAGATGAAACAAATGAAATTTCAAGTGAAGGGGAAGTTATTGGTCATATCCCAGTGACCAACTGACCGCAAGAATAAAAATTACTGAATATCTAAATAAAAAGTTTGGTTTTAGTTCTTGTAATTGTGAAATATCAGTTCATTAGCATCTGAAAAAAATGTTGACGAAAACAGGCATTTTGTGTAATTTTTTACTTAAAATTCGTGTTTGGAAATTACCGATTTTCAAGATCCAAAAAGGCAAAACTCGAAAAGTATTGGGGATTTGAGGAAAAAGAGTGAAAATTTGATTTATTTTGGCAGATGTTACTGTACAAATAATATCGTTCGTATCAAGTTTAATTACTTATGTCATGGGAGCCTTCGGAAAGTACTTCTTGAACTCTGACAGAATGGCAGATGGTTGTTCAAGTTGGATGTCACCTGGTGAGAGTACTTTCATTTGTCAGTTCAGAAAAAACTTACCATAAAGTTCTTGTGTGGTTATCTGATTGGTGTATTTTAACTTGGTAATATTTTCTCTTCGAATTAATAATTGAATTGATATGGTGTTTCTTAGCTTTCTTATAAGCGTCAGACAGAGCTGGATTGGATTTTTTTATTGAAAAGGTTTTTTAAAGCAAATCGACTTCTTGATATTATCATTTATACATATTTTGTCTTTACTTTTAAGATACAGTGTGTCCCAGCTAAAACTTGTCACCTCCCAAATCTCCGAATTCGTGAAAAAAATTGAACAGTGCCCGGACCAGTCGATTTTTATTTCAAGCCCATACAGCATACTTCGTCCCAAGGACGTACATTTTATGACCATTTTACGTAATTACGCCCGCGGTGTATTGTACATCCATTGAACGTAAAAAATGTACATATTTAGTACATACGGTATACAGGGCAATTCAAATTCGACTCCCACCATTGGGATCTCCTAAACTACAGGAGATACGTCGAAGCTTAAATTGGGGCAAAGTTGCGTATTCTGGTGCTTAACAAAATACTGTTTTGAAACTTGGAAAATTCCGAGTATTTCCGGAAATATCGGGAAAAAACTGAAAATCGGAATTTTCGTTTTTATTTTTTTCTATCGTTATTTGACAACATAGTTCAAAACCGAAAGTACATTTCCATTGATACTTTTTTTCAGCTACACATTTACATATTCAGATTTACTATCCGACGTTTCGTCTTCTGGCATTCATCATCAACTTTGTTTTCTGTTATCGGCGCCATATTGTTTTTTTATACAGAAAAATAGTGATTCTCATTCTGATTTCATTGATGTATAATTTGTTATGATTTGCAATTCTGAAACCACAGATATTAAAAAAAAACAACTTCATCTGAGATGATCATGACTCCATCGAAATATTTTGTTTAATAAACACTAGTTGTCAGAACTCATTAAACATTATAAGTTTGCACAAATACTTCAGTCGAAATGTCCTCATTCTCAAATGAAGAAAAACGAGATATGTTGAAACTTTATTATAAATTTGATAGGAATAGTACGAAAACAGCACAATTTTATTTTGAATTATATCCGGAAAGACATCAGCCGGATAGAACATAATTCGGAATTTTGGACAAACACTTGGCTGAGTACGGTGCGTTTCAAAAACCAAGAATGAAATCATGAGCTTGTAAAAAATGCACAAAATGTATTTAAACAAGTGTTCGAAATGATCATCCTCTGGAATACATAACCTAGCTCGTCGTCTGAAATTAAGAACAGCCCTAACAATATCCCTTCTTCTGATAGACCTGAGTTAGACTCTAAGTTCATCTACTATGTTGTCAAATAACGATAGAAAAAAATAAAAACGAAAATTCCGATTTTCAGTTTTTTCCCGATATTTCTGGAAATACTCGGAATTTTCCAAGTTCCAAAACAGTGTTTTGTTAAGCACCAGAATACGCATCTTTGCCCCAATTTAAGCTTCGACGTATTTCCTGTAGTTTAGGAGATCCCAGTGGTGGGGGTCGAATTTGAATTGCCCTGTATACGTCCAAAGTACATACATTAGGTCCAAGGGATGTATCATATTGGGCTCTAAAAATATCAAAATAAAAAAGTTATAAATAAATAAAAAAATAAATCGAAGGACATTGTCGCAATGAAGTCAATAATAATGATTAAAAAGATCCAATGATTTTTATTCACAAAATCTATACCAGATGGCGTTTGGAAGAAATTCAAATCTGATTTTTGGTTCATGAGGTCCTTTTAAAAATTGAAAAGTAAAAAAAAGTCGGCGATCATTTATTATAACGAAATTATTCACTTTGGAAATTTTCAATTTGCGATGAATTTAGAGGTTAATGATAAGAACAGAAATCAATGAATTTGCATCGTTAGGACAGCTGATGAAATATCACGTCAGCCTCATACGACTATTGGTCAACTGATTATGATGACAAAGACATAAGTTGGTCCCTTATTTGTTCTAGCTCTCTGTACATGCTTTTACCGTAATTTACGTGCTTGGCGCCGGCGCCGTTGCCACAGAGACCCCTTCATACCTCATAGGCTTCTCTCGTTCATGTTTATTATTCAGCATGTACTGATATGATATGTTTTTTTCTGGACGAATTTCATTGAAACTTCGAGCAGTAGCTCTAGTACATCGTTTATTTTCAAAATACGCATCTACAATGGATACTATTTCTTGTATAGTATAAACCATTTTCGAAAAGTTTCAAATTGTTGAATGAAGTGACTCGAATACATCAAATACCAAGGCGTAAACAAAGATTTGCGTATACACAAGTACATGCCGACATTTTTTTTTTTATAAAAACTTCTCTCTCATCTTGTAAATAATTATTTCTGACAGCATATCATTTTTAAATACAGCGGCGTACCCACAGTGAGCCTTTCTTACGATGATAATATGAAAAATAAAAATATCTTGATAAAACTTAGATTTCATTAAAACGTCAACAACACTCGATCGATCCTCAATTCCAATACATCGATATCAGCCTGAGCGGGTGGAGGCAGGGGTATATTTATTATTTTATACTTTATTTATATCTTTACCCATAATGGTAAGAATATTTTAATTTTATAAATTATTTTATAGGTTGAATTTTAATGTATTTACAGAAATATGTGATAATTTATTATTATATTTGTGTATAAATATAGTATTTTCTTATTTGGGATTGAATTCCCTTCAAATTGATATATCACAAGTATAGTCCCACTGAAAATTCTGAAGTAGGGGGTGCTGGGGCTGAGAGGGTTGACAACACAATGATGATGTATTTGGTGAAAGTGTTTCTCCTTGACATAAAAATCGACAGGTCTGAGCAATTTTCATTTTTTTTTTCACGAGTACGGAGCTTAGTTTTAGCTGAGACGCACTGTATATTTTCCGTTTGTGAAAGCTGACTTCAAAGTTGTGAATCAATAGGTTATAAAATCTATCGAAAGATTCGTAGATGTCTTCTTGTTGATAAATGCAAGACCAGTTTTCCGTCACTGAGTTTTTGTCAAAACTTGATATATTAACATCATTGGGGCAACTATTTATGTCGGTTTTACTAGGGTAAGGAGAATCATAATCATGTAATTCAAATAAAACTGTACGATGGTCTGATATAAAATTTTCAAAAACATAAAAAGTACTCGCATAGCTTGTAAAAATATGATCAATAATAGTACGACTATAGTGTTGGCTACTCTTGTAGGCTTATCAACAATGGGAAATGGATTGAAACAGGCCACAGAGAGAAATAAATGTATGTTTTCTACACAATTGTGAATGATTTCAGCACAATTTATTTCTAAAAAGTTGACTGCACCAATTTGTTAATTTTTCTTCTATAATATTGTATAAGAGATATTGTGCATAAAAGTTACACTTCAGTATTGTATTATTCCAAATAGTTTTTTTCAACTTTATCAACCAATATTATGTACCAACCGTATACAAGGAATGAATAAAAACTAAACGTTACCTTGTACTAAACAAAAAATATACTAAATTAATCGTTGTGCGACGAATATCAACAACTTATGTACTGTTTATGCACACATCTTAAATATAGAATGCAAAAAATGTCACAAATTTGTGTACTCGGCATGCATGAATTGTGTAGGTATATAATTTTATATATTTGTGTACAAAGCAAAGCCAAATTTTATAGGTACCATTTATAATTTAAAGAAAGGATACTTGAGGCTCCAAACATTCTAAACGGAATAAGATAAGAATAAGTAACAGTTTCTACCTGCTCGTTTCTTCATATCTTATTCTGTTCAGAAATTATACGCTTCATTTACCAGAAGATTGAAATAAAATTGAATTACATTCAAATAATGTTTATTTCATCACAAAGAACTAATAACAAAAATAACTGAACTATAAACTCTAATTACAAATAAAATTATAGAAACACAAAATACCTAACAAAACATATATGAACCATACATTTTGTTATTTTGAACACGTTGAATAATAATAAAGTTTAAAGTCATTTTCATGTCAAACTATATTTATTCAAGTAGGAAGTAGGTGAGAGGATGCCCCTATCAAACCGTTACAAATGATGAAAATGAGTCAGTTTGTAGGTTTCATGTTATAATAAAAAATAAAGGCAAAACTAACCTTCAAATATTGGTATCAGTTCGCAAATATTCTAACACTTCCATTCGGCACAAAATCACACATGATCAAATAATAACATTAAGATACTTAGCGGCCAGCTTCGCCTTTCGATCAGCATAAAACAATGAAACAATGATGGACAGGTGCACTTGCCACGCATGCGTATTTAGTTGTGGCAAATTACACAATTGTGTTGAAATAGTTTATAATTTGTGCATATCAAATAGAAAGTGCACAACGGATGTCAGATGAGTTCAATGCGTTGTAGATGTTTTCCATATAAGTTGTGTTATGGTAGATGTGCATATTTTTGTGTATTTTTTGTCAATGTGGAAGTGAACGGATACTATACAAATATTTATTGAATTTCACAAAACGCGTATGATGAAAGAATGGACAAATGTGTAAAGTATCTACACAACTGTGTCTTACACAACGTTGTGCATGAACCTGCTGCAGTCTTTTTTCTCTGTGGGACATCACAGAATATAATAAGTTGGAGTATTCATTGGAATATAGGTCAAAATTAAAATCTTCACGTGAGTCTGGTACATCTCGAATTTTACTGCGAGAAAATTCTGCATCACCTAAGAGAGAAAGAACTGTAACATTGAATTAAAATATGAACTTTGTCATTGTGCACATACTTCAAAATTTTGTTCATCACAATAGCTGTCAAGATTTATAACATTATTACTAGAGAAAACAATCATAAGAATTTTATACAATTTGCAATACAGAGAATCTTGTAGAGAAACTTTCGAAAAGCAGAGATTACTGTGACTGGAATAAACATTTTCAAAATTTCATGCATCATTCACAAAAACAAGAATAAATTGAAGCTCGATAAGGATGTGCACAGGTATCAGACGAGGAGAGCACAAGAAATCCACATCTCAAATTTTAATACTAAAACATTAAAAAAAATCACCTTATTGTGCTGAAAGATTAATTTATAATAAACTGTCGTTAGAAATCAGATCAACTACAACTTTTAACACTTTCAGAAAGAAAATACAAACAATTTTAGTTGAAAAAAGTTTTTATAACTCAAATGAAATTTTTGATACATAACGATCGTTTTATTAAGTATATTGAGAGATGTACCATCAATAATATATTTTAAAATGTCTGTCTGCGTGTTTGTCTATTGGTCAAAGAAAATGTGTATTATTATTAGGTTTATTTTATGTACACTATTAATCTATTTTGTTTTATAGTTTTACATCTTCAGATTCAGTGACAAAACTTTGTGTTCTTTGTAGCACTATTGTGGCAAATAAATATCCATCTATCTCCACCGCATTTTTTGTTAGGTCTAGTATAAAAACTACTCAAAATGAAACCTTCTATGCTGATAGCATCAAGAGAACTATGTTTGACCCCTATTTCTGTTATACATAAAAAATTTAACCTATAGTTTCATATATCAGTAAGTAAACTGTTAATCTTTTCAACATTTATGGTGATCATATTCAGTAATAAAAGATTAGGGTCTAATAAGTGTGATTTGATTTTTGTGGAGTGCGAAAGTGTAAAAAATTACTTATGTACACACCACAAGGCCATAGTTCTGCATACTTGCTCATTTAAGAAAGTTTTTCATAAAGACCAACTTTGAAAGATAAAAATATACTGGGATACTTCGAGTTCAATGACTCACATGTGACTTCTGGTAAGGTGTCTTTCAGTTGATCTGCTAAGTTTTGGGACGTTGTCCCTGGGTCCACTATGCACATGTGTATGTAGATAGATATATTCTGGAACTCTTTTTATTTTGGAGGAGTTTTCTCTCTATTACGTTTCGCCTAGGTCTTCTTTTATGAACTGGTTCCCAGTCATCACTCTTGTTTATATTTATACAGTGAACACGTAAAGGTTGGAACAAATTCGTTAAAAACTTGATGTGGCCACTGGGAAATAAAAAGCTCAGACTCGTCGATTTTCTATTTTAGTAGTGCATTTTCTGGTCCACTTATTTTTATTATGACATCATCACTGTTCGAGTAATGACGTCATTAATTTTTTTCAATGGCAATACCCTATTTTGATAAAACCTTCGTATAGAACACAATTTTATGTTTATGGATATCATATTTTTTCTTATGTTATACAGTGTGTTTCACTTCTCATAGAAAAACTCTCGTATCGTCCGTAATTTTTGACATGGAACTATGAAATTTCCAAGATTGATAGACATAGTAAAAATAAACTCACTGCACAAAATGGTTTATTCTATGTGATATACTCTGCACGCCAGCAGCGATGGAACAATCCATCTTTTCATCGCTCTGGCGTGTAGTGTATATCACCTAAGATGACCGTTTCAGTGCGGTGTGTTCATTTCTAGTTCACCTATCAATCCTAAAAATTTCATGTTTCTACGTCAAAAATTACGGAAGATGTGGGGGCGTTTGTTTGAATGTAGTTAATCAGTGTTGATTTTATACTGTATATTGTAATTCAGATTTTTATTTTGGTTTTTCTTAAAATTATTTCCAAGTTTTATTCGAGTTTTCCTTTGAAATCCAAAGTAGTTCAAAAGGTTATGGGCCCAGGTCTACGTTTTTGAAGAGAAAGTGCAATCAGAAAAATACCCAGATTGATTGGATCCTGTGTATCTAAGAAACCTTCAGAAAACCTGTCAAAGTCACAAGAAAAATGGAAAAGTATCCTAAATTCGAAAAACTACATGGTAAATCCAATGTTCACTCTTGGAATATGATGGTTTATGCTTATATGGATCTCAGTAATCTATACAAACTAGTAACCGGTGAAGAAAAAAACCCAAGCTTGGATCAAAACGCCAGTGATACTTCGAAGAAAGACAAATATAATGCAAAGTGTGAATATTTTCGATATCGACATTATCTAGCAAGAGCCTTCATCTTGTTCAATGTGAATTCGTTCCTCAAATAACCTGTTATAATGGAGCACATAAAATGTGGATAGCACTAAATGATATTTTTGATAAACAAAATGAGTATTCTCTACATGCACTTGTCAAATCTGTTGTAGGAATCAAATACGAGTCCAGATTCCCAGAGCATATTTCAAAATATAATGAGTTGTGGTAAGATTGATCGAAAGAACAGCTAAAAAACCGGATGAGGATGCCGATACACTTGAAGCAGCATTTGAGACCACTAGCTATGTCAACAAAAGCAAAAGGATCACTGTTTTTAACAACTCTGCCAGAAGAGCTAGACAGTATAGTTGATAACTTGAAAACGAAGACCTGACTTATGATGATGTTTGGTCGTATCTTTTAGAATTATGTGTGGTCACGGCATCTCCAAGAGAGAAAAATCAAGCATTCATAAGTAGCCAAAATAGAAGAAGATACAGGAATAATTTGAAATGAGAATGAAATAACCCTCTGGAAGAACGAAAAATTGGTTGGTTGGGTGATTTCAGCAAATAATGAACAAGTATTTCAAGAAACTCAAGCAGATACTTGTAAAGTGGGAATTGCAACATGGCACAGAAGGCTGGGGCATGCACCAATCAGTTTATTTGATGAAATCCAAAAAGTTGTTGCTGATCCTCATGCTATACCCAAACAGAGAAGAAATATCGATTGTGAAGCCTGTGAACTGTCAAAAATGACCAGAAAAATATCCAAAGAACAAGGAAATCGCTGCTCTGAGATTTTAGAAAAAGTTCATTCCGACGTTGCCGGACCATTTTCTAGGAGAGCTGCTGGAGGAAAGTATTATTTTGTATCATTTAACGATGAATTCTCCCGCTACAGTGTAGTTAAGTTCATTTTCCACAAAAATGAGGAATGGAACTACAAACAGGAAAAAAAGTGAAAACTTTCAAAAGTGATAATGGGGGGAGAGTACACATCAACTTCGCTACACATTTTTTTCAGATCTCTTGGAATATAGGTGGAAAATTCAATCCCACGAATTCATGAAACAAACGGACTTGCAGAACGTTTCAATCGTACGATAAAAACAATGTCCAGAACATGTTTGACTGATTCAGAAATACCACAGAAACTTTGGGCTGAAGCAATTCCCTATTCAGTTTACTCAAAAAACCGTTTACCCCATAGTTTCCACGGAAAAACTACATTTGAATTATTTTATAGAGATAAGTCTGCAATATCTCATTTGAAATATTTTGGTCAGAGAGCTTATATTCATATCTCAGAAGAAGATGGAAAACCAGGAAGTAAATTCAGTCAAAGAGCCAAGGAAGCCAAATTCGTAGGATACTGTGAAAAAGATGGATGGTACCGCTTCTGGACAGAAAAGAAAGTAGTTATTTCGAAAGACATTAAGTTTCCTCAAGAGGAAAATGACGCCATCATGTTGCAGCCTATTGAAAAACACAAAAAAGATCAAAATGATACTGTTCTAGAAGAAACTGATACAATTCCAGAAATTGTTGAATCTCAAACTTCTACATCGGAACAATGTGAAGATGAACCATTACCACCGACATATAGTTCAAGGCATCATACTCCTCCAAAACGTTATGGGGATTTCTGTAATTTAGCACTTGATGAACCACACACCTAAAATGAAGCCACAGCTAGTCCTGATTTAACAAAATGGATAGCAGCTATTAATGAAGAACTCAAGTCTATGAGTAAAAATGAAATATGGGAAATTGTTGAAAAACCCTCCACTGCACGAGTAGTCGGGTGCAGGTGGATTTTCAAAAGAAAACTATCGGATGAAGGAAAGGTTGTCAAATACAGAGCCAGACTGGTAGCACAAGGTTTCGGTCAAGTACCTGGCATTGACTTTGATGAGACATTCTCACCTGTAGTCCGCTATGACACAATAAGATTACTCCTGGCTCATTGTGTTCATGATAATTTCTTTGATAGCCAACTAGACATCAAAACTGCCTTCTTACAAGGAGATATAGCAATTTCCTCGTCAATGGAATCAAAAATTAGTATCAGTGCTAGAAAAAAAATCCACCTCAGCAAACCTCAGCTGATCCGTGTATGTTTATATCCAAAGACGGAAGTCAATTAGTGGCAGTATATGTCGATGACTTGTTAGTACTAGGATCCAGCCGAGAAAGGCTAAGAGAAGTGGAGAACAGCTTAAATGCCAACTTTGAGGTAACTTTCCTCGGAACTCCCAGATTTTTATTATCATTCGGAATTTCATGGTACTCAAATTGCGTTTCATTGTCTCAAGAACAATATATAGTTCGCATACTAGAAAACTATGAGATGATGAATTGCAAAGCTAGTTCAACTCCTATGGATTGTGGAGCCAAACCCCAAAAAGCAAAACCTGATGACAAAAGAACTGATAAGTTTGCTATATCTTGCTCTAGGATTCAGACCAGATATCAATTATGCAGTGAATTTGCTCTCACAATTTTGTTCAGATCCTTCTGTGGAACAGAAAAATATGGTTCACCACATATTTCGTTACTTGAAGGGTTCCATGAAGAAAACTCGTCCACAAACAAACAGAGTTACCAAATCTTTTCATGTATAGTGATGCCTCATTTGCCAATTCCACTGATAGGAGATCAACGAATGGATTCCTAGGATTTTATGGCGAAGCTGTTGTTACATGGTGCACGAAAATACAAAAAAGTGTTGCTGTGTCTACAACAGAAGCCGAAAATATGGCCTTTTCATTATCATGTAGACAAGTTATATGGATATCCACGCTACTGAACTCGACTCCCTGTCTGATTTGTGACAATCAAGCTGCAATTCATTTTTCAACCAATAATGTTTTACATCAAAGGAGTAAACATATTGTTGTTCACTATCATTTCGTTAGGGAGAGAATTGTAGAAAAAGGAGTTGATATCACTACATCAGTACGAAAGAAAACATTGCAGATATGTTGACAGAACCCCTTGGAAGAGATCAACTATATCGTTTAGCTTCGAGTTCTCTGGAATCTTCTCTGAGGGAAAGTGTTTGAATGTAGTTAATCAGTGTTGATTTCATACTGTATATTGTAATTCAGATTTTTAGTTTTGTTTTTATTGAAAAATGGTTGTTATAGTTGAGAAATAAATAGATTGAAAAAGTAACTTCAATTTGAAATTATTTCCACGTTTTATTCGAGTTTTCCTTCGAAATCCAAAGTAGTTCGAAAGCGTTTCCATAAGAAGTGAAATAAAGTAGAGTGTTTAAGGAACGAAAATTATCCAGGAGACAGGTGTATCAGTTGTAATGTGGGGATCCTGAACAATCATCTGTTGGAATTTCGTGCCAATTTTAGTCTGAATATAACTTTCCGGAAGAATTGATGGCAGAGTATATCACGTAGATTGAACCTTTTTGTACAATGAGTTCATTTCTGTTGTCGTCAAAAAATAAGTGGAACAGAAAATGCGCAACTGAAAAAACAAATCGACGAGTCTGAGCTTTTGTTCCCAAATGGATATATCAAGCTTTTAATGAATTTGTTCCAACCTTCACGTGCTCACTGTATAATGGTCAAGAGTTGATTTCGTCTCAGCACGTAGGATAGCAGCAATAGCATCTTTCCTATTTATTTTTCTTTCACAAGAAACACCCACTCCTTGTTGAACTATAACACTACTTCCAGGAATAAGGTTTTCATAACCATTACCATTGCCATTACTATCGACATTCGGAAGGTAGTTTGTACCTGATTTTTTGGGATTCTGTTGATTTCTCAGATTTAGCGGGGGAAATCGCAACCGCGCAAACCTTGGCTATGTTGTTCACGCTATTCTTTCCACTCATGACTATTATTCTCACATACCAATCGTTTTGGTGCCTCCATTTCAGAAACAGCCACTTCCAGATAGCATTTCAGTGCCATAACCATAATATTTCCAGAATTGGTATTTGAAGGTATATCACCCACAGTGTCGAAAAAACTGCCGTTTCTTGCATCGTGACACTTTCACTAATACTAATGTATTTTCGCACATTCTGATTCTTAATAATTGGAATTAAATCGGACTTTTTCAAGCGTTGTAAATCAGATTCAAGTTCATTGAGAGTTGCCATGTTGCCAGTCAACCATCAACCCTCTATGGTATTGCTTCAGTTACTTTCATTCATTGAAATAGACGACCTTAAAATCAGATATTAATATGTTTTGAAATCTTTGAGATATCGTACAACTCCAGAAATTGTTCTGGTAAAGTGGACAATGTATATCTGCCAGAAGACATAAAATCCATTCATTACTCCTATTTCGCATATGTGATTCCAATCATCTATGTTTCGCCTTCTCAACAGTCTGATTCTTTGCTTCTTTTAATAAAACCCGTGTATATTGCATTAGTAGCATTGGCGCTCAGCCAAATACCAAGTGAATTATAGATATCTTAATGTATTTTGTCTGTCTGCAAATAAAACAATAAGATCGCTTATTTGCTGACACATTACACTCGTATCGACCTTATATCGATGGGTTTGTTTCAGTACTCCAAACAAAAGCTATGCTGTTGAAAGTAATGTATAGGTAGGTATAACATATGTTTTATTATAGAAAGACAATTTATTGACACTGTCCTTCAAAACGTTGAAAATATGTGGGAAACATTTTTAATAACTGACGCGTTAAGTTTTTCTTAAAAAAGATGAATAATGGACCCACTCGGACGAGATCACGTGAGTTTCGCAGTCTTTCGGAAATTAAATTATTTGAAAATAGTTGCTGAAAATATATATTCAGTTTAACTCAATGCCTAACTTCCTATCAAACACGACAGAAATTTCAAACGGTGTTCAGTAATCAAAAGTAAGTAGGATAATGATGCTAGAGGTACAAAGCAGTTAGGTCGACCTTACAATTTTTTTGAATAAATCAGATATTTACTAGATATTAAAAAAATGGAAAAAACTTTGCATAGAACCTTCAAATTTGGGATATTGTGCAAAATCAGAACCTAATTAACATATTTTTTTAATTCAAGCCGATAAGACTATCTAAAGCGATTATTCTGAAGAAGATTTACTTTTGATAGGTAGAGTGGCATAATTCCATCTGAACAAGCAATTTCTTTTTTCTTTAAGTAATTGCATCCAACTAACGCCCAAGTTGAATTTCAAAACCATTTTTAAGAGCTTTTTCCAAATGACGCCAAATTAATGAAGGACACTGTAGACTAATTATTAACGAAAATAAATAATTGAATTTTCTACTTGAATTTGTTTTGCAATTTTGCAGTGAGAATCAACACCAATATTTTAAATCAAAAAGGTAAATCCAAATAAATGTTCTATATGGAAACTATAATCATTGATTTGGATGTGTTTTTGTGAATTTCTTATTGAGATAGGAGGTACAATAAATATTTGAACACAAAATTTTGCTAGCATTTTGCTTCGGAAAACTACATTTAAAGAACAATAATGAAAATTCAATTAAACTTACTATGATCCAGTGATAATATACTTTATTTACATATAGCACAACATTGGCTCTGGTTCTCAAGTACCCTATCAAATATCTCCACGGGTCCTATGTCCACTAAAAAAATTATTCAAAGTCAAAGATCACGAGTATCGGTTTTTTGCATTTTCTTCGTGAACAGTGGATGTTCTGTTAACAACAAAATTGAAAAAAGTTGTAGAACATGCAATTGTCTACAAAAATTGTTTTTAAATTTTTTTCCTATGACACACGATTGAAGAAGTTGCAATGTGCATATAATATGCACATAGTTCCAAACCCACTGTATATTATTTTTTTCAGTGTGCTTGTCGAGGTAGACACACTCCACAATCTAATGTGATTCAGTTTTATCAGAACATATTCAATCAATCGAAAAATGGTAATAAATGCAGTGGAACGAATGTTTATTGATTTCGGGAAAATTTTAGTATGCTGATAAATCTTCAAATGCTACTTCGACAGTAATGCGTTCTTCCCGTTCTTCTTCTTAATGCTTGAATATCTATAAATTGTTCCAATGAAGATGAATCAGTTGTCTCATTAATATCATAAGGATCCTTACCTGACGCATTTGATTCAAAATTGGAGCAAGGCTGGCCTTAAAAATCAGCACGTACTGGTAAACAAAATGAAACGAATTCCTTACAGCTCCTGTTGCAATTGTGAAAAATGGAGTTGAATTGTTTTACTGGAGCAGGTGGGAGAATTATTTCCAGAGTATTATCTTCTGTGTCCAGTTAGTTGCTTATCCATACCTAGTGTCCGAAGATATACATCATCATGCGAGCCAGGGCTTCGCATTCAAGCATTATGTGGAAGGCTGTTTCTTCTTCCTCACCACAAAACCTGCAAAGAGTGGATTCTAGGTGCATCCCCAGCATGTGCAGGTGTTTTCTCAGGTGGTATTGCCCTGCTAGGATTTCTACCATATTCTCGAGAGGGTTCCGGATAAGTTCGAGGAGATGTCTTGACAGCCATTCGGTTGGCATCATCATATTTCCGTGAGTATGGCCAGAGGCGTTATCCAGGAGAATTGATGATGGTACTCAACCGACTTCTTCATGTCCTGCTTGATGTCCCTAAACAGGATTCCGCAGGCTAATTCCGGCCCGATGAAAGTTGATGCTGGCCTCGCTCCTCCTCTGGCATATGCGCTCTCAATCCCCTGAAAGCCACTGTGACGTGGTAGTCGTGGTACCCAGATGAGTCTCACCTTGTTCTGTGCCCGCTGAGGTTTCTGTAATGCTCCCAAACTAGTACAGAAGAAAACCTACATCATTGCATAGCCTTTATTGCCGCCTGACTGTCTGAGAGAATGACCATGGGTTGATTTTCAGGGTCCCTCCTTAGAATCTCTCTTATGCAAACGAATATAGCCATCACCTCAGCTTGAAATATATAGGCAGGGAGAAGAGTGGCTCAGACTAATGTATTGCCCTAGTATCCGTCCGTTTGCCCCATTGCTCGTCTAAGGCGGCTACTCACACATCTGCCGCATGGGGCAATCTAGGGTTTGGAGGTTAGGTTGCCCCTTGACTGCCTCATAGATTGTGATGTATGTAGGCAAGCAGGGCCAATTTCCTAGATCACCTCCATTGTGGGGCGGCAGGCGCGCCGGACTTTCCTTGCTTCCTAGATGAGCTCCAACCGCCCTGCCGCATCTCGCGTGTGTAGCGTGATCGGGTCAATTTCGACTCAGTTCTGTGGAGAAAGCCGTGCGGAGTGTTCGTTTCTGTTGTGTAGCTCGCTGAGGTGGATCGAATATTATCATGGAAATCGAGAACAACCAAGAGCGAGAAGTTTGGTCGCGGGTTTTAGAAGGCTTCAAAGACCTGCCCCACACATGGGATAGGGCACAATTTTTTTCGTTTCTGTAACCAATTCTTTATCAAGTACTTAATTTTTTTTTTCACGAAAGCAGCCAAGGTAATGCCGATCTTTTGATTTTTTGAAAGTGTTGGCACCATCTTCACTACTCAAGTGATAGTCTGTTCTGCGGTACGTTCACTGTCGCTCTGAACATCAGGTACGTGTGTAGAGACGCCTCCTAGATTGCCCCAATCACCCTGCACCCTAGATTTCCCCAGGCGTGTGAGTAGCCGGCTTTAGAGCCATCCGTGTACCAGATTGGCCTGCATGACAACATTGGTGTGGCCTTTGATGCGACTCCCACATCTTGTATGATGGTGGTGTATGTTCCATCAAAGGGGTAGGTTGAAGTCATTTTTTCTGACGGCATCTCAGATGTGTAGATTTCATGACTTCATTTATGTTGGAGTGGCCTCGGTCATTGCCCCTCCACCCTCGCTTCCGATGCAATACGCAAATAAAAATGAAGGAGGTTCAGTATCACCTGCAGGCTTAGCGTCACTTAGGAGCAAGCTAAGCCTTTGGGATTAGTTGCATAAACTAATATTCTTACTAAAATTGAACTTCTGATGATTTATATAGGAGACGTAGGCGTGTACGTTAGTATCTTCAATGTCAGAAATGGTGAAATCCATGGAATGGTGATTCGTAGAAAAAGAAGCATTGAAACAATTGCATGGTGTACAACTTTTGTCTGACATATTTTTAAAATAACATGCAGAAAACTGATACATTTGACCTCTCACCTTCAACACATTTTTTAGCAGGCAAAGGATCGGTGGGAATTTTACTGGTATAGTACAACGTAAGAATTTTGTCAGCTCTATGCCAAGTATTGTAAACTAACCACTAATTTTTGTCTATATTTTTCTGGATAACAAGTCCAACAGTATCATCAAAAGGAGAAGCATAATATGCGTTCATGGAAGAGTCTTTAGAGTCGGAATGTTAGAAAGAAACAGAAAAAAATACATCACTGCTATTATATATTTCAAACAAATACACTGCATACCTACATCAAGTTCTGTGACAATGTTATGTGATCCTTCACGAACTATTTTGGTTAGTTCCTTATTTCCATGAAGATTTTCTCGTTTCCACGTTATCCCCGTGTCTAGACTCGATAAGTCTCGCCGAAACTTAATATCGGTAAGAGAAAACTTCAGGAAATTTCGTTACTGTACACCAAGAATAAACCTTATGAGCTCGGTCTGTCTTGCAATATGTGTATGGATTTTGTATCACATTCTTCACAAATGTTACTCTCTCACGATTTTACAACACCCTCAAAAGCAGAGGCGTTCTGATAGGGTATACATATATAGATGTATTGAGGAGGGCTCGTTAGCATCTAACTCTATGAAGGAAAGTGTGGGAAAATTACACCATCAACACGGGGATACCCCAGGAAGTTGATGATGGAGCTCACACTATTTTTTGTCCAATCTCAATCAATTATTGTCTAGCTTTATAAATGGGAGTCCACATGATATATCCTAGAGCGGAATAGAAACCAACAAATTGTTTGCAAAGTCAGGTATGGTACCTCAGAATCTGTGTTCTCATTTTCAATTCCCCAATAACTGTGTCATTTGTTATTGTTTACATGTGGTGTGTGTATGAGAAAAAAATTAATTCCATCACCACGATATGGAAATTTTTCTGCCATTGTTATTAATTTTCACGCTTCATATGGGTACATTATTATTTGAAATCAATTTATAGACATTCAATGATGAAAACATGATTAAAAATTTAAATAAAAAATTACACTTTTTATATTTGAAATAATTTCATTATTTTCATATTTTCATAAGTAAATCAAAAAATTCAGTTTATAGATTTTCTTTGCTGCTCAAGGTCCTTGCCATACTACGAGTGTTTTCACAATGCCAATTTTTCGTTGATGTTGGTTGGTTGGAGTCGAAACTCAGGTATTTTCTACTGTAAGATTTTTTCTGTGTACCGCGGTGTGAAGGAACTCTTGGTTTTTCTCGATTTTAAAGTCTAGAAAGAAAAGTAGGATAACGCTTTCTTCCTTATTCATTGTAATTCCTTGGTGTTTTTGAAGGTGTGGAAAAGACGTTGAACTGTATTCGTTTTTTGATTGCCTTAACCTCCTTTATATTATATTGATATGATTGTTTCATACGTTTTCTTCAGCAAATTCATTATTATATAAATTGTTCTTCATATTAGTAGACATACATTTCTGTTAATCCTTCTGTTTGAAGAAATTTCTGTTCTATTATTATAGGTTTAGAATACTTGCAGACTTCAAAGGACTTCAATATTTTCTATGACCTTTGCATTATAAAAATCTAGAAACAGGTTGAACGGTATACCTGTGTTCGATTTCAAGATGTTACCTATCCTGAAGGAATTGATGCGCAGATAAAATACAGGATGAAAAAAATAAATTTGTATCATTTCCACTCAGACTTTATTACGACCGATTTAGGCTTTTTACACCATTCTCAAGTGAATACTACAAATAACTTTGAGTTCGTGAATATTATATGCAAGAAAGTAGGGAAACCTGACTGAGTTTTTATTACATATTTATATAAATACCCAACTGGAATTTCTCAACAAGTTGATATGCCAAACTGAGTTTGCAAAATATCTGGAGAGGTCTCCCAACGTGTGTACCAAAACTCACAGACTCAGGAGATGAATGTTAAATAATTTCAATTAGTGAATAAGGGTTTCAAAATTGGGGTGTTTCTTCAATTTATTTGTTTTCAACTCTCATATGTCTTCCTTCATTGCACGTGTGAAGAATTTTCATATTTTCTTCCCACATGGTTGCATTTTTATCTGATAATATATAATAATTTCTGCTCATTTTGCCTGCATACGCTGCTAAACAATCACCACATTCCAGTCTATACAAAGGGTGTTTATTAGGTACTTGTTCAAACTTTAGAGGGGAAACCTTTTGACAGGATAAAGAGTTCATATGAACATGTATCGTTACTGAGATACTGGGTGTTGAAGTTGAAATTTTATTTTCAATAAATTTGAATAACTTTTGCAAAAAATAAATTTTTTCTACAAAATTTTTCGACCGGGGTTTCTTTGAGATATTTCAATCGCATTTCAATATAAGAGTTGACTACAATATTTTTCCTTCTACCTCACTCTTGTTTAAAAAAAAAAGAATTCTAATTTTTTATGGCATTAAAGTTAAAGATGCTACCTTAGCAGTTTCCGCAACATCTGGCAACATACGTTCATCGTCAAAATCCATTATAGCGCCCATAGCATCTGAATTCGTTTTTGTTTGGTTGCCTATGTAGCAATCATGCATTCAGGGAAATCGACCATTGTCACTGCCAATATAAATGTATTAGAGCAATGTACGTTGGGTGGCATATGATAGAATCGTTGATTAATAGAAAATCATTCATTAATATAGGTGTCATTAATCAACGATTTTGAGTGCGTTAAAATACGTCATGAAAAATCATTCATAATAGAAGTATTTGTATTTTGATTTGAATGAAACATTGCATTAGCCTTGCAGTCATTTTAAGTATTTTTGAATTCAATTTGTTAATTGAAAGCTTGCAGGAGGATAGCATAGTGTTACATTCTAGCTGCTAAAAATATACGAAGATTCTTGTGGGGATTGCAAATTTGAATTGAAACACTGCGGTCAGTAATTAATGGGAACTTGGTGGTATATAAATATTGGTAGAATTCCTTAATACCAAATATTATAGCATACGCCTCTCTGTCTGCTTGTGAGTAATGTTTCTATTCGTCTGACAATGTCCGAGAAGCAAACTTAATTGGTTTTTTGCTACCATCAGGAAAACTGTGGGAGAAGACAGCACCAACCCCTACCTAGCTAGTATCAGTAGCAAGTACCAAATGTAGTTTGGTGTTGAAATGCGTCAAAACTGTGTCAGAACTCATTTCTTTTTTGTTCTGAAAATGCTTGGACCTAAGCATGCTGCCCTATGTACATTTCCACGTCATTATGTAATCATATTTTCGGTGACTACAAGAGATACTGGTATTCGAATATTTCATTAATATTTTCCTTTCAAAATATCAGATTTTGATAATCTTTTTGAGGAACCCTATACATGATATGTTCTCAAAATGTTTACACTCCCATTTGCTCTTCATACTTATTTACAGAGAGAGCAATCCTATTTGCCCTTCATTTACTTCTCACAGAGAAAGTATTTGCTGTAGCTGTGAAAGGTATAATTCTGAAGGGCTGCAACTAATAGAACATGAAAATGTATATTTTTTTCTGAAAACAGCACATTTTACGCCTGGGTTGTTTTTGCGAAATTATTTTGTAAATTATGAATTGCCAATGACATTGGTCGATCAAGCACGTCTATAGAGAAGCTTGCCGACCATTTCTGTGTGTATGTGTGGTTGGCAATGAAAATAACCGTTTGCCATACATTCCTAACAGGTTTCCATTTCCATTTTTTCACAACGCTATCTGATTCTATTGCACTAGACTTGGGAAAACTATAGCACCTGCGATAGATAGAACGTGCCGCCGCTGCTCAAAACCAAGACATGTGTTGTTGATATCGAAAAAACTACAATCAAATAACGAATACTATACATAACGTGAGTTCGCGAGGACTTATGAATTTGGACGTTAAAAATGCATTGGATCCTCTCGTATTTCAGTCTATATGGAGTTTCGATGTATATTCGACGTTAAAGTATGCTGTGTTCGAATTTAATATGCCAGAATATACAAGATATATCGAAAGTGTTCCAAGCTGAGATGGAATCTGAATTTATGGATTCATACACGGAAATAAGTTAGTGAGCGATCTTCCTGGTTTTGAAACAAAAGTTTTGGAACTTTGAGAGGGATAAAAAATAAAGGACACAACTGAAAGGAAAAGATTGAATAAATCTCCCAGTGACCCAAATTGACAGAAGGAAAGAAATAGTTCCGTTAGAGAGAGATAGCTATATATAGAAACGTTCACTCAATCAGTCAGGAAACCTTTTTTTTCTGGTTCTCATGGAAAGTAAAATACTGGACGGAGACATACAAAAAGTGAAAGAGTCACATAATGATAATATTTTCATTAATAGTTCTTTTTATAGATCGATGGATACCTGTGAAAAATTTGGTTCTTTCTCATTTATTTTCACGAATTCAATCTCACCTATCCAATTACGTTTATTGGTCATCATAATTTTGTAGTGAGGAATTCAATTCAAATGTATTATTGTTTTCGATGAAAGAGAATGTCTTCTTTCAGATGGAGAGACAATTTCGAAAGGAATATTTGCCCTTCTTTGTTTTTGATAGGGAAAATTTGGATTTGACATTAAGGAGACGAAAGATCGTATCATTTCTATTGTTCTCTTAGCAAATGAGTTGACATCTTTTCAATGAGAATGTTGAGAATAACCAATTTTCAAACCTTGAAAATTTTTTCTTTGATGTACAAGATGGTGACATGTGCGTTCTGAATTGTCTTGAGTAAAATGCAATAATATCGCAACGATCATCATGTTTTGATAATATTCTAATAAAATATCATACCCTGCTGCAATGAGCTATACGTATTTTTTCCACCTACTAAACTAACGGTATCAACTAATGTCCCAAACTAATGACTCACAGGTGAGATTATTTTCAGTATATTTTCACTTTGTGAGAAAAATTATCACCAAGACTTGTTTCTGCTTGTAATTAACGTCTTCCGGTTCCACAAAACCCTTTCGGAGCGTTCATGTTCAGAAGTATATATTGCTGTTTATAAACTTCTGTCTATACAACCGTTCCCTTCTGCTTGCTGTAAAGTTAGGTTAGGTTAGGTTAGGTTTGAACATGAGTGGGCCCGTATCAGGCCCTCCACTGCGGCCAATGGCCTATTGTGGCTGTTGCTGTATAGTACTCAATATTTGAATTTCTCAATACTCTGTCTCTATCACCTCAATTTGAGGATTTTCTCAAATATTTGTTGATACAAAACATTATCATCTCTTTCTGGGTCACTCTTAGCATTTAGAATTGAATTTCTCATTTTGAAATGTTCTGGAAATCAAATGAACACAAAAAGTGGACTCTACGAAAACAAACATCAAAATCGGGAATTGCTGACCATGCCATGCCATGCCAAAGCATTTGGACCGAGGCTAGCATTCTTCATAGAGCGGAACATTGCGTATAAATACACCGTAATTATAGACCTATGTAACATCGTGTAGAATCTGAATTTGTCATTATTTACCAGAAGACGACTGCGGATTCAAGCAATCGAAACGTTGTGAAAAAATTTGAAACAGATATAGTTATTTACCTAACAAGTGCGGAAAGTAGTACTTTTCCGCACGCGACGGCAGTTGCACGAACGACGCGGAGCAGAGTTCGGGCAAGCCGTCAAGGGCGGAAAAAAACTTGATATTTCTGCATCTCTATCGATGCGTAGTTGTTTACTTTTTTTCACTGCCAAAATATTTCACAAAATCAACATGAAATATTACTTTTTGATGGATTTATTTTCAACAGAGTCAATTATTAATTAATTATTCATCAAAAAACATTTTCATTCATTGAGATAATGATTGTTAGTGAAGTTTGAACAATTACTTCCAACATAAATTCCCGTAGATGTTCCATGTTGCTGTTGATCAGAAACGTTAGATATTTCTTGAAGATTTGATTCCACAATTTCATCAGGTATTTTAATTTATTTGGACGAAGATGGACTATTTAATAATTTGATAGAAATTTCAATTTTGTTAATCAAACTTTCTTCTATATGTGCTTTTGCTACGGAGGCAGATTTCCAGCCACCGTGATCTTTTATGAATGTAATTTTGCCCCCTGCATTGACCAGAGGAGTAATAGAGCTTCTCCTGAAACAGTGACATGTGTAGCTCTTATACATGTCTTTTTCAAGCCATTTGCAATCAAGCTGGGAATTTCTCTTATTTTATTATTATAATAATCTGTTACTTTTTGTATGAGGCGGCCGTAGTGCTCTAAACTTGCGGTATATCTCAATGTAATAGGAATTTGAAACAGTAAACGTTCTTGGGCAATAGGTCTTCGTATCATGAATTTTAATATTCAATATAGATCCAGCATCTTCGATGGCACCAATAGTTATGTGTAATAATTCTTTACAGCGACAAGCACCGCTGATAACCAAAATTAGGACAACCTACAAATGAAAAATATTGAAATTACCACTAATCTTACAAAATTATAATTATATCTGTACTTGTTTCGTTATCAGCATCTTGAATGAATTTATTGATATCATACCTTGCTAAAACTTTAGATTTCTCTCCTCGGTATCCGACGCTTTTGTTCTAAATGAGCGAGACTAATTTTGAATATATCAATATTTTCCTTAACATTCAATGTACTATTCAACATTGAGTAGACACTCCATAACGTAGGAGGTTTTATAATTTTTGATTTTTCCTCCAAATAGCAAATAAGCACATTTTCAAAAACCTTTTTTACGTGATTCTCGTCGCACCATTCACCAAATTAGTCACATGTTTTCTCATATGTCACCTTGGATTTGGCAGGTTACATATTTGATACTATTGCATCTGCTTTCTCAGATATATCTGATGGGGTATCACTACCACTATCATATTCAACATCCATCTTCTTGAAAATAACTTGAAATTGAAGCAGCTACGAGCAAACACAGTCAAACAGCCAAAGACGCGGCGTGCCATCAAACCGTTTCTATAGTAACGTCACAGCTTACTTACAGCTTCCCAACTCTTGTGGCGGAAAGGGTTTGCGCCGATCTGCTGGGGCAGCGCTTATGCCCCGCCTCTTGGGTTAGAAGACTGCTGTGACGTGCGGTCGGGTAATAGGCGTTATTATTATTCGTTGAGCGATCATAGTCGTGCGTTGATAATTTTGATTGTTTGGTTTGGTTTTCTAACGTTTTGATTTTTGATAGTGAAATGAGTGAGAAAAAAGCGGGCCATGTGTGTGCAGTGAAAAACTGTTTTATTAAAGGGTACAACTCTCTAAGAAGAAATTCTATCGTTTTCCCAAGGATCCTAATCGGTGAGTATATAGTACCAAAAATTTTTACCTACCCACGAAAGTCTATATGATTAAAAATCCTATTGATAAAAACATAAATCGAGTCCCGGGTTTCAATATAAGGTACGGTAATTGAGTCCCAGTTTCCAAAATAAGGTAAGTAAATTGAGTTCCAGAATATTGTTACAGATGAATCAGAATTACCTGTAACTACATGTAACAAAATATAATTTTATCAACCTTCTACGTAAGGTTTTAGTTCGTTGGGTTCTCTATACCAAACTACGTATATTCAACTTTGGTGCCAAACAAAATATAATTTCATTTTATATATTCTGCGTTAGAGTGTTAGAATGACAACTTGGTACATTTGAGGCCAATAAAAAATGGGACAACTCTTATAGCAGAGTTTTGTCAATAGACCGTCAGATAATGACAGATTTTGCTGGCTCATTTTCAGAAAAAAAAATGTTTTTTTTTTATTTTCTCGCTTATGGCATTTTAAAACGTTAACAGGTATAATAGTAATCTAATAGTGAAAAACCAAAGCCATAAGATTTGAACGTGCTTAAAAAGGGTTGAAATGAATTTGCGTTATGAATATGTCATATATGGTATTTATTAACACTGGATATCTGTCAAAAATTCCAAACAAAAGAGTAATCATTCCGCATATTAATGCTGTGACGAAAGGTGGAATAATCGCAAAAACAACTGTCCTATTTTTTTAGACGCAAGAGTACATACGGAACTCAGCACCCGGGTATGAATTTACCTGCACATTAACGCAATTAATAGTTGTCGAACTCAATTTATGTGGATGACTCTATCCAATGGGCAAAATTCCCCGTGATTATTTTATTATACCTAATAATGTTCTATTGCTTTCAAACAAAAGGTGGTATACCTACTATGTTTCAAGAATAACGTGGAGTAAATTCTCAAAAAACAAACAATTTGGTATGCAGAATTAATCTACCTTTTCTTGAAATGTACTATAGTCTCATTATTTATAAATGGGTTTGTTGTGATATGGGTATTCACAGTTTTTATTGATATTCAATAGGTGCCTTTTTAATCTACGACGATTAATTTTAAACAATATGAATAATTTATAAATAGATATTTTTATTTACTTTTTCATCTTTTATTTTTACAGAGCTAGGATATGGGCAATGAAAGCCAATCGTGAAGACCTTTTAGAAAAAGTGAATGATCTATATAATGGCTACCGGCTATGCGAAAACCATTTTGCAGAAAAACTTTTTACGAATCACCTTTATACACGATTGGTAGCCACTGCATTGCCAACCCTATTTCCGTCTCTTGAAAGCAATTCTAGATCTGCGAAGGATGACCATTCATATAGTTCACCCCCGCTACTTTGTGCAAAGATACGAGTTCTTATAATGACAGAACAGTTAGTTCCAGCTATTGCAGAAACTTTTATTGTTTTTTAAAGGCAAACGAAAATAACAATATAGGAACATTTGGAAATCTGCAAATGCCAAATGATAAGTTTGTCGAGCTCATTTGTAAAATTGAAATTATATTTCAAGAAAGCTTTGAAATATTCGCAAAAACAAATATTTGTAGCGCACATTCAAATTTAATTCACCTTTTAGTCATCCTCGTAAATATTTCCCGAAAGAATTTGTACTTAGATTATATTTAAGAGTAAGAATTAATTACACTTTGAAAACAATAAATGGCAATTTTAAAAATATTAACAGAAATAAAATGATAATATGGAGAAATCTGTAGAAGTACTCACTATATATGTAATGTAAAAATATATTCTGTTACTTGTCCATCTTTTATTTTTCAATTGTGCAATAAAGTTTATTAGAATCATAAACACGTAATTTTATTATTCAAACTAATTCTTCTCATAAATTCAAGTAAAAAACCCTATTATTTCCTACCTATGTCGGGTACCTACCTAATTTCATTGTTATAATAGGTAATACTGTAATACAATTTTTTCACTTTCATGTTGAAATAATCTACTACGGTACTGTACTATCAGGCCGAACGCCGAAACTAAATATCTTAATCCGGCCCCGACTTCTTACCCAAGTGAGACAAAGACCGCGCCATTCCATCTCGCTTGGTTACAGATCGCCAGATCAAAGGCGCCGCTCGGAGTTGTGGAGCTGAGTGGTATAGAAGCTGTGGTAACGTCACAGAAAGACCACTGGATGCTTTGAAATTGTATTGGAAGTATTGATAACATTAAAGATAACATGTATGGAAAAGGCAAGTATTAGATAGTTATTATGGACTTACTTTTTTCAGAGAGGAAAAGTTGAAGACCTAATTGGCTAAAGGAGCTAAGCGCCAAAAAGACAATTGTTGGAAAATTGAGAAAAACCTGTAATTTTGTCAAATAAAATGATTTTATTTGTTACTAATAATTAATATGTTTGTAGCAGCTGTTTATTGTACATTAATATTGTAATATCCTTACAAATACACAGTTCTACTGAATAAGCTGTCGGAAATAGTATATTGTGGATCTAGTAGTAAAAGCAATACATTCTCGGACGACAATGTAAATTGTTGACCGAGGCGTTAAGCCAAGGCCAACAAGCATTGAAGTCTGGGAATGTGCTTTTACTACGAGGTACACATACTATTTTTTCTGAAATCGCAATCAGCATTATCAAAAACTAAGTAATTCTACATATTGTTTGCGTTAATTCAATAACTGTCTAAAATGTAAACAAACTTGCAAAAATATTCCCGTATCGTTTTCGATACGGGAAAGTACTTTTTCTGAAATCGTTCAAGAATGCCCACTTTCTCGGAGCAATTGCAGGCCTCAAAATTCGCTAATCCAGTATTTTAGTCCGTTGCTAAGCAACGAACTTTCCCGGACCGTTTAATACTTTCCCGTATCGAAAACGATACGGGAAAGTACTTTGCCGGCCTAGGCCGTCAAAATCGGTCTTTGGTTTATAGTTGTCACTTTGACGTTTCATAAAAGCACGTAATTTCGAATCCTCAATGTCTGATTGTGTTGGCAATCAAAAATTGAAACGGTATCAATGAGCTCCACTATATCCAATGCCGTTTGTATTTTTGCAAACAATGGTTTTTCAAATGGCATGAATGGTCCTAAATATGCAAAATGCCATTAGTATTGTTACACTATATCTCTCTTAAAACGCGATGAATAGTTTCGAGTATTCAATTTGTCGTTTGTACTTTGCGAAATACTAATAGTTGTTACTAGTAAAAAGATTTCCTGGCATTAAATTACTATCTAACTGTATTATTGAGTAAATGACATAATTTATTCTCAGTGACAAACTAGAACATAATAATTTTTTGAATATGAATTTAATTAAGAATGTTCTTGATCAAAATGGTCAAATAAAAATACCGGTTTTATTATGAATTATGGAAGTTTTTTACATTGATTTGAACATAAAAAATTAGCATCGAAAAAAGTTCAGTTCAGTTTTATAACTCGCTTTACTTTTTCGCGCTTTTTCTCTTTTGTGGTTGATCTCTCCATTTACTAGACTTGAGGTTAGTATCTTCTAGACATGGAGGTGATTCCAGGTTCGTTTCCTGATCTTCATCAGCATCTGCATCATGAGCTGACTGATCATGTCGCATAGGAAAAGATTCATCTCCATCCCCACTTTTTCCTCGATTGACCTCAAGGTTTCTGCAAAAATTTATTTATTACCAATTACTCCTCCTAATAAAAAAGCATAATTTGAATTGCATGATGAATTTTTCCGCCTACCTCGTATTAACATGTCTGTTAATGTTTTTCAATGCAAATGAAGTCGACCATAAACCTCTATTAATAAACGGTTTGTTATCTATAAATGATTTCGAGAAATCATCCATTAATGACCCCTATTTAATGGTCGAATCGTCAATAATGGTCGATTTGTCAATGAATGAATGCATGATTGTTGCATAGGCAATCAAAAATAAACGAATTCATATGTTATGGACGCTAAAATGGATATTGATGATAAATTTATGATGCCAGATGTTGCGGACACTGCTAAAGTAGCATCTCTGATTTTACTGCCAAAAAAAAATAGAACACTTTTATTTCAACAAGACTGCGGTAGATGGAAAAATATTGAACAACAATAACAATTTAACAATTATTCGCCTTCATTAATACACTAGTTGATTATAAAATTACTAAAGACTTAGAAAACTTGAAAAAAGCATTATTAGCTTCAAAATACTGTGACTAAAGTAAATTGACAAAATATTAACTTATATTGAAATTTTTTATAACTTGGTTAGGTACTAATTTACGACAAAAAGGGACATACTGGTAAAACTGTCTAGCTGTGTCTGGAAAGGTCACGGCATTTGATATAGTGATCAAATCATTCTTTTTCGCAAACGAAATTGGCAGAATTGAAGAATAAAGTTGAGGTAACTCTTGAGCAATTTCAACATCAGTTGCTGTTTTTCCCAGTTGGACAATGGTATATTCTTTATCATAATAACCATATTTTATTTTCAGTTGATTCTCTGTATCTTTTTCGAATCGACATGAAACAATCTTGCTCCATTTGACCTAGAACAAAAGAAGAATAAAGATATAATATATAAAATTTAATCTGAAATTTTTTACAGGAAAAGTGATGAGCATGAGATGAGCAAAAATAAACTTATGCATTTAATTTACCTTATTGCAATCCACAGTCTTTGAATTGAGTTTTATGTCGAATAGCTTTTCATTCACTGCTTTGAAATCAATGAAGGATTTCTGATTCATAGGCACAGCATCGTATCGAACTCCGTGTACTTTAGCCTTTTCAATCACCTGAAGCCAATCCTGTGGAACATAGATTTTTTGTCCTTTTTTTGCCATTTCGATAGTCCCATGAACTGAATCGCAAACCATTTGAGTATGACCAGAGATTTTGATTGATTTTAGATTTAAGGACTTTCGCATGGTATGTAGCAGAGCAGTGAATACGAAACGATACTTATTTTGGCCGCCGCAGCCATCACTGTAGAGAGAAATGTGCTCAGCTTCAGAACATCAGCATGTTGAACTAAACATGAAGCAATATCGCAGCTACCACAAATTGTAGACAAACAGCTTTCTTTTGTAGTAAAAGCTTTTGATATTGAAATATGGAGCTAGAAGAACTTGCTGTAAGTCAAATGTGAAACACTTGAACATCCTATCATTTTTGGACTTATGACTATCTTGAAGCATTTTCTGTCTGGCTTGATTTTTTGCTTTGATATGAGCGTCATAATCAGAAGTTATGTTATCTTTCTCTGTTCCTACAGGATACTCTTCATATTTGGCGCAAAAGCCACATCGATCTTTTTTTGGATTATGGAAGCCAAGGTTGTACTCGGTGTTGAAAATATTGCGATATGTCTGAAGGCTGCAGGGTTTAACATTTTCAGGAAGAGATTCAGTAAAATCAACATACATTTTCTTAACTGAGAGATGAGGCTCGAGGTATTGGCGTTTGCTATTGGCACGAGTATAGTGACTTGGTACGCAAGGAAAGGATTGGATGTGAGTATGAATTTTATGCAAAATATCAGTTGGGATACGATGAGCATTGCTGACTCTCTTAACTGGTGATCACAATCCCGAATGTTGCTTGCGTTGACTGTTCTTATCTTGCGAACAGATTCATCAAATGTGGCGAGGAATTTTGATTTGCAAACCTGAATACGTGAGCTATCGATCTTAGAAAGAAAGTAATAGATGTTGAATTTACGATTCACCTCAGCATTCACAACCATACGCTTCTTATTGACTTTGGTGATCAGTCCAGCCAGGAAGTTTCGTTGTGCTTGCAAATTGCCAAGTTTCCAGTATTTATCAAATACTGCAACTCGATCGTCCTGAAGCAAAGTTTCCTTGAACTTATAAATACATTTACAGCTTATTGGTCGAATAGAACGGGCTTGACGAAGTTTAGTTACTTTATTTGTTGCTCCTTTCTCAGTCTTCACGAGACTAACATACTCATATTCTCTTCCTTCATTCCTATCCCTCTTTTTCTTGTTTTTATTCCAATTTTCAATACCTTTGCACTAACGCCTACGAATAGGAAGATTAAGAGGCTCAGGTAGCTTCTCTGAAAGTTAAAAGATTATTTTTAATCATACAGAACAACATTTGTTGAGATAATTTTTAAATTTTAATTCAAAGAATAAAGTTTTGAAGATATTTTTGGAGAATATTTCAAAAATTACTGTTTTTAAAGTATATTCAATCATTTAAACCAAATTTAAATCTGATTTCAATTACATGTTTTGAGAATTTACCGTTGAAGGAAGTAACTGCAGTGAAAGTTTACTCTTCAGAAGCCACATCTGCCGAACTAATATTTTCGATATCAACAACTAATGAAGTTGTATCATGGTCAGAATGCGAAGATTTGCTCGATACATCAGGTGCATTTCCTTTAAGATCTGAAATTTCATAAAATTGTTAGAATTATGAGGAGTTAACTGATTTGATTTTATGTATCATTTTTCAAGATTTTGATATGGAATAATATAAATGTTATAGATTTTTTTGTAAGATAATAACTAACAGAAATCACCGATTTCTCTTACATGCAATTTATTCAAAAAACAAATAAAAATATACGATGAATGTATGTAAATACCTTCGGAACAATATTTTCGCAATCTTTCGTGATCTACTGTAGTCGTCAATGCTCCAAATTCAAATGATTGGACCGAAAACCCTTCTGAAATGAAATATTCTTTAATAAAAAAATTATTCTTGTCCAATGCATGGGAAAAAGGATATAAAAACAAGCTGCATTTTGAAAACTTTATATCAGAGATTTGAAAATGATTTTTAAATCTTTAACTCACTCAAAATTTTCAACATTTTGGTAAATTGGTAATATTATTAATGTTTGAATTTGGTATAACTTACCAGATTCGTTAGTAGGGATGGCAGAAACTTGCACTAGGGTAAGAAAATCTCCGTCTGTATTTTCAGGCCTTTTACTGTCTTCAAAATTCATTTTTGCCTCGTTGAACGCATTTTGTTGGTTAGCAAGTTGAAGAATGGGTTTTTCCCGGTGAGTTGCCATTTTATTATCTGATATAAACCGAATTGAAAGTTTCAATCCTGATTAATGTTGAACAATATAATTAATTTTATACACTGAACAAAAAAAAAACTGACTGATATTCAGAAGAGACAAAATCAAAATAAACAGCAAAAATCTACACTTGATACTCCTAGGACCGCCACAATCACTACTTGTTTGTAAAATCAAAACGGCGTACTTACACGTTAGGTTTCTTCATACTAAGCATAAATTCAAGGAAACGCAAAATCAAAGAGACAAAGGCGTATCTAATGTCTGTTTATATCAGCTTCTGCTGAGACGTTTAGAAAAACGCAAGAGAAGCAAAGGCAACTAAAATCTATTCATCACGTTATCTAATGATGTATTCGATACAATCGAAAGGAATCAATATGAAATTGTGACGATTCATCTTGGATTTGTTTAGTGTGCAGTGCACAATACAAACGGCATAACCCACTAGTTAGGTCTCTTGATCCGTTTCTTCTTCTTCTTGTTCATTAATGTTGAAGTGGAAAAAACACAATCGTCTTAGAGTATGTTTGAATCTCTTTATCTCATAATAACTGGCTTACAAAAGAACAGTACTATAGTATCAAGACAGGCTCGTATCTCTTCTTCCCGTTTTAACGTTTTCAACATTTTCAAGACACACTTGTGCCTCTTGAGAATTTACCAGGCGTAAATGTCTTCTTTTGAGTAATGTACGGTTCTCCTCTTAATCTTGCTTTTCTCATCCTTTTTCGAAGAGGAGATCTCTTACTTTCCAACTTAAAAATAGTTAAATTATCAGCGTCTACATCCATCGTTAATGAACGCAATGTACCTACTAACACAATGTCGACTCACAGCTTACCTGACTGGTTCGTAGATCCTTTAGCACGCCCAAAGCCACGGCTCCTACCGCATATCCAATTTGCGAACGTTGGTTACCCACGTTTTAATGGTCTTGGACCTTGGCTCCTTTAGCTATCTATGGGCATCAATTCGTACATCCCTTAGGTATAGCAAATACGAAAATGGCAATTTTGGCTCTTAGCTCTATTAGCTATTCTTGTCTTCAATTTTTGAATACGATTTTACTGAAAATATTGAAAAATATTTTAAACAATGGTTTAAAAGCGATAACTCATCGGAACAAAAAACCACGACAAGATGTATTGGAACTATTTATTTTCAATATATTTCAGACGATGTGAATTCACATTCACAGTTGTACAAAAAATGTTGTTTGTATTTCATGTATGAAATGTATAAAATTTTACGCACTTAATACTTTTTTGTATTAGCGTAAAGTTTGTTGAATGATGCGCAGCCTAGTTCAACAAACACGCGAGTATGTGTGAACAGTGTGTGAATAATTACTTTACTCACAGTTAATGATTTTACGCGCAGGTTATTTTTTACGCACTTGTGCAAAAAAGTATTACTTTACGCACTGTCGTAAAAAATAACAATTTTTTTAGTTATGAATCTTTATATGAGACATGTTTAGAAGAAACAGTAGAAAGTGTTGCTCAAAATGTTCACAATTCAAAGCTATAATGATCTAATGGGGTATTGTAACAATATTTCACACATGTGATATAATTATGTTTGTTTTGAATGAATAAATGAATCATTATTTTTCTTTGAACACCAATTTGAAATTATTGCAAATCCAGGGGAGTCAGATTTCTTTTGGAATAATCTCTGAGGAATATATTTTTTGTAATTTTTGGAACTTGGTTCAATTCAAAGTAGGCCTTAAAATTTGATTTTGAATCGAAAAATCAATAACAATTTTGGAGGGTTGCCACGCTTTCAAATAGGCCCCGCAGTATACGAAACTAAACTGGAAAATGATGCCCTGTAGATATCCACTACTACACATCTCTAACGCCCATTATCCCAGCCAGTAAGCGTGGAGAGCGAATAAATTGAACACGTGGATACCCTCATTAAAGTTCCAATATTGGTTCGTATAATTATGATCAATTCCAGTTGTGAAACCACTACAATGTTGCAGTGGAATAAACGCAATTATAATATTGTGTTCCTGTGGCAGCAGTACCATGGAAATTCACGCTATCTGCGAAATAACCTGCATGTCACTTGCAGGTAATGATAACCTATTCGAGAAAAATTCGCCTATTGCGTATAATCCAATCAACGGAATTGGGGATGCATAGAGAAGTTTGAAAGTGAAGTTCTCCTCTTTCTCATTATCGAAATTTGTAGCTATCTATTTGAGAACTATTTCAGGATATAGTGTGGACCAAGTCAGTCCCACTATTTATACTTCCATCAGGTTGACAGAAAAACGGTTGCTTGATTGAAAAAAATAGTATCTGATAGTTATGCCCAGGGCAGATCAAGATCCAAAACTTCCCTATGGGGCGAGGGGGATGAGCTAGAGTTGAAGTTTGAAGTGACCGAAAAAGAGGTGATGACGTATGAATCCGAGGGGGAAACCGCTTGGGAATTTTGGTGTTCATGCCTTAGGTATTAGTGGCATTAGTTGGGAATTAGTTGGGAATTAGTGGTATTACTTGACATTTTTTGGGCATTACACGGGAATTAGACGTATTAGTTGGGCTCTACTGGCATTACTTTGGTATTACTCGGGAATTACTTATGAATTAGAGGTACTACTCGTGTATTACATGGGAATTAGAGGAATTTTTCGTTAATTAGAGAACATTGGTGGGAATCATAATGATGAAGAATAAAAATGGATGAACTTTTTTTAAGCTCTTGAACATAGTATTTGGCAAAACTGAAGACTGCTAAGTCGAGGAGCAAGCCAAAACTTAGCAACACAGTGTCCAGGAATGTAGCTTTTCCTCCCCGGTAAACATACTAGTTTTCAGCAATTCGTTTAAAATTCGACAGATATTAATCAATTTTGCAAAAAATAATGGGTTTTTAATCATGTATGTAGAACACAACTGTAAGAAAATATCCGAGGAAATATAATTTTATAATTTTACTTTAAGGAAATGTAATTTCCATACTGTAAGGAAGTCTTTGTCAGGAATGGTAAAATTTCCTAGCGATTTGCGGAAAACTGTATTTGCTCGACTTTCATTGTAAAAATATTATAATTTGAATCAAATTCATCTTAAAAAATGCCTCGTGTTCTGTAGTTCTGCTATAAAATGTTATGGGGAGGATTTTCATCGCTTTTCAGTATAAAAGTCCTCGGCGTTCTTCATTTTTATAATTACAAGCTTTTATTCTACTCACTCTGTTCGTTTCTCCTCTCGTTCTGTCCTACTGTCTTTCCGGTTGAAAATTTGCAATCCATTTTTCAAGCGCTTTTTGACATCCGATTCAGCTCCAATTTTGCACACGTATTAAAAACCGATGACAATACAAGATTTTAGCGTGAAAATTCAAAAAAAAATTCCGACAGTATCAGAAAATTACGGCAAAAAATAAAATCTGAAATATCCGTGTAAATTGTGGAAATCATAGGACATAGACATAGGAATAATTTATTCTAAAATAATAAAACTTTCAACTCATCTTCTGGGATCATTGAATAATGCGATTAAAAATTATTTCACTCCGCTGTCCCCCTAAAATCCAGAAAGACAAAGCGTAGGAATTCGGAAAAGTACGGATTCTGATGTAGTGAAATACGACCAAAAAAATATTTGAAAAAAAGGGGGAAAACTCGCCAAAGTAAAATCGGGAGAAACCGTAAAAATAATGAAGAAATTGCGGGAACTCGCAAAAAGAAAATTGGAAAAATCCGTAAAAACAGTAAATAATATGGGACCATCAAATAGTTCGAAAAAAAAACCTTCATCCTTCCTTCTCCCAGAAAGAAATTGTGAGAACTCGCAAAATTATTATCCGAAAAATCCGTAAATATAATAAAAAACAGGGGACCACCGTATTATAAAATAAAAAATTACCTTCTGTCCCCTCTGACAGTCTGATAGAAAACGAGCAGGAATTCGGAAAAATGGCCGTCGGTCAAAGACGTGGAAAATTACGAAAAAATTTGATAAAATCTTGGTTGGATAGGTTGGACTTGAGTTAGACTCGGGTTGGACCCTCCCGAAACAAGGTGAAAAAACTAATCGAAACTAAAATAGAAAAAATTCTTGAAATTTCTGAAAAACATCGGCACGTCAAACAATCTAGGTGAAAAAATGTTATCCCCTACCTACCTGTAGTCTAGATAGAGAACGCGTAAGATTTCGTAAACATTTCAATTGGAGAAATTCATAAAAATTGTTAGAAATATCGGGCAGTCAAATAATTTTCCTAGCTGAGAAACTGGATGGCATGGAGTGAGGCATGGAGTATCAAACTTATATATTCGCATGTCACTATCGTACCAAGCTCTGAGCACCTTTTCAGACAGATAATTGAAAAAAAATCTGATAAGTAAAATAAATAAATAATAACCATGAAAAATCATTCCAAAAACCATCTATCATTCATGAACTATTGAACTTAAAAGTAACTTCAGGCTTCATTTCAAGTGTATAGTGATATTTTATTTATTTGTTTTTTCAAGAAAATATTTAAATTCTCAAAAGTTCTCATGCACAATTTTTCTTACTGTTTAGTTGAATAGTCTATAAATAAAACCCAGTTTTTTTATTGAGTCTTTCGTTAATTTTATTCTAAAAACACTTGTTCAATTTCTAGTAAATATTTATTTATTTATTATTATTTAAAACACTCATTTCCAGAAATTATTTTCGTTCAAGAAAATAAAAGTTCGTTTCTTGGCCTTTCACTCATAGTGTGATATTTCCGAGGACTTCCGGGTACAGAAAAACTTGATTCAGTTACGCCCAAGATAAATTGGGAATTAATGTTATATCTGATTTGTTCAAATCTGACCCACTGAATCTTTTAGCAAACTAAGCTTGTCGATCTGATTCGATAAGAATATGTAAAACATATTGGTAAAATTACATTGTTAATTCATCAAAGGTAATTATTTCACCTTCGAATTTCAAATACAACTACTTCTACCGACACCGCCAGCTATATACGATAATTTATGAAGGATTTTTTTTAAAAACACTTTAGAGATTTCAGTCGAGCGTCGTCGGTGTGAATCTTATATCCCGAGTTGTTAGCGCGGAAATCTGAAAATATCAGTTATATCTCGCATTGTCTCTCAAAGGCAGCTATTTTCGAAAAAACATGTTATTACCTTCTTGATGGAGATTTCTACGCTCTACAAAGTTGTTTTTTCATATCATATTGAAATTTTCAAATCCTTCCAAGTTTTAGATTGTCCGTGCTTTCCCGGGAATTTTCCCCAGTTTCCATAGGTGCTCGCGTGCAGAATTTTTTTTAACTCAAAGTGCTCCTCAAGAATTGACTGTGTGCCAAAAATCGTTCCTGTTGAATTTTGTGTCAGGTTAAAACCCATGGATCTTGTAATACATTGTAATGGAATGAAATAATATAATTCCGAACGTCTAACAGAATCAATTGATGATTTATGGAAATAAAACTCTAAAATATAGTAAAACCATTAAAAAATTAGTATGGAATTATTAGGCATTACTAGGTATTACTCAGGAATTACAGGTATTACTGATGCATTAGTGGTATTACTCGGGAATTAGTGGCATTACTTGGGTATTACTCGGGAATTACTTGGGTATTAGGAATTAGTTAGGATTTTTGGGAATTAGTGTACACAATTTCCTGAGCGGTTTCGCCCTCGTATGAATCGTAGGAGAAAGACGCGTCAATATCGCTCTCAAGTAGGGGGGGAGTTGGCAATTGTCCGATATGTCCTGGACATGAAGTTCATCTCAGTTGTGAGGTTTCTCTGTGTATTCTTTTGTTCTTGTTAATCATCACTCGAGCCGACAAAAAGGCGAGTTAGTAATCAGCCCGATGCTGTATCACTTCCGTTAAGTTTAGCGGTCAGACGTATTACAGGTACTCCTCTTCCAGGTCGTATTTGACTTTGTTTTAAGGGTGTAGTTATTTCAGAAAATATATATCAAGAGGATGGAAAAAGAGTTAAATTTTAAAGTGTGCTATAGAGGCTGAGAAGCTACCCTTCACCAAACGTGACAAGCTACGCAGTGCTCAACTACATTAATAGCTGTTTACAAGCAAATAATACCTGCAACAAGCCTTCTACCTAATCGTGATTGTGCTATACAAAACCAGTTGACACATTCAGTATCGATACTGAAAGCTCACATGCATTATATTATGTTAGTAGCCAAAGCGATTAATATTCGAAACTCATTAACTGCTCATCTCGTGCTTCAGCTTACTTGGAATAGTACGTGTAGGCCAGTAGTTGTCTATTGAAAATTGATCCGCTGCAATAGCGACCTTCAATTTCAAACTCATCAAATCTTTCCAAATTATCAGAAATCCACAACGGAAAATCCGCTAACAGATCGAACACGTTTTCTTTCTTAACTTTCTTAGGTCAAAAGCCAAAAGAAAACTCCTCTTCATTTAACCTGAATTTACCTTTTGGCGGTAATATTTCCCTCCACCTTTTCATTTCCAGGTTGGAATCATTTGGACTGTAAAAGAAGAACCACACAGAGTGTTAAAGTCAACATTAAAAGGTTATATTCATTGTGTTATTGTTTATTATTATTGAAGTACCTCCAAACCGTAATAGACGTTATCTCAACTTAATGGCAATTCGCCATTAAGTTGGAATGACGTCTGATCGCTAAACATAATGGAAGTAATACAGCATACGGCTGATTATAAGAAAATAGATTTGCTTCTTCGAGTTTATCCGTTTCTAACGGTTCATCATGAGAATAATGTACTCATAAATGTGTAAATGTGCTCTTGATGTGTATTACTGCATAGCATTTCACCCCAGGGCCCCCTTCTTGTATCCGCCAGTGATTGTGTCACTAAAGAGCCGCCTTTATTCTATAGAAGCATCGTATAGTTTAAGTGGTGTAGCAACTTCTGAAATTCGTAGATTTGTTATACTAAAAATGTTATATCTATTCATGTTCTCAGAAAAATCACTTATTCCGAAAGTCTTCGAATTTGGGCTGGATTCTAGTGAAAATTTTCTGCAACCAATATTATATTTATACTCTTTGTCAGCTCATTTTGATTGGTCGATGAGTGTCCAAGTGGTATATAATATTGGCTACACGTCAACTCAATTTTGGGCCAAAATGTTGAATTGTATTTGTACCTACCTACTCGAATATCTTCATAGAACTTACCGCCACATTTGGTACCAACTATATACTGTGAATAATTATGTTATACTTTGTATCACTTCCGTTAAGTTCATATGTTGTATATTGATCGATCGTGGTATAATTACGTTTCTGCATGAACACTATGTATTACAAACATCTGTACCTGTACCGACTGTGCTAAATCCTCATGGATTTTATGTTTTATTTGTATTCAAATACGTAATATTACATGTAATTGTATTTTTTCAGAAGCAGAAATGGTAATGTACATTCTTGCATTTTGAAAAGATGTGGCAGAAATCCTAATAGTGCAAACATTCACCAAAACGAGATAAACCTTCGAATACTATACATTCTCCTGAAAAAGTGCCAGGAACAATTGGGGACTTGGGACTGAGGCTGCCAGTCACATTGATTCTAGAAGGAATGAATGCTGTTCAGTATTACTCAAAATTTTATAGCTATTGCCAGGTGTCCCAACAATGCGTAATTGCTCGTTAAATCGATATATAATGCTGATAATTATACACAGGGTGTTTCCAAATAACAATAACAATGTCTGGCTGTAGATACCTCTCGTTAATTTGGCAAATATGATATAAGGAATGAGGTGTTCCAACCTGATTACTTTTCGAAATACAGGGGATTGAAGTTAAAAAAATATTTAATGTTTTTATTTGATAACTCCAAATCGGATCGGTATTGTAGCATATAATATAAAGTCTGGATAATTTCAATTTATTTATTTCACATGCAAACTATAATCACTAGGTAGTTTACATGACAAATATATCTCAAAATTTTATTTGAAACTGAACTGTATTTCCTTCCTAACTAACCGCGTCCGCTGGCGTGTGGCTTTTTTATATCTCCTGATTTCCCGAAGACTCTGGTTCGTTCTTACGTGCGAAGCCGAGATTTCTTTCGAATACTGTCATACTTACCAGAAACATCTCATGCGGTGAGGCGTCAGGTGCGCTCATCAACGGTTCAGGTCCGGCTTCGGAGAATTATCGTGACAATATATTGATTTGAAATTTAGCAGCTCGATTTTTAATTTTTAAAATACATATTATAGTATGGAATCTTCATGTTCATATTCATGTAAAGTTGAGAGTATGTCCCCTTTTTCCCCCAGCTATTTTTAATTTATTTATATTGCTAAACAGTTTTCACATAAAAGACGAATAACCTTCACATACCGGATATCTTGTAGTTTTTAAGATATTTAATATTTTTATGGAGTCGGAAAGATCGCTTTTTATTATTGAAAAAACGAGTGACATTTTTCTTGAGTTTCTTCAATAACATTTTCTCAATTCTTTATAACCACTACTCATAGACTTTCATTGATTAGAAAATGAAACAGGAAATTATTATGGAGACGCTTCTGAAATATTGCGAGAAGTTTGTAAATTATATTTTTCGCCATTGTCAGATTTGATTTCTGTAGCCGCATGGATACTGGCCATCAGTTTCTTCCCCGTATCTACTATGGTATCGTACACAAGGGCCTTCATGTGACACCACAAAAAAGAATCGATTGGATTCAAATCCGGTCACCTCGCAGGCCAAATATTTTCGTCATACCAGACATGGCTTTTCCTTGAATTGAAAATTCCTTCATGTGTGAATTTAGCTTCTTCAGTGAAAGTAAGACAAATTTGGTGAACAGCCTATCTTCTGAACATTTTTGCCTGTACCAATTGGCAAATGCCACTTTCTGAGGATAATCTGTTGATTTTAGGGCATGAACTCGGGTATACTTATAAAGATATAAGTGTTGTTCATTTACACTTCTCCACACAGTTTTGTTACTTACATTTGAAGAGTTGGAAATGGTACGTGTGCTGAAATCTGGTCTGTTTTCAATACGATTGAGAAGATCCTCCTCAAACTGCACAGTTCCTACGTTTCGTTTTCTACCGGTAACTTATAATTTCAAACTAAATGTTCTAAATTTCATTTCAATTATATCTAACATTGGTTGACATAGAAATCTGAGTCGAATTGGCGATTTGAGTATCTTTCTCTATCCAAGCGCTCGGAACTTCTACCATTCTTTCTGGTTTTCCGTATATTAGGTGCATATGACTTATTTACACCAAAAAGTTTCACAAACAAATTCAATTTAAACAGATTGATTGACATTTACTAGTTCATCTTTGACATCCACTACTATGTAGCTACTATTATAAAAAGTATCAAAACACTGATCCTTGGTAAACAGAAAATTAGGTTTACACTTTAAATTTTTTAAAAATTTTTTACCATTTGCATTTTCATGTTCAAATCATTAGCAGTGAAGTAGTTATTCAAAAGACCTAAGCTATTGTAAGTCATTTCTTCTTTAAGAAGCAATCTTGCAGACTTCATAAAAACATTAAATATCTTAAAAACAACAACATTTTTGGTATGTACTTGAAATTGATTAGGTTTGAACAATACAAAAAAAATAGCTCCAAATACCATGTGCATAGAAAATGGTGGGAAAAGGGGGACATACTCTTCTAACTGCATGCCACTGGATCTAGATATGAAAAATGATATTTACTGAAATATGTTTTTTTACATTTGAAAACGACCTACTAAATTTCAAATTATTATATCAATCCGCTTTGAAGTTATCAAATAATTCCATTTTTTAACTTCAATGCCCTGTATTTCAAAAAGTAATCAGGTTGAACCCCTTAATTCTTATATCATTTGTCCAATACAACGAGAGGTATCTACAACAGACAAACATTATAAGTGTCATTTCGGAACACCCTGTATGAAAAAATGTCTTACATAAAAGTTATACGGCACCAGAAAGGTCGAATTTTGAAAATAGTTCCAGATGCACAAGGTGTTGTATTTTTCCGCAGTAGTAAAAAAATTTATTTTTCAAATATAAAAACCAGTTTAATTTGCCCTTGTATACTTACTTGTTTTATATAGTTTCTTGACTTACCGTTTTTAATTTTCATTCTGCAGACGGTAAAACGTCTTAAAAATCGAGTCAAAAAACGTGTAATCTCTTTCAAATATTAAGGAATGAAATATGACATCGAATAAAACAAAGAATATCAAAACACACATGTTACAATCCAAACATATGAAGCATACCACAGAACACCAATAGGCAGGCATGACGAGAGATTTCAGGCCACGGAAATAACATGGTAATGGTAATGGTAAGTGTAAATGATAAGTGATGCGCTGCGACCTGATTAGATCTATTGTGCCCCATCTTCTGCTATCTCAAGGTGTTCTCGTTTCCTTGAGGAATTTGAGGATTTTGAGGGAGTCTATTCGTGGTTATTTCTCCCACCGTCAGCTGGTGTGATCCCAGTATATTCAATCTCTCGTGATGTACAGCATAACCTGCATAACACTCTATCAATATATGGTGGGGTGTTCCTTGATGTTTCCCACAGAATCTGCAGGTACTGTACTCCTCAAAGCCTAGCTTTCTTAGGTATTCTTTCTGTTTCTGTCTGCAGTGCCATGTCCGAAATCCTGTGATTGTCTTGACACTAGTTTTGCTGAGGTTAATCAGTGTTTCGATCTTGCTCGGTTGAAATTGCCGAGATCTTTGACCTGCCTCAGCCCTGGAAGTCTTTGTCGGTATGTTGCTCTCATTGCTTTTTCAGTTTTATTGAGTTCCTTTTGGAAGTGAGATTTTCCTAGTCTGCAGAATGATTCTGGTTCGATCAGTGTTGTTGATGCTCCTTTTTATGCCAGGGTGTCTGCTTGTTAATTGCTCTCCACTCCAACGTGCCCCGGCACACAGAGGAGAATCACCTTGTTATTCCTGCCTAGATCATTGAGTCTGTCTAGGCATTTCCTGACCATCTTCGACTCGATGTTATATGAGATCAACGCTTTGATGGCTGCTTGATCGGAGAGAATTGCGATTTTCCTGTTCCGGTAATTCTTTTATTGGTTAAACTGAAAGCACATTTCTATGGCGTAGATTTCCGCTTGAAAAATGCTGGTGAAATGGTATTTAGTGCGAGGCCCAAATACTTCAGCTCCAGTTCCATCGGGAGTTTTGGACCCGTCCGTGTACCATGTTATGGTATTCCTTCCCAGTGCTCGAATGAATTCTGTGCTCCATTCTTTCTTGGTATTCAATTCCGTTCGGATACATTTCTCAAACTAAATTTCCTGGTAATTTCGTCAGTTGTGAGATCGGTAAGGTGTTCACTTTCGGTGGGAGTAGAGCCCGTTGCACTGAGTGCTGTCCCTTTGAGTCCGACTTTGGCCAACATCCCCAAGCAGTTTTCCTCACCATGATATGTAGAGGGGTGAGGTACGAAATGACCTCTATAGCTGCTGTTGGAGTCGACCTCATTGCTCCTGTTAAAATTGTTAAAATCAAAATTGTTATTTCCGTCAACCGATTGTACCCCTGCGCGCAACCCTCGTAAGTCTTCGACAGACTTGTGTAAGCAAGGAATGACGCAGCCCTTACCTTAACCGATGACCATGAGACCGATGACCATGAGAGGCTTTGAACCTTCGACCCTTCGCTCCAAAGGCGAACGCTCTACCACCACGTCAGTCTTTGCACTGTTTCCAGGATTTTCTTTGTTGTGGCGAGATTGGTTCTGCCGTGCAACACTACTACTCCAAAGGTGATCATAGGTCTCACTATCATGGTGTACATCCATCGCAGTATTGATGGGTTATAGCCCCACGTTTTTCCTGCAATGTTCCTGCACACCATCAGTGATGATGTTGCCTTAACGATCTCTTCTACGTATCTGTTCCAGAGTAGTTTTGAGTCTAGGGTAAGCCCTAGATACTTCACTTCTTGCTGCCATTCTAAATCTGCTCCGTCGAGGCGAACAGTACGTAGGTGCTGAAACTTTTTTCTTCTAGTGAATGGTACCTCTGTGGTTTTTGATGAGTTAATTCTTAACCCTACAGAGAGGCAACATCTTCTGGTGGTCTCTAGCTCCCTTTCTATGAGATCGCAGAGGGTTCCTTCGAATTTGCCATTGGTCATAATGACTATATGTCGTCAGCATATCCAAGGCAAGAGACTCCGTTCTTGCTTAGTGTTCCAAGTAGTTCGTCTACTACGAGGTGATAGCACTTCTCCTTTTGGGCATATCCTGTTTGTGCTGATTCGAAAGCAGATATCAACCACTTTCGGTTCAGTAGTTCTTGTAGATGGCATTTGGCACATCCACCTGGATGTGGTTCTGTCTACTCCCTTGTTCGTTGGGTGACAACTAATTGCATGTGCACGGAGGTACCGAAATCGGAGGTATCTACCTCATTCGGCTGGCTACGCTCCGAGCACAGCATCATCGCAAATTCAGCAACTCTTCTTACTGGATCATGCAGGAACAGTACGAATTCTTTTTTTAATGTTGTAGGTGTTACCAACGGCGTCTCATACGCCTTCTCCAGGCTGTAGATTGCTGAAGAGCTACACCCTGGACAAAAATACTTTTGAAAACATCGTTATCGTAAATGGTCTGAGCTAAAAAACTCGGGTGAGCCATCCGACTACCACTACCCAGCAGAACACTGTCCGGGCTCTCTCGTATCACCCGAACAAGTCAAGTTTTGAGTCGTCTCGCGTTCTTAAATAGAAAATGCTGACATTTACTCTGGTCAATGCCAAAGCAAAGCCGCTGGTGAGTGCTGATGGGTGGAGCCTATTGGATCTCCGCTCCCACATATACTCTCAAGTGCAAATATTTTATTTCGTATTTCTGGCCGAGGATGACAGGCCCTATTGATTGCTTCGTGGGAAGTATTGACGAATTCCCCCTCTCGACATAGTTTTATGCAATCTGGCTGCTGCGGTGCTTGATGTGATTGTCTCAGGAACAGCCCTGAAGCTGTTCTTTTTGGCTTTCCTAATTTCTTCATTAAATGTTGTCAGCCTTTCGGTGTATCCCTGCCAATCTCCGTCCCGCTTGGCTTTGTTGAATAGCCAGCGGACTTCGAATCTCAGGTTTAACAGGTGTTCGTTCCACTAAATGGTACCACTGTGTGATTTCTTTCCTATTATGGGACAGCTGGATTCGTATGCATCCATAATTGCCCCGTTTACCACCTCTAGGGTCTGCTCAAATTCAACGTGCCTGCTGCCTTTGAACTTGATTTGTTCTAGGTTGCATTTTAGATTGGTGGTGTATTTTTCCCAATCTGTGCTTCTAGGATTTCTGGTGAAGGTTGTTCGTGTCACAAGCCCTTCCATGGTTCCACGTTGGACATAATAATTCTATGATCGGTAAGAGATGGTTCGTCTGAGACCTTCCAGTTCCTTACCATTCTACTAACGCTCGGGCTGCCGAGCGATAAATCTACTACTTCTTGCCTAGCCCTAGTTACAAAGACGGGGACACATTCCATATTGAGTAGATTTACGTTAGCTGCGAGTATGAATTCTAGCAATTGCTCACCTCTTTGATTGTTGTCTGTGCTGCCACAGATGGTGTTTTGCGCTGTGGCGTCGCAGCCCAGCAGGAAAAAACATACAGGCGTACATTCCAAGAGATGAAAATATGCAGCATATCTATTGAGAATGGGCAGTGACATAGATGTGGAAATGGTAAGTGAAACTGAAGCTGGTTAACAAACAACTCAGAACTCCAAAGTGAAAAAAAAAATATGAAAAATCGAGAAAAATCAGGGAAAATGGAAAGCGTGAACTTGAAATTTTGTTACTTATGGATAGTAGTTAATATACTACGCAATTTTCCAGTTGTATAGTGGATCGCCATATCATAAAAGATGATCATAATTTGCAAAGAACTAGTGTCAGTTCGTGGAAATACTTCCTGAGTACGTAAAGATTGTTGAGTTGGCAAAATTTCGTCAGATCCACTCAGTTCGTTGGAATTGAGATTCAACAAAATTCTTCTGATAGAGCTTTTGTAAAAAAATAATCTGATGCATATGATTGTCAATAGGAGCCATGTATAACCTCTCCTGCTCTTTTCATCGTTTTCGAGATAGCAATGTTTGTACACAAAATTTTTTATTATGTTTCCTTTCTTATAGATAAATAACTGTCTATTGTTATGAAATGTGTTTGAATTTTTTTTTATGTTTGATAGAATTTTTGTTTATAAATATGCCCTCTCTCAAAACTGTTATTTACCTGTTTTACCTTCTCCGCTATAACTCTGCTCTCCTCAAACTCAGTCAGTATCGCAAGACAAACTCCTACTCTCAGTTGGGTTCCGGAACGTGGACAGCCTGTATATAATTTCAATCAATGCAAAAATTTTGTTCATTAGAAATGATATACCAAGTTCTGATTATATAATTTAATATATGAGAAATTGAAATCATTAAAATACCGCACAAATAAATGTTTGAAAACTGAATTCTTTTTTTTTATTATTATTATTATTACTTAAATCTATTTAAAATTCTAAAATATCTAAGTTTATTCCAAATAACTTAACTCTAGCGTCCTGTATCTTTCAAAATTATATTCTATTGAAAAAGTCTATTCAGTTTACGCAATTGTCCATAAGATGGCATTACTTTCAGAAAGTTCACATGGTTTAAATAAAGTTTGTGGATACTAATAGGAAAGTTCTAATGTAGTCAACTATTGATTGAAAACTATTGGCTGCAACTCTGCTACAGGAATCGGCCCATTTCTGCATACGTAATCAAATAGTTTATAAATACCTTGTATACTTTCTTCTATATACTGGAGGTATTTGGAATGGGACTGTTCTCTGGTACGTACTTTTTCTCTTTGATCAATTATTGTATTTAATATGAGTACTACTTATTTTTCTTGATCTATGATTTATCTCCTACAAACGTTTGCTGCATTCTATTCCATTTATTTCTGCTTACTTTTCAATTCATTCAGATTTAACATTTTCATATCTTCTCGTTTCAAAAATTTCTATCCAACTTAAGGTGCATTTAGTCAACATCATTTTGAAATTGTGCTTAAATATATGTTGAAAACGAAAGTTGAATCTGTTAAATCAAATGGCACCATTTATACAACAATATTAAGTTTATGCTAAAAACATGTCATTTTGAAAATCCCAAATTAATAAGAATCTAACTTTTACGACAAAACTATTGTCCATAATTCACGTGTACCTAAAGTTTCATGTCATAAAATGTACCTATCAGTCTTAAATGTATGCCTAAATCTAAAACTCGTGTAATATTAGGTCTCATACAAAATTATTTTCAATGTTATGTTTATGTCAGTGCTTATGCTAAAGTTACGTTTATGTTGACTTAATGCACCTTTATTTTCTCTTTTCCCTGGCAACTGGTCCTCGAATTTTTCTTCGCATTTCAGCCAGTCACAAATTTTTATTTAACTGTTCACTTTGTTTACCCTATCATTTAAAATTAACACTTTTTTCAAGCTTGATATCTATTTCTATCACATATTCTGACTATGTATTATTTACAAATATCAGTTTGATATCATTTTTCTCTCTTTATCATTTCTATTCGTTTATTTCCTACTTGACTTTCGTTTTGACACTTCCCAACATCCCTTCAAACTGTATACCGGACGTCTGTTAATTTTAGAATAAACAGTTTTGACTCTATCACGAAATTCCAATTTAGTTAATAAAATACATGTAGGATTCAAACTGAGAAAAGAAGTTCTTTGTGCTCCAGATGATACAAAAATGAATTGAAAAGTAATTGAACCGGAAAAAAGAAGGAAAAGAAATAAAACAGGCAAACTTATAAGGTTATTTATATCTTTCCAAATCACATAAAATTCATTTCATCTTTCCACAACACTATACAGTGCAATTATCGCTAGATTTCATTTTAGTTTATCATTCAGCAACGTTTCCGTTTTTTTTTCTATATCTCAAGTTTACCAAACGTCTGAAACTCAGAACTCGTTGCCCATTGATATTTGTCCCGATGCTAATAGTTCCCAGAAATTCAAAAAAATTTCCAAAGTTTATAAAATCCAAAACCATTTCATTTTAAGCCGTATGAGTTTGATGGAATATTTTGAAGTCCGAGAACACTGACAGCCGACACTTCAACTGCGAAATCTTATTAGAAATTGGATCTATCGGTCCATTTGATGGTCGTCTGTGTATGATACAACGCAAGGAGAATGGGAAATGACCAATTCACCAGGATATGAACGTTAAACCTAATATGGCGTGTACAACCCCGACATACATCCGACCCGAGCCAAATTGCATTATCGTCAGTAGGCTTTGACAGCCAGATTCATTAAGACTAAACCGTCATTCATTACGGTACTTTTGCAGGAATTTCTGCTTCTGCGGAAATGCCCATTTTACAATTTGGTTTGTGTTCTCTTTCGCATTCGTCGTTTGAGCATTCACTAATGAGAATGTGCTTCAACTTTATTCGTATTCAAACCAAATATTGAGAATAAAGGGTTGGTCAAATTATGTAACAGTTCTGTACACATACACTGTCCCAAAAGATGCAACAAATGGAAAACTTTTTTAGTATTGATTTCATAAAAAAGAACTGGTGATAAAAATTGGTGCTTATTGAGAAACTCATGTGAGATCAAAATGTTGAGTTGTGATTGGTGAAAAATAAAATTATTTTTCAAAAGTCATCAAAAATATAGACAAAATGCATTGGGGCTATTTCGATATCTATAATGTTTTCATTATATTTTTTCATTTACTTCCCACTGGTATGTTATCGTCTAATCATTTTCGATGATAAATCATCTACTTCTTGAAATATTGGCAATATAGCGACTTCAGAAATTTTTCTGATGGCCCGAGAAAGTGCTATAATGAACGATAGCTGGTTAATGGAAAAAACAATTTTGAACAATATTATGAATTCATAACAATATCTATACAATATGTTGCTTTTGTTTTTTAAATTTCTAAAATCAACTTTGTTACACAATATCTTAATACTGTAGATGAAAATCTGCATCTGAATGGTTCATTAGATGTCAATGATATATTTCAAATGATTTTGTCTATATTTTGCAAAACAGAGGTATTTTATTATCGTTTTTTTGATGAAAGAGAACTTTTTCACAAACCAAAATAATTGAACTTTACCATCGTCCATTTTGACATGAGTGTCTCGATAGACACCAACTTTTACCACAATTAATGTTTTTCGTGAAATCAATAAAAAAAAATTTTTATTTGATGCAAATACTTTGGGAGATGCTTAATAAACATCTCTCGAAATGGTTGGTATACCAAGTGTCCGCGGAAAGTGGCTCGCCCCTATAACATTTTTGTCTTTGAAGATAACGTAATGAAATTTGAAGGATCAGTAGTTTACTGATCTTTCAAATTTCATATAAAACTGCATTTTTTGACAAATGAATCAACACATACAACTTCATCAAAAATTACACAAACTTTCCATTTTTAAATGGAGCACCTTGTTTATTTTCACCTATTTTGTCTATTTATGACATTTTGATTACAACCATATTGTCATTTGTTACTTTTTGTAACCAAACTTTTTTTATTTAGATATTCATTTTTCAATATACAGGGCTATGGTTAAGTATAAGTCACTAAATTCATTGCTCAAATTTTGGCAAAAATACAACTCCACAATCATTACGAGTTGTAGAGTACGATTTATATGGTTATGGATACCGAACTTTCATCAAAAATTAAGATTGGAATATATCTTCTTCTACAGAATATAAATTTTAATTTATATTTCATAAACCAGAAATAGGAAATCAATGAAACTCACCTGAGTAAGTATAGGGTAATTTACTTTGAACTATAAATGAATAATATGATTGAAATTGGCAGATCTATTCAATAATAATTAACAAACATATATATCACGTACAAAACCGATTTCAACTAATATTACTAAACGCTCACCGTATGAAACGTTATCGTAATATTTTGAAGCTAATCATATGAATCAATTACTATAATTCTTCCTCAAGTAGTTTTGGATCCAAATTGGATATATGACTCAAAAAGACTGTTTTGTGTAACTATTGTTGAAAACATGCAAAATAAAAAACAAACATTTGAAAATAAATCAATGAGTTGTAAAAAGGGGAAAATATTTTTGTTGATAGAAAAGAATCCCAGTAGGTATTTTCCGAATAAAAAATGCTCAGACTCACTAATGGGTTCGATGATGAAGATTGGCAAAATATTCTGAATTGTCGCTATTTTTGACCTACCCTGTTTAATAGATAGCTTGTTCTATCACGACAAACGATTGACTGATTTGTCATTCGACTTTCTTCAAACCAGCAATGCTATTGTTTTGTACTAATCATCTAAAAAGTAATACTTTCAGATAAGTGAACCTTACTATGTATTGGTAAAACAGCAATTTTAATGATTTTCTGAAATTCATTTCTGCGAAACTGGACATGGTAACTGATTTGAACTTGCAAGTGTAACTTCTGGTGAATTGTACTACAATATCCTAAAAATCATCAAAATGGGCTAAAAGCCATTTTCCCATGTATTTGGTGCGGAGTCCTTTGTCGATCCCTAATTCCATTCCGATAGCATGCGTGTACTCTTCCAACACCCTTAAGGACTGATGTCCCAAGTCATACAGAATGAGATCATCCATATAAAATAGATGAGTGACCTTATGCCTTCGGTTACTGGGGGTGCGGCAGTTGTATCCACTAGTTTTCCTGTGTGCAACGGATAGTGGCAATACGGAGAAGCAGAAGAAAAGGGGGCTGGAAGAGTCTTCCTGAAACACGACCAAAACTGCCTGCTGTTTCGACTCTGACTCGACCAGATCTTATATATGGTAAATCAACTACCTACTCCAGCTGCATCAGCTGTCCAATACATCTCACTATTTGATCGTGAACTTCAAGGCATCTGGGTAAATGCATGATGAGCTCCTGCGATGTTCTATCTAATGCCTTGTATCAATCCAGGATCCAGGACATCGAAAGGTTATGCTTGTACTGCACGTGTCACTTTGTGTCACATCTGTCGATGAGTTGGTTGTCCTTGCAGCCAGCGACTTCTTTCTTTGATCCTTACCCTCTTGTCTTATAAATCCATTCATATAATGCCGGATCAACTGCGGAGAGTATTCGCTAGTAAAGTATTCACGTGAACACCTTATAACATGCATTCAAGCATGTTATCGGTGAGGTAGATAATACGTTTACATAGATGGTTAAAAAACAATGAATTCGATTTGATGCGATTCGATTCGATGTTATCGGTCTGTTATGCATTATTATTATTATAGTTATCAAAGATGTATATTTTCGCGTTTACTTGTTCGATAAATATAATAGCAGGTTGTGTTTACAAATGTCCGATATTTTATATTGGTATAAGGTCAAAGTGAAAATTCTTCTTCAACGTCAAAGTTAATTGATGTCTCATATTTTTTCAGAATATCAAGTCAAGACATGTTGCCCAATTCAAATATGAGCTCATCAAATATTTGCAGAATAATCCTCAATAATAATCTATTGTTATAACTATGATCGTAAATCCTTTTCAATTAGGTATACAGAAATTGAAAACTTTGATAAACAATAATTTTTTTAGCTACCTTCTCGCTTGGAAAGCGATTGGAAAGACTCCATGATTGAAAAGAAAAAAGTTAGCTACGTTAATTTTTTTAAGCTATATATCAATAGCAAACTTGTGCGGATTCGAATGTCAAAATGTTTCGTAAAAAAACATCCATACGGCATGTCTGTAGATACTCGAAAAATCATGTATGACTTAGCGATGTTGATGAAATATTCTTTAAATTCATCGGCAGAAATTGGAATATCTGGAATGTTTAACAGGCAGAATTTCACGTTTATTTGAATATTATAGTATATTCCAATCAAAGATGCAGTGTATTCAAACATTGTTTATATAGAAGATAGTTAGTCAACCTTATGGGATTATAATTGGATCAAAATGGATGCGACATGTAGATGGCGATAGTGAGCTCGCATCCAAGTCATGTCGTAACTTCAGTGATCTGGCCTCCAAGTCATGTCGTAACTTGATTGAAACAATGGAAAAGCATAAAAATCAGGGTTTTTTGAAGAAACCTGCATTAAAATGACGTCAAATATTCATGTTTGTAACTAATCACGCTAGATGACACTCGCATTTGTGTCCAATACCTTTTCCACAGGTATTGACTAACTATGTTCTATTTAAACAATGATTCAAACAATGATCAGCACGACAGTTTAGCGTTTTATGGTCGTTTGACGAATACCATTGCAGATTCCAGCAGCCACGAAGCAATCACGTGCTGATTCTTGTTTGCATAAGCTGCATCTTGAATTGGAATAAGGTATAGGAGGGTGAATTTTTTTAAGCTCTTTGACCCCTACCCACTGACCTTACACATCTAAAATAGTTATTTTTTTATTAAGTGCGCAAAATTAATGTTTTTTTTAATGAAACATTAGAGTGTTAATTTTTTACACGAAATACAAACAACATTTGATGTACAACTGTGAATGTGAATTTACATCGTCTGGAATATACAGTATTATGATAAAGCAATGCACAAAATTCATAAAACGTACAACGATTACTTTTGAAAAAAATGCAAAAACACATCAAACTGTTTTTTCTATTCCGCATCTTTTGACATAAGTTACAAAAATAACACGTCAAAGTTGGTTTAATGGACTGTTTAGTTAATTGAAAAGTTATTATGAAACTTACATTTATTTCGTTTTTTATTCATTTTCTCGTTTTTTTTCTTATGTGAGCCCTACTACAACTATTTTTCCCTTGTGTAAAAATACAAGCTCTATCACATAATGTAATAAAAATCTTAGCTTCCCATTAAAAAAATTTGTTGATAACGTCATAACTTTGACAACTTTGACGTGTTATTTTTGTAACTTATGTCAAAAGATGCGGAATGAAAAAAACAGTTTGACGTGTTATTGCATTTTTTTCAAAAGTGATCGTTGTACGTTTTATGAATTTTGTGCATTACTTTATCATAACCCTATATATAAAAATAAATACTGCCAATACATCTTGACGGGGTTTTTTGTCCAGATAAGTTATCGCTTTCAAACGACTGTTGTCATGAAAATATTTTTCAATGTTTTCGTAAAATCGTAATCAAAAATTTTTTACTACTACCGTGCGGTTTTACCTACTTTTCCGCACTCATTTTAGTTTATAAAGTGTCACTTTCCCGCACTAGTGCGGGAAACAGATACGAACAGCAATACAACCAATTTTTAAACTGGTGTAAGGAAAAAGGAGTGAATACCTTCAGAGAAGAGGTTTTTTGGCGTATTTTTCCGAGCTGAGTAAGGTACTGAAATTCAATACCCTATGGTCGCGTTACTCGATGGTGAAATGTTTAGTTAAAATAAAACAAAACCTGGACATAAGCAAATTTCATATATTGACATCGTTCCAAATAAAGCAAAATGTTGGGTTTCGACCACATAAAGCGCAAATTTTTACCAAAGAAGACATATCCAAGTTTATGCTAGCCCCTGATGAGATATATCTTATGATTGAAATAAGTACCATTTTTGCCTTAGCCGGTGCTCTTCGCAGAGCGGAGCTTGTGAAAATCACGCTTGACAATATTCAAGATAAAGGAAACCTAATTATTGTGAAAATTTCCGATTCGAAAAACCATACCTCAAGATCCTTTGTTATATCTGAAGACATAAATAATGGAACATTTTTGAAGCTCTATAGAAAGTATGCAAATTTACGGCCTCCTACCACCACGCACCGTCGTTTTTTCATCAATTAAAAAAAAGGCAAATGTTCTGTTCAGTGCGTAGGCGTAAACACATTTGGTAAAATGCCGGCAGAGATCGCTACCTACTTAGGCCTACCTAACCCAGAACGTTACACAGGTCACAGTTTTAGACGATCCTCGGCAACGTTTCTAGCAGATTCAGGCGAAGGGATAACCAACATAATACGTCTTGGAGGCTGGAAGTCAACTGCTGTTGCTGAGAGTTATTTGGAGGACTCCGTAGAACAGAAGATAACCATCACGAATAAAATTCTTTCATGTACTGGCAACTTGCAACCGATGCCGTCTCCGTCATCTTCATGCACTTTGCAATCTACGAGTGTTACGCTTAACAGGCACCACCAACTAACTACTCTGGACCGGCTATTCTGACGCATTTGCAGAATGCAACAAATTGTGTTTTCAACATTAATATTAGTAATAATTAGTGGATTTTCATGGAATGTTTTGTATGTCGAAATAAAATAAATATTTTCAATGTGCTTTTTGAATCTTTATGAGGTCGTAGAAATAATAATGTTCCTAATTCATGCGTAAAGTGTCTTTTCCGCCCTTGACTGCTTGTCCGAACTCCGCTTCACGTCGTTCGGGTCAACGGCAGTCGCGTGCGGGAAAGTATCACTTTCCGCACTTGTTAGGAAAATAACTATTCCTGTCTGTAAAAAATAAGTCCAAAATAACTGAATAATACTTATCTTTCCCATACATGTTATCTATAATGTTATCAATACTTCCAATACAATTCCACAGCATCCAGTGAGTCGTTACTATAGAAACGGTTTGTTGGCACGCCGCGTGTTTGACTGTGTTTGCTCAGGTTATTTTCAAGAAGATGGATGTTGATTATGATAGTAGTAGTGATATCCCATCAGATATATCTGAGAAAGCAAATGCAATATTATCTAATATGTTACCGGCCAAATCCAAGTTAATATATAAGAAAACGTATGACCAATTTTGTGAATGGTGCGACAAGAAACATGTAAAAAAGGTTTCTGAAAATGTGCTTATATTCTATTTTAAAGAAAATCAAGAATTATGAAACCTGCTACGTTATGCACTGACCACTGAATGTTGAAAAGTACATTGAATGTTAAGGAAAATATTGATAAAAGGAAGTTTTCGAAATTGGTGCCGCTCATTAAGAACAAAAGCGTTGAATACCGAGGAAAGATATCTGAAGTTTTATCAAGGGATGAAATCAATAAATTCATTCCAGATGCTGATAGCGAAACAAATTTACCTATATAAGTAGTTATTTTAATATTTTTCATTTGTAGGTTTTCCTAATTTTCGGTATCAGCGGTGCTTGTAGCCGTTAAGAATTATTAAATATAACTATTGATGCCATTGAAGATGCTGGATCTATATTGAATTTTAAAATACCTGATGCGAAGACCTATTGCGCAAGAACATTTACTGTTTCAAATTCTGATTATATTGAAATATACCGCAAGTATAGAGCACTACGGCCGCCTCATAAAAGAAGTAACAGAAATATTCGAGAGGAAAATGTTGGGATAAACAAAATAGAAGAAATTCTCAGCTTGATTGCAAAATTGCTTGGAAAAGACATGTATAAGAGCCACACAGGTCACTGTTTCATTTATCCCTACAAGTTGGTTAATACATTTTCCTCTAGAATGTTTCAAAAATAATCTGTTACTTTTTGTATGAGGCGGCCATAGTGCTCTATACTTGCGGTAGGTAATATAATCAGCATTTGAAACAGTAAACGTTCTTGCGCAATAGGTCTTCGTATCAGGTATTTCAGCATTCAATATAGATCCAGCATCTTCAATGGCATCAACAGTTATATGTAATAATTCTTCACGGCGACAAGCACCGCTGATACCCAATAGGACAACCTACAAATAAAAAATATTGAAATTGCTTCTAATCTTACAAAATTATGATTATTTCTGTACCTTATAAAGTGAATTTGTTTCGTTCAGCATCTTGGATACATTTATTGATATCATCCCTTGATAAAACTTAAGATTTCTTTCCTCGGATTCGACGCATTTGTTCTAAATGAGCGGGACCAATTTTGAAAACTTCCTTATATCACTATTTTCCTTAACATTCATTGTACTTTTCAACATTGAGTTGACACTCCATAACGTAGAAGGTTTTAAAATTTTTGATTTTACCTCAAAATAGCACATAAACATACATTTTTAGAAACCTTAATTTTTACACGTTTCTTTTGTCGCACCATTCATGAAATTGGTCAGATGTTTTCTTATATATTAATTTGGATTTGACCAGTATCATGTTAGATACAATTGCATTTGCTTTCACAGACATATCTGATGGGGTATCACTACCGCTATCATAATCAACATCCATCTTGAAAATAACTAGAAATTGAAGCAACTACGAGCAAACACTCGGCGTGCCAACAAACCGTTTCTATAGTAACGACACAGAAAGACCACTGAATGCTGTGAAATTGTATTGAAAGTATTGATAACATTAAACAGAAAAGTTATTGTGTTTAACCCTCTAATTGTTGTGCAACCGTTGACACGTGTATCGAGCTTAAGCTCTCTTCAGTACGGTAAAATCAAGCACAATTATTTACAACATTTGGATGTAAAAACAGAAACAGAGAAACAGAGAAGTCAACAACAGAAAGCCAACCACACATTTGTTGCTTCGGTTAGAATACCTTGTGCTAATAAGGCAACAACTAACGTCGCCGCGAATGCAGCTATAGCTACCAGCGTGACCATCCTTCTCAGAAAAATACAAATGGAGATGGATTTAGCGAGGGGCTATATAAACTATTTGCCAGATGAAGTGGGACAGCCAAAAAATTGCCTAATTTTGACTAGCTATAACTTGGACATTTCTTGACCGATGTTGGAATTTCAACCAATGGTGGAAAGCGTCATCTTTGGTCTAGGTATGCGTCATAGGCGTCGGGCTTATTTTTTTGCAATTCGTTCTCTTTGTACAGGGTGAGAATTTAGAGACGATAATATTTAAAAATTTTGACCAATAATTTGGAAAGTGTGAAGGACCCTACAATTTTTTTTAGATGTTGGGAGAATTGTTGGGCCAATACCTCGAGATAGCTTTGAAGTATTTTTGATAAATTGCGTTGCTATGGAAATTTTGGCATTTTATGCAATTCCGTTTTTATTTTAAATTGTGGTCTTTTTTAGTTGAACAATAGCAGCCACCATCTAGACGGCAACAAGGAATATTCCTACTGAAGATAATCAACACCAGTGGTGCGCAAAAATGGTTTATAATATTTACAAACGAAAATTCGTTTTTATTGAAAAAATTCAACCGCTTTACTGATCGTTACAGTTAAAAAAGGTACCATACCTCTAATTAGCATGATGCTGACAATTCAGAGGCGTTCGAAAGGAGATTCTGATGAAATGTAGACAAATTAAAATTCCAGTTTAATTATTTTTTTCACTTTTTCAATTATTTAAGATGAGCATCCATGTAATTCATTGGCGTAAAAAAGAGGATCCATCTTCCCTAGCTCACACAAGTCTCTCGAAGACTTCCGAGGGTTGCGCGTAGGGACGCAATCGGTTGACGGAAATGACAATTTTAACAATTTTTAAACAACACAGGATCATCCAAAAAGTTTGATTCATATGGAATGAATTAGCATGATGCTGACAAATTCAGAGGCGTGCAAAAGGGAATTCTGTAATGTGGACAAATTAAAATTCCAGTTTCATAATTTTTTTTAAAATTCATTTATTACAAGGTGCATAAACAATTTCTCTTCAATGAATTCATCGCCGTACAAAAAAGGATCCATATGTTTGGGTACATAAGAAAAAGTTATTAAAAAACTAAAAATAAACCCAAACTATTAATAAAACAAGAATATTAATCCTATTTAGTGAGGCGATGGCCCCCCTCCAACTTGATTAACTGTCTGGCAACGACTTGGCATGCTAGAAATTAATTCGTTGATCAGTTTCATAGGAACTGCCTTCCAGAGGTCCAGAATCATCCCTTCGAGATCGTCAGAAGTTTCTGGCTTACGTTCTCTTCGGGAAAACTCCAACTTCATCCAACTCCAGACGTTCTCAATAGGATTCAAGCCTGGAAATCTGGAAGGCAATTCAATATGATTAACATTTTGGTCTTGCGGATACCTGTTTACTAATACTGCCAAATGAGGCCGAACATTATTGTCCACAAGAACAAAATCTTCGCCATAATTTCGAGCATGCGGAAGACTCTGCTGTAGTTTCTGCTGTTAACATTGCTTCGAAACACCACAAGAGTTGTCTTTCCGTTGTGTTGAATACTGCTCCAAACTGTCAATCCACCACCGCCAAATGCAACTTGGGGACGCATGTTTTCTTCTAAGAGACGTTTTCCTCGTCTCCGCCAAGTTAACAATTGGTCTTCGGAGTTATACAGGTTGAAACGACATTCATCAGCGAAAAGACAGTCTCTCCACCGAAGATGCCAATGCATGTGTTCTTTGGACCATCTTCTTCTGTTCGCCCGGTGAATAATTGTTAAAAGTGGGCACTTTGCCCAACGACGTGAATTTAATCCCTAGTCATGTAGGCGCCTTCTGATAGTGTTGGCTGAAACATTTGACTGCAGGCCAATCTTTTCATTTTTTCAAAGTGTTGGCACCATCTTCACGACTCAACTGACAGTCGTTCTGCGGTACGTTCACTGTCGCTTTGAACGGCAGGTACGTGTGTAGAGGCGCCTCCTAGATTGCCCCAATCACCCTGTACCCTAGACTGCCCCTGCGGCAGGCGTATGAGTAGCCGGCTTAATTGATATTTGGTTTGACTTAAAATGCAATCTAATGTCAAAACCTCGTTTCCTTAGTGACATTTTTATTCACATCATCATGCAGAAATAAAATTTTGACATTTAGAATGCAATATTTTTGAGGCGAAAGAAATGTCGCGACTTTCCATTGCAGAATTGAAAAATATAGAAGTTAACAATGGTACCTACTACTGCTTACTGACACTAAATATCTCATACGATGTAAATTCACATTCACAGTTGTAAAAAAAATGTTGTTTGTAATTCGTGTAGAAAATTCGTGTTTTCATGGCACATTCGATAGAATTTTTGGCCTCGACCTGCGGTCTCGGCCAAAAATTAACGCTTTCATGTGCCATTAAAATAACAATAATTTTACGGACTCAATGTAAAATAACTATTTTTCACGGTGAAAAATAGTAAACATTTACGTATCAATGGAGATTTAGAATTGTCAAGTTTTTTTTTGACAGTTGTAAGTTGTACAAAAAAGGATTTTTTGCATCAATGCATAAATGCGATGATTCAAGAATATAACATTCTGCAATAGGTCCATATAAGTTTGATTCTTTGACGAATACCTCTCGACCACTCGCAAGGAAAATATTTTGAAACGACTAAACACTTGCTTCTTGAGATGGATGATGCAAGAATATTTCAGCTTCAATAATGGACACTTTTTTTGGTGAATATTGTGAGTCGGTTGAGAAAAAAATATTGCAATTTTAATAATGATTACTATTCTTCTATCAACTTGGAGGTTTAGTTCAAATGTGCAATTTGCACTTGTTTATTGATAAAAATATGGATTGGAAGCAATTTACAATTTCTTTATTTTGCATGAAATGAGTCCAGATAGGTATTTGCGTATTGGAGATACGAATTTGATGAATATTGTAAACCACCTGTTCATTGTAAGTTGTAACGCGTACAGTTCACACGAAAAATCAATTTTGGCAACTTACTTCAATAGACCAAACAGAGCATATATTCATAACTACCTACGAACAATTTTGGTATAAGTAATGGTGATATATATGAGAATAGTTTTATAATAACGATGATATTCTCAATAATAACAGTTATTAGTGACGCAAATAGCATTATGATTGAATACTTATACAACACCACATTAGACAAAACTGTATTTCACTGTTCTTCACAATTAGCCCATAAATTAGTCAAATTCAATTTTCCGTATTGCATTTTTTGTATAGAAACAGTTTTCACTACGCACAACTAACAACATTCATAAACTCATAACCTCCAACGGCTCCAACCCAAATGGTCAAATAGGATGAAATGGGCGTTGCATTCGCAGGTCGCGATGTAGCGACCTTCTTTGATTGCTCATTGGTCGAGCGTGTCACGTGACACGGGTATTGATATCTATCAACGAATTATATTTTTGTGTCAAGATTCACAATTAAATGAGTGTTTTCTATGGAGGGTAGAATGTAATAAGAAAAGGAAGAAAAAATATAACTTTTGTCCAGTTTCCACTAACACTTTACTACTTTATTACGACCGGTTTCGGCTTTTACACCATTTTCAAGTAACTACAGATTTCATCAAGTTCGTGAATATTTATACATAAGAAAGTAATTAAAGAGAACCTCTCTTTAATTACTTTCTTATGTATAAATATTCACGAACTTGATGAAATCTGTAGTTACTTGAAAATGGTGTAAAAGCCGAAACCGGTCGTAATAAAGTAGTAAAGTGTTAGTGGAAACTGGACAAAAGTTATATTTTTTCTTCCTTTTCTTATTTCATCATGAACTTCCACAAAATAAATAGATCATCAATCAAACAAGGGTAGAATGTTTTCAATGCAGGCAAACTCATTTCTAGAGAATTTATGTAAAGAAGCAAACATCTCAATCAGTTTAAAATTGGAGTATATTCATCAATGAGATATAATAATTATTTTCAGAAGATTATTCTATTTAAGAGTATGTATATATTGTATTTACGATATCATTTTCATCTGTGTATATATCCAGGATTTCTCTTCAGGAATAAAAGTCTATTGAATGTGGTAACTGGCAACCAATCACACTGTCGATTGAAAGTGACGCTTGTTTCGTAGTCTGCAATGAATCATTTGAATTCCACATAAAATGGTCTCCTCGATTCGAAAAATAGTGTCGAATAGTGGATCAGAAAAGTTGGTGACTCACTCTTACTCTTCTTCGACACTTGTCCACTCCATTTTCTGTGATGTATCACGTACGTGATATTTGATCCTTCTTCCGCAAAGACGGTCGCCAGCGAAGGCCTGGAACAGTGTCACGTCTATCCACAAGGATTTGGCTCACCCCCGACAGCATGGTAAGTACATTAAATTTTCAATTCGTATAATTTGAGAAGAGGCAGTTTCGGCTGACATTGATCGTACGTCGGCTGAGAAATTATTTGCAAATTCGCAGAAAATGTATATTTCAGAAATTGTATTCTGTGTCAGTAATCACTCGTTGAGTGTTCCATTTCCTATCCAGGACTCTCACATTTGCCTTCGATATGGTTTCAACGTTCATTCAATTCTACGCCCTGCTATCCCATGAAATAATCACAACCTATAACAATAAAGTTATTACCTTTAACATTTTTTTCCAAAAATCCCTTCATTGTTCCAAATAAACTGTAATCAGCATTTTTAAAAACAAGTACAATAATTGGTACCGTTCAAACGAATTTCATTTCTAAGGTCGATAGTCCTCGTTTTTTCACTCCAAAATAGCAATTAGTTTGGGATATTTAATATTATCAGTTCCATTCTTTAAGAGCAATGTGTAACGTGCCCAAAGTGTTTTCGGTTGTAGTTCGACTGATGCTGAGAGTAGACTGACTTTAATGTCACTGAATTTGAGAGTTTCCAGATCAGCAACTGCTTGAAAATCGTCTAGATCCCAGACTCATCAATGAATTATTGATTTTTACTTATATCAAATATGTCACAATTTTTCACAAACGTATTGTTTATTAGAAATGTTTGTTCCATAGCATCTATTATAACTTGGTTTTCACGTTTAAAAGGAAATTTGAGAATTGAAATAGATTACCTACATACTCAACTATGAGGAGTGTGAATATGATACCAAAAAACCGCTGCTCACATCCACAAAATATTTACTAACCCAGAAGAAGAGTACTAGTGAAATAATAGCAGGACTTCTCATAAGCTCAACAAACACAGGAGTATAATTGGTCTGGCAGAAGTAGTGATATGCAGATTATATCAGGTTTCTCAACTATCTTACATGGATGACCTCAAGCTATATGCTTCAGGAGAGAAGGACCTATATCGGTCTTTGAGGGTGGTGGAAAAATTCACACATGCCATCTGACCTCAAACCGCATGACTTGGGTGGTGAAAGAGTATACGCATACTATCGATATGTGTCAGTGTAACGAAATGTAAAAAAATTTGTTCCTTTTATAATTTCCATCTGGAAATAACCATAATCAAATAGACTTCACATCTGATTGAGATAGTTCATTCCAAACATCTCATTTAGATAGTTTGTTACGATTATGGTTTATTCCGATGTACCTAATCGTTCTGTGATATGAAAAGCAACATTACTGCATTGGCAACACCGCAGATAGAAAGAGCGAGAAGGAAGGAGATTTCCTATCTTGGAGCCCTTCATCGTCCCTTTCTGAAGCGAGCATTCAAGGCGTTTGGTTGTTTTGAGTGTCACTTCTGGAAATGTATTCATTTTCCATAACAAAGAAATGAAAAGTAGTATATTTTAAACGATTTACTTGAATTCGATTCTTTTATCGAATCGATCTACATATCGACTTTCTCTTCAGCAGATTTTTCTTACAGGTGAAACAAAGATGGCCACATGAGCGTCACTTATAGGTATTTTCAAAATTTTCAATCGTAAATGATTTGATGTAATCCTGATATCTTATTAACATTTCAATAACGTTTCGTCTTTTGTGATAATTTCGATAATTTCTATTATTTTTGGACTTTAATATCAATTAGACCTGTTTCTGTTCCTGCTTCATGATTTTCAGTTTTCAGTTTTTCCACAAGTTTTCCTGGAACGTTCAGAAAATATCAACCTGCTAGAAGTGTGAACAGTGAATAGGAACTAAAGGTACTCCTCCCGAACCTGGTTGGTGATCTGTGCCAAGGACTGGTCTAGTATCTAGGAGTACGGAATTCGTGAGTGAGTCATTGCTTTCACTTCATATAATTACAATCTGTAGAAGCTAGACTCACTCATGATTCTCCGAACTCTAGGTTCGATCTATTCTGGATCACTCACTTGCCACGTTTAGATGGAAAGCACTAGCAAAAGAGAAAATCATATGTCCTAACAACCTTTCATTTGCTTTGTGAAATTTGATATCGAAGTACTCTTTCAGTAATCTCTTTCTCCTCAATCAGGAGATTAACTCAAACCAAGCAGCTTTCTCAGTACATTCTTTCTCCTCAGTCTGGAGATATATCTTTGATTTATATTTTTCGAGAGAAATTCTCGTTACAAGTTCTCGTTACACTTTATCGTTAAATTATTTATCTTTGTCGATAAGGGAGATCAATAACATTCTTACCTTATTGCCAGTCTGAATGACTGTTCAAATTTGAATTTTGTTCTTCAGTTCATTGAAAACAATATTTTCATGATAATTATTTGTCTTATGCTCGCTTGAGATTGGATCCTTCTCTTCATATGAGAAGACTCCTAATTTAAACTTCATTGTAAATTCATGTGCTTCACACAACTTTAATCTTGTTTAACACATCGCATCGTTTAACTCAGCAAATCTTAAATATGTTATTGTTCAGACAAATGTTATCTTTGTGAAAATTTAAAATTTTACCATTTCTGCAACAAACTTTTAAGTAAATCTGTGAGTTGATTTGTCCTTGATTATTCTTATCGCACTTGTCGAATTGTCAAGAAAATCTTTAGTTATATGACTCGAATCTGAGGCAAGATACTGGTTTGTGTTTATTTTCCACAGTGTAACCACAGCATTCAAACATCTGAGCCATATGAAAGACTCCAATATACCAGATAAGCTATTACCAACTTTATCCAACTAGTAGAGCAGCCCCTGTCTCGAGACCCCTAGAAGGCTCCTACATCCAACGTTGAAGTAGAGCTCTAGGGTAAGTCTCTGTTAGTCATTTGTAAGCGATTATACTCTTTTCAAATGTATAAACTCAAACCATCTCAGTTGCAATATATTTTTGAAACTTTTTTTATTGTATTTTCAAATGTTCAAATGTTTTTTGTTTTACTGTTGAGAAGCACAAAGTCCATTCTTTGACAAAATCTGTGTTTTTGGTATTTTCATAAAAAAGAACCTGATGCCCATATAGTTACTTCATATCTTTATTTTCTTTAATTTCGAGTATCTGATTTTTGTCAAAGGATCTATCTATTGAACTGGCAGATAACGAAACCCACTACCTCCCGTACCAATCTGAGCAGCACACAGGCACTGCTCCATAAAATGAGCAAGTAGCTATTCTGCTGTTCATCTCAAAAAAAAAACAATGCAAGAAATACGGAGTGGATGGTCTGCTCGTAGATAAAACCATCCTATATCATTTTGATGTTGAAGAGACATATACTTACCTAGGGGTGAACCAACGCCTCTCCCAAGAAGATACAACAGTAAAGAACTCTCTCTCAGAAATGTCGGAGAGTAACAAAGTCGGTGCAACTGATTTGCTTGTCGTTCTGATTCTACACAACTCCTATGGAGTTAGGAAATTGACTCGAGAAGAACTATGAAGTGAAAACTCGCAAAATAGTGCATCTTCATATGAGCTTGTATCCAAAATCATCTTTTTCACTTTTATAATTTTCCAGCCTCTCTTTCTTCTTTTCCATCTTCAGATTCGAATTCAAAAGGATTATTCAGTGGAATCTCAACGGATACTTCCACCATCTAGCTATGCTTCAAACTTTAGTATCAGAAAGCAGACCAGACATATTATGTTTACAAGAAACGCATTTTACTCCGCAACACACATGCAATTTGAACGAATACAACTGTTTTCGTAAAGACAGAGTCAACTTTATTCATGTGGTGGAGTAGCAATTCTAACCAAAAACACATCGAAGCTGAGGCTATACCCATAATCACAAACCTTGAAGCTGTAGCGGTGAAAATAACAGGAACCAATGTAATTAATATATGTAACGCATATCTTCCACCGAACCAACATATCGAGAAAAATTAATCAAGTCCACGGCTTCTCTTAGGTGACTTTAAATGTCACAATCCGATATAGGGGGCTCATCACATCAGCCCGAGAGGCAGAATGCTTGAAAATATAATTGTTAACGTCCAATTCTGTTTACTAAATGATTGCAACAATACCAGATTCGATGCAGCTACCGGAGAATCGTCTGCTATAGACTTAACTTCATGTGATGCAAGACTAACCCCATCATTGACATGGGTAGTAGTACCCTACACATACGGCAGCGATCACTACCCCTTGCAAATAACCAACTTGCAGTCGCATAGTATGAAAGGTTCCATTACAAAATGGAAAATGAATTCGGCAAACTGGGAACTTTTCAGAGAACAAGTTGATAAAAACAAAGAAACATTCTCACATCTCATCAATATCGATGACACCCATGAAAATAATAATTGAAAGCGCTGATATCTCCATCGGTAAAACTGAACATACCAAAAGCCATAATCCGGTCCCATGGTGGAATCATGGTGGAATCCATTCGTGCAAGTAAAACCACATTCAATCGATACAAAAAACATCAAAATTATGAAACCCGAATTAAATTTAAAAGACCCAAAGCTAAGGCCACTTTGACAATCAACAACTCGAAGAAACGTTCTTGGAGAGAATATGTATGTATCCGATCATAGCCGTATATGTTGTGAATTCGATTTGAATATCGAAAACCAGTATGACAAGAAAACCATTTCTTACAGAGATCTAAAAAGCATAGACAAGGAACGTTTTCAGATGAAGCTTCAGGAATTACCCTGGTTTCTCATTTTTCAAACTGATGACATTGACACTAAAGTGGATATATTTAATAATAATATTGTCGATCTAATTGATCATTTTGCTCCAAAAAAATCATTTACACCAAAAGGGAAAAAATCTATCGTAACATATTATCCTTTTATTTTATAATACTCTACTTATTGTAATTTTTGTGGTGGGTAATAAAATTATTATTATTATTATTATTATGTATCCAGTATTAACAATTCTACCCCTATGTCTAATGTTTGGAAAGAAGTTAAAAAATATCTGAAATTAACCGGTATCAAGATATATCTGGATTGAAAATTGGAGGTAAAACAATCACATGCACGAAGGGGATAGCTGAAACATTTGCACAAACGTATGAAAATCATTCTAGTGATACCCAATTTTGACATATCATTCTTAGACCATAAAAAATCTGAAGAACAAGCACCCGTAGACACATCCAGAGATTTAGACGATCCTTCAAATCTATCAATCACCAGACATGAGCTCGATAATGCACTAGCTGAGCTGAAAAATACTGCATCAGGCCCTGACGATATTCCTCCGAGCTTCTTGAAAAATCTACCGGAAGCTGCTATAAGTCAACTTTTACGAATTCACAACACAATTTGGTGGGTTCAAATATTCCCCAAAAAATGGACAGAAGCTACAATTATTCCTATACTGAAACCAAACAAAGCTCGAAGTGACCCAGATTCTTATAATCCTATCTCATTTACTTGTGCATTGAGTAAATTGTTGGAAAAGATCATCAACAAACGGCTTCTGTGGACATTAGAAAATAAATAGTTTCTCATTCCTCAACAAAATGGTTTCAGACAACACCGCTCTGCGATCGATAACATCTTAGATCTAGAAAGCGATATACATGAAGCCCTAGCTTAGAAACAGAAGTGTATCGCTTTATTTTTGATATCAAGAGAGCTTCCAACACGGCATGGAAACATAATAATTTGAAAAAACTAGAGACACTCAATAGCAAAGGAATTTCTTGAGAATTTCTTAATGAACAGATCGTTTCAGGTTAGAGTAAATGGCATTTTCTCAAAAAAATATCCCTGAGAATACAGAACACCTTAGGGATCGGTGATCAGTCCAACCTTATTCATGATAGATATCAATGATATTTCACATGGTTTGAAGAAACCCTTGAAAGCTAGACTATATGCAGATGATTTAGTAGTTTTCATCAAAGGAAATAACTTACATTTGATGGAGCACATGCTACACGAATTCCTAGCAACCTTGGATAATTGGTCTAGAAGCACATAATTTCAATTTGCCGTTCCTAAAACTCATATTGTCATATTCAGCACCACTGATACACACTTTGTTCCACGGCTTCAATTATATCAGCAAATTATTGAACTAAAATCATCGGTGAAATTTTTAGGCAGGATATTTGATCACAAACTGAATTGGAAGGAACATATATCAAATCTAGTACTTTTCTGTAACAAGAGACTCAACACACTGAAAACATTAGCAAGTAAAAACTGGGGATCTGATTAGTCTACACTTCTACTTCTTTACAGGAGTCTTCACATCTATAACAAAGCACTTCAGGAAAATTCTCTCGCAGTCCAAGATCGAAACGGATCTAATTTCAGCAGAAGTTCAACGGCCGACACTTCGACCACTGAAACACTGGTCACCAGCCACAACATCTGAAATAAATAAAAAATATGGAAAGGTCGTGGTGTAGATGCTTGTAGCACAGAAGCCCCAATCTAATTTGATCTAATTGTTTAAAGTGATTTATTCACGGAAAATAACTTTTTTCAGGATAGTGTACTGTAACGGTTTTCACGAAGAGAAAAATCCTGTAATGTTCAAAGAAAATCGTGAGAGCCAAGGGAAAGTTGGTGGAAATTGGTGTTAGTCTTGACTTATTGCAGGCTGAATGCCTTAGGGAACACCTCCCAAAGCAGTGAGTTCCAAAACTTTGCCGTTCGTTGGAAGATCGAGCCCTGGGAAAAAGATGTTCGGAATGTTTCCAAAGTGACGACAAAGGGATGTAAAGACTGATATCGACGCTTCATCAATCTCGATGGAACCGCTAACGGTGGAACGTTTGATGATATTTCAGAAAATCCATGAAAACATCTGCAAAACAGGGACAGATCGTTGACCTTTCTGCGTTGTTCCAGAGTAGTGAGTGAGTTGTGAGCTTCTAGAGAAAATAGTTGCTTGGTTTTATTCGCATTGAATTATACCACGTTGTTAGATCCACATTCTAAAATTTCTGCTAGTTCCATATTCAAATCGTTTACGTTCCTCACCCGTTCTCTACCAGTTTCACGGAACTTTGGAAGAGAACTCAGTATGATGGGTGCTGTCATCCGCAAAGATATGCACTAGACATGGAGTAGCTCCTAAAAAATCATTGATGAGAAGGAGAAACAGTGTTGGTGCTAAAAACGATCCATGTGGAACACCAGCATTCATAGTTAGAGTGTCCAATGGAACTCCATCAACCACCACGTTTAGAGAACTGTCTGAGAGAAAGCTGGATAGCAAAGAATACAACTGGGGAGGCAAGCCATAAGATGAAAGATTGGCGAGGAGACCTTGGTAACAAACGCGGTCAAATGCCTTGGATATATCTAATGCCACGGCCAGATTTTCATCACATTTTTCAATGGATAGTGGGACATGAGCAAGCAGGTCACCAGTTGTCCATAATGATTGATAAAGGAAACAGACAATTTAAAGAAAAAGGAGTATTTTTCATAATTTTTCTTTCATGACAGGCAAATTCATAGTATGATACGTTACTGATATAATTGAATATCAGTAATTCATAGTGAATACTAGATTCGTTTGCTTTACTTGAATTTTATTGTCTAAGGAAAAATAAAGTTCCTACTCTTCCGTATATTGGTTTTTCAATCAACAACTTATCGAATAATACATAAAGACTACAACTGACAAGTCCGATGTAAGTACGACAGTTCGTCAAAATGAGATACCAGATAAGAGATAAGGCACAACATCAACAAGAGCACACTGTGATGATAATAAATTCAACACTTTCCCTTATTTGAACAGTCCGCTGCTGAGCTAAGCCAGACCCAGGTGATCACGTAGAGCTTGGAGTCGAGGATGAGGCAAGGGCTTCGTGAAGATGTCTGCCAGCTGGTGCTTAGTACCGATGTGTTCACCAACCAGCATCCCCTTTCGCATACCATCCCGAATGAACAAGTACTTCCGCTGAATGTGCTTGGTGCGTAAATGAAATTCAGGATTTACAGAAAGTTTCTTTGCTGATTCGTTGTCAATTCGCAAAACGGGAAGTGCTGACAAGACTATCAGCTCTTTGAATAAACGAGAGATCCAGATGGTCTCTTTCTAACCAAGATTAGCTGCGATGGCTTCTGCCTCACATGTAGAATCAGCAACTAGTTCTTGACGTAGACTTTGCCATGTGATAGCTGCATCTGCGAATTTAACAACTACCCCACTGATTGAACGCATTGTGTCTGGACATAAAGCAAAATCGCTGTAACACTCGAGTAAATGCGTCTTGGGATGACAGTGGTACACCAATTTTTGATCGATGGTTCCCGCCAGGTAACGAATCACTAGCTTCACTCGAACCACGTCTTCAACTGTAGGATTATTCAACCGACTTGACAGAACACTCACGCTGATAGCAATGTCGAAACGAGTGCCACAAGCCACATAGAGTAGAGCACCCACAGCCGAGCGATATGGGAAATTGGTTACTTTCTCCTCTCCGTAAGCAATTAGTTTCTCCATAGGCGTTTGATCCGGATTGTATCCTTCCATGTTGAACAGATCGAGAATTTTCTTGATATCACCATTACATTGGATGCTTTCAAGACCGAGAAAATGAAACGCTTCTTTTGTTACGATATTGGATCGTGAGCGTTGCTGATTGATGAACGAATCCATTTAAAAACCATCATAGAGAATGACTTGAAACTCATCAAAAATTGGTTCGATTATAAGGTACTGACAATTAATTCCGACAAAACATTTTATATGCCCCTTTCATGTCATGAAAACACCAATCCCCCATTCAATGATCTGAAAATTACCAATAATTTGAGAATAAGGCAGACCGAGACGATTAAATATTTAGGAGTAACTATCGATAAACATCTAAGATGGAACATACATATTTTGAGACTATGCAATACCCTGAGAAGTATCTTATACCAACTCAAATATATCGCCAAATTTTTCGAAGAAAAACATCTCAGAATGATTTATCACGCATTGGTTGAATCCAGATTGACATATGGGATAATAGGGTGGGGAAGTGCACTGAAAGAACATATTAAAAATTTAGAAGTTCTTCAAAAAACCTTTTTGAAAATTTTACTGAACAAGCCCTCCCGATACTCATCTGATTTGATATACTCCGAATCTAAAATCCTTGACATTCGTCAACATTATTTCTTTATATCAACCTGCTTTGAATTCAAAGCTAAATCTAATCTTTGGAAACTAGAACATTCTTACAAAACAAGACAAAAATCCAAATATTTCAAAACACCGCTTGCTTCAAAATCTATAGGACAAAGATGTTTTTCGTATTTAGTACCAAGATTTTTCAATTTTATTCCTGTCGAAATAAAAGAGATATCATCTTATAGACGATTCAAGAAAAAGCTAAAAAAATATTTGCTCATTTGTCTTCCTCCAATTACTTCTTATGTATTTTCTATGTGTTGAATTCCATGTTTATTTTGCAATTTTCATGTTTCATATTTATTGACCACTATGTTGGTTGTATACTAGGAATGTGTTTTTTATCAAATCCTGTTGACTTTAAAACTTCAGTTGTCTTCATTATATTATTTTTAATAAATTTTCCTGTACTTTTATGTGAAAAAAGCTGTGTGTTGAATTGTATGTGTTTTGTAATTTACATTTTCGCATTTGGTGACGGCTTTGTTGCTTTGTTGCTTCATCAAATCCAGTAATGTTAGATAATCTTAATTTGAACTTAAACATATTTTTTATTTCACTCAGTATTTATCGATACTAATTTCAAACATAGGCTACACTCACACCACAGACAGTCTTTGACTTTGTGGTTTTCTGTTTATTTGTGAAAAAATTGTTATCGCCGTCATCTAAATGAAATTGTATTTACACATTTTTTTTATACCAATAAACAATAAACTATTTCGAACTGACTCGTTGTTGCCACCAGTCCATCGTTAACGTAGAGCACAACGACGATTTTTCCAGTCAAATTATGACGAACGTAGACGCAAGGATCTTCGCGACCTTGTTGAAATCCCAAACCGATCATGAATTCGTCAAATTTGTGGTTCCAGTAGCGAAGCGCTTGTTTGAGACCGTACAAGCTCCGCTTCTGGCGACAAACACGATTGGTTCCATCAGCATACCCTTCTGGTTGCTTCATGAATATCTCGTCATTGACGTCACCATAGGAGAACACAATAGAGACAAAAAATGCATGAGAACCATTCTTTCCACAGTGGCAATGTACAGCAGTGATCGTATCACTCCTAATCGTGCGACTGGACTAAAAGTGTCCACACCCGGTCGTTGACTGCATCCTTCAATGACTAATCTTGCTCGATATTTGTCAGTAATTCCGTCAGGATTAAGCTTGATGCGAAAGACCCAAAGACTACAACTGCCAAGATCGATGTAGGTACGAATTGACAGTTTGTCAAAACGAGAAACTAGATAAGAGATAAGGCACAACATCAACAACAGCACTTTCATAGATTTCCTTGATTTTTTCCATTTTCAGACTATGTTCAAATCCCTAAAAGACAATGTCAAGAAATATTACTTGACTACACCATAAAACTGCGAAGATGATTTGATGGTTATAAAGGAGGTTATTCCTTCGGATGTCAAGAGTAATAATTGCTTCAAAAGTCAAGTGGAAATATTTATAATAATTTTGGGATTTGAGTCCTAGCCACAAGTCACCTAGTAATTAAAGAAATACTTTGAAATTAATCTCAGAGTTGAACGAATAGTTATTTAATCAACTACTGTATTAATGAAGGCAATAGGTAATGTTAAAGATGCTACTTTAGCAGTTTCCACAACATCAGGCAACATAAAGGACCCCGCACACCTCATATGGGAAAATGACTCTGCGTCAAATTTCTCGAATTTTTGATATGTTGTAGAATTAATCATTCTGATGAAATGTTTTCATGGGCGCAACACGATCCTATGACTAGTTTTCGCGATGAAAAATATTCACTTTTCATCACTCCGTATCTCCCAAGTTATGATTTAGTTTATCTTTTGTGATACATATTATCATCACAACGATGTATGACGAATTCATGAGAAATTCGTTTCCAAATATTTTCGTAGTACAGGGCGATTTCACTTGATAATAATGCAATTTTGAGACTTTCATAATTCTTTTGTTTTGTAAAGAGAAAATGCGAAAACAGGCAGAATCATCACATAATATTATAAATTCATTTCATCTATCATCACAGTTGATACAAGGTGATTCGCGAATATGGAAAAAAAACGAATTTTGGTTTTTGGGACACCTTTTAGAAATAAACCCACCTAAAATTACAAAATTCTTGTGAAGAATATTAAATGATGTGTTTCATCGTATACAGAGTCGAAGGATGACATTTGAAAAATTAGTTATACTTCAATAAATAAAAACCTTGATTTTTTTCATCACCCTATAGCTCATAAGGGAGTCCAAAAAAGAAGCGTTATTTTTTCATCGGAGAACTTCAAATATTCTCATTCATATTGAAGAAAATTTTCATCGGATTCCTATGACGGGTATTTCATATACAAGACGAAAAATGTGTGAAAAAATTTAAGATCTGTACATTTCCCCATTGCTTTATTTTCACTCCAGTTTTTGGCGGGTTTTCTATAGTTCTTCCTCAACGGGCCTCTTTTATTCGAGATTTTGATTTTTCAACAAAATAGTGTTCAGTTATAATACCGTACAATAGCGTACCGTCTCCTTCGGAAGAAAGCCATGAATCTAATTATTATCTGCAGCATCGTCTAGTAGGCGATTCAATGGAGAAGTTATTTTTTATGCTCAGCGTTTCTCAGAAGTCATACTGTACTTGTTTCATTTGCAGAAATTCTTTTTTTCGAATTTTCACTCTATAAAACAATTAAATTATGAACGTCTCAAAATAGCGTTATTATCGCGCTGTACTAAAAAAAGATTTGGATATGAATTTCTCAGGAATTTGTCACAAAAGGAAAATAACATATGGGATAAATCAGAATAAAATCATATTTTGTATGTAAGTATTATAGAGTATATATTGATTCAAATACTAGGCCAATTTTTACACCAAAGGAACGTTTCATTTTTCAATTATGTTTTTGTATCTTCGAATCGTATATGTTATGTTTGTATATAGTATATACCCCTTTTTTGAGAACGTTTCTTTTTTTTGAATTTGAAACATTATCTGAATCATCTTCGAACACCTACAGAGAACCACTTATTAATATATACCTGTTAACTCGTAGTAGGCATGGAGATCAATCCAAAGAGGGTAAAATCAACAAAATCCTAATGTCAATATTCGTTTTCTTCTTGTCATAAAGCGCAAACACTTTTTTTGGATTAATGGACTTATTGAAGTGTTTTTTGTACTGATCAAGTTTATGTGATTCTCAGTGTTTGTTAAACTTTGCTAAACAATATGGCCCTCGTAAAAAAGAGTGAGTTGCTGTGTTTGTGGCCGAAATGTTATTCCTAGACTCTCAATGTGTTTGAATAGATGTTTTGCAAATTCCGACATATCGAAGACAAGCTGCGGGAAATCCACCTATTGATATTCAGGATGATACAAAAATATGTTTTAATTGTAATAACACAGTGATGAATGACCTTATTGCTATGGAAAATAACTCGAATTGCCTTCATCTCAATGTGTTGTTCCGCATATTTGTGATGCTCGTCAAAATATTCAAATACTTTTTTCAGAATGTAGAGTGGATATTTTTGTTGCTTCTGATATCTATATCCCAGATTTATTGAGAATCCTGCATTATCCATGACGGACATCTTTATTATAGTCATGAGATATATGTGTGCCATCTGGAAAGGCCGTTCAAGTTGTTATTGGTTAATTATCCTCATTTCCATTGGAATAGGCCTCATGCGGGGACACCACTACAGAATAAAACGCGCCGAAAACTTTACCTCTGGGGTGGCGAGGAAATGAGTTGAAATAATGTTGATTTCACTTCACTGAATTCCTTACTTTTACATTTTGAATAAATATCTAACATGAGTATCTTCTCATTCACATCAAGAGATGTAAAGGGTCGGTTAGTCTACACATCTAAGAGCCACACCTACAATCCAGTGAAGTCAAGTGGTCACTTATTAGCGTAAAATAATGAAAATATATGGACTCTTCCACAAATTGTTCGCCTTGTATATGAAAAACCCGTTATGGGATTCCGTTGAGAATTTTGTACGATATGAATTAAAGTACTTCGAGTTCTACTATGAAAAAATATCGCTACCTTTTTGAACTCCCTTATGAGCTATAGGGTGATGAAAAAAATCAAGGTTTATATTCACTAAATTATAACAAACTTTTCAAATTGGCATTATTCGACTCTGTATATGATGAAACACATCATTTAACATTCTTCACAAGAATATTGTCATTTTATGTGGGTTTATTACTACAAGGTGTCCCAAAAACCAAATTCGTTATTTTTCAATATTCGTGAATAACCTTGTATAAACTGTGATGATAGATGAAATGAATTTATGATATTATGTGATAATTCTACCTTTTTTCGCTTTTTCTATTTATAAAACAACAGAATTATGAAAGTCTCAAAATAGCATTATTATTAAGTGAAATGAATTTCTCATGGATTTGTCATACAAGGATGTGATGATAATACCACAAAAGATAAATCCGAACTGAATCACTAAAAGTGAATATTCCTCATATTCAGCACCCTCTATCTCGAAAGCTAGTCATAGGATGGTGTTGCGCCCATTGCAACATTTCATCAGAATGATCAATTCTACAACATTTAAAAAAATCAAGAAATTACACGGAGAGCCATTTTCCCATATAAGGTGTCCTTTATCGTCAGTATCTATTTTAGCGTCCATCACATTTGAATTCGTTTATGTTTGGTTGCCCATGCGAAAATCATGCATTCATAGAGAAATGGACAATAGATGATGAATCGTTCATTGATGGATGATTTCTCGAAATCATGCATTAATAACAAATCGTTCATTAATGACCCCTATTAATGAACGATTTTATTTGCATTGAAGAACATTAAACTGAATTGACATGTTAATACGAGGTAGGCGGAAATTATTATTGAGGATTTAGATACGATCGCATTCATAAACTTGGAATATTCAGAAAATACTCCAACAAGAAAAAGTTCACAATTCTAATATCGAAGGCTGTGAACAAATTTGGTAAAGTTTTCTCCGAAGAATTCCAATGTTCCTGTATTTCCCGAGTGGGTTATTTTTATTTGAATATACAATAAAACGCTCCCTAGCATTGAAGGAAAGGATCGACGTGTTTATAAAAACAAAACGCATCAGTATGTAAACCTTTTTCATCATTCGACCATCGTTCAGAATAATATGAAAATCCGCATTTCCATAACCTCATAACAATTCAATGGCGTAGTTTGTATGGAGTTTTATTGCCCGGAAAACTGGCATTATATGGTTTTGCGCATTTATCCGAACGAATGCGCAATGTCACGACTGCCCGGAAGGTCCCTAGCGGTCGGTCATTTTCAACATTTACATATTTCATAAAAGTTTGCGTTGAATCCTTCTCAGTGTCACAGACTAACACCCAAGCAGAATATCGGTGACGATGTACCTACCTATTAGTCCGGTGGCACACAGAAAATATGTACAATATAAGCAAGAGAAGTAGTCTTGACTGAAAGCTAAGATAGACTCATATATCCGCAAAGATAACTATAATCAATTCAAAATAAACGTTATTCTTATATCCGTCCATTTACTCCACTCACAATGGAAAAGAATAAACTTGACAATAGTATAGTAACATTAATTTCAAAATCTAGCAAAACTTCAACTGAGAATAAGTCGAATGGAATTAATTATAGCATTATTGTTCAGCAAAAGTTTACTTATTTTCAGAGGAAATACTTCCAGTGAGTATAGGTATGTATATTGTAAATACTATTTTTCCTTCGACAGGGAATGAAATTGATAGAACTAACTCCAGAACCTTTTGCAATAATTTTTTTTTTCTCAACTGAAAGCTAAGTAATGTTCGGGTGAGTATGGTTATTTTCAAAAGGACTATTTTCTAAATCCCAGAGCAAAAATAAATTAACCTGAAATAAGAATAAAAAGAGTTGTGTCAATACTATTCACGAGAAAGGTTTAAAATAATTTGCATTTGCTTCAATATCATCTAAATTCCATACAATTATAGTAAAGCTCAGTACAACTTAGTCATACTCGTCGAACTTAAAATAACTACTCTTAATGCAAATCTATCCTAGTTTTATAGGGAGACCCATATTGTTTCACTTTGCATGTAGTAAACTACGGAAAAATTGTTATGCTTTGAAGTGTCTTTCGAGTCACTGTCACTCTGAAGTACTGTTAACTCTTTACTATGCAAATATACACTGTCACCTGAGATATGGCTACTGAACTGGGTTTTATCTACTGGTTTCAATAGATTATTTGTTCTTCAAAAATACGCAGTGAGGACTATTGCTGGTTTGAGGTGGAAAGATTCATGTAGAAATGCTTTCATAGAGTTTTATATACTAACACTTATATATATCTTTTCCTATTGTATAGGATATTAGCAATGAGCAGTCCTCCGGACATCTTATGCCTTTTTTTTACTTATATATATGTTAACAAAAATCATGATAAATTTAATCCACACAAGAAATGGGAGTATTCTTGTACAAGATGCACATCGTACAACATCATTTCAGAAGTCGCATCTTTTTATGGGTTGTAAGGTTTATAATAAGATTGACAAGTATATTAAAGAAGCCTTCAATATACACATATTTAAGTCTCGGTTGAAGAAACACCTTATTGATAAAACGTTTTATACTGTTGATGAATATTTTATATAATATTCTATATGTTGAATGTATTTTATTATTATTGGATATTACTGTATTTTTTGTATTTTCCTTCGTGTACGTTTCAGGATTATCTTTTTTGGATAGTAATGTATTGTGCACTTCTGCTTTTTATCTATACTTTATGATGACGTTTTCTTTGTTACATTTCCATTGTGTAATGTCCTTATACTCTGTGTATGTTGAACAAAGAAATAAATTTAGTATTATTATTATAGATCGTATGCCTATGAATTTTGTTTGCATTGAAATTATAAAAATGGTCATAAAATAAAATTTTGCTGTTAGTGTACATTCTACCAAAGCTAAAAAGTATTCAAGACTATGTTAATTTCGATGCAGAAGAAATGTCCAAAAGCACTGTATCTATAAATTTATGAGTAAGTATAAATAATGCAGCACAGATCGGTAAATCGTTCTTTCAAAGATGAAGATAAAAAATACAGAAAAAAAATCTACGCGATTGAGATACGGCAGGGAATAAGGGTTGGAATGAAACTGTTCAGCAGTGAATTTTTAAACACATTCTTTATTGAAACAAAAAAAAAACAACCTATTTTCGTTTCAGGGGGTTTATCACAGAACAAGGTTGCTCCTGAGCATAACACTTATTTCTAAACTGTAAATCAAAATACATTGTTTTCATGCAATATAAAAAATTAAATATTAAATATTAAACAGGTACATACACATACTGTATAACAGTGTCATCGTGTGAGAAAAACAAATGCACTTGCAAGATATCACCAGTACGTACTAGATAGATAATAAACAACTTACATAAAAGAGTATAAGAATGACCTATAGGTACATACCGACGACTTTTCTGCAAGTTTTTTCCAGTTCCAGTTCCATATATTGATTTAAAGTAATAATATTTTGCCTATCAACGAATAAATTTATTATTATTATTTTTTTCTATGCATAGAAAGGTGTCTAAGAAACGTAGGTATACCTGGCCAAACATAATTGATTCAGTCTTATACCCACCAATATAATTCACATATATTATAGACAAAATTTGGCGCAAACCTATTACAACAGAACGCCATACTATTTCTTACAGTTACAGAGATGTTATAATAACTGTTTTGGTTAATTAAATATAACTACTTACCGTTGAACACTGAAATCAGGTCTTCCAATTGCCATTCTCGTAGAAGTTTCTCCATTTCTTCACAACAATTATGGGAACTGGGAACAATCCGAAAAGAGAAAAAGCAAATTTCGACAAATTAACACCTAAACCTGAACGTCCTAAACACTTATGTCACCTATCGGCCTCCCGCCAAATCAATCGGACAATCTCGATCGACACGAGACGCAACGATCAACCCCACTACGTCTACGATTGTTCTATTTAGTCTACTTTCAAGTATAACATAATTCAAGTCAGAATAGCCTATTCTTAGGTGAAGCTGGGCCTAGTATTGAAGTTTTCATTGGTTTTAACCAAAATATCGCTATTCTCAATAAAATTATGGAAAATATTCGCACAAGAATATGTTTCTACAATTGAGAATAAATATTCTAGTTCATAAAATTAAGCCTACGGTTAACTCTTACTCATTTGGATGGTAGTTTTGCATTTTCTCAAAAGAATACAAATCAAAACTCTGATAGACTGTATATTCTTTCTTATTTTTATACAAATAATCTTGCTGGATTCAGAATATAACACATCCAATGAAATGGATCGTAATCTCGTCAATCAAGAATATCTCTCTTTTCAAAAATAAACTAGCTTTTTCTTCTTTCAAAACAAATCCTTTCAGTTCGAAAATAATAAAATTTAGTTGAAGAATATTTTTTCAAGATTATTGTTATACTTAATTACAAACCAACATTTTTTTCTGTGCAGGGAGGATTTTCATGGCCGATGAAGTGCGACGAGATCACCCAAGTTTTTCTCATATAGTTTGATCCGCTGAATCCTAATTTCGAGGGTGAAAAGCTAGGAAAACATCCGGAAAATTGTTGTGGACGATTTTCCGAAGGAAATAAAAAAAATCAATTTTTTCCAAAAACAAATGACGCCGTAATATTTTTCATAAAATTCTTTACAAAAAAGGTCTTGATGACTTTTTCTCCAAAATGCACCGTTTTCGAGTAAACCGTTCTCGAAATTAGAAAAAATGCGGTTTTCTCAATTTTCAGTGCCCTGTCATTCAGTCAAATGATAGTATTTTCATGATCACCTTGTACCAAATTATTATTATGTATCTCGACTATAAATAACGGAAGAGACACTCCTGACAAAATTATTTCTCGGCACTAAATTTTCCGATACTTTTACCTTGCATGAAAGCCATTTTTTCTTTATTTTCTATAGTGTCAATTGAACCGGTTTCAGCACATATTTTGTCATGATTGCAAAGCATTTATTTCAGTAGTGGAAAAACGGGAAATTTTGCTTAAAAGTACAACTTTTTTCCAGAAAATTCACTTTTTTGTTGAAAAAAATATATATATATCGTACCTACTTTTTGTCAGACACAATTTCTGCCCAAGAATTTTCCTAGGACTAATGAAAACATTAAGGTTTATTCAAATTTTATTTTGGCATGTGACAAAACCAAATTGAGCAGCATGAAATTTTTGCTGCTTTACAAACGCATGTATCCTGGGTGCAAATTTTGCTAATTCAATTCGGTACCAATTCTGTACTTGAAAATTTCAACCCTTTGCGGTTCAAGCATACAATCTTCTTCAATAAACGCGAAATCCAAAGAGTTCAAAAGAAAAGTATCCTCATGCAAACAATGAGTTTGATTGTAAACTATGCAAAAGGCTCTGAGAATATGTAATTTAATAAATGCACTTGTTTGAGGTGAATCTTCTACAATTGAGCATGATGATTGTAATGAAATACCTTTTCAGAACTAAAGGCTTTAATCAGCAAAACCTGTCACAATGAACTTGACAAATATCAATGACAAGAGATACGTCGATGATGAAGTATATTACATTCTCCCCCATTTCATTATTATTACGCACTAAAATATTTTGGTGGACGTCGATTTCTGGTAGATCTACGAAGTGTATGACCTTCTTTTTCTTCCTCATCATTTTTATCATCAACGATCTCCGGAGTGATGCTTCGTCTCTCAGGTTGAATATCTGGGATTACTTCAAAAGATTCAACAGCTAGATCAGATTCCAAACCAGGACAATCTTCAATGTTAGATTCGTCTTCAATATTATGACTCGATTTGGGTTCGTCTTGTATATTGGGCCCCGATATCAAAGTCATATCTCCTCTAGGTGCTAGCTGCTTCAGAGAAACGGTAGATTCTCGTCCACTTTGATGTCGCACCAGAGCATATTCAGGATTGGCTTCAATGAGTTCCACCTCTTCTACTAAAGGATCATATTTTGTTTGTCTCACATTTTTTTTAAGAAATACAGTTTTTGAATCTGTCAACCAAGAAGGTAGGGATGTTCCATAATTGGATCGACGTTGATGGTTGAACATACGTTCATGCGGTGTACAACTAATGGAGGTGCAAAGTAAAGATCGTACAGAATGCAATGCATCGTATAGCACAATTTCCCATTGAGATATGTTAAGGTTTCTAGTTCTCAAGGCTAGTGATATTGCTTTCCATATTATACCATTGTATTGTTCTGCTTGACCATTTCCTTCAGGGTTATAAGGTGTTGTTCTGCTGGTGACTATTCCTCGAGAATGAAGAAAACTGACCAGATCTCGTGATATGAAAGATGCTCCTCTATCAGAATGTATATAGGCAGGCATTCCAAAAATAGAAAAGAGTTGACTCAGGCAATTGATTATCGTAGAGGAAGTCATGTCTGGACATGGAAAAGCGAATGGGAATCGTGAGTACTCATCTATTATTGTGAGAAGATATTTATTTTGTGAAGCACTCGGTAGAGGCCCTTTAAAATATATATTTAATCGCTCCAAATGAGAAGTTGCTTTTATCAGATGTACATCAGCATTCTTCAAGAATTTTGGTTTGATTTCAGCACAGATTGGACATGATCGTGCAATTCTTTTCACATCATCCAATGTAAATGGTAAGTTTCTACTTCGTATCAAATGGAACATTCTTGTTATTCCCGGATGACATAGTGATTGATGTAGTTCATATAATTTGTTGTCGCTGGTTGCTCCACAAATTCTTGAAAAGGCGTCAGCTACTACGTTGGCATTTCCTGGACGATATGATAAATCATAGCTATAGCAGGAGAGTTCCAGTCGTCACCTCATGATTTTCTCATTTTAAATTCTACTTGAGTGTTTTAAGAAATTTTGATAAGTCTTGAACCAGTGGCACCATTCCTTGCTAGCATTAGCCGAATTTGGATCGCATTCAAATCTATCGGGACGCAGATACTGATTGATTGATTTTGCATTATATTTGCTGATTAAATTATAATGAAATACCTTTTCAGAACTAAAGGCTTTAATCAGCAAAACCTGTCACAATGAACTTGACAAATATCAATGACAAGAGATACGTTGATGATGAAGTATATTACAATGATAATACCAAACTCTCAATTCATCAAATGTCTTGAAGATAATATTATTCTTTTAAAATATCTGCAAATATTCTTCTTCTGCTTGTACATCTCTGTACATACCGACTTCAGAGATACCTGTAAACATTTCGTAAATTATGGAATTGTTTAATACAGAATATTATTTAAATCATTGAATGTATACATACGCAGATAGCTTAGTTCCAACTTTGCTCGTTTAATCAGAACCAGTTAAAATAAATGGTGGAGAGCTGGTAGAACTGAGCAAAGTTTTTCTCCATGGAGAGAAACAAGTAAATGAAGGGGAATAACTCTCTTAGTATTTGCAATGCCCACTTCTAACCAAAACGACTGCAAAATGAATAAAATAACAGTATGATATTGACAATCGAAACAACAAATATGAACATCAATTTATAGAAAATGGTCAAGGCAAATACGACAACGTCTGTATCTGCTGACACTATAAATACATCGTAATAGACTTCTCGGATGCAATGATTTACGCGTGGAATAAGTTTCGGATCGGCTTCTTCTACATCATTACAATGTTACATAGTTTTACTGTAGATCGATCGACTTTGTAATTGAATTCACATGTTCTGTCGTTTTCTTGAAGCAGACAGGATTTCAAAAACAGTAATATTTTATTTTATTCATTTCCACAAAATTCACATAGTCGAGACATATATAAATAATTTGGGACAAGGTGATCCTGAAAATAAAATTATTTGACTGAATGAGAACGCACTGAAATTTGAGAAAATCGCATTTCTTCGAATTTCGAGCACGTTTTACTCGAAAACGGTCCATTTTGGAGAAAATCTTTTTGGAACCGTTTTTGTAGAGAATTTTATGCAAAATATTATGTCGTCATATGATTTTGGAAAATATGGATTTTTTCATTTCCTCTGGAAAATCGTCCATAACAATTTTCCGGATGCTTTCCCAGCTCATCACCCTCGAAATTCGAACTCAGCAGATCAAAATTCATGAGAAAAACTCAGTTTATCCCGTCGCACTTATCGACCACGAAAACCCTCCCTGTCATCGGACAGGCGACAGACTGAATGATTTCCTTTACTTGACTATAAAGTTTTGTTTTGAGTTTTTCAGACCGCTTTCTGTTTTTTTTTTCCCAACATAATTATTTTTGGAGGACTCTGTCGAACATCTAGAAAATGTGTTCTGTTAGTTGACATTACAATTTTTTTTTTGTGAAAAGCATTTTTCAGCTACACTTTATAAGCATAAGAACGGACCTTCAGATCCAAGGGAATTTGTTCCAACTTGTGGAATAAATAATTCAATTTCGTATTTGTTTTATACTTCGTCCTCAACCAATCGAGCTCTTGCAAAATATCAATGCACTAACTGATTCCTATCATATGAAATATTTTTAATTTTTCATAGATCTAGGATTATAATGTAGTTTGTTCCCTATAACTAATGTACCGTTTCTGAGATACAGGAAGTTGAAGTTAGGTGAAAAAAATGGTGTTCATAAAATTTTTCAAATATTCTTGCACTGATTAGGTACTAACTAAATTGAAATCATCAGATCCATTGACGTCTCAGTGGGCAACATAGCTAAAAATATTGATAAAAAAAGTATCGCAGTAGTATTCTTTTAGATTAGGCAACTAAAGAAACAACTTTTTCGTCTCTTGTGTTTTCTTCATTTGTAGCTTCGTTTTAGAGAATAAAAATGAAGCCACTCTATTGCATATCATGAACCCCTGCTTTGATCACCATCTGATAGTGATAGTATTGTCATCAGTAAAATTCATCATGGATAATTTTACTATTCGGTTTAGTTTTCGTCTCCTAAACAAACGATGACATCAATTTTCAACTCATTACTACCAAAATTCTCGAAATCACTGATTCTAATCAAATCCTCTACGAAACCTTCATCACCAGGCACTAATCCACTTGCTTCAAAGTCTTCAAAGTCTCCGACAAATTTATTTTCTTCCAGGATCTTTTTATTTTTCTGTAACTGTAATAGTGATTTGCGTAACAAGTCCGGAAAATACTGTTTTTTTTTTTGACGAGTAGACCAAATTCTAGGACGAGCATTAGCGAGTCCTTTAAGTCTGCGAGTCCAAAAAAATTGTTTTCGGACGTGTTGCGTACACTATTTTGATCAAGAGTAAACTACCCTGACTGTGATTCCAAATTTGAATATTTCGAACATTTTAGTTCTTATTTGTATTATACAGGGTGGGGCACCGAAAACGAAACAGATCGAATTTCTTCAAAACACATATGTTGTGAAAAAAAAAATGCAAAAACACGTCGATTTTTAATCCAAGGGTGAAATCTTCCTATCATAACCTCAACTGTTATACTCCTTCCCCCATCCCTTGATCACTATCACCCAAAGAATTCGAATAGGGCAAGTAGTGAGTGTGACACATCATTTAAAAGATAATTTTATAAGGAATTCAGCCATGTCAATTTTTGCTACTTTACTTTTCATTTTGGCACCCTCTTGCGGGAAAAACAACTGTTCCGTATTCCAAATTTTGATACTTCATTTTCAAGCTAATTTGACATAAATTCGGTGACAATGCATTATGGAATTTTTCTAATGGAAAAAACAAAATGGCGGCTCCAAAATGGAGAACAAGATTTGCAATTATCGTCCGTTTCGATCCAAAATTGAAATGTGGTTGTTTTCAGGGTCGAAAATTATGATTTGTTTGTCAATGCAAAAAAACAAATTGGTGGCTCCAAGATGGCGGAAGAAATTTGTAATTATGGCCGGATTTGAATATAAAATTTGTATGTGGGGATTTTCATGTTCGGAAATTATGATTTTTTTTGTCGATGCAAAAAACAAGATGCCGCACCAAAAACATTGGAAAATGGCTTTCCAATTTTGATAATTTTTGGGGATATTGTAGTACAAGTCACTAGAACTTACACATGCAAGTTTAAATTAGTTTCTATGTCCAGTTTCGGAGATACGAATTTTTGAAAATCATAAAAATTGCTGTTTTACCAAAACATAGCAAGGTTCACTCATCCAAAAGTATTACTTTTAAGATGATTATTAACAAAATAGTAGCGTTGCTGGTTTGGAGAAAGTCGAATGTCATGTCAGTTAGTCGTTCGTTACGATAGAAGCCACATATTATACAGGGTGGGTCAAAAATAGCGACAATTTAGGATATTTGCCAATCTTTATCAACGGTCCCTATGGTGAGACCAAGAATTTTTCATTAGGAAAATATCTATTGGGATCCTTTTTTTACGACAAGAAGATTTTCTCTAAAAGTTCAGACTTTTTTGCAACACAGTAATTTTTTTTTTAATGTTTGTGTTTTATACTACGTTTTTAACAATAGCCACACAAAATAGCCTTTTTGAGGTAATAAATCCGCTTTGGAGCCAAAAGTATTTAAAAAAGGCTTGTAGTATTTGCTCAATATGATCAGCTTCATTAAGTTACGATTATATTTTATACGGGGGCTGTTTACAAATATTACTTGAAATTGGTTTTGTACGTAATAAATATGTTTGTTAATTATTTTTGAATAGATCTCCCAATTTGGATCATATTTTTCAGTTATACTCCCAAGTGAATTACCCTACACACGGGTGAGTTTCATTCATTTCCTATGTCTAGTTTTTGAACTATAAATTAAAATTAATATTCTATAGAAGATATTATCCAACCTTATTTCTTGATGAAAATTATAGTTCAAAAACCAGACATAAGAAATTAATGAAACTCATCCGAGTGTAGAGTAATTTACTTGAAAGTATAACTGAAAATTATGACTTAAATTGAGAGATCCTTTCAAAAATAATTAACAAACATATATATTACGTACAAAACCGATTTCAAGTAATATTCGTAAACAGCCCCCGTATAAAATATGATCGTAACTTTTTGAAGCTGATCATATTGAGCAATTACTGTAAGCCTTTCTCAAATAATTTTGGCTCCAAAGCGGACCTATAGACTCAAAAAGGGAATTTTGTGTGGCTATTGTTAAAAACATCTAGTATAAAAAACAAACATTTGAAAAAAAAATTACTGTGTTGTAAAAGTAAGTCTAAAGTTTTAGAGAAAATCTTCTTGTCGTAAGAAATGAATCCCAATAGGTATTTTCCTAATGAAAAATCCTCGGTCTCACCATAGGAACCGTTGATAAAGATTGGCAAAATATCCTAAATTGTCGCTATATTTGACCCACCCTGTATAATAGGTGGCTTCTTCTAGCGTAACGACGGACTAACTGACATCACATTCGACTTTCTTCAAACCAGCAATGCTACTATTTTGTTGCTAATCATCTAAAAAGTAATACTTTTGGATGAGTGAACCTTGCTATGTTTTGGTAAAACAGCAATTTTCATGATTTTCAAAAATACGTATCTCCGAAACTGGACATAAAAACTAATTTGAACTTGCATGTGTAACTTCTAGCGACTTATACTACTATCCTAAAAAATTATCAAAATTGGCTGAAAGCCATATTCCCATGTATTTGGTGCGGGGTCCTTTGTAGTTATGGTTTGATTCGATCCGGCACCGAAAACGAATTCTTCAAAATACATGTGTTGTGAAAAAATTGCAAAATCAGGTTGATTTTTTAAATCCAAGGGGACATCTTCGTATCATAACCTCAGCTGTCATACCATTCTCCACCCCTTGGTCACTCATACAAGTTGAATAGGGAAAATACTAAGTGTGACACAGCATTGAAAAGGTAATTCCATAATGAACCCAGACATGTGAGGTTTCGATACCTAACCCCCTTTTTTGGCGCCCAATTGCGGTAAAAAACTATTTCATATTCCAAATTATGAAATTTGATTTGAAAGCTAATGTGAACAATTCACGAAAACATAACAAAAATTAACATTTTAAAATTTTGCAGACAGCGTTTCGAGACTAACTTATACTCATGTATGGCAGTTTATGGCGAACACTTTGAGCATCTACTGTGAATTAATGTAGTTTGGAATAATTGGATTTGAATGTATGCAAGGTTTTCCATTTTTTGAAGTTTATGCAATGTCCAATTTTTTTTTTTCAAAAGCTTGTATTCAACTTGCCCTGTTAATAAGTATTTATGTATGCATGTATGTGACAAATCTTGCAGATGAATTTTGACCTACTTCTAGTTGCCCGATCAACTTGAACTTTGGTATGTGTTCATAATTGCGAAGAAAATGTATTATTGAATTTTTGTTGAAAATAACAAATAACAAAATGGCAACTCCAGTATGGCAGATGATATTTGTAGTTATGGTCCGATTTGTTCTAAATTGGATTGTGGGGGTTATAGGTACAGATTTTCAGCATGACTAAAAACAATTGAGTAAAATTGATAAAAAAGCTTTTATACAAATTCTGTGCGTAACAGATCCAAGAGCTTGCCGCTTGTACAAAATAGGTATTTGTGCGAGGTAAAATTATGATTCTGTTACGCACAGAAAAACCTACGTCATACATCTAAAAAAATACTATTTCCTTTTTAGCGCATCTGTATGAATATAATTCATTCCTTTTAGTCATACTCGAAACTTTTGAATCCCCCATATGCTTATTTTGAATCGATTCGAACCACAATTACAAATTTCTCCGCCATCTTGGTTTTTTGCAATAACAAATGAATCAAAATTATTGATCCTGAAAACCACCACATATCAATTTTGAATCGAATCCGACCATAATTGCTAATCTTGTCCGCTATTTTGGAGTCGCCATTTTGTTGTTTCCTCCAGAAAAATTCTATAATGCATTGTCACCGAATTTATATCAAATTAGCTTGCAAATGAACTATCATACTTTGGAATCCGGAACAGTTTTATTCCCGCAAGAGGGAGCCAAAATGAGAAGTTAGGTAGCAAAAATTGACATTGCTGATTTTCTTATGAAATTACCTTTTTAATGATGTGTCACACTTATTAATTTCCCTATTCAAATTGTTTGGGTGATGGTGGTGGGTATGACAGTTGAGGATGATAGGAATATGTCCCCCTTGGACTAAAAATCGATATATTTTTGCATTTTTTCAAAACATACGCGTTTTGAAGATATTCGATCTGTTTCGTTTTCGGTGCCCCACTCTGTATATTGAAATTCGAACAGAAGATAGGTACCAACAAAAACATTCCAATTCTCATTTATATATTTATATTAAAATTCGAGCACTTCCCGGCCTAGGCCGGGAAGTGCTACTTTCCCAAAGAGAAAGTGTCCATGAAGTGAACACTTCCCGGATGGTTGCCGAAAATAGTAATTTACGTAGCAAGTCCGGAAAATACTGTTTTTTTTGGACGAGTAGACCAAATTCTAAGACAAGCGTTAGCGAGTCCTGGAAATCTGCGAGTCCAAAAAAACTGTTTTCGGACGTGTTGCGTACACTATTTTTTCGGCAACCATGTAGAATATCAAATCAATCAGACGCATTTAGTCTAAGAGACGAAGAGAGATCAACCTTCACCCATCTGTTAACCGGATGAAACATACTTTTTATGAAGTTACAAAAATAGACGAATACGCCTAAAATGGGTTGCCTATCAAAAGATGGTTATGACTATACAGGGTGGGTCACGGTCGATGGTACCTTAGACGTTTACGAAGAACGGAAAATAGGATTATTCTGAAAATTTGGTTTCTCAAGTAGTTTCTCTTGGTCTATCGATCTAATATATTTTCAGTAATGCAGCGTTGCCGCTTATACCAGAAAGTAGCAGCATCTTTGTTATTTCAAATGGGTCACCCTGTATATTACCGCATTTTTGAACTTGTCATTCCTTTCTGATTACTTTTGCCCCATACTCACCTATACCTATCTCTAACGGTTTTTGAGATATTGATTATTTTCCATATTTTTTATCAAAAATATAGCTCGAATTGAATGTTTATTTCTGCGGTATTTGGATTCTTAGGAAGTTGCAATTTTGTGTTTAGTTCATCAAGATCATGTACATTGAATCTGTATAGAGAAGTTTAATCTGAATTATACAGGGTCGTTCAAAATTCATGATCTTACTGCTAGATACGAAAAGAGTTGAAAGTGCGTTTTTTTTAAATGGATCATCCTATATATTATGAAATATCCTGAAAAATGTCTAAATTCCCTTCGAATTGAAATATCGTGTTCCCATACCTAAATAGCCAGAAATCCGAGATAATAGCAATTTTCACTTGTAATCTCCCAAGTGCTTGAATTATTGCCGGAAATTTTTCGAGTACATGAATTTTCTTTGAATATTCATGTACGAGATAAATTTACGGCAATTAATTCAAGAACGAGGGGGATTCGGTAAGAAAATTTCACACCGAGAAATGAAAATCATCCAACAATTCATAAGAAATAACTAACGATGGTTTCACCTGAACGATTTATAACCAATGAAATATTGATATGCAAAATACTTAACAAAATTTTCATCAATAATTGTGTTTAAATTTGAAACAAAAAAAAATAAAAAAGTTTAGTTCTTATCGTGGATTGAACCATCGACCTAGCGACTAACTAACTAACTAACTAAAATTTTATTGCCTATAAATTACATGGCTAGAAATTCAATATCATATCTATGTGCTTTCTTCCTTCTTCTGTCTTCACCTGGTAGGGTGAGGTGAGGGAAGGAAGGACGGCTGGTGTGCATCACATCCATGGTCGTTGCCGACACAGGGGGTGCGTACTTGGCCAAGGTTACACCTCGAGCCCTCCCCGGGGGGCGCTGGTTGTAACAACTGCGTTGTCAGCGGAAGTGTCGCACATGGATGGAATAAGGGAGGTAACTGAAGTACACACACCTCCTGCAAAGCTTATGCGTGTTTAATGTGGATGTTCAATGTAGATAATCCTTGATTTTATTTTGTTCTGGCTAAATGTTTTGGTTTAGGGTTCCGGAAAAGGCTGAAGCAAAAAACCGGATCAAGGTACTGTTATGTTTATCGGTGAGTCTAAGGTTTCCCTATAGACCCGGATCTTTCCAGCGTTCCTGGAAGAGATCGAGCGACTGATACCCATGTTCGTTATCGTGAACCCTAAGCCTCGTAAGGTCTCTAGTTAGGGGGCTCCTGGGGAGAAACTATTTATAAAATTTGTATGACAAGTTTTTCATATAAGTCGGAACCGAGTCGACGCCAGCAAGCGCCCGCAGGTCCGTCAATCGAATGTAGCTATTACTATTCGTGATGATACGAAGTGCCTTGTTCTGCATCCTGTCGAGCCTCAGAAATTGGGACTCACGCAGGTTGCAGAACGCCGGACAGGCGTACAACAACGCCGGCCTCACCATTTGCTTATACAATAGCATTTTGTTGTCGAGGGTTAAGCTCGACGTTCAATAGATTAAAGGGTAAACCCGTTTTACTGCTGCGGCAGCTCTTTGTATAGCAAGGGTGATATGGGCATTCATCGTTAGACGTCTGTCCAGCTGCACCCCCAGGTATCTCACAGGGCTCTTCACCTTCATGGCCTGACCGAGACATTCAACCTCCGAGTAATACGAGTATATTTGTACTTTCTCGTAAAGTTGATGGCCTCGGTCTTGGTCGCAATCACGACAATCTTATTCTCCGCCAAATACGGCAGGATTTCCCTGTCAAGCCTCCACTGCAATTTAGTGGCTGCGGCTTCGCTGAAGTGCGACTGGCAATATATTGCGGTGTCGTCCGCGTACATTGTCAAATTCGAACTGTCGCTTTTGGGGAAATCATGCGTATGCAGGGAATATAAGTGTGGTGAGAGGCTGGAACCCTGTGGGACACCTGCTTCGATTGACTTAGGCCGCGAGAGTGTGCAGTTTACTCTCACCTCAAAAGTCCTTCCAACTAGGTAGGAGTCGATCAACTTGACCATGTATGTGGGCATACCTGCTCGTAGCAGGTTGGCGATGAGGCCCTCAACCCAAACGGTGTCAAATGCTTTTTGCATGTCTAGCAGGATCATGACTGTGACAAGACCTCGATGGAAGACCTCTTGGTTTCTCGAAATATTTCCGTAAAACGTGATTTCGCTTTATGCCCTTCACTAACATCAGGCGTCTTCCGGTGGACTTCTGAGAGGTACTCAGCCATTAATTCGGCCTTCTGAGGATCCGTCATTACCCGCTCGGTACCACTCTCCAAGGCGGGTATTGGCGTGCATTTCTTCGAAATACGTTTAGCCATTCGCCAAAGAGAGTTGTCTCGAACGTCTAGCTTCTTCAGTTTGCTCTTCCATTTCCGGTTATTATTTTCTTTGATCAGATCTGAAATTTCACTACCAAGCAGGAGCATGTCCTGTCGGTGAGCGGGGTGACGTGTAGACTGCCACCTTTTGCATGTTGCATTTTTCAGACTGATCAAGTCCTTAATAACCGCAGGAAGAACATCCCGGTCACCCTTTACCACAATCTTCTTAGTGGATATACTGGGAGAAATATAACCATAGGGTGAGCCACAATAGGCCATTGGCCGCAGTGGAGGGCCTGATACGGGCCCACTCACGTTCAAAACCTAACCTAACCTAGTGGTTTTTGAACGTGCCCACTGAATATTGCCTATCAGAGCGAGTTTCAGAGTATCAGAGTTTCCTCCTCAATGCCATACTTGGAGATGTTTGACTTGATTTGCGTCCTAGCGCTCAAAAGCCTCCAGAACTCTTTCCAGTCCGTGTTCAAATAATCGTACTTTGACCAAGGAGGAATGTCCTCACCTTTGTACTTCAATTGAAACAGGACTGGATCGTGGTCCGAAGTCACCTCGTGTATGACTCTGAGGTCGCTCAGATCGGTAACATTCTTGTTGACCACCAAGTCGATTATGGTCGGGTTAGATCAGTTCCAGGGGTAATGCGTTGGCTCTTCCGAGTGCACAATTACCACCTCGCTATCGACTGAGTACTCCCATAGAGTCTTACCATTGGCATTGGGCTGGGATCCTGTCCACTCGGACCTTCTGGCATCAAGGTCCCCGATCAGCAGCACTTTATGACCAGTGTTACACAGATTGTCCAAATCGGGCTGTGTAAATCTCCTGTTCGGCGTATTGTAGACCGCGTACGCGCAGGTCCCATCTGCCAGCTTGATTCCGACGTGCTCGATGTCACTTCGCTGTGATGAAATCTGCGAATACGCGACTCCATTCCTGATAAGGATGGCAACTCCCCCACCCCTAGGGCGGTCGACTCTGACCGTGGAAAAACCCCTGATTCTCAGTCTATGCTCCTGCCGGAGCTTCGTTTCGGCTAAGAACATCAAATCAACGTTGTGCTTGCTTACAAAGTCTATAATAAGCGCAAGCTTATTACTGACCCCATCAGCATTGAACATGCATGCCCGCAGAGGTTTAAAAGCTGAACCGCTTTTCATCTCCCAGAATCACAAGGACCACCATGGCCTTCTCCTGGGGTGTAGTGGCCTGTTTGAGCCTGGAGACATGCTCCTTGAGTGCTCTACAAAGAGCATCTACATTAATCAAGGAGTTGACTTCGCGGATTACTCCTGCCAACTCTATTATTCCTTCCGGACCAGTGCCCCCTGACGGGGGTCATCTTAGGGGAGATGGGGGAGGGGTAGAAGGGTTTGAGGGGAAACCAGTATTATTTACCAGTCTTCGGCGATTTTGGTGGCTAACTTGGTTTTCTTGACTGCTGCCTGCTGGAGGGCCGCTTGGCCCCTGGCCTCTCTTAGTCCATGCATTTTCCTTGGGTAGGGGAGCTAGGACGTACCTTCCTGTCTGCTGTCTTCTTTGGTGCTGTTGCTGTTGTCTTTCATCCAAGAATTGGACTTTCCTCAGGTACTCCGGGCAATCGACGCTGTTTGCTGGGTGGGCACCCTGACAGTTGGCACAAATGGCGGGGATGTCCCTTGTCTTGGGACAGGTGTATGTGAGGTGCGCTTCTGCGCACTTCGAACACCTGTTGGTCCTAGCGACTCATAGGCCGCAACACTACCGCTGAGCTACGGGACTTGTGATAAAAACTTGTGACAAATGGTGTATTCAACTTCTTCTGAAATATGATTTCAGAATTGACGATTTCTGCAATAATCGTGCCGAAAATATTCCAAATATCTAGTAAATACATAATTATCTCCTTTCATATGAAACCTAGACCTCCATTTGTACATTAAAGCAAAATATCAACTTGTCACATGTCAAATGTTTGACAGAAAAATTTCCACTTATTAATTTCGCCCAGGGTACCCAGGAGGATAAAAATTTCTGGGAGTTTTTAGGGTTTCCATGGTATCTAAATAAGAACGAATTTTTTGATTGGTTACAAAAGTGAGGTATGAAATTTTCAAATAAAATCGATTCATTTTTCTCATATTTATCTAAGGTGGCTATTAAATGTCATGATGGTACATGACATTTTGAAAATTTGACAATTAGTGCACTATTAATAATAACGTTGTGTGTTTCTTAACGAAAGTGACTCAAAAATAATTAAAATGGAGGGAAATAACTATTCAAACGAAGTTCTGATGAAATGGTTTATTCTTTTGTTTGAAAGAAAGTGGTTGACAATGTTTCACTTTGAGTGAGGTTATTCTGGACTTTCATTGTCTAAAAAAGAACAAAGAAAATTCAATTCTCTGCAATTTTTAATCACGACGTTTCAACTGTTAAAATCTACAGTCAAGGATACTTCTTATATATGCTGTGGATAATTTTGTGTCATTAGCCTAGGGGCAATTTGGCGGTATTCAGGTAAGCTTGTTAATTACAGTGCCAGGTCCTTCCGGTACAGCATTGTTAATTCTTATCGCAATTTCAATTGATCCATGCCACTAATTGAGGGTTTCCTCACACATTACGGATTTCTATGCTAGCTTGACTAAAGACTTTGTTGTTCATAATATATGCACTCTCTTTAAACTTCCTTCTATACCAGCCGTATTCTTTATGGATGACTTCGGCTTCAGTCCACAACATAAAATGGCCATCTAAGGGTGAAATACCTTGGTCTTCTTTTGAACATATACTATATTTTTTTGAAATGGTGAAGGCATTTTGCAAAGAGTTCACTTATGATGTATCCCGAATCAACAATAGTCACTCCGCTTCCTGTTGGACTGCATTCATCAATTCTGGGGCAGATGGATTCCGCTTGAAATAAAAGTAGGCAGGATAATCAAGTCCGAAGCGCGTAAAATACATAGAAAAGTGGTTTATACTTTCCGCTTACTACTACTTGCTACTCCAATCCGATGTTTACCTTTCAGGCCAACTATCTTCTGTGTTTTTTTTTTTTTGGACAATAGTGAAACCACATTATCTATATTTTACATCTTTGAGCCAATGATTTTATGCTTATATGCTAGTTCTTCTAACCCCCTTAAAAATGCGACTACACTCTCTTTACTGAACCCTCTCATTCTTTGCAAGAGATGTGGCCTCCGGCTGCCTCTGCTAATCTATTTTCAACATTTTTTATAATGAGGCCGACAAAGATTTCTTCAAATTGAAGTAGATGTGCCACTTACTCCACTTTTTTTGGTAAATACTGGCCGCTGGCCGAATCTTTCAGGGACTGTTTGGCATCCTCTTTGATTCTTTAGGAATCGTTCCAGTGAAGTTTGTGGTACACTATATCTTTAAGCAGATTTGTTCACTCCATTAGTTTACTCCGTTAGTTTTTTGACGAACTGCATTGACAGCTGAAACCAAATCTTCTTTGGTACCGTATTTGCGTCTACTTGACAAACTCATGTCTGAAAAGGGGCCTTCCCTGGCCTACATACGGAAATAAAAACAAAAAATTATGAAATTGTGAGCATTGCCCAAATTGGACCGGTCCAACATCGGCTTCCATAAACGATCTAGTTCAGGAAATAACGCTATTTTGTAAGATATAGCTCTTTGTGAAAAAACCGGTGAAAATAACAACTTTACCATGTATGCATAAACACGTTGCCAACAACTTTATCTGTATCGAAAAATAATTGAATATACCCCTACCTTCGTCACTTACAGACAATTCCTTATTTGGAATGTACAAACTAATTATTACAATATGAGATGTAAAATTCTACTATCATCTTCAGAGATGTCAGCAGAACACTTGATGATGACTGACCACGAGGAACATCTTTATCGATGATGTTTAGAGTAGTACTACAATATCACACACACAATAGCAGAACTGACGAAGGTTCATATACGTTAAAAATGTCTGGTCCATTTTAGGAGTCGATCCAATATAGGCTCTCAAGAAGTAAAGAATAATAGCTATTTATAAAGTTCGTAAAGTAGGACTTTTTTGTATGAGCGTGAAGTTTGTTGAATGAGGCGCAGCCGAGTTCAACAAACACGCGAGTACAAAAAAGCCCATTACGAAAGTGTTTCATACAAAGTTTTTTCTTCGACAGTATTATATTGCCAAATTGTAGCAATTATATCATCAATTTGAATGTTTAATGATATGAATTGTCGTATTATCAAATAAAGACTTCCGAGTTATACTTTACGTAAAATACTGTATTTTTCAAAAATGCATAAATGCATGAACAGTATGTGTGAAAAATTACTTTACGCACTGTCAGCAGTGCGTAAAAGCTTAGTTTACGCACTGTCGTAGAAAAATTAAATTTTTGTGCACCCCAGATGATTTCTCCTACGAAATCTTTATTCAGAAGTTCTCTTATCATGTGATCCAATGTAACCAACTTCTTGTTTGAGGATTCTAAGTGGAGCATATGAAAGATCGATGCCGTTCTCATATTCAATCATATTCATACACGATTTATGCGTTGATTTATCCCGATTCATCACGTACACAAAAAAATAAGATACCAATAAAATGACCTTTGTTCTATATCATCCGGTGCAGTAAAATAGTTTAAATCCAAGAATGAATGTATTCCCACGACCCCTTGGTGGAAAAAGTGTTAAAAGCAGCCGCAGTATAGGTCCAAAATTTTGCGATATTATGACCGCTATGGCATCACAGATGTTCAAGATGTTGATCGATATGTTCAAGGTTGAGTGGAAGAGCAATATCCATGGTGACTTGTCATTATCGAAATTGAAGTCCACACTTCGTTTTCTTCAGAAGCTATAGAATATGCTATGTATTTTATTTCTATGATTTTCTATTCAATAGAATGTATTGTCAAGTTTAGAAGAAAATAAAGACGATATTATTATTGTTATTTTGAATTGAAATTCTCCCTTCGGGCCCTGTCTCCGATGCTCTGATACATTCGGAGGGCGCGTTGGCAACATCATTAACCCAATAACCACTCACCAAACTATGGTGTAAGCAGCTATTGGGTCCGGGAATCGTGTGCCTTGAGCAGACGTAATGAACCGACATCTTGCTACATGCCGGTATGATTTTCAGGTTCGAGAGTAACTAATTCATCACACCACCAATGAACCCTATTATCATTATCATTATTATTAGTCACGTAGCAGATACATTCAATTGACCATTGATAAACTAGCCATAAGACTGCAATACTATAATTTTATATTTCCTTACTATTCCTGAAAAAATAGTCTTCCGCCGTGAATAGATCCAGACTTGAAACATTCACATTGTTACAGAATAATTCTGAAAGCCATTCTGAATGACCCAAACAAAAACAAAAAGCTATCCTGAAGAGGTTTCCGATATTGGTTATATTTTCCGTAAAACTCATGAATAAGTGAGAAAATACTCCATCGTATAAACCAAGAACTTTTCGGGGCATTCACAGGCGTTTTTCTCGCCCAAAAACTATAACGAGAAAAGTAATAGCGTCCCTAATATCTTTCGGGAGTAACAAAACAAAATATGTTCTAGTGTAAGGGGAAACATGCATCAAAGGCCTCGTAAAAACGATGAAGATAAAGGAGGAAACCTATGAGAGCTTTGAAATATGCGATAAACTTTCGAATGAAAATAATACCTAGACAGGATCTAATAAAGTGGTCTCTGAAGTAATTAGCGTATAAACTATTTAGCAAGATTAGTTGGGCGAGGAGTTTTTTAATAATGCAGCTAAATTTCAAGCCTATCAAGAAAATTTTCAAGGCTATCTTCGAAACTCTTGAACTAAGTGAAGATAGAGATTCTGAAACTCCATCAAGAGCGATTTCCTTTTTAAGTTCTATGATTATTAGTGTATTTGTAGTGAGTCTATGTTGCCTGGACATTTTGATTTCATTCACACTTCTACTTTGTAAAAACACTCCAGTCGTCTCTCTGTGATCAGGTGGCCGCTTTGTAACATGTTGATTTAATCATAGATAATGATATTAAAAAAAGTATCAAATCGAAATTCACCACCATACATAAGAGTATTCTTGTTTAGCTCAAGTCCATAAATGGAGAAATAAAAATTCCACGAAGAGTGTCGCGACAGTGTCTTAGGGCAAACTATGGAACCAAATATCTAGAAAAGTACTTTAGAATAGGTATTATGATTCCACTTCTAGATGATTTCATTGATCAACTCCACTGAAGATTCCAGAAGCATAAATCAACTCTATCATCTTCAAAAAAATGTATTCCATCAGTTTGTTGTGAAAAACAGCTCAGTATTGAAGAAGACGATTTCATAATGTATAAAAAGTTATTGGAATGGGACTCATTAAAAGGAGAATTAGACCTATGGAAAATGAAATGGCTAAAAGAACCTGTTTCATCTCGACCAACATGTGCCATCGAAATAGTTAGAGAGCTGCCTATACGATTTACTGACAGGTGAAAAAACCGTCTGCTGGGAATGAAATATAATTCTTGATGTTGCCCCAAGTAGCATGGATGTAGTTTTCGAATTTCTCCAGGTCAAGGTCAAGGAAGGGGGGAGGAATTTGAAAACCAGTCAGTTTGTGACCGTTTACTGGTTTCACATTTCGGTAGATATGGTGCTGAACATACCTTCTGCCAAGTTTAACCCGCGAACGAGGTCAAATTCGGAAAGTACATCCAGCTGACTTGACGAAACACCAAGAATAATATTTCATGCCCAGCAGACGGTTTCTTCACCTGTCAGTATACCATATAGGCAGATCTCTTACTTAAACACTTAGAGAATGTAACCAGGAGTTAATCTGGATGAACGTTGCACAAGTATCTGTTAGATTCAATTCAATACCCGTCGTGGTCTAAGCCAGGAGAGTAGTTGTTTTCTGACAGGTACTTGCCATAATAAGCCTACGTAGTAGGTTTATATGGAACCAAAGGATTCATCATCTGTCAGCAACGACTGTTCGTTAATAAACGATCTCCCAAAACATTTCTGTTTTCACATTAATCTCTTAACCCGGAGATTTGGAGTGTCCTCCCTCTGCTCGCTAGGTGGAGCGGCCCAGAAATCGCTTTATCAAGTGAACCAGAGTGGACCAGGCAGCCGAGTGTGTGATGATTTGGACGGGGAACAGATGGCTTCAGTGCTGTCTGTGTTGACCTACCCTTGCACTGATGAGAGGCAATAACCTCGAAACTAGTCTGCAGGTGGACACTCTGTTCAAATCAAAACATAATTCTGCTGGTTGGTCACAGAGGGCACTTGCAACTGCGTCCTCTGATGCTTTGAGGAACGTTGCACAAGTATCTGTTAGATTCAATAAAATAACCGTCGTGGTCCCCCTGGCTTGGACCACATGACTCCCAGATACTTCTTCAACGTCAACTTCTAGGTTATCATAAAATATCGAAGGGAATGGTCAGATGACAACATCAGGGGCAAACCTGAAGAGAGGATCTGGTATACGGACGGATCCAAAACCAGCGAAGGAACTGGTGCTGGAATATACACTGAGGGAAGAAACTTCGAAATAAGCGTCTGACTAGGAACAAACACCTCCGTTTTCCAGGCAGAGATGTACACTCTCTTGCAATACGCAAGAGAAATCAATATGAAGGAAATGCGTAACGCAAGGATCAAAATATGCTCATACAGCCAGGCGTCACTAAAGGCTCTTATGAACCCGAAGGCGACATCAAGACTGGTATGGGAATGCCGAGAAGAACTCAGTGTTCTTTCAGAACACAACAACACAACTTTGAAGTGGGTTCCAGGACACTGTGGCATCGAAGGCAACGAAAAAGCTGATGACCTAGCCAGAAACAGTTCATCAACTCCTTATATTTGACCAGAACCCGCACTCGGGATTACTAAATCTGACATTCGAGGATGCATTCGGGACTGGATCAAACGAAAATAAAGGGAGAGGTGGAACGAAGCCCCTCTCATGCTCCACGGGAAAACATACATTAAAGAACCATCAAAACACAAAACTGAAGAACTACTCAAGCTGAGCAGGAATCAAGTTAGAACGATAACAGGCCTTCTCACTGGTCACAGCCCAATGAGAAAACACCTGCACAACATAGGGCTGTACAACGGAGAACTTTCCTGCAGACAATGTGGCAAAGGGACAGAAGCAGCCAAACACGTACTGTCAGAATGCGAGGCACTAGACCGCAAGAGACAGGCAATATTCGGGAAACCCGAATGCGAGGCACTAGACCGCAAGAGACAGGCAATATTCGGGAAACCCAGGCTATCTTCCGAAGAATACAACAGTCAACCGGTGAAGAACCTGTACAGACTGGTACAGGGGACTAGAGTTATGGAGTGGGTGCTGTGAAACCAACTGGAATACACAAAAAGCTCAAGAGGCCGAGGTGCAGCTGGTGAAAGGAAGGGAAAAAAAGCCAGGGGTGTATTTGTTTTTTTACAGATACTTGCCATAATAAGCATACGAAGTAGGTGTAAATGGTATATGGTTCATCATCGGTCGGCAACGACTGTTCGTTACTAAACGATCTCCCAAAACATTTCTGTTTTAACCAGGAGTTGTTTCCGAACATTTTTAAACTTTTGAAAGTTTTGGCCACATTACCCCTTTGAAACATGTACTCCTGAGAGGTCATTTTCCTCGCTGAAACGCTTCGAAACCTATTTGAGAAATTCCACAGGTCAGGTGAGATTGAATCGATCGGTGTTAATGTCAACTCACCGAGACGTTAACATTGACAACGAGTACCAGATCATTGATTGTTTTGCAGCAGAAAAATCTAGAAGGCTCAGTATTATTATATAATGTGTGGATCTGACTGTTTTCCATAAATGTATTTAATTAGGTTTGTTTTGTTGTTGAATGAATATTATTGCAAGCAGTGTCAAATATTGTTTTATGAATAAATCTGCAACATTTTAACATGGCTAATACCGAATATCCAATGTGATGATTGTGTTATTATATCAGCAAAGTCGATCATGTGATATTTGCTGGGTAGATTACGAAATTGTGTTGAACATACAATCTTCGATAACTCGAGTGTGTCTGTATTTATTTGTATTTTGTTGTTACTCATTGACAAATTTTTATGAATATATGCAACGCATTGATCATAAATGACTTTTTAACGAGAGCTGTAATTTCCTTACCAATTTTTTTGTCTCGATGGCCCGGTTGAAGTGTGAAATGGTTAGCACAGGTGCTTGTTGTAAAAGTGGCTTATGCAACCGGCCAGTGCGACCGATCTGCGTACACTTTTGCATTGTGAGAAATAGAGATAGCGACACTATGATTTTCGATCACAGCCCGATAAGACCTTGTTCACGTTTTGTGATACGACCTTGAGGTCAAAAACATGAAAGAAAATCACAGCCTGACGCGGTAAATGTTGAGTTATAATTAAGTAAAAAATAAAAATATGGAAAAGATTTTTAGTACAGTAAATGAGCTACTGAGAATATAAACAATAAGTATAATAATAATAATAGTACATGAGCAGTAACAGATCATACAAACTATACTAAAATTGATCAAACCTAATCCGCAATATTCTTCTTAAGCTCAAGTCAACGGATCCTCCTCCCCCATGAAATGTTTTTCTAGGCACGGCCTTGAATATATCCAATCTCGATACATTCACATTGTTACAGAATTATTCTCGAAGGCATTCTCAATGTCCCAAACAAAAACAACTTTGAAGTGGCAATTCCAAATGATTTGAGAAATATTTTGTTGTTGGCCCTTCTACTTCTTCGTACAATTCCTAGTTAACTGATTTGATATTGTATATTCTTCACGAATGTTTTTCAGAAAATGTGGAATTTGGACTTCATCCAAAGAATATATTTGCATTTCTAAGGTCCAGTTTATCAATATTCTGTTAGCGTACTTTGTCTTCCAGCTAAATATGACTGGTAGTTGAATTCAATATTATAGCATTTGCCACATGGAGAAATCAGTTTACATTCCAACCATTAGTCACGAAGCATAGGCGCATTTGACCGACTATTGATTAACCGGCCCTAAGACTGCCATACTTACTTCAAGTTACCTCTTTGTTTCTACAAAAATAGCCTTCCACCGTGAAACATTCACATTGTTACAGAATTATCTTCAAAGCCATTGTCAGTGTCCCAAACAAAAACAAAAGACTATCCTAAAGAGGTTTCCGATATTGGTTATATTTTCCGTAAAACTTATGAATAAGTGAGAAAATACTCCATCGCATAAACCGAGAACTTTTCGGGCCATTCACAGACGTTTTTCACGCCCAAAAACTATAACGAGAAACGTAATAACGTTCCTAATATCTTTCGGGAGTAACAAAACAAAATATGTTCCAGTGTAAGGGGAAACATGCCTCAAAAGCCTCGTAAAAACGATGTAGATGAAGGAGGAAAACTATGAGAGCTTTGAAATATGCGATAAACTTTCGAATGAAAATAACACCCTTTTAGAGGGGATCTAATAAAGTGGTCTCTGAAGTAATTTTTGGCGTATGAAATATTTAGCAAGATTAGTTGGGCGAGGAATTCTTTTCAAGACCTGTACCGTGAATTTCAGAAATGAAATTAATTTCAGAAGAGTTTTTGAATAATGCAGAAAATGAGAAATATCGCGACCTACGCTCATTTTCAGCAAGAGTGCTTTTCACTGCTTTTTGAAATTTATTATTTACTTGATTTATTCGTTTCAGTTGACAATTATGAACTAATTAAAAAGTTCGAGTGGTATAGCTCAGCCATGATACTATTACAGTGATTAATTATACTAGTTACCTTTGAATATTCCAATGAAACGCGTGTTGATGATGTAACTTTTCTATAGAGTTCTAAACTCTATAACTAAATAACGGTCGGCAGTGAAATTCAATTCTGATTCTCTGCACAGGATACCATTTATTCTTTGGGTGGTTATACAGGTGAAATCATTTACAAATAAAACACAATGTGTAGTTATAGATTAGTATACGGTGAGGTCCTAATGTAACGTAAGTATGGATAGATAGTTTATTTTGTCTTTTAGGTATATACAGAATACAAAAAAGATACGTCACAATATACTTGTCTAGACTGAAGGCTAATAAAAGATAGCATGCATAGTTCATACAAATAAAAATGCATATACTGGACAAACCAGCACACAATAATTATATTGATGACCAACACATGTTATAAATAAAATGTAGTAGCTAAACATTTGGAGTTAGCTGTCAAATGTCAGTACATATGGCTTGGACAGTAGGCCAGCTATGTCCTCATTTGTGTAGAACACATTCGAGTTCAGAATAGATTTGATCTCATGTGTTTTCTAGAATTGTTGAAGTCCAATTCCTTTACATAGAAAGGTATAGTAAATTATAAAGAGTAATATCGAGAGAATTTTTATTGGATTTTTGCAATCTGAATTTAGCAGGTCTTATTAATTGACAATCCCTGATGTTGTAATCATGTGAATCAGCGTTTTAATCGTGATTATTTTTGTTCTTATGTATTTCGAGGATTGACTGAAATATTTAAATAGAGGGTACTGTCATGACTCTCAGAGATGAGAAATGAGGTCTACAGGAGTTCGCACATCCTACTATTATGGCTATTTTTGTAATATAAAGACATCCTTAGCGTGGCACTGATTTTCCATAGTATTGTGCTGTGAGAAATTCGGGAATGGAAGTGAGCATAATATGCTGATAGTAGGGCATGCAAACTGATAATAGTTTTAAGTTTCCGTAGCAGAAATAGGTATTTTGAGAGGTTAATACACATCTGCTCCGTGTGAGTTGACCAACTTAGTTTGTCATCAAGAGTGATGCCAAGAATTTTAACACTATTGCCATATACTCCAGAGGCATTAGATGAGAATAGGATGTGTTGTGTTTTATTCGTGATCAATTTGAAGTTATTTATTCTGAACCAGATTTCGGCTCTTTCTTGTGCCAGTTTTATATTGGTCATTAACAGGTCTATTCTCTAAAAAGTCGTTATTTAACGAGTCGTTGATTAACGATTGTAGTTCAATTTACGATTACGTCAATCTAAACGACAATTCAGAAATTCGTATTCTGTAAACAATGTCTTTACGGCTTCAATCGTTACCGAATGAAAAACAACCAGCCTGAATTTTTGAGACGGGTAGCATATATAAATTCATGTTTTGTGATTGAATGATGGACGAAAACAAAATTTTGAAACTGCCTGTTTCAGTTATTTGACTATTTTATGGAAACTTGAATCAATTATGGAAATTGGTGAATATTACGAAATTGTGAAAGAAAGTACTGAAACTATTATAAAGGCAACAATTCTCCGTATATTTCGATAAATTGAAATAAAAAACTCGTGGTTTCGTACAAATAAGTATGAACCAAGTAAACCAGAAATTCCCAAAGAAACTTGGCACCTCCTAACAGCCAAACTGAACTGCTCTGTTAGGAATTTTATATGAATGAAGGGGCCAAATGAACAACCAATATTTCTGATACTTCATGAATACACCTGCTGCCTACAGAAGACATGACACACGATTTATTTTTGCCATAGACTTCTGGTAATTGCCATGAGCAAAAAATGCAATGCTAAAAGAAAACTGTCTAATTGGTTATTAAATGGCAATTTACTATATTTTGTTTACTTGTATAACTGAAGGTATCCTCGTATTCCTGAGGGACATTGTAGAGTGATTTCGACTCTCAAAATATTAACTGCTCTGTAGTTTCGGCCGGCTTATCTGACCATGAAGCGGTGTCTTGCACCTTGAAATTTCAACTACACCTTCCGAAAAGAGATAAAATTCGCCGTCTATTTCGTTAAAGTGATTTCCATATCTTTTATCAGCAATGCATCCATACTAACTGGAGAGCATTCATCCACTACTCTCATCCCTACCAATCATTTTACTATAATTTACTAAATCTCTTCAATAGTACTTTTCCACTACAAATAATCAAGCACAAAAACAAAAAACCTTGACTTACTAAAGGGTTCAAAGATTCTGCGAAAAACCTGAGATCCTCACATTATATTAGAAAATTCACAGATGTCAGTCATCATTTCTTTTTTGAATACTATACTGCGAAAAATAAGTCCTCGAGGATCCGGCTGGGTCCAACTCTGTTTTTGTTGTATATTAATGACATAAAACACTTGTGACTGACTATAAGCGGAACTCTTATTCGCTTTGCTGATGACACGACAATATTGTGGCACCATAAAAATGTCGAGGAACTTAACAATTCCATTTCTTGTGATGTTACTAAAATCAAAGAGTGGTGTGACTCTAACAACTTGTCCTTCAACTTAGGCAAAACAAGTGTACTCACCTTCAGCTGCACATTACCAGATATTTGGTTAGGAAATTATACTATCAAAAATAAGAACAACTCCTCATTTCTCGGGCTTACTGTTGACAATAAATTGAAATTTAGAGATCCCATAATAAAACTAAGTGAAAATCTAGCTTCAGGGTGTTATGCTCTTAGAGTAATTTCAACCAGAATGTCCCATTTCGCATTAATTTATTCCCACTTAAGTTACGGTATTGCTTCCTGGGGAGTTTGTTCAAGACAGCTCTTAGATCTGATCTTTGTACTTCAAAAAAGAGCGGTTCGGTATTTCTGCGAGATAATTTCAAAACCCTTATTCCAGGCCAGTGGTATTCTGACGGTAGTTTCAATTTTCATTTTGGAGTAAGTATGTCTTTATTCAGAAAATAGTATATTGTGTATCTAGTAGTAAAAGCAATACATTCCCGGACGACAATCTAACAAGCATTGAAGTCTTGGAATGTGCTTTTACTACGAGGTACACATACTATTTTTTCTGAAATCACAATCAGCATTATCAAAAACTAAGGAATTCTACATATTGTTTGCGTGGATTCAATAACTGTCTAAAATGAAAACAAGCCGGCAAAAATATTCCCGTATCGTTTTCGATACGGGAATAGTATATTGTGTATCTAGTAGTAAAAGCAATACATTCCCGGACGACAATGTAAATTGTTGGCCGAGGCGAAGCAGAGGACAACAAGCATTGAAGTCTGGGAATGTGCTTTTACTACGAGGTACACATACTATTTTTTCTGAAATCGCAATCAGCATTATCAAAAACTAAGGAATTCTACATATTGTTTGCGTGGATTCAATAACTGTCTAAAATGAAAACAAGCCGGCAAAAATATTCCCGTATCGTTTTCGATACGGGAATAGTATATTGTGTATCTAGTAGTAAAAGCAATACATTCCCGGACGACAATGTAAATTGTTGGCCGAGGCGAAGCCGTGGCCAACAAGCATTGCAGTCTTTTACTACGAGGTACACATAATATTTTTTTCTGAAATCGCAATCAGCATTATCATAAATTTAGGATTCGAAATTACGTGCTTTCCTGAAACCTCAAAGTGACAACTATAAACCAAAGAACGATTTTGACGGCCTAGGCCGGCAAAAATATTCCCGTATCGTTTTCGATACGGGAAAGTACTTTTACGTACTGTTTAGGTCCGAAAACGGTCCAGGAAAGTTCGTTGCTTAGCAACGGACTAAAATACTAAATTAGCGTATTTTGAGGCCTGAAGTTGCTCCGAGAAAGTGGGCATTCTTGAACGATTTCAGAAAAAGTAATTTCCCGTACCGTTTAGGTCCGAAAACGGTCCGAGAAAGTTTGTTGCTTAGCAACGGACTAAATTACTAGATTAGCGTATTTTGAGGCCTGAAGTTGCTCCGAGAAAGTAGGCATTCTTGAGCCATTTCAGAAAAATAAATATTCCTTTAACACACATGTCTCATCGTTCAATACTCGCATGCCAATCGTACAACACTCTCATGCCAATTAACAATATTGAACTCCCTATTCCAAGTAGTTCTTTAGTCAAGGATTCAGTTATTTGCAATGGAACCAAAATGTATTTATACTATACTTAAGTATGTTCACAATTATGTTTATATGACAGGGCAGGTATGTACATACTTGACCAAACTACCTTTTATGCAGATGAAACATTTTATTTACTTGTTTGATTTTTTTACGCATTGTTAACAAGAATTTTGATTCTATGGACACCAAAGTATATTTTGATTTGATTTGATTTAATTTGATAACGGTGGAGAATATCTATCGAATTTCAGAGAATGTTGCGTTCAGGAAGGAATCACGAACCACCTTCCAGTTCCACACAAACCACAGCAAAATGGTTTCTGCCACCGATATGAGCATATCATTCTAGGGAGAAGATGTACTTACTTCTTCTTCTTCTTTTTTAGTTTCTTGGTTTTCTGATTTCGTCGAGGGATCAATTTCACCAGATCAGGTATTCATAGATTGTCGTAGAGGTGGGTGATCATTATGATGTTGTTGGGTTTTATTTTGTATGGGAAGGTGTAGAAGATTGTTAATACATTTATTGGAGTTTGGAAAGGTAGCTTTCCGGAGTCAAATAACAACGAGCTAGAAAACATACACATTAGACGGAAGAACATTGTTATGGAAGAGCTTTTCACAAAGCGATATATTTTATAGTTTAATATTACTTTTTTCTAAGAATTCACTCAAAATTTTAATTTTGCCATAAGTCAGATCTTTTAGCAGGATTTGATTTGAGAAAGGCGGTAAAAGCCCTCATTTTAATCGATCAGAATATAAAAGTTCAATATTTTGTTTGTTGTTTTCGCATTCAAAAAATAGATGATTTATGTCATCTACTTTCCTACACTCGCACAAATCACTATCTACAACATTAATTCTATGTAAATGCGTCGGAACACAACAATGTCCTATTCGAAGTCTTATAATGGATGTGTGTGAGGCTCGAGTGAGAGGTTGACAGTCACAAAACCATGGTTTCTTTTGTATTTTAGGTTGAATGGCTTTAAGTCGAGAATCTTTGTTGATAAAGGTTCTCTCCCAGAATTGTTGAAATTTATTTCTAATAACTTCCTTATTGTAAGCAATTAAGTCTATATTTTGGACCTTATTGATTCTATATGGAATAGATGGTTTTTTTGCAATTTGATCCGCTTTTTCATTTCCTTCAATGTTACAATGTCCTGGGATCCAGCATAACTGGATTTGGAATTTTTTTTTGTTGTTCCATCCATAATTGTTTTAATTTTGAATATTATTATCAGTTTTTATAAAATTACTTTGTATTTCTAACACCGCACTTTTGGAGTCAGTTAATATTATGTATTTATCAGGTTCATCATAATCTAAAGGTAGTCCAAAAAAGATTGCTGTCAGTTCGGCTGTCAAAATAGATGCTTCTGGATGAATAATTTTTACTATTTGCTAAATTTTCTTCAAACATCCGAATTTTGTTATTAATTGAGTTTGATTGAATAGCTAATTAATTAATAATAAATCTAAGAGTTATCATATTTTGTTGCAAATCGATAGGAAGCTGGTTAGATTCAACTAAAATAGCATTAGTAGGTGTTGAGATCATCAGGCCCAGACATGAGTGATTTGAACTGAATGCTGGATAATTTTCTAATATTGTATTTCCTAGTGTTGCCGAAAGTAATCAAGCAGTTTTCAAGTCTTGAGGAGATCATAGCTCTGTAAATGTTTAACATTATTTTAGGATCTGCTTTCCAACTGTCTTTCGCCAGGAATTTGAGGATATTTAAAATCTTAAGACATTTATTTGTTAATTCATTTACATGTATTTTCCTGTCGAAAGTTAGTCCCAGCAATTTATAGTTTTCATCCTGAGCAATATTCTGATTTGAAATTTTAAAGTTTAACTGTTCCTGGAAGTGGGAATTGGAGAAAATGATACTTTTAGTTGTGTATGTTGAGATTGACATGTCATGGACTTCCATCCAATTTTCAAGTGATATAATAGCCCTTTCTATGTGATGTTTTGCAATTTGAGTGTTTTTATGATCTTTATGTATTGTGATGTCATCTGCATATTGGATGTACTTGCAATGAGGAGAGATAGCATCCCTAATCCCTGTAAAATGCCTTTAAAACTTTTTCTAGGTACCCACAATTTACCACTTTTATCTCTAATGTACATGTATTTTTCTTTAATACTATTAAAAATAGTCTTTACAACATTCTTATTCATTCCTATTTCTAATAAAATGGACATCAATACTTCTGGAATGACATTGTCATATGCTGATTTAATGTCCAAGAAAATTGCCAGTTTTTTCTTATTTAATTTGCAATTCTGAACATCCATTTAAAGGTCAAAAAGTGCTTCTGTCACACCTTTTTCTTTTCTGAAGCCATATTGATTGTAGGGAAGTAGACTAGTATGTTATGTCCACCATTCCAGACGATATTTGATTATTAGTTCAAAGGTTTTTTTAAACATGAAGACAAGGCAATGGGTCTATAGTTTTTGATGTCATTCAGATCTTTACCAGGTTTTAGTATTGGAATCAATATGATTCCATTCCATGATTTGGGAATATCTACTCTATTCATCCAAATGTCACTGTAGAAGTTGAGAAGCCACATAAATGCCTCTTTAGGGAGGTTTTCAATCATTTTATAGCATATTTCATCTTTTCCAGGCGCAGTACCTTTCTTATTTTCAATGACACCTCTAATCTCTTTTTCAGTAAATGGATAATTTATATCTCTATTGCTTTCAATTAGTTCACAGATAATGGGAGGTCTCTGAATATCATTATGGCAGAATTTATCAAGTAAGGATTCAGATAAAGTTTGGTTATCTAAGTCTAGGTGAAAATTGGTTTGTTCGATATAATGAGGTCTGGAGAAAAATTTTTCCATACCATTGAAATATTGTACTCCCTAGATAGTGATTCTGTAAATGTTTGGAAAGATTTCTTTTCCCTTTTTTTAAGTATTCTCCTAGATCGTGCTATTTGTTTCTTAATTTCTATGTAATTAGTTTCATTTGAGTTTTCTTTCTATTTTCTGAAGGATTCTTTTCTTTGCTTTATATCTTCCAGGCACTCAACATCCCACCAAGGAGGTTTTGCTATCTGTCTATTTTTCTCAGTTCTATCAATGACAGGGGTGCTTAGAGAAGGCCCCTTCTCATTGCCATTGTGAGTTGGTCGTATGATGAGATCTCTATATTGTCAAAAGCTTGTTGATATTTTACCCAGTTCGACGTTGTTGTTAATTAATATTTCAGCAATGATTGGATAATGATCTGACCCAAAAGTTTCATCTGAAGTTGTACGATATAACACGTCCCTGATTAGGTACGATAGGTGATGAAATTACTAGGTCGATCAAACTCTTTGAAGGTTGAAGGTCGTTGTTTATGACAAAATGTCCTTCATCAACCAGAGAATTCAGATTAATCCCTCCTCTATTGTTGACAGAGTTTCCCCAATTTCTGTGGTGGTAATTAAAGTCCCCACATATAACTGAATTTGTGTTATTCTTTAAATTTTTCCAAAATATTTCGTCTACTATAACCTCTGGGGTAATATATATAGAGTATATATTTAAATTTTTCACTTCAATTCCTACCAAATTCACCCTGAAGGGAATACGAAAAGTTATGTTGATTTTAGAGAAGTTGATCTTTTTATTAATGAGGATCCCAGATCCCCCCCTGCCATCGTCCCTATCTTGTGTATATAGATTATTGTAGAAGAGTTTGGTTTTAACCAAGTTTCCGTAATGCATAACAAATCTGGATGATGAACTTCTATAAAAGAGTATAAATTTATCTTATTAGCATTGAGGCTTGTCATATTCCAATTTATTATTTTCAGCGAGGCCATAAGGATTCTTCCTCGTCCGAAAATACAATATTTTTATTATTAAAGCTATGTGGAATAAACTCCTTAATCAATTCAAGAAATAACTCAGAAAATTTAGAGGATATCCTGTTGATATCCTCTCTCAATTTTTGTTTGATGTCAGGCGGAGGTCGCCCTAAAGAGTAACTATTAAATGTAAACACTGAAGGAGGCGTCCTAATATGCCCCTCTGGGTTATTAAGACATTCTTTATGTTTTTCATCATATCCTCTTTTATAGGGTATATATTCTTTTCTAGATTGAGGAGAGTTTGTTTTAATGACTTTGGCAACTGTATTATAGGATAGAGAAGTTTTTAATCTAGTAGGAGTCCGTTCGTATTGTGTTTGGAGGGTTGAGATGTCACTTTCAGGAAGAGATGGAAAGCTAGAAATATTCGGTCTATATTTGTTCTCTAGGGTTATTGGTTGCGATTGGGTTATCGATGGGATAAATTTTGAAGCTTCAAAAAAAGACATATTTTTTTCTCCCATGAGAAGTATTCTAGATTTTTGTCTGAGGAATTCTGGACAGACTCTATCTTTAAAAGGCACATCGGGTTCATTAGATAGGTGTTCTTTTCCGCAGAAAAGACATGATATTGTGTTTGACTTACAAACCTCTTTTTCACATTTTGGGCATCTTGTTTTTCCTTTGCATAAAGATTTTGTATGGCCATATCGGAGGCAATTATGCCACTTAATAACCGGCGAGAAATAATTTTCAGTTGGGAAGGAGCATGAATGAATGAATACCTTTGTTTGTGTAGATTTTCCACGGAAAGTAACTAAAATCACAGGTAAGTCTCTATACTGAATCTCACGATCTACATAATTTTTTTTTGATCGTCTAGTATGTAAAACTTTTTTATTATCAACAGTTTTAAGGTTCTTTAATATCTCTTCTTCCGGAAGATAAGTGTCAATGTTCTTTACGATTGCTTTTGAGGTAATCAGGTTGTTTGGGATGGACGCCCTAAATTTATTGATTGATAGAAAGTGATTATCCTCAAGTAAACTATTGGCCTCTTGAATCTTCTTTAATGAAAGCATAAGTCTATTTTTCCCTCTCCTTCCATTATAATTAACATTTTCAGCAAAAAAAAGAAGATTCTCCACCGCTACCTTAGTAGATGGAGATCTATTTAGTAAATCTTTGTTATTTTGGATAAAAATAGTGCCCCCGGGGTCACCGGGGGGTTGATCCCCCATTTCAAATCCGGCTATATACCTATGGCTATGTAGACACTCTATTATTAAAAACGGGAAAACAAAAAAAACCCAAAGGAAAAATAAAAAATTTGAGCAACACAAACTCAATATCAAGTTATTCAAATGTGAAAATCCCTTATAAAGAAAAAAGACAATACATCCACCTACTTGGGAGGATGGTTGGTCTAGGAAGATGGAATAGTTTATGGTGGTAGTAGCTTGACTATTCAATTCTTCTTTGATGAAACGCTCTTCGATGTCCACTCGACGATCTTAAAATATGGAATGAAGATGTACTTACAACAACCAACATATCTCCTACGAAAGCACTGCAAGTAAATAAAACGCCATACGAACTGTGGCATAATAAAAAACCACAAATATATCATTTAAAAGTGTTCGGTTCTACTGCCTTTGTCCTTAATAAAACTAAAAAACATAAAGTTGATGAGAAATCATTCAAAGCTATACTAGTTGGATATGAACCAAACGGTTCCAAAATATTGTGGAACGTGCAGTCTGAAAAGTTTTTCGTCGTGATGTTATAGTGGACGAAGTAAATTTGAGTATTTCTAGGCGAAACAAAAGGTTGGACGATGAGATTCCTCTCAAAACTAACAAATCTGAAACCGACTCAGAAAAAATTAGTGACTGAGTATGATCCAACATTCACTGAAGTGAAAGACCAGATTAATCCTGAAGTTAGAAGAAGTGAAAGAATTGAGAATCTTCCGTCTCATTTCTATAATGAAATGCTTGATGACGATATGTATAATATCATGTTGTCGGCAAAAGATTTTGATTAAAATTTGCCTGAAACTTCTAGTGAAATTAAAGAAAATGAAGATAGAAATCAGAGTTACTTGATTAACTTTTGACATAATGAAACTTGGACGTTAGTGCCTAAACCTGTAAACAAAAACATAACAGATTCTATATGGTTTCTACTATTAAAAATGATGAATATGGTAACCCAACAAATTATAAAGCACGACTAGTAGACAGGGGTTTTAAATAACAATACTCACTAGATTATGAAGAAACATTTGCCCATGTAGGTAGCTAGGATCACCACATTCAGATTTTCAGTAGTCTTCTCAAATCAGTTTAATTTCATCATTCCCTATATGGATGAAAAAATTGCTTTCCTTAATGGAAAATTAAAAAAGGAGATTTATATTAAAATTCCTGAAGGAGTTAAAGCCGAAAGTGATGAAGTTTGTAAACTAAACAAATCTCAATTTGAAACAATCTTCGAGATGTTGGTTCGAATGTTAAGGCCATTCTATGAAAGAAAAGGGTATCAAAAATTCCCAAGAAGATGGACCTTGATATATTAGATAACGGCTTGCTTATTGTTAATCTATCCAGCTCGAAATAAAATTTTGGAAAGAATTATTCTAATCCTTTGCTGAAGTAGTCTAATGTTTTGTATCTAATGGATTATAGTTCTCGTTGATACTTTTAAACACTTTTCTCTGGTATCATCTGAGTCCGTACCATCGGTTTCACAATTACGAATTCCTCTGAAATAGCATACCAACATTTCAAATACAGACACATACACGCACCCATACATAGCAGGCGAATCATTATTTTGTTATGGTTGCAGAACAGTGAAGTAAAATCCATGTCCAACAACCCATCGTCGTTGGTGCTGCACCACGAGCTATGTCGAGAAACATTTATTTTACAGAATACTGTAAAATTATGATAAGTTCTAGTTACATAAGAATTTCCACCGGCAATTACTTTGGAATTCAAAGTATAAATTACAAAATAATAGCGTGTAGAAATTTTTATGCAGTACTTATTACCATTTTACAGTCTCCTGTGAAATAAAAGTTTCGTGACAAGGTTCGTGTTGCAGTATCAATAACGCTATTAGTCTAAGGCTGCAGGATTAGTGCGCTCATTGGTTTTTTGCTCGAAACCAAATTTTCATTTATATTTATAATTAGAAGAATATATATTTACCAGGTTGCCTATCAAAATTTGTCAGCCAGTATTTTTAATTAAATTATTTTTAATTGATTTTTGGGAAAAAATTTCGTTCACTTGTTTTTTAGATAAAATAACGTCTAAATCACGGCAATTTATATGAAGATTCCAAAAAAATTACAGTTGCCGTTACGCACCTGACCGTACCTCTTCGTAGCCAGATGTAAACAGGTATGATTTCGATAGACTTATACGTTCATAACGTTTATTTATTAATCATTTACCACTAAAGCAATTTTTTTTTTATTTATTATCATATATGGTTGCCTAATTAAATCCTCCCACAAATAAAGGTTGCTGGCTTTTAAAAATAATAAATTTTTAAGGTAGAGTGAAAGAGAGTTAGCGCGTAACATCATATGTCAGACGAGGATAGCGATTTCTGGCTGTGCGACTCTTTTAAGTCATTGCGCAAGCGTCGAATGCAGCTGTATGCATAGTCAATTTCAGCGATTCGCCAGAGTTTCGCCGCTTGCTACACAAGAACTATGATGCACATTCGAGCTCCAAAAAAGTGGTACATCGCCAGCGTTTCGCCAAAATGTAACTTATCGCGTAGTTGTCACTTTTTTGGAGCTCGAATGTGCATTATAATCCTTGTGTAGCGAACGGCAAAACTCTGGCGAGTCGCTGGCGATTGACTATGCATACGGCTGTAGTGTTCTCAACTTATATTAATAGCTGCGGCATTTTTATTCTAACATAAAAACCACGCTGTTTTGGAGTTCGTAATGCACAACGTTTTATATTTACATTGTTGTTTTATTTGTCCATCTAGAAATCATTAAATTAATTAACGTAAAATAAAATTGATAAAGATGAAGTCGTGTTTTTTGTGTAACGAAAAAAGCAAAGTACTGGAATTTAATAATGCATCATTCAAAAAGTGCTTGTTAATGTTATTGTTTCGTTGTAAAAAACAATATAAATATCATGACACTTTATTAACAATTAAATCTACTAATGATTTTGGATATCATACAGAGTCTGAAAAAATTACAATTCTAAAGCAAAAAGATAAAGAAGAATTTGAAGAGTTTTGCAAAACACAAACAGTGAGTAAAATTTTAATTGAACTCAAGAATAATATAGGTTATAGTTACAAAATAAATGACACAGTGCTAACTTTGTTTTTTTGTTAAAAATATTTTTTTTTTGATTTCTCATCATTATAAAAACAAATTACTGCATTTTTCAAAAAATTAACAATTGAACAAATTTAATTATTACAATTTTTATATGATTATTAAATAAAATAATTAATCAATCCTCTATTTTCAAAATACAATTAGTAAACCTTTTTTTAAATTAATTATTTGAAAATTTAATGTTTTTGTTTGTTTTTTCAGTTAATTAATTAATGTTAATAACTTAAAAAATTACCTTATGCATAATTTGAAAAAATGAATAATTAAAAAACTCCACTAATGCATTTTTAAAAAAATTTATAATAAAAAAAAATTAATTGATTAATTTTAGAAATAATTTATGGTTAAATAAAAATAGTAAATTAAAAAAAAAAGATTATTAATGTTTATTTTATGGAAAAATGTATCAGGTATTCGGACCTTTTTCAACCTTATTTCAAACAAACAATAAAATCATTCAGCGTATAATTGCGGAGAATTAAATACCGACTATCTCTGTCGACTATGCTTTATATCTTAACAAAAAAATATGTCACTGTCTATATTTGAAAAATTAATGAAAAAACGAAGATTAAATATTTATATTCATTTAGATCGACTTAATATTTTCATTTAATTATATCAAATACAATGAAAATAGTGCTGTTGGATGATGTTACGCGCTAACTGTCTTTCACTCTACCTAAAATATTTATCATTTTTAACATCCAGCAACCCTTGTTTGTGGGCGGATTTAATTAGGCAAACATATATGATAATAAATAGAAAAAATTAGCTTTAATTTGGTATATGATTAATAAATAAACGTTACGAACGTATTACACCTGGCTGCAAAGAGGTACGACCAGGTACGCAACGGCAACCGTGATTTTTTTAAATCTCCATATAAATTACCGTGATGTAGACGTTATTTTATTCAAAAAACAAGTGAACGAAATTTTTTCCAAAAATCAATTAAAAATAATTTAATTGATACTGGCGGCCAAATTTTGATAGGCAACCTGGTAAATATATATTCTTCTAATTATAAATATACATAAAAATTTGGTTTTGAGCAAAAATCCGATAAGCGAACTAATCCTGCAGCCGGATCTCCTACTATATGTATTAACTACTAGAAAGACGTTCCAACAAGACAGAAGAGTTGAGTTTGCTTACTTACTTACTTACATACTTAGTTTTTTCCGAATTATTGATAGGTAATCGTTTCTAAAGTCAACTAATACATAGTAACAAAGTTTTTTTGCAGCTTTTTCAACAAATAGTGTATTTTTGTCTCGAAATCAGGATGAAATTGTACAAATTTAATAAAAATCAACTCATTTAAAAAGGTCAAATATGGTATATGCCATGCTGTGATTTGATTTTGATTTTGACAAAACGACAAATAATTCGTAAACGGACGTGAACAAAATATATGATCGTCAAGTTAGGAGTGAATATAATACTGAATTCCAATCAGATCACTGTGTGCAATCGGATATATCCGACAATGGCCTTTTTTTAACATGATTCGGGCTGAGATGTTTGACAGAAAAGCTTTCTCTATATCTTTTAGTGCTCGGAGCTTTGCATTAGGATTCAAGGAAGATTTTAATTAAAAATTTTTTGAGTGGGAGTGTTGGGTTAGTCAACAAAAATTAAATAGGAATGATCTTGTATTGTACATATATTATAGCTGCTATTATGAAACATACCGTTTCCTTTTATATTATTACTGGTACCTACTTCTAACTGGAATTTTTTAAACCACTTCTTTCGGAGCTTGTATAAAAAAGTGTTGAAGCTGCCTGCTATCTCTTTAGAATCTTCGTAAATAGTACCATAATTTTTTTTGTATGGTTATATTGAATATTTTTTTCTGTTTATGTGACATTAGGTTGGCTATACCGGGTGGCTACGGAAGTATTGCCTACGGAATATCTCAGTTATTGTATGAAGTAGGTTTGTGAAATTTGGATCGTCAATATAATGACATAAGAGCTAGAATTTGAGCATATTGACATGTCGAAGTTAACTTCCGGTCTGACCGGAAGTAACATCAACTTTCTTATTTTGAATGGAAACCCTATTTCTTTTTTCTTTTCGCTTTATTCAGCATTCAATTCCATTTCTAATGACATATCACAAGTTGGTATCTAACCAGAAACTAGTTCAGAAAAAAATTATCATTGAAATTCACCGAGTAGGCCGTGGAAGCAAAGTGAAAGCCAAAAATTGAAAAGTTGGCTATGGAAACCATACGTCACTTGATAACAGTTGCTACTACTGTGATATTTTATTTTCATTCGTCGGCGTTATAAAAAGCCGCCAAAAAAAATATTGGAAAAATTGGGAAAAAAACAATACTCTGTAGGTCCATAACCTAAATAGGAACATACAACTTTTTCTTACCTGCACTATTCAGCATAACCATTACTTTCTAATGATATAATAGAAAATAATTTTTTGAACTGAGATACCGAAAAATCCAATTATTATTCTTCAAATAACAAAACAGATTATCGCCATACGCAAAAATAAAATTAAAAATAATGTGGAATGATAAATTATATTCTGTAGGTTCTAGGTTAAATAGGAACATAAACGTACTTGGTCTGTGCCATCGTCCATAGATATTCTAATATCTACCTATGGACGATGTTTGTGCTATTCAGAATAATCATTCCATTGCAATAATCATTCGAACCAAAATATTAACAAGTAGGCTGATTAAGATGTATTTTGGAATGAAACAAAAAAGAAATGAGAGCTGTCACGAACGCTGCTATCCATATTATTTTGACGTTCGAAGTAGTGTTTTTGATTCTGCCATTTTAAAAGGGTTTGGAAATCGAAATCAGTTAGTGGAATATTCAAAAAATGCCCCGTTATTCACGAACCGAACAAATTGACATGCTTCTCATTTATGGTGAATGTTTAAAAAATTCTTATGCCGCTGAACGATTGTATTTAGAGCGATATCCAGGGAGGCAGCAACCGTCAAGAAGGTATTTCCAGTGGCTTGAAGAAGAATGAAGAACTGAGCCTGATGTTCACGAAGACCAAGAAGCATTTGTTATTAATGAGGAAACTGAAATTAATGTATTAGCTTTAGTACAATATGATAGCACAATTTCCTCAAGGCAGATTGGCGCCGAATTAGCTATAAGTAAGGACTCTGCTAGGAAAATTTTGAAAAAACATCGATTGTAATCCTTCAAGTATCAGTTGCATCAACATTTGTATGAAAATGACGGTGAAAGGCGCCTGGAATATTGTAATTGGTTTCTTCGACAAAATGCTGAGAATCACCTATTTAACTATTATATCTTGTTTACGGACGAGTTAAGATTTACCAACAATGGATTATTTAACTGGAATAATACAAGGTAGGTACTGTACTTTATTTGGATTATTGTCGATAGTCGAAGTGTAAAGTGCTAAAAGTGTGAACGGTCTTTTGTTCCAGGTACTGGGCGATAGCAAACGAGCACCGGTTTCGACAAGGCGGCTTCCAGGAGAGATTTGGTGTGAAAGTTTGGGCAGGAATAGTTGGAACTCATATTGTTGGCCCCATTCTTTTTCAAGGCCAACTAACCGGAGAGAGATACTTTAATTTTTTAACGAATGAAATTTCGGAATTCATTAACAACCTACCAGCGGAAATAACTGAGAGAATGTACTTCCAGCAAGATGGCGCCCCTCCGCATAATTCAAGAATAGCGAGAAATTATCTTCAAAATCGCTTTCAAGAGAGACTTGTAACAACCCATGGTCCAGTCAGGTGGCCACCAAGGTCACCTGATCTTACTCCGTGCGACTTTTTTCTATGGGGGCATCTTAAAAATAGGGTGTATTCCACACAGCCTACAACTCTACATGAGCTAGAAGTGAAAATTCGTAGAGCCTTCCAAGATATCACGCCCCAAATGTTGAGAAACGTTTTACATGAAAATATCACCAGAGTCAATAAATGTATTGACGCTGAGGGAATGCATTTCGAACATTTGTTTTGAATTTATTTTATCTTTAATCCTATCAATGATTTTTTTTTCGATAAATCTGTTTTTTCGTTATTTGAAGAATAATAATTGGATTTTTTGGTATTTCATTTCAAAAAATTACTTTCATTATATCATTAGAAAGGAATGGTTATGCTGAATAGTACAGGCAAGAAAAAGTTGTATGTTCCTATTTAAGTTATGGACCTACAGAGTATTGTTTTTTACCAATTTTTCCAATATTTTTTTTGGCGGCTTTTTATAACGCCGACGAATGAAAATAAAATATCACAGTAGTAGCAACTGTTATCAAGTGACGTATGGGTTCCATAGCCAACTTTTCAATTTTTGGCTTTAATTTTGCTTCCACGGCCTACTCGGTGAATTTCAATAATAATTTTTTTCTGATCTAGTTTCTGGTTAGATATCGACTTGTGATATGTCATTGGAAAGGTAATTGAATGCTGAATAAAGCGAAAAAAAAAATAGGGTTCCCATTTAAAATAAGAAAGTTGATGTTACTTCCGGTCAGACCGGAAGTTAACTTCGACATGTCAATATGCTCAAATTCTAGCTCTTATGTCATTATATCGACGCTCCAAATTTCACAAACCTACTTCATACAATAACTGAGATATTCCGTAGGCAAAACTTCCGTAGCCACCCGGTATATGTTCCATGCTGTTCTTGTTGCATTTTCATTTCATTTCATCTCTTGTTGTTGTTCATTTCATTTTCATTTGTTTATTATATTTTGATAGTACTTACGTTTTGTTTCTCCCACCAATACTGTATGTTCTTTTTTAGCATATTTATAGTGAGTATTGACTTCTGGATAGCTATTTTTCAAATTATGTAGTTCTTCCAGTTGTTTACTAGAAATTTGTACATCAGAATTCACCCAGCTTTTGCTCTTACTAGAATTATAAGATTTCCGTAACGGAAAACACACGTTGAAATGATGTAAAAATGTCCCATGAAACAAAGCGAATGACTAGATGTTGTTTTATGTATTAGTCAGTTACAGCATTCATTAAGTGTACGTGCACATCTGAATATAAAATAAATACAGTAAGACTACCCGACCTGTCGTTTAAATTCGATGCCCTATCCTAAGAAACAAAAATTTAAATGAAGATTGTTTCGCCTATGATCACTGGATGACTACAGAGCGTCAAATTCCACTGTATACCTCACACTTTTTTTGGTACATTCAACTGACTTTGGATAAACTATACCAGCAATGACCGAAGTATAGAATATGTGATGGATCCAAAGTATCACTGCAGGTGAAGTCCCAAACAATTGCTTTCCCATATTGCCAATTAATGATAGACACACTACATATTATTGCTGTTGCAGAAATCAGGATAGTAAAAAAAAATGTAACACGTCATTAACACCTTGAGTGCCATAGCGGTCATTATAAGCGCTGCGATACTTTCCTGTTGTGTCATAGCGGTCATAATGACCGACGATTTTGGACCTCTACTGCGGCATTTTTTTAACATTTATTTATAAAGTGGTCGTGGTAATCAATATAAATACATTTATTCCTGGATTATTACTTCTTGAAACCCTGTCATTGCACCGGGTGATATAATATATAGGTCATCTTATTGAACTCGAGATTGTTGGTGTAAGTGATGAATCAGGATAAATCCACACATGATTCGTGTATAAATACGGTTGAGTATGAAATGAAAACGACATCGATCATTTTTATAGTTACTCCGATTGGTATACAATTAACTCAAATTGGAAGTTGGTTATGTTGCACATCATTGGGAAGACACGGATCATTCTCTATTCAAATTATTAGCTATAGATTCGAAATTATTTCTTTCGAATTCATCATAATATGTCGGATGAAATATATTGCCTAGTACATGAAATATGATTTATATTGCATTGGTCGAATTTCTTGTCAGTTAACACTATGTACAAATGTGCCCAGTTTTGAAATGTGATATTTCAGTTTATTGTGAAAATCCATTTCCAATTCAACTCCATTTTGTTTCAATTTACCTATCTGTCTGGTTCAAATCTTACAGGAGGAATGAACTCTGTATATATGATTGTTAATATCACGTCACAATTAATAGTAGAGATTTAGAGGTAATAGTATTGGTATTGGAGAGTATGTCACAAGTGCGATATCGACAACGAATTCACTACACAACATGCAAGAATATTTTACTACACCGAGAGCAGACTAGAATAAAACTATGATTGTACTGATTGTAAGGAATAGCCATACAGTCTGATTCTAGATAATATTCAAAATGAAACGAATTGTACAGAAAAATATATTTTTCTTTATTGAAAAATTGAGCAACAATTTTTTTTTACTCTCATGGCATTTCCTTCTGTTAGAGCGGACCAAAAAATTTCAAACATTTCTTCTAAGTGATTCAGGTAGTCCTTGTTCTTGTGTCATACGTAAACTAGTGATTTTTTATGGGCTCTTTCATTTCAGAGTAAATCTAGTGTGATGCACTAGCGTTATATTGAAAATCAGTTCCATTGCTAATTTTTGTACTAATCTCGTGATTTTCTAAGGAACGAATTATAACTATCAGATACGAATGTATCATAAACATCTACAGAAGCTTTTATTTTATTATTTTGTATTATATTGCTTATAGTTTTATCACATTTCAATGTGTACATGCATCTATTCAGTTTCTATAGCTCTTTTACGATACGATTACGTGAGTTGGGAATTTTGGAATAATTGGTACCGTGTTTGAACGTGTTTGGTACTGATACCTGTTATATTCTATTCGATCTTCCACTTAATGACAAAAATTACGAGGCATATTTTTGTTTTCTTCACCTTCAGGCATACTCTTTCTATACGTGTCAGAAAAAAGATGATATAGCGAGTTCTTTTACCAACAAGTTCGATATCCAACAATATACTACTATCAGAATAATCAGCAATGGTTTTTCATCTGGAATATAAAAGTTCTTCAAAAAATCACGACACATAATTAACCGTCCGCGTCCTCTAAATGGAACTGGCTATTCATCGAAACTTACATAATGTTTCTCCAGAGATAAATATCCTCTTCGGGGCAGTGCCAGTTGAATGGAAAATAACAAATCTTGAAAACAATTTAAAACCCTCCCCTCTTGGTGTAGCTTATGATTTGAACCTATATGTAATGAATTTATAGTTTACGTGGTGGTGCAATCAAATTATTAGGCTATTTCAAAGAAAACTTTTTGACACTGTCAAGCTCTCGACAATATTTATTATTTTTCTGTTAGTCTGATAAATCCCAGAACTTTATTTCCATAGGTTAGGGTCTACTGATGAAGTCTTTTGAACGAGTAGGAATATCATTGTTATGTAATGAAATTTGATTTATACACGTAAATCAATGAATTTACCTTGATCACCACCGACTTTTACAAGAAAAGCCACTGTGAAAAGCCAAGTTGGATATCAGCTAACAATTCATTTACTTATTGTATTTAAATTTTGTTATAATTTATGTATTATTTAACATTTGGCAGTAAATAAATGTTATTGTTATCATTATTAAAATTATTTTGGAGTGAAAAACTGGTTTACGTATAAAAATCCTCACTCACTTCGAAACAATCGAATTGTTCTATTCGAGTATTAACATTTTTTGATTTCAGCTCCATCTAGTGGACGAATATTATCACACCATACATTTTTGTGATGAGTACCTATTCTGAGATCATTGTTGATACTGATGAAAATAAACAAGCTGCAATTTGCCATAAAAAAGTTGACTACACTTTTGGATTATGTAAGGAATATATCAATAAAATAGTGTTTATTTCAATTACATACCTCTACGTCAAATCTGAAATCTCTATGTGAACCGATAACTGAATGTCAGGCTTATCTCACATATCATTGTTACACGCGGTATTCGTTATGGCAACATGGGTAAGTCAGTATAATTTTTTTGGCAGTCAAGGTGTTAATTTCATGTCCATTATATCCGCGACATTATAAAACACAAACATGTTTTACAAAACAATGAAAAGGTTATAGCTTTCGACATATAACTTTCACTTACCAAAATTACAATCGCAAACAAAATACCTAGTATTCATTTTCGACGTTGCACTCTCAAAGCGACGGGGTCGAATCTTCCCCCAACAGCCAATAAATCACCGGAGGGGGCAATATCCAAAATAAAAGCGTCGACGTCATTAACAGCATTACAAACCGACATTTCCAAATTCCTAATTCCATAAAGGTGGCAATTTACGGTCCACCCTTGACCATATTGTTTGAGATTAATCTGCGTGTATGTAAGTAAGCAACACGGCATGCTGATACTTTGCAGGGGTCCTAATGGCCCCGTCTGTTTACTGTTGTTTAGTGGGGGTTTCAGTTTGCCGATGCCTGACCGAACAGGAAGACAGGGCGTGAGGAATCAGTGAAGTACATTAGGTGACATTTCAGACGAAAAACCTAGTTTTCCATATGGACAAAGAGTATGAAGATATTTCTAAAACTTTCTAGAATGAATAATCAAGTTTTTGATAAATAAAAATTGAAGACATTATGAATAATGAAAGTACCATATACTGATATGTGAAGAAGCATTGCAGACTAAACTAACATTAAAGAGGAATTATATAGAATTATATATTCATGGGACAGGTAGCCGGGTGGTTAACCCGTTAGCGCTCAGCGTCCTCGTTTGAAGACGGCTGGAGACAACCCTGTAGTATTTCTAGGAAACAATAAAATCGGATCTATTTTTAGCCAAGTGCACGTGCAATAGTCGGACTCCACCCCAACAGTTTCAGTTAACTCTTGAGTTCGATGTGAATCAGTTGAATTATTCGCCGAAACTGTATGTTATCAATTGTTCTGTACTTATTGATATTTGCTATTATATTACTCAAGATATTTAGAGGTAAGTGTTTATCATATTATTATTACAAACTTCAAACACATATCTTTTGTTATGGTATATTACAGAACTATACTTTGCTCATTATTTTTCTGAAATCATTGAAAAACTGTAGTGTCCTCAAATGAGGACGTTGGGATTACAGTCATATTTTGGTATTTTTTTTCTGAAAAAAAGTTTTCATTTTTCAGAATTATCCAACATGAGCATATCAAGACAAGTTTTCAAAACACTGGAAGAGGCTGCTGAATATCTGTATTCCAACGAAATTGAAGCTGATCTCTTAGCTTTACCACCTGAAGTGGATGAACTTACTGATGAGGAAGCCATCAATGATGAGGATTTGGACGTACCAGTTGTAATGGACATTGCAGGACAAATGGAAATAGATTTGCCGTCCGATAATGATTCTGATGATGATATTCCTTTATCAAGTTTTGCCAGACAAGCACCGTCAACGTCGCATGAAGAGTCTGCAGGACAAATGGAAATAGATTTGCCGTCCGATAATGATTCTGATGATGATATTCCTTTATCAAGTTTTACCAGACAAGCACCGTCAACGTCGCATGAAGAGTCTGCAGGACAAATGGAAATAGATTTGGCGTCCGATAATGATTCTGATGATGATATTCCTTTATCAAGTTTTGCCAGACAAGCACCGTCAACGTCGCATGAAGAGTCATCGCATTCTTCAGGCAATAAAAATGAAACTGCTAGAAAACGGAAAACTGCCACAAAAACTAAGAACGAAAATCCAGAATGGAAGAAAATTGATCCACAATTTGATTTTTTGAATACCACTGATTCGCCAGAACAATTATTCGCCAAAATGCTCCCTACCTTATCTAAGTTGAGCATGTTGGAGATTTTTGAACATTTTTTCACTGAGGAAGTGTATCAGAAAATTTTGGATGAAACAATTCGATATGCAACTGAACAAAAAAATAAACCAACGTTCAATATGACAATTGAAGATATAAAGATATTCATTGGATTTTTGATCTTTTCCGGATATCATACACTGCCAAGTGAAAGAGATTATTGGTCTGACGCCGAATATCTGGGCATACAATTAGTGAAGAATGCCATGAGCCGGAATAGATATTCAGAAATATAGTCATTTTTACATTTGCAAGATAATGCAAAGGCAAATGAAAATAAACATGATCGGGCTTTCAAAATCAGACCACTTCTTGATGATATAAATGAGAACTTTCGGAAATGGGGAATTTTCCAGAAGCACTTATCTATTGATGAAATGATGGTAAGGTACTATGGTCACCATGGACTGAAGCAATTTATAAGGGGGAAACCAATAAGATTTGGTTACAAACTATGGGCTTTGTGTGGCGATAGTGGATACTGCTTCAATTTTTCTCTCTATTGTGGAAAAGAAGCAAATCAATCAAAAGACCCTCTGGAAACAAGAGTTGTTACAAATATGCTGTCTGTGGTAGGTGACCCGTGTGGACATACAGTTCATTTTGACAACTATTTCAGTAGTTACAATTTGTTGAAAATCTTGAGAGAAAAAAAATTTCGAGCCAGTGGCACAATACGAGATGATAGGACTGGAAAATGCCCTTTGAAACCCGTGAAACAAGTGGAAAAGTCAAAAAGGGGGGACGTTGATTACCAATTCGACCAAAAAAACAAGATTCTAATGGTGAGATGGAATGACAATAAATGTGTCACGATGGGAAGTAATTTTGATACTATTGAGCCAAAATGTGCAGTCCAGAGATGGAATAAGGATAAAAAAGAATACACAAACTGATACACCACTACAATAAACATATGGGTGGTGTTGATCACCACGATTGGCTACTTGAAAAACATTCAATCGCCATCAGAGGTAAAAAGTGGTATTGGTGTTTGATTACCCGTATCGTGGACATGGCCATAGTTAACAGTTTCGTTTTATATAACTTACTTCATGCACAGGAGTGTACCTCAATAAAAGACTTTCGCCGGAATATTGCTGTCCCATATCTAAAATTAGGTCAACGTTTACAAAAGGGCAGACCGCTAAGTTTACCTTCAACATCAAGAGCTAACATTTTGGATGATGTTAGATTTGATGGAAGAAATCATATAATGGACAAAAGAAATAATCAACGCCGGTGTCAGTTCATTTTATGTAAAGGGAAACCACGTACTTTTTGCAGAAAATGTAACGTAACACTCTGCATTCCCTGTTTTCCCAAATTTCATGAAAAATCCTTACTTGCCAAATAAATTCTTGTAACTTCATTCCATTTATTTAATATCATAATTGTAATTTCTTACTATTTGAAATAAAACACTGTTTCTTTCTAGCACAATTATTGCAAATGACTTTTTTCAGTACGACGTGACTACGACCATAATTTTCAATGTAAAACGCCCAGCGTCCTCGTATGAGGACGGCCCTTAAAATAAAAAATGTGAATTGAAAAAAAATTCTATCCACCTAGACATCATCTATAGAGTCACAATAGTAACCTGTGTGAATATTTTGAAATTTTGATTTAAAAAAATAAATTGGGCGCTAACGGGTTAAAGCGACATTGTTTCAATCACTTTGGCTGCCAGTCGGCGATGGTTCAAACCATGGCGACTGCAGAAAATTTTGAGATGGCCCGAGAAAGTGCTAGGAATCGCACGTAAAAAGGTAAGACCTGGTTAATCCTTGGCTCGCACAAGTTTAGAAATCTGAGAGCTGTCGTTCGTAAGTGGGACGACAGCTGGTTAACGGAAAAAACAATATTAACAATATATCAGACAAAAATAATTATTCTAAAAAAGTAATATACCAATACTTGGCAAGAATTTTTACAAAATGTTTACATTTTATTGGCACCTCAATAACGATGGTGACAACTTAATAATACTACCAACACCAAATCTCTATTCAATTTCTACATTCATTGGTAAGTGCATGGAGGTATATAATCTTGAACCGATACACCAAGCAAAATAAGTAAATTTTCAGTTCCAGTTTTCCAAAGAAATGTGATTGATACCTTAAGAGTCCATTTATGGATACCTACACTTTTTCACCTATTAGTAATTTTTTTTTTGATATTTTGAAGCTATTCAAGCATTGTTTTTATAGATTGATTATCTTTTATAATAATCAATCAAGTCGGTGTTAACAACATAGGGGCCGGTTGCATGAAAGCCAATCAAATATTTGATGACCCGTTAACTATTTAACATGTTATGTGCAAAATTGGGTTGAATCGAAACATTAATCATTGACTTGATGTTACACTAACTTAACGCCACGTTAACTAGTGATGATGGCTATTGACGTTACATATCAGTTGCATAAAAGCCAATCGAGCTATAATATCACATCAGCTTGAATTTAGTCAAGCGTTAACTCAATCTGAACAACACCACTGATTAAAGTATCAATCAGGAACTGACAAATGAGCATTTCGACAAATAATTAAAATATTTCGTAACTATGGTCAAAATTTGAAAAATTCAGTGTTGAAACTTTCGAAAATGCACATTGTTAAATATACTAGTGCAAACTCAATGTTTTTATGTTTTAAAGAGAAACATTCTCAATTGAAAATTGAATCAACACATGACTCCTCTGGAAATGGAAAAATCCTACGATAAAATTGTAGTTACTTTTTTGTAATATCTAACAGAAAACAACTACTTCCCCGGCAAAGGCCACGCTGGACATTGAACTACATCTGATAGATGAAAGACCCTATATAACTTGAGAGAAAAAATCTGAAAGTGAAAATTTGCATTTTCATTCAGATAGTTGATTATTTATTAAATGTCCAGTTTCCATTGGAGATTCTTATCTATGAATGAGATAAGGGAGAATGTTATTCAGAAGTATCCTCACAGAAAATCGCTCATTTCATTGACGCGTGGATTGCATCACTTTCGCTAGGCCTCCAATAACTTATAACATAATAACGCAAAATGGTAGAGACTCACTATAGAGACAAATAATTGTTCACATTGTTTGAAAATAATACGTAGATTTAAAAAATGTTGTAAAATACAGAGAGTCATTTGAAATAAGGAAGTTTGTGTCAACTACCAGTTTAACCGGAATAGTCCAATCAAGAGGCACGTTGACAAAATTCAAAAAGTCGGTTTCTCTGCGGCCCTATATACTTTATGGTGGGCTGAATTAGAATTTCAAGGTTGCAAACAACAATTATGGAGCGTTCCAAGAAATTCACATATCATGTTTTTCAGTTCGTTGCCAGTAATATTTTCGCGAGTTTTCGTAACTTTGTTCTGAAAGGAACGGTATCCAAACCTCTTCAGGAGGGAAATGTTTTTTTTAAATACAATCACTTCAACATTTTAACGAATTTTTTCGATTACTTTTCCACAACCTTTTTTTGATAATGTATGGGGTCCTCCGAGCACCTCAACCGACATTTATTCATAGTACATATCGACGTGCGAAGCCTCCAGAAATTTTCACGAATTATTATGCGTTCTTTTTCTAGCCTTCAGGGGGACAAGGGGTGTACATTTTTTCCAAAACTGAATAACTGTTGTATTATTATTTGGCTCGCACAGGTTTCGAATTCTGAGGGCTGCCGTTCGTAAGGGGACGACAGCTGGTTAACGGAATAAACAATTTAAACAATTTTAACAAATTTGCTGTAATTCGCAGTGATATTTTGCATTGATTCCAAACAAATTAATATTTCTTTTGAATCTTCTTGCAAAAGTGATTTCGACATGGAACATTCAGATATACATCTTCAATACAAATATCTATCGACTACAAATGTCATATGATAGTCACCGAACTATAAAAACTATATCACTACTTCATTCTAACATTGAACACACGGTCCTGCCAATTACAACCCCTTCATCTGGCAGTCAATTAAGTGCTTTAATTAAATAATTTAAGAATTTTCTATTTGAATATTTCGTCCACTCAGAAATAAGTGAATTCGACAACATCGCGATCTTTCTTCAATGTGTATCCATTGGACAATTTTTCCACGTGCGCTCCTGGGGCTATCCTTTCACTGATGGCTAAGGATGGGCGCACAGGAGGGACGTGATTCATTCTCTTTTCTGGACACACTGCTTCCGTGTAACGCTTCGCTGATTTCATTTCTGGAAGGCCAAAAGTATAAAAACCCTCGAAGAAGAATCTCAAACCATGGCGAGCATTGCCATTCAAGTTTAAAAATGAAGGAGCCTTTTTCATTTCCCCAGGATTCTTTTATTCAGGAAAAAGTTCTACATGAACATGATTCGAACGAGCGTTTGCAGTTGGTATTATGGAAAACATGAAGTGAATTATGGAAATGAATTAATTGATGTAGTTAATGCGATTATACTGGATGTTTGACATTCTTCTTGAGTTATAAACCAGATTATCAATGTACAAAATGCATTTAAAGTCCCATTTCCCAACATATTTTCTCAACTATGAAACTTAAATAAATGAACTATTTCTATACTCACATAACCAAAATTGCATTTATCTTACGGAAATGTAATGCACTGAAAATATTGATTAATCACATATTTAAAGGAAATTGTTGAAAACATTATCATGGCAAATCCATTCTTTGAACACATCATGGATAGATGTTTGGAGAAGGGTCGTTAGCGATTTTGCAGAAAAAATCAAATTGGTCCTGCATTGTCGACAATAACTTTTTTATTTCAAATCTCAATTCATTTCTGTTGCAGATCATTTTAATGTCAGCTGGAATGGTATTAATTACTTTCAGTCCAAAATGAAGGAGTTCTTTGTGTGATAAAGTTTTTGAAATGATTGACTATGACACTGAGTTTGGTTGATGCTGTAGTATTGAGAGGCTTGTTTGAATAATGTTCATGATTTTGATACATTTGCAGGAAACATATTGGTATATATAAATTTGTCTCACTTGGAGAAACCTATCGTATATTGATGAAGTATTTTTGTGGAAAAGAGATTTTCTTGTTAAAACAATATTTTTATTAAAATGTTCTGGTCGTTTGTAGGTTTAACATTGTGCTTACGAAAGCACCTGACCAAATCAATAAGCAGTTTCTTAAGTTGAATTCAACCAACGAATTGCATAATATGGTCAATTTTTATTTTTTAAATAATATCTAGGAGGTTAAAGGATTTTTGAATCAGAGTAGGTCTACTTGATATTATATGCTGATTAATCATGACACCATGGTATTTCAGACCTTCAACATTTTGTGATTTGGGACCCAACGAAATTTTCACATCAAATGGAGTGTAATTTAACATGAATATTGGGCTGGCCAATTATCGTACGCGAGAAGGTGACATATTTGGTTTCAGCAACGTTTAGGCTCAATATTTTACGATTTGACCAGATGTATATATTTTTCATGCCCATTGCTGATATTCTATTTACTTTATCTCAACTTTTTCAGTAAATGTAATTTGTATCGTCAGCACAGCAGATTTGACCTTCGAAATTATCCATTTTTGCAATACTGTTTATATACACTCAGAATAGTAAGGGTCCCAATACTGTACATTGTCGTATCCTTGTCTGAACTATTGATCCGTTGGACCGTTGCTCATTACATCTTCTATCTTTATTATATGTGTCCTGTTTTTAGATAGTTCACAAAAAACCTAACGATTACCCTTGATTGCCGTAGTCTCCCATTTTTACTAATAATTTGTTATGAGAAACTGTGTCAAATGCCTTGGCCAAATCAACATAGACCGCTAGGCACTTATCCAACCTGTCCAATGCTTTTACTGGTCTCAACAAAGCTCATGATGGCATCCTCAGTGTTATAATTTAACAAAAATCCATATTGATTGCTGGTTATTTTGTGATGTTTGTCCAGAAACTTGATTAATCGTGTCTTAAGATGAGCATAATCGAATATTTTTGCAAAGTTATTAATATCTGAGATGTGCCGATTATTTGTCAATAAATTGCGTTTTCCAGATTTGGCAACTGGTAAACCAGTATTTTATTGCAAAGGCATTTTCCCATTGAGAAAGCAGAGATTTAAAATGCATTGCAGTAGAATCAGAATGTGTTTGTATGGATAGCTTTTATAACTTTTGTATTGATCTCATCAGGTCCCATGGAACATTTTTTTTATTTTGAAAAAAAAAAGTATTTGATTCCTGGAATATTGATGATTACAGTCATAGACATATATCATTTGAAAAGTGCAGAGAAAACTTTATTTTTCCAATACCTTTTGCCATCCTAGAAAAGAAGCCATCAAACAGATTTGCTCTTCCGTAATAATTTTTCGTTTTCATAGATAATGTCAGTCTGAGAAACATTTGAAATTGTTGTTTCAGTGCATGAGATACCAAGTTTTCTAACAGTTTCCAACTGCTTCAATAATTTTTTTGAGCATCTATTTCAATGATCTTCTGCTCTATACACTGTAAATATTGTTTCCATCAGATTACATGATCCCATATGGGTAATGCGTTGCCATGCATATACATGTAAAGTTACATACCTCATGTAATATAATGTGAAGTCATAACTTGACTTCAAATGTGAATTTCCAATATATTCCATGGATTATCACTTGTATACTTATGTAATTTTCTCCATTATTCCAGATTTAATGGCGATTTCTACATGTTTGATTAGGTGTTTTTACCATTATATTCAAGTCTGTAGTGCCAATTGACATACATGCTTCAATATGTATTATTAGATATATATTCAAGTATTTGTGCGGAAAAATACAATTTTTGTTGTTAATTAAACTTGGATCAATATGAATTTTTACATACATCAAATGTGCTTTCCAATAAATTCCCCGATAATCACTTTTATTTTAATGTGATTTTTCCCCTAATTACAGATCTGACGGAAATTGTTATACTTTATGTCTGTTCTGGTGTCTTCACCATTGTTCTTAAGTAGTTTCAAACAACTTTACGTATAGGCTTATTATTCCTTAATATCAAAGCGGGGGGGGGGGGGAATCTGCAAAAAAGACATAAAATCAGTATTAATGATACTTTATTCATCATAACATCATAATACATTGTCATATATTGAAGGAAAATAACTCAAACTGTAAAATCATTTGAATGTTGTAACAAAAACAATTATTTAACAAAATATCCTTCTCTATACTTCAACTTGGAAATTAACTAAATAGTTCAGCTGACTTAATAAGATTGCACACTCTCCGATTTCATGGTCGAATTGAGATGATATCTATCCACTTGAGATTTGAATTCATTCATTAAATTCTCAAAATTATCTCACAGTTGGGTCTGCGACAACGAAAGTTTCAATTCGATTTTCTACAAAATGAAAAAATCACTATAGTTTCATGATGAATGTTTCATATTTTTTTCTCAGTACCTATTTACTCACCTGATACATAATCCGATGACAATTTGGCACCAACATACTCACTTACATAAAATACAAAAGACGGCTTGTTTGTTTTTAAAACCTACCTTCGCCAGATGCCCAACGATGTTCATCCTACCAATATGAACTGTGAATGAGGAGGATTGGGCCGAATGCCGGTAGGGCGCATGGCGATAGCGTTATGGAGAATTACTTTTAAACAATGGAGAATTTACACTTCACCTGTAATTTTCTGTAAATTGCGTCATTTTGCTGTAACAATACGTCGTTTTACTGATTATCACATTAATTTACAGTCATCATGTTAACCAGCGGAAATTACATGTAATAAAGCATTGAATTACATGCTCACTGTAAAACACGGGAGATATGGAGGACATTTACTTAATTTTACATTAAAATTTTGAATTACTTGTACAATCAAGTTATAATACTAGAAGGATCATGTATTTATTACATTTTGTCATGTATTTTTCTACCCACTTTTTACTGTGTTATGTAATATTTGAATTTTATGAAAAAGTCTTATATCTCTTATCAGTTATTTTCTTTGTCATATTGTAACGTCAGTTGTGTTCCAGGTACTATGCCCAAGGTTAGTTTCTGAAACTCAAAGTTCTGGCACGTCAGGATATGTTGTACTGTTAGGCGGGTTTGGCAGGCATCACATTTTGGTCTTCTAGAGCCATTGAGTGAGTGAGTCATATTTGTATGTCCGATTCTCATTCTACATTGAATTACTTGTTCCCATCAGGAGAATTCCAGTGGGTATGTCCATTTTTCAACAGAAGTCTTTGTTTGATATTGTTATACGTCCATAATTCAAAATGAAAAGCGGCTAAATTCAGTAGATATAATTTCTAAATGAAGGTAAACGGCGACTTCAAATTTGTGTTTTCTTATAGACAAACTGCACATGTCAAAAGCTTCCAAATAATTCCAAATTAATAAATGAGATATTCAGAAATGTCCTATCAATAATTGTGATAACTACTTCGTCAATACTGGAAACACTAACAGTCATTGGCAAAAAAATACTTACAGCTTGAATCCGAAAAATATAAAAAGTTACGATCCTGCCAGGATTCGAACCTGGAATCTTCTGATCCGTAGTCAGACGCGTTATCCGTTGCGCCACAGGACCTATGTTAAATTTGAGCACTACTCTTTACTAGTACACATTATGGTTAACAATGGTATATTAATATCATTGTTTAAATAGAACATAGTTAGTCAATGCCTGTGGAAAAGGTATTGGACACAAACACGAGTGTCATCTAGCGTGATTAGTTACAAACATGAATATTTGACGTCATTTTAATGCAGGTTTCTTCAAAAAAACCCTGATTTTAATGCTTTTCCATTGATCAAGTTACGACATGACTTGGAGGCCAGATCACTGAAGTTACGACATGACTTGGATGCGAGCTCACTATCGCCATCTACATGTCGCATCCATTTTGATCCAATTATAATCCCATAAGGTTGACTAACTATCTTCTATATAAACAATGTTAATATGATCCAAACTAGGAAACAAAAAAAGTAGGAGAATAAAGGCCGGTTGCATAATAGTATATTCTGTAACAAGGTTAGAATGAAAATTCGATGCGAGTGGAAAGTTCCGAGCGCGAGCCGAAGGCGAGCGTGAGGAATCACGAGCATCACGAATTTTCATTCTAACCGAGTAGCAGACTATATTTTCTCTACGATCAAAGATAGGAAACGTGACAGCAATAATTTTGACACTTACTCAAATTTTGCCACTACGATGACAATCAACTGATGATAACTTGAAAATTTCTAGGTTAGGTTTATTTGTATTTTCATTCTTCTAGTTCTCAGAATAAAAAAAAAGTGTGCCAATTCAACAGAAGTAGTGAAAATTATATTTCAATATACCTATAATACCTAGCAGTAACTAAGTAAGGGTGGATTTAGTCAACTTTAGCACGAGCATTATCATAAACGTAACGGTAACATCAAAGGTTTTTAGCATAAACTTAACATTGTTGTATAAATGGTGCCATTTGATTTGACAGATTCAACTTTCGCTTTTGACTTATATTTAAGCACAATTTTAAAATGATGTTGACTAAATGCACCTTAAATTTTCAGTGAAATTATTCCCATGCATAAGAATTGGAAACTATCCCAATTTTTTACCTTCTCTACAGATACGAAAACTTTATGGAATCCATCAAGAAGAAAAGAAAAAATATCTACCACGAGAGTGGAAGCAATTTTATGGAATAATTTGAAAGAGATAACGAACGAATCAGTTGTAGATGAAAATGTTAGTAATAACTCGTGAGATTGTAACTAACATTAGTTTTGATAAGTATTGGTTCCCTGCATTTATTTGTGATTAATTTCCGAAATATCAAAACTTCAAATAATACAAAAAATCGAAAGAACTTTATTATTTGTACTTCAGATACGAGGTTTTCGATCTTGTCATCATGTAAATAATGAAATCTTTTTGAAATAAATCGAAGCCTTTGTTAGTATAACAAGAAAGGCTTATCTTGGACTGAATCCTCCTTTTAACATTACACATGTCTTGCAGAATTGAACAGATAAGGCAATAGAAGAGCAGATGTATGTTAACTAGTGAATTTATGTTTGAAATTATACTTTATACATTCTTTTTTACATGCAAACTGAATCTCGCCCTAACTGATGGATTAACAAAATGTAACTTCATTTCTATTAATTGGTAATAAAGATAATTATTATTATTATTATTATCATTATTATTATTGTTATTATTATTATTATTATTATTATTATTATTATTATTATTATTATTATTATTATTATTATTATTATTATTATTATTATTATTATTATTATTATTTTTTTTTTTTTTTTTTCCTTGGTGTTTTGGCATCGACTGCTATGGTCATTAGCCATGTGTTCTGGATAGGCCTTGTTACTAACTCCATACGCCACCTTAGGAGCAGCACTGTTAATTATTAACGCAACAGTGAATCGTGGAGGATTATTCCCAGCCGACACGAGCCTCAGTCATTCAGACTTTCACATCTGAAAATGAAAAAAGATCGCATCATCTGGGAATCGAACCTGCAACCTCTCGGTTACCAGGCGAGCGCTTAACCACTGCGCTAATCCCCGCCCTATTATTATTATTATTATTATTATTATTATTATTATTATTATTATTATTATTATTATTATTATTATTATTATTATTATTATTATTATTATTATTATTATTATTATTATTATTATTATTATTATTATTATTATTATTATTATTATTATTATTATTATTATTATTATTATTATTATTATTATTATTATTATTATTATTATTATTATTATTATTATTATTATTATTATTATTATTATTATTATTATTATTATTATTATTATTATTATTATTATTATTATTATTATCATTATTATTATTATTATTATAAGACAGAGATCATGTATAAGTCTGGAACCAGCAGGAAGCATGCCGATGTTTTACATCAACCCGACATAGAAGATAATCTCTTTGTCAAAATCACAAAACAAAAAACAATTGTTTTGGTAAGTATCGGTACTTTGCATTTAATTTTGATTCATTATATTATTATTACCGGAACCTGGAAACTTCAAATAATACGAAAAATGGAAAAAACATATTATTCCTACTTGTGTATCAAATGGAATTGTATATGATCCAACGGAGGTGATCCATGACTTACAGTGGAGGTGAGATGAAACTGGATACTGAAAAAACTAACAGTCAAACTCCACCAAATTAAATCATTCACGTTCACAATAAAGATTATATTTGGTGGAGTTGGACTGTATGTTTTTTCACTACCCATTTGTATAATATAATATTGTTTTCAGAAGAAGAAAAATGATACCTGGATAAAATGTGCATAATTTCAGATTGTTTTTGTAGTGTTTACTGATTGTACTCATATATATGTTCCAATTTGTTGAACTAAGATTCAAAATAAAAACATTGAGTGATCACTAAATTTTAAAAATGTATTAAAGTTGAGTTAGTGTGACATCAAGTCAATGATCAGTGTTTCTATATGGCACCCAGTTCTGCTTATAACGATATGTCAAATATTCAACGGGACATCAAATATATGATTGGCTTTTATGGAACCGGCCTTGAGTATATTGAGCACCTCAAATATTCACATTAGGTTCCACCTTAATCTATTACATTTCTATATATAGTATGTGTTTACTCGGGCTGACAGGGATCTAGCAAATTGAATGGAATGCGAAGGGGCGCAGTTAATCCCTTTTTCTAGAGATCCACATCGTCCTGGTCTAAAGTGGCTCCTCGGCTCCCATAGGGGAACTCCTGAGGCACTCCTGCTAGTGTTGACAGGTATCACTCAGATTTCAGCTCCACACATTATAGTTTCAGATTACCTTGTCTCCCGATATGCTCATGCAGGGATTAATTGTCTCAGTAGATCAGATTTAAGAAGTGCTTTTGGCTTGGTTTACTTCTGTGGATTCCCAGAAAATAATTCCTGCTCAAAACCGACATTATTATTATACAAGTAGGTACACAAGTGAGCATTTATGCACGCGCAACGAGTTTACGGGCACCACGCGAAGGGATTACGATGCAGAAATAATAAGAAATAATTATATCTTCTCTGATGGGGTGATGGTTTAGTAGCATTATTTGATTCATTTTCGCCTCGATGTCCATATTTCATTAACACTCCTTGTATCAACCAATCGCTTTGAAAGTTCTCTCGGGATGCTAATCTACCGCTCTCTCATTTAAGCATCTATAGTGATTAACAAAAATATATTTTCATACTGAGAGTCTTTGTGATTTGGCCACTCAAATTCTGATACTAAAACATAAATGTTTCATTCCTAAAAACGTAAAAAAAACACTTTTCAAACAGAATCTCAGAAATCAAACATTATACGATATAAATTCGCAACCATTCTCATCAAATCAAATGAAAAAAGGTTTTCTCACGATTAATTACACTATTTATCAAATTCCAAAATACAAACTTATTCACAATAGAATTGACAAGCTTTCATTATTTAACGTGTTATCTCAAAAATGAAAAATTATATATATATATATTAGTGAATAAAAAACGTCTTTCGCCACCCGAGGCGCAGTCGGTAGCACAATTGGAGGCCTCGCAAAACTGATTTCTTTATTTTCATTTATTTTCTTGCTGGTCTTCTTTCATGTTTGGACCGAATCTCCGGTCCGTGACGCCGGGCCTAAGAGCCCTTGCTGGGCTGCCTAGTGCGGTTTGAGGTTTTGGTTCGCTCACTGACCGGGACTGCGAGGCCCTGTTGAAACTTCGTGGTGAAGTGTGTCTGTGAGGTGATATCGGAGAATTGTAATCTTCCCTGTAACTCAACCTCATATCCTGGCCTTCGCAGCGTTTTCTTACTTTTTGCCTTTTATTTTGTGCTTTCTCCTATTCTTTTGACTGTCTCAACTGCAGAGTTGTCTGTGGAGATATTTATATGAACCCTCATCGGAAGTCCTGTTGTCAGGGCCCGATGTCTTTCTTCACATTTTCTCTTGGCTGTATAGCTGTCCGTCGAGTGATATTTAGATGATCCCTCATTGGAGGAGTTCTTACCCTCTTATTTCAGATGCACTTTTTTTGATTATGGGTATATGGTGGTCTATCAAGTTAGTAGCGTGTTCCTCCAATCCATCCCTTTGAGAGTGAACACGTAGTAGTTCCCAAACAGTACATCATGGTCTTTATCCAGGTGCCAACTGGCACCAATATTCGGTCCAATTTTTTTTTACATGAAAATACAGCCCTCTACAATGACTATGTAAGGGTGGACCTCTATACACCGGGCTAGGTGAGCCAATTTCAGTTTCTTTCTCTGGATACCAGTCCCAAAGCACCCGATCCAGGACTCCTCCTTGGCTTCCACTCGAGACAGGTTTTTCTATTTCATCATCCTTCTGTAGTACATAAGTGTAAGTGGAAATTGGTATTTTTAATGTATGTTCATAGTGGAATAGGGGACCACAGGTCTCTACTCTTATTGGTTCCGGCGCCTATGCCACCCCTGGAATACGTTCTACCCTCGTTAGCCCCCCAGTTGTCCAGGATTCACCACATATAGGTGAGGCACTCCCTTGAAACCCCAGTTTCTTATCCTTTCAGGGAAACCAATTTCATGACAATGCTTCTAATCTATTATTGGTCGAGAAGATGATCTCTACAGCTATAAGAACACAGCTGTAGCGAATAACTTGGGTCTGCCGTTATCTGAAGTCATGCAACGCTGACTGCGGCCTCACATTTGGATGGGTGACCGACCTGACGATGTCAAATAGTTTGAATTATCTATCATCCGTACATGGCATCATACGTAAAAAATTAAGGTCCTCGTCTTCCCTTGCTCTCACGGGTCTTTTAAGAACTTCTGAGGCTTGCGCAGTAATGGTGCAGCCGACTGACGTACAGATCAAATTTTGAACAAACAACTGATGACTCGGAAAACCTAACACAAAATGTAAAGCCTTCAGGGGGTCTATTCTCGAGTTTCAACGAATACGAATTCAATGTTGTATCTCTTTCCAACACGCAGTGTTTGTATCGCTCTATGTCACTTCAATCGTTTGAAAATGATTTCGCATGAACTCGAGAATAGACCCCCTGGTATCTCCGCAAGGTACAGCGTCTAGGAACTGTTTCTTTGTTTATTTTGTAGTGATTACCAAGACGTAATTGAAATTACTGAATGAAAGCTTCAACCAAGTATAAGGAAATACTTTGAAATCAATGGATAAATGAAAACGTAGGATTCTCAAGTTCAAAACAGCTAAAGATAAAGATTTAAAAGACCCAAAAAATTGAGTCAAACTGCAAGAATGCGAAACTCGTGAAAATAAACTGAACGAACACACCAAAGCATGACTATAACGAATATGTATTTGGTAATATGTATCAGGCTATACTGACCGAAATAAGAAACTGAAAAAAAAAACTAATAATGGAATGAAAAGAAATAAATAAAATGGTTGCTTTACTAAAGGAACTCAATTGGTTTTGAAATTTTAGCAAAACATGCAGCGAACCAAATTTAAACTTGCCGAGTACAAGAGCATTCCCCCTTTGGATGAATACTTTTTTTTGAAAAATAATACATAATAATGACCTACAAGATTTTTTTCCCTACCTCTTTGTCATAAGAACGATTTAACTCACACGACATGCAAGTATTTCAACCGTGCTTTTCTGTTTGGTGAATTCAACAAAGTTGCATGATAATTTGAATTGTTTTGTTAATTTGACTATTAATTCCGGCATATGAATAAAGAAAGAAACGCGAAAGATAAGTATTTGATAAACCCTTTTGTCAACGGGTAGTCACGGAGAAAGCTCTCTTTTGATATAGATGTTTTTACTTTGAAGTTTTTACAATACAATTTCATTTTCCGTAGGATGGTATACTTTCCAGGAAGCAACCTTGGTGGTTGAATTCTGTTGTATTGGAAAACAATTCCACAAAATTTTGGAAGACAGGAGACGGAACAATCTTGCAGCCCTAGAGGCAGAAATGTTTATAAGCCTCTGTCTGCTATTAGTCATAAAAAATTAGTCAATGAACCCACATTTGAGTATAGTATATTGTTTTATTAGGAGTAAAAGTATTACTTTTTGTGGCGAGTCTGAATGTTTTGATGGCCGAACGTTAGTGAGGCCGACAATTTCAGACGAGCCACAAAAAGTGCTTTTGATCCGAATGAAACATGCTATTTTTTCCGCAAACGGCATCCAGACTATAGAACTAATAAATATTTAAATAAAAGTTCAAAACGATTGCAACGAAGTTGATAAATTCAGAGAATAATAATTATAAAACTGCGCACTACATTTCCGTGGTTACTGGTTTTGTGATTGCCAAGTCAAAAACAAATTTGACAGTTCAATAATATTTAATAATGTCAGAAATATTGTAAGTGATTTAAAGCAACAATTGGACTGTGCATTGGTAAGTACTTGAGCATCAAAATTTCGTTTGTTGTATATTATCGTTAATAAAGTTTGAAAGTTCAACTAATAATTATTTTCCCTGTTAAAAATTCTACTTTTTTGTACGGCCGTCAGCGTACAAAAAAGTACTTTTTTGTCCGCTCACGGTCGTACAAAAAAGTGGCGTCTGTGAAATCATACTTCAACATCATGAATTGACGTTAATAATGTCTACTTTTTTTGACGTTTGCGGAAAAAATATTTTATTACACTTGGAACTTGAATACCAGAAGGATTAAATGAAATTGAAACAAATGAGTACGACATTTGCTGTCAGCAATAATATCATGAATTGAAAAATACTTCGAGATATGTAGAGCAATAGTTTGAATTACATTTTTTTTTTCAGCTTCGAAAGTTAGTGATTAATATATAGACCGCACCATCTTCTAATTTTTTGTGTCTTCAATAGATAATTATCTTTAAGTCAAAACTTGCTTTCGGTAGTTTTGAGGAACTTCTACCAAAGTTAAATATTTTCATCGAACCCCTGTAGAAGAAGTCGGATGTTTTGAAATTACCAAGAGTTGAAATCAGAGTCAAAGCCAATATGCAAACTTTCCATATGTCTATAGTGTGCCATTCAAAAAAAGGCGTGGTTTATTTTTCTTCACGAAACAGTTTTTCATAAAAGAAAGACACAAAATATTTCAGTGTTGTAGAATATAAATAAATGTCTTTGGACATCAAATGAATTGTCATCAATCTGTCATCTCCTAGCAGCTTCACTGAAATTGACTCGGAAAATTCCGTTCTCCCACTCCTTCGTCGTCAATCTGGAGACATCTTATAATCAGAACTCTTTTCAAAGGACTGAAGAGCATTGGAACTGTTTACCACGGGAAGTAATCCTTACAACTTCCATTAATTCACAAATCAAAAAAAAGTTTATTTTCAATTTCCCTCAGTTCTCAAGATTTTACTAGAACAATAGGATTTTTCTACATTCATGCAAAAAGCAAAACTTTATTGAACTATATTCAGTGGAAAAAGAAGTTCTTTATTGCACTAGTGCAATAAAGTTTTTATTGCACTCATCTGTCATTCTACTTCAACGTGATGTCATCATGATAAACATAAACGTTTAAACCTACTACATATTTAGCAGATATTCTGAGAGATTGGCAATAGGTACTTCACTACGAAATATTCATATTGAAAATTGCACCAATTGTTCATTCACTTTCAACATTGAGGGTAAAAATAAAGTTTGAGTTAAATTGTTCGTAACGTATTAGTTCCTGTTTCAATGCAAATCGATATTAATAATAAAGTATTCAAGTTGCGCTTTTCATTTTCCTACACCTAGGGCCGCACCTCAATAAATCATTTTTTGCTTTTTGCATGAACGTAGAAAAAATGTTGTATGCAACTCGTGCAAAAATTGTTTATTGCACTCGACGTGTTGTCCAACTCGGCCTAACGGCCTCGTCGGACCATTTCACGTCGAGTGCAGTAAACATTCACTTTTTGCACTTGTTGCATAAATAACTATTATACTTTATGTCTCAAACTGAATATAAAAAAAACATAGTCTGCTGTTTCACTGCATAGAAGTATCTTCCAAATCAACTAACTTCGTCATTTGATGAACATCTTTCAGGACGATCTGAAATCTGTTTTGCATTTCGTCTCATGCTATAACATACACAATTCACTTCTCGAATCAGCATTAAAAAATAAAACTGCATAAAACATTTAGATATATTTATTATGCAATATACTTGTTCGAGCCCAACGTGGGGCTCGAACCCACGACCCTGAGATTAAGAGTCTCATGCTCTACCGACTGAGCTAGCCGGGCTTGTGTGAAAGTAGTTTTACAAACCCACATAAACCAACAACTTTTGACCTCCATGCAACACGTTATTCAGTAGGTTACGACCGTCCATGAAAATTCTATAATTGAATTCAACTCAAACTCAAAAATAGTTCTATTGGCAATTTCAAGTAATATCTACAGTTTCAAACAATAGCAAAACGTTGTATCCTGGAATACTTATATTCATATACCTAACTTTTAAAATAAATATATTCTTTCCGCTTACCATGAATGGACATCACCTGAATCAGAGCTCACCTTAAATGGTGAATTTCTGAGGAAGAGTCATAAGTAATAAGTTGGATGTTTTAAGTAGGCAGGTAGGTAATAAGTCATAAATAGTTCAATCATGTGCTTTAAATAGGAGAGTATAATAATTATGAAGTCCCTAGTTTCGAGTCGTAAGGAAAGTTGTTGGCCAACATTAATCTTTTATGGAAAGTGTGGATTCATGCAGCATCCATTGAGAATAATTATTAAGTAATATCTAATTATCAAAATAATTAATTTCGCCTTTTATTTTCTGGGTAGGTATCTCTTATATGAAACGATTTTTTTGAAGTTTGGTTATATTTCTTGTTCTGGTAGAATATTGATATCTATAAATCATTCTGTACGATACTCATATAATTAGTTTAGTTACCATTGAATGAAAGATATATTCAGTTCAAGATGCATATAACTCCTGGTGGAATTACTTATAGCTGTGAAATTGTCATCCAAAACTGTTGATGTACGGCCTGCTTGATTCATGACATTTTTATTGCGTCAAGAGAGTTTACTCAATTTTAACATAGATGGCAGGCAAATCATTACCGATCATGATGACTTGACATGTCGTTTTGACAAACGCATGCTGCGTCATCGACATAACCTCAAATTGAACCATGTCATGATTGTCATGTCGAAGTCGAGACTCACAAAAAAATGCTATACACTACCCTAACTTTTACGAATGACAGAAAAACACAAGAACAAATAAATAACAATAACCCAACAACTAAAAACGTCGCAAAACTACCAAACTGAGCGAAAAGTATTAGAAGAACTGAAAAATCACACGATAAATACCAATGTGCAATGTAATTGACATATAACCTCAAAATAATGTTAACGTTCAAAAACTCAAAAAATTTATCTAGTAGGCACTTTGGATTGTTGGAAACTCCACTATATTCGACTTAAGCGTCATCCATTGACGAATGGACCAAACTCTATTGACGCAATTACAGGATCAAGAACTTTAGTTGAAACAAAAGCGAATCAGTAAACGCACCAGGAGTTATATGCATCTTGTTTCCAGTTGTTGTTTTGACATACTTGTAAGGCTTTTTTGGAAGATATTAAAAAAGGAGTTTTCTACAAAACTATTTCATTTCAAGAGTCTATAATACAACATGGTGGCAGAGGTGACTAGAAGAACGTCGTATTGAGTACAATCAGCTTGATGCCAGATTCTGAAACGATAGACTCTCCTTCAGTTTTCTCATTAGCGAATGTAACCCCTCCTGAGCAATTTAATTTCAATAATCCTGCATCTTGGCCTCAATGGCAGAAAAGGTTTGAAAGATATATGAACATATCTGGTCAACTCAAGAAATCTGATGATGAAAAAACAATATTTTTCTCCATATTATGGGAGAGAAGAGCGAAGAAATGGTGATTCAATTTCCAAAAATACCAGAAACATATGAGGATTTCTTTAAAGCCTTTCAGAATCATTTTATTCCACGCAGAAATATTATTTTCGAAAGATTCCAGTTCAATTCTCGTGTTCAGCTTCCAGGTGAAGGTATCAATTCGTTTATAACAGCAGTGCATAGCTTGGCAGAATTTTGTGAGTTTGGAATTTCGAAGGAAGAACTTATACGAGACAAAATTGTTGTTGGTATGTCCGATAAGAAATGCAGCGAAAAAATGCAGTTGATTTCTAAATTGACTCTAGCTGATGCTGTACTTCATGCGAAGCAAGCAGAAATACAAAATCAGCAAAGTAGTATCCTAAAACAAGAAAATATAATGGTGAATGCAGTAACTTCACTTTATAAGTATAATAATTCAGCGGTTAATCATAACAGAAACACCTTCAAGAAATCGTCCGAGGAAAACTGCGAGTTTTGTGAGTTCCAAGAAAGGGCATTGGGATCGAATGTGTAGAAGAAGAAAAAAGTTTTTTGGTTTGGTTGAACACGTCAACGATCAAAAAGACCAAGGAACTGTCATTGGAAATTGTGACGACCGTCAATTTGACAATTGTTACGATGTTATTGCTAGTACCTCTAGCAGACAGGGTGATCATAATTTAGGAGATAATTTCTGTCTTTCTAATATTTTTGTCAATTCAAAAAATCAATGGATGTTGAATTTATTGATCAATGATTCCAAACAGAGTGTTCCATTTTTGGTTGATACTGGAGCTGATATAGTATGTATCCCAAAAAAAATACTTGATAAAACTATATTAAAATCTGTAATACCGTGTTTCGATACTGTATCAGGTCCGGATGGACAACCTCTCGAGATTTTTGGTAAAGTTATTATATCACTTATTTACCCAACTAAGAATGTGACGTATAAATGCACAGCTTATGTACTGAATGATTTGAAAACTTCTATAATTGGTCGACCAGGTATAACAAATCTTGGAATTTTTCAGGTTGTTGATGGAAGATTTTATATTCATTGTTGAATACTGTTTGTTCTGTCAAGTCGACTGTGAACATCTCCCAGGAATTTCCAAATATCTTTAATGAAATCGGAAAATTTAAGGATGAAATGTGTATACAGGTAAGATCTGATGCTAAACCTTTTGTTCAGTCCACACCTAGAACAGTTCCAATTCCAATGGATAAGCTTGAGAAAGAACTAGACAGACTTTTGCGTTTAGATGTAATAGTACCTGTTTTAGAGGTACAAAACTTGGGTGGCTCCTATAGTTGTGGTTCCTAAAGGTGATACTGTGCGCCTTTGTTGTGATTATACTGCACTAAACAAAAATGTTTTGAGGTGTCATTTTCCAATTCCAAAAGTAGAAACTTCATTGGCAATGCTCAAAGGTTCTAAAATATTTTCAAAGTTAGATGCTTGCTCTGGATTTTATCAAATAAAATTATCTGAGGAGTCTCAATCCTTTACAACTTTTATAACCCCTTTTGGTAGATATATGTTCAAAAGACATTTGGAATTTCCTGTGCACCTGAATATTTCAGTGCAAAATTCTCTAGATTATTTTCAGGAATGAAAGGTATTATAATCCATGTTGACGATATTCTTATTCATTCTGCTACTATTATAGAACATGATTTCATTTAACGAAATGTTCTATCTAGACTTCATTCTGAAGGTATTACTCTCAATGAATCGAAGTGTGTCATTGGCGTTGAGAGTGTCAAGTTTTTAGGACATATTGTATCTTCTTCTGGAATACAAATTGATCCTGCTCGTGTTGAAGCGATAATGAAATTTCCATGCCCATCAAATGAAAAAGAAGTCCAACAGGTACTTGGAATGATAAATTTTGCTGGTCGATTTATACCTAACAAATCTGAAATTTTAGAGCCATTAACTTCTCTCCTAAAAAATGATTTTGTTTTCATGTGGGACATTCCACAGAATGATTCCTTCAATAAAGTTAAAAAGTTACTCTCTGAAGCACCATGTCTCGCATACTATGATCCTACTAAAACAATTATTGTGAGCGCTGATGCTTCTTCATATGGCATTGGTGGTGCTCTTATGCAAATTAATGAAGAGAATCAACGTGAACTGATAGCGTATGCATCTCGTACATTGTCTCAAACTGAAAAACGTTATGCTCAAATCGAACGTGAAGCTTTAAGTTTAAATTGGTCATGTGAAAAATTCAAAGAATATTTGATTGGCATACAGTTTGTTTTAGAAACTGATCATAAACCATTGTTACAAATTTTACAAACTAACTATTTAGATGATCTTACACCACGACTTCAAAGATTTCGTATACGACTTATGAGATATAATTATCAAATGATGTATACTCCTGGAAATTATTTGGAAGTCGCAGATGCTTTATCTAGAAGTACTCTTCAAGCTGATTCAGAATTTGAAGAACTAGCTGACGAGTCTGAGGCTCACGTTAGAATGATTGTTCAAAATATTCCACTAAAGGATGATTTTCTCTCAATTATAGTTGAAGAACAAAATTCCGATGCAATTTGTCAGAAGTTGAAACAATTTGCATTTGATGGTTGGCCCGAAAAACATAAAATATCACTTAATTTGTTTCCATAATATCAATATAGATTCGATATATCTTTTACCGAGAATCTTCTTCTTAAAAGAAGTAGAATTATAATTACTCCGAAGCTTCAGCAAAAAACTCTGAATTATATCCACGCAGGTCATCAAGGCATTTCAAAATGTCGTAAGCGTGCAAAAATGTCTGTCTGGTGGATTGGACTTTCTTCACAGATAGAAAATTTGGTTCGTTCTTGTTCGAATTGTATTGAAGAGAGAACAAATTTGAGAGAAACATTTGTGAAAGATACAATTCCTTCAAGACCATGGCAAAAGGTTGCAGTAGATCTTTTCAAGTATAACATTTGGTATCTGATCATTACCGATTATTATTCAAGATTTTTTGAGATTGTTCACATGTCGAGTATGACTGAACAAGTAGTTAATCAAAAATTAAAAGAAATATTTGCAAGGTTTGGTATAACAGAGATTGTACGATCTGCGTTCAAAAAATTTTCCATTGATTTTAATTTTAAACATGTTACTAGCAGTCCTTACTTCTCTCAATCGAATGGTTGTATAGAGGCAGCTGTTAAAATTGCAATGGCATTACTAAAAAAATTATGATATTAATATTGCGTTGATGTCTTATCGATCAACTCCGTTAAAATGTGGCTTTAGTCCTGCGGAACTCATGTTTTGTCGTAAAATAAGAACTTTATTAACAGTTTTGCCAAGTAAATTAAATGAAATTGTTGATAGTCGAATAAAATTCACTGAATCTGAAGAGAGAAGGAAGGAAAAGCCAGAGCAAAATTACAATCGCCGGCATAATTCCAAAGATCTTTCAGAACTGAAAATGAATGATTCTGTTTGGATTAAAGATTTGAGGAAATATGGAGTCATTCTTGAATAAACAAAGGAGCCACGTTCGTATCTTGTTAGAACTGATGATGGAACTTATAGAAGAAATCGGTGGCACCTCATAACTGCACCGAATCATAAAGATTGTTCAAATTATTCACAACAGTTTGATTCAGGTTTAAATTCTGATTTGAACATTCCATTACCTCAGGTAAATTTAGGAATCGAAGTGAATCCTAGTCAATCTGAAAATAATAATGATGATAATACAAGTAATGAAACGGCTTCATCTTTTCTTGAAAATTCTAGTTCTCAATCAAGTCGTCCTAAAAGATCTTTGAAGAAGCCTGTATGGCTTTCCGATTATGTCACCTAAATTAGTGTGAATATATAATTTCAATAAAGTTAATAAGGGGGATGTTCTGGTAGAATATTGATATCTATAAATCATTCTGTACAATACTCATATAATTAGTTTAGTTACCATTGAATGAAAGATATATTCAGTTGTTGTTTTGACATACTTGTCAGGCCTTTTTGGAAGATATTAAAAAAGGAGTTTTCTACAAAACTATTTCATTTCAAGAGTCTATAATACAACATTTCTCAATATGCACTGTTTTCTTTACGTAACATAAATGCACCAGCTTTCTTTTGTGTTATACGAGATTAATATTTTCACGAAAAACTGGAGATTTTATGGATTTCAAAAATATGTTTGTCCGGCATATTTATTGAAACAAAATGACACAATTTCATTTCACATAATGTGGTCATGTTAATCAATTAATGATGACCATGCTAGTCCATCAAACTAATGATCAGTAGCTGAGTACTGAATCCTAATAACTTTATTAAGCGGTCAATGAGGAATCAGTAAAACGCAGTGAACATGATTATGAGAATTTTTCTTTTAAATCACTGTGGTTTTCCACTCGATAAAATTTTTCATTCTTAGTACCTACAGTGTGTCCCAGTTAAAATTTGTCACCACCCTAATCTCCAAAAAAATTGAAAATCTCTCAGACCTGTCGATTTTTAAGTCAAGGAGGAACACTTTCACCAATTACATCATTATTGTGTTGTCAACCCCCTAAGCCCCAGCACCCCCTACCACAGAATTTTCTTGAGATACGTCATTTTGAAAGGAATTCAATCCCAAATACATCGGTGTACTGAAATTGAGGATCAATCAAGTGTTGTTGAAGTTTTAATGAAAACTAAGTTTCATCAAGATATATTATTATTTTTCATCACCTAAAATGTTACCATCGTAAGGTTTACTGTGGGTACGCCACTGTATTGAAAAATAATATGCTGTCAAAAATAACGTTCAGAAGGTGAGACAGACATTTTTATGAAAAAAAAAAAAAATATTTCGCCATGTGTTTTTGTATACGCATATCTTTGTTTATGCCTTGGTATTGAGCCACGTATTCGCTCAAATATTCCTGGAGTCTCTCTTACTACCCTGCACGCATCGATGATGAGGTTTCTTAAGTCCTCTACATCGCGAACAGGAGAACGATAAACCGAATGCTGTAAATGGCCCCAAGTAGAGAAATCGAGAGGATTGCGATCCGGGGATCGAGCGGGCCAATTCTGTAGTCCTCCTCGACATATCCACCGATTTACATATCTTTCATTTAAATGCTGACATGCTACTTGACTATAATGGGCGGGAGCCCCATCATGCATGAAAAACATATTTCTTCTGACGCCCAAAGAAACTTCCTCCAGCAGTACGGGATGCACTTCTCTTAAAAATTGAACGTATGCCTCACCATTTAATCAAGGCGGTAGAAAATGAGGCCCAATTAAATAATCCCCAATAACTCCGACCCACACGTTAAGAGAAAACTGTTATTGATGGTTAGTTTCGACAATAGCGTGAGGGTTTTCATCAGCCCATATGTGGTAATTATGAAAATTAATAATCTTGTCCCGAGAAAAACTTCATTCGTCTGTGAATTCGATCGTCTTTAGAAAGTCACGATTTCTTCTAATAATTTCCAGCATCCAATTGCAAAATTCAAGACGGTTTGGAAAGTCTCGCGGTAACAGTGCCTGTACTCGTTGCAGATGGTAATGGTATATAAGAGTTGTTCCTTTAAAATTCGAAATACCGTCATATGATCAACATTTAGCTGGAAAGCAATCTTTTTAGTACTGGTAGTAGGTTGTTCTTCAATCAAATTAAGTACTGCTTCCTCAAGCTGTGGTGTTCTTACTTCTCGATGGCGACCACAATCCTGCGTTCTTTTGTCGAATGAACCATATTCTCGTAATCGTTGATGAAGTCGGGAAAATATTCTATGTGAAGGATGCTGCCGTTGAGGATACATTTTAGCATATCTTCTAGAAGCTTCTAACCCATTCCCCTGCGACAGACCGTGATGCATACCAGCCATTTGCTCTTTTGTGTATGCCATTTTGATAACAAGTGAATTATTGAAGTAACAAATTGAGAACAGAACAATACACAATTAGTATTACTTCAAGTTTACAAATTTACAAACTGACAGTTTGATACCAATTTACTTGTCACTATCGCTAATAGCTGCCTACTAGATAAATTAGTTTCGTATTTTCGTTTCATGGCAATATGTATCTTGTTCGTAAAATAATTTTTTGCTGCGTACTGGTTTAATTTGGACCAACAATTAAAAGGAACATTTTTTGTTTCGAATGAAACAGGCTATCGGAAATAAATTTTTATATCTTAAACAAATGATAATACAAAAAGTTACATTGGAAATAAATTTTAGGGGTTGCGTTTTCCACCCCTTACAACCATGGAGTAAACCAAATAAATTACTGGCTAAGTGTCTTTGTGGTAGTAGAAAATGTCAGGTTGATTTCAATACTGTAACTTTTTTAGTGCTTGTGAAAAAAATTGTTACACAAATTTTATGTACCCCCTTCAAGGGGCTGTATCTTAACATGGGATGCTCCAATGAAGTTTTTTATATGAAAAATCCTATGTTTATTTCGATGAGGAATCACCCCCTTAAATGTTTTACACTTATTTAGTTACACCCTGTATATACCAATTGTTATTTCCGTCAACCGATTGCACTCCTGCGTACAACCTTCGGAAGTCTTCGAGAGACTTGTGTGAGCTAGTGAAGATGCATCCCTTACCTTTTAACGTGTGATGCCATGCCAATCACAAAAAACGCGGCACTTTTCGACCACATCAAAGGAGTTAATGCTGACAAAGAAAAACCGAAAACCAGACAGATTTTTGTGGTGGTAAGATTTTATATTCAAATCACCTAGCAAATTGTGGCATTTATATTATCCAGATTGGCAATAAAACCATATACCGGAATATCGCTAATTTCTAAGCAAAATGCACACTTCTTTAAAAAAAATTCTTTGGAAAATATTTTATTATAAATAATGTAATATAATAAATGAGTGAATTGTGTATTATTATATGGAATTATGTCCCATTATGTCTGGTATTTCCAGATTTTATTGCCATATGTATGAACATCCAAACAAAATTTGGCGGGGTGGGAGCCCCGAATCCTTATCGCCGCCACTGCAATATGCAATATTATTGCATAATGTTGAAATAATTTAATAGTAATGATGTGTATGCGATGAGCTGAGACATCAAATCCTGAATATAGCTCAAAACTGGATGAAAGTGCATTGTGAATGCATCATATGTTATAATAATTTGATGATAATAATAATGTTCGGCACAGATTTTGCAGTCGGTTTAACCTAACTTCAAACATTGCTCAAAATTGGATTGAAATGCAATAATATTGCATAATATGTTGAAACGATTCATTAGTGACTGAGACCATAATAATAATAATAACGTTTATTCAAAAATATAGATATATAAATATGGATTTACAGTCCGCATTTCCAGCTCAAGCGGTCTTAACCTATATACAAACATAACGTGTTTCTAACGCGAGTATTATATTACCATCTACGACACTAGTACAGTATAGACTAGACACCAGTGTTTCCTTACGTTCCGTGGGACATTGAATTCGTGGTGGTGGATGAGAAGTGTCGGATCTACTGGAACTTCTCTTTCCCCACCCTCCGGCAAATACATGCCAATAAGCCTAATGTAGTCCTCCTCTAATATGAAAGTAAGACGATTTCCTCACAGAGTTTTCGGCTCCTGGCAAAACGAATATCGTCCGAAAAGAAAAGGAAAAACGGACGAAATATCGAGATTTACTCTTTGAACTACGGAGGCACTACCCAAACCATTCTGTTAAAATTATGGTTCCGATCATTGCAGACCTTGGTGGAATGAGTGACATACTGCTCTGGAATTTGAAAATCATACCGGCTTGCCGTAATATGGCAGAAATCTCAGCCTCTCCTTGATTCGCTTCATCTGCTCAGGGAACATGATTTTCAGACCCAATAGTCACTTACCCTACGGGTGAGTAGCGGAAGATGATGTCTGCAAAACATCGTATAACTAACTCTTCCTGATTACAAATTTCAGAAAGCAGTTTTGGCAAGTAGTTACCTCTGGTAAAAAGAGTCTGTAATTCTAGGAATTTTAAACCTGGAACAAATGACAACAAAGTATATTTTGGTTGAGGAAGAAGAGATGTGTTTACAAATCAAAAAAGATAAATCAATTTTACAATATATAAGAGCACACACAAAATATAACTTTGTCTACAGATCATACGTTGCCACGGGTTTTACTTAGCTTTCAGCTTTTATAATGGCAACGAAGCTGTCAGAGTGACAGGGTGGCTCGCGACTAACTCAAGTGGAGACGGGAGTGGGTCATACAAAATAAATTGTGATGAGATGTAAGAACATGGGCGCCAGAAATATGATGCAGGCTCACCCTATAGATTATTTATACTGATTCCCATATAACACGAATAGTATTGAAAATAAAGTTACCACACTCTAAATGATAAACAGCTTACTGTTTGAAGAAGTATAATTATTAAACAACCAAAATTATAGTGAACTGACTGTCCGGGTACGTTCTTACACAAAAACTAAATAGCTATATAAATAACTGATTATCGAAATTGACCTTACAATCGGTCTACAGGTGCAGTTCAGTGACCAAATATATGTTCAAACATTAACCAACCTTTAAGGTGAAAGTATACAGACACTAGTACGTAGACAAGGTTAAACGTATCCAATATTCAATACAAAATATATCTACCGCTGTAGGGTAGGAGAAAATAATTTGTCTTAACCAATGCGCAATAGTATGGTGCACCTTACCTTGTAGCGTTTACATAGTAGCCTTAGACTTTGATAATTAAAAAGGATATCAGTAGGATACTTAGTGCTATTAGTTGGTACTTGGAGTGCAACGTCGGTTCAACTAGGCTGCTACCACACAGCTGATGTAGACTGCAATGTTGCTTCCTCGAAAGTCACGCTAGCAGTACCTGAAGGCCCTACTCAATGGATATAGTAGGTGGAAGATAGTCACAAGGAAGACATACCATACATCTACGGAGTCCAGTAACTTCCTCCAGGAAGGAAAGAAATATAGTGGGACGGAACTAGAATAGTGCCCTATACATAAACCCTGAAATGCAACAAGAACTTGACACTTTGTTCAACAACTTGGATGACCTAATAACTACCTCTGTCCAGAACAGGCCTAGGTGCTCCCACAGTGGAAGATGCTTTCGGTAGGCTCTTTCAGATGTCAGATGAAAATATCCTGATCAAAGGGTTAACAACGGCACATAGGGCCAAGTACCCAAAAGGCCTAACAAATCAGATCCTAAAATACATGAAGAATTGCCAAATGATAGAAGAATACCATGTGCGAGACTTAAATAATTGGTTTATATAATCCCCCGAGAGGTAAGGTTCAGAAATATGCATACACAGCAATTCAATCGACTAAACGAAAACTGAAACCTTTTAGCAGTTGCAAGATATAATCCCTTTACGGACGATTCAAATAGAAATAAAATTCTTACAGCTTATTCACCAATCATGTTAAAAGTGGAAAGCCCAGCACACTGGTGACAGACGACAGTCAAAACGAATTAATCTTCTTCTTCTCAAACTTTAGGTCAAAATGACAAATCCATGTGCATTGTTGCCGAGTACACTTCTCGAAGAGTATTACACTCTCAACTTATTATTCTTTTGCCACAAGCTAGAAAGATATTATGAAGCCCTATCCTCAAATGAAACACGCCTAAGTAATACTGCATGGCATAACCCATTTCGCATCTTCAGTTATGAAACCAACAAAAGTCACTCCGTGCTACTCCAACTGAATGCAGAAAGAAGTCACAACAACCACAAGTCTATGGCGTACTTCGCTTAGTGCGCACACCCCAGACGTGGAATGAAAAGTGTTGACAGAGTTCCAAAAGTAAACAACTAAATCACGAATGACAATTAATAACCTTGGGATAACGTGAAATATGACGTTACCAAAACATGATGACTTAAATGTAAAATGGATATACCTGGTAGCATTATGCAATGGGGACGCAATTGAGAAATAGTTGGATGGATTATCAGTGAATACACTCTCGAAGAAGCAACATTGTGATAGCATATAGGTATTATTAGTGTTTGAACATTATGAAATAAATGCAGAAGGCAAATAGTGGTAAAATGCATGTAAAATATGATTACAACGTAAGTTTCACAAAAAAAAGTTGGAGGCGCCGGGCATCGATCCCGGTACCTCTCGCATGCTAAGCGAGCGCTCTACCATCTGAGCTACGCCCCCGTTATGAAAACATGAAATAAACAGACGTTCTTATATTGTTGTTTCTTCTGAACTATCATTCATTTTATTTCGGTTCTTACCAAATTCAAAATAGTTATTTTCCTCGCAAGTGCGCAAAGTATTACTTTTTCGCACGCGAACGACGCGAAGCGGAGTTCGTATAAGATTTGCATGCGGAAATAGTTAATTACCTAACAAGTGCGGAAAGCAGTACTTTTCTGGAGTTGGGGCAAGCCGTCAAGGGCGGAAGACTCTTTCACCGCATGCGCAATTCTGACCACCTGAGAGGTCGTGTTGTAACCTGCCCGGAAGCCGAACTGCACATCAGGGATCATTTTGAGCCTTCCCTCAAGGCTCAGCAGGATCTTATCCACGATCTTGGCAATTACGCTCAGCAGTGAGATTGTACACGCTTCTACCAATTGAGCTATAACAGGCACTCGAAAATTTGTGAATGAAATACCTACTAGAGAAACTCTGACCAAGAACTGAGAGAGTGTGGAACGTTCAAGTAAAAATTGTTTGACATACCTTTGTTGCAAGATAGATTTCATCAGGAGCTTCATTGATAAATTCGCTCTATTCATTTTTATATTAGGCACTTGTCACACAGTTCAAAGTTAAAACTAAAAAAATAGTCAATCTGACATTCGCGGATGCCAAGCTGTGACAAAAGTTCAATCAAGCAAAGCCTTCTTAAAAAATGTGTTTGTTAAACCTCTCAGTTCCCGTGGATTCTGAAAATTCTGAATCTGTGATTGGCCGATTGCCGTTGAATAATGAGTTAGGATCGACGGTGTCTTGGAATCATCTTTAGTCTTCAATTAAAAATCAATATGTATTGAACGTAGAATACAATAGTTGTAGAGAAATATTTTTTCTCACGGCACTTTGCCCACAATCAACAAAAATCGACAAAAACTATTTCAATAAGACAATACTTACAATAGTGACGATTTTGATAATAATACTCCGCCAGAGATATTGGAAAAAGATGCGAAAGTAACGTTGGATTTGTTGCAGGAAATTAAAAAAAAAATGAATTGGCATACGAAAACATTATTTATCTGTCAAGAGGTAGGATACTTTAATGTTATTTTAGTTGTGCAGTTGTAGGAGAAAGTAAATATTGAGGTATATTACTTGTATTTTTTTAATTTTTGCAATTGTAGGAAAAGTATAGTGTGAAACATGTGGGGAAAGAACTTTTTCTCACTCTTGTGTTTGCGGCACTCGCCCTTCAGGCACATTGGCTCATTCTTCCAATGACAATGTTAAGTAAAATCTAATTGTACAATTTTATAATTATCCTTTAGATTTTCATCAGTCAGATTTAAATGTTGACATCCATATATCTTGCTGTTATGTCATTTGTTTCATTAATAAAATTTGACTTTTCAAGAAATTATGTAAGTTAATCAAAATCTCTAGGTTTTGTCATAAATTTGGTTCTGAATGAAGAACGGACTTTATCGGTCCCATTGGATTTATAATTTCACAGTTCGATGAGACTTTTTTATGCTCTGGCTCATGGTTCACAATAAGCAGAAAAGGTAACAGTATCCACTTATATTTTCTTCCAGACACTTTTTGAATTGGGAGTATATTTTCCAATTATAAAAACATATTCATTTCAGAAGATTTTTCTATTCAAAAGTTTGTACTTATTTGATTGAAGATATCGTTCTTATCTGAGTTGTTTTTTTTATTTTGATTTTTTGTTATATTTGCGTATAGTGTAAGACTAGGAATGGTGTATAACATGTTTCTATAGGTATCATTTTCTGTCAATAAATAAGTATTATATTATTAATAGGGATTATTAACATAACACTGAAGTAACTAAAGTAAAGTCAGTTATTCCGAAAAATTTCTGTTCTTGGTATCATGATATCATAATAGTTAAATTTCATGAATTTTAGAGCCTCTTAATGTGTTGAGAAATGAATTTCCTCCAAAAAATCAAATTTTCCTTCAACACATTCAAAAATCGACCTGTTTCAACCATTTTCAAATATAGTCACAATATTTGCATAAACTAGGGTGCATAGTATTTCTTGGGCAACCCTATAGATACCCCACAGTTTCCAAGCCTCGACGAGTTTTTGAAGCTAGTGTAAGTCATAGTCGTCCCCTTTTTGTTCCTGATTACTTCAGATACAGGAGATTATCGAGGTAAACATCTCGAAGTTATTCGAGAACCCCACGTCTACGACAAAATAATTATTTTTGATTGATGATTAACTAACGAAATAAAGATTGAATTTTCTTGAAATCATCACATGGGTGACATACCTAGTCAAAATTATTCTCTATAGCAGAGACTGATCTCCAACCTTTCTGCTGTGTTTCAGGAAACTTGTAAGCGAAGCATCACCGACGCGACGAGACAACTGGCTCATTTTTGGACATAATCTAAGTGTATGTATTTAAGTGCTGCACTCCATACATGAAAACAGTATTCCATGACAGGTCGGATCTGTGCGCTATAAATCATAATAAATTAATGGAAGGTGGAAAAGCTCTTGATATGATCAGAAAACTTAGCGTTTAAGAGGCATTTTCAGCAACGGATATTCCAAGAAAGAATACTGCTTATAGTAATACCAACCACTGAAATGGAGGACTTCATTGGTATGGATACTTATGATATGATTACGTTGGCCACTGTAAGATCGGTTATACCAGAGAAAAGACATGCTTGAGTTGTATTGGCATTGAATTCTACCAAGTTTTATACCCATAAAAGAATTTTTGCCAAGCCAATATTTGAATCGTTCACTTTCCTTTCCCGTTCTCTTCTGGATTTACGAGTTTATATCTGAACTTTTGACCATTTTACCATTTTACCCTCTTCAGACCCTCTATATAGGATTATTAAAAGAAAGGTTTTTCACTTCAATGTCACGTTGTTGGGATTTTTGAATATCTACGTTGAAGGTGAAATTTGATTTTGTTGCATTTATTTGACCTCCTTATGACCCTATGAGAAAATTCGAAAAAAAAATGTTTCTGACTTCAATTAGCATATTAATGTGTATTTTTTTTGTTGCAGATAATGATGAAAACTTACCTATTGATTGCTTTATGAAAGTCGATTTTGTAGCATTTATTTGACCCCCTTCCGACCCTCTACAAATGTACATAGTGTTTCTGGCTTTCAGTATCATCTTGGTGGGAATTTTTTAGGAATAATATTGAAATAGGAAGTGTTGAATACTTTGAATGTGAAATTTTATTTTGAAGCATTCATTTTACCCCCTTCGATCACTCTTGAATCTACGAAAAACAATGTTTCTGGCTTCAATTAACAGATTGCTGAAGTTTTCCTCATAAAAAATATTTGAATATTACCTGTTGAATAGGTTGAATGTGAAATTTGATTTTGTAGCGTTCATTAGAAATCCTTGCGACTCTCAAGAAGTAATGATAAGAATGTTTCTGGCTTTCAATATCATCTGGTTGGGATTTTTTCCAGGATGAATATTGAACAATAAAGGGTTGATTACGTCGAATGTGGAATTTGATTTTGTAGCATTCATTTCACACCCTTCCGCTCCTCTAGAACTTACGAAAAAAAAAACTGACTTGAACTAACATCTTGCTGAGTTTTTTTCATAGAAAACAATGAAATATAAAAAACTTGTTAAGGTAAGTAAAGTTGAAAGTCGATTTTGTAGCATTCATTTGACTCCCACCCGACCCTCCATAGAAAATGAAAAAAAAAAATTCTGGCATTTGATATCGTCTTGTGGGGATTTTCAAAAATGAAGTGTTCAATGAAAAACTTGATCTTGTAGCATAAATTCGCTCCTCTAGAAAGAACGAAACATAATTGTGTCTGACTTCAATTAACATCGTGCTGGGCTTTTTTCACAGAGAATAATGAAAAATTAACTATTAAATACCACGAAAGTAAAAGTTGATTTAAATGGAATATGAATGTTTTAAGTCTCGAATTTAGATAATTTACATGCCGAAACTATTATTTTATCAGTTAGTTTAATAGGACAATTATCATATGTGGTATTGACATGCTGGAGAACAAAAAAATAAACCAAATTGTTTAAAACTACTCTGTCCTTTAATAACAAATATACTTTGTCCTGCTCTAGTCACCCACCATGTATAAGCTACAAATTTAATGTCCGAAATATACTTTTCTGCCTACTATTCTTCCAACTTTAACATTAATTTTTATTGCTATCCCTTCTTTACGATTAATATATATTCTAGATGAAATTAATAACCCTATAATTACTATTAAAACTCTCGGACATCAGTGATATTGATCTTATGAATATTCAGATTTCAAAAATATTGAATTTGATTCTTATATAGTACCAATAAACGAATTAAACAACTATAATTTTCGTCTTTTAGATGTAGATAATCGAATTGTTGCTCCCTTTAATTCACAAATTCGTATATTAGTAACTGCTACCGATGTAATTCATTCTTGAAAGAATCCTTCTTTAGGGGTAAAAATTGACGCTACACCCGGACGATTAAACCAAATTACATTTTCTTTAAGACGATCAGGATTATTTTTTGGCCAATGTTCTGAAATTTGTGGGGCTAACCATAGATTTATACCTATTGTCTTAGAAAGAATTTCACCTAAATACTTTATTAAATGAATTTCTAAAATAACAGAAGTTTCACTAGATGGCCGATCATAAGTAATGTAATTTTAAACCATTTTATGGTATTTTTTACTTCTAGTGAAAAATTTAGTTAAAAAATAACAGTAACTTGTCAAGTTAAAATTATTATAAATAATAATTTTTAATTCCACAAATAATACCTTTAAATTGATTAACCTTACTTTTTATATTTATCATTTTATTTATTTTATTCAATACTATCAATTATTTTAATTTCAACTAAATAAAACTGATAAAATTATTAAAACAAACACTATTTATAATTGAAAATAAACTTATTTTCATCATTTGAATCCTCATCTAATTTAAATCTTTCCTTAAACTGATTAAGAATTTTTATTGGATTAATTTCAATGCCCCCAATATTTTGATTAATCCCATCACGTTTTAGAATATTTTGAATTAAAATGTTTATTAAATAACACTTTGAAATTAAAATTTTAATACACAATAACCAAGGTGGAACTTAAATATTTATTTCACTATTTTCATTACTTTTATTTAATAATTTTATAGGATTATTCCCATATATTTTTACTTCAACAAGACACATAACTTTAACACTATCATTAGATTAAGATTTATAATTTTTGGATGATTCAAAAATACAATCCATATATTTGCTCACTTAGTTCCTCAAGGAACACCCACAGTTTTAATACCTATAGTATGTATTGAAACAATTAGAAATATTATTCGACAGGGAACTTTAGCTATCCGATTATCGGCCAATATAATCGCTGGACATCTTTTAATAACCTTACTGGGAAATACAGGATCTAATTTATCATATATAATAATCAATATTTTATTAATTGTTTAAATTTTATTATTAATCTCAGAATCCGCAGTTGCTATTATTCAATCGTAGGTATTCTCAATTTTAGGTATTCTATATATTAGAGAAGTTAATTGATGACAAACCATAAAAACCATCCCTTTCACTTAGTAGATATCAGACCATGACCTATTTTAGGTTCTTTTAGAGCAATAATTACTATAATAGGTTTAATTAAATGATTCTCGTATTTAAATTATCTACAATTATTTTCATTGAAGCATCCAGATTGCTCTATTAGTTTTCATTTTATAAGCAAAACAATTAGAAAAAACTCGTTTTTTGATATTTAAATGTTTATAACTTGTTAATAAATGACAGTTGCGAGTCGAAAACATATCAGAATATAACTACGGACTACTGTCTTTTATGTGATGGTATAGTCGGTGTCCTACTATTATTTTTGTTAAAAACTAGCTCATTTTATGCTCTATTGCTTGGTGTATAACGAAAAAACATGAGTGCAATCGCGTAAATAACATATAATGATTTCTATAAAGTTCACTCACCTATTATCGATAATGCAATGCACAAATTACACCAGTTACTTGCTATTTCTTGAATGAACTGCAACGGCACAAACAGGAATGAAGAGGAACATGTATGAGCTGATTTCACCCTGTGGATGCCTGATTTTGTAACCAACGTGGAAATTCACGCCAAGACGAATGTACATCAGTTGGAGGTGGATGTTCTCGTAGTTGAAGGATATTTGCACAACTATTTTCAGTATATTAAAGGAAAATTCAGGAACTAAAGATATATTATTTTAATTGCGTATAGATATTGTAGTTTGAAAATTCAACTATAGATGTAAGATTCCAATGAATCTAAAATAATGTTCCGCTTCAAGCATTGAAGGTGCATTGCAAATTTATAACAATTTTCTCAGTGTATTTTTGATGTCGAATGAGCATGTTTTTTCGCAATTCAGAAGACGACTAGTTTTCGAGTAAGGTACATTTTTTGAAAAAAATATCCTCTTCTAGGGCGGGGATTAGCGCAGTGGTTGAGCGCCCGCCTGCCAACCGAGAGATTCTAGGTTCGGTATCCAGCCGGGGCAGACTTTTTTCATTTTCAGATGTGAAAATTTGAATGATTGCATGAGGCTCGTGTTGACTGGGAATAATCCTCCACGATTCACTGTTGCGTTAAAATGTAACAGTGCTGCTCCTAAAGTGACATGTGGAGTTTGGTAACAAGGCCTATCCAGAACACATGTCGATGCCAAAACACTAAGAAAAAAATGCCCTCTACTTCTACGAACTGTCTTGTTTTCTTTTCTGTATTACGAAGGTCTATAAATGATTCATTGTTGAGATGTCTACTTTCGAATGGTATGTGTAACTTAGTGCTTTATTAATCGTTAAACCGCTAAAAATTGAGAAAAACCGACAAGTTCTCGAATCATAATTTTCTCAATATTTTCAATAATTTTCAATAGTTGTGAAAAAGAATAACACTGATATTAATGAATTAATTTTGTAGTATAATTATGTATTCAAATATTTTATTATAAATAATTAAATATGAACAACTTTTTGTTATAAAAATAATGAAGACAGTCGAAATTCATTGAATATTGAGAAAATCATGATTCATAGAGAAGTTTTATCTCAAATTTAAGTTGTTGAACGATGAAGAAACCACCAAGTCACATATACCATTTGAAAGTAGATATTTCAAGAATTAAAATGATCACTTATAGACATTCGAAATACAGAAAAACACCAAGACAATTGTTCGTGGAAGATAAGGGCAATTTTTCGAAAAATGTGCTAACTAGAAAACTAGTTGTCTTCTGAATTGCAAGAATATCATCACCAAAAAAGATATAATCCTACAAATTTTCATGTAAATTAAACATTTATAGGCGAGAAAAAAATTAAATACCTACTGAAAATTCGGTTTTTCGTCATTTTGACGGTCAATTTGAGGTTATGTCGAAAAGTGTTAAATAGAAATGTTTCTTAATTTTTTATTATTTACGACGTTTCCCTTAAATATTTTCCGCTAAGAGGTCACTTTTTGCTGCAAATCGCAAAAAAACATTTTCAACCCCTGAATCCCAAGTCCACCACGTGGATATCTGAAAGAGATTTATTCTGATTAGGATAGAGTTGTGTAACAGAAGAACATTTCGAATGATGAAAATGTCTTAAATTAATTTAGATTTTCAAATTATTTTGGATATACCTATACCTACTGAATTCTTCTAATTTTGGAACAAGACAATAATATCTACTTCCTAAAAAGTTTTTTTAGCTTTCTTGTGGTGAAATCAGTTTTACTGTCCTACGTTTTGTTATCGAGCAACCATCTTTGATTAATAGATACATATATTTTGGGTATTTTTCAATCTAAATTCAATGTTGTATCACACGTGGTGGTTTCATTAGGTGTCAGATCATCTCGAATTATTGAAGACCTTTTAAAGTTAAGGCCTGCATTGGAAAAGTAATTGTGATATAAGATATTGTGTGATAGATATTATAATATATATATATATATATATATATATATATATATATATATATATATATATATATATAATATATATATATATATAATATATAATATTTTTTATGAGGAAAACTTCAGCAATCTGTTAATTGAAGCCAGAAACATTGTTTTTCGTAGATTCAAGAGTGATCGAAGGGGGTAAAATGAATGCTTCAAAATAAAATTTCACATTCAAAGTATTCAACACTTCCTATTTCAATATTATTCCTAAAAAATTCCCACCAAGATGATATTGAAAGCCAGAAACACTATGTACATTTGTAGAGGGTCGGAAGGGGGTCAAATAAATGCTACAAAATCGACTTTCATAAAGCAATCAATAGGGTAAGTTTTCATCATTATCTGCAACAAAAAAAATACACATTAATATGCTAATTGAAGTCAGAAACATTTTTTTTTTCGAATTTTCTCATAGGGTCATAAGGAGGTCAAATAAATGCAACAAAATCAAATTTCACCTTCAACGTAGATATTCAAAAATCCCAACAACGTGACATTGAAGTGAAAAACCTTTCTTTTAATAATCCTATATAGAGGGTCTGAAGAGGGTAAAATGGTAAAATGGTCAAAAGTTCAGATATAAACTCGTAAATCCAGAAGAGAACGGGAAAGGAAAGTGAACGATTCAAATATTGGCTTGGCAAAAATTCTTTTATGGGTATAAAACTTGGTAGAATTCAATGCCAATACAACTCAAGCATGTCTTTTCTCTGGTATAACCGATCTTACAGTGGCCAACGTAATCATATCATAAGTATCCATACCAATGAAGTCCTCCATTTCAGTGGTTGGTATTACTATAAGCAGTATTCTTTCTTGGAATATCCGTTGCTGAAAATGCCTCTCAAACGCTAAGTTTTCTGATCATATCAAGAGCTTTTCCACCTTCCATTAATTTATTATGATTTATAGCGCACAGATCCGACCTGTCATGGAATACTGTTTTCATGTATGGAGTGCAGCACTTAAATACATACACTTAGATTATGTCCAAAAATGAGCCATTTGTCTCGTCGCGTCGGTGATGCTTCGCTTACAAGTTTCCTGAAACACAGCAGAAAGGTTGGAGATCAGTCTCTGCTATAGAGAATAATTTTGACTAGGTATGTCACCCATGTGATGATTTCAAGAAAATTCAATCTTCATTTCGTTAGTTAATCATCAATCAAAAATAATTATTTTGTCGTAGACGTGGGGTTCTCGAATAACTTCGAGATGTTTACCTCGATAATCTCCTGTATCTGAAGTAATCAGGAACAAATACATTCACCCCAAATTCCCTCATGTAATTATTTCAAATGCTTCGTCTCATTCCATTATTTATGGTGTCAGTTTGAAGTTTTCTTATCTGACCCACACTTCTGTAATGGTTTTCATCGCTTTGGAATTTTCGGTAATAAATTATGTCCTTCCCCTTTGCACAAACGGAAAAGAATGCCTGGGATGCAATTTAGGTTCGCGTATCTATTGAACTTTATGTTTGGAGTCTATTATTGAAAGGGGACGACTATGACTTACACTAGCTTCAAAAACTCGTCGAGATTTGGAAACTGTGGGGTATCTATAGGGTTGCCCAAGAAATACTATGCATACCCGAGTTTATGCAAAATTTGTGACTCTATTGGAAAATGGTTGAAACAGGTCGATTTTTGAATGTGTTGATGGAAAGTTTGATTTTGTGGAGGAAATTCATTTCTCAACACATTAAGAGGCTCTAAAATTCATGAAATTCACCTATTTTGATATCATGATACCAAGAACAGAAATTTTTTATGATTTGAAATAAATCTTTCGGTATAACTGACTTTACTTTAGTTACTTCAGTGTTATGTTAATAATCCCTATTAATAATATAATACTTATTTATTGACAGAAAATGATACCTATAGAAACATGTTATACACCATTCCTACTCTTACACTATACGCAAATATAACAAAAAATCAAAATAAAAAAAACAACTCAGATAAGAACGATATCTTCAATCAAATAAGTACAAACTTTTGAATAGAAAAATCTTCTGAAATGAATATCTTTTTATAATTGGAAAATATACTCCCAATTCAAAAAGTGTCTGGAAGAAAATATAAGTGGATACTGTTTCCTTTTCTGCTTATTGTGAACCATGAGCCAGAGCATAAAAAAGTCTCATCGAACTGTGAAATTATAAATCCAATGGGACCGATAAAGTCCGTTCTTCATTCAGAACCAAACTTATGACAAAACCTGGAGATTTTGAATAACTTACATAATTTCTTGAAAAGTCAAATTTTAATAATGAAACAAATGACATACCAGCAAGATATATGGATGTCAACATTTAAATCTGACTGATGAAAATCTAAAGGATAATTATAAAATTGTACAATTAGATTTTACTTAACATTGTCATTGGAAGAATGAGCCAATGAGCCTGAAGGGCGAGTGCCGCAAACACAAGAGTGAGAAAAAGTTCTTTCCCCACATGTTTCACACTATACTTTTCCTACAATTGCAAAAATAAAAAAAATATTTAGTACTTGGAAAGGGGCGGCTCCTATAGTTAGGCTGGTGACAACGAATCTTAAACGCCCAAAATAAGAAAAAAGTAACAAGCAAGGATCAGGTGGAAAATGTTATAGAGGTTCCAACTTTGAGGAAAAAACATTCAAACACGAAAACACTCAAAATGGTGAATTGGAGATGCAACTGAGTGGTTGAAATCGGTTTGCAATTTGCAGCAAGACGTGACCTCTTAGCGGAAAATGTTTGATAAAATAGTTGTAGATAATAAAAAAATCGATAAATTTTGAATTCAACACTTTTCGACTTAACCTGAAATTGACCATCAAAATGGCGAAAAACTGATTTTTTATTATTTAATTGTTTCCTCGCCTATGAATGTTTATTTACATGAAAATTTGTAGGAATACGTCTTTTTTGGTGTAGAATGAGCATGATTTTTCCGCAATTTAGAAGACGATTAGTTTTAGAGTTATGTACATTTTTAGAAAAATTACCCTTATCTTCCACGAACAATTGCCTGTTGTTTTTTTTTACTTCGAAGGTCTATAAGTTATCATTTTAATGTTGAAATGTCCACTTTTAAATGGTCTATGTAACTTGGTGGTTTATTGTCCGCTAAACCACTTAAAATTGAGAAAAATTTTCTCCATGATTTTCTCAATATTTTCAATGATTTTCGACTCTTTTCTTTATTTTTATAGCAAGATGTAGTTTATATTTAATTATTTACGATCAAATATTTAAATACATAATCACACTACAAAATTAATTCATTAATATCAGTTTTATTCTTTTTCTCAACTACTTATTAAAAACCATTGAAAATATTGAGAAAATGAATCAAAGAGACTTGTTGTCGGTCTTTCTCTATTTCAATTTCGAAATACAAAAAAACACGAAGGCAATTGTTCGTGGAAGATAAGGGTATTTGTTTCAAAAATTTATTTGACTCGAAAACTAGTAGTCTTCTGAATTGCAAAAAAATCATGCCCATTTGACATCAAAAAATGCACATTTCTACAAATTTTCTTGAAAAAATTTTTACGCGAGAAAAAAATGTAACACTGAAAAATTGGCTATTCGCCATTTTGACGGTCAATTTGATGTTATGTCGAAAAGTGTCGAAGACAAAAGTTTTTTATTTGTTTATTATCTACAATTTTTCACCAGATATTTTCCGCTAAGAGGTCACGTCTCGCCGAAAATCGCAAAAAACCGTTTTCAACCACTGAAATGAATCCTCATGTCACCTTCTTGACTGTTTTCGTGTATGAATATTATTTCCCCAAAGTTGGAACCTCCACAACATTTTTCATCTGGTCCTTGCTTAGTTAGGAGCCGCCCCCTTTCTGAGTACTTCAAAGAAGTTCGTGCAAAAAAAAACGTTTAATTCAGAACATAAAAATGTATATTTCCAATAGATTTCGCGACAAACATACAATTTTTACACAAACAAAATTGAAACAAAATTAAAACGGTTTTTTCGATTTTCCCGGAAAATTTAAAGTTATGTGGAAAAATCTCTGATGCAAAAGTTGTAGATATTTTTATTGCCAACTACTTTTTTTCGATATTTTTTTATAGAAGGTTAATTTTTGCTACAAATCGTGAGAAACAATTTTTTCTCCCAAAAGTTCACCTCCTTTCGCCCTTCTATCATAATCAAATCCTTATTTGTCATTATTTATTCTTTGTACCTATTTAGGTAATATGGAATTAATATTGTCGAAAGGTTTCAATTATTAGTTTCAATAACTTTATTGAATGAATTAAGATTAGAGCAAAAATAAAAAAAAAAAATTTAAATCTATTTTGAAGTGAGACTTTTCAGTTGAAAATGGGGTCGTTATTTTTTCGGAATTTAAAAAAAAAATGGAAAAATCTGTATTTCGCTACACAATAATTACAGCTTACTTGAAATACAATAAGTTATATTTCCATAAAATTTCGGGAAAAAAATTAATTTTTGCAAGAAAAAAAATTAAAAACTGAAAAATTGGCTTTTACGATTTTCCAGGAAAATTTGTGGTAGCGTCGAAAAATGTTTGATACAAAAGTTATAGATTTTTTTGATTTCAACAGTTTTGCCGTTAAATTTTTTTCAATAGGAGGTCAACCGCGAAAAACCGTTAAATATCATTTTTAACCTGTAAAAGTTCACCTTTTCCACCCTTCTCCATATATTCGACTCCAATTTATTTTACCCCTCATTCGAACAATATTTTACTCCTTTTCCAGTAGCTCTCATGCTGTTAATTCTTTACCAAATGGTTTACTTAATGCACAATTGACAGTTCAGGTAAAAAGATCTCACTTTCCCATCAACCTTTGAAAAGAAAAGAAGCTCACCATTCCGCTTTGTTTACGATGCAGAGTTAACATTTTTACCGATTTCAGAGAGAACTCAGTCATTGCTTGTTCGTTATGTTAAGTTAGGTGTTATGATTAATTCGTAATTCATGTAGTCGTTGTGAGGATGCACGAAAAATGGGCTGGTGAGGTTATTTTCGCACCAGAGCTGAAAATGATGTCGCATCGATCTCTTATTGTTCATCATCATGAAATTCGTTAATATAATGACTGTCTAGTATAATATAGCTCATGAAAGTAGTAGGAAATGATCATTTCGATACAGGTACCTACCCGTAGAAACTGAAAATCTGTATTAAAACGTTGTAGATTTATAATCGAAGACGCACCTGAAATGAACATTTCTCTTTATAGGTGGGTAGTCGTAGTAAAAAGTACATAGCGCCATTATACAATTGATAAAGCTTTAAGTAACTATGTCACCGATGTTTAGCTAAGAAATGCTTATAAGAAATGACTCACCTAATCCCATCTTACGCAAACCATTTTAATCCAATCTGAACATTTTTGATCTAGAAAAAATGTAGATTATTCAGCCGTCTACAAAATTACATCTGTATACCAGTACCTACTCGCAGTTTTTCATATTTGCTGCCAGAATAAATGTTTTTCACACCACCGAAACAACACACACAATCCGTACGCTTCGTTTTTACGTGATTTTTATGGTTATCACCGACATCACCGTAGTTCCATCACTTCTTGAATTGAAAAAGTCTTCAACACAACCGACACCCACGTTCTAACTTATTTTCACACTTTCGCAGAGATTTCAGATAATTTTTGAAACGAGCTGTAAACATTGAGAACGACCCAGATCACGGCTACAAACTATCAATTCATTTGAATAGTTTGCAAGTCGTTGCAAGTGTGTAAAAAGAATGCTCAAGTACTTTTTCGTTGACAACGAAGTCCCGATTAGCCCACAGCTACCTTTGTTTTTTGGTGGTGATTGGGTTGTGTTGATTCAGTGCTGGTTGTCATTCAAGCCTGGTGTACAGTCGGATTCATGATGAGTGACGTTGATTGGGTTTTGAAATAATGAATACCTGCGGATGCTAGGATGATGAGTCTTATCAATTTTTCAATTAGTATTTGAATAAGAGGAAAGCTGGAATGGCAGTCATTTTATTTCTCGAAATAATTATTAGATTAAAAAAAAGTGTTTGGATGAAAAATCAGAAACTCGCAATTGAACTTGAAGGTTATCGGACTCAGGGAGTTCCACAAGTGAATAATAATAATAATAATATTGTCTATTTGCATATTCATTGAATTAGTTAAAATCTGAAGTGGTAGCAAGAACAGAGCTATGACGAGCACTGGCAAAAAGTGCTCGCGAGCACTAAAGCACTGAACAGTTGGACAGCTTTAAATTTTCCGCAAATTCTGCTTGTTTACGTGAATTCTTCGTTCGGCGTGAAGGTTCCGTGGTCTCCTCATTGTGAACGCAGCAGCAAGTGAATTAGTTACGGTTTAAGTGGGTAAGTTAGAAAAATGTATTTTAATGGTTTCTGATCTAACATTTCATCTATAAGGAGAGCTGTTTAACTGGGATAACAGCCACTTGTCATGAATCCCAAGTTACCGATCATAATGCTTGATGTTTGTGTATTGGTTTCCTGTAATTGAAGTCATTGACAAACAGAACTTCTTTTAGTTTCAGGCAACTTTTTGAAAGATTGCTACTGTGGCATGGTTTGGACATTTGTCCAAACTATCCCGCATGTGTCCAAACAACAAAAAACTTTGTTGCTAAAGTGTCTGAGACAGTTCTTCAAGGATACGGAGTTTTGTTTATGAAGAGACATACAGTGTGTCTCACTTCTCATGGAAACACCCCCGTATCTTCCGTAACAATAGTGGTAAAATGATGAAACTCTCAGGACTGATGGAAATGCTCGAAATGCACCTACCACCTGAATGAAGTTGGCCTAAGTGATATACACTGCCCGCCACTCGCGATGGAACAACCCATTTTTACGGTAAAACATACTAGGGGGCAAAATAGGCTCAAAATTCCTACAGATTCGTGATCAGGACCACCAACTTACTACAGAAACAATTTTTCCCTGAAAAAATTTCAGTCCTGAAAAATCCGAATTTGTCTCACTTCTCATGGAAACACCCCCGTATCTTCCGTAATTTTTTACGTAAAACCATGAAATTCCAGGATCGATAGATACACTGAAAATGAACTCACTGCACGGGAATGGTCAATCTACGTAATATACACTGCACGTCAGCAGCGAAGGAACCACCCATTTTTTCATCGCTACTGGCGTGCAGTGCACATCATGTAGGATGACCCGTTTTGTGCAGTGAGTTCATTTCTAGTGTATCTATCGATCCTGCAAATTTCAGGGTTCTACGTATAAAATTACGGAAAATACGGGAGTGTTTCCATGAGAAGTGAGACAAATTCGGATTTTTCAGGACTGAAATTTTTTCAGAGAAAAAGTGTATCTGTAGTAAGTTGGTGGTCCTGATCATAAATCTGAAGGAATTTTTAGCCTATTTTGCCCCCTAGTATGTTTTACCGTAAAAATGTGTTGTTCCATCGCGATTGGCGGGCAGTGTATATCACGTAGGCCAACCCCATTCAGGTGATAGGTGCATTCTGAGCATATCCATTAGTCCTAAGAGTTCCATCATTCAACCTCAATTATTACGGAAGATACGGGGGTGTTTCCATGAGAAGTGAGACACACTGTATAATGTCAGATTTACGATGTCTGATGAGAAGCCAGCATTCACCAATAAAGACAAAGTGGTCGTGAAATTGTCTACCACTATCATTGACACTCGACGAATATATTTGAATATGATTTATTTTACTATTGATTTGAGTTTAGCATTGTTTAGAGTTAACAATTTTTTTATTGCCCAGTTCTAGTCTGTAGTGACTTTTATTTTTCAAAATAATTTTTCGATTTTTTCCGAACTTTATTTAGTTCTAGTCTGAAGCAACGTTTAAGTTCCTATAATTTTTAAAATCATTTTGGAAGAGTGTATTTTGAATATTATATAATATATACAGGGCGTCCCTCCGGGAACTGCATCGATCAATATATAGAAAACCATAGTTGGGCCGAATTTTAAAATTCGGGAGATTACTATTGTTGATAAGTGCTATCCGGCTAAAATATTTTGAAAATTGTGGCACTTCCAGTTGTACCGGAAGTGGACCCCAACTTCGTTATTTCGAATGGGACACCCTATATATTATCAAAGTTTTAGATTTTACGCATGATTCTGAACACGTTCATGTATAATATCCTATACCCAAGTCTATCTGTTTTCGAAATATTTCAAATTTTAAGTTGAAAATTGCGTTTGCAGAACGAAAAATATTTTTTTTAATTTTTTATTTCTGGACATGATCATTAATTTTCGATTGCGTATCGATTTATTCGTAGGAAAGGACCCAGTTCAGTAGAATTTCGATATCAATTCGATTAGAGTTATACAGGGCGTTCACCAGAAATATATCCGGTTGAAAAAATTATTGTAAGTCCATTTTTTCAAATGGAAACCCACAAATTTTATATTCTCATTCGATTCGGCATCGAAAATAAAGCTAACTTTGAATAATGTTATCTATGCCTACACACAACAGTTTTCGAAATATTGGCGAATTAACATGTCTCAGTTCCAGAAAATCTCGTATTCTTGAGTTTACTTATTCTCACTTGTTCATGGCGCCCGCAGTTGCGTTGGAAACAATTAATTGTCACGGAAATGTCATTGAAATCAATCATGCCGGCTCGTTTGAATTATTCAAATGACGATCACTTAAATCTATTTATTATTTATGGCGAATGTATAGGGTTATCTTAAGAACATGTGATATAATTGCTATTCGGTACCCGCAGAAGCAGAAGCCCTCACAAAACACTTTTAAACGAATTATAGAAAACTTCAAAAACTTTGGATCCGTCAAAGCAAGAGTGCAGGAAACAAGCCAATTGTTGATGATGAAGATATTGAAATTGCCATTAGGGATATTTTGCTGCACATGCAACAATATCTTTGAGACAAGTTGCAAGAGAATCAGGATTGTCAAAAAACTCAGTAAACAGAATACTGCGCAAACATAAATTTCACCCATATAAGTTCTCCATAGTTCAGCACCTGAAAGAAAACGATTTTTCACGAAGAGTGAGATTTTGTGACTTTGTTTTAACTTGGTCGCAAGGGAACGAATTATTTTTGGATCATATTATATGGACAGACGAAGCTTAATTTACAAAGAATGGTGTCTTTAACCGACATAATTGACATTATTGGAGTGACTCAAATCAGCATGTATTCAGGGAACTGAATTTTGAAGAGAATATTTATTGTGCGATAAGAAGTGACAGTGCATTTTTATCAAGAAAACTTAAATGGTAAGTGAAAAACAGGGTAAAGGTAAGCTTATCGGGCTTCTGCGTTGTCAAACACGAACTTTTCAGTCAAAAATCACTCAAAGTATTTCCTTCTTTTGATAGGGCCTTTCTTTACACACTAATCAACCCATATTACACAGTTACAAGCAATAAAAACATTATTTTTCGCAAAAAATCCACCCTTCTTTAGGACAACACATAACCAACAAATCTGTATATTGTTATCATTGTATATGTAGTGGATTGGTAACTGCGCGCGCTAACTATACGAATTTGATTCTGGGCAGATAACTTCCCCTTCATTACTATGTTCAATTGTTTGAATTTCGCCATTTTGGTGTTTTATTTAACCTAAATATCATAAACTGAAAATGTTAAAATTCTACGAATTTCTAATTCAGGTGAACAATAGATTGGCACTTTTTAAATTAAATTGGGACTGTTTTTGGGTTCAGTGTAAAGAAAATACATCTGGACAAAGATTAATTGTTGTATCGATGTCAATGAATAATTAGTGCGCGCAGTTACCAACCCACTACATATAAAATGACAAAAATATCCAGATTTCTTGGTTATGTGTTGTCCTAAAGAAGGTTGGATTTTTTGTTAAAAAATAATGTTTTTAGTGCTTGTAATTGTGAAATATTGGTTGATTAGTGTGTAAAGAAAGGGCCTATCAAAAGAAGGAAAAACTTTGAGTGATTTTTGACTGAAAAATTCGTGTTTGAAAATGGCCAATTTTCAATGTTTGGAGAGCCATATCTCGGAAAGCAGTAGAGAGCGCCACAAAATAATTCCAGATTCGTGTTCAGGGGACAAAACTACGTAAGCAACATAACTTCTTTTTCATTTGCGCAGAAGCCCGATAAGCTTACCTTTACCAAAAACAGATGTCAATTTCGAAACAAGAATAGGATGAGATGTACTTTTTTGCAGGTGAAGGATATTTGAATATTTTGCATAATTTGGAAAATGAGTACTTGGACACTTAAACAATTGCTGATTATAGAAACCTATTTTATTAACATGACGGGGCACCTCCGCATAATGGTCACTTAGTCAATACTCGTTTACAAGAATTATTTCATGACCAGTGGATAGCCAACAATGGACCATTTCTTTGGTCGCCCCGCTCTCTAGATTTATTAGTTCTCGATTTTTTCATTTGGGGTATAATTAAAAATCATGACTATAAAACTAAATTGACTTCCATGGAATATTGTATGCAACGAGTGAGGACTTCATTTTAGAACCTCAGACCCGATTCAATACGGAAAGCGACACATCAAGAATTAGTGAGATGTGAAAAATGTTAGGAATTTTGGTATACTTCTCAATATCGTTAATTGTTCTCTTTTATTTGAATTGTTTTAGAATTTCCTTATCTACATTTTTGTATTGGCAGAGATGGAATATTTTTGAAGTTTTTGTTCAATGCAAAATTCGCACCTGCGAACGACAGATTCTGCAGCTGCACGGTGTGATCTCTGGTACTGCTTGAACAATTCTTTCCCGGAGAGTGTCTTCTCTTTGGTTTTCATTGCACCCTATACAAAAATCTATAGGGGTGACGTTAGGAGAGCTCGCGTCAAGAAACTTTGACACCCTGTAATTTGAAAACGAAGCAAGTTAGGACTCATGATAATGGGAAAATTTTATTTTTGCTTGAAAAACTGATTCTAAACGTTTGGCGGTTTAACCCTGGGTCACCCTGTATATTGCATACTAATAAAATATTTGGGATTCCTCACTCTGTTTCATCGACATTTTCACAATTCTGTATTTTCATTGTCTTCGTGCCTGTCGTAACAATTACTTTCTTCAATATGGTACTGTTCGGAAGTATTCATATCATGATTCTAGATTATATACTGTCGCGTCCATGCGCTCTTGTGTGTGTCTGTTTATGTTCAATATTATCAATATATTTATCAACCTTTATAAACAAACCAATTTTCACATTAATTTAAATATAATGGGTATTCATCGGCAATTATAGTTTATTTGCTCCCCGGGTATAATCATTTAGCCTACCAAATCAGTCACCAAAAAACACCTCAAGATCCTCGCCTCGAGTCTCCCGTCTCAACGATGAAGAAAGACAGAAGAAAACCATTTTTCGAACTCTCTTCTGTTTTCGCCGTGCTATACTCTCGACCCATATACTTTATGTTAAAAACCATCTAAGCAGTGATCAGAACATTACATAATTCATAGTGATTCCACGCTACTAACATAAAATCAGCAGAAGCATTGACCATTAGAGATCTCTGGTAGAAAACCGCTGAAGAAAGAACGTCTCGCTGCCCAGACTTACGAGTACAGGTGAGATCTTGAGGTCTCAGTTCTTTTTTTATTCTGGTCAATTTACAACTCGCCTACTTTCATCTCTTGTATTCTCAAACGCATAAAATAAATTACAGTCCATTAATCTCAATTTTCACGCAAACTAAACATAAACAGCGTGTAATATAACTTCTCGCAATCCCGGGATTGACAGGTGGTTGATGATTCAAAATTCCTGTAATTTTCAGAGAATACCGTGAGAGCCAAGGAAAACTTGGTAAGAATTGGTGGTCTTCTTGAACTTCTGAAGGCGTATGCCTCAGGGAACACCTCCCAAGGCTCAAAGCTTTTCTGTTCGAATAACTTCCTAAATATGACGTTATTTCATACGATCTTTGAGTTATTCGTGGTTATTCGATTGGACACACATAGTGATGACTTATATTAGGAGGTCACGAAGGTTCGAAAAAGAAAGGAGGACGAATGTATAGACAAGTGAAAAGCAGGGGATAGCAAAAAGGGTCAATGAGAGTCACTTGTCTGGCTGCGTCCCCAAAAACTACTACTAGTACTATTCTGAGTTTTGAATGCATTTTCAGAACTCTCAAGATGAATGGATAGAAAATTCCGTATTGACTACAACAAATACTACAAGATAAGAAAGAAGAGAAAGGAAATTCGGCGATTTATGAATTTTGCTTAAAGGACTGCGAGAAGCATTTTGGTCAAACTAACTAAATTTTCAACACTAGAATGATAAAGTGTGGCCCAATATGCTTCGGAGTACGACTACCGATTTGATGACACGGGTTTGAAATAAACTAGACAGGTTCATGACCATATATAGACTTCTGGATTCATTCGAGAGTCTGGAAATTATTGAGTGTGAAAAATTATGATAATAGGTTTATTTTTTCATAATAAAGTTATTAGTCATTAATTTCCACGAAACATGTTTGTCAGCAAATCTTATATAAGTAGGACAAAATCAATTCAGAGAAAGCAACTTCCAAGAAATTTGATAAACAATAAAACTAGTCAATTCAATAACGAGGGCGATAACACCTCAGATAATTATTAGAGAAGGTTAATTGAAAAAAATCAGTAAAACAATTAGTTCAGATAATTTGATGTAGGTGCTTCACTATTCAGATGAATAGTATAAACGGCATATAGAATATAGATGGAATAAGTAGTTTAGTATTCAGCTCCTGCAGATAAAAACTTTGTTGTCAAATTGGGCATCGAGTGTGATTTTGGTGTCAGGGTTAATTTAATGCCTTGAATTTTATCCAAACCAATGGTTCCAAATATTCATTTGATGAAAATTAGTTCTTCTGTACCTACAAAAACAATTCGTGTCATCACAATTGAACTTTGACGTTCCAATTAATCTAAGCTTCAGTCTTCAATTTTTCTTATTTTTTCTTGTGAAAATAAGTGAGCTATTATAATCTTGGAATGATTTTGAATCCCCGTTAATATCTAGAACGAAACTTTTACTGAAATTATTTTCACTAAAGCGGTTCGCATTATCAAAACATTTGTTTTGCTGTACAATAGCTTCTTCAAGTGGAAAAGATAATCTCAATTACATCTTGGCTGTGTTCCTTAAATACTAATCGTTGTATATACCTGACTGCCAATCCCTTCAGACCTTTATTGGCTGAAATTATTATGGATGATTCAGAAACTCAAATAAAAAGGAACAATATGTCTAAAAAAATCATATATTGAGCATGATTTTATGTACACTGGTGGATCCACCAATCCACTAACTACGTTCTTATAATAAAAGAACGTAATGATAAAGTTGGTGGATTGATGGATCGACCAGTAAATATAAAAATATGTCCATTGGTATAGGAATGTTGATGATATTTTGGTTGTTTTCACAGGACAATTGGATCAATTCTTGAAATTTATCAATTCTCTTAAAACATTTTAATCAACTTCACAGTAGAATCAGAAAGCGATATTTAAATAATTTTTTAGGACCCAACAATAAATAAATAAAGTGAGTAGTTAACATGGATTTTCTGTTTTCCACAAACCGTCTCAAACCGATATCATAATTCACGATAGCTCATCATACCGTTATCAACATAAAGTAGCAGCTCACAGCAGTATGACACTTAGGTTAGTTAACATTCCTCTCAGTACATAAAATTTTGACGAAGAATTAAAAATTATCAAACAAATTGCAGCAAACAATGGTAATCAATCGTCTTTGAAAGATAACATTCTGTCTAAGAAGCAAAATAAGAAACCAATTCAAGAAGTTGGTCCGCCTCTAAAAGACCACCAAATGAACAAAAATTACGCATATCGGTGAGCAAATCAATAAAATAGGTGATTTCTTGAAAAACATGTTTTTGATATTGCTTTCAATACAGACAATACTTTAGCCAAACATTTAAAATACGACAAAGATAAAGAGGATAAACAATTAACAGAAGTATGGAGTCTATAAATTAACCTGTGGTAGTTGTCCCAAGTTTTATCATGGTCAAACTGGTAAAACTTTCAAAAAGCGCCTAACCGAACATAGGAACAGGCACAATGTAAATTTTGTTTTTACAAATTCTTATTTTTATGAATTTCCCAGGTTTTCGGAGAAAACTCAAAAGCAGAAGTTATTCCAGCAAGGGAGATCGGAACCTACAGCTTAAGTGAAGTGGTTTTCGAACCGCCTCAGCTCCGTGGCAGACATTGGGAATCGAACCCGGGCCGTCTGAGTGGAAGGCAAACGCTAACCACGACCACCTGGCTTCGTAGTTTTGATATTTTGTAGAGATTATTCGTCTGGAAACATTTAACCTTATATTTTCTACAGTAATACTACGTTTTATATGAGATTTTTCACAACACTTCTCATCCACAGAATGGAACGACTGAAGTTGTAAATCAAAAAGAACACAAAGAGAAATAAATGTATGTTTTCTAAACATTTGTGAATAATTTCAGAACAATTTGTTTCTAAAAAGTTGACAGCACCAATTTTTTTATTTTTCTTCTATAATAATGTATTAGAGATAATATTGTGTTTAATAGTACACTTTAGTTTTGTATTATTCTGAATAGTTTTGTTTAATTTTGTCAACCAATAATATGTACTCACCGTATACAAGGAATGAATGAAAACTAAATGATTTGTTCACAAAATAATCACAACTTATGTTCTATTGTTGCACCACCTTGTGTATTATTACTTGTGGTATACACAAAATATACAAAATCAATCGGTATATTGTGCGACGAATGTCAACGACTTGTGTACTGTTTATGCATAAATTGTAATGAATGGAAGCAATTTGTGTACCTAGTTTGTACAAATTGTGTAGATATTTTAAATAAAGGATGCAAAAAAGGTCAAAAATTTGTGTACCTACTCGGCATACATGAATTGTGAAGGTATATTGTACATATTTGTGAACAAAGCAAGACAGATTTTATAGGTACCATTTTTAATTTTAAGAAAGGATACACTTGAGGCACATAACATCCAAACGGAATAAGATAGGAATAAGCATCAGTTTCAACCTGCTTTCTTTATATCTTATTCTGTTTAGAAATTATAAGCTTCATTTTCCAAAAGGTTGTACTAAAATTGAATGTCATTCAATTAATGTTTATTTCCTCACAAAGGACTGATAACAAAATTAATTGAAGTATAAACTCTAATTACAAATAAAATAACAGAAACAAAAAATACCAAACTAAACATAAATTTTGTTACTTTGGAACACGTTGAATAATAATAAAGATTAAAGTTTTCTTCGTGTCATACTATATTTATTCAAATAGGAGGTTGGTGAGGGGATGCCCTTATCAAACCGTTACAAATGATGAAAATGAGTCAGTTTTTAGGTTTCATGCCAAAAAAAAATAATAGCAAAACTAACCTTCAAATATTCTAACACTTCCATTTGACACAAAACCACATACACATGGGCAAATAATAAATAATAGGTAAGTACACTTAGCCAGCTTCGCCCTTCGATCAGCATAAAACAATCAAACAATGATGGACTGGGCATTTGGAGTATTTGGACATTCAAGATACGACAGGTGCACGTGCGGCGCATGCGTATTCAATGAGGTGAGACGACGCCTTGGACAAGTTGTGGCAAATTACACAATTCTGTTGAAATAGTATACAATATGTGCGTATCAAATAGAAAGTGCACAACGGGTGTAAGATGGGTTCAATGCTTTGTAGTTGTATTCCATATAAGTTGTGTTATGGTAAATGTGCATATTTTTGTGTATTTTTAGGCAACATGGACGTGCATGAATACTATACAAATTGACTTGCACAAATATTTATTGAATTTCACAATACTCATATGATGAAAGAATGGACAATTGTGTAAAATATCTACACAAGTGTGTCTTACAAAACGTTGTGCATGAACCTGCTGCAGTCTTTTCTCGCTGTGAAGGTTTGTTCATTAAATTTGGGCCCAGCTTAAAAATTACAGAATGTTCAATATAAACTCGTAAAAAGTTAATTTGTTGGAGTTTCGTAAAACATTTCCAACTGACATTGAAAGCAGTCACAGTAATGAAAATTTACAACAATAATAAGGATTTATTCACTTTTTCGAGAAGACAGTGTTGTTTTGAACTCGATAACCCCGAATTCAATTCACTGTTTTCCATTCATTACAAAGCTATAAAAAAGTAATATAACATTTTATCTACCAGTTTAAAGATCCATTACAAGAATGTAAATAAACTGCTTTTACTTGAACCCAATATCAAACTCTCTACCTTCATACAACGCATTGAGTTGACATCAATAGTATTTACCGATACCGTGAGCCCGTAAAGATAAATCAAACGCGGGATAAGAGAGAAAATAAAATACGGCTTATCAATCATTTTTATCAAATCGTCTTTGATGCATGAAAGTCGTGAACTCCATGAGAACCCGATTCTGGTCTGATTGTCTGTCCCACAAAACGTCTTCATTTGTTTAATGTACACATGGACGTCTACAACAATATTTGAAGACGAACATGTTTATTTACCATAGATATGGGTCTTTGGTTCACGGCCGATTTCATCGGTGCAGACAAGCAGACTGAGTACACATGAAGCATTCGATATGTCGCTGAAACATCGTTATTTGAGCTTTTAAGGCGTATTTATAGGGGATTGTCTTGTACGATATATTTTCCGGCGGAAGTTTTCAAATTCTGACGGGACATACGTCCATTGGGGGTTATCTCACATCCGATTTGGAGTAATCCAATAGCGTACCCGACTAATAAAATAATGCTATGTAGTATAATTCGAGTGAGAAAAAAGGGTTGTGTAAAAAATCTATGTAAAAACAGTCGATACATTCCGTGTTACTTATTACGTTTTTCCCGCTGCTTGTTGACATTTCTCAAAATTTGCCTGAATTGAAGTTTGTTTTCTTACCCTTCCTTCATGATTAGTCGTTCGCTATTTCATTCTAAGTTGCTTGTACGTGTAACTAAGTTACCGAATAAGCAGACAACAATAATATTCAAAAGGTCTCATAACCTAAAAATTGATATGAATGAAGCTGAAGGTATTACTTGTCAAAGTCAAAGTCATTATTACCCTAGGCATGTAATTGACACTATTAAGTTCCGTTGTCAAGATGAATTAGTAAACGAATCATATAGGCCATTTACCTGTTTTGTTGCTAAGCATGTATGGACTATTTACAGTGTCGGCAGCGGGAAAAAACTTTTTATTTATTCCTTGCTATAATTAGCTTAACTGAGCTTCAACGGCACCAACAAGAAATACAAGAATGAAATGAACAGGAACGTGTAGGAGATGACTTTACGCTGTGGATGCGTAATTATGCAACCAACGCGGAAATTTACGCCAAGACGCATGTACATTTCAGTTGGAGGTGGATGTTCCCCTAGTTGAGGGATATTCGCACAACTATTTTCAGTATATCGAAGGAAATCTTACGCGCTAAATGAAATATCATTTCAATTGCGTATAGATACTTTTTGCAGTTTAAAATTTGAACGATAGAAGTAAAATTCTCATGAATCTGAAATAAAATTCCACTCTAAGCATTGAAAATACATTGCAAATTTAAAACAATTTTCTCAGTGTGATTTGTTCGAATATTTTCTTTCATTAACAATACAATGGATCAAGAAGAAGTTTTGACCATGATGGATTTCATTATAGTTGTAACGATTTTCTCCACATGACATAATTCTTAATTTCTTAGTTGACGTTAATAAACACCTTCTTAATTGCTTATTGTTGATTCTTAATTGATAATTTTGAATTCTTAGTTTAGTTGGGTTTATAAATCCACCATTAGTTATTATAAATCGTACACCATATTAAGGTGCATTTAGTCAACATCCTTTTTTAATTGTGCTTAAATATACGTTAAAAGCGAAAATTGAATCTGTTATATCAAATGGTACCGTTTATACAGCAAAGTTAAGTTGATGCTAAAAACCTTTGATGTTACCGTTATGTTTATGATAATGCTTGTGCTGAAGTTGGCTAAATCCACCCTTAGAGTATTACCTACAAAAATGGTATTTTCAGATTTGGAAAATTATATTTGTTCTTGAGACGAAACTCTGATGGATACAAACCAGAGAAAGCAAAACTTTTGTCTGAAGAAGTAACTCAGTTTTTGTTTTTTGTCAGATGATCATACATGGTTGCTTGGAGAGGTTGTATTAATGTGTTGTATTTTTGGCGCCTGTAGACGTGACGAACTTATTAAGCTGACTGTGGATGATTTTGAAGGCACCAGTACCAGAGTTTTGGTTACAATGAGGTATACTTAAAAAAAAAGGAACAGGGTATTTGTCATTCCTAAAGCAGGACTTTCTTTTGATGCCTACGGTTTATACCAAAAATACGTAGATTTGCAGCCATCAAATTTGAAAAATCGGCGATTCTTCATTGGTTATAGGAATGGTAAATGTGTAAAACAAGTTGTGGACATTCATACTATTGGAGCTGTTCCAAAGAAAATTGCAGCATTCAATTGGAAAATCCTCAGCTCTACACAGGGCACTCGTATCGAAGATCCTCGGTTACTATGCTAGTAGAAAATGGTGTCTTAAAAGAATTAGGAGGTTGGAACTCCTCTGCGTTGGCGGAGTCGTATATTGAAAATTTAATTTCAAAAAGAATGAAGATAAAGGAAAAAAGGAAAATAACTTGCCTGAAAAAAAATCCGAATTCCGAGATCGAACTCACACCGAGATCGAAGCCAGATTGGTAGGCAGACTCTCTAACCGCAGTTCCTTGGGAAGCTTTGAATTGATTGTCTTTAGTTTCCATCATGCAAGAATAGGTTAGTTTTCAACAAAAGCTAGGGAGATCGAGCGTTTTAACAATATCTGAAAGCGTCAAAGGCTACTTTGGTAAGCAGTAGTAGAAAAATACATTTTATGAGGAGTAATTTTCTAGTATGATCTAACCAGAACGAACTAACCTGACGTAGATATTTAAGTGCGTGGAAATTGACAACGTAGTTAGGTTTTGCACCACTTTTCCTTGTGAAAATACATTTTATTAGGAGTCATTTTCCAGTATGATTTAACCAGAACGAACTTACCTTTCGTAGGCATTTAAGTGAGTGGAAATTGAAAATGTAGGTAGGTTCTGCACCATTTTTCCTGGGCGTAAATTACCTTTCAATTAGTTTATCATTGGGGGCCGAAATAGACATTTATCCAAGCTCATTAAAATTCATCTTACCCGGTATTTCCAGTCGCCCGTCGCCCAGTATATTGATGATGCTTTACCGCAATAGTGCGGTAAAGAGATCTGTTTTAAAATTTCAGTTTATTCAATCGGAAAGGAAACGAGAACTAATTATTTATCAGATAGACGTATTAGAAATGATATATGGAATATCGAAACAAAAAAAGAATTATTTCCCTACATGCAAACTCAACAAAATCAATTTGAAATGAACGCGTCAAAGTTGACAGTTCGCATATACAGTAACAATCGAGTCACAATAAATCAAAAATGGGGATACTTCCAACCTTTGCAAAGTTGGCTTATTGCATGATTCTAATATCATTAATTTCAGTAAGTGAATAAATAACGTTATTAGTAGTAGGTGGAGTATTGTGGGTGATATATTCGTATCCTAAATTCATATTACGATAATCGATGGAATATCATACTCTGCCTAACGGCTTCGATTGATAAATTCCCCATCTCATAGCATAATATGAATTTTTATGATACATCGTAAATATTAAAACAATACTGTTAAAAATGTTTCCAATTCCAAGAACTTCATATGGAAAGTATTAGGTATTTAACTTCCTACTGTGTTTTAAAAACGTATTATATTAAAAATATATTTCTTTATAGGTAAATCATTATTCATCAATGAAGACAATAACGAACTCACTAATAGGCTATTATAATCTCGATTGCTTCTCGAATTTAATTATTTCCACCATCAACACTATTAGCATTTTCGAAGACACAACACTATCAAGTGTCATAGCGAGCAGGAAACTTCAATAGCTAACCTAATAGCAAAATTCCTTCGATAAAATCCAATTCACCACAGAATAACTTTGAGTCATCTCTCATACTCACGGGATCAATCGACTATTCGGGATATGATTGAGAGTCTCAGAGGAATTTAATCCTTTTAAGCCCAACGGTCCTTCCTTTCGTGCTGATGCAACCGGTAGGGTATTATAAATATTAAGATCTTTTGCAAATATTTCGATTCCCTCAGAGACCGGTCATAAATCATGAATCGAATGGGACATTTTGAATGAAATGCACAGTCGTGTCGGAACAGGACCGGCATCTGTAATTTTTCCGTCCCGCACTTTGAAGATGCTACCTTCCAGTATCTTATAACTGATGGAAAATAATCATCGTGAATTGATAGCTTTTTCAAAGAGCAGTTCAATAAATATCGTAGTCATAGGTAAATATTTTTTATTATTATTGATAAATTACCTGTAGAGAGAAAACATTGATGACTGCTGATTAATTCGGACAGGTTTCAAGATGTGCATCCATTTTTATCGCAAAAAATTGCATCCCTATAAACACACACACGTATCATATACGTTTAAATGTGGTAGTTGACGTTGAGGAGACGTTACTCGTTGAATTTCGCAACGTGACTTCCGTAACCCAAATTCAACTAAACGTTGATTCTACCTTTAAAGAAGGTATATGATTCAACTCGTCACTTTTGCCACCATTATCAAACATGTCCTTATCGTGTTTACACAACGTATATTCAATTAGAACTGAAGAGACATTACATAAACGTTGAATAGTACACTATCAAACAACCCGAGGCTTTGGGAAACCTGTATTCTACGTTTCAGTTACTCTTTTTAGCTACGTTGATGGAACGTTATGATATTACGTATTTGATGCGGTAGATGAAGCATTCAATAACAACTTCATCTTTCAAGTAACTTCGAGGCAACTATTTTGATTGCTTATTTTTCAACATTGTTTCAACTGATAGAAAACATCCATCAGCTACGTTGAAAATCAATTGCTTCGTTTACTTCATGTCAACATAACTAGTCTTCTTTGGACAACTTCAACGTTTATTCAACTAGACATATACATCGTAACAAATACGTCACTGTAGCCACTAATATGAAACTTCTTCTTTTCGTGGAATCTCAACGTATATTTAACAAAACTAAGAAACGTTTCATAAACGTTGATCATGACATTATTCATAAACCCGAAGCTTTGAGCAACCTATTTGTTACGTTTCAGTAACTCTATTTTTCTACGTTTATTGAACGTTATGACTTTACGTGTTTGTTCAGTTGAAAGGAGTATTTAATAACAACGTAACTCTGAGACAACCATTTTGATTGCTTACTTCTCAACGTTGTGACAACTTATAGAATACACATACAATAAGGTACATTGAAAATTAATTGCTTTTTTCACTTGATTACGGCAAAAATAGTCTTCTTTGGGGACCACGTCAACGTTTTTATTCAACTGGATGCACATCGTAACAAATATCATCCTGTAAACTCCATTATGAAATTTGTTCTTATCGTGGTTTCTCAACGTTTATTTAACAGAACTAAGAAACTTCGTAAACGTTCAATATGACACTATTCAGCAACCTGAAGATTGTAGAAAGTGATTTTCTACGTTTCAGTCTTCCTTTTTTTTACGTTTATCGAACGGTATGGAATTACGTGTTTGATATGTTGGAAGAAGTATATAATAACAACGTAACCCCACGTAACATCGAGAAAACCATTTTGATTCCTTATTTTCCTACGTTGTTTCAACTGATAGAATATAACATTTATGAGATACGTTGAAAATCAATTGCTTTGTTCACTTGATTTCTGCAAAACTATAGTCTTCTTTGTACCACTTCAACGTTAATTCAACTGGATGCATACATCGTAACAAAAAGAACTAAGAAACTTTGCATAAACGTTAAATATGACACTATTCAACAAACCGAAGTAGCTCATACTATCTACTTTCATCTCTCATTTACTGAGTATTTGTCGTTGAAGATTCGAGGCCTATGATTTGAACTTTTTTTTGAAAAAAATTATATCTTACTCATCTGTCATTTAAAAACTTAATGAGTATTTCCGATTATTTCATAATTAACCACTCATTGGCAACGCTGCACGATGCACCGTCAGAAGGGGTGATCACGTTGACGTTGAACGTTGTTGATGAAATAGCCAGTTAGTTCTACCGCAGCCGCCATCGATAGTGTCCCGGCTTTTATTCTTTTTTAGGGTTATGTGTGCATGTGTCCCACTCAACCAGAGGATAATTTAGTAAGTACCTACCTACCTTGTTAATGAACTATATATTGCGCAAACTTCAAATGTTTCGTTATAATCTTTAATATTATATTTGGCACAGTCGTCTTAAGAAGGTTGTGAAGTTTGCATGGTTCTTTACAGCAATTAGTATCAGCGATTTATCAGAAACACTGTCATTTCTGATGGTATGGAATTATGGAAGTTCCCGTACGTTATTCCAATTTGCTCAAATCTATATGGAGTAATTGTATTTCATAGCCGTAATTTGTAGTCGATAAATCCAATTGAGATACGTTGATAAAACGTGGATAATAGGTAGGTAATTAAACACGTTGAAAATGAGTGGATAAACAAACGTTGAGTTCATGAAACGTTGATAAATGGTAGATATCAAACTTGTTGAACATGGACCTGGTTGAAAAAAGTAAGTCGTGCATTTGAAATTTTTCAATTCTTAAGAATAGTTACTAGTTTGGTATGCAGATAAAATGGCGTTCATTAGTATATATATTATTTATATATTTATTATTTGTTAGGTCACAAGATTGAAGTCAATTGGTAGCACTTCTCCTGAAGATCACAGTAGGAGAAGTTTAAGATTCATTTTAACGAATGAGCTGGCTTGCCCCTACAACTGGAACGTTACAGATAAGATGGCTTTCGAAGATATACATGTGATCCAACTCATTTATTGTGAGGTTATCACTTATGTGCCAAATTCCATAATAATTATATTAAATGATTTTTGCAGTTGCTGTCAAGAGAGAGTTTGAAGCAGCAGATCACATCCAAATAGCAGATACTGCAAAAGACTGGTTATATTTTGCGAAGAAACGTATGAATGACGCCATCAACTCTAAACAAAAAAAAGGAATATTTTATTTATATTAATATATATTTTCTTCGATACATCCGATAAGCATAGGAATCTCGCGATGAAGTGATCTTTGAGTTACCCTCTGTCTGAATTTATTTCAAAATAAAATAACAGCAATTACTAAAAAGTCTGTTTTCAGCATTTCCAGTAAAAATTGTTCATACGAAGAAAACCCATTAGTTTTTTGGGAACCATATTTTTTTCTCTAATTGATCTAGAAGCAATGGATTACTGTGTATAGAGATTGAATACTGGTAACGTTTATTGAACGTACTATTTTTGCATTTTGTAACGTTTACATAACGTTTCAGGTGATGACAAAGGTTGATTCATGGTAAAAATACATACGTTGCTTCACCCAGTTCAATTAACGTTGTTTTAACGTTTAAATTTGGTAGTAATATCGATTGAAAGGTATTAATATTCATCGTTGATTCAACCAAGAATATCAACGTTACCTAATTACTGGAATTCTACGTTTGATTCTGGTGGAATTCTATGATCATCATCAACGTATCGTAAAGAATTCGTATCTTAGCAACGTGACTTCGAAACGAAGATAAAATATCGATATGCTGCAGTAGAATATAACTGGATAAAAAACGTTGAAACCCCGTAAAAAGGCATAGTTACGTTGAAACCGAATTATAACGTTATATTTAAGTGGAAATTTCATTACAATAAAAACGTGTTAATAACCTTGAATCAACGTGAAGAGGTAATGTTACTATAAAACCTGAATGAAACGTATTGCCTAACGACATTTTGCCGTTTCTTTAACGATGAATAATTGTAGCGTTACTTGAGAAATTCAACGTTTTTTCCACGTATCTGTGTTTATTGAGATATTTCTCGAAACCAACTTCATCAAGTATACCGGGTGTCCGTGGAAGGTGTCTCACCAGAAGTGACATTATCTTTCGATTTATAACCCAGTGTATTTTCACTTATTTTGTCTCCACATGGCATTCTGAATACAACTACATATCACTTTGTCATTCTTTGTGAAAATGTATGTGATGTGTAAAATTTAATTTTAAAATTGGAATTACATTTTTTTTTCAAAAGGCCACATGCTGGCTCGTTGGGTTGTGAAAGAAGAAAATTTTATTACGAACAATTCGATACCACACATACTATTAAGTTTTGAAAAAAGGGTCTACTAGACTTATGATTTCACAATTTTCTCAAGTCAGTAGTTTTTCTCGTGGAATTAGTGATTGAAAAAAGTATTTCTTCGAAATATTAAATTAATCCGATGATGAAGCTCTTTTGTGTTTATTGTTGATAAAGACTATTGCCTATTACGAACTAGGAGCGCTTGAAAAATTCAATAATCTCGTACATAATATTGTACGGGGGGCAGAAATATATCATTCCAGCTCTTCAGATTTTCAAGTTTTTTATGAAAGGATTCCTAGATCTGGAACAAATAGATATTTTTGCCAGGATTTTTTTTTCATGAAAATAAAAAAGTTTTTTTCATTTATAGCCTTTTGCAGACACACTGTAGACACTTCGAATATTTTTTACTTATCAGTATAACGAATTCTTATTCTTTCTATGAATATTTATATACTATCTAGAAACTTTAACATGGCATATTTATTCATTGATCTGCTGGTATAATGACATCGATATATCATTGTTTTTTAGTGACATTATCAAGTTCCTCATAGTCCTGGCACCATGAAGTAGTTCAGAAAGTTCTTGTACCATAATGAAATTCAAATGTTGAGAGTATCTGAAAGCATGGCATGAATGATCTTTGAAAGAAAAAATTCAAGTTAGTAATATCAAACAATTTGATCCAATATTATAACTTCAGCCTCCGTATCTCAGGGTAAACTATCAGGGGTAATACCACGAGTGCTATAAATACTATCGATAGTAATTCTGTCAGAAATCAACGAGATCAAGTTGCTTGGTAACACCACGAGTACTTTAGGACGAGTAGCAAGATTAGTAGCAAAATGACAAAGTGGTATTACCGGCTCAAAAGCTAGGAACTGCGTATTATCTAGGCATACGTCCCTTATTGGTCCTAATATTGCAGGAAATGAGGGTTTACTATTTTCAAAAACTTCACTGCACACCCAATTTCAGTTGACAGCAGTTTGTATTTGTCAGTGAATAAATAATTTGCTCTTGCAGAGTCAGCAGAATATTAAAGTGGACTTTACAGTCGGCAATTTGTCTTGCATGCAATGAAAGTTGCAAGTTTGCAAGTCATTGCTGCAAGTTTATGAATGATTTTTGACACTAATTATTGCCAACCTGCATATTAGTAAACATTAAACAGTCAGAATTTTAGGGCGGGTTGTACAAAACAAGTTCAACAACAGTTCAAGGAAACTCCCTTCAAGTTGCTAGGGATTAGCCAATGAAATTTCTAGTTCCTTATTAACTGAACTCAGTTTAGTTGAACTGTTGGTAAACTTGGTTTGTGCAACCCGCCCTTAGAGTTGATTAGTTGATTGTGGATTTGTATAGTTATTATTGGTTTCAATTCGTTCCATATAAACATCAAAACATTATATTCATGAATATGTATAACTCAAATGTTTGAAAGATAAAGCTGATATATGCGACCGCATGTGTAGGATTTATTATTACTTGTTCTGCACTATTATTGGAGAAATCAAATAGAACGAGAAAATGGTGGGTGAAACCATAGTTGAATAGAAGATGAGGGAATATTCCACTTCCAGAAAAATTCATTCATCCTGGAGACAACCAAAGTTATTTGAATTTTCTCAGAATGAATTGTTAACTATTCTCACTAAAATTATCCCTAGAATGGCACTTGCAATGCAATAAAATTGAGTCCGGAGCCATTCGCTACAATGCAATGAAAATCGTACCAGCTGATCAAAATAAAATGAAATTGCTGTGATTTTCATTGCATGCAAGATAAATTGCCGACTGTAAAGTGGAGTTTAGGCAAAGAGTGCTCATCATTTTTCATTATTAAATGTGCAAAAAGGTAAGAGAATTACATATTTTGTCAAAAAAATCTACAGGAACTCTCGCCTTTTTCGAGTTTTACCAGGCAAACTAAAAATCAAATTTTGGTTTTCGAAGCATATAATTTTCATTCCAGTAAATAAAATTAAAAGGACAAGGAAACTTGCACCTAGCTGAAATTTGCTAGAACGGTGTATTCAAGAATTTTCGATACGATATTTCGTTCCTTCACGGCCAACATCAAGTTATTGTTGAATTATTAAATTGTGGACCTGTTTTTTTACAAATATTGATACACCATTCAATAAATTGTTTAAGATTTCATCAAAACGAATATTGGATGAAAAATGTTATAGCATTATCACTCAATTAATTTTCATCTCATCGAAGTACTAGAAATTGAGTAGGCGGACAAATTATTCATTTCATAATGAATAGATTGGGGAAAATTGAACGAATAGACAATATATATAAAGAACATATGCTCGAATGCTCGAATTCACATCTTTCTTGAACGCACAATTCGTCGGTCTCATGCCAAAACCGCGAATGTGCCAATTTCAGGGTTTTGACTTCAATGTGTGAAATACTAATTTTCTACCAAAATTTTCGATGAAAACCTGATGAATGTGCTAGTAGGAATTCTAATGTAAACGAGTGTGAATTTGCAAATGTGGAAACTTACCAAGGCAAGATGCGCGAATATTCTTAAAACTCTTCTCATTCAAAATGACAAATTGCACATTCGTGCTTTTGGCATGGTATCGACGTATGTTATCTGCACATACGTTTTATGCCAAACAATTTTATAACATAGTGGGGGATATCAAGAGAACTTCATTCTTCAGGTAAGCCCAGAAAAAATCTGAATGAGAAAGGTCCAGAGATCAAGCTGGACGGTATCGGTACATTGTTTCCGATCCATTTTCTTGGGAATGTGGCATCTTTATGTTCACTTACTAATGCTTGCTTATGAGAAGAGACGACATCTTGTTGAAAATATTATACTTTACTACGTATGTTTAGTGGCAACTCATCTGAATAACCGTCAAACTCATTTGATAAAAAACGTAAATACATTTCTCCATTTAAATAGCCCATCATAGGACCTATTAGGTATGTTCGTTCCCAAAATTCCAAACCAAACATTGATTCCAAATCTTTCCTGAAAATTGGATTTCCTATCAGTATAGTTGATGATGTCTAGATCAAAGACTTCTTCAGTTTGTTTTTTAACAATTTTCGAGACACATTTCCAGAAATTCTCACTTACTCTCTTATTGCAACGTATCCTTAGTATCAATAAATATTCCTTTTCTTTTAAACCTTCTACACATTTCACATGATGATGGTCCGAGTGCATAGTAAATGAGAGTAACCATAACGTCTTCCGGGTTAATCATTGTAATTTACAGACGATGGTTCGATGGGCTGTAGATTATGATCATCTAGAACAATTGACATTTTTCCCAAAAATTGTCCTTGACAAAATCAAAATCTGCTCACCTCGCAACCTTGCTTAAGCCGTCCCTGCTCAGGTATAAGTGAATGATCGAGGGTCTCTTTGAGAAGTTTTTTCTCATATGTCAACCATTTATACAAGGGTCGACTAGGAGGGTTGGTAATGGGTATTTTTCACATTTGATGACATTAGACCTCAACCCAATTTTTGAGCTCACCCTGTAGGCCAGAAAAGAAATCTCATGAAGAAAGTTGATTCTATTGACCTCTATAATGATAAATCCAACAATAAAAAAATCTATCGAGCCCCAGGAATACACGTCTCATGTCGTTTAATTTTCAAGTTGTAGTTATAAATTTATTTTAAATTGCAACATGGTGGTTCATCAGATTGAGAAAAAACATCATTTTATTACGATTGATTTGATACCACACACTATAAGGTTTTCAACAAACTTTTCTCGACTTATGGTCGCACACTTTTCTCATGTCAGTTGTTTCTCTCGTGAAATTTGTGATTGTAAAATTATTTAATTGAAAAATGAAATTAATCAGATTATAAAAAAGATCTTGTGTTTTAAATGTTGATGAAGTCTATCGCTCGAAAAATTTAGAAATGCTCATATTATACGGGCAAGCGAAAAAATATCAGTTCCAGCTCTCCAGATTTTCACGTTTTTGATGAAAGGCTCTTATTTCTGGAATAAATAGATCGTTTTATGAAAAATATTTTTTTATGAACAATACATAAAGGATCGCACACCATCTTATGGGAAGAAGTATTTTGATGAAAAAGGCTGGATTTTTGACATGTAGCTGGAGCTATTTTGAGTAAAAGTCTCCATTGGCCCAACTCGATTGTATGACTAGATTTGGCGTAAGAAGGCGGCAAATCATGAATTTTGTAATTTTTTGATAAATTCAGCTGGATATAAAAATATTAATATCTCAATTATATCCAATATTCTGTACGACTGAGCATTCCTGAAATTCACGAGAAAGATTTTTCAATAAAACAGAATTTAAAAATGCCACTGTTCTTCTATAGGGTTGTCAACAATATAATCAATCATTGAATGAATTCGCCTACGAGGTAACAAGTTGATTGAGTTTATCATTGAGGATAAATCAGAATGGTTTGTTGATTGACCAATAATAATGAAGATATGAATACAGAGTGTTTGAAATAAGGAATGGTCCATATTAAATATTCATGTAATTACTCCAAATCACGAATTTTATTATTTTTGAGTGAGTTCAGAGAAATTGAAAACGTTTACATATTATTTGAAATCGATAGTCAACTGTTGTTCAACTAAGCGTCACTAAGATCGTAAATGATTCTTGTATAAAACAAATTCGTCCTCAACAGAGAGCTGATGAAGTCATCTCCAATTAACCTAACTACGTCGTTTGGCGTTAGAGGGTGCAAAATAATAGATTTTGTATTTTTGTAGGATTCAGCAAGCTATGAAATATCAATATTTTTTCTGAGTCACTCAAAGAATTATAACAGATGTTCTGAGGATATTGAGTATATTTCCCTCTACTATATATTTGAAATGAATGAACTGAGTTTACCCATCTCAATTCAATCGTAGGCACGGAGCTTTTAAAAGCCCTTCATTAAAAAACCTAGAGAAACGTATATTGTTCATAACTTGTGCATGACACAAATATCTTTGCTCGAATTCTATTCATAAAGTATTTATGACAGTATTTGTGATGGTCTGTTTATCCGAAGATTTTTATTCTTTCATCAATATCTCGACAACGCCGCAAACTTTTCAAAAAAAAGAAAATATCTCCCTATCTGAAAGGATAACAATATCAGAATCTGCTCACTCCGCAACATTGCTTAAGCCATCCCTGCGCAGGTATGAGTGAATGATCGAGGGTTTCCTTGATAAGTTTTGTCTCATATGTCAACCGTCTATCATGCAGAGGTCGACCAGGAGGGTTGGTAGAACTAATTTATTCATGATGTTGATTAACAGATCATTAGTGGCCGAAATTTCTGGGAAGAATCTTTCAACGCTTGTTTGAGAGGAGGACATCCAGTAAAAGACGTCGCTTGTAGTGCTTTCTGAATAATCTGAAAAATAATACTTCATATCATTCTTAGGATACTTTGAGTTATGGACTAGACGTATTTACGGAGATGAAGTAATCTAAAAACGCGATTTTAAACGCCGGTGAAACAACAACAGCTGGGACTATTTACTGAACGTTTCGTTTTATCACATCGCGAAAGACAAGAGAACTACTTATTTTAAGGTTCCACCTGTGACGTGTTTCATTTGCCATTATCATCGTTCCTCATATTTAATAAATGTTACTACCTACTAGTGTTATATTGTTAATTATTATTAAGGATGATTGTTGATTAAAACAACGTAGATTCGACAACTCAACATGTCCACTTTATTGTTCATTACCGACTGACTTGACTGGTGACAACCGTGTTGTCAGTTCTCACATCCCTACCACAGAACATGATCTTCGACACCTACTGTAGGCGACCAACGTTTGTACTTACAGTAGCCTACGGTACAACTAGGTAATTATATATTTGAATCAGTAAAGTAATATTGCTTGGTGCCAAATGGAACTGCTTTTACAATAAATTTGTCCTGTGATCATCTTCCAAAGTCATCTTAATAGTCTCCAAAATGATGAAATGGATAATTAATTTGTTCAAGTCTTTTGTAGTTTCATACCTTGTTCGAATTTATTTTAATTTTCATTTGAGCCCAATATAGTTATTGAAAATCGTCGTCTGAAATGTCACAAGAACTTTTGGATCAGACAAGAAGTCATTTAAAATCACGAAAAACATAACACAAAAAATACAAAAGCAATTGTAGAACTGTGGAAGAAAACTCTTGAGCCTCAACATAATATGTAATTGAATACGACCATATACTAAGTGTGATGATTCCAAAATATTGTCAAAAATAGATCGAACGCACTGTATATTAAAATATTTCATTATCAATCAATGCGTGGGTAACATTTTACCTTTTACAATTCAGTACGTGAGCGAAGTTATTTCATTTCGAAACACAATTGTGCCATAAACAGAAAACAAGAGTTTTCAAAAAGGCCACTGATAGTTCGATCTGGTAGTCGAGTCGAATTTTGGCGTGCCCGCAGCTGGTGAGGGCTATGGTGGGAGTTTGGAAGAATCGAGTTCGAATACATCAAAAATGTTCCTAAATTGTATATGTCAGTCTTAATTGTGAGTATAAGTCTTTTCAGATTGATTTATACAGTGAGCACGTAAAGGTTGGAACAAAATCGTTATAAACTCGATACGGCCATTGGGGAAGAACAGCTCAGGCACGTCGATTTTCTTTTTCAGCTGCTCATTTTTTGGTATACTCAAATTTTTTTATGACGTCATCGCTGTTCGAGTTATTACGTCATTATAATTTTTTTTGAATGGCATCACCATATTTTGATAATACCTTCAAAAAGAACGCATTTTTCTGTGTATGGATGTCATATTTTTTCTTATGTTACATGACCGTATTTTCGAGAAATAAGAGATATTTTATTGATAATTAGGTCTATTAACGTAAACTTTCGACTTGAGGTATCCCCACAAAAAAAATCCAGTAGGATTAGATCAGGAGATCTAGCTGACCACTCTAAAAATCCTCGTCTGTGATCGAAATCCGGAGTATGAGGGAATTTTTCTCAAGTATCGATAGGCTACTTCATACTCTGTTGTGAAGCAAGTGTGATGTAAGTTGCCTAGATGCCAATTCCGTCGTCTGGTGTTTTCTCGAAGTGTGCAACCGACCACCTGGGGTGGGGCTGTAGGTTTTTCCGGGTTTTTCTGTAGCTTAAATGTGGATACGCCACCAAAAATCAGAAAGTCCTTCCGTAGCGCCACGGCAAATGATAATAGCCGTAATCTACCCGCAGACGAGGATTTTTAGAGTGGCCAGCTAGATCTCCTGATCTAACCCCACTAGATTTTATTTTGTGAAGATACTTCAAGTAGAAACTTCACGTTAACAGACTTAATATTACAATATTATGAGAGAAATATATTTTATTTCTCCAACATACGGTTATCTACAATAAGAAAAAATATGACATTCATAAACAGAAAAATGCGTTCTTTTCGAAAGTATTATCAAAATAGGATAATGCGATTGAAAAAAAAAATGACGGCATAACTCGAACAGCGATGACGTTATCAAAAATCCGAGTAGTCCAAAATATGCGCAACTGAAAAATAAAATCGATGTGTCTCAGCTTATTTTCCCTAATGGCCATATCAAGCGTTTAACGAATTTGTTCCAACCTTTACGTGCTCACTGTAAAAAACGTATCTAGTCTAGGAGAGACATATCCATTCTTTAATTAATTAATTCCTTCATTAAATTCAATCGTCTCAATCTCATAGTTGGACATAGTGAAATAAATGTTTTTATATTTTTAGAGTGTTTTAAATCTATAAATGATCAGTATCTACCTAGTTAGTCGTGAATAAACCCCAATTCACGACAATATTATAATATGACGTAAACTCTTTGGAGTACTGACTTTGTTTTGGAGATGTACATATAAATGGAAATACAATCAAATATCAACACAAAAAAGTGGACCATTTTCTCATATAATTTCTGTACGGACTAGTTAGTCCTAATGTTTTCTCTAATTTACAGTCGAAAAAACTGAGAAAAATGACCTTTTAAAGACTTTTTTATTCAACTTCAAAATACAAAGTTTTGTTAAAATTCAATTTTTTAGTCAATAAAAATAACAAAAGTAAATCATTCATACACGGTGGGTATAATGAAAATAACAAGAACATTCTCCCCCTTGTGATGACATCACATCAAGACTCTTCTTCTATTTTTTTTTCAGGATCCGTTGCTGCTGAGTATAACTTACAAATTTTGGCGACTGGACGTTTATATATTCCTGATTTTGTCTTCACCTCAACAACTCGACATTTTCAGAATCGGTGTTTTCAGCATTTGCCATTTGATCATCATCTTGGTTTCTGAAGTCCAGATTGTGCAAAATGTTGTTGTGGAATTTCTGGCAGTAATCTATTCCACACTTCTGCTTTACTTGACATGAGTATGCATTATTAGATGGCTTTAAACAGTGGAAACACAGCTTCTTGGAAGTTACTAATTTCCACTTTTCATTTATATCAAATTTCTTGAAATTTTGACAATCTATCAAAAGATTATTTCTCTGACAGCAAGGACATTTATCGAATTTCCTAGTGGAAAAAACATGCACATTTTTTCTGGCTTGGAATTTATCGGTCTCATACACTCTCTTCTTAGGAAAATTGTAGTTCGTGAAGTCCGCGCAACTTGAGGCAGCTAATGCGATTTTCCTCACTCAAATGGAAAATGTTTTCAAGGTAACGATTTATCCAAGGGGAACTTCTTCGGCCCATTTCAGAAGTAAAAAAGGTGGTAACTTAATCACAATTTCATTCAATATTGTTGGGTTAGTCATATGTCCCGTATTATTGAAAAGTTCCATAGTCGTCAACAAATTTTCGATTACATTAGAAAAACGTAGATTTGTTTCAAATTTTCCTTCTTTCGGAGGAGAGGCTCACCGAACTTTATCTACCAAATTCGAAATTATGAATTCAGGTCGTCCAAATGTGATTTTCAGGGTTTCCATGATGTTTTTCACGTTCTCTGGCGCAACAAGAAGCAGTTGTACTGTATCCCTTGCTCTTCCTTTCAAACACTTTTGAAGGCATATTATATTCTCTTCTTCACAGATATTGAACATGTTTGTAGATCGTTCAAATTGACTTTGAAATATTGGCCAGGCTACTGGATTTCTATCAAAAATTGGTAGTTTATATTTGAAACTATCAGTTTTGTCAGTAAGTTTCACCTTCTCAGAGTTCACTTTCAAAGCTTCACAAATCTGATTTATATTTTCAGTAGTCATTGTCAAAACATTATTTGTTGTTGGCGGTACAAAGATATTTTCTGCATCTTCGGTTTTCCAGTTATCCACTTTTTCGTGAATGGTAATTTTTTTTCAAGTTGAAGATACTGGCTGCGCCCGAAATCGTGGAAATTTTAGATGAACCTTCCTGAACCAATTCACGTTGCAATTGGGCTTCCTTTCTTATCATTTCAGCTTCAATTTCAACCTTTCTTCTTTCTAATTCAGCCAGGTTTCTTGCTTCGTTCAATTCTATTTCTAACAGTTTTCTCCTTGAATTCGACGATTTTGTCAATTTGGATTCAATTCTCGAGTTGGCTTTTCCCAGGTTAGATGAATCAGCGGATCCTTGTGATCCTATGCACTGTTTCATGTTTTTGTATGAGTTATATCTTTCGGGGGGATCTCCTTTAGTTTTTCGTTCACTCCTTCTTGGGGTGGACATGATTTTACGAACGTATTTGCTCGAAGGACCAATTTACGGACTAGTCAGTCCTAATGGGATTGTTTTCTCTAGTTTAAAGTCGAATAAACTGAGAAAAATTACCTTTTAAAGACTTTTTTTATTCAACTTCAAAATACTAAGTTTTATCAAAATTAAATTTTTTAGTCAAGAAATATAACAAAAGTAATTCATTCAAAATAATAAAAATAAAAAGAACAATTTCTATACCATAAAATCATATAAAAATTAAATAGTCTGCATACTGTTCCCTTTTTCTTTGACATCAATATAACAAATTACCTGCTGTAAAATTGTCTCTCATTTGCCGTTTTTTATTTCTATTCTTCCATTCTGACCAGACAGATGTTCATGAATTTCGAAAAAAATTTCAGTAAAATATGAATTTTGCCGTTATTCAATGAAAAGAGATATATACCTAGGTAGTTATACCTGGAGTTTGAAATTGGCAATGTTGAACATTGTTCAAATGCATTCGATTGCGTTTTGTGGTTATGTAAAGGAAAGTTATGGGAAGATATGCTTCATTTATTTTTCGAAATAGATGATAATAGTTCCTACGGATTTCATTAGAGTGGATCAATTCAAATAACTGTAAGCGTTGGATATCATCCTGTAAAAGTAAGAATTATGGAGTGAAATATATTACAAACAAGCCCTTTATTGAATGAAACTCACTCAATTTTCAAAACTATTCTATCAAAGGAATACAAAATTCATTTACTTTCATCACTCAATAATAATAAAAATTCCGTTGACAGAGCTCATGGGTAACTGAAGTTTCTTTTAATTTTCCACTTATCTAAAATCTGAGTTAAATTTAATCCCCAATGTCAAAATATCTTTTGATACTCATGCACCAATTCACTTCTAATATGCTCGTTTGCATCTGATGATCATAATGGACATGATTTTCATTCTATTCGATTTTTAGATTGTTAGTGCTATGTGCTATATGCTATTTTCAAAGGAATGAGTGCAGTACGTCTTTTGAAACATATAAGCATTTGATTCAAATAATTCCTTCCGATACACCACTTTTATAAACAATACCATCTGAGCTACAGCCTATTCTCGGATATTAATCATTCACAGAAAACCCACATTCTTCCAACTAGTAACAATTTTTCTTTATAGTTCAATTCAAATCATCATTATGCCTTTTTTCCATCTCATGCCAGGTAAATGGTCCAACTGCTGGCGAGTGCCACAGTTTACAAAAAATCTACTGATAATGGCGCTTCTTAATAAGAATTAATTTAATCTCGGTATTATAAGTACCATTCATCATCATGTAAATTAGGTTTATGTATCACTTCTATTACAGTATTCTTTGGACAATATTCTCGATCCAAAACTAACAGTTTTATATCCCTCAAGATTTCAATATAGATGTGATGCAAGGTGGTTAAAATTTAAATGTTACTGGAGAAAACTGTAAAGCAGCCATACCTAATTATAGTAGCAGGATTTTACGTTGCCTGCCTTGCATTCACAGAAAGCGTCAATCAGTTTGCTGGTATATTTGAAGAGAACTATATATGGCCTATATAGCATTTTCCTATTGCTAACCTCTACATTAGAATTCAAATAATGAAACTGACTACCACATATAAATTTTATAACATGATCACTATTGAAACATAATTTCCCTCGTACTGGTGCCATACTCTCATCCTCTGTATCCACATTTGTGTCGAAGTGATACTGAGAATCAATTGATTCTGGCTATGTTACTGAACTACTTTTTTGTTCAACCATCCATGAATTGATGAATATCAAAGAAAAGCTCCTCGATAAGGAAATTGAAGTAGGATCGACATAAATACAATTGTCATTTCGGGAATCTATGCAGTTATGAACTCTACAGGGAAAAATAAATGGTGGTTATGTTTCAATAAAACGGTCATGAACTATTTACCTTTTCACAAAACCTTTTTTTCATTTCACCAACAGGTAAATTTCTTTAGGTTTAACAATTGAATCATCGAATTTTTTTCACATCGCACGACCAAATAGAGAACAAAATAACGATAACAAACACAGCCTCAAATAGTTCAGCCGCAATCAGCATAGGAAAATTTTTTATTCTATATCTTCTGCATCATCTCAAACCACAAAACAAACTATCCACTTCATTAATTTTTCTTGAAAAATATCCATTTTGTATAAGCAAACGAGTTATATTTCACAGAACCTGCAGGTATTATTCACATACTTATGCATTGTGATGAATTGGACATGAAAAAACTTTCAAATTCATGATGGCTTGTTTTGTATGTATTACTCGTATCGTGGGGTTCACTTCATCCACGCGAATACTAGCGCTACGTAAGGGATCAACTGAGAGTTAAATAGTCATGAGGTCCATTCATCGGCCTCGGGATATAACTCCCAAAATTTCAGCTGACAGAAAAAAGGAGCTGAATATTTTTTCACGTTTATTACCAATTATAATATTGAATAGAACATACATAGAGAATGAAAACTGCAGCAGGTTTATGCACAACGTTGCGTTAGACATAGTTGTGCAGATATTTTACACAATTGTACAATCTCTCATGATAAGTACGCGTTTTGTGAAATTCAATAAATATTTGTGCAAGGCAATTTGTATAGTATTTATGAACTTCTATATTTCCGAAAAATACACACAAATATTCCACTCGGCAAAGGCGTCGTCCTATCCTACTAAGTACGCACGCGCGACGCATGCATCTGTTGAATCTTGAATGTCCTTATGTCCACCATTGTATTATATGCCGATCGTTGGACGAAGCTCATGGAGAAGTAAGACTTCTTAGTACTTACTTATCATCATTTGCTTGTTTGTATGGGTTTTAGTGAAATTGCCACCATTTTCGAGTCTGTGTTGATAAGATCGGAGTGTTAGAATAATTGCAGGGTTGGGAACTGTCCGAATTGATACCAATATTTGGAGTCACGCCATTTTTTGTTACAACATGAAACCTACAAAATTACTAATTTTCATCATTCCTAACGGTTTGAACATAACAAACAAAAAAAGCTTTTTGAAAGGATTAGGAAAAGTTATCAATTTGAATACAATAAAATAGGTATTATTCTTGCACATAGCTTTCGAATCTGTTACTCACAGAATAAACTACGTCACACATCTCAGCAATAATTTTTTCCTTCTAGTGCATTTGAATAAAAGCTTGTCTTTTATATTCATAACTTTTATTCTTATTATTCAATACGTTTTGCGATTATAAAATTATGAAAAGCAATCATGGACAAAATCTCCAAATTTGTATTTTACTATACTAATATTAGGTGGTGTGATTTCATGTCTGACTTCTTGTATTCAATGATTGTTTCACTCACATTACTTTGTAGAGCAACACATCGATGATGATGCCCTCTAAAATTTAAGAAATGTTGACATAAAATAACTGATTCCAGTTCATGGTTTTAGTAAAAAAAACCTGAAGAAATAAAACGAATACAAATCTGAACAAAAGCTAAGTCTTTGATTATTTCAATGCATAGGAACAGAGTTGATTAAATTGCGATTTCAGGCTGTGAAAAGTGAAAAGTGATTTTGTAATTCTAGTCTTTTTATTTATATATAGAGTTTATAATTCAGTTATTCGCTCTTTTTGATTAAATAAACATTATTCGAGTGATAATAATTTGATTTCAACCATATATTTCTGAACAGAATATGATATAAGGAAGAGAATAGGTTAAAAGTGCTCATTCTTATCTTGTACTTTTGGAAGTTATACGACTTGAGTGGATTATTCTTTCTGAAAATCATAAATACTAATTTTAAAATGTGTGCTTGCTTTGTACAAAAATATATATAATATAATAAATATACCCACACAATTTATGCATGTCTAATTCACAATTTGTGACAGTTTTGCACCCTATCTTTACAATACTTACAAAATTTGTACAAGATGAGTATACAAATTGGAGGCATTCGTCGCACAACATACTGAATAATTTCATATACTTTGTGTTCACCACAGGGTAGTGCAATAATACAACATAAATTGTGTTTGTTTCTTAAACAAAATATTTTGTTTTTATTCATTCCTTGTATCCAGTAAGTACGTAATATTTGTTTATAAAATTGAACAAAACTATTATGAATAATACAATACTGAAGTGTATCGTTTATACACAATATCTCTAATCCAATATTATAGAAGAATAAAGAACAAATTAGTGCTGTCAACTTTTTAAAAACAGATTGTTCTGAAATTATTTACTATCGTGTAGAAAACTTACATTTATTTTTCTCTGTGTATAATTCAATAGACGAACTATCATAAAAGATCTTTCCCTATAGATTCATAATCTCTTTTAAAAACTCAAACATTTCTCCAGACATATCCCGACTGACAACGAAATAAAATCGATATCACTAGCAACTCACAGCCTTAATCAAGAAATTGACCATAGATCATTTCCAGGTCACACTTAACTCCAATATCCCCGTTGCTTTTCCGTTCACTTCTCCAAAAGAGTTCGCAGCAAAAAGCATTATCCCGATAAAATAGAAAGCTATATGTCGAGGAGAAAAATTCTGGTAATAGATTGATAAATACGTACAAATTAACGTCAATTAACTGGGATTAGGGAGTCTGGCCTTTCTTGGAAACTATTGACAGCGAAGATCGATGAGCGCCGTTTCCATCCATCAACTGGACAGGACATTTTCTTTGATTTTATGTTGAGCACGTAATTCGATTTCGTTCCAGAATGGTACGGTATGGCAGTTGTACCTTTTGAATAGATGTGGTATCGAAGTGAAATCTGTGAAAGATGAATTGAGAAGGAGATATTACGTGCATAAAAAATAGTCACACTTGGTTAGGTGAATGTCGATCGAGCGAAATGTTTTTTGATGAAGCTAAAAAGTGTTTCAGAAAATATTGACTGGATCTTTAAGTGTCAGTCTATCAACGTAACGTATTTGTTTATAATATTTTGTGGTTTAGTCATTACTATTTCTCAATATAGGTCGTCGTTTTGGAATATGTCAGAACTACGTTTCAATTACCATAAATGGAATCGAAGAATAGACTTGTAGACCAGTGCTGATGGACACCAAAAAATATTGATTCGAAAAAAAACTAAACACCACGTGACCTACTAGAAGATGAAAAAAATAGTGTTCGAATTACGGGAAGAATAATTTGTAGTCGACAAAATTGAGAAGGGTGGAACGGGGTGAACTTTTAGTGGTTGAAAGTGATCCTTCACGGTTTTACGCGATTGGCAACGAAAGTTGACTCCTATTGAAAGAAGTTGAATGGCAAAATTGTTGATAATAAAAAGGTCTACATCTCTTTTGTCTAACGTTTTTTCACGTTAACTAACATTTTCCGGGAAAATCGGAAAAACTGAATTTTTAGTTTTAAATTTTTTTTTGCCTAATTTGACGAGAATATAACTCATTATTTTTTAAGTGGGTTGCAATTTTTTTTGTAGCGAACTACAGATTTTTCCTTTTTTTTTGAAAAATCGTACTCATTTTCGACCGAAAAGTTTCACCAGTGAAATTAGTCTTTTAATTCTTTCCGTTGAAGAGTTCACTTTCAGGTTATGTAATAAAAGAGAAGCACTACACTGTTGGAAATTAGTTGTTACTTTCAACAACTTCCCATATTGTTGAAAAATTGTAGTCGGATTCAACAACTATTATGTATTATTTTCACTACCGATATTTCGGATGTAGTTGTTAACTCGCTGAGTTATTGAATTCACTACTAATACTGTCAATACAGCAGCCACAAGTCTGCATCAAACGACTACATGATGTTTTCAGCAAAATAACTAAATATTAATTGGAAACTGACAACAACGTATTGTAACTGAAATTGCCAGAATGTGGTACTTTTATTGTTTGACACGTTTCTTGAAGAACAATACACAATCTTGAATTCATTTCCATCGCGTTGTTATTGAAACAAAAATTCTGGTGTATGCAAACTTCAACATGTGATGGAGATAATATCATATTGTTGTTAAGAATCTTACGGTAAGAACAATAAGGACTGCCCCACTGATGGTCTGGGGACATACACTGCTGTGGGTATAGGCAATTGAGTAAACATTGAACATTTCCTTGTCATAATATATGTCATTCTTCGCAATTGATTCATTATATGTGTCCACAGTGTGTACAATGATTTTCAACATGAAATTCTGAGTTTCCTCGGCTGGAAGCAATTTGCAATCTGACTTACCGATAATTTGAAGTTACATTAGAAGCATTAAATACTTACATCATTATATTGGTATTTTGAGGATCATATAGGTAGGTACCTATTTATTTGTATAAAATAGAAAGTAAATAAAATTGGTAGATACCCAGAAGCCCTTTGGGATCGAGCCCAAGTGTAGGTATAGGTACCTAGTAAGATAAAAAAACACTCCGTGAATCAACTTCAGTCGATAAATCTTAAACTGTTATTTTACAATTCATTTAATTGAACTGGATAATATAACCATTAGGAATTGTCGAAAATGAAATTAAAACGTAGAGAAATAGATTAGGTAGAACAACATCTTACTGTTGAAGGACGATTAGTAAGTTGCGAATTTGTCGATTTGTGTTGACGAATTACCATCACTTTGTTTCTCAATTCACAACAGTTTATGCTCTGTTACAAACATTTTCGTGTTACGTTCAGATTCCATGCATTTCTGAACCCTTCGTGTATAGTCGTAACTTCCCGTTTGTTTTCCAGCGAAAATATTTCTACTGATCTGATCAGTTCTTTGCCTATTTGTATCGTGGACGTAGCGGTTTTAACAGTTACGCTGATTGAGGGTGTGTTAATGTGTTGTAAGACAAATACAATGGAGGCAAGTACCTACTAGACATTTTTTCACTTTGTTTTGCGAGTGGTGTGTACTTACGTATACCTACTGTAACACGAATTACATATTTTGCAAAAATATAACTACCTTGCTGTGTTTTCATTTTTATGCAGATTTTTACTTGATTTTATGTTCATTCTACTTCAGAAGCTCCTATTGATTATCTTTACAAGAATATTGAAGAAAAGCTTTATTCTTTCTTCTAAATTTTCAAATCGTTTGAGGAATAATATTTGTTTGTCATTTACAGGCTATAAATCGCAACAGGCCTACCTGTAGCTGTTCCTCCCAGTTATAAATGAAAACATCAGAACAGTTTTGTAGTACTGAAAGTTTCAGAAGTTTTGACCGAAGTTTGAGCTGCTTATCTGATATTAGTAACGAAAAACTTCCAAGAAAAATATCTAAGTAGAGTTGGAGAAAAATAAAAGTACAGGTAAGATTCGTTCGAATAATATTCTGATATTTGAGTTCGTACATCCTAGTAATTTTTATCGTCTATTGAACTGATTTTTCATGATTTCAGCATCATTTCAAAATGTTCTTTTGAAATTTTGAAATGAAAAATACTTTTCACCTTCTCATCGTTTCAGGAATTGAGCGAGTAGATATATACTCGATGATCCAGGAGGAGAAGTTGTCTTCTTCTACAGGACTAATAAGACTCTGGATGACAAACACAGGAAGAGGTTGGTTCACATTGTGGTGAATCACATGCAGCAGGGCTGATTTTCTGCCATCTATTTAAACAACGAAAGCAGCATATGCCTCAGCAATGGTGCACCCAATTCCTGATTTAAAGGATAATACAACAAAGGCCAGATTTGTAAGTCTAATTTTTTTCCTTGAAATCGGTTTCAATTAGATTTTTTTCTTTCATAGTAGCCATTTTTGACCCAGCTTCTAAAAACGAATGATTTTTGACAAACAAGATCAGAACCCTCCGTAGAGGTCAAATTGAGCATCCGTCAAAAACTCATACCATTTCATTTCATGAGAGGAGTGACAGCCTAGTGTATCCAACACTTTTAGAAACTGATTGGTTGGTAGTTGACTGCAAAAGAATAATATCAGCTATATTTCATCTATTACAATCGATTCTAGACATCTTACGAATTCTTCCTCAAGATCGGAAAGGATAAACGCATTTTTGTGAAGTTTTTTGGGGTCAAAATTCAAGAAGTATATAAAATATCTACTTCCTTATTGACTCTATCAAATATACTCTATAATTTCAATAAATGTTATTTCAAAATAACATAATAATCAATTATTATTTACCTTATTTCACAATCGAATTTCATGTTAGTGTTTATCACTGATATCTCGTAAATGCACATTTCAATAACCAAGTTATCCTCAGTAAATTGCATTATTTATTTGACCACTTTCATCAGCTATTGAATGTTTATTTTTTCAGATTTGCCGTTTTCATTTGCCTTGCTAAAACTTTTTCCACCAACCACCATCATGAAGAAGCGTTCTGTGAAGAGGGAGACAGTGAATAATGTCTGGCATAAACTCTTCAAATTTCTGCAAATCAACAAATTTACAATTTTCGTTATTACTGTGTTGTGTTTTTCATTAAAGATGGAATTTTTTTTTCATGAAATAAAATGTGATGAATGATAATCTCATTTTTAATTGTCAAATGAAACCCATCATATATTCGGAAAATTTGTTTCATAACGACATGAAAATATTGGTAAAAGTACAAGAAGTTTTAGTACAATGACAGTTTATTGTAGATAGTATAATATTAGAAGGTAGTGCTCATAACAATTAGTTGAAGTGAAAGTTACAATTCATTATAGTTGAAATAACTTCAGAATATACTGCGAACAACAGTAAGTTACTGCGAATAACAACAATGAGGTTTTGATGATAAGATGATTTCGAATAGTTAATCTAGAAACAGGATGTTAAATGAAATACATATAGTTGCAGTAGAATTAGCAATTTTGTATAGCTATTTCATCATTAAGAAATAATACACTCTCAACAATAGGCTATTTCGAAGATGACAACTTCTACTAGTAACTTCATATGGAATATATTGCCAAAGATACGATTATTTGCAGTAAAATTGATAACTCACTGTATCAACTTTACCATTAAGATATATAGTAGCCATACAATAAGCTGTTGTCGATTTATTCTTTGAAACATGTTCAATTCAAGATTAGGTATTGATAATTCGTTGAAGTGACAATGAAGGTATGTTCATTTTGGAATTGCATCTTGAAGTTTTGACAATAGCGATTATCAGAGATATGAATATGATATTGTTGAGAGAAGCAATATCCATTTTAGTAAAAATTAACTTCAAATGCTTTTGACATTTCAACTATAAAATAGTTGTAGACCCACTGGGACTACATTTTTTTGTTAATTCAGCAACTAATTTCCAACAGTGTAATTTGGAATATTTTTCCAGAAAGCAGAAAACAGATTTTCAAAATTATCAATTTTTTGAATTTTTGTTCTAAATTAAAATCAATGAAATTAACTGGTAAAACTTTTCGAGAAAATTGATTTCATGTTACCTAGACATGTAAAAAAATAGACAAGGACATAACTGAGGATTTGATTATGATAGAAGGGCGAAAGGAGTTAAACTTTTGGGGGGTTAAAACGGTTTCTTATGATTGGCAGCGAAGAGATTTGATATCTGAAGTATTACGAAAAAGTATTTGCTACAATAACGAAACCGGGTGAAAAACTTGAAAATGTGGCTGTCGCTAACATGGCTTGAGATGCACAAATTAATTAACAAAGTGTAATAAGGTTCTGAAATTTGTCATAATATGGAAAATAGCTATTTATGATACAAGTTCGTGAAGTAGGACTTTTTGTATAAGCCGAGTTCAACAAACAACAAAAAAACCTTTTACGAAAGTGTTCCATACAAGTTTTTTCTTCGACAGTTATTACGAGGATGTATTGATATCTAGTTAGCCTAGACCAGTTCCCTGCATGAACAAAATATTGCGTTGCCATAGCAACGAACAATAACTTATTAGAAGTGTCAGTGTAAAGATTGACATAAAAAAGTAAACCAGAGTTACGCAATAAATTAAAAGAAAAAATATGTCCATCGAAATTGTGAAAATCGAAAAATTGGAGTATCGAGCCATCATCATGTACCTACCTGTATTTAAAAGGGTTAAGAGGTAAGCAGATTTACGTAGATATGCCTAATACCCTTGATGATCAATGTCCTTCGTATGCGACCGTGGAAAATTGGACTGCAAGCTTCAAAAGAGGTTAATTTTTCATTGAAGATGATGACCGATCGGGAAGGCCAGTTTCTGTGTCAGTCCCCGAAAATATCGATGCAGTTCATGACATGATTTTAACAGACCGTCAAATTGGGCTAAAACAGATATCTGAAGCACTGAAAATTTCATACGAACGCGTTCATCATATAGTTCACGTCAATTTGGACATGAGAAAAATTGCTGCAAAATGGATCCCCAAATGTTTGAATGTTGATCAAAAGCGAACAAGGATTGTAGCATCGCGTTCGATCTGTGCTCGATTTGAAAACGATGTAGACTTCTTAATCCGAATTGTTACTATGGATGAGACTTGAGTACATTTCAACGATCCAAAAACAAAGCAACAATCGATGGAATGGCGACACTACGGTTCTCCAAGACCTTAAAAGTTTCTTGTCCAAAAATCTGCTGGAAAAGTTCTTGCTTCAGTTTTTTGGGATTGCCATGGAGTAATCAAGATTACTATTCGACATTACTGACCACTCTACGGGAAAAAATTGAAGAGAAAAGACGCGGAAAGCTATCCAAAGGTGTTTGTTTTTGCAGGACAACGCCCCTGCACACAAATCTCATGTTACCATGCAAAAAATTTGTGATTTAGGGTTTGAATTACTAGAACACCCCCCTTATTCACCAGATTTGGCTCCGTTCGACTATCATCTCTTTCCTCAACTGAAAATAGTTTAAAAGGTCGTAAATTTTCCTCCAACGAGGAGGTAATAAAAGCTGTGGAGGTCTGGTTTGCAGAGCAAGATGAAACATTTTTTTTGAAAGGTCTAGAGACATTGCAGACATAAATGTATCCAATTGAGAGGAGAACATGTTGAGTAATAAAATATTTTGACATTGAAATTTTGTTTGGTTCTATAGTAAGCTAAGAATTTTTCAATATATCCTCGTATATATCTACTGATATTAAATTTTGACAGCGGGGCTCTGAAAATCTACAGTGTGAAATAGAGAACGTAATCATTGAAGTAGGTATCATTACAGGTTAAATTACTGACAGCATGAAATTGTGATACTCAGTTATTCGAGAATATCACCTTACCCACCCAAGTAACCAAAAAAAAAACAGGTCAAAAATCCAAATTCACCCTAATAAGTGACCTTTGAAGATATGCATGAAATTAGCCAGATGAACGTCACTACAGTGTGATATTGTTTGATGTTGCCATCTTGTATAATTGAGAAATGAACTTCCTTAAAGTGATTCAAGCTCTTAATAAATTTTTCATTTTGCGATTGTTATTATTCATAATAAAAGTGATGGAGTTTATTTAAGAAAGGTTTATTTAATATTTCATGTATTTGAACACTTTATATACATTTACAATTTTGAATATTTAGCAAAGTTTGTTTAAAAAATAGGTTCTTCGAGACCGGATATTTCCAATAAAACTAATAATATTACAGGTAAAGTAATAACACAAGTGTCGCTAAGTAGTAAATTTTTGCCAACCATAAAACTAGGACTATTTTTCACGATTGTCTCTTAATAAAGTATGCTTCTTTCTATTAGAAATACGAATAAAATTATTTTCCTATCTTATTCTTGTGAATTGCATCAAAGCTGTAAATTTCACAAATAAAAATGTTTCAAACTTATTATGTTAAATGTACCTACCTAATTATTTATCTGATCATTTTCCCGAGTCAGTTATGTATTTGATATTTCAAAACTTTTTTTTATTAGATTTGACATATTGTCTAAATAAACGCTTCAACGTTTCAATACATTACGAGGAAAATAGATACAACCGTGTGATTCTAATAGCGCAAAGAGATATTGATAAGCGCTTAAATATCTACAACTCTGTACAATTGCATCGAAAATAGTTGAAATCATACATTTACAAATGAAAATGAATAATTAGTTCAGTGGAAAATAAATCATTTCTTGAAATTATAGTCCTTCATAAAACCCAATCACTTGATAGTTCATTGTCTCCGAATATCATTGCAAGAAGTCTCAAAATCTCAAATAGGTTTATTGGAATTGGAGAAAACTCATTTAATTTACACAAATTTGATAAAAATCCAGAAAAGTAACTGAGCTTGTAAACTCAGTATCACCGACGAGACGAATGGCTCTTTTTTGGACCGAATCTAATAGTTTCATTGTGAATTTAGAGGCTAGGGGCTGCACTCTATATATGGAAACAGTATTCTAGGACAGGTGCCTTATAAATCATAAGAAACTGACGTGAAGTGAAATAGCTCTTGGATCGAAACAGAAAACCAAGTTTTTGAGAAACATTTTTGGCAATGTGCCTTACATGGCATTCCCATGATATGGTCTTGCTGATGGTATTACCGAACATCGAAATGGAGGACATCATTGGTATGGAGACTCCTGACATAGTTACGTTGGCAAGTTCGGCCTTTCTAGAGATCGGCATTTGGATTTCATACGCATTGAATTCTACTAAGTTGTTGGATCCCCATTCTAGAAATTTTACAATGTTCAGATTTGAATCGTACACGTTTCTTACCCGTTTTCTTCTAATTTCACGGCTGATATCGGAATTTTGGAAGAGAACGCGGTATGAAGGGTACTGTCATCAGCAAAGCCATGCATTGGGCATGAGGTAGGGTGAGTGCGCCAGTAATTGACCGGTTAAGAGTTTTCTTTCACAAAATAGGTTATAGTAATTAAACCGTCAACATTTCATGAAAATTTAAAATACATACAAGAAGAACCAAGTTTTGGGATTCTGAATATCATATACAATATTCTAAAAAACGCGAAGTATTGGGGAAAAAAATAAAGAATAATAAAAATCATGAATCACCAGTAATTGTCCAGATAGAACCAGTATTTGACCGCGGTAAGACCCAGAGGTTGACCACTTGATAAAATGAAAAAAACATATGTTTGTAAGTAGACTTATTGAATAATTTTTATGAAAAAAAACAGATTTTTCTTTGAACAAAAACTCATTTTTAAACTCAAGATTTTAAAAATGTTCAGATGACATCTTTGGGAAATTTATATTTAATTCGAATTCCAGTTGTTAAAACACTTGGGTATTTTAGTTCCTTCACAAGTTGCTCTGCATTCACAACATAATGATTTTGAAAACATTTTTGCTCTCTTCTATTTCCAAGTAGCATAAAATATTGGTACAATATTGTGAACATATTGGCGAAATATTTGAAATGCAATATTGGCGAGAAAAAAAATGTGAACATTCGGCGATATTGGTCCAATATTACTTGAATAATATTGGCGAAATATTCTCGAACTAATATTGGCCTCAAAATATTCGGCGATATTGGTTCAATATCGCTGATACAATATTGTGACAATATTGGCACAATATTCAAAAGTTATATTGTCGAGAAGTAAAATGTGAACATTTTGCGATATTGGTCGAATATTGTTTGAATATTTCAAAAATAGTTTTGGTGAAATATTCTTGATTCAATAATGGCCTCAAAATATTTATCGATATTGGTACAATATCATTCGGATATATTGGTGAATGTCAATATACCTTGGTAAATTATTAAATGTCTTTCAGTTGATGAAAGTGACGCCAGAGTCTGCCTTTTGATCGCCATAACTACTGAGTGAGCTGTCTTGAAAACAAGTTATGGGAAGTATTTAATATACTTTCGTAGGTTTTAGAAGGCGTTCTATATGTAGAGCCACCTAGCGGATTTTTATCCAGGTTTGATCACGATATAATTTTAATATGATTAATTGAATATTCGGCCAATATTCAAATTTCATCTCAATCTAGATCTAGGAAATAATATGAAGACAATATTGTTTTAACGATATCGATAAATATTATTGAACCAATACTGACCCAATTTCAATTATTAAGATTTGTTGAATATTGGCGAAATGATATTCAACCAATGTGTAATTACACTTGGAGACACAATATAGTTTTTATTCCTAAAATCGATATGAGGGGAATATTAGGATTGCAATATTTATTCTAGATGTTGAAAACGATGCGAGGACTATATTGTTTTATCGATATTGGTAAATATCATTCAACCAATATTGACTGAATATGAGTTATTACAAATTTTCGAATAAAGTAAAAATGATATTCAACCAATATGCTATCAAACTTTGAAATACAATATAGTTTTTTTCTCTATAATCAATATGACTGGAATATTTGGATTGCAATATTTATTCTAGATGTGGAAAACAATATATAACCTATATTGTATTATCGATATTGGTAGAAATTATTCAACCAATATTGACCCAATATTACATGTGACAATTTACATTCTGAACAGGTTCAACCAATATTCCACCAATATTATTAATATAATATTGTTTTTTGAATATTCACCCATATTAGACCAATATTGATTTTTATTATACAATATATTTATATTGGCCCAATATGGAACCAAGATTCAGCCGATATGATGTGCTACCTGGGTTGGAGTGAAAGCATGTACTGCAACCTCACCCGTGTCATAAATATTTTGAACAGAGCAAACATAGTTATGGTACGTTTTCTTTCCTGGGAAAGCAACCAAATGAAACTCACCCACTGCAATAACTTTTTTCAGTTTCTTCACTACATTGGCAAGTGGTTCATCTTCAATATCACTGCTTAAATGTTCTGTAATATCACCTAGACTTGATCCACTCTCCTGCCATTCCTCATATTCACTTTCCGAGCCATCTATTGCTTTATCGACTTCCTTTTGAACTTTTTTGTTGAGTGAAATTTTCTTCTGAGATTCTTTCACTTTTCCTCTTGTTTCTTCTTTCTCAAAATAGCCTTCTCTTGTTATCCTCTCTCTTTTTCAATTTTGGCTTTTTCTTTCTCTTCATGGTACTGCAACCACTTCAATGAGGTTGTTGCATACGGCACTCTTTTTTTTCTTGTGAAAATATGATCAAGGAAGGCTACTCTAACTTTTCTTTTTTGTGACTGTGGTAGCAGTACTGTAGTTACAGGTCTCTCTACAATGATATCACTTCGTCTTGTGCATTATTTTCAATTGAAACTTCAGACAGATTTGGATCTTGACCACTTCCATTTTATTTCATTTCCGTATCATTTTTATATTCCTTCACTTCAGTATCATTCGTCTTGTTAAGGAAGACCTCCCTTTCAACTTATTAAATAAAGTGGCATGCGGTACCCCATATAGCCTCTCTGCTTGCCGAATTTCGCATACATTATCGGTAATGTCGCTCAGAGCCTGTTGCAATTGTGTCTTGGTATATTTGAAAAACACCTTCTTAGGTTCAGCCATTTTATTCTAGGAAATACAGTGGTTTTACTTAACCTATGGTTCAAAAGAAATGAAGTCAAATGTAGTACCAGTTTTTGTCCAAGGCGAAAAACCAGTAGTTGCTGGAACCGCCTCGAAATAATGAAATTATTCGAATAAAAACTTAACTTCAACTCATACCTAAAGTTATGAAACACGCAAAACTTTTGATATCTTTGAATCACCAGTAGTTGACCAAAGTGGTCAATTACTGGCACTTCACCAGATATTTCGTACCAGTGGTTAACCACATTAATTAAAAATAAAAAACACTAATTTAAACAGTAAATATAGTAAAAATATTTAACTCGATTCACCTAGCAACCAGTACATCAAATATGTTTCCAATAAAAAGATCAACATGAACGGATGTTTTGAAATTGATAAAAGTGGTCTCAACGTGCTTATTGTCACATCACGTGTTCACTATTATTTAACGAGGAAACATGTATAAACATGACAGTGACCTATTTCTCTATACATTTATTACGGTTAGTGGGGACATCTACGAGACAAAGGACCAATTAAATGAATGAAACATATAGCAACCATCAAAACGTTACAGTTTCCTTATTTCTGTGCATTAAAAAAAATGGTCAATTACTGGGTGCTGGTCAACTACCGGTGCCTCCACCCTAGCTCCCAACAAATCATTGATGTGAAGGAGAAACAGTGTTGGTGCTAAAATAGAACAGTATTTATAGGTAGCGTGTCAGACAAAACTTTAGCCTAGAAAACGCTTCATCGCGTGAACCAGTGGTGACCAAGCATCAGAATGTGTCATGATTAGGACGAGGAACAGATGGCTTCAGTGCTGTTTGTGTTGACCTACCCTTGCACTGATGAGAGGCAGAACCTCGAAAGTAGTCTGCAGCTGGTCACCCTGTCCAAATCAAAACATAATTATGCTGGTTGGTTACCTCAGGCACTTGAAATTGCGTCCTCTGATGCATTGAGGAACGTTGCACAAGTATCTGTTAGATATAATTCAATACCCGTCGTAGTATTAGCCAGGAGAGTACTCGTTTTCTGACAGGTACTTGCCATAATAAGCCTACGAAGTAGGTGTATATGGGAGCAAAGGGTTAAACATCGGTCGGCAACGACTGTTGGTTACTGAACTGTCCCCAAAACAACTCTGTTTTCACTTTAAGTTCAATTAACGTTACTTGAAAAAATGTTGCAATTTTCATTATGCCCTGTAGTTAAGAAACTCGCTTTTTCTAGTCTATTATGAAATTGAGTAAACATCAGATGTTCCGCGAATCCATCAGATAATATGAACTAATTCCAAAATGAAGTTGAAGTATTTTTGCAATAACCCTAGAATTTTTTCATTGATAATCATTTTCACATTCATTTTGACAAGAAGACTGGATGTGTATGCTAGCAATTCATCCATTTCTGAAGTCGTTCAACTGTTATTCCAGATGAGGTGTAAATGTCGATGCACTTATCTCATAATTATTAATTTTACTACCACCGCATGTTACAGTTCCTGCAAAGTGTTTATATGAGTTGCTTCTCCGGAGACTAAATGTTGCTGTAATGCCGCTGAATATAAACACATCATACAAATTTACAGCAGGATGATCTTGGCGCGAGTGAATTTATAGATAGGATGTATAATAACCCTTTCCTTAATTGGATCCAGTTCAGACTTTTTCTTGTACCTGGGAATTTACTAATTCGATGTTTGCCTTAAGAGGATGTTATCATTAATTTGAACAACATACAAATATTGCAAACATTAAACACACGAGTGTATATCATGAGATGTACAGCATGGACTAAGTGAGTGTCGACACCTGTGATGAAAGGATTTATTAACGTAACGTGTAATTTCAGGGGGTTTTATTCGAAGATCATCTAAACGTTTTCTTGAATGACTTGTCTTGTTCTCTCTCGAATTCGTTGAAATAATCAGGAGCATGCAATGTAACAGCATTACTAAAATTTGTTTTGGATTAAAGGAGCCTCATTTTTAAAATAATTTCAGAAATATTGTCTTTCCTTCACCAAAAAAAAACATAAAAGAAAATTTCAGAAATATTTTAACAATACCAGAAAAGACGTAAACTATAATATTATCCGTTCATGTTAAAAAGGGAAACATTCTCAATTGAAAATTGAACCAAACATGATTCCTCTGGAAATGGAAAAAGCCTGTGATAAATTGAAGTTACTTTTCTGTAATATTTAACAGAAAACAACTACTTCCCTGACAAAAGTCACGCTGGATTTTGAACTACATCTGATAGATGTTGTGAAAAGAACCTAAGTTGAATGAAAGAATCTGAAAGTGAAAATTCGCATTTCAAGAAATAATCAACTATCTCAATAAAAATGCAAATCTTCGTTTTCAGATTATGTCATTCAAGTTAGGTTTTTTCCACAATATTTATCAGATGTAGTTCGATTTCCAGCGTGGCTTTTGCCGGGAAAGTAGTTGTTAGATATTACAAAAAATTGTTTCTTTTTATTTCAACTAACTGAATGAAAATGCAAATTTTCACTTTCAGATTTCTTCTCTCAAGTTATGTAGGTTTTTCACAATATCTATCAGATGTAGTTCAATGCCCAGCGAGGATTCGGCCGGGGAAGTAGTCGTTTTCTGTTTTTACAAAAAGGTAACTTCAATTTATCGCATGATTTTTTCATTTCCAGAGAAGTCATGTTTGGTTCAATTTTCAATTGAGAATGTTTCCATTTTCAACATGAATCCCTTTCAATAGAGGTTATCTTGAACGATGGAAAATAGCTACTAAAGTTTGTCTCTCAGTCATATTTTCAATAAAATCAACATGCCATACCCATGACAGGTTTTATGTCAAAAAAATTTTGGAAGTGTCACTGCACAAGAAATAGTACAACAATTCCATCATTACAGAGTGAAATTCCTTCTGAAGTGTGGGTATGATTTCAAATTCTTCCGATCTCCCTGATGAGCTTAGAAGAGTGAAATAGATTTACGTCTACCAAAATATATTGTAGGCCTAGCGAAATAGGTGCAATGCAAGCGTCAATGAATTGAGCGATTTTCTTCGAGTGACACTTCTGAATAATATTTTTCCTTATCGCATTTATAGATATGAATCTATAGAAATATATATATTATATACTTACTCTAGAATGCAAATCCCCATGTCAAAAGTGTTGTAAAAAGTTCAGGATAGTCTGCAATGCGCAAGCGCGTCATTAGTGATTTTTGTAACAGGCCCGGTTTTAGTAAAATATTATGGTACTTGTGAAGATTAACAATGGTTAATTCTGAATCTCGGAGAATAAGGTTGGAAACCTCATTGTGCTTATACCTGTTATTTATATTTAGCCGATTTGAATACATATTTTCACATATTTATGATCCCGAATATTCAGCAAAGGCCATCAGAAAGTAGAGTACGGTTATTATCATTATTTACCGCTCTGAAGCGACTGCTATTTGGTATCACATTCACTTTTCAGCTGTTGTTAACCAACAAAAACCTACGGAACCACCCCAAATCGTCGGTGCGAATTTCAAGGAAGCACTGGATTGGAAAATAAATTGAAAGTACAAGTACAAGTATGAAAATTTATTTCAGCTAATATCATGAATAATTTCAGCTCAAATTGGATTTATAAAATTGGATGCTTGGAAGCTCGAGGTTTTTTTTCTAGAACGATTCATGTCAAAATACGCAACTGCATTTAATTTAAATCAGTTGAAGAGATTAAGATGCTATTTCTACGAATATTTCCATCGTATGTTAAAAATCCCTTATGAAGCGGGACATTTTAGATCAATTACAGCGAAAAATTCCCGGCGGGACATTTTCAGGCTGAAAATTACCCGGTAGGTATCGAAAATTACCCGCTCGGTCCGTGTATTTATAGTAACGATTGTTAAAATGTACATTTGTCATCTTGACAGGCATAAATACATTTTTGTTTTAACTCCGGAAATATTCTACCGAATTACACTCGTGCATCAAAATAAACCTGATAATTTTCTATTCAAGCCTGTTGTCAGTAAAAAAACTGTATTTGGTTATTTTCATATTTTGCTAAAAGAGCCCTCCTCCTTCGGAGTCGGGCTCTTTCGATAAAATATGAAAATAAACTCATGCAGTTTTTAGACAACATGCTTTCATGGAAAATTATCGGTAATTTTTAAGCACTTGTGTAATTACTTCCGATAATTTCACTCGCCTTATGAAACCCAACTGTCCTGCAATATTACGACCAATAAGGGACGTATGCCTCAATAATACGCTGTTCCTAGCTTTTGAGCCGGTAATACCACTTTGTCATGGCAACCACGTAACCAAACAACAACAGAGAACTTAATATCATTTTGCCACTGATGTGAATGTCAGCCTGACAGACTTCATATCTATCGGCATTATCTATAACTATTGAAGAATTCACGACAATCGAACATTTTTTACTTAGTTGGTTCGTGAAATTATCTAAATAAATACTACTCGTGCTCACAATACTATCAATAATTCTGTCAGAAATCTTAAACTCTATCAAATTGCTTTTAGGTAACACTAGCAATTTGATCTCGTTGATTTCTGACAGAATTACTATCGATAGTATTGCGTTCACTCGTGGTATTACCCCCGACAAGCCGTTGGTAGTCTTTTGTATGCAGCTCAAGTTTCGAGACCTGATATTACCCCCGAGTATTTCTAATTGTATTACCTTAGTGCAATTTCCAGAATGGGGGTGCATGAAAAAGTGAGGCCAGAAGCATTTTCCTTATCATCAAAGAAAAGCACTTCCATATCGACATTAATTTTCTGAGGCTATTCTTTGTATGTTTAGTACAAGATGTACAGAAACCATGGTGTTATCACTGATTCGCTTTTGTTTCAACAAAGTTGTTGAGACTGTAATTGCACTGATACCGTAGGCTTCATTCGTCGATGGATGGCGTATAAGTCGAAAATAGCGGACTTTCCAACATTCCGAAGTACTGAGTCATAATTATTTGATTGAAATTTGAATGTTTACAAATTATGGTTAATGAATATCAGAACAAATAAAATTCAGTGTTGAAAATTACATAATATGACACTTGTCCAAGCGTCATCATGAATCTTAGGGTCACTGAATCTAGGAGGTCGTGCCGTCCTTACGTGTATTGCCAATAGGCGTGGTCCAATACTTGAAATAGTTCCAGTGTTCAAATAACCCACAAAACTTGCTCTCTAATTGGTGATTTTATGGGTTATTTGAGTACTGGAACTATTTCAAGTATTGGACCACGCACATTGGCCATACCCGTAAGGACGGCACGGCCTTCTACCCTAATGAATCTGTGATTTTGCCGCCATCTGTGTGCTAAAGAGGTGAAACGGTATCAACGCAGTGAAAATATCACGAATCAAGTAGGCCGTACCTTAACACTTTTGTATGTCGGTTTCACAGCTATAAGAGATCACACCAGGGTGTCTATGTATCTTGGTTTAGTACTTTTTGTAGGAATATAGAACTCATAATATAAGCGGTGTGGCAGAAAGTTGTATCACTCGCCATGCATGCTTACGCAGATACAGTATTGGTACTGCACTAGGTTTAAAATTATTCTATTGTCGTTTTCACATGAATTTTCATAAGGAAAATGTCTGCCACAAATTACAATTTTCTCACTCAAATGTTCTGTTGTGGTCTCTTCTCAAAAATAATAGCCTTTTTTGTCAAGCCAAAATAATATTTAAGCTATTTTGAGCAAAGCACATAAGCATAAGCATAAGCACATAAAAAATTTCATTATTTACCAAAAATGATTTATTTCGCGTATTTTTCCTTTACACAACACTAGGCCCAATTGTACAGTACGGGTTTAAGCTTAGCTCAGCGTTAAGCTTAGTTCAAATGTCAATTTCAGTTGTACAGAGCAGGTTCAGTGCTGAACTTGGTTCAGTGGCTGTCATTTCTCATTTCGTAAACTTAACTTGAGCTATGGATTTTGGTACTAGCTTAAACCAAGGTTTGCTGCGTCAAACGTTCAACCTACAACCTCTCAAGTCTGGGAACTGGTAGCACTGATTTATGATTGTTTAATGCTGTAAACTAAAACTGATTAAAAGTTTTATCTTTTTTAATTGATAGTGAATTTTGTTCTTATCGTTGTGTGCTGAAATAATAAAATAATGGATCAGATAGAGTCGATTATTTTGTAAAATGGAATGATGAGGAATTTGTAGAAGACCAACATAAAATATTGTTTCTTGAGCTGCGTTTAGTAAACCCGAGCTCAAATATGGAGTGTACAACGAAAAAAATATTTTTGAACCCGGTTCTTCTCTGAGCTTAGTTCAGTTGAACCTGGGCTTAAACCATGACTGTACAATTGGGCCTAAACAGTTCATTGTTTATTTTTAGGAAGAAACGGCTTTATTAGAAATTGTCTTTAAAGGAACAAGATTAATGCAAATTCACGAGAGATGAGAGAATAACCAATGACAACAAACACCACACAAAACGACAAGAGAAAATCTGAAATTTTAAAAACCAACTTTGTTTCTGAAAATAGTGACAGATCTTAGTGACAAGTCTTCCTGTTGATGGAAAAGCACTGTTGCACGGTCATTATAATTACAGTAGCATAGGGTACGTTACTGTTCTAAATAAATTTCTTTCTCGCCTAAAATTCGGAGTAATATATCTCTAAAAGATTCTTTTCTGTTTTAAAAAGTCCTAAATACGCTGTCAAATTTCTCTCTTTCAAATGACATGTATTTAATTGCCTCATAACAAAAAACTCTGAATTGGAACACCAAATTATTTTCAAACTTGGCAACGATCTACCCAAACTACACTGATGACGCGCATGCGCACATCGTAAACGGGTCGCATACGCGGCATGCTTTTCGCCGTGAAAATTGGCGGGATTAGCATTTTAGAGTAAGTATATAATATATATTTCTATGTATGAATCTCTAATGGAAACTGGGCAATCAAGAAATAATCAAATATCTGAATGAAAATGCAAATTTATACTTTCACATTTTTTCATTCAAGTAAGGTTCTTTTCACAATATCTATGAGATGTGGTTTAATGTCCAGCGTGGCCTTTTCCAGGGAAGTAGTGGTTTTTCATTTTAAATATCTGAATGAAAATGCAAATGTTTACTGTCACATTTTTTCTCTCAAGTTAAATAGGGTCTTTTCACAATATCTATCAGATATAGTTCAATGTCTAGCGTGACTTTATTTGCGGAAGTAGTTGTTTTCTGATAGATATTACAAAAAATAACTTCAATTCATCGAAGGTTTTTTCCATTTCCAGAGGAGTCATGTTTAGTTCAATTTTATATTGAAAATTTTTGTTCTTTTCAACATGAATTCTTTCCAAGAGACGTTATCTTGAACGATGAAAAATAGCGAATAAAGTTTGACATCTGACTACACGAACATCCTGTTCATATTTTCAATGAAATCAATTATCACTTTCAATCCTTTTGTTTGAAGAAAAAATCAATAAGTGTAAAACTGGAATGTCTATCTCATCTGGAAGTGTTGTGGTTTCGTTTTCTTCCATTTTGTAGTGATCTTGTTCGGAAAGTATAATTGTATTAAAAATATTGTGTTCTACGATGGAACCACATTTGAGTTCAGATGAAATGAATAGAACGAGAGGCCTTCTTCAAGCTAGGATGCGGCAAATTGAAATAGCATGATGGATAGATATTTTCTAGAGTGTGGTTTATTGGTTATATTGGCGTTTTACGGTAAGTTAGGTTAGATTTGATCGTGAGTGGGCCCATATCAGGCCCTCCACTACGGCCAAAGGCCTATTGTGGCTCACCCTATGGTTATATTTCTCCCATTATATCCAATCTCTTAAAGAAATTAAGGAATGCATTGGGAGAACAATTCACAGGGTTTTGTGGCCATACTGTCGTATTGACAAATATTGAAAATCTGGTTCTGGTTGCTGCAGGGCTTGAACACAGAATGTGTTTAGCCGTTTCATCATCCTACGATTCTTATTTGAACGTTCCATTGCAACTTTCACTGATTACCTTTTTTTTTTGATACTTCCGAATTTTCTGCAATATTAATAACTCTGCCAAAGCTGCCTCATACCAGTAGCTCTAATATGCGATGAAATTCAAATACGAATGATCAACAAAAATATGTTTTTCTCTAGAAAAATAGAATTACTACTCATAATTTCTGTTATGATTGATGCAGAGTTGACGTAACTTCAAGAATTTATGGTAGAAATTTATTTGAGAGTATTTTTTCAGTATTGAAATGATACCAAAGTCATAAGTCAAAACATCATAAAACTAACATATCTAGCGAAATTTTGCGACTTTTCACGGTAAACATCTCAAATTTAATTCTTACTAGTCCGGCTATACAACATCAATTTTGTGAACTAGGCTATGGAGACGCATGAAATGGGTATTCTACTATTCTATGATAAGAATCAGACCTATTTTAATAAATTTACCAAAAAATTTAATAATTTAATAACAAAACACATATTTTGAGTTAGAATTTTCTGAGTTAAACTCAACTTCACATTTCTGTGAGTTCCTTCTCTTTCACCAAATAGCATGGTTTCTCCGTGTGAATCTTATACTGCACTTTTGATGAACACATCACACATCACAGAAATTTTCCTTCTCTGCAGATGAACATACTTATTTTTGAATGAAAGTTAGTGGCATATTAGAGCTACTGGTATGAAACTGTTTTGTCAAAGTAGGGAATTTTTCAGTATTCCAGAAATTTCGTAATTATCAAAAGAAATGAAAATTCGGACAATGGGTGTAAAATCGGAATGGAAGCACCTTTTTTAATTTTTTGAAATTCAACAAATAAGCCTAGTTTTAGCGATTTTGAAAAATATAAATTACTTTTGACAAGTAGCGAAAGTCACGAGACCACATCCGAATAGGTCACTTTTTATATTTTTCAAAGCACAACTTAACGCCCAAGCCAAATTTCAAAATTAATGAAAGTTTTTCCCATGTGATGCCAACTCTTTGAAGGACAAGGACCCCGCACTTTTACCTATGTAAAGTGGCGACCGGTCAAATTTTCTGAAAGTTTGGTATGTTGTTGTACCCGACTCAGTAACCAAAAGTGACTATGGGCCCAATCCAATCCGATGGCTAGTTTTCTAAATATGGGGTGTTAAAGTTGAAAATTGCCCATCAGATTTTCGGATTTATTTTTTATTTATTAAAAGTTAGATTGAATTTCTGTTACATGCAAACATATACTACATGTTCTAGTAATGGAATTAGTGGATACGTATGATTAAACATATTTATATTTACAAGGTGATTCACGAATGTATGACGGTAGTTTTTTGCCAAAATTCACTTTTTCTACTGTGACGTCAGGGAGGCATATTTTTGAAAAGGTATCTTCGATATAGTATTTTGACAAGAAAATATTGCTCAGTACATATTTTTTATACAGGGTGTTTCACAGAGAGAACCACTAGACAATATTATTTTCTTTTATGATTAATTCGAAACCCTGTATTTATGCATTGATTTTTGGGAAAAGTAATACTACAAACACATGTGTGTCTCTAATATCCAAAATATTCAAAGTGATTTATTTATAGGAAGGTATTCTATTTTGGGAAAAGTACAAAAAACATGAACAACCTGAATTCAAAAATTTCCTCAGTAAAATGTAACTATTTTCTCACTATATATCGATTCTCATACCATCTTCAGAGGTATGTATTCTGAATCCGATACTATTACCAGTTTTCGAGATACAGGGCGTGAAAGTGGAAAATTACTGATTTTATCAGTTTTTTCTTCAAATTGAAAAGCCGGATTGATTTCAAATTGCGCCTATGAGTTTGATATGAGTTTTGATCAGAGGTACATGGAAAGGTTCAGCTAAAATTATTCACTGTTACAGGGTTATTCACGAATAAATCACAATAGGTTTTTGCGAATACTCAAAATTCTACAGTTCCGTCACAGATAAGTTATTCCATGAAGTTAATACCTAGTCGTTTACAATTTTGAGTCTTAAATGATCACATTTTATACAGGGAGAGCCGTACAGCCAACCATACCAAAAATAATTATGCTTTGAAATAACTGAAATGAGAACTTTTTTAGTAAATTTTGAGTAACTGTTTAATATTACATCAAGTATGCATAACCGTAAGAATTTTAAATATACAAGGTGATTTAGTTATAATCACCTACCAAAAATATACATCTTTGTCCGATATAAGTAATCGGCTTTTATACACGTGGCAGAAAAAATAATAATAAGAAGTTTTTTCAATTACTCAATATATTATAAACAAATATAATTTAACATTTATGATTCTTTTATGATTTAGGTACAATATCTTTAAAGCATTTAGTTCCTGATCAGCATCATAGTGCTGGTAACAGAACAGTATATAACTCGCTCTACACGTATATTGTGAAGTACCTACCTATACAAATAGGTTCGAATTATACCAACACAAGAAGATGGATATTTATCATCTTTTTGGGGGTGATAGTGCAGTGGGTAAGCGCGCTCATGAAGTTACTAAAAATTCACTAAAAAAGTTCTCATTACTATATACATAATATTTTTGGTATGGTTGGCTTTATGGCTCACCCTGTATGTAAAGTAATCATTGCATACTCAAAATTGTAAACGACTAGGTATTAACTTCATGGAATAATTTATTTGTGACGGAACTGTAGACTTTTGAGTATTTGCAAAAACCTATTGTGATTTATTCGTGAATAACCCTGTAACAGTAAATAATCTTAGCTGAACCTTTCTATGTACATCTGACCGAAACTCATATTAAACTCATAGGCGCAACATAAAATCAATCTGGCTATTCAATTTGAAGAAAAAACTGATAAAATCAGTAATTTTCCACTTTAACGCCTTGTATCTCGAAAACTGGTCATAGTATCGGATTCAGAATTCATACCTCTGAAGATGGTATGAAAATCGATATATAGTGAAAAAATAGTTACATTTGACCAAGGAAATTTTAGAATACAGGTTGTTCATGTTTTTTGTACTTTTCCCAAAATAGAATACCTTCCTATGAATGAATCACTTTGAATATTTTGGAAATTAGAGACACACATATATTTGTGGTATTACTTTTCCCAAAAATCACTCCATAAATACAGCGTTACGAATTAATCCTAAAAGAAAATAATTTTCTCTAGTGCTTCTCTCTGTGAAACACCCTGTATAAAAATATGTACTGTGCAATATGTTCTCGTAAAATTACTATATCGAAGAGAATGTTTCAAAAATATGCCTCCCTGACGTCACAGTAGAAAAAGTGAATTTTGGCAAAAAAACTACCGTCATACATTCGTGAATCACCTTGTGAATATAAATATTTTGAATCATACGTATATACTAATTCCATTACTTGAACATGTAGTTAACGTCTGCATGCAACAGAAATCCAATCTAACTTTTAATAAATAAAAAGTAAACCCGAAAATCTGGGCAATTTTCAACTTCAACACCCCGTATTTAGAAAACTAGCCATCGGATTGGATTGGGCCCATTGACACTTTTGGTTACTGAGTCGGGTACAACAACATACCAAACTTTCAGAAAATTTGACCGGTCGCCACTTTACATAAGAAAAGTGCTCCTTTGTAGTGGTCCTTTTTAGAATAGAAATGATACATCAGGAAGTAGTTTCTCTCCAGATAAGATTACAAAAACATTCTCTCCTCATTTAGTTGTGAACTTACCGACATATAGGCGCTAAAAATACAAAAATGATATACGAGTTGTTTCAGTAGCTAATCTCTGTTAAATGAAAACATCGTTTCAGTTCTAGGGGGAATCGTAAAAAATGACGATCCTAATCATTTAGCAGATGTTGAAGTGAAACGCGCATCAATTCGGCCCACCCTTCTGTTTAGTCTGGTTTCGGTGGTATGCTCACGAATTTTTCACACTACGTAAAAACTTCTTCGACGGATCGTTAAGGTAGTGCTTATTTTTATCCACTTCCGTGACATCGGATGCCTGTGACTGAGAAGTCTATTCTGTTAATTTTCCCATTCTAAATTCGTTTCCTTCTAACCGGAGTCAGTTCACAATTCGAACCTACGACTCGTCCTCACTTGAGTAGTGGAATTTGAATGAAAGAATTACAATAATTAGATGTGATATAATGAATTCTTGAAATCATCGTGGTATCGCATTATTGTTTCTACCATGGGTCCTAGTGGTCGTGGTGGTAGAGAGTTCGCTTCTCAACCATTGGCGCGTGGGTTCAAACCAGAGCGCGGTCACCGGTCCCGTGCAAGTAATCATACGTTTAAATGTGAGGGCCTTGTCTTCCCTAGCTCCGAAGTCGCTCCAATACTTCTGAGACATCCTCGTAGGGTGCAGTCGGTTGAAAGAAAGAACAAATTTCTACAAATATCATAAGAATTACGCAAACTGAAAGATACTTTTTCCAAATCATGAAAGCTTTGAAACCAAAACGCATAAGTACCGTAAAACGGGGTTACTTCGACAGGTTTTTGGCATGTTTGTTGCTCTGTAAAGGAAACTATACGCTTGACAACCTTGGCTCCTATTCCATTGTAACAATTGAAGCCTTGGTTCTATTCACTAAAAAAATTACTGTGGCCCCACCCCCCCTTCACCTTTTTTTTTAAATTTCTTTTTGGTGTCGAAGTTACCCTGGGTTGGGGGTAACTTCGACACCATGCAGAATTATGCATAAAATCGAAGTTAGCTTTCTCCAGGGTAACTTCGACACCGAAAAATGTAAAAATAAATATATAATAATAATAATAATAACAATAATAATAATAATAGTAAATGGGTTGTTAAAAATAATACTTGCAGAAAATCATTTATTATTTAGCAACTTTGGTAAGGCATATTTGGCATTTAAATCTAAACTAAAAAACATCCTTTTAACTAAACAAAAACTCTTAAATAAAGTAGGTAACACAAGTAAAAAAAAATCTAAATATGCTAAGAACATAGGAACAAGTCAGGGACAAATGCTTAATCATCATCGAAACATGAGGCACATTCGTAGCTCGCTTGGTTGGAACCCCCGTTGCAGTGTCCACAAACCCACTTTCCACAAGTCACACACTTAATCCAAGCTTTTTGGTTCGTGTATTCGGAAAACTCTTATTAGACAAATGGAACAGCAATTGCAGGCAGGACATTCATATTGAGGGTCATTGGAGCCAAGATTGCAAATACCGCACACCCACTTCAAACAAGAAATGCAACAAATCCAGTCTTTGTCTACAGTATAGTGTGCGTAAGAACATTTGCATACAGAGCAAAGATAATCAGAATCAGTGACTTTTTTTGTGGATCTCTTTCTCGATGGTCCAGGTGCATCAGGTTCAACGATTTTCATTTTCAGTGGTTTACGGCGACTTGCCTTTGAGTTTTTCTTCGGGTTTTGCGTGATGGAAGTTGTTTCAACATGAACAATTTCTGGTAAATCAACTTGTTCCATTGCTGCTTCCAAGCGGGATGGAGTGCTTGTTGCAACTGGCATCTGCATTTGTTGACCTGGCCGTGTTGCTATTTTCTTTCCTCTTTTGCGAGGCGTTGCCTGCGCATTAGAATATCCTCTAGATTCCTTTAGAAATTCTAGTAAACTGGAATCTAGCACCCTCTCGGAACTCAATTCGTTGCCAGGAAGTTTGGCGAAAACTCTTTCTGGATCAAATGGGCTTAGCTCTGTTGCCCTAAAGCCAGATTGCAGGTTTGTGGAAGCGTTTTCTGCTATATGAGACCACAAGCGATTCAGCAAGTTGAGGAATTGTTCTTTTGGAATGCTTCCTTTCCGACGACACTCCTTCCTCCACGTATCTAAGACTTCTCGCCATTTTCGCTTCATGGGCGCAAAAAAACTCACATCTAAAGGCTGCATCAGATGTGTCGAATTTGGTGGCAGAGGCGTCATGTAGATATTATTCGCTATTGCTGCTTCGACGACACGAGGAGAGAAATGTGACGCAAGGTTATCTCCAATCACAACCTTTGTTTCTTCTGGGGAGCTATTGGCGTTTATGTGAGGGATCAAAATATCGAAAAACCATTTTTCAAATGTTGTCATATCAAACCAACCACTTGGCGTGACCTCATATACTGTGCCCGCAGGACCTCCTGTCGTCCAATTTTCGTATAAGTGTTGGGCTTTGTAGACCACCATGGGTGGAAGCAGGATGCCCTTAGCTGTTCCGCAAATCATTATTCTGATCGATGTCCTAGAGTGCTCTTGAACTCGCTCGACTCTCTTAGTTCCTCTGGGCACCAATACTTTTTTTGCACCAGGATCATCAGTGATGTTAGTTTCGTCGTAATTATAGACATGTTCCGGTAACGCATGTTCCAAGTTGTCTTTAATGTTGTCGAAAAATTCTTTTATTTCCGGTTTACCCACCGCAGAGCGCTGACGTTTGATATTTGAAGCCAACCGGGTTGTCAGGTTGTTTCTTTCAGCAAAGGACCCCGCACTAATCTTATGGAAAACCGGTTTAGGTGAAAATCGCTGAAATTTCAATATGATGTAGCCCATGCCATCCTGAACAAAAGTTACCATTGCGCCAACTCTCTGAATGCCCGCGTTTGGATTCTACAGGGGGTCAAAGTTCGATATTTTGACGATTTTTCAAAAAATCCGGAATTTCATTTTCATTGTATCGATCTGAATTTTTATAATGAAATAGTCCACAATATGTGCATCAAAAAGTTCAAATGACAAAAGTTTCTAGAATCAAAACTGGCGGGTATACAGAGGGTTGAACTTTGTTTTTGGTAATTTTTATCGAACTTTTTTTGAGAAAATATTCGTTTTCCTGCAGATCCATGTGCAATTGATGTTACTTACAGTACATAAGAGGGCGATCATATTCTGCATTTGAACTAACCATCCAACTTTAAATATTTGAAAGATACGGGGCGATCAAAAATATATTTTCAATTTCGGAAAAATGTATCCCTTTGTATAGTCAGCTTTCACCAATATATTTAGCTGATGTTTTGAAAGTATGTAGCTAACATACATACAAATGTGTCACCGTCTGTGCTCATTAATCTGAATCCAAATAAAGTTGCGGCGATGGTCCAAAAATATGGAGAAGGGATGTTTCGGAATAATTTTGAAATGATTTCTAAAATCGTCCGTGAATTTTTTTTATTTTCTGATATAATGTAGATGAGTCATTCTTGATCAAAAAGTTCCACAGTGCCTACCACGCGAATGCCACGGTTTGAGTTATACAGGGGTTTGATTTCTCGAATAATCAATAATTTCTTTGTAACGGAAAATAACATTGTTTCCTAGACAAACTTCGAAACATTTCAATGCCCAAATTATCTGAAATGAGAATTCATGAATATACAAAGGTTGCAAGTCAGTCTCATTATGTAAATATATTTTCGGACATATGCATGAGCATACGAATCTTTCATACGGTGTATGAAAATATAATACAAATTCTATAAGGACCATCATTTTCATTTTATATTCCAGGAAAATACAGGATGAAAACAATTTTCGGAATGCTTCGAATGTGTCTGCCAGTAATGTGCCATGCCAAGCATGGCCAAGTTACTGCAGAGTTTTCCAAGTAGAAGGGGCGTACATCTCCCTGCAATCCCAGAACTATTTTATTTTTCAAATGATGTCTTTTGATATACTAGTTTCAAGTTCAGGTAGTTCAGGTTTTATATATTCCCGAATTGTGTACAGTTGCTTTCATAGAAAAGTAGTACACTTAATTTCAGCAGTGTAAACATGACTTGCTTAATAATGAAAAATGGATTATATAATCCAATCTTCCGCATACAACCTATACTATAGGTAATTCGTCGGCAAGTATACAACAGAAAACAACTACTGCTGTACTGTTTTCTGTTGTATACTTGCCGACGAATTACCTATAGTATAGGTTGTATGCGGAAGATTGGATTATATAATCCATTTTTCATTATTAATTAATGGTCTTCCGTCAAGTAGTGTTGTTTATTCTTTACGAAATGACTTGCTAAAATTGATAACTGCCATATTTCTTTTGTGCCTCTTTAACGTTTTTAAAAAGCCAAAGACAATTTTAAAAGATCAGATTAACACAATTTACTGTACTAAAATAACAACATTTTCGTTTCCAAGACTTGTACCTACTACTTTTCTGTGCAAGTAACTGTATTATTCCATATCCAAAATAGAGCAGTCCTTGGAATGTCATTCGATTGCTGTCAGAGTTATGGATGTTTTTGATAGCAAACATATTTTGATGTGTTGAACGTAGATGAAATGTTAGTATTTTCTAATAATTAGAGAATCGGTTGATGTTTTGGTCATCAATTACCTGTTTTCTTTTATTTTCTGCTCTTCGAAGTTAAATAAGGTGAGATAATCATTATATTCAATTGTATCTCATATTGGAATATTCCCAGGTCATCATGGCCTATCAGAATCAAGTAAATTGCTTTGTATGCGATACCCGATCAAGACCAGCTCGAATGTCACATCTTCTTCATGGAGAAGAACATTTGGAAAAGTGTCAAATAGCTATTTCTAGGCGGGATGCACGAGGTGGTCCCCCTCTCATCATAGGAGAAGAAACAAGAATATGTTTAAACTGTAATCGATCTATTATGAATGAAATAAGGGACTTGACGATTGATCCAACTTGTATAAGACTTAATGTTTTGACACAAACATCGAGCCATACATGCTTCATCTGCAATGCCGCCGCTGATCAGCAAACTCTATCCAATAAATGCAGGGCCAATGTTTTTGTTCATCGAAATATATTCATCCCGGATAACGTGAAGGCGTGCAGACATCATCTCGATGATAACGGTTTCATTTTGCCATTTCTATTACCAGGAATCCAGTTTGTAAATAGACCTTATGTGATAAAGGGACAGCAACTATCCATTTTCCTTCAAGGGCTTCGTTTTGTGGCTATTGAACACTCCAGCTATGAAGATGAGAACAATTTCAGTGAGGATGAGTTTCAGGCAATATCTCCTATAACCAAAGAACAATTTCGTAGTCTTTTTATGTTCTGTGATATGGTTCCGCAGGAACATGGTTATAGATATATAACGAAAAAAGACCTTATGACATTCCTCTGTAAATTGCGTCAGGGTCTGTCGGATGATTTCTTGAAGGTAATATTCCATTATCCCTCTAGGCAAGCCACCAGCTTAGCAATTTCTAAAGTAAGACAGTCTTTGATGCAAAGATTCGTTCCATCGAATATCGGCTTTGCAGCCATCGATAGGAATGTGTATATTAGAAGGCATGTGAGTGAGTTTTCCAATATTTTATATAACCCGACCCCAGACAACCCGAAGGCCATCGTTTACATCGACGGATCATACGCCGCCATAAATAAAAGTTGTAATTTCAGGATATTGCGCCAATCTTTCTGCCGGTACAATGGACATCATCTGGTGAAACCAGTTTTGATTGTGGCCCCGGATGGATATATACTGAGTATTCAAGGACCTTATTTCTCAGACGCTCGCAACAATGACGCAAGAATTTTGGAGAATCAGTTTTAAAGAAACTTAGAAGACATGAGGGGATGGTTTAATGAAGGTGACATTTTTGTTGTGAATCGGGGTTATCGAGATGCCATACCCTTACTGAATAATCTTGGCATACAATATGAAATGCCCGCGATTGTTCCACGAGGGCAACAACAGCTTTCCACTGAGGAAGCAAATAAATCTCGATTAGTGACGAAAACTAGATGGATAGTTGAAGCAAGAAATGGACATTTGAAAAGCATGTTTAAGTTTTTTGATAAAACTATCGAAATGCCACACGTACACAATCTTAGCGATCTATATCAAATCGCTGGTGCACTCATCAACAGCTTCCACCCCCCAGTCTCAATGAGAGGTGCCAATGCTCAGCTGGCACAAGAATTGTTACGAAAATCACAGGAGGTAAATGTCGTCCAGGCTCGAGTGGAAGTGGACAATCTTCATCTGAGAAATGGTCAATGGGTCCGTATGAATGGAAACCTGATTCCAAACTTTCCTCGCCTTACGATAGAATATCTAAGAGATTTGACCGTAGGTATATACCAAGTTAAACTTTCACCTTCGTATATACAGGATAAATTGCAAAGGAAAGAAAATGAAGAGTTTCAGGTCGATATTTTCGAAGAGGAACCTGGATTCATGAGAGTCAGGGTTTTTTCGAGGTTCAGAAATGCCACAAAATATCAACTGTGGATCAAATATAATGATGGAGAAGAACCTGATGAACCAAACGAGCCCATATTAGGATATTTTTGTACTTGTAAAACCGGCGCCAGAACTTTAGGAACATGTGCGCATGTTGCCAGTGTTCTATGGTATCTTGGTCATGCTCGACATGACCCCAACAGTCGATACCCCTCAAGTTCCCTACTAAACTCAGTAATGGACGCGGCAAATAGACCACAACAAATGGTTCCTGATGGTGCGCTTGAAATAGTTGGGTAGTGAAAAGATGACAGTCATGCCGGTGAATAAACTCCTCACAATTTATTTGAATAACACCTCAAAAAACCCAAGACCGGTATGTAGGTGGTCAATTTGGATGCATGACATTTCGTCTGAAGTCTAATTCTTTATTGCGATAGAAATCACTTGTATCCTCATTCTTCATTGCAATTGAATTAACTGCAGATTCAATCATTGTAATGGAAGATTTTTCCAATTATTTAAGAATGTCGCATGCTCTATTCAGTGATATCTATGTAAGACCTACCCTACACTGATGAGGGGCAAAACCCCGAAACCGGTATAACTCGTTTCGGAAAACGAAATATGAATCGTCCGAAAGGCTGTCTTCATGGAAAAAATGTACTTGCTGAATTGATTCGACTCAGTTCAGTAGCTGTTGTGGTACTATCATCATTTCTGTTTTCTCTGAATCAGCCCATATGCTTGGAATCGTGCTGAATTCATGTTATGTACTTACTTTAATTCATATTTCATATATCTGTCAGTTGCGGTCACAATTTTTTGAAGACAATGGCAGTTGCGAAGACCTGAATATAAACCAAATCATCTCATTTCTCTCTACTTGTTTTTCCGCACACGATCTTTCTCGAGAATATATTGTTTTCATACTGGATTTTCCTAAAACATCGGGTGGAGACAAAGTGGTCCTGGTCCTAATAGAGTTTCTGAATATATAAAAAATATGAATAGTAAACGGATACTTATATTTTTGAAAAAAAATTTTTTTTTTGGACCAACCTTTGTATATTCATAAATTCTCATTTCAGATAATTTGGTCATTGAAATGTTTCGAAGTTTGTCTAGGAAACAATGTTATTTTCCGTTACAAAGAAATTATTGATTATTCGAGAAATCAAGGAAATACTATACTTCAAACCCCTGTATAACTCAAACCGTGGCATTCGCGTGGTAGGCACTGTAGAACTTTTTGATCAAGAATGACTCATCTACATTATATCAGAAAATAAAAAAAATTCACGGACGATTTTAGAAATCATTTCAAAATTATTCCGAAACATCCCTTCTCCATATTTTTTGGACCATCGCCGCAACTTTATTTGGATTCAGATTAATGAGCACAGACGGTGACACATTTGTATGTATGTTAGCTACATACTTTCGAAACATCAGCTAAATATATTGGTGAAAGCTGACTATACAAAGGGATACATTTTTCCGAAATTGAAAATATATTTTTGATCGCCCCGTATCTTTCAAATATTTAAAGTTGGATGGTTAGTTCAAATGCAAAATATGATCGCCCTCTTATGTACTGTAAGTATCATCAATTGCACATGGATCTGCAGGAAAACGAATATTTTCTCAAAAAAAGTTCGATAAAAATTACCAAAAACAAAGTTCAACCCTCTGTATACCCGCCAGTTTTGATTCTAGAAACTTTTGTCATTTGAACTTTTTGATGCACATATTGTGGACTATTTCATTATGAAAATTCAGATCGATACAATGAAAATGAAATTCCGGATTTTTTGAAAAATCGTCAAAATATCGAACTTTGACCCCCTGTAGAATCCAAACGCGGGCTTTCAGAGAGTTGGCGCAATGATAACTTTTGTTCAGGATGGCATGGGCTACATCATATTGAAATTTCAGCGATTTTCACCGAAACCGGTTTTCCATAACATTAGTGCGGGGTCCTTTGTTTATGAAATCCAAACCTGGTTCTTCCATCCCGGAATATCCCTGCCTTGCTTCGTTCAAACTTTGCCACAACTATGCGAATATCTTGGTGCGTCATGGGGAAGCCCCAGTTGCTAACTGCACCAAGGGTTTTTGCTATCATCTGTTCTTCCTCGACAGTCAGTATACATGGACGACCCGGTTTTAAAAGATGGGTTCCACTAATTTTATCGATCAAAGTTGTTCTTGGAACCTTAAACTTTAGACTTGCTCTAGATTTGGACATGCCTTTCTTCACAGCTTCAATGGCTTTCTCCATGCTCTCCTTATTATAGTTGAGGTACGGTCTACCTCCCAGCTTTTTGACGTAGGTGCGTGGCATCTTACAAAAAAATTAGGTACGTGTTACCTGAAACAACGAGGAAAAACAAAACTAGAAATAATAATAATAATAAAAACAAAAAAATAGTAATATTGATAATAATAGTGATACTCGTAACAATAAACAATAAATGGATAACCGAAAAAACACTAAAAAGTCAATTTGTATGCAAAAAACATGCATGTCGAAGTTACCCCCGCTGTCGAAGTAACCCCGTTTTACGGTACCGTTTAAATTGCAGGTACTTTAATACCGAGTACTATAAACATTTAAGTGAGTGAACCAAAGGAATAAATGTTCCTTTTTTGTTATTACTTGTCGTAGTGATTCGAGTCAACTTAAACAATCTCTTTTCAGCTGCAAGACAACCCTGAAAAACCTGCAGCACTACCCTAGTTGGTGTGATTCAAGCAATTCTGGATGTATATCTAGATATCCCAAATCATACTCACTTCTGAACAGTGTGAAAAGTGTTTTCTTTCCAAGGAAAGTTCATCAGGCGAAGTCAAACATTACACTAGTAGAGAGTTGTATTAGGAATAGATGATAGTTTTGGATTAACCTCAAAATTGGCTAAATCGTCAATTTCTGCGAGTTCAGAAAATATGCCTTTTCCGTGCGTGTGCGATATGTTTCCGTGGGAGGCGAAGCCGAACTCGGGAAGACGTGACAGCACGAAAAAAGCATTTATGGACGAGTAATGAACGATAGTTTTCATTATGTCTACCTGAAAACCACAGATTGTTAAGAAACATTTATTTTCAATTATGAATATCTGGAAATTACCACAAAACAAGCTTTATTTACCCTGTTGGTAAAGAAATATTCAAACAATTTGCGATTTCTAGAGAACTGTCAACAACATATTTAATTTTGACATGTAAATTGGCAGCGATAATGTCACCAGCACACGGAATTTTTTTCCGTGTGGTTACACGGAATTTTCAGTATGCTAAAAGAGCATGTAAATATTAGTTCAATAAAATGGTGCACGAAAAGGGCTTGAAGTGGAAAGATCTGGTGTAATTAATGTTAGTGGTTTATTGTATGGTTTTTGAGGTGCTAAACACGAATCTAAACTTGTCTAACAAAAATTCAGCACGCAAATATGAAAAATCAATATAAAAACACAAAAAAAGAGTTTTTTAGTGATTTGCAGCAAACAACTTTCAAAGCAAGCTACATTTACGCAGAAAGTAATCTTATAATAAATAGAGAGGAAATAAAATAACTACAATTCATGTCGCCTCACATATTTTTGTTCTTCACAGCAAAATAGTTATTTACGCAACAAGTGAAACAGTAAGTGTTTATTGCACTCGACGTAAAATTGTCCGTCGAGGCCGTTAGGCCGAGTTGGACAACATTGTCACATGTCGAGCGCAATAAACTATTTTTGACCGAGTTGCATACAACATTTTTTCTAAGTTCATGCAAAAAGCAAATAATGATTCATCAAGGTGCGGCACTATATTTGCATTGAAACTGATAACATAATTGTCAGAATTAATTTTTGACCGACATGACCATTGAGCAGTCCCTAATGAGGATAATGAAAGTTGCTGGAGGGCTGACTCATGGTCGTGGGGTTAGTGAAAGTATTCTCTGCAGATGGACAAGAGGAATGACTTCCCTCCATAATATTTGTGAGGAAATGGAAAAGATGTGTGGGGTAGCATTAACTAGTTCAGAACAACACGTGGAAATGAGAGAATCAAGGATTAAAAGAGATACAAATGATTCGAAAAAACTGATGCACTGGTTCACACAACACCATCCTTTTCCTCATGTGAAAGACATTTCATCTCTCACCACTGGAGACAGCACCATAAACTGTCACATGGCCAAGGAGATTGGGCTTCGCGGAATTGATAGGATTGTGGGCGATAATTTTGAAACTGTTAAAATCTACAGAAAAGACAGAGTTTTACCACTTTCTACGATGAGAAATGCAATTAAAATAAATGATGAAATCACCCCGATCAATCCTACGAATATTTTTCAAAGAATCGCAATCGCTAAAGAATCCGACGAAGAACTTGAAGAGTTCTTAAAATATGAACTGTGCCCTTATCCGTTGCCTCTTTTTGATGACTATGGTATGAGAAAAGGGTGTGTGTACGTCATAGATGGAGGCTACTTGCTTCACAAGGTCGTGTGGACCAGGGGTCAATCATTTTCGTCAATTTGTGAAAGTTATGTTGCATTTGTTAAGTCCAAGTACAAACACAGTGCTGTAGTCGTATTCGATGGTTACCCTCAAGATGGTACTAAATATGCTGAGCGAGCAAGAAGATCACGCAAACAGATGTCAGTAGATATCATGTTTGACGAAACAATGATCTCGACAGTGCCACAAGAAAAATTCCTGGGCAATATGAAAAACAAAAGTCGTCTTATTAAAATATTGATGAACAAATTTGCAGGAGCCGGTATTCACACAAAGCAGGCACATGAGGACGCAGATACACTTATTGTCACCACAGCAATGCATATTGCACAACAACATAACTCTGTAGTTATTGTGGGTGAAGATATAGATTTGCTGGTGATCATGATTGGTCGTTGTTGGGGTGTACATTCGAATGTATACTTTTTAAATGGAGCAGTTTCACAACTCATTTTTTACCTGACTGCACACTAGAGCAATCCATAAGTGACAACATACTGTTTTTACATGCCATGGGAGGATGTGACACAACTTCAGCCTCATTCAAAGTTGGAAAAATGAAGTTTCTCCAAACCCTTCACAAAAACCCTGCTCTAATCAGGACCATTCAAATTTTTAAAGATCCTTCGGCACATGCTGACGCTGTTATTGATGCTGGCCTTACCTTTTTTACTGCAGTGTATAAGATGACTGAAAAGGAAGACACGTCCTTGAATAAATTGAGATATAAATGCTACCTTAGGTCTGCATACAGAACAACAGCCCATTTGGCATCCTTACCTCCTACAGAAGCTGCAGTACTACAACATTCTTTGAGGGTATACTTTCAAGTGCAACAGTGGCTTGGAAATGAAAAAGATCCCGAGCAATGTGGTTGGAAAAAAAACAAAGGGTGTCTGCAGCCAGTACCAACGCTACAGCCACCAGCACCAGAAGCAGTTTTGAAAGTTATATCATGTAAGTGCAAGAAGACCTGACAGACCAACTATGGATGCAAAAAAGCAGGCCTTATCTGTTCCAGTATGTGCCTGAACTGTGAAAATAGCTATAATAACATGCCCGTTGCAGACATAGAAGAAGAAGAAGCAGAAGATGATTCGGAGTTCCCTGATCTACTTGGTAACTATGCATGAATAATTCTTTCGCACCTTCATTTTTTCTCCCACAATTGATTTGTACTGTATTCATATCTGTAAAAGTTAAGTACTTATTTGCAATTCATTTTCTTGTTTGTTTCAAATGTACAGGAACTGGAAGGAGGCCCTGAAAGAGGTATGGAACCCGTACATAAGAGGCCCCGATTAGAGACATAAATGCATAATAATTGCAAAGAAATTCTTAATAGGTAATTCTTTTATATCAAATTAATATATTGTTGAATTCATTGAATTAAGTCAATGATTATTTGTTTCAGGCTTCGAGAAACCATGGAATCTGTGTCTAAGAGGGGTCGTAATATTCGTATTGGTGCATAAATACTGATAAATTCGGAAAAAAATCGTGTCTTTTATTAGCCTGTACATAATGTTCATCTACCTGAAACAAAAATTATAATAGTTGATTTTTTCCTTTTTTTCCAAAAATCACTTATTTCACTAAAATTTCAACACTCTTTTGCATGGAAACCATATGACATACAAAAAAGTATAAGGAGCCATAAATTGTAGATAATTTTCTCCTCCTAATTTTACTACTGGGCAACTTTTTGTGTAAACAGCTTTCTCTCCAAGTTGAAAGCTGAAAAACAATAAAAAACATAATTTTTAGTGTTTTTTTGATGATTTCTGATATTTGCCGGTAGAATGTTTGGTGGACAACTTAAGATTCGTGTTCAGCACACTGAAAACCATAACATAAACCATTAAAAAAAATTATACCAGAACTTTCCACCTCAAACTACCATTTGACTAGGGTATATAGTGTTTTCAGATAAGTATACTGAAAAAGCTTTCTCAGTTCTGCTCTTTGCGAAAACTGATGTAGTGCAGTGTTGGGATACCATTCCATAATTTTTCTGTCAAACAAAGTCTGATTTCATCATTTAAAAATAATATTATCTTTAGTATTTTCTTCCATATTTAACAGTACATTCTATTGAATTAAAATAAAATACATAACATATTATACTATAGTTTCGGAAGAAAATTAAAGGTGGAGTTCGATTTCAATATTGACGAATCACCATGGAAATTGCTATGGTGACTCACATTTCTTTATGGAAAAATGGCAATGTATAGTACTTATAAAATGATTCTTTGCAATTTATTATTCTACATCATAGTCACTTCGAATTTTTTTTCTGATTGCATGTGCATAGTTTCATCTGATGAAAAACTTATTTCCGGAAAACTCAGGCTAGAGTGGCAGAGATGATGGGATGCATGTATCTGTGTTTTGTCGTTGTATTGTTGCTTTCCTTTGTTCACCAAGGACTCTAAGGTAATACTGTGGGTTTCTCCTCCAGTTGAAATAGCAAAGGCGCCACCTATCAATTGTCAAGTCACCTCGGAGCGCCTGTTGTAGTGGTTGTGTTCCCTCTCGTCTGGGATAATATGTAGGTGTATTACCATTTCAGTTTATAATTAATAATTAAATTCAATCAATCTCAACATTGTCATTAGGTTGAAAAATAAAAAAAACATTTTTCTACTTTGATTAACGGAGATCTTAGAAATTTTTTTAAATGGCGAGGGATCATTGTCTCATTATAAATGCAATCGAGTCTAACGTGATTGAATTAGGACCCAAAATAAACCAACCTACTTCAGAAAATGTATTCAACATCATCACAGAAAATACTCAATAATTGTATAGTGTAGTGTAGTCTCGGTGTCATTATTAACGGTAAGCTCAGATTTGAGAGATTTCAACAAACTTATATAGAAAGCATACTCCACATAGTCTGTCAGACCGCTGCCAAAATGTACAATGATTTTATAACGTATGCCCTTTAGGGTTTTGGTAGATATGAATATAATGATCAATGAACAAACATAACTGGCGATTGCCCGTGGAACATAACAATAATAATAATACTTTCATTTTCTTAGATACATGCATAAACACGTAAAGAATTTGTCAGAATCTAGTTGATTATTTTTGATTGCATAATATATAAATCACGTATTCCCTTTATAGTTCAGCGTATGCCAAGCATACGATATTTCATCGAATAAAAATCAGACGAAAACCGATCGGCATACCTGTCGCGTGGGTCCGAAGAATCACCACATGCCCTCAAATGTTTTGAGAAATAGGGCAATGTTGAATCTATACGTGTTTGTGCATGTCTTTGAGAAAATAAAGTATAATAACTAATATTATTATTATTACGGAACATAACAATAATGATGATAATTATTAATATTGTTATGTTCCACGGACAAGCGCTAATTTATCTTGTTAATTGATTATTATATTTATAACTACCAAAACCCTGAAGGGCATACGTTAGAAAATCATTACACATCTTGGCAGCTGACTGACGGGTTGACAATCAAAATCAATTATTGTGATAGACAATTGTTATCGGTAAAATGGAAAAAAAAAGAATGTGATAGCTTGGCTTTCTCCCGTTTCTATCATGCTGAATGCCTGTATGGACCAAATTCAACTTATCCATTCATATAAAAAATAAATAAAATACAGACCTCTTTTCTGTGTTTCATAAATGATATAAGGTGTAAGAAAACGAGAAATATTATCTCATAAAATCAAGAGAACTTGTTAACTGAATATGGAAAATAGAAGAATAGTGCATGTACTTCATCATAAGATTATTGTCAATTAGTCTCCACCTATTTGTATAATAAATTAAAATTTTGGACCGACCACCACCTTTTTTCAATACTGCATTTTTCAATCGCTCCTTCAATAACCAAATTTGCAACGTGTATTAGTTCATTCCTATACCTCTATAAAGTCATTACAATTAACGATATTAAAAAGTAGGTTGAAACTTAAGATGGGTGAAAATCAAACTTGAACATTTCAAAATACCTACCTCAGTGGAAAATTAATTAGGAAGTTGATAATGTTTGTTGATCATTAAAGTTAGCTCCTATTTGATGTTTGAGACCTTTGAGAGTTGAGTGGAAAAACAAGTCAGTAGTAGGTTTCACCAGCATCTTCATTGGAACGTTGCCATTTATTTCCAGTATTGTAATACAAATAATATTGAATTGCTACCAAGCATGCTAATATTATATTATACTGGAAATCAAAAAGCCGTTCATTATAGTACGTCAGAGTCACATTGCTCCAGGATGATGAGTTAAAAACCAAAGTAAAGTAGATAACAGAAATGATTGCGGAATATACAGGGCGAACAGAGAAAAATCTACTGGGTCTAGTGCTTTTTTAATATATTGATTTGTATAATACTATATGTTTTCAAACATTTTGGTGACTTCTATCAATCCCTCTAATATTACTCCCTCTCAACCACTTGAAAGCTATATTTTTTTGTCGAAATAATGATATCTGTGGATGCATAGCAAAAATCACTGTCTTCATGAAAATAGGATTTGGGAGGAAATAATTATAATTTTATTAGATACAGGGTGGCTAAAATTTCTTTTTCAACTTGGAAAAATTTGAATTGAATTTTTTCATGTTCGTCAAATGAAAAAACCCATATATTTTTCGACTATATGATGTACTGGTTATTTTCACTGGTTCCGAATGATCAAATTTTGAAAACTTTTGCCAATTTTCACTGACACATATTCCTTCGTTTCATGAAAACAGATTAGTTCAATTATTTGGGTAACTCCCATTACATCTTCCTTCATGTACTAAGATAATTGGAAGCAACCAAAACAATTCACTCTAGAATTAATCACAAAAATACGTCTCCCATTACAGTTGACACACACTTCTATCCGCCTTAATATTGCATTTTCTACAGCTTTTATTGTCGATGTTATAATTCTGAAAGTCTCTATCACCCCTTCCGTCTTATTTTGAATGTTGATGTACCAAAACAAAAACTATATCAACAAGTTCGTCTTTGCTTATTTGTTCGTGTTAATCTTTAGCTAATTGCGCATACTTGGTAGATTCTAATGATAACTGAGAAAGGATATCTGCGACAAATGTATACGTTCAATCAATAGTACCCTATTTTAAACCATAATGATTTACATGCAAAACGCTTATTCACAAAATTTAATTTTGCAAAATTTAGAATTTCAAACACGAAATGATTTCAGAGAAAAATTATTGGTGTTTTATGGGCCCAACACAGGTAGCACCTCATATTGGCTTAATCTCATATCGACCAAATCACATATCGGTATAAGTTGTTATATTTTTAGATTTAGATTTTGTTTTTAATGAAGAAAAGTGTTATGAGAGTAGAAAATAAATATCGTGGAAAATTTGTAGATTAATTATGAATTGGATGAAAATTTTTGTCTATGAAGAAAGAAGTAAAAATGTTACACCTAAAATAATGTTTTCTTTGATTTCAGATTTTGCCCAGCTCAATACTTACACCCTTTGCTTTATAATTTCACCTTTCTCTCTCTATTTCAGAAAGTCAACTCAGTCGTCGCAGGGTTGACCAATATCAAAATTTGAAAATTTTATGATGATGAAACCAATGTGAATAAATTTCAATAATTCAAACCCAAATGTGTGTTTTATTTCATATCAATTCAGCAAAATTCTTATATTGAATATGAAATTCCAAATGAACTCTTATCTATTCCTGTACTGCGATAAAAACCTTATTTAGTAAAACTCCCTTCAAGTTGTGCTTAACACAGATTCAAAATGACCATAGAAATCACTTATCGAGCCTATGCTGAAAGTGTAACCACTGCCAAACAAGTATATGACATCCGAACGTACCAACTATGAATATCTATGATTATTTAAATCGTTTTTGTTTTGTTTTTAATATTGTTATAATTGTTTTTTCCGTTAACCAGCTGTCGTCCCCTTACGAACGGCAGCCATCAGAAGTTGAAAGTAGTGCGAGCCAAAGATTAACGAGGTCGTACCTTTTAACGTGCGGTTCCTAGCACTTTCGCTGGCCATCAGAAAAATTTCTGCAGTCGCCATGGTTTGAACCTTTGACTGGCAGCCAAAAGTGATTGAAACAATGTCGCTTTAACCACTCGGCTACCTGGCCTGGAGGTTATACTACTGACATAATGTAAGAAATAAACAATTAATGTTGCAATGTTCATGACTATATAAAATGAAAAAGTTTATGGTTGAGTGTTTAAAAATTCACTGTTTTTGTGCACGTTAGAATATTTGTGGTTCTCGTTTCATTTAAATACAAATGGCAATCCCAACATTCCCCTCATATCGATTCTGTTGATAAAAACAATGTTAGTTATCCAAGTTTGAGAGCACATTGGTTGAAAATTATTCCACCAAAATATACTGACCTATATTTGGTCAATTCTAGTTGAATGATTTTCAGAACCGCCTTCCATTTCTTTGATTTTATTCGAAGGAACAATTTATAAATTTCACTGATTATTTTTCGACATATCTTGCAACCAATAAAAACCATCAATTTAAAGCTATGATGTACTTTCAAACCAATCACAACATTATTATAGTGGGAATTTTTTACTTAGATTATTGCCTCGGGAATTTTCCAGGTACTTTGTTTTTATTGTGTGACAACAACTGATACTTTTGATTTGACATCTGTCATCAGTTTGCATGCAAATTGAAAAATGAATTTAGATAACCGTAATGAATAAAAATATTATATAGAGAATGTGTCTATGATTGGGGCATCAAAAAATAATCTATCGAATACCACACGAGAGTTCGATAGAATAGAAAATAATTCTCCACATTTTTTCTCAAACTTGTTGCCATTTGGCAATAGCCACTCGAGCCCTTCGGGCTCTCGTCTCTTTTGCCTGGCAACAAGTTTTCGAAAAATCTGTCGAATTATTTTCACTTTATTCTCACTCTCTTGTGGTATTACAACTGACCATTTCCCTCATATTATATAAACCAACCAAATGCCATCATATTTTGAATTCAAACCAATGAGAAAAGGACTTTTCGAAAAAACCGTCTCCAGCCCGTGGTATTTTCAAATCGGTGTTTCGCTTCTTCCTTATTCATACGTTTCCATAGTTACAACAATTTCTGTGAAAAGAGAAACGTCAGTTTGATGGTTCAACTCTTCAACGGACATTAATGACACATGATGAACCGTTCCTGCAATACGCATTTAGTCCATAATAATTTAATTCAATCGTGAAATTGTCTGATCGAATATCCCTTCAAAATGCAGAATTTTCAAAACATTTTCACCTTGCCAGTCGCTCAAACGTGTTGCTGTACAAAACACCACTCGGACAAGCTCTCGTGGTGTTTCTTAGCAACACAGTTTTCGTGACAGCAAGGTGAAAGTATTTTTTGAAAATTCAGTATTTTGTCGGGTTATTACTACTGACTATTCCACTCTTCTCATGATATTCACGTTATCTGACCAATCACAAATCAAAGTCAACTTGTATTATTGCGAAAACACCAGCTGTCTCTCAATTCTGATTGGTCTGTCAGCGTTGGTGTTCTCAACGATGTAACCATAGATGACAAAGCAAAGTTTGACATTTTGACACATCATAATTGTAGGCTAAGATGTCTAAAAACCCTGGTGTGTCGAGTGATTCGATTTTGTTTTGATTTTTCAGAAGACAATTAAACAAATGAAATAGTGGTCTGCTTCTTCAGTCGGTCCCAGAGATGGCGCCTTTATAGAATTTTAGTCCTGTCAATATTCCAGGGATATGGTGATTCATGACTGTTGTCAATTTTATGGAATTTCAACAAACTTCAAAAACTGTTCGAAAATGAATAGTTGTGACGGAATCTAAATTTCATAGTGCAATTTCCCTGTAATGGTGTGTATGTGTATTAATGTGTTTCTCCATTTTGCTGTATATTTTCTTAGAAATTCATCATTCATTCAATAATAATTCACTTTGTCTGATTAACTCGACCGTTACTTGATGAAGATCCATTCATAAAATACACAGAAAACGATTCGATCTTCACAAAGTTTATTCAATCAGACAGTGAAGAAGCTGCTGTGCTGGCAAAACATGTCTGATTGAATAAAATTTGTGAATAACTAATCGTTTTCTGTGTTGTCTGTACAATAATAATTTGATCATGTTACGTTTTTCATTTGTGGGCAATCCAGAGAGACGAACAAAATAATTCAACTATATTCAGTACCGAAAGTAAGTACCACCATATTATGAAGATTATCACATAGTATCTTGTATTATTAGAAAACATTTTAATGAAAATAATGGCACGAATATATCTCACGGAATCCCGCCATTCCTGATTATACATTAGCACAAGATTGACAGGTTCTAATGGAGAATTTTCATGAAGCTTAAATTCGATACTTCCTAATGAAATGCGTGATTATTATTGTAGGTAATTGCATTTCAGTGAAAAATTATAAAAATAAGTCGAAAATGTAGCAAATAAAACTGATTGGTGATAGTGATTCAGTAAATTTCAATAATTAGGTTTCTTTATTCAGTTCATCCGTCGACAATACTTGAAAACTTCTGTGCATGTAAATTTACCCTAACAGGAAAATAGACCGTGGCGGTACCCGCAAATGCGGAATATTTGGGAAACAGGTCACGATTTCATTTGTTTTCTCTTAATCAAGCTGGCGAATTGTCTCCCGTTTTATCCCACAGTTTTGCAGGAATGAGTCCATGGTTTTTAGACATCTTATTGTAGGCGAAAACCTCAAAATGAGTCGCATCGTAGGTAACTATATAATGAATTATTGATAGTTATAAAATACATTTTTTGTAATTATAGTTGATTGATTATGGTTATGATTAATTGATTGTTCATGTTTATAATAATACTTTTGATGCTTCGTGAAATGGTCTGACTTTTATTTCTGAACTCAACTAAATTGTATCAAGAAAACAACACTCGTCCTGCGGACTCGTGGTGTTTTCTCGATACAATTCAGTTTCGTTCAGAAATGAATCGACAGACTTATCGCGAAAATTCAATCACTTGTTGTAATACTACTGATAACATCTTTAGATGGAATCTAACAGTTTTTCAAATCTTTCGGTCCCAAATCAAATGTTGACGTTTTTTCTTTCTATCGAATCTTCATTGACAACTAACGAACACTCATTTCATATAAGTATAGGGTAATACAACGTATAAAAATATAATGAAAATCTTGCTATAACAATGGATAAAGTTCATTGATAAATCAGAAGAGTCAATCTGCGGACATAACCTAACCCAATAGTGTATAGTTTTTTATGTCGACTGCAGTTTTCTACAAGGTATAATTTTGTTGAATTTAGAGTAAATGAAGGAAAACAACAAATAACGTTGATTCAAAGTTGAATGCCAATATAAATAAAAATGTCCGATTAGGTGATAATACATTGATGAAATATTCTTGCAACAAATACAACTCGTTTTATCCATGATTATCAAAAATTCCTTCTGGTAGTTTCCAAGCGACACTATTAGTTTTCCAAAATCGAAGGAATTCGTATTTCGATACTCTTCGATACACTTGTATTACATACGATGATACCGGACAACGAAATGGATGAGTTAATTGGGATAATAACTCTGGGCATAATCACGCTTGGCAGGGTTAAATGGCTTTTTCTGGAGAAGAGACATGTTTGACTTTTGTTTGGGATGGATTCGACCAAGTAATTGGATTTACATTCCTTTTCATGGATATGCAAGATACCTTCAAAAGTTTGTCTGAAAGTTTCTGTTACTTGATGTAAATTTATTACTTGTGTTTCGGACTCCCATTATCTAGATTGTTTTTGATTAAACACGACGTTTCAATCAGTATACAATATCTAAAAGTCACCCTGAAGAATCCTTTGGAAGATTTCATTGGACTTTTGTCAAAGAAAGATCATGTCTCCAAATGTAATTACAAAAAGAGTTTTCAACAATTTTTGATAACGGAGGCGAATATAGTCTCGGAAACGCCAACGTCTTTTGAAAAAAAGAAGAATTATTTATTTTTCTTAAGCTTATTCCTTCAAAATTGAATAGTTTTTTCTCATAATCAACAGTCTTGTGAACGCAATATTTCATAGGGAAAAATTGATTCAGTTGTCATTCTATACACTTGAATGTATATCCTTGATTTCACATTTCTTCATTTTCAGACTGTGAAAACCCAAATAACCTAAATTGAGCAAGGATCGATAATGTGCCGGAGTGTTTCAAATAATTGAAATGAATTATTTCGACGAAGTGGAAATAACCTTCTCTCCACACATTTCCACGAAGTGAAACATGTGAGGAAAATATCTTACAGAAAACAACTACTTTCCTTACGGACATAAATTCGACATTCATTTGTACAATGTTCCTCGAAGAAGTCACAACTTTAAACAAGCTGTTAAATCCCCGAGAGAGCTCCTCGATTGCGCATGTGTCGATGGAGCTGTTAACGGTAAAGGAAAATATAGGCCACTAATCTCAACAATGGAGAAGCTGTAGATGCGGTATTTTGTGATTTTTCTAAAGCTTCCGGTTGTGTAAATCAACTCCTTCTTAATAAGCTTAGAAATTATGGCTTCAAAGGAGTATGTAATAAATGGTTCAGGTCTTATATAAAGGGCACAAAACAATTGGTAAAATCTAATGGAATTTTTTCTAACAGCAAAGATATTTCATGGGGAGTACCACAAGGATCTGTACCGGGTCCGATCCTTTTCCTTATATATTCAAATGACCTGGCCCTTATTTCAATTCAAGGATGATTCACGATATTCGCTGATGATACCACCCTCCTCCGGCATGGAAAGGATAAAAAAATTATGAAAGGTACCATCGTTAAGGATCTGGAAATAGTAAAGAAATAGTGCGATTCTAATTATTTGTGCTTCAATACAAATAAAACAAACTTACTCTCATTCAGCTCAGATGATGATAATCTAAACCTTAACGGGCACATATTGGAAAATAAAAAATACACCAAATTTCTAGGAATATTCATAGACTGCAAACTGAAATTTGATCATCATGTCATTTCATTAACAAAAAAATTGGCATCAGGATTTTTCGCACTCAGAGTCGAATCAAATAAGCTGAGTTCATCTATGGCGAAGGTGATTTATCATTCTCTGGTTGAGTCGCACTTGAGGTATGGTATATCATTTTGGGGATTCTGTAATGAATATTGGTTTCAGTCAGTATTCATTTTGCAGAAGCGAGCAATTAGATACTTATGTACGAGTAAGGTTGGGACGCAAACGTCATGTAGACTTCCATTCATAATGGAAGGAGTTTTTAGCCTTACTTGTATTTTTATTCAAGAATCCGTTTGCTTAACTTACAAAAATACTACAACTCAGAATCTCTGAAACAAGTAAGACATATTACTAGAGAAATTACAGATGGAAAACTGCGTCTTCCCATCCCAAAGTCGGCTTTGACAAAAGATTCTTCAATTTATGAAAGTAAAAAAATATATAATCACATGCCCGTGACTCTTAGAAATCAGGATACGTACAGTAAATTTGGAAATAGTGTTAAACAAGCCCTATTAGAGAAAGCCTATTACACTCGTGAATAATTTTACAACAACACTTTGGTATAATCCTGATTTTATTTAATTTTTACTTTTATTGTATGATGTATATATGCTGAAAATATGTACCCAAAATCTCCACAGTCCAATTTTGAATCGAATTGGACCATAATTAAAAATCTCATCCCCCATCCTGGAGCTGCATTTTTGTTGTTTTTTCATCCAACAAAAATTCCATAATGCTGGTTAGTCTCGAAAAGCTGTCTGACGTTTTTGAGGAATTTATGCAGAATTTTTCAATTTGTAAGTTCATACAATGTTAATTTTTTCAATTTTTGTTATGTTTTCGTGAATTGTTCACATTAGCTTTCAAATCAAATGTCATGAGTTGGAATACGAAGCAGTTGTTTTTCCTGTAAGAGGGCGCCAAAATGAAAAGTTATGTAGCGAACACTCACATGTCTCAATTCCTTATGGAATTACCTTTTCAATGTTGTTTCACACTTCGTACTTTCCCTATTCGAATTGCATGAATGACCAAGGGGTGGGGAGAGTGGTATGACAGTTGAGGTTATGATAGGAAGATTCCCCCCCTGTATTAAAAATCGACGTGTTTTTTCATTTTTTTTTTCAAAACACATACGTTTTGAAGATATTCGATCTGTTTCGTTTTCGGTGCCCCACCCTGATATGTGTTTACCAATATTTTTTAACTTTATGACATATTCGTGAAACTGCGTTCAGATTGCAAACTGTTCGTTTTTAGTATTTAGTTAATTTTACAAGCTTTGTCAATAATTTGTTTCTTCGACAATAAAGTATTTTTTTTTCTCTCTCTCTCTCTCTCTCTAGGAATGTAGGCTTTCACGGCTGGCGTCAATGTTTTGGTTGGTTTTCGGGTTTTGCCGTGGTCTTTTGCTGATCCCAGAAACTCTGATATTTTCTTCGTTGGTTTAAAGACGGTGTTGATTTTCTCCTTCTTTAGGATTTTCCCAATTCGGTTGGTTACACCGTGTATCTATAGCAGATAGACTGTGTCTTGGGGTTGCTGTCATAATAGGCCAAGCTGTAGATAAAAATAAGAGGCTCTTTTCACACAAAATAAAAGACGCAAACGGCCTATTCTACTTTTTATAGGATAGTTCGTTAATGAAAACCCCGGTTTTCGCGCCAGCAAAATCGCTTTGTGGAATTTTTTTAACAAGAAATAGCGAAAAAAATTACAAGTTTTTTGTATTTTTGCGAATATCTCAAAAAGTATTGGGCGAATCGTTTTACAGTCAATGGAACTTTTGTAGAAATTTGTAAAACCTACAAAATGGATTTTCATACGATCGGATCGGTGCCTTTTTCACTGAGAAAATCCGGGAAAACCTCAAAAAATTCATAATTTTTATAAATCTGAAGCTGGACAAACGATATTGCAGAAACTGATAGTTGATAACATGTGGTTCAACTGTGCGCGAGATGTTTTCTGTCCGATTTGTAGTTTTTGCACAATCGCGTTATAAACAATTTAAGTGCACATTTTGCAAGATGCGCCGATTTAAGGGAAATTGTCGTATTCAAATTATGTAAACGTCATCTCGGAGTAGAGATCAATATCTACAATTTGTATATTTTTGATTTTCACCTGAGAGATGGGAAATGTGTTGAAAATATCACAGAAAGTTGATCAAAACGTTTCAAAGTGCGTCCGAAGTCACCCGAAGTCACCCGAAGTCACCCGAAGTTGAACTGAAGTTAATAAGAGTTGAGTTCGGGCGACTTCGGGTGCACTTTGATGCATTTAGAGTAAATTTCAGTGACATTTTCAACACATTTCCCACCTTGTAGGTGAAATTCCGAAATATACAAATTGTAGATATTGATATCTACTTCCATATGCCGTTTACAGAATTTGAATAAGATGATTTCCCTTAAATCGGCGCATTTAGAAAGATATGCCCTCAAATTGTTTATAACGCGATCGTGTAAAAACTACATATCGGACAGAAACCATCCTGCGCACGGTTGAACCACAAGTTTTTATCTATCAGTTTCTGCAATATTGTTTATCCATCTTCAGATTTATGAAAATAATGAATTTTTGAAAAATGGTCTCTTTTTCGAGGTTTTTCCGGATTTTCTCGGTGAAAAATACACCGATGACAAACCATTTTGTAGGTTTTATAAAACTCTACAAAAGTTACATTGACTGTAAAACCATTCCTTGAATAATCTTTGAGATATTTTCAAAAAAACAAAAAAGTTTAAATTTTTTTCACTATTTCTTGTTTAAAAAATTCCACAAAGCGATTTTGCTCGGGCAAAACCTGGGGTTTTCATTAACGAACTATCTTATAAAAATTAGTATAGGCCATTTGCGTCTTTCATTTTGTGTGAGAAAAAACCTCTATAGCTTGGTCTATAATCTGCCAGAAATAATATAAAATTGATTTTTGAAAATTACTCAGTGGAATATATCTGGAGGCGAGAGTGCTAATAGGCTCCGCCTATCAGCGATTTGCAATACCATTGGCCTACTCAAATGTTCGTCCATGGTATGAATATAAGCTATTTTGGCTGTTTTAGGCTCAATGCAGAAAAAGCAAGGCCATACTGTTCACGAGGCGACGTAATACACCCGAGGGCCATGTTACTATGAACGATGAGAGAATTCCATGGGTAGACGAAGCCGTATACCTAGGAGTAACCTTGGACAAGAAACATACGTTTCAGAGGCACGTCTCCCACAGATTGGCTATAGCGAAAGCCGAGAGGCATAAGCTGTACCCACTCATCGGGCGTAGGAGCAACATGGCACTTGAGTTGAAACTACGCCTCATCAGGACAATCCTTCTGCCAATCATGCTGTACGCGTCTACTGCAATGCGCGAACAGTTACAGGCAGATAATGCAGGCCTTCTTCAATGTCTGCCTGAGAATGGCAACAGACGCACCACGATATATGCCAAACAGGTTTATATATCGAGACTTAGACATCCATCCGGACTACATTGACAGACTGATCAGGAATCACGTGGGGACTACTCTAGACAGAGTAGAGATCCGCACGAACCCGTTGCTCACGGAGCTCCTCGAGAACGGACGTGAGCAAGACGATAGAGACAGAGACAAATACAGACGACCAGTGAACCAGGGAGACAACGACACCCCTGAAGAAGTAAGACGGAAGCGAAACCTTCGGCGACGCCAACGTCTACTTCAACAGGCTTAAAATTTCGATAATCATGCTTTTATGTTTCAGATTCCAAGAAGAACCGACCAAGTGGTAAACTCAGTAAATTCAATACACTTGGCCCTCAGTCAAGTGTTTTTCAGGCCTTCAGCCAGTTTCAGGGGGGCATCATGCACATTAAGTAAAGTCATTGTTAAATCAAATTAAACTCTTGTCAGATATAATAGAGTTTCAGGCCGAGAATTGGCCGAGCACTCCATATCAAACGATCAGATTTTATTCTGCTGATCGCCAATCATCAGGATGAGGAACCGCTTTAACGAGCGGAGGTGGTGGATAGAGGGGGTGAGCTTTCGAGTACGTAAGAGTGCTGGGGCGTTCATACTTCCGGGCCTCAACCTTAGGGGGTGTTATAGGCAGTCATCCAGGAGCCGCCCGAGGGCTCGGACAATTCCCAGGATAGGAGCTCTCACTTCTGGATGGCTCAGTAGTATAAAGTTTACTGTTTAGTGTAAATAGTATTTCTGGTTTTTAGGAATCTACGGCCTGGCATGCGAATTAATTGAACCTCGTTGGTTGCCAACACTAATAATATCCAGAAAGAATTCGTATGTCAGACACGTTCCTGCTGGTTATTCCAAATAAATGAAGAGCTCCGGAGTTGCTGAGTTTTTGCGACTATGCTGTACTTCGGATATGTGGTCTGAGCTAGCCGGAAGAGGCGAAACATCCTACTTCCTACTATCCGAGTACACGCATTTGATATCTTCCCACCAAAAGAAGTTGAAAACCATAGGGAATTACAAAAATATAACACTGGATAGGATGGGGTAAAAAATGAGAATTGAATGTTAATCACAAAATGGTAAAAATAATTATAAAAATTTGGAGAATCGCATAACACAGTACAACAGAATTATATTTTATCATGTCGAAGCAAATGTTTGAATGTTGCTCCTTTACCGTCAATACACGAACCACGACTACCATAACGCGTTTGAACAAAATTTCTATACATCAACACCGTTTAGGTTTGAACATGTCGATAGAAATTTTGGAAGTAAGATTAAGGGATTTTTTTTTCAACATGAGTCACTTACTTCCGAGCGGTATCGAAATTTATAAGGTGATGGTTTTAAGAATGGTTTGATAATAACATATCGCTAGTACGAGTCAATAACTTTTGATTCCAACAAAATGGGACCAACTCTCATAATTCGAGTTTAGTTCAAGAATACCTATGAAACAGATCTCCTGCCGAATGGATAGAGGATAGGTAGGTATTTAGCAGTTTCCTGGCCTTTACGATCGCCGGATCTGACACGTCCTGACTTTTATCTTTGAGGTTACGTCAAATACTATGAATACCAACGTAGTTTCTAAAAAGATAAAGAATTTTGTAAAGTGGTTTAAGATGCAATTCAAACCATTAAACCAGATGTATTCAACAATATTTTGGGTTCCACACAGGCAATGTTACCTATGCTTAGAAATCAACTGCCACTTGTTTGAACATTTTTTGTAATGGAGAGTGTGGGTTCTACTAAGTTAATTACATTTCATAAACTAGAATTATTTTATTTGTTTGTTACAAATTTCTTTTATCAATTCAGAAAGTTGAGAGTTTCAGAGGACCTTTTGTTTTTTACTGACTCTAAAATACAACGATTTTTCTAAAACTAATTTCTCAAATATTCATAGCAATACGTAATTTTTCAAATAGGCTCAACATGTATTTGAATGATTGGGAATAATACACGACCTACTTTATAATTCAAAACGTCTTCAAATTCTGTAATAATAATAACAGGGTCGTACTCAAAAACAATAAGGTAATGAAGATTTTCCGGAAACGAAAAGCCATCGTAGTGAACATCTCTGAATGTCACTTTGTTGAGTTCAAAATGTGACAATGAAATTGTGTTTTCAGTTTTTGAGTTTTTTTTGGAATAACGCCAGAAACAAATATAAACCGATATCGATGACATAACTTTTTCAAAAAATTCAAAATTGTAAGAAGATAGATTACTAGTCCGAAACACAAGCAATCATCATCAGAGAAGTATTCGATAGGGAAGAAGGGATCACAAATAACAACCTGCGATCTCAGAAACGGCCGAGAATCGACAGAGTTTTCTTTCATTTTGATCTGCCTCCAGCCATCAGCAACCACTAGCTCTGCTTGGCTTCACATTGAAAACTATTCTAATTATCTGTTGTTTTCGTATTCTTCTGAGCTGATAAATGAATCAATCAAATATGGATTTCTTTTCTTATCTTCATTCACTTTCTGATTTTATTTTGTACCAGACGGAGTAATCTGTATTCAAAGCTCTTACAGTATATCTTATTTCATATTCCATAATCTTATATTATGCCCTTAACAGTGTATGTATGAGGCAAGAAAATGTGTCTGGTTTGCCATTCCATATACAATCCGAAAGCCTCTTGTCGACAGTTTCCAGAGTTCAATCTCTGGATGAGCAAGTTCCAAGGATGCGGATTATGGCCAAGATTATTCCTGCTGAAACAGGAAATCCCATGCTGTGCTATTTATTGCGTTCTGGAACTTGACAATATGCATATGCATTAAATTCGTACCCTTTTCGCATTACTATTATTGTGAAACCACCGGTGTAAAATTAAATTTATGATTCGCTCTTGCCGCTCTAACTTACATGGGAATAGGAAATAAACCGAGAACGATCATCCGAAATAATTCAAGGGATATCGGTTCACTGATGGCGGAATTCGAATTTTTCATCATGCCGTATATTCGTGGTAGTTAATTGGATAGTGGCTTTCGTAGTTTGGTCTGAAATACAACCAGCACGTTGAACTTATTCACTGTAGGTACTTAGTATATCAGGTGTCTCATCGTTATTATATGTCCAAAACGATATTAGATAAGAGATCTTTGATATCAAGTTCTTCTTAAAAGCCCATCTTTGATAAAATGTTATAAATCATTGTCAATAGTATAAAATACAAAATTTTCACTTATAATCTCCCAAGTGCTTGAATTATTGCCGGAAATTTTTCGAGTATATAAATTTTCTTAAAAATATCATGTACGAGATAAACTTCCTGCAATTAATTCAAGCACATGGGGGATTTGGTAAGAAAACTTCACACCAAAATACAGGTTTCGAATTGGTGCTAATTTCATCTGACTTAGAGATTATTTTAAGACAAAACAAGTTATAACATCAGTGGGCCATGAATGGTTTTTGATGACACAATGACAAATAGGCTTTCGTATTGTGGCGGAGTGTTGAAAATATTGGTTAAAAGTATGAATTATTTAACAATGTCACCTCATGGAAACAAAAATAATGAAAATATTATACAAAAAGTCCAAAATACAATGCCACAAAAAACAAAGAAGTCCAAAAGAGTATGTGGAGACAATTTTTAGAGTTTTTGGATGAAAACTTTTATCGAAGCTTTCGGTCAAATTCTAGAAGATCATGCATTCAATATGAAGAAAAATGTCCTATGATTATGAAGAAAGCGTAGTAAAAGTTTTGTGGAACAGCACTGCAAAGCACTAACAGAAAAACTTTTTTTTCAATATAATATCAAACTCGTTCCTTTTTCGTATCAAGAGTTTGCACCTGCCAGATCTGCTAGAGATTCAAAACGTTACCTAATCTAATAAAACCCTATTTGAGTTGCTTGCTGTTTTCTAAATGATAGATTGTACCTACCAAATTTGACAAAGAAAATATTGAATTGCGTAAAATTATTCTAACATAAAAGGTTTGTTCTGGTTTCAAAGTTTCAAGAAATATTATTTGGTTTGTTCTGGTTCGAAAAAAATCGTGTACTGGAACGTCATGATCATGCGCAGTTGAAGAATGTTTTATTTTCTTTCTTTTTTCATTAACTGCGCATGACCCTGGCATCTCATAACCCACAATTCTTGAAAACATTTAAATAAATGTGTGACGCATGCGCATTTCAACGTATCTCTACGCAAGTTCCACAGTTCACATACAAGACGTTTCATTTGTGTCAGAACGAGAAGATTAGGCATTTCTGATATTCTTCTAAAAGGAAAATTGAAATTATATTATCGTACATCTCAAGCGTCGGTTCGGCTCGAGCCCTGTACCCTGGGTGTACCCCAAATGTGCTCAACAAAGCAATAAAATAAAGCTCGATAGTGTCATTAGTTATCTAGATACTGCGTATGCGCATAATCTCTAATTGAATGTTTGTATAGAAGACTTCGACTCTTCTCACTTTTTCTACGTATCTTATTGGTTTTGACTACTACTCTATGCAAATATGAAGAAGAATGCTACAAGTTCTAAATTTATAAAATTTAAATCTTTTACCATCTGGCGGTCCACTCATACTCTTGCGAATATTCGCAATTTTTTTTTCGATTCGGTTCATACAACACAAAAATTGCGGTGAATGATATATCATAACATGCATCATACAGCGAAGTGGTCGAGGTGTAAGAGCATTTGGCTTCCACCAAGACGGTCCGGGTTCGATCCCCGGTCGTGTGTCACTGAGCTGAAGTGGTTCCGATTCCACTTTTATTTAAACTGTAGGTCCCGGATCTCCCTTGCTCGCACAAGCTATGCTTTTGAGGGGTTTTCTTTGAAAACCTGGGAGTTTCGTAAAAACAAATTTTACAAAAATGTTTTTATAAAATGTCGTTTTTGAGTATTTGTGGTTAAATATCACTACATTATCGGAAAATAACATGATGATTCATCATTCACTGCAATTTTTCCTCCGTATGAGTCGAATCGCATTTTTTTTTAATATTCTTAAAGTTATGCACGAGCCTAAAGAGCTTCTGAACTACCGTGTGAATTAGCCTATGACTGAAAATAAAAGATTTATTCACGAGGGAGCAAAGTCGCGAACTGAGATCCTTTCTTTCCTTCACAGATGGCTGCTGCAGTCGATCGAGGTCAAAATTCTTTCAGGTATAAAACGTCACAGAACAAAATAGTACTCGTTTTTTACCGTTTTGCATACTTTGTTACAACACTAAAGCTTTTGGTACAATTTACAACACTGCTGTACCTACTCTACGTAGGATTGTAATAAACGAATGATACGACTTCAATCCAAATGGTCCGAGGTGATACCGAACGCGCCTTAACGTAAGGTTTGGTTTGGTTCATTTCAAAGTAATTCTGAATCAATTAATTCTATTATAAGCAGTCGAACCTCCAAGCTTGCCAGTAATATTCCGATGATTAACAGCTGTGCTACCGTATCGGTTCTGGGACAGTTCTATCCTGGAACCAAAACAAACCTTTAGTTTTATTCATAGGTTAACCACTAACCAGTAACCAGTATAACCACGTAACTTAGGCTCAATATTTCTAGTTGTTATTGTTGTAAAGTTGTTTTCAAGGTTTCAGAAGGATAATATTGCGGAAAATACTTCATAATTAGATAAAAAATTATGGAAAAACAACAAAAATTTACCTTGTGCATATTGCGAAGAAGTTTATGAAGATAAAATAACTTACCCATAATTGAAATGATTATCTTAGCTATTTGAATACGGAATGTAATGCGGAAGCAAACAAAATCAATCAACGTGTACAAAGGAAGCATCTGGAAATTTCAAGCAAGTTTTCACGAAAAGATAAGTTGAATGACATTTTTACAGATATAAAATTCATGTTGTCAAGCATGGGTAGGTAGATATTTAATTGATATAAATTTACATCTATTTATCGTTGAAATGCAAGGAGTCCTCGAAATATTTTCAGACACATTCGAAATATCTGGTAAATACAAAATGATGAAATATTATCTCCTTTCATTTGAAAAATTTTATTCTAGATTTCATTGAAAATATGAACAGGATGTTCATAAAGTCAGTTGTGGAATCATCTGCGACTGAAAGTTGGAATTTAGTCGCTGTTTTTCATCGTACAAGATAACCTCTCTTGGAAGGGATTCATGTTTTAAAGAAAAACATTCTCAATTGAAAATTGAATCAATACATGACTCCTCTGGAAATGGAAAAACCCTACGATAAAATTGAAGTTACTTTTTTGTAATATCTGACAGAAAACAACTGCTTCCCCGGCAAAAGCCACGCTGGACATTGAACTACATCTTATAGATATTTAGAAAGACCCTATATATTTTCACTTTCATATTTTTTCTCTCAAGTTATATAGGGTCTTTCTCAATATCTATCAGATGTAGTTCAATGTCCAGCGTGGTTTTTGCCGGGGAAGCAGTTGTTTTCTGTTAGATATTACAAAAAAGTAACTTCAATTTTATCGTAGGGTTTTTCCATTTCCAGAGGAGTCATGTATTGATTCTATTTTCAATTGAGAATGTTTTTCTTTAAAATATTATTCCATTTGTACATAAAAGCAAAATGTCAACTATCACATGTCAAATATTCGACAGAAAAATTCCCACTTATTGATTTCGTCCAAGGTAACCTGGAGAATGAAAATTTACGGGAATTTTCTTGGTCACCATGGCAAATAAATAAAAACCAACATTTTGAGTATATCTGAAAAAGTAAGGTGTGAAATTTCCAAGAAAAAAAATCAGAAATGTAATGAAGCTGTTAGGTATTGTGAAACCACCGGTGTAAAATCAAATTTATGATTCGCTCATGCCGCTTTGATTACATGGGAATAGGAAATAAAGCGAGAACGATCATCCGAAATAATTCAAAGGATATCGGTTCACTGAATTCGAATGTTTGATCATGCCGTATATTCGTGGTAGTTAATTGGATAGTGGCTTTCGTAGTTTGGGTTTAGAATACAACCAGCACGTTGAACTTATTCACTGTAGGTACTCAGTATACCAGGTGTCCCATCGTTATCATATGTCCAAACCGATATTACACCAAAGATATATGTTATCAAGTTCTTCTTAAAAGCCCATCTCTGATAAATTTTATATAATTGTAGAATCTTTAAAATTTTACATTTTCAGGAAGAAAATTAAGAAACGAAATTATTATGTTAGAAACAGTACATGTTTGCAGTGAATTGAAAATAATTTTCTTCATCTCAAATTCACGTTATACAAAGTGTTCCAAATTGAGTCGGTACCATTGCACACTCCGTTATTATTGATGAATTCGGTTAAATGGGCAAACTAGTGGCATTTTTTATTGCCTCTCGATGCTGTGGCAAAAAAAATTAACAGTTTTATTTCATGAAATGATTTTTTTTATATGGAACAGGGAATCTCAGCTTTCATTTGGATTCATTACTATATTCTCAACAACAAAGTGCATATGACGTTTTTTCCTAAAGTTGAAAATGAGCGGCTTGTGTGGAAATATTTATTTCTTTCACTAGTACAAATAAAATTTTCTTTGTTTTGGCGAAAGAAACCTCATGAGTGTCTAAAGTGAGTGGTACTTATTCGAATCACAATATACTGTTACTAACATCAAAAAAAGGTATTTAAAAAAAAATTACGCTGGGATTTGAACTCATGAAACCCATGAACATCATGTCAGTACCATATTCGAATTCAAAACATTTTATTCCGTATAACTATGTATCCATTTTGTTCATTCTCAAACTAATTATAATAGATAATAATAATAATTTGGTCTTGTATTCGACACTGAACGGGTTGACCCAAACTCTGTCACCGAGTTAGAACCCGTTCAGCAAAGAGCTCACATCAAAGCTACGGAGACTGGAGTCCTCGGTTGAGTCAATGAATGGGATCCTCTTCAAGAACATCGAAGACCTTGGCTTATCCAAAAGTTTGATCTTTGCCTTCCTCAGTTTAAGTGAGCTGAACTCGAAGATCAAGGAATTCATAATGGCCTGACAGGATGGTGTCTTCAGCACCCTAGTCTACCGTAGTCACGTGTGGGTACCCAATGTAGGGCTTGTCGTGGGGCTCCTGAGACCGTAATGCTTACTGTTAGCATGCCCAGCTTATGCGGTCTCAACATATATCCACAGGCATAACTCGTAACGAGTGGTACCATAGTGATGGACACACTGCTGTCAAATTTAAAGATGATACCGGCTTTCCATAATATGGTTGAAATCTTAGCCAGCCGCACGAATGCAGAAGGCCGTCATCCTTGGTCAACTTCGTCTGGTCCGAGCACATGACTCTCGGACCTAATAGTCACTTATACTACAGACGTAGGGAGTGGTCATTGGGGTGAACAACACCAGTGGATGGGTCGGAGCTCCGGACACAAGGCCTGACTGGTACATTCCTAACGGAAAAAAATAACAAATCAACTTTTCTCATCACAAGAAGTACATGAAATGTTGAAGTTTCAACTCAATGCTGGTTTTCAATTTTACAGTTTACATTTTCTTCCTCGTGTTGTTACGGAAGGAGAAGGAATAAGGACATCCAGCTGTATACCGTGTAGCATTCTCAAAAATGCTACATTTTATCGGGTATGGCATGCATTCGAAATACCTAGCGAAGGTACCTTCGAGTCAGGCAACCCGATATACTCGAGAAAATTGAGAGAGGTGGGGAGCTGTGAGAAACGAGATGTTCGGCAGGAGACGGATAGGAGAAGCGATTGAACGGTGATAAGGAAGTGTAGTGAAATCAAAAAAAGCAATTTTCCGTCCACGGGATCTGTCTGTTTCTAGCTTACGATTATCTCACACAAATTCCTAAGCCAGCTTTTCTGAATTCTGTCGAAAAAGCAGTTTTTTTCTAAAGAGACTTGAAACTGTTCTTCGTTTAAACCGTTGCTGCGTTTTTACCGACATCAATTTCCTATTTGTTTTATGGTATTCACCCTTACTCAAAAGGGTTCTAAGTTGGGGTTATCGCACACGTGAGCTCATCTATGCTAGAGTTACGTATGGTTGAAGCTGTGTACAGAAAAACCCACAAAATTTCTATACTATTGGTTACATGGAATGTGAAGATTTCGATAAATGGTATCGATTCTGGTTTTTATGATTATACCGTATACACTGCTCGCCAATTCCACCACCAGTTCCTGGTCACACCAAAGTTTGCATAAAGAAAGCTTGGAATCTGCAGTTGAACAGGCCAGATCTTTTTATTTTTTATTTATTTTTCTGCATTTTATGAATGACAGATGTGTAGTTAGTATTTACCTCACCATTCTTATAAACATCTAAAATTGAATGTACTAATGACTTTTTAAAACACTGTAAAGCAAAAACATGGTATACTATGGTTATGCGTTTAAATTAATCAAATGGTATTTAAATTAATATAATTACTGTCATTCAATTTATATGAATTTAATTTTTGCAATTGTGGTCATACATAATTTTTTTGTCAAATATCAACAATGTTCCCAATGTTCATTATTTTCTTCCTTCATTAAATGTATCATGATATTTTTGCGTTCATGATTTTTTTCTCTCATTACATATACCTACATATAAGTGCTTGTTTTTGAATTTTGTAACTTACATAAAACTAATTTCTCTTAAGCCTAATTAAGTTGCATGGCGCCCAGCTATTCTTATTTTTTTTTAACAAAGCCTAATGAAACTAATGGTCTTCCCCAATGCTCTCCGATGAACAGCTGCCGTTCGCATGTTCCACTCAATTTTTTTACTCAGAAGGCAAATAAACAATCTTAATAAAAAACCAAAAAGTTGAGGTTACATAAGTGGCGCCCAACGTGGGGCCCGAAGTTGTTAAATTAAATGTAAGAATAATAAATTATTTACGAAAAATTTTCGTAAAAATTTTTTCATTGAATGGAAATGACATTGTTGATATTTGTGAAATCTCAGCCTGTTTCAATATTCCGTTTTCATTTTGAAAACTTCACTTATTTTACTTGCTGACCAGTGTATCTGATTCTAAAAATAGTCACTCAAATTTATCAAGCAATCCCGAATGCCTCTAGTTTTTGTCCGGTTTAAGATATCTGATTTTATAAAAACTAACAGTTTTATCTTTGTGGGTAAAAGATAATACGGTATTTTAATTTTACTGTTTTAGCTTGAGACACGTTGTATTTTTGCTATTATGATTCATCCTGTAATTCAGATGTCATGATGACAATATATTTTTTTTGAAAAGACGAAAAGTTGTGTTCTTGTCAATCTCGAGTAAAAACTGCATTTTAAACTGGCAAGAAAAGGTACATCAAAGAAAGTCTAACGCGATCTAAACATAGATTGGTCCTTCTCTATACTGGATATTTAGCGATATCAGCCGAGCCGAATAAAGAAGAAATATTAGACCAGAGTGGGTGAGCTTCCTGATTTATCCTTTCCTTTCCTATTCTATTGTATTGTCTTGGAGTGTGCAAGCACTTACATATTCTCATACGCGTAACATTCATTCTTAATTGCACTAATAATGTCTAGGGAAGAAATCAATAAGCTTACTCGAAAGCGAGGTTCGATTAAAGCGAAATTAACAATATTTTCCAAATTTTTGACTGACATTCAAGACAAATATGTCATTCCTGACACGACCATATTGGATATAGATCGAATTCAGTTAGAAACTCGGGCACTTCAATGCGAAGCTTTGATTAACGACTTTAATGATATTCAGTCTGAAATTGAAATAATAGTACCTGATGACGATCTAGATGAGCAATATGGCGAACGCGAATTATTCACTTCGTTATTTCATGAACAAATGGCTTTAGCCAAAAAGTTGGTAAATAAGTTTTCCCCACCTGCGAATATTCCATCAGAAGGTAGTAGTTCCACAACCAGGCAAGATATCAGATCAGATTTGGTTAATGTGAAACTCCCACCAGTAGAAATTCCGAAATTTTGTGGTGATTATGAGTCTTGGTTAGAGTTTCGCGAAACTTTCGACTCATTAATCCATACAAATGATACTTTAAAAAATATTCAAAAGTTCCATTATTTAAAGGCTTCACTAGTAGGTAGTGCAGCGCAAGTTATTGCATCTCTTGAGTTTTCTGCGAAAAATTACGATTTGGCTTGGGATGTCTTATGCGAAAGATACAATAATGTGCGGCTTCTTGTTCATAATCACGTTAAGGCACTGTTCAATTTGGAAGTTATAGGGAAAGAATCCTCGAAAAGAATACGAAACATAATTGATTCTGTATCCAAACATTTGAGATCTTTAAAACAGTTGAATCAACCAACAGATACATGGGATACATTAGTTATTCATATAATAACTTCCAAATTGGATGCAATTACATCAAGAGAATGGGAAGAGTATAAAATTGATAAAGATGTTCCTACTATGGATCATCTGAAAACGTTTCTGAAAGCCAAGGCCGATCTTATGGAAACTTTAGAGATCAAGCAGAATGATACTCGCCACTTGAAACATAAGGATAATTCCAAATCGAATATGAAATCGTTTTTATCTAATAATAATACCGTGAATACAAATCCATCGACTTCTGCAAGCTATATGCTTTGTGTTTATTGCAATAAAAGCGATCATTTTATAAGGAATTGTTCAGAATTTTTGAATAATTCAATAGATGACCGAATAGAACATGCGAAACGCTTGAGTCTGTGTTTCAATTGTTTGAGAGTTGGTCATCGCAATACAGTGTGTAGACTCAGTAATTGTCGAAAATGTAGTGGGCGGCATAATACTCTACTACATAGACCAAAACCGGAAAAATGCGAAAATCAACAAGTTTCTGAATCTCCAAATGTATCTCTTACAACCTATGATTCTTGTTCAGAACATATTGTCTTAGCCACAGTTCTAATCCAAGTTATTGATGAAAATAACAAAGCGCATTTGGTACGAGCTATTTTGGACTCTGCTTCACAGTCTAGTTTTATTACTGCTAAATTGTGCCGTCGATTGAAGTTGAAATCAGTTGAAGCTGCCATGGCAGTTGTTGGTTTAAATAATATTCCTCTTAGAATAAATTCCAAATGCGATGTACATATCCAGGCGCAACACAATGCATATAGGGCACATCTTACATGCTACGTCATTGAAGAGATCACTGGTATGCTTCCAAACATACGCATTGATATAAAAAATCTGAGTATACCGAAAAATATAGTTTTAGCGGATCCATCTTTTGCAGAACCTGGTCCTATAGATATGTTGATAGGGGCAAATATTTTCTGGGAACTAATTTCTATAGGTCAAATTCGATTAGGAGCTAATAAACCGATATTACAAAAGACTACTTTGGGATGGATTTTGTCAGGTCCTATTGGGGTCAATAATACGAATCAAGTTCACTGTAAATGTTCTAAAAACTCAGACATTCAAACCGAAATAGCGAGATTCTGGGAACTTGAAGAGTTTTCAGGTCCAGCTCCTAGATCAGTGGAGGAGAAGTTATGCGAACAGCACTTTATCAATAATACGAAACGTGATAATTCCGGACGGTTCATTGTATCCATTCCTTTTAGAGATTCTCTCGATAAATTGGGTGATTCGAAAGAACAAGCAAAACGAAGATTTTATAATTTGGAAAAGAGGTTAATGCGCAATGTGAATTTACGTACGAAATATATTGAATTTATGCGGGAATACGAACAACTGGGACACATGAGCAAGGTCTCAGTGTCAGTGGATACGGAAATAGCTTACTATATGCCTCACCATGGTGTGGTGAAGGAGGACAGTTCTACAACTAAACTAAGAGTAGTGTTCGATGCTTCTGCTTCAACAACTTCAGGTTTAGCAATAAATGATCTGCAAATGGTAGGTCCAAGAATTCAAAGCGATCTTTTGTCAATCTTGTTGAGATTCAGATCACATGCATATGTCATTGCAAGTGACGTTTCAAAGATGTACCGTCAGGTGCTTGTTGCACCTGAGCTGCACTCTTTGCAACGAATCCTTTGGAGATATGATCCAACAAAACCGTTAGATATTTATGAACTTCATACCGTAACTTACGGCACTAGTAGTGCAGCATTTCTCGCAATTCGATGTTTGGTCCAACTTGCGTTTGACTGTAAGGCTTCCCAGCCTGAAATTTCCCAGGTAATCGAGGATGACTTCTACGTCGATGATCTACTTACAGGGGCAGATACGATTCAGGAGGCAACACGTATAGGTATAGGTGTTGCTGAAGTTTTACGTAGTGGTTGCTTTGAACTCCGTAAGTGGCATTCAAATAAACCGGAAATCACGAAAATTATTACGTCACAATCAAGTTTATATACTGAAAGATCTGATTTTATAGAAATCGGTGTAAATGAAAACACGAAAACGCTTGGGTTAGCTTGGTTTTGCAAAAATGACACTCGTCAGTATAATATCAGTTGTTCTGCTGAAGGTCGAGTTACTAAGAGAATTATACTTTCCTGCATTGGTCAAATTTTCGATCCTTTAGGTCCTGAGTCCTTGCGTCATTACTGCAAAAATAATCTTACAGAGTTTATGGCAAGAGAACTTAGCATGGGATGAGTCTGTGCCTTCACACTTGCATTCATCTTGGATCAAGTTTAAAAAAGACTTACCTCTATTGAATCATTTAGAAATTCCACGATACGCGTTAATGGTTAATTCTCGAGAAGTGCAATTGCACGGTTTCTCGGATGCGTCCAGTAGAGTTTATGGAGCATGCGTTTATTTACGTTGTGTTGATGATAGTGGAAATATAAAGGTGAACCTTTTATGTTCCAAAACAAAGGTAGCTCCTATCAAAATAATCACGATTCCCAAGCTTGAATTATGCGGGGCCTTGCTTTTGGCACGATTGCTAAAAAAGATACAAGAGAGTTTAAGATTGAAATTAGATGGTTTCACTCTATGGACTGATTCCAATATTGTGTTAGGGTGGATTAAAATATCTCCGAATCTTTTAAAAACATTCATTGCCAATCGTGTTTCAGAAATACAGGATATGACCAGTCATTGCCAATGGCGCCACATATCTTCAAAAGATAATCCTGCTGATATTTTATCACGGGGCATACACCCAAGCGAAATGAAATCTTGTTATCTATGGTGGAATGGTCCTGAATGGCTGGGTCAATGTGAATATTATTGGCCTAGTTCGAATAAAGACATAAGTTCTGATAATTTACCAGAACTCAAATCACCAATCAGATCATTAGTTGTTGAAATTACAGAACCTGTAATCGATATCAATCGTTTTTCATCTCTAACAACATTGAAAAGAACAACTGCATTTGTTCTCAGATTCAAAAACAAGTTATTGTCAAAGGATAATTGTGGAACGGGTATATTGTCAGTTAAAGAACTTCAGAGTGCTTTTGATTTCATCTTAAAATTGTCCCAACAAGATTCATTTCCTGAGGAACTGATTACTCTCAAAATGAGTAAGCAGATAGATTACAGAAGTAAGATCTTCAATCTGAATCCGTTTTTGGATAACAATGGAATTATGCGAGTAGGTGGACGATTGCAAAATTCTGATTTCCCATATGACAAGAAGCACCCTATTATTGTATCTTCGAAACATTATTTATGTAAATTAATTTTCAGATATGAACATTTGAAGTTGTTTCACGCGGGTCCTCAATTATTATTGGGAAGTATAAGAGATTCATTATGGCCAATTTCTGGTAGAAATCTTGCAAAGGCAACAGTTCGAGAATGTCTAGTGTGTTTTAGGTTCAACCCCAAAAATGTCACACCGATTATGGGTAATCTACCTCAAACTCGATTTGAAACTGGATTTCCTTTCAAAGTTACTGGGGTAGATTACGCAGGCCCTTTTTTCGTCAAAGACAGAAAAGGTAGAGGTTGCAAAATCACTAAATCTTATATAGCGTTGTTATCTTCTGATGCGTTCATTTTAGCTCTAAAGAGGTTTGTGAGTAGACGCGGTAAGCCCACTCGTATCTATTCAGATAACGCAACCAATTTCGTGGGAGCGAATTCTGAAATGAAAGAATTTAAAAAATTTATTCGAGATCAGGGTAATCACATTGAACAATCGTGTGCAGATCAAAGCATAGAATGGAGTTTCATACCAGCGCGTTCGCCTCATTTTGGGGGTTTATGGGAAGCGGGTGTGAAATCATGCAAGTATCATTTAAAGCGAGTTATGGGTAATGTCATTCTCACGTTTGAAGAGATGTGTACAGTGCTTGCTCAAATCGAGGCAATACTGAACTCCCGACCCCTTTCTCCAATTACCATCGATCCAAACGATCTAAATCCTCTCACTCCTGCCCACTTTCTGGTCGGAAGACCCTTGACTTCAAACCCGGAACCCGATTTAACTGACATATCTACTGGACGTCTTTCTCGTTTTCAATTGATAGAGCAAATAAGGCAAAATTACTGGTCTAGATGGGGCAAGGAGTATATATCCGAGCTGCAGCAAAGAATCAAGTGGAAGAAGTCACAAGGCGATTTAACACTGGGGAAAATGGTCCTCATAAAGGAAGATCAACTTCCACCTATGCGATGGAAACTAGGACGAGTGGTAGAATTGCATCCAGGGAGAGACGGAGTTCCCAGGGTAGCATCCATCAAAACTTCAAGTGGAGTCGTTCGTCGAGGATTTCCGAAAATTTGTCCCTTACCAATCTACAGAGATGATTGAAAGTGAAATCTTTCAAGGCGGGGGGCATGTTTTAGCTTGAGACACGTTGTATTTTTGCTATTATGATTCATCCTGTAATTCAGATGTCATGATGACAATATATTTTTTTTTGAAAAGACGAAAAGTTGTGTTCTTGTCAATCTCGAGTAAAAACTGCATTTTAAACTGGCAAGAAAAGGTACATCAAAGAAAGTCTAACGCGATCTAAACATTTACTGTTGTAGATTTATATTCTCCACAGTAAACAGTATAGGTATTTGCTTTTTATTGGCATTCACGGAAATTTATGAAATTCTTTTCGACTGAGTATTTTCAATTTGTTATTTGTTGAGGACATACTTCAACTGATCTTTTTTTGTCGAATAGTTTATCTGAGAAGTTTTTACCGGTCATGGATATTTCATTTAAACCTACGCATTTGCTATTGAGTGAATTAAATTACGAACTGCGAATTAGAAAAGTTATTTCTACACGCAATCAGGATGAAAAGAGAAAAATATTAGCTAGAATGTTAGATAGAGAACGTTGTTCTGTCGATCTGAATTCCCTCGTAGACCCTGATTTTGATTATGAAAAAGAAATACAGGAAATAGAGGAAACATTAGATTCAATTTCTCTACTCGTAAATGAATTCGAAGGCCCTACGTCCGATTCCTTATATAAAAGAATCAATAGTCGTTTAGCTCATGTTACATGTCGTATCAATCGTTTCCCACTCCTTGAAACTGATGCAAAATATGCCGAAAAATTTGATTTCAAGAATGAGTCTTACGCTTCATGCTTGCATTTAGATGCGGAGTTGCATTCGAGAGTTCACGAACACGATCTTCCTACAAATAATTTGAATAATAGTATGTATAATACCAACCCTGCTCATGTCACCCCTCATGTACTGCCATCCCCTATTACGAATAAAACGATCCCTGTTTATAAGTTAGGTTTAAAATTTGATGGAGATCCAAAAACTCTTCTCTCATTTATAGAACGAGTAGAAGAAATTGCTCTAGCAAGAGGTATAAGTAAAATAGAACTTTTCAATTCTGTAAGTGATTTATTTTCTGATCGAGCAATATTTTGGCTAAGGAGAACTAAACCGACTGTAGTAGATTGGGATGCTTTAATGGTTAAATTAAAACATGATTTTTTGAGTTCAGATCTTGATGACGATATTTGGGAACAGATTAGAAGTCGAACTCAAGGAAAACATGAACCTGTTGTCATGTACATTTCTTGCGTGGAAGGACTTTTTAGTCGTCTGACACGTAAAGCTGGGGAAGTAACGAAGGTTAAATACATGCGTTCTGGTTTACAACAAGAATATAAAAAACGACTGGCGTTACGAGAAATCGATTCTATTTCTGATCTTGGTGATTTATGTAAAAGACTAGAGGAAACAAATATTTTAGGTTTAAAACAAACAGTTCATAATAATAGAGATATCTCTTGTATAGTCGATCCTGAACTTGCTTATGTTAGTCCAGCTAGCTCTAGCTCTAGTGTTTCAAACCGTAATAGTTCACGAAATTCTTTCAAATACAATAGGCGTGCGAACGATAGAGGGTCAATGCCTGTTGTTGAAACCGTTTCTCAAAGTAAGAGAGATATTGGAGCCAGTACATCTAGAGAAAACGGTGCAACCGCTATCATTTGTTGGAAATGTAACCAGGCTAATCATACTCATCGTGATTGCAAATCTGGAAATAAAAAGACTTTCTGTTACAAATGTGGTTCTGTAAATGTTACTGTTCGAACTTGCAACAAGTGTCGGGGAAACTAACGAGGAGGATGCGTGGTGTTGTTTCTCGTAATTCCTCCGTTTTGGAAGAAACCAACTCATTTTTCGATGATAGAGATTGGCAAAAATGGAAAACAACTGTTAAGGTATTTTATAAAAATTCTAGTAGGAATAATTACGTCTCACCACTTTTTGTTAAGAAAAAATTTGATAACAGGCCATTTATTCAAGTAAAATTATTTGATCAGACTATAACGGCATTGTTAGACAGTGGAGCGAATATTTCTATTGTAGGGAGCCACGGGCTTTACATTTTACGAAAATGTGAACTAAAAATTAACCCGTCACGTCTTGATCGTATTACTACGGTTGATGGTACTGAACAATTTGTTAAAGGTTTGGTGGATCTCCCCATCATAATTGATGATTCTTGTCATGTTATTTCAGCATATGTTGTGCCAAGCTTACCGCATTCCTTTATTTTTGGAATAGACTTTTGTAGACAATTCCAAGTGAAAATTGATTTTAGAAATGAAACTTGGTACGTTCATAGTGATTTATGCGACAAAAATCTGAATACATATCCAGAAATGTCCCGAACTATTTGTGAAATCGGTCTGAGTGCTTTCGAAACTCTTTCCACTACACACATACAAAAAGCTGAGGAGGTTATAAAATCCTTTAGAGAGTTGTCGAGCGAAGTTCGTTTGGGTAGAACTACAAAAATCAAGTTGACTATTGATACTGGCGACGCAAAACCTTCCAAACAAAGACAGTACCCTATGTCTCCATACATGTTGAAAATTTTAAATGCCGAACTGGACGAGATGATTAAACTTGATGTTGTTGAACCATCTAATAGTCCATGGAATAGTCCGGTTCTTTTAGTAAAAAAATCCAATGGAGAGTATCGCTTTTGTTTCGATGGGCGAAAGCTCAACGAAGTCACAAAACACGATAGTTACCCTCTTCCAAGGATTGATAGAATTCTTAATCTGCTGAAGGATGCCAAATTTATTTCCAGTATTGATTTGCGAAAAGCATTCTGGCAATTACCTTTGGATGAGTCCTCGAAAGAGAAAACAGCATTCAGTGTAGCAGGCAGAGGTTTGTTTCAATTTAAAGTGACACCTTTTGGGACTTGCAACAGTGCCCAAACCCAGCAACGGTTGTGTGATGCTCTTTTCGGTCCAAAATATGAACCCTATATTTTTTCTTATCTGGACGATATTTTGATAATTTCACCTACTTTCGAAAAACACATTACACTTTTGAAAGAGGTTAATAATATTCTCCAGGAAGCTAATTTGACAATAAACCTTAAAAAGTGTGAATTTTTCAAGACTTCCTTGAAGTATTTAGGATTTGTGGTTGATAGCCGTGGTCTACGCACAGACCCAGATAAAGTTAATTCTATGGTTAATTATCCGCGACCCACAACTTACACTGAAGTAAAGAGATTTATCGGATTATGCTCATGGTATAGGCGATTCATCATGAATTTTTCTTCTTTAGTTTCACCTCTCAATGACCTTTTAAAGGGCAAGAAAAAGAAACAAAACGTCTCTTGGACTCCTGAGGCTGAGGACTCATTTTTGAAAATCAAAAATGCTTTAGTTTTGGCACCAATTCTCAAAAGCCCAGATTTCACTAAGAAATTCACTATAGAATGCGATGCCTCTGATACTGGGGTGGGGGGTGTTTTGACTCAAGAAATTGATGGTTTTGAGCACGTTATTGCGTATGCTTCAAGGTCTCTGACCCGTACAGAACGAAATTACTCAGTAACTGAAAGAGAACTTTTGAGCTTGATATTTCTTTTAGAAAAATTTAGACCGTTTGTCGAAGGGACTAGATTTAATTGCATAACCGATCATCATAGTCTTCTTTATTTGAATAATCTTAGAGATCCTACTGGTAGATTAGCTCGCTGGTGCGTTAAGTTACGACAATATTCTTTCGATCTCATTCATAGAAAAGGTTCATCAAACATTGTCCCTGATGCACTTCCACGCATTCCCAATATTTTACCGTCTGATGAAGCAATCAATGAATCTTGTTTTATTGATATATCTTTAGTTGATTTGGATAAATGGTATATTTCCATGAGAAAAAACATAATGGACAATCCGGAAAATTATCCCCAGTGGAAGATTGAAAATGATATCTTACTGAAACTTTTACCTTCCAGCCTACCGCTTAATTCCAATATAAGAGAATGGAAATTGGTAGTTCCAAAAAATCAACGAAAAGAAATAATGATCTCTTGTCATGACCCTCCTACTAGTGGACATTTTGGTTATTACAAGACAATTCCCAAATTACAAGAGACATATTATTGGCCAGGAATGAGGAAAGACATTCTTAATTTTGTTAAAAGCTGTAAAGTATGTCAAGCGCAGAAAATATCAAATTCTAGCAGAATAGGGTTGTTTGGTTCGGAAAAGACAGTCAAGTATCCATTTCAAATTATCGCAGTTGATCTCATGAGTCCATTTCCACGATCACCGGATGGCAATAATTTTTTACTCGTTGTGGGAGATTGGTTCACAAAGTTTGCTATACTTCATCCCTTAAGAAATGCTACTGCACAATCTATTGTTAAATTTATAGAAAACAAAGTTTTTTTAGTCTATGGTGTACCACAATACATAATATGTGATAATGGAACTCAATTTGCCGGTAGGATATTTAAAAAGCTTGCTGACGCCTACCAGGTGCAGAAAATTTGGTTCACCCCTCGTTACTCAGCTCAATGCAATTTTGTCGAGAGAATCAACAAGACCGTTGGTACAACAATCCGCTGTTACATCAAAAGGCATAAGGATTGGGATAGAGAATTACCAAAAATTCAGTATGCAATAAATACCGCTAGGCACGAAGTTCATAATTTCACTCCTTCGTTTCTTATGTTTGCTAGACATATTCCGTTATCAGGAAAATACTATGGTCACGTTGAAAATACCGCTGAAGTTGAATTACTTCCCGGTGATAGAGGTTCTTACGTAGAAGATTTGTCAGGATTGACCTATATATTTTGTGAAGTACGTACCAAGTTACATGAGGCGTACAAAAGAAATTCAGCCTCGTATAATTTAAGGAAAAGAGAATTTTCTTTTTCAGTTGGAGATAGAGTATGGAGGCGAAACAAAGTGTTGTCAGATGCCGCTGATAAATTTATGGCTAAGTTAGCCCCGAAATACGTTCTGAGTGTTGTCACCAAAAAGGTTTCTCGTTTGGTCTACTCTTTGAATAATGCCAATGGATCACCAGCAGGTGATTGGCATGTGAAAGACCTAAAACCTTACTTTGGATCAAATTCAGATATTTCTGTTGGTTAACTATGAGTTATTATTTGTTCGTTATGGTGAAAACCGTTCATTCACAAGCTATATAGCTATAAGAATCACTTATTGTTTAAGACATGATTGTTTTTTTTCTCGTTTGTTTTTCTATTATGATTTTGGCAGACTTTCCCAATTGAGACTTCAACCTAAAATGACTTTCCCTATTTAAGACACATCCTGATTTTGATATCCTTCTGGACGAATAGTACGCGTAGTTACTGAGCCAAATCACTTATTAATCATTTTCGATGATCTGTAGAACTATTTATTTTTTTAGAAAAATTATTGAATATCCCAATAATTTTTCTCAATTTGGAAGGGGATAGTGTAGCATTCTCAAAAATGCTACATTTTATCGGGTATGGCATGCATTCGAAATACCTAGCGAAGGTACCTTCGAGTCAGGCAACCCGATATACTCGAGAAAATTGAGAGAGGTGGGGAGCTGTGAGAAACGAGATGTTCGGCAGGAGACGGATAGGAGAAGCGATTGAACGGTGATAAGGAAGTGTAGTGAAATCAAAAAAAGCAATTTTCCGTCCACGGGATCTGTCTGTTTCTAGCTTACGATTATCTCACACAAATTCCTACGCCAGCTTTTCTGAATTCTGTCGAAAAAGCAGTTTTTTTCTGAAGAGACTTGAAACTGTTCTTCGTTTAAACCGTTGCTGCGTTTTTACCGACATCAATTTCCTATTTGTTTTATGGTATTCACCCTTACTCAAAAGGTTAGTTTTTTGTTATGTTATTACAAGGAATTTTATTTTTATTTAAATGGGTATTTAGATTACTTCATCCAATTGGAATTTATTCCAGGGTTCTAAGTTGGGGTTATCGCACACGTGAGCTCATCTATGCTAGAGTTACGTATGGTTGAAGCTGTGTACAGAAAAACCCACAAAATTTCTATACTATTGGTTACATGGAATGTGAAGATTTCGATAAATGGTATCGATTCTGGTTTTTATGATTATACCGTATACACTGCTCGCCAATTCCACCACCAGTTCCTGGTCACACCAAAGTTTGCATAAAGAAAGCTTGGAATCTGCAGTTGAACAGGCCAGATCTTTTTATTTTTTATTTATTTTTCTGCATTTTATGAATGACAGATGTGTAGTTAGTATTTACCTCACCATTCTTATAAACATCTTAAATTGAATGTACTAATGACTTTTTAAAACACTGTAAAGCAAAAACATGGTATACTATGGTTATGCGTTTAAATTAATCAAATGGTATTTAAATTAATATAATTACTGTCATTCAATTTATATGAATTTAATTTTTGCAATTGTGGTCATACATAATTTTTTTGTCAAATATCAACAATGTTCCCAATGTTCATTATTTTCTTCCTTCATTAAATGTATCATGATATTTTTGCGTTCATGATTTTTTTCTTTCATTACATATACCTACATATAAGTGCTTGTTTTTGAATTTTGTAACTTACATAAAACTAATTTCTCTTAAGCCTAATTAAGTTGCATGGCGCCCAGCTATTCTTATTTTTTTTTAACAAAGCCTAATGAAACTAATGGTCTTCCCCAATGCTCTCCGATGAACAGCTGCCGTTCGCATGTTCCACTCAATTTTTTTACTCAGAAGACAAATAAACAATCTTAATAAAAAACCAAAAAGTTGAGGTTACAACCGGGTGATGACCGTAGCCAACCAACACTCGGTTTCAACGCCAAGTCGAATCTTGGCTCCTCTAGCAGAAGACTGACTCTCTTGATACCACTGAGCCATTTAATATTCATTACCAAAACAATAATTTCTATCTTAACGCTATTCCAGTAGTCGTATTTATTTTGTGATTCAAAATATGTCTGCTACATTGACAAATTTGAAGTCGTTTTTATGCAGAACAGAAAATAGTGTATAGCGTCATATCAGTGCGGTCAGAAAAGAATGTGTCTGCAGGAGGATTCTACTAATTATTTTTAGTTGTTAACGTTAACAATCGGTACCCTTCTCTTCCCCTCTGACATAGTATCTTGTCAATTGTTATTTGATAAAAATATTAGTATCCTGTTAAAAATATTGTCAATTCAAATTGATAAAAAGATTGATAAGTTCTCGCGATCCCTTTACGTATCGAGAACGATTAACAACCGACCAAAACCTCCAGGAAGAAGCGGAAAAAAACCAACCATTATAACAATGAATTTTTCGATACCGAATGCCCGGGCCGAATACAACAAAAGTTGGGAACATCTTACAACTAGATTAAATTGTGTGAGTTATGGGGAAAAATCCGCAGATAAATGGCGAAGGGTTAGATGGGCAATAACATGAAAATTATTTCTATATTTTCATGAATATAACTTTCCACAGGTTTTAGTTGATTGGGTTTCGTCAATAAAATCGAAATATAGGAAAATTAAAAATGATTTGGAAAAAACTGGAGGAGGTCCATTTACTAATATACAACTTAATCCTCAAGAAAAAAGGTTGATATACTTCGAGATATTCGAAGTCTCCTCTTTGCCTCCATTTGAAATTGTTTTATATTTACAGGTAACATTATTGAAAAGAATAGCTAATTAAAAAAATTAAACGGTATAAACATAACACATAACCAAAGTTTTCTTCTCGTCTATGTATATTTGTGAAAAGAGCACAAACCCGAACATTGGTCTGTGCTACAAAGTCCAGATCAAACCAAAGCAATCTCAGTCTCATTTAATGTCAAATTGAATTGGTAATTCCCGAGAATTGCCGAATGTATTATCAAACACTCAGCAGAGTCGCAAAATTTTATCGTATTGATACGATAAACAGTTATCAAAAATTAACAAACGATCATTCAGTATTCAGTGGGATCCCGCTGCTGATTCGATAAAATACAATTATCATGAACAATAAGATTTTCTTGAAACTTTATTTAAATAGTATTCGACTAAAATTCTCAATTATATCATGTCATAAATTATTGTAACTGTCGACTGTTCGAATATCTTTCGAAATGTAGTATGTTAGAATCCTACTGTGGGTTTTCCAGAAAAATTACGTGAAAGGAGTTCAACACTACAGCAATTCGTTCTCCGATCGTGAATTACCTAATCGGCGTATTTTTGCTGTGCTTCGTTAACGATTCAGGAACAATGAAAAAGTTTTTGAGAGAAGGAGAACTAAAACACCTTTTGTAATAACTGAGCATACAGAAATTGACGTTTTATACTATTTTCAGGTTAATCCAAATAATTGCAGCAGAGACTTATCTAGAGAAATAGCTGTTCCACTGTCTGTTGTTCAACGAATTCTGAAAAAAATATATGATTCCTCTTTATACGTCATGACCAGTGCAAACACTAGAACCAGGTAATCCTGAGAGACGTTTGGTGGTTTGTGAATAAATGCTGACCAGATCCAAAATTCTATAGAAATATCATATGGAACAATGAGGCTAATTTACACACCAAAGCGCAAAAATTAGAAAACTTTTAATGGTCTTCGATGTATCAGTGTTTCAACCAAGTTATCAAAAATATTAGAAACATTATGGATTCCCAAATCAGGGTCTTTTCGGAAAAAATTAGATACTGCTATTCAAACAATCTGGGTTCAGAAGATAGCCGTGGAGTATTTGTTCCAGTGCTACTAGAATTTGAAGAATTTGATATGATCAATAATGAAATTTTGATCTCTATGTTCCACTATTATGGATTCAGTGAGCTCGCCTGCAATATGTTATCAAATCACCTCAGTGACCGATTTCATAATGTTCAAATAGTTTATGAAATTTCCCCTCTAACAGAAGTCCTGGCCGGTGTTCCACAGGGCCGCATACTGGGCCCGCTTCTATACACCCTGTATACATAAAATTTCGCTAACTTATTGCGACATGTTGGTTATCATTTTCATGCTGATGACACTCAAGTTCATTTCGCCTTCGAACTTTCATATATTGCTATGGCAAATAAATTCATATAAAATCTGACCTAGATGCACTATTTGCAATTTCAACCAAAAATTCACTTAGAATTATAGTTTATCCAATCTCAATTGAATGAGCTGTAAAATGGGATTAACACTTCAATGACTTCGCCTCTATGAACGTACTTGCCGACCATAGACGGAGATATTTTCTCTTACTTGGGTATAACTTTGCGTATTGCTTGCTGTATAGAAATTTGCGAATATAATGTGTATTGTTCTTATAATGAATAGAATTGAAGGATTTCGCGTGTATGGGTACGGGACGTTGCTCGTAACTTATTGAAAAGTTATCTGACACACGGAAAACAAGCAGTTCAAAAAAACAGAATAGGAAAACATCAGGAAACATTGATAATTTATTTGCTGGTACGGCTATCTTATATACACATCAAAGTCGTGGCAAGACTCAATTATCATAATTCTCCGAATCAGACGAATTACCCATGTTTATGATTACTGGTTGAATGGATGGCAAAAGGAAATATTCACGTACTTTTGGAATCACATGTAGAATGTATTCTGTCCAAAGATCTGTCCAAAGATCTTTATATTTATACTCCACTGATTGGATTTTCTCAACTTGTTTTTTATAAATGCCCAAACTAATTCAATGGGGTTGAAAACACAATAATACGGAGGTAACCTCATAAGCGTATGAGCAGAATGTTTACAAAGTTCATCAATACTATATTCTTTTTTAAAATTTTCATCTTTAATTATACGTAGTTATAGCTCCTTCGTGGATTTTTGGGAAATATTAAATTTTTTATAAGCCATAAATTCCAAAATGTCTCCTTTTTTTGTTGCTTTCGTCGGTATTTTTATCTTTTGATGCGAGTGGTATGACGCATTATCAATTACAATAATAGAAGTTGGTGGTATATTTGGTAATAATTGTTCACTGAACCATTTTTCGAAAAAAGTTGCAGTCATATCCTCATGATAATCTGCTGAACATTTTTTTATTCGTTTTGCTGACAACAGCAACGCGTTCGGTACAAAACCATCTTCACTACCCGCGTGTACAATAATCATACGTTTCACATCACACATCATGACTATCGAACCAAGTCTCCGATTTCCAATGTTCTTTTATTGGTCGCAAGTAATCTTGACTTTGCAGAACGAGCCGGGGTGATTTCATTATTGCCATTCGCTGATTTATTTTTTTGTGTTTGAAACCTCAGTCTAAAAGAATTTGGCGTAGTATTTCCTGCGACTTATATGTATAGTGAGGATAATCAGATAATTTGTTTTTGATTGATTCCAAGGTAGGTACTTCGTTTCGTTTATATCTTTTGTGGCCTAATCAAATTTGTTTGATTTCTGATCTTCTCGTTTTCTTTTACGATAATGATCTACAACATCCCCTTGTTTAACCACTTTGTAAATAGTTGAATGCCCCAAACTGGTGAGATGAGATATCCTTCCGAAAATTTCATAGTCACATTTGTCGTTCATTTTTAAGATTTTCATATATAGGTTCTTTGAAAAAGTCTTTGGGTCTGAACATGAAGATCTTTATTTTTAAATTCCCATTGTTCATCCGTTTGTGAGTTTTGTTCCTCACTTTTTTCGAATTGTTCATCAGGTTGTGAGTCTTGTTCCTCACGTTCTTCGAATGGTCCCCAAAATGCCATGTTACATGCAACACTAAATACACAAACGTTTATACTAAAATTTTAATGTAGTTTTTCACACATTTAGTTTAAAAAACCACGACATATGTTTTGCAAATACAATGGATTCTTCAAGCAGAAGTATACTGAGTTATACTTTTACAATGTCCTTCTTTCATATTCCCAAAATGTTAATTAATTTGGGAACAGTTTCATACCTGTTTTCGGATAACTCTATGATAACAAATAGTGTTTGTCAATAATTAATTACATTTATACCTAGTCTAACGGCAAAAAAAATCAAGTAGATAGAAAATATTGAGTTATGTTTGATCGTTCATTAAGTACGCTACTGTTCTTCTTTTCATAAATATCACAAGGCTGCCGGACAGCAATTAAAATATTAGGAGGTGATTAACGGTAATTTATGCAACAGACGGTCAGCGCATTACTGATTGCTTTCCACGCTTCGAACGGTTACAAGTAAAATATACTCAATCTGGTCTATTGTTTTCTTTATGTAGGGAATAATATTTATTTGATTTTCCGTTTTCATCCTTCATTCGTTATTACACCATGTGCTGTTTTGAACTAACCCTATATATTGAGATTGGATAAACTATAACACCAATAAGTCTTGTGTGAAATTCTTGTAGTAAATCGATTCACAGCATAAAAAAAGTGAAACTACTTCACTCAAATTCAAAGAACTAGATTGGCTAAACATGCACGGTAGATGTCATTTAATCATGGCAATTCGATTTTCAAAAGTCTTGCAATTCAAAACTCCTCCGTACGTACATTGTTAACTCTCCTATAGAACCAACATTCACAATTTAAATATTCGTCGTCTTACAATTCTCACAGTTCTTGAGCATAAAAAAGAAATATGTAGACGATCATTCAGTTATGAAGCTGCTACCGTCATTAACAATTTGAATCGTCTAGATTGTTCTCTTTTGACTTCATCCTTGAACTCTTTCAAAACAAATCAGAAAAGAATCTTATCGAAACATCAACCAAAATAATTCATTATCTCGTTTCATTGATCCCATAAATGAACAATGTGTTATTATGATATGAATGTATTTTTGTTTATTTTATTGATATGAAAGTTCAATGATAATAATAATAAATCGACTTTATTGATCATCAGTTTATGAGATATACAATACATGAAACATGAAAGATATTGAAGAGACGAAGATTTTGAAATGTTTCTTCCCATCGAAAATGACCGAGAAACTCGTCAAAAAGAGACTGGATTCGTATATTATAAAAAACAAAACCTTGACTGCACAACAGTTTGGTTTTTCAACAACATTCTCCCTATCTCATCTATAGATTGAATCTCCAATGGAAACTGGACATTTAACAAATAATCAACTATCTGAATGAAAATGCAAATTTTTCACTTTCAGATTTCTTCTTTCATGTTAGGTTCTTTTCACAATATTTATCAGATGTAGTTCAATGTCAAGCGTGGCTTTTGCCGGGGAAGTAGTTGTTTTCTGTTAAATTTTTACAAAAAATAGCTTCTTTTCTTTCAACTATCTGAATGAAAATGCAAATTTTCACTTTCAGATTTTTTTCTTTCAAGTTAGGTTTTTTTCATAATATTTATCAGATGTAGTTCAATGTCAAGCGTGGCTTTTGCCAGGGAAGTAGTTGTTTTCTGTTGAATTTTTTAAAAAAATATCTTCTTTTCTTTCAACTGTCTGAATGAAAATGCAAATTTTCACTCTCAGATTTTCTTTCTAGTTATATAGGGTCTTTTCACATTCACAATATCTCTCCCCCCATTTGTACCCTTTTTCAGCTCAGTCGGTGAAGCCTATGTAGAGATGATTCTGTTTCAGGAGGGTTATAGGTAGCTCTCTCTTCTGTATTTGGTGTCAATTTCAATGAATATGATAGCTTTGTGAACAGTTCTCATTCTCAATAAATGTCAAATATATGAGGTTTTTTATTTTTATTATATTTTTGTGAACCATTATCTCCAAATCAATCAAACTCTAACAATAATATTCAAAATCGCACCAAAAACAAGTCACTCTAATACTCAATACTTCCATCTCCCTAATCTAGGAAAAACCTACATAAACCTATCAAAATAACTATCATAAAGATTTACGTTGTGATTCATTACTTAAATATGTGTGTTGTCTGTTCTGCTCATATACATATAACTTCACTATGATTACCAATTGTTTTTTTAAAAAATATGGTTTTGTTGAATTGTTTGTCAATAAATGTTCAAATTTGCACTTTATGGATTGTTAATGGAGTTTTTCACTGTTGAGAGTTTAAATGAGTGTCTGAACCTGATTTAAATGGAGTGGTCTATCGCTGCTGGTCATCTTAGTGGGGTTTCGAATTTCCAAGTGAAATACTTTTCGTTTTATCAGGAACTGGGATTATCATTTGAGAATACTGTCTTACATTGTTGCTTAATTAGTCTTAGTCTTTAGTACTTTCAACGTATAAATTTTGGTTTCCTTCTCAAATTAATTTTGTGAAATTTCCTTAAACTGGCTTTTCCAAATTCTTTCTTCCTCTCCCCTACTTGTTTTCCAACGAACCCTTTGTAACCATCGCTCTTTTCACTTTCATTCAAGCACTGCTTGATTTTTATGACTTTTGACTATTTACAATGACATTCGCTGAAGTTATCACAATATCAACAATTTGTGATTTTTTATAGAAATTGAGATATTGATTGCTTGTTTTATCATATTTTGATATTTTCTTCTCTGAATCAAAATTATTTTTGTTTTTTTTTACTTCTGTCATTTATCGGTTCGTTTTTACTTTGGAAAGTATCTATGTTTTACTAAGTTCTGTTTAAAATTTATCTAATTCTGAATTTGTTTTCTTTATTGGATCTATTGCCAAATTCAAATGTCATTTTCTAATTTTGATTCATCTTTGCATATAGGTACGACTGATTCTGATTAATCGTACGTTGAATGAAACTCATCTACTACCTTTCTGATGCTCCCACATAATTGAAAATGGCTATAGTTTTGAGAAAAAGTAAACAAATTCATTCAAAACGAAAATATTATACCAGGTTGTTATGCAATTTTCATTACTCATTTATTTGACTCTATAGTTTCATGAAATTCCATATCATAACAGTGTTATCAGTATGCTAATACATGATTAAACTCTCTCTTGGAATTCTAGAATATAGAACCACCTAAATTATCTACTCCAATCCATACCACTACAGTTGGATCCCCACATTTCTCTCTCTCTCGCTCTTTCTTTTTTTTTCTCTCTATTCCTTCTCTCTTGGTTCTTACTATTTTATTCCTTATATACCACTCAACACTGAATTCGTTGCACCCCAAAATTTTGCTTCTGTTCAAATTTGAATAACTTTCTTCTGCATCGAACAATTCGAATTCTGTTTACACTGTTCGCTAGCCTAGTCCTTCAGCTATGATCTGGTTCTTCTTCAATACAAATTGTTCTTCACATAAAATCGCAACGGGGTGTTACATGAAACTGTGCAAAATTTCGGAATTTTTAAAAGGATCCAAAATTAAGTAACACTTTATTTCAAATTTGATAGCAGAGGCATGAAGACATTTCTTCAGACATTTCTCAAATTGTCTTATTATCTCTTTTATTTAGAAATGATCTCAAAAAAATTACTTTTTGGATTTGCAGCTATAACTTTTTTCTTCGTCAACCGATTTTCAAAATCTCAAGCTCATTTTGAAGCTGAAACTTTGAACGAAGAGATGTGGAGATCAGAATTATCTCAAGATGAGCATTAAATATCAAGGGTTTCCTCATAGGTGACCCAAATCTGAAATACCCTCGAAATCCCGGTTGGGAGGAGAATTAAATGAACATCAACTTGTTTTCGAAAAGGTAATTCATCCTGGATACGTCCAGATCTTGTTTAATTTCAGAAGTCAAGAATTGTGCGTGAGAAAATCCAACTAAAACGGCATGTTAAAAAAAAATCATCCCATTGTTCGTCTGAAATGCATAACCAACGCAACAAGACTGGCGAACTGACGAGCCCGACCAGCTAAGGCTCATTCCACAATAGCGGCTTTTCTCTCAATTGTGAAGCATTGATTGTGTAAGTAAGCAAGAACAAGAAAACAAGTTCCATTTAATTTTTATTGAACAACAAGAAAGAGAAATGGTAACTTGGATGACATTAAAATTAGAAAAATATTTATAAAAGTCATTATTTAGTGGGTCCTTTCCTTTTGAATCAGACTCTCAATGAATTTATTTGTGCATAGCTGTTCATTCTTGCTGTACCGCAATCACCAAATTTTCTATTCGCCCTTCCCTTTCTTTCAATTTTATACGACTCCAGATAAGCTCCATTGGATTAATATCCAGAGAGAAAGGCGACCAGTCCATTCGCTCAATACCTCAATACCGTGATCTCTCAAAAACCAGTTGAGACTGTAAGCTTTGTGTGGTCTCGCATTGTCAAAAAAAAGTTATCGCCTATATTTGCGGCGTGAGGGACCACGATTTCTCTCACACACAAATCTCTTCACCTTTCACTGTTCATACTCTCTCCTCTCAGAATCACCAATTCACTCCTCCCATTCATTGACATTCCACCCAACACACTCCTCCACCTCCAAAAGCCACCCTTGCCTTCATATTACCCTGCAAAACCCTTTATTTCTTCCTCTCCAAACCAACACACGCCCATCCTTTCGGAATAAGTTGAATCTACTCTCCCGTAAACATACACCTATTAATTCTACTCTGCTATTCCCCAGTTTTTATGTCCTTGTCCCCACAATCATCTTGCTGCTTGATGAACAGGTTTCAGTAAGGAGCAGGGTCTTCTTGCGTGTTATTTAACATCGTGGATCTGGCGTCCGATTGTCTGACTTGAAACCTGAATTCCAGTAGCATCGATCAATTCAAGTCTGAGTTCGCCGTAGCAATCTTCAAATATGGCGGTCTTTAGAGGGAGTTGTTCTTCTTCTTGTTTCCTTTCTTGGGACCCTAGATCGGTCGTGAATATTCCCAGCTTTAGCTCGGAGTTGGTCCCTTTGGACGAATCTAACTGTTGTTCCAAGCAAATTGGCAATTTGAAGGGTAGATAATCCTTGTTCCGTCATTCGTGGAATCAGTTCCAGCTGGTCGGCCATTAGATGCGGCATCGATATAAGCATTTTTTTTTCAAATGAATTAAAATGTATTTCTAACACGACTTGTCAGTCACTCATTGTGATTCTTGTTACCTTGGTTACGGGCCATGCATTACAGGCATACAATGGGCTGATTTTTAATTTTTTTCAAAAACATGCAGTTTCAATTGGGTTTTTTCGAGAACAACTCCTGACTACTGAAAGCAAGAAAGATCTCAGCACCTATTCAGAATGAATTATCCTTCCGAAAACAAGTTGTTATTCAGTTAATTCTCATCCCAACTGGATTTTGAGGATTGAGATTTGGGTCACCTTTGAGGAAACCCCTGATCGTCAATCTTCATTGTGGGTCAATTCTCCATATCTCTTCATCTGAAATTTCAGCTTCAAAATGAGCCTGAGATTTTGAAATTCGGTTCACGAGGAAAACCGTTATGAGTGCAAACCAAAGAAGTAATTACACGAGATCACCCTGTAAATGAAAGAGATAAGAAGAAAATTCATGAAAAGTCTCAAGGTAATGGAATTTATGCCTTTGTTGTCAAATTTGAAAAAAAAAAATTTCTTCATTTGGGATCCTTTTGGAAATTCCGAAATTATGCACAGTTTCAGGTAACACCCTGTAGCGATTTTATGTAAAGAACCTTATGTTTTGAAGAAATACGAGATTATAGCGGAGGGACTGGGCTAGCGAACGGTGTGAACCGAATTCAATTTGTTCGAAACAGAAAAAAGTTATTAATTTTTTAATAGGGGAAAAATTTTGGGGTGAGACGAAATAAGTGTTGAGTAGTTCAGTTCCTCATCATCTCGGGTTAATTGTAACTTTGCGTTGGTTGATTTGTCAAATTTTATATTAAGAACAGATATTTTTTTATAGAAGATATTTGAAATTATGAGATATTTGTGATTTCTTCATTTTTACTTTGTTCAATAAAGTTAAATCAAATAATAGTATCGTAGTCTCAATGAGAAGATTCAAATAAAACTATGTCATTATCCAGAACATCTTACTGAAATGAAGATTCTAAGAAAAAAAAAAGTGATAAATTTTGCCTTGTAAAAAACTCCCGTGGTGAATCACATTCGAGCACAGTTTCATTCATGAACTATCTGCACCAATACAACAACGTTATCTCCGTTGACACACAGCAATAACCATCTCGAAACACTAATGACTTCAATCAATGGCATGCTAAGCATACCCCATCGATTCACATTAAGAACAGACCGCATAAATCTCCTCCAAGTATATCAGCTTATTATCAAGGATGTTGGTTTATGGAGAGTATATATCATCACCGCCTCTGTCAGAATGCCTCTCGGCTTACAAATGTGCGATGGCATATGTTTGACGACATCGCATTCCGGGACATGTTTCGCATAGCAGCTAACGAGCAGTGATGTCCGTCAGTAATTATCCCTAATACTCCAAATACGAGGTTGGTATGCATGCTTGGTCGAAGGTTTACCGACACTAGCAGCTTAGAGGGTTTAATTACTTGTAGTCCAGTAAGAGGGGTTTGAAGGTTTCGTGACACCAACAGGTTGAAGATGATACCTATAAATAAAGGATATCACAAGTCAGTTTTCCCTAAGAAACATTTAGAACAGAGTTTGACAAAGTATAATATGATGCAAATATTAATTTTCATTCGTAATGAATTATTTTTTAGAACAAATTTCGTGTTGAAAACTCACTCCATTTCACAAAGTTCGATGTTTGATGAAAAATAGGAAAAACAGGAGATCTTTAGATTTTTCAGTCAGATTGAGAGAGATTTTCAACAGGACTGTTGGTCCCAAGTTTTATTTTCAATCTGAGAAAGACAGTTTCAACGTTGAGGTGACAGTAGGTCACATTTTTTCAATTAGTGATAATATCGTTCAATTGAACGAACCATTAACGTACTATAGCATGTATTAAACCATTTTCCTTTTTGTATTTGAAAAATAATATGGTCACATGTGCGTCCTAAGTTATCTCTGCTGAGTTATTCATTGCTCAGTACAGAATTATTAAAGAGAAATAGTAAATGTCACGTACCGTAGCTGTCTGTAGTTATTATTCTGAATCCAAATAAAGTTCCGGTGATGGTCCAAAAAATATGGAGAAGGGATGTTTCGGAATAATTTTGAAATGATTTCTAAAATCATCCTTGATTTTTTTTACTTTCTGACCTAATGTAGTGGAGCCAGTATTGATCAAAGAGTTCCACAGTGCCTACCTCGCGAATGCCACGGTTTGAATTATACAGGAGTTTGAAGTATAGTATTTCATCGATTTCTCGAATAATCAATACATCTTTTGCAACGGAAAATAATATTGTTTCCTAGAGAAACTTCGAAACATTTCAATGACAAAATATCTGAAATGAGAATTCATGAATATACAAAGGTTGCAACTCAGTCTCATTCTGTGAAAATTCATGAGTATACAAAGGTTTCAACTCAGTCTCATTCTGTAAATATATTTTCTTGCATATGCATGAGCATACGACTACGAATCATGTTTCATACAGTGTATCTATATAAGGCTTACCCTACACTGATGAGGGGCAAAACCCCGAAACCAGTAAAACTCGGTTCGGATAACGAAATATGAATCGCCTGAAAGTCTGTTTTCATGGAAAAAATTTACCTACTTGCTGAATTGATTCGAATCAGTTCAGTAGCTGTTGTGGTACTTACCATTGTTTCTGTTTCTTCTGAATCAGGCCATGTGTTTGGAATCGTGCTGAATTCATGTTATGTACTTACTTCAATTCTCATTTCATATATCTGTCAGTAGCCGTCACAATTTATTGAAGACAATGGCAATAATGAATACTTCAATATAAACCAAAGCAAATCATTCCTCTCTATGATTTTTCATCTGTCATTATTAGAAAGAAATGAGAAAACTGAAATATATTTCATACTAATACGCATAGTGATGCCGTGATCCTCTCCAGAAGAAACTTGTTTAACAGCATACGATGTTTTTCAAATAACTTGTTTTCATCCTGTATTTTTTCAAAAAAACATCGGGTGGAGACTAGGTGGCCTCGAATAGGGTTGAGAAGTACATCGATGTGGGGAGAACACATGGAAAAATCAAAAATAATTTTCATTAAATTTTCCGACGACAAAATCTACTCATCCATTCGCGCCACTCAAGCCATTGTGTTTTTTGGTCTAGTGTCATAGTTTCGATGGGCTTGTGTAGAAAAATGTGTTTAAATCTCGATTTTTCCTTACAAGGTTACGCCCTAATTTTAACACATTTAGCCACCATTCCGAAGACAGGTTCTATTTATTAATAACACGGAACACGGCTCGCGTTAAAATATGGAAAATCAAATTTTCCATGGAAAATCGAATTTTCCATACGTTCTTCCCAGGAACCACTCGTAAATTTCTTTCCATTTTACTCAACATGGATGTACTTTTCAACCCTATTCGATGCTTGTATGTGAAAATGGGGCACCTAACCTCAAGGTGACTAAAATTTAACAAGGAAGGTTTAATAAGCTCTAGCCAATCAAAATCTTGTAACATCAACGCGTCCTTGTGACGAACTTGGGTATGAGTACAGAGTCGACCTCGAACCAAGCAACAAATCTGTCAGTAGTAACTCCCCAAGTAACAATTTAAATGTTATTTGGATTTATACTAGTTTTATGAAAGTTTTATGAAGGTTAGGTAATGCCCATTTTGATTTATGCAGATCATATATTATTCCTAATACAAAACACTCCTGAATGCTATAACATAAAACCATTCAGCATTTAAGTATGTTTGTTTTTTTGATGGTTTTACAATGGCTTATACACATACACGATAAATCTTTTTGGTATTTAAATAATCCACATAGAAACTTAGTTTTGTGATGGTTTTATAGCACTCCTCAAGTCCATGCAATGGTTCTGTAATAAAACTAACGATGAGGTTTTATTGAGGTTTTGGGATGTACTCTCGAGAACCGCTATAAAATCAAAGCATAAAACTATTTATACTTAAATGCTAGTAGCTCCCCTTAACCGGTAATAAATAAATCACATTGGGTAAAGATAACTGGAAAAAATAAATAGAAATTAAACGTTTCACAAGACTTAGACACCAAATACTTATCACGGAAGTATAGACACTGAGTATACTGACCACGTCGATCACGAAAAGACGAATGTCAGGCGGGATTGACAATTGACAGTTGAAATATTTTGGAAATTGGATTAAATAATACCAAACGTACTTTTTTAAGATAAAATGATTTTGAAATGGTTTATTTTGAGGACGGCAATATGTGCAGCTAAATAGAATAAAGGTAGGGTAGCCATATTTTATTACAACCAGAGGGAACAACTAAAGAGAGCCTAATTTCAATTAATGTTTCTTGCAATTTGGTGTGTATGACGGAAAGGAAATACATAATTATTGGTATTCATTTGTATTTGAATATAGTACAAATCATTCCGGAAAAGATACGAGTCAAAATATTTTTTAATTTTATGTGGTATTTTGTTTATTTTCTTAATTTCGCGTTTTTATTGGGGCGCGTTGCAGATTTACCACCTAACTGATGTCATTTTGTCAAAAAAATTTCATTCGCAGATAATATTCGTCATTTTACGTTGTTGAATACCTATATATTCTTCATTTATCACTGCCAGGACGCCATCATTATATTTTTTGCTTGTAAAATAGTCACCCTATTTTTCGCAACTGAAGAATTAGATTAATTTAAGTCCGTTTTGGCTGTAGTTATTTATGGAAAATTTTCTAACCCAATTTCATTCAAAAAAAGATATTTTGATGCCAAATAGATTTTTTTAATGACATACAGGTTTATAACAGCCCCATGATTTGGTATTATAATGATCCTCAGGAGGTTATTAAGATTCCTGCGAATAAGGCAAGCAGGTTTCATGCTTGCATTTCAAAATAGCCCTGAGAACCTTCATAGGAGTGGGTCCTCGTAGATTTATAGCAGCTTTAAGGAGGATTTATGGATGTCGTTACAGCAAAACAGTTTTATCGATGCTGTGATTGTTATGGTCTTCAGAACCTTCTGAGGGCTATCACAAAACTGAAATTGTTACTTGGGTCTCATATACCAAGAGCTAGTCCGTCACTGTCTATAGAGAACGGCGGCCATGACCGTCCTACTACGTCACATTTCGTCACAAATTTTCTTTCATCTCTTTCTACTAGTGTCCACATTGTCTATGGGAATCAAACACTCATTGTTAAATTTTGGTCTCCTTGACCTAACCTAACCTAACCTAACTTGACCTAACCTAACCTTACCTAACCTAACCTAACCTAACCTAACCTAACCTAACCTAACCTAACCTAACCTAACCTAACCTAACCTAACCTAACCTAACCTAACCTAACCTAACCTAACCTAACCTAACCTAACCTAACCTAACCTAACCTAACCTAACCTAACCTAACCTAACCTAACCTAACCTAACATTTGTATATTCATTAATTCTCATTTCGGCAGAGGGATCACGAGACTCGACTCGATCAAATCGACTTGACTCGTTATCGTGTCTACGAAGTTGTTCACGAACGTCGATCGAATATGGAATCGAGTTACTCGATTGTGCCTAACTTCGGTTCGGATAGCAGCAGTAAAATTTGAGTAAAAAGTAACCGATACAAACGTGAACCATAATAATTTTGATATTTTTAAACATGAACAATGTCTTCCAGACCGAATCCAAAACACTGGGAAATTATTTTGGATTACTTTGAAAAAAATCCAGAAATGGTTTCAGGCAGAGCGGCCGGCCCCAATGCAAAACATGTTATAAAAGAAAAGTGGGAAACTCTTGCTACCAGACTCAATAGTTTGGTGTACACAAATAAATCTAGTGAAAAGTGGCTAAAGGTCTGTTAAAGAAAAATCCTTTAAATTCCGGGTATGCAGTCAACATTGTCAACAAGGGGTGGAAATAAAGTAAACTCTTGTTTCTGTTCAAGTTTTCGAGCCTTTATTGGCTCTTCATCAGGAACTCTACAATGAACTTATAATATAAAATTTAATTTTGTACTTACATATTAATTACCTACTTAAATGCGACTAATTAACTTAGAGCTACAGTACAAGAAAATTCATTTATTTCTCCATAAATCATCAAAAAGTTATGATTTCAGACATGGACTGATTTTAAGTCAACTCTTAAAAAGAAAGCAGCAGAGATTACAAAGGACCAAAAAGCAACGAGAGGGGTCAACTTGCAAACAATTGAACGATTATGAGGAACGGGCTTTGCAATTGCTGGAAACGAGTTTTATTGGGTTAAATATGCCAGAAGCAGGTGTAAGATTTCTTTCTATTATGATTTCTTCTAATTTGATGGTGTACTCATCTTTAGCTGAATCCAAGTTTTACACCCACCTATTCTACTCAATTACGAGCTTTCACTTCTCCTTAACATGACCCTACACCAAGTACATCGACAGAGACTCCTGAGCATACTCCCATTGTTGAAAAATGATGAACACAATTACATGAAAAGGAAAAAAATGAGAATTTGATGGATAAAGCTTATGAGGAAACAATATTAGTCTTAAGAAACATTGAGGCAAAATTGGATTCCATTGACCATAAAATGGGATCTATAGCTGACTCTATTAAAATTATTGCCGAGAAGCTATAACCTATCCTCTGATTTGATTATTTTTCAATTTTAGTAATATATATCCGTATCATATGATTTTGAGATTTTCTGAGTAGGACCACTACCTATTATACAATAACAGATATTTTATGAAAATAGGTAAACCCAACTTCTTGTAAACCTGTATATTCACACATACCACATAAATCTGGTACAACGAAATAGAATAGAAAGAAATATTTATTTTGTAAAAAAAAATACAAAACAGAAAAAGCATCTTTCGCTTCGGAATAAATTTAATTCAATGAAAGTAATTAGTGACAATTAATTCCCTCATGTATTGTCCACCTTTAGCATCAAGGGCCAGGTTTACTGGGTTACCTTCTATATCACCCTCTGGGTTCTGCACTGGGAATTCATCTACAAATTCAACATTCCCGTCTATGCATATATTGTGTAGTGCTGCACACACTCTCAACAATTTGCAAACAAACTCTTTATATCTTGAGGTGCGTTCCCTTAGCAAGCATCTGAATCTCATTTTGCCTCTGCATTGTTAGTTGGTACTCGAAAAGGAGTCATTAGATATGGTAATAGTGAATACCCAGAATCTCCCACTAACCAACACCTCTCATTATCAGCAGCCACTTGACTCGTGTACTCATTAATAGCCAAATTTCCCCAAATAAAGCTATCATGGGTACTGCCACCAAAATTTGCAAAAACATTTCTGATTTTAAGCTGTGATTCACAAATTACTTGACAATTTATAGAATGATAACCTTTTCGGTTAATGAAGTTGTGTTCTTCAATGACTGGCTTTAAAATAGCTATATGGGTGCCATCAACAGCCCCAATACAACCAGGAAATTCCCATTTCATTAAAAAATCAGTTTTCAAATAATCTCTCTCTTCTTCAGTTGTGGGAAACAAGATTTTTTGAGGAACTAAATGTTCATTTAGAATGATCGTTAAAAGATGAATATATTTGTGGACAGTGCTTTGTGCCATACCAGAGTTGAATTCTTCACCTACACATCTTTGATATGACCCTGTTGCATAAAAACGCAAACTACATAGCACCATATTTTCTAGAATTATTCCCCTAGCCAGTTGTATCTCATGTACATGGGGCCTTACAAACTCGATTAGGTTCTGTGCCAAGTTCTTAGACAATCTAAACAGTTCAGTTAATCTGCTTTCAGGCAATTCAAATGGTTTGTGTTTTCTTCTAATATTTTCGCGTCCACGAAGCAACATGAGATTTTCCTGCCTTCTATGCACGCGCAAGAAGCGATCTCGAAAAATTGGTAACATATTCAATTTAATATTTTGCAACAGCAACTTTTTAATTTTCAACATAAAAAATTCAAATTTTGAGTTTTGAACATAATCAGCCACAGAACTCAAAAAACAATGACAGAAACAAAATAAAAATCTTTGAAATAACCCATATAATCTTACAAAATTATTCATTCGACTCCTCCAGCACAGTCGAGAGATTTTTGTAGAGTCGTGTCGATATATCGAAGCTCGTGAATCAAATTCGTCGAGTATCTACCAAACTCGATAAACGTAAGTCGACAATCCAGTATCGTGATCCCGCTGCAGATCTTTTGTCATTGAAATGTTTAGAAGTTTGTCTAGGAAACAATATTATTTTCCTTTATAAAGGAATTATTGATTATTCGAGAAATCGATGAAATACTATAGGTACTACAAACCCCTGTATAATTCAAACCGTGGCATTCGCAAGGTAGGCACTGTGGAATTTTTTGATCAAGAAGGACTCATCTACATTATGTCAGAAAGTTAAAAAAAATTTACGAATGATTTTAAAAATCATTTCAAAATTATTCCGAAACATCCCTTCTCCATTTGTTTCAAAGAAAATTCATGTACGAGATAAATTTACGGCAATTGATTCAAGCACGAGGGGGATTCGGTAAGAAAATTTTACAACGAGAAATGAAAATCATCCAACAATTCGTAAGAAATAACTAACGATGGTTTCACCTGAACTATTTATAACCACTGAAATATTAATATGTAAAATACTTAACAAAATTTTCAACAATAAATGTGTTTAAATTTGGAACCAAAAAATAACAAAAAATTAATGTTCCTATCGTGGATTGAACCATCGACCTAGCGACTCATAGGCTGCAATAATCGTGGAGAAAATATTTTCAGACACATTCCAAATATCTAGTAAATACATCTCCTTTTATATGAAAACTAGAACTCCATTTGTAAATTAAAGCAAAATATCAACTTGTCACATGTCAAATGTCACATGTCACATGTCGAACATTTATTGATGAAAATTTTGTTAAGTATTTTACATATCAATATTTCAGTGGTTATGAATAGTTCAGGTGAAACTATCGTTAGTTATTTCTTATGAATTGTTGGATGATTTTCATTTCTCGGTGTGAAATTTTCTGACCGAATCCCCCTCGTGCTTGAATTAATTGCCGTAAATTTATCTCGTACATGAATTTTCAAGGAAAAATAGGAAAATTGCTATTATCTCGGAATTCTGGCTATTTAGGTATAGGATCATGATATATCAACTCGAAGGAAATTTAGTGATCTTTCAGGATATTTCATGATATACAGGATGTTCCATTTAAAAAAACGCACTTTCAACCCTTTTCGTATCTAGCAAGAAGATCATGAATTTTGAACGACCCTGTATAACGCAGAACAAACTTCTCTACACAGAATAAATGTACATGATCCTGATGAACCAAACACATAATTGCAACTTCCTAAGAATTCAAATACCGCAGAAATAAACATTCAATTCGAGCTATGTTTTGGATAAAAAATTTGGAAAATAACCAATATCTCAAAAACCGTTAGAGATAGGTATAGGGGAGTATGATGCAGAAATAATCAGAAAAGAATGACAAGTTCAAAAATGCGGTAATATACAGAGTGACCCATTTGAAATAACAAAGATGCTGCTACTTTCTGGTATAAGCGGCAACGCTGCATTGCTGAAAATATTTTAGATCGATAGACCAAGAGCAACTACTTGAGAAACCAAATTTTCAGAATGATTCTATGTCCCGTTCTCCGTAAACGTCTAAGGTACCATCGACCGTGACCCACCCTGTATATATATGTATAGTGAAAATAGAGTATATTTCAACTAGTGACTGTAGATGTCATAAGTAACTTCCTTTTATATATGTATATATAAATAAGGATGAATTTAGCATATACATATAAAGCTATGTAAGTTTCAAAAAATCAGCTAAATATATTGGTATGGCAGTTGACTATTCAAAGGGATACATTTTTCCGAATTTTAAAATATATTTTTGATCGCCCCGTATCTTCCAAATACTTGAAGTTGGATGGTTGGTTCAATTGCAAAATATGATTACCCTCTCATGTACTGTGAGTAACATCAATTGCATATAGATCTGCAGGAAAACGAATATTTTCCCGAAACAAGTTCGATAAAAATTACCAATCCTCTGTATAACCCCCAGTTTTGATTCTAGAAACTTTTCTCAGTCGAAATTTTTGATGCACATATTTTAGAATATTTCATCATAAAAATTCAGATCGATAGGATGATAATGAAATTCCGGATTTTTTGAAAAATCGTCAAAATATCAAACTTTGACCCCCTGTAGAATCCAAACGCCGACATTCAGAGAGTTGGCGCAGTAGTAACTTTGTTCAGAATGGCATGGACTACATCATTATGGAATTTCAGCGATTTTCACCTAAAGCGGTCTTCCATAAAATTAGTGCGGGTTCCTTTGGTAGATACTTTTTGAATTTGATTTTTTGATTTTGATAAATGTTGACGAACTGCAACAAATCAAACATACTCATTTGGATAACTTACTTTACTACACATAATGGTGATGAAACTTGGACTAAAATTGGACAGATAACTTAATAACAATAAATGATATCATGAATATTTTTTTTCACTTTGCTATCCTCTAACAACTTTGAATTGAGTGCGGTTGAAGTGAACTGGACTATTTTCGAATCAAAATTGTGCGGAAATTGTTTCTCGCAATTCTTCCATAGAAACTATTCGTCAAAGATGGAACTGGCCGTATGTTTGTTGAGATATGGGAAATTTATATCTTTTGAAGCTAAGCCAGATTTTGACACTAAATCCTGCTGATTTTAAAACACCGGTGATTTAATTTGGTACAAACTCCTTTTATATTACTTCTAGTCCTCTCTTAATGATCTTGTAACTCGCTGTAACTCACTCATAACTTTTGGACGTCATTTTTATAAAGTTTAAAATTTTCATTGCATTTCGAAAAAATATAAGTTATCGAGAGTCTTTACACACTCAAAATTAATGCTGAACTCATCTGTTACTTGTTTACTATTGCTCTAGGCCAGGGTTTCTCAAACTTTCGGATCCACGAACCCATGTTAAAGTTTCCAGGTGACAGCAAACCCCTTAACCTTAACTAACTGATTGAATCTCCCCTCCCTCCCAAAGAGTGCACTTACTTAGCAGAGAATTGTCCCTGGAAATGGATATTTTGTATTTATTGACAATTTTGCACGAATTGGCAATCAGTTACTTCATGACATCACGACTGCATGTGAAGACAGGTGTCTAATTTAGTTTGTTCAGTTGTGACGGAGTTGTGTCCCTCAAAGAAGGGTTCTTTTATTTCTAGTTGGTAACTTATATGTTGTTTTTTCATTATTGCGTTTAGATTTGTATGGACGTAAGAAATCATTATTGTGCTGATTTGGAACATGTTTGGAGATATTTGCATGTATCAAAAACATGGTTTCCAGCCATTCTTTACATGACTATGAAGCTTGAGTTGGGTAGTTGCTAAGCTCTGCGATAAATGAATTGATGAAAAAACAGGTGACCCAGGGAGTGCCCCAAAAAAGTTGACGTGTCCGCGAAAGTGAGATGTTAGCTAAATAGGTTACTGTTTTAAGCCAGGTTTCATCTTCAAATCAGAATTTGAGGTTGAAGTCACTGTCTTTTAAAGATATATAGATTTCTTGACGAAGTTCAACAAACCGATCAAGCCACCATTACGTAAATCTTGTCGCGAGCCCCCAGCCGTGGAATGGCGAACCACTAGGGGTTCGCGTACCACACTTTGAGAAACCCTGCTCTATGCAACCAAAAATATCAATAAGTGTTGACTATATATCACTTTTATATTGTACTTCCATTATCTCAATCGTTACTTTGAACACGACGTTTCAATCGGTATAATCTTTCTGACCATCATCATGGTCATGGTTGTTTGGAGGTAATGAAAGGCATTTATAGTTTTCAACAGATGTCTGCTTCCTAATTATACACAATTCTTGGAAGTAGGCAAATGGCTGCAAAAATTGACCTGTCACTGGAAAGTGTTTTCCATGCAGTCTTTATTTCTACACCTGGTTGACAGAAGGCAACATTGTCTAAAACTTACAAACAGATGTTAACTTATCCAGTCAAATTCTTACCCTCAGGAAAAATTACATATCTGTACAAAAGATTACTAATAACTTATTTTGATCTCATTTCACATAGATGATAGTATACAAAAGCCTGTGCATCGAGTTTAAGGGCACGACGCGAAGGGAAGTGCTCTGAAACGTTGCGAGTGCTTTGAAGGCACTCGTATAGATGTATAATACGCAATAAACAATACAATAGAAAACAATAAAAATACAAATGAAATACAAAATAAAACTAAGTATGATCTGAAAGCAGCGATTTAGAGCTTTCCCGCTTATAGAAGAGAACATAGGCATCTCCGCTCACCAGGGATCTGGATGAAATTGGGGTCGCATGTGAATCATTATATTCATGCCCGCATGAGGATGACTGCAGTAGGCTATATTGTTCCGCTATAGGTAGTCTCAGTATGACTAGATACTGCATATAGACTATATCGACAAGGAGTTACGTTTTCAGCTTCATAATTACTCAAATCCAATCCCTCTAAAAGAAAATAAATGGTAACATCCTATTTTCCTCGGAAACTTACTGTTGAAGAAAACCGTTTCAAATGGTTCACTAAAATTTTCTGGAATTTATGAATTGATATGGTTTTCGTGCACTTACTTCTTCCTGTGCACTTCGCACATGTCGGCTACTCATCACCATCCAAAGTTTCTTCCCTTTTGAATAAATCCAAAAATTCTGAAAGTTTCAGTTGGCCTGCTCTTCGTGGTATTGAGAGGTATAGATCCCAAAATTGATCGAAAGAGACTGAACAGTAACCACAATAATTACGTTTCAATGTAGATTTAAACTGGCCAACGAAGTTGTCTACAAATTTGAAATGGTCCGTCCTTAAATAACTTGACCATGATTCTTGAGCCTTCTCACTGTAACTCAATATCTCATCTCTCTCTCTCATTATGGGTATCGGCTTTTCCGTTACTCTATTGACGTTTTCATGTAAACCCTCTAACAGTAAGAAGTATTGAGCATCTTCCTGAGCAAAAAACCGATGAAACGAGGAGCGATTCTTTGGATTTGACATTTCAGGGAGACTGTATTTACAACTCTACCAGACGAATCATCTGACCAAAATTCCTTGATCACCAGGTCAAATGCTTTGCTCCCTCCCTAGATACGAGTATGTTAGTGTTTACATTCCTCGTGTGGGCATCTCTTTTCAAATTCTCTAATAGCCATCTTGTGTTCGATAAACACTGGATAATACTGTCCATGAAGCATGTGTTACCAATATTTTTCAATCCATTAAGACCTAGAGTTTTGCCAGTACTATGTACTATGAGCAAGTTGGTGTTGAAGCTGTTTTTGCTGCGTTCGCCACTGCTTTCGTCTTCAGAATAGTCAATGATGTGCTGATTGCCCTTGTCACTAGATCGGTGTGATGAGTTATCAGAGTTAAGACTGTTGAAAATTGAGTTGGATTGGGAAATGATAGATCGTCTGATCTTTGGAAATGTCGTTACATCATAAAGCGTATTTTTCTTTTTGTTGGATTGATGAAAAATTCATCCAGCTGATGACCGACAGGAATGGTTCCCAACACTGATGCTACGTTTCTTCTCTGAATGGCAATACTGATTCGTTGAATGAGAAACCTAGTGGATCTTTTATCATTCGTTACTTGATTAATCTTCTCACCAATTTCTCCTATAAAAAACATTGCACTAGAACCGAACACTACAGAAGATTCTATAGCTACGGGATGGAAGTGGTAGTAATTTTTTAAATTCTCTTATTTTCTGTTCTTTGACTTTTCACCAATTTTTGCTGCTGCTCCCTGACGTTCAGAAGTAGAGGCTATTTAATTTCATCGAATTCAAGTTACTAATGGACATCTTATATTACGTATTGTTACGTATTTGATATTCCATGTGATTAAACTGAGAACTTGGCATTTTAACCTAAAAACAATCTTTCTATCTTGGCTTGTTATAACTTTGAAGATTGCGCATGTTCTAAAATTGGGCACAATTTTTTCTTGTCAAATAATTATAATTCTGTTTGAAAAATTGTGTATTCGCAGTGTGTCAAACTCCACTATTTGTTTGATATCAAATTACTATTCTAGATGGTGTTTTCCCACGTTTACGTTTGATACATTCTTATATTTCCGCAAATTTTTCCAATATATTTCACTCTTCATTTTCTCACAGACAATGTGTCGGTGCTGTTAGGAAGCTGAATCCAAATCTACTATTTTGGATGTTTCTAGCAAGGCTTTTCCTATTCCATCATATTGAGACAGGATTCACATTTCTGAATATTGGCAACTGTTTTAAGCTCATTTCATTTGGTTGTTTCAATGAAAAAAAAAAAAATAGTTTTCAATCAAGTGTATTCAATGTTATACTTGTCCTACTACATGCTACTTTAAAAACCTGAAAGGGTCTTCATTACTCTCTCGAATTTTGAACTCAGTTATTCGCAAAACATAAACTGTTCTGAGGAAATACGAGGGGATCTACTTTGAAACAGGCGTCACTAAAAGGCATTATGTGTCAAAAAGTGATGACTGATCTAGTGTAGGACATACCAGAAATCCTCAAAACCTTGGCAAAGCAAACTAAATAAAAAATTCTGGTTGCCAGGACACAACCCAATATCAAGGTAAAAAAAGCTGGGAGAACTAGTTGGGAGGACAGAGGTATTGCAAAAACTGCATATTTCAATGAGACTGAAAGGAATGATCATTCGGACATCGATAATTTGATTATTTGAGTATTTGATTGAAATGGGACCAAACAATAAAATATCGAAGAACTCTTGAAATTTTTTATTGAGTGTTTCAAACTCACACAAACCGAAAATGAAATAAAAATGTTTATTCAAGGAAATCTGTACAAGTGTAGAAAGGCAAATGAATCAGTTTTTATCGATAAGTTACTGCGTTCACAAGAATATATTGTCTTGAATAAAATCATTACATTTTGACAGTAGGTAACGTATTGTAAACTGAAATTGTCGATTCCAAAATAAAAAATTATATTCATTAATATTTTTATTAATATTTATTTATTTTTCGAAAACAAACAGGGATTAACCTAATTACATGTTTCCATTCAACTTAAGATATGAATTGATTATTTATATACTATAAGCTACTATACTATATACTATAAAATATAACTGCTACTAATACCATGTATTTTACTCAATGTACATTGAATGATAAAAAAACAAGATGAATGAATTATGATAATTTTAACCTGATAATCCAGTAACCTCGTCATGAAAAGCATTGGCCTAAGTCTCATCCAGTGGTGGTGGTAGTTCTTGTTTTAGATGTGACTTAGGTGACAAATCCAAGATTTCGAAATAGGCAGCCACCCCGGATCACTTTTGAAAATCCTAAAAACTTTAAAATTTTTGCACTTTTTTTGGTTTTGTCCCATTTTGACCATGAAGGTGTTTGTTTTCGATGAAGACCCATCAATACATTTCTGAACAAGAACAAATTTTCGATGATATGAATTGGAGTTAGATTTGGTAGCTCCGATAGGTACCGAGATACAGCTTTTCAAAGTTTGGCAGACTTTCCATAATGTAAAATTTATGCTAATTTTCATGTTTAAGTCTTCAATAACCTATTTTATACCAGTCAGTAAAGTAAAAATGTGAAACAGGTGTGATCATGTTCTCACGCAGTGAACTTTTAGGAGAAGATGGAGTCAACTGTCATATGGCCAGATTTATTGGGAAGAAAGCAATGTTGCTTCCAAAACTTCCAAAACGTCAAGTTTGAGCATAAATCCAAGGTTGTGCCCCTTTCCTATACTGTTCGTACTGTTACTATTAATAACAAACAAGTGACTATTGACCCACTCACATTGTTTCACAGAATATGCGTTTTGAAACATTCGGATGAAAAACTTTTTACGTACGAGCTTTCACCATTCCCGATGTCTCTATTCACTCAAGAGGGAATGAGGAAGAGCAAGAAGTCCTCTTTCCATGCAGTATTCTAAATTGTTAATAATAATGAAACAAAAGGAAAAACTGAATTTGTGATGGTAGATGATAGCCATGTCCATCACAAAGTCGTGTGGCCCAAGCACTCCTCGTTTGATTTCATAGCTGCCCGATATGTGAAACATCTCGAGGCACGGTGAGGTCAGAACATAGCTGTAGTGTTTGATGGTTACCCAGCAGAGCCTGATTGAAAGAATACAAAGAGCTCTCAACGTAATCGCCGAGCTCAGGTACATCTACTGAGGTGATATTTGAGGAAACAACCACTCCTAATATTTCCTTGAAAATTTTTATCCAATGATAAAAATAAATTGAGGATAATACAACTACTGAAGGTGACATTTTTGAGGCTAAAGAAGATTCTGACACAGTAATCATTACAACAGCCATCAGAATGTCCTCTGTTTTTCAGGTCGTGGTTATTGTAGGAGAAGACGTAGACTTGCTGGTCATCCTCACTGGTCTCAGGAGTCTCACACCAGGTACTATATACCTTCAAAAGTGTGGGAGAGGCTGAACGCCAGATGTTTTCTACTCCCCCATCTCAACATCTGAAGACCGCCATCTCATCCCTTTAACTCATGCCTTCAGTGCAGTGGCTGTGATTCCACCTCGTGCATCTTCGGCCAAGGAAAACTCAAGTTGTTCCAAATTTTAAGAAAACATGTACACCTCAAAAAGGAAGCTGCAGTGTTTTCTAATCCAGCTGCGACACCTGCCCAAGTAGCTGAAGCCAGGGATAAAATCCTCATCGAGCTGTACTGTGGGGAAAGTTCCAGTCAAACCATCAATGGCCTGTGCTACCAGCTTTTCACAAAGGCTGCAGCCAAGACCAGCCAGACTTCCTTCCACGCAAGATGCTGCGGAGCTATATTCATTTTGCACATACCAATAGGTGTAGCAGTGGCTGGGTTATAAAAAGAATCCACTCGAATGGGGATGGGTTGCTACAGCCCGAGGCGTTTTCCCGAAGATGATGTCACGGGAAGAAGCCAACTGCTGAACATGATTTCCTGCGGTTGCAAGAAGAGTTGCCGAAATGCTTGCAGCTGCAAGAAAGCAGGTTTGAAGTGCTCACTCGTCTGCGGAACCTACAATGGCCAGTCTTGCGAGAACCTGCCTGAAATAACGGTAGACGACAATGTCAACATCCTTGAATTGGACGAGCTCGACGACAATGACGAGATAGATAGGCTGTTCGCCTATTCAGTCAACCAACTCGCTGGAGATACTATTGTCGAAGAACTACATCAGGTTTTCTCACATTGTTATTATTGCTGAAAGTTACGATTATTTCTTTTTATTATTCACCCAAATTTTTTAGAACCGTAATTTCTATCAATTCATACTTACCAACACGTGTTTGCCATTTATATCAAGACTCATTAACAAGGTTTTTACCTTGGGATATTCGGAAAATTAATATTTGTGTCCCATTTCAGGAGATCTAGGATGATGGAGGGGGCGAATTGGCAGATGTGCTTGGGCCTGGTCCGTCGAAGAGAAGGAAACATTGATGCCCCCCACACAGATCCTCACCCCCATCCGCCCATCCTTCTCCAGAATGTTCACTCCACTGACTCACATCAGACAGATTGTTGAAGATATACAGATATACAGTCTGGCAAACGACATCAACGCCTTGCAAGATATGGATTGGAATTTGTCTCTCGCAAAATTCAGATCTATAATCCGTAGACAGGTTGAGAATTTATCAGTATAGTAATTTGCGATTTGTTATAACTATTGTTCATTCTTGTGCTTATCCCCATACTGTAATTTATACTATAATTTATAAATAACAAATCATACTAAGTGCTTGTATACACATGTATATTTCTTATAAGTCATCCTTGTAACTGGGCCACTAGGCCTGTTAGGATGAAATAAATAAATAAATAAATAAATATGAAGAAGCATGAAAATTATCTTAAAATTTTCACATTTGGAGAATTTGCCAAATATTGACAAGCTGTATTTCGAAAACTGTGGGGTCCAGCGAGTCCATTTTGATATCATGTCGAAACAAATTTATTCTGATTTTCAAATGTATGGGGGGTTCTTTGTCAAAAACATGCCCCTTCATGGTCAAAATGGGGACGAAACCAAAAAAATCGCAAAAATTTAACAATTTTTGGGATTTTCAAACGTGATCCGGGGGGCTGCCGAGGTCGAAAACTTTGATTTGTCATCTCAGTCACATCCCATACAAGAAAAAAGAAACCTACCACCACCATTTAATGCAACTTAGGGTGTACTAGGTTACTGGGCTATAATTTACTGGATTTAGTAATAGATGTGGCTGTGATTTCAATAACGGTGTGAATTTTGAATGTTGTTCAGGGTGGGAGTTATTTATGTATTTATGTAGTTCATTTCTAAGAACTGGGAGAGACACGGTATGCGTATCTAAGGTAGGAACTGTTTGTAAAAATTTGTTCACAAGAGTATACATTTCATCAATAATGAGTCGCACTTTAGGAATATGAAAAGAGATATTTTTTGGACGCATGTCTCGGAACACACAGTTTGAGCTGTGATAGCAAGAACTCGCAGTTAATTTCACATGCCAAAATTTTATGAACAAAATTGGATTTGTCTTCTATTTTCAAGTTTTATCATATTGAATTCGAGTCTCATGGGGTCATACGATGAGTGGTCCGGGGACTTGCCATATTTTTATAATACAAATACGAAATGAATTTGTCTTGGGCAGTTTGGGTGCATTTTTTCTGAATCTCTCATCCTTGGTCCCGAACTATAGCAGCACATTCCAAGCGATTTCGTACGAAAGTACAAAAAAGAGTTTTTATTGTTTCTATATTCCTGAACTCGAACGTGAATCGATTAACAAATCCTAACATTTTTCGATCTTTTTGACAGGTTTTTGTTATATGCTTTTCAAATGTTAAAGACGCTTGGAAAGTGACTCCCAAATCGACCGTTTCACGACACCTCTCCAGTTCTAGATAATTTATGTGATAACTGAACTCCACAACATTTCTTAATTTCAATTGTGATTTGTTTTTTTCACAACAATTATGAAAAGAACAACGTTTTGGAAAAGCATATGGTCCTCTTGAATGGTGATTTTCTTTAAATTGTTACGGTCATTTGCATACAAAAGACAACATGATAAGTAGTTAGGAATATCATTGATGAACAATAAAAAAGTAGAGGGCCCAGGTTTGATCCTTGAGATACACCAGACGTCTCTTTTTCAAATAACATTGACGGTTCGCCCACTGTCCGCGTTATAGAAACGTATTTTTTAAGGAACAATAAATAAACCATGACAAGAAGCGCATCCTTGAAAATTCTAACTTTTAATCAATGTCGAAGAACTCCCTCTGTAAACTCATCATAAGCACCTTGATAGATCTCGGAAAATAGATAGATAGAATCCCAGAATACATTCTTAGTGAAATGACGTCGTTAACGAACGGGAATGTCAGTTGAACAGGTTCTGAAGTAATATCCGTAAGTCCTTTCTCGAATATAATGGAAAAACGGAGTCCTGGTGCATTGGTGACAGTAAAATAATTGGACCTCCGGTATTTTATACAAGATTTTTCAATCATCTCACAAAAATCCTATTCACGCAAGAATTATTACCAGTAATTACTGCCATTCACGTGGAACTATCCCATAATTCATCGTTGACAAGCCACGAAGAATCATTATATCAACTTCGCAGTTAGTAGTTATTGTATAACAGTAAGTGCATGTCGCAATATGCAAATGTTCTTCAAATAAACCCATTTGAACATGTTTCTTTTATTTTCAATTGCGTGACACTGACTTCATAATCACCCTCAATAATAAGACTTCTTCAAAAACAGTTTTGATTGTTTCAAGTAGTATCACGAACTACCGAGTAAATTGCGGAAAAGTAGTTGTTTTTCGTGAAAGACTTTCCATGTCGTGTTAGGTGTGGCATCCGCTATTTCAGCTCGAAAATAGGAAAAGTTGGAATGAGAACGATGTTATCGGCAAGATATTCAATGGCGTGATTCGTTCAAGAAATAACCACTAGAATAGTTTCAACAAAAGGAGGGTATACTTTTCTGGGTTCCATGCTCCTGGTCATAACATTTTGCAAACTCATAGATCAATGAGAAATAAACATTTTTCAAAAGTTTTAAAACGCATTATAAGACCGATTTAAAGCCGTTTTGAAAGAGTGCTTTGAGTGCTTATATAGTTTCTGTAAAACACCTTTAAGTTCTGCGGTAAAAAAACCGTTTTGTAACAGTTATAAATAAGGTGTATAAAAGCTTTATAATGTGATGAATAAAACAGTTTTTCAGAATAGAGGCAGTTGCTTTATAAAATAATAGGAAATAATAATAAGCATGATTTTTTTTAATTTGTTTAATAAATCTTTTACTTCGTTACAGCATAGTAAATAATATAAATACTGTTGAAAGTCTTCGAAATAATTTTTAAAAGAATAAATAAAATATCGATTGAATTTGACCTATTTGAACGCCTCCATTTTCGCGCGATGTGAATGACGTCACAGGGCGCGATCAGTGTTGTTCTTCTTCAGTGTCGTTCGTTGAGACGTACTCTCATTGTTCTATCTGCTAGAAGTTGATGTTTTATAAAAAAGTGAGGCAAATGTAGTACAATTGTTTGAGAGAGATGAACATATGTGAAAGTGATCTCGATCAACCAGAGCAGTCTTCAATGAACAAGCCCTTCTATAGTTATGGCCATTGACACTATTGACAGTTATTAATTAGGTTAGGGATTTGCAGTTTTAATCGCTATTACGGTAATGCTAAATGCTAAAAAACCATTTTATAGGTATTGTCTAGTACCGGAATGCCAAGACACAATTATAAGTACACCAAATAAAGTATTTTTTCTGTTCCAAGAGATGCGAAAATACGTAAACTATGGTGTAAGGTTATGAGAAGGGGCGAAGGATCTCCAATATCACATTTACATTGTTGTGAAGATCGTTTCGAAGTGAGTATAATTTATTTCGATAATTAACATGATGTGAATTGATCAGAAGTAAGTTTTGTATGCCTAAATGTTTTGTATATCATATCAAGCGGGAGATAAGTCTGTTTATACCTGCCTCACCTAAATTACAAAAGAAAAACTATCATTTGATAAACTTTTACCACTTATCAGTTCAGGTATTGTCGAATTATGCTTTGACAAAACAACTTTCAGTCATTGCTCTTGATAATTTACAATTGTCTATAATCTATGAAAGACGACTAGCACAGTATGAATATCAACACAGAAAAATTTCATAACGTGCCATGTGACGTCAATATTCGTTTCGACCAATGGTGATGCGTTTCGCAAATTTGAATTCCGCGCGCTTATTATGCACTTTTTGATTAAAGTTTTATGGAATTTTTTATTTATTTTTTATTTAGAAACTAAACGCATCAACCGTGAAGGTTATTACCGCTACATTACATTTCGTTACAGTTCACATTATCAATTTCAAAGCGTTACATTACCATATTAGATTCTAGTAAACAAATCAATTTTTATGAGAAACAAAATGAGATTTTTCACATTGCAGTGTCTGCCCAGGCTGTCTCGTAACTCGGTCGGAATTTGAAATAAGTCTCTCGCTTCTTGGAATTTTGGGCAGACTTCTAACACGTGCTTCACTGATAAATTGGTATCACAGACATCGCAGCTTGTTGAATCGGAACGCAACAGCAAGTACTCGTGAGAAAATCTTGTGTGTCCTATTCGCAGCCGGCTCAAGATTGTTTGGTGTCGTCTTGACTTAGGTAGATGAGACCAGGGTTTCACTGATGTTTTGCATTCGGAGAGTTTTTAGTTCGAGGAACTCCCATCACTCTGCCATTCTTCGAATACCTTCTCCTTCATGGATGACTTCAAGTCCAAAGAAACTACTCTGCTAACGGGTCTTGATCTAAGGTCATCTATTGCTTCCCTTGCTGCTATGTCTGCTTTTTCGTTACCGCCAATTCCGATATGCGAGGGAACCCACATCAGTACCACTCTATTTCTGGCCTCTTGATTGCTATGTAGTGCATTTTCCATTGATATTGGTATCGGATTATTTGTGTACAGCTGTTGGGTGCTATTGAGTGCACTTAGGGAGTCTGATATAATCAAAGATCTTTCTATATTATGATTCTTAGAAAAATATATTGCTTGAAGTATTGCATATAGTTCTGCAGCAAAAATAGATGTGTTGGGAGTGAGTTTGAACATCAGTGTTTCATTTGGGGTTACTATAGCTGAGCCTACGCCTTGTTCAGTCTTAGATGCATCTGTGTAAATTGGCAGATAGTTGTCGTACGTTGTTAACATCTCATTGAAATGATTCAATATAACTTGGGGATGAGTATCGCTTTTATTATAGTTGGAGAGAGAGAGATAACAAGTGGGCAGATCGATGAGCCGAGGGGGAGGACAAGTAATATTATTTGGGAACACTGGAGGGAAGGGTAGTTGAAGTTGTGCTAAATGTCTGTTAATTCTTTCATAAAATAGTGGGTTAGTTCGTGGATGTCCAGTGAAGTTTCGTTTGAAGAGATTTGAAAAAACGTTCTCATGAGTTGGATGCATATGTTTGGCGGCTATTGAGCTAGCGTATGTGAGACTTAGATACTGTCGGCGGTATCTTAGAGACGGTTTCAACTGGGCTTGTTCGATATGCACCTAGTGTTTTATGGAGTGCTGAATTATGGATGGAGTCTAATTGTTTCAGAGAAGATTGATTTGCTGAAGCGTACGCGATTGATCCGTAGTCGATTTTTGATCTTATTAGAGTCCTATACAGTCGAATTAACATTGTGGTATCGGCTCCCCATGTTGTGTTGGCCAGTATTTTCAGTAAGTTGACACCTGCTTGACACATTCTTGTCAGTCTGTTTATGTGAGATTTCCAGTTCAATTTGTAGTCAAAAATCATTCCTAGGAATTTTATTTCTTTTACGTACTCTAGGAGATTGCCATATAGGTGAAGTGGTGGATTGTCTCTAATTTGTTGCTTCAAAAAATTAATTAGCTTAGTTTTTTCTGTGGAAAATTGAAAACCTGTTGTATTTGACCAATGTTCTAAGTTTTGTAGTTGTTTTCCTTTGATAAAGAGAATTAAGTCGTCAGCGTAGAGTCTTGCTTTCATAGGAAGTTTAACGTGTTCTATAACGCCATTTATCGCTACGAGAAACAACGTTACACTGATAACTGAACCTTGCGGAGTACCATATTCTTGGGTTTTCTTGTTTGAGAGTTCACCGCTGACTCTGACTTGGATCATTCGAGTGTCGAGAAAATTTTTGATGAACGCTAGGATGTTACCTTGTATGTTCCATTTTTGAATAGTTTTCAGAATATTATGACGCCATGCTGTATCACATGCATTTTTTATATCAAAAAAGGCTGCCATGCATTTTTGCTTGTTTGAAAATGCAGTTATATTATCTATGGCAGATCGCTGCTATCTGAAACCATTTTGTTCTTACCTGAGTAAATTTTTCGTTTCTAGATACCACATTAGTCTTTTGTTCTCAATAGTCTCCATCAGCTTACAGAGACTGTTGTTAATTTTTTTTTATTATTGTTAAAATTGTTATTTCCGTCAACCGATTGCACCCCTACGTGCAACCCTCGGAAGTCTTCTAGAGACTTGTGTGAGCTAGGGAAGACGCATCCCTTACCTTTTAACGTGTGATGCTATGTACGAGACCGGTGAATCGGTGGATCGAACCCACGACCGCACGCTTGCGAGGCGTACGCTTTTACCCGCCGACGACCACGGTTGGTAAGTGATATCGGTCTATATGATTCTGGAAGATTCTTTGGTTTATTTTGTTTGAGAACTGGCACTATGATGGCCTCTTGCCATTGATGAGGGAATTTTCGCTGCGACCATATTACATTTGAAACTTTGAGCAGATATATCTTAACTTCTTCTGGGAGATTCTGAATGAAGATGGCAGGTATATCGTCGGGTCCTGGGATGTGTTTTTAAGATCAGAAAGAGCATTCTCAAATTCAACTGCTGATATTTTTCTGCTCAAGTATAATTCATTGTTTTCCTCTATGATTATTGGGTTATCATTTTCTTCCTGAGAATAAAGACTGGGTCGTAGTTGCCATTGCTTGAGTGTTTCATGTAGCTGTCGGCTAAGATTTCTGATATTTCTTTTTTGTCTGTTATGGTAATTCTTTCATGTATAATTCCCATCATATGAGTGTTTTCCAGAGATTTTTCTCACTTTTTTCCAGACCTCTGACATTGGTGTCGATGTGTTGATTTCCGAAATATATTGCTTCCAATTTTCCTTCTTAGATATTTTGATTATGTATCTCGTTCTTGATCTGAGCTGTTTGAAGGTGGCCAAATTTTCCTGGTTTTTGTCTTTTGTACCTGTTGAAGGCTTTTTTGCTGGACTTTATAGCTTTTTGGCAATCTCTGTTTCACCTCGGCACGGTGGGATGTTTCGACAGGTGTGTAGTTTTTCCAATAGTAGCCTCTGCAGCGATCCGCAACATATTTGTGAACTGATTTACGTTTTGTTCGATGTTGTCACCTATCAGTCTGCTACAAGTTGGCAAGTTCTCTTCAATGTGCTGTTTGAAGGAGTTTCAGTTTGCGCTTTTGAGGTTCCATCGGTTAGGTGGCTTTGTTGTACTGGCATTGTTTTGGAATGTCTTGATTTTGATTGGAAAATGGTCACTTCCATAGAGAAATGGTAATACTTCCCATGTTGATGTGATTAGAAAAGCTGGATCACAGATAATCAGATCAATGGCCGAAAAACTTCCATTGAATGGGTTGAATCTTGTTTGCTGTCCGTCATTTAGCACTGCTAAGTTGGAGCTTTCAATTGTTTCAGCAATAATTCGACTTCTACGATTTGTGGATCTACTTCCCCAGATGATATTGTGACCATTAAGGTCCCCTATGATCAGTCTGGGTGATGCTATCTGCTCTATCAAATTATTGAATTCTGCTAGTGTGACCTCTCGATTTGGGGGATATATATATTGCAGATATTTAGGTTCCTTTGAAGATTGGTTGAGATGGCTATAGCTTCCAAAGTTGTGTTGATGGGTAGTATTTCTGCATCTATATCTGTCTTCGTATATATAGCCACCCCACCGCTAGCTCTCTCATTCTGATCTCTGTTGCAGAAATAATTGTTGAATTTTTTGGGTTTGTGTTCTTTTCCATTTTTAAAATTCGTTTCTTGTAGGCAAATTATGTCCGGATTTTGTTCAGAGATGAGAATTTGTAGCATTTCTAGATGACAGTAGTAGCCGTTCAAGTTCCATTGAAGAATTGTTTTATAAGCCATTTAAATTGTTAATAGGTTGTATCTTGAGATGAGTCGATCTCCTCTTCTGTCAACTGTTGATCGATATACTTCAATATATTTTTCTGACTTTTGTACATCGAGTTTTAATACTTTGCTCCAAGAAGTATGTGTAGAATTTTTGAAGCATGTTGCACAAAGGAATTAGTTCTTTCGTGTATCCCAATGCTATATGTTGTGGTTCAGGAGAACCATGTGTATTTTCAAACAGATCTACGAACTGCTGGAAGTTGTGAACAAACGACGGATGTTGCATTTTGATAAATTCTTTGGCCGGAATTATCAGGTCTCTTGTATTTTCTGGTATTGTTGATTTGAATCTCTTGAGTTTGATATTTTCCGGTTTGGTGAATAATTCCTCCATAGATTTTTCATGGTCTGCCCTCTTTTCAATTGGTGGTGTGAGAATTTCGGTTACATTTCGTTTGGGTGTTGGCTGATTATTGTTTTCTGTTGATTCTAATGTGTTAGAGTCAGCATTTGGTGGATTTATTTGGTTTCCTAGGATGTTGCCTTGTGATAAGATTTGGGTATCTTCTGGGATCTCTGCGGAGATTTGTTCACTTTGGGGTGGAAATGTTACTGTGTTATTCGTACTAGAATCATTCTGGGTGGTTTTAGAATGATTATCATCAGGACTTGCAACATGGGATTGTTGATGCGGTGTATTTTTGCATTGGGCAGCCAAATGACCGGGTTGTTTGCATTTAAAGCACGTCATATTATCTTGAGAGATGAAAATACGATAGGAGATGTTTTCATGGGATATGGAAATTGAATCAGGAATAGTTATGTCTTCAGGACTAATATAAATCGACGACGAAAACTCATAATATGGCTATACTCTGGGTCAGATAAACCAATCCTCAAAAATGTCATTGGTGAGACAAAACTAACTCCCAATTTCTGTAGTTCCCTCTCTATCAAGTGGTGTGGAATGGAGGGGCATATATTTGACAGTACCAAACGAATTGATGGTGTTATTAACCGTCAAGCTGGAAGGATTTGGTTATTCACTGTATAGAGCCATGCTGAGTCTTGAAATTGTCGATTATTTCCTTGCTGGATAGGTAAATACAGATCCTATTGTTGGAGATTCTCGAGGAGAAAATTATATTTTTTGGGGTTACTATCGCTCCCAGTCCAAAGATGTATTCCTGTATTTTCATTCCCTCTATCGAATTGAAAATTATTGCCTGTTCCCTAGATGGGAATTGATGATGTGTTACCGCTGCAGAATATGTTTTATTTTGCGAATAGGTGGTTGTTTCGGTAAGTTCATTACTAGGTAGGTTACTTTTAGAACCCCTATACTCAGGAATCCTCTCTTGGATAAAACTCATGTTGAATTAATATTGTTTTTGTGTTTCGATTTCATTAGGGATGAGCCGAGGTACGGCACTGTTTCCGTTATCTTGACTGCCTGCTCGTGGAGATTCCAACGCTGTTTTTGTCACTGGTAGCAGCTCCGATGTATTATTGATAGGTTAGCTTATAGCGAAAATATGAAAACTGAGTTGGGTTTGTACTCACAGAGTGATTGTACTGATGTTATGTCACCCACAAATAACTTTGATAAAAATAAACGATGTTAATCGAAATATTTAAGTTAAGTCAAAGGACTTATCACTGATATGATTCACTTTCAATCACCAGAGGCGTCTTCCTTTTATGAACTTAAATACAAACTAAATGATAAACTTATGATTTAGGTTTAATGTCAAGACAATAAAGTATTATAAAATTACCTCATAGTCCTACCTATAAAGGCGTCGTTTACTCGGTTATAAACAGTTTAGAGGGCAAAATAGTATTATTTGCAACAAAAACGTTACAGTGTGTGCGCAATAGCAATAAAATTGATAGGAAATCATCAAATTCACCTTCCCAAATATCACTTCAGAGAAATTGGATGTCCTCTTAAAAGGCCAGTGGCAAAAGGCAAAATTGGTGACTATCAACTGGTAGATATTCTTTTCGGTATTCAAAACAAACCTGTATAGATATGTACATGTGCGAGTTTCCATTGGAGATTCTTATCTACGAAACTGGACATTCAATAAATAATCAACTATCTGAATGAAAATGCAAATTTTCACTTTCAGATTTTTTCTTCAAGTTGTATAGGGTCTTTCTCAATATCTATGAGATGTAGTTCAATGTCCAGCGTGGCTTTTGCCGGGGAAGTAGTTGTTTTCTGTTAGATATTACAAAAAAGTAACTTCAATTTTATCGTAGGGTTTTTTACATTTCCAGAGGAGTCATGTATTGATTCAATTTTCAATTGAGAATGTTTCTCTTTAAAACATGAACCCCTTCCAAGAGAGGTTATCTTGTACGATGGAAAACAGCGACTAAATTCCAACTTTCAGTCGCAGATGATTCCAAACTGACTTTATCAACATCCTGTTCATATTTTCAATGAAATTAACTTTTCCATATTATGACTTTTCGTAATAATTGGGTTATTATGTGTTATTCTGAACGAAGTAAGATCATAAAAACTTTGCAGAGATTTTTTCCAAAGTTATCGCTTGCAATATACATACCTACTTTTGTTTCCCTATGTACGACGTAGTTTCGTTTGAAGTTATTTTATCGGTTTACCATCTGGTGTAATTTTCTGAAAACCTACTTTTTTAGGTGTTTCTTCATAACTACAGAGCAACTGACCAAAAAACATTCAAAATGTAACCAAAATCTGCTGATTTCTGAAAGGAATCTACAAATTTATTACAAAATATCCAACAATGAGATTTTATACCATGAAATGAAGATAAATTCAAATATTTTGGAAATTGCTGTCATTTATTGGTGATTTTTTCACAAAACATGAACCCCTTCCAAGAGAGGTTATCTTGTACGATGTAAAACAGCGACTAAATTCCAACTTTCAGTCGCAGATGATTCCACAACTGACTTTATGAACATCCTGTTCATATTTTCAATGAAATTAACTTTTCCATATTATGACTTTTCGTAATAATTGGGTTATTATGTGTTATTCTGAACGAAGTAAGATCATAAAAACTTTGCAGAGATTTTTTCCAAAGTTATCGCTTGCAATATACATACCTACTTTTGTTTCCCTATGTACGACGTAGTTTCGTTTGAAGTTATTTTATCGGTTTACCATCTGGTGTAATTTTCTGAAAACCTACTTTTTTAGGTGTTTCTTCATAACTATAGAGCAACTGACCAAAAAACATTCAAAATGTAACCAAAATCTCCTGATTTCTGAAAGGAATCTACAAATTCATTACAAAATATCCAACAATGAGATTTTATACCATGAAATGAAGATAAATTCAAATATTTTGGAAATTGCTGTCATTTATACAATACAAATTACATAGCAACTTGTAACAAAATAATCAACAATAAAATTCAGTTTAACAAGCGCACGAACATATACTAAACTTAAAATGTCTTGAAGCTCATTAATATTTTTGAAAACAAAACTTATCCCGCGCAGAAATTATTGAAAATTACGGAAAAGAAGACAAAGTCGATATAAATCCAGTTGCGTGAAAGTTGTGAAGTGTCGATTAGGGGTACCCATCTGAAGTACGCCCCTGTTTCAAGTTGCAAACAAATGATTTACACTGAAATTTGGAAATGAACGCTCACAAGTGACCAACCCAATTTCATTTGGGGAAGTTGAGCCGATATGGAGTTACTTTGGAGAAGAAAAAATTTCACTTTCAACACCCTATGACTCAGTTAAAACTGATCTTGGGGTGAATGTTTATGGTAATTTTTAGCCTCAAAATAAAGTGCCCTAATAGCACAATGAAGTCCGATGGTAATCCATAGGACATCATCTCAGGACGTGCAGAATTGGTACCGCGGACGTCCATTGGACATCCGTGGGAAGCACCAATGTCTCGGCTTCTCACCAAAATTGGACGTTCTATAAGGATATCCGGTGGACATCCACCTGGGATGTTAATTGGACGCCCCCGAATTACATCAATCAAAAGTACATTTGGAACGTCCTTAGGACGAACAGTATTGGTACCGGGGACGTCCATTGGGCATTCATGGGAATTACCAATGTTTCGACTTCTCACCAAAATTTGACGTTCTCTAAGGATATTCAATCGACATCGACCTGAGATGTTCATTGGACATCCCCGAATTACATCAATCGAAAGTACATCTGGGACGTCCTTAGGATGTGAAGAATTATCAGATGTATTTGTTCGTACATCTCTCTCAGGGCTGTGATTATGATATTGTTGTGGATTCTTGAAGATACCAATTTGGATGGAACCAGATGCACTTACTGTAAGCTCAGCACTCTCTCAGAGTCATTCAATTCGGATTTGGAAACATCAGGATACATCTGAATCAGTCGAGACTTCTCTTTTTAAAGCTTCTGACAATCGTTTAGCGATTCTATTGCGCTGGCGTTTTGATATATTTCGTTTTTGTTTGTACATGTTTAAGAGATACACACAAATCTACTTACAGAAGCACCTTTTTCAAAACAGTGTTGAATAGGTTAGAAATGGTTAAAGAATAGTAGAACAAAACTTTTATTTTCATTTAAAGATATAAGTATACTGAATGAACACAAAATAACTTCCACAACAGTCACCAAACTAACTAATCACAAAAGATGATAGAAAAGCCGCCATAGCTGATAAATACTAAATACTCAGCAATTGTCTGTCAATTCGTCAACACTTCACTTGAACACAGAACACAAAACACAGAAAACATCTTTATGCACGGAATCCATACATAGAGGAATTGTTCGATTTCAAGTCGAACACAAACAAGAGAGACAAACATACATTTTTCATGTTAATTGTTGTGAAACAGTGAACTGAATTGGTATACGTACAAACTCGAGAATATGGCCCCTGATGACCTTATTGATAGTGAAAAGGGTTTCATTTCAGATGGGTTGTTTGGGCTATAGAATAGAATACAAGCTTTGTCAATAAGAATTTGTTTCTTCGACAATAAAGTATATTTCGCTCTCTCTCTCTCTATAATCTCAAGCCCTATTGTAAATATGCCATCCATTTTATACCTTTTCTGTAAAACCACTAGCTGGGATGAATACACGGGTACTGGGTACACATGGAGGCCTGATTATTGTAACTGCTTTCGAATTTTGTTTTATTTTTTATGATCATCCATCCTTCATCTTTGGATGGATGCACCTAGAAAACATTCCGAAAATCGTTCAATCCAGGACATCCCAAGGAAGTACTCGCAGGAACATTTCTAAAATTCACTGATTGGGACGTCCCATACCAGGACAACCATAGAAAGTCCTTTCGAAGACATGCCGAATACATGCCAACTAGGACAACTAATGGATATCCTAGAAAATTCTTCAAAATATATCCGAACCAGGACATCCCAAGGAAGTCCTCGCAGGAAGATATTCTGAGATTAACCAATTGGGACGTCCAATATTCATTCATGCGGGATGTTCCTGAATGTCCCGTACCAGGACAACCATGGAACGTTCTTTAAAAGACATGCCAGAATACTTACTAACAAGGACGTCCGATGGATGTTCTAGGAAACATTACAGAATATATCCAACCCAGGACATCCTAAAGACGTCCGCGCAGAGACGTTTTATACGATGTACCGATTTGGACATCATTGGGACATCCATAGGAATTCCTTTGGGGAAATTCATGAAAATGCACTCAATAGGACGTCCCAAGAACAATGATTTTAAGTTTCGGACAATTGGACATGATTTGTACCAAAAAAGGACGTCCCTGGGACATGGCGTGCTATTAGGGTGAGAATTTTACAATCGTAGATTGTCTTCTTTTTTCTGTAATATCATTTTTATTTTCTTTGCAGCCCAGGTAATTACTTGAGTGTTTGAATGTACCTAAATGGTGTAATTTTTTTATGAAATTACTTATATGTATACGATTAATTTCAGAAATGGGTCCAGCTATCTCCCTTGCTTGCGGAAGCTCTGCGTCTTGTGAGTTTTTTCCGAAAACCTGAGTGATTCGTGAAAAAATGCATGATTAAAATGATATATCACAAAGGAACGAAAGAAAATTGAATTTACTCATGAAATAATCCACCCCCATATAAATCGAACTGACATTATACCTCTATGGTGCAAACATTGTTTTTCACACTCGGCGTGTTGTCCAGCTCGGCCTGTCGGCCTCGCCAGACAATTTCACGTCTTACTTGTTTGTCACCGGTTCATGTATTTTTGAACCGACTCATTAAAGCATGCTTTTGAATAAACTTTTTCATTTTCTAACTATTTAAATTAATCAGGTTATTATGTGTTATTTTGAAATTTAAGCAAAATCATAAAAATTGTTTTGAGATTATTTCTAGAGTTATTGCTTGCAACACATATACTTTCATTTCCCGATTTACGATGTATTATTTCGTTTGAAGTGATTTTATCGAATTAGCATCCTGTGTATTATTCTGATACGCGATATCCACATAATAATTGAAGTTTTTTTTTTGGATAACTGTGCAAATAACCAGAAAACATTCAAAATTGAACCAAAATCTTCGGATTTCTGATGGGTATGTATTAATTTTTTATAACAAAAAACCAACAATGAGATATCATTCAATGCTATGAGTACAAATTCAAATATTATATCATTACATTACTTCGAAAACCGTTGGCATTCATTAGGGATTTTGTGAAAAAAATTTCCTGATATTCAAAACAAATAACATAGCAACTTGTAACAAAATATTCAACAATTAATTTCTGTATAACATACGCACGCATGTATTCAAATAAAAATATCTTGATAGACATTAATATTCTTGATATCAAAACCTATCCCGTCTTTGTATAAAATGGAAGACGAGATCGATAGTGATACAGTGGCGCGAACGTTGGGAAGGGGCGATTAGGGGTACCCATCTAATGTACGTCCCTGTTTGGAGTTACAAACAAGTTATTAGCATTCATATTTGGCACTAAACGCTGACAAGTGACTCACCAAATTTCATAGAGAGAAGTGTAGCAGATTTGGAGTTATTCTGGAAAACTTTTTTTTTTGTCACATTCAAGACCCTGTGACTAGGTTAATACTGATTAGGATGTTTGTTTATGATAACTTTTAGCCTTAAAATGATGTGAGAATTGCAACATCGGAGTTCGTCTTCTTTATTCTGGGTCGCCCTGTATAATATATCCATTATTCTCTTACTTGAATATTCGAATATTTGACAACGAATTCATTGGCCAAAGTGTCACTCAGTTGTATCTCAAGTTAGACTTTTGACATTTGAATCAAAGATTCAGTTTCTCAAAGCTCATATTTTCCATGAAAAAAATATTGAATATTACTCTCGGTTTTACCGGCAATAGACCTAGATCGAGAATTTCAAATGGAACCCTGTACATATTTTTACGCCATCCGCTTCGTTCTCAAAATAGCGGCGCAGGACACATTCTTTCTGAAATCAACATGGCGACACGGTGACGTCATCGATCGAATTTTCGTCAAACAACCTAATAAAATTGCAAATAAACGAAGCAATCTGATTAGGTTTTGAGAAACATACGAAAATTTTGATTCAATGCCAGATAGGATTCCTTTTAGTAGTTGTTTCAAATGACATTCTTTATTTTCAATTCTCTCGAAAATTGTAAATAAACAAATGGTTTTTTCTTCAAATTAATATCAAAGCATAGGTCAGTATCTACAGATGAATGCTTGATACACTACGCCTCTTGTTATTCTCAATTGAAAAATCATTACACTTTGTCTTATTCATTTCACCTAAATAAATAACTACGTCTTCAGAAATTAAAGGTTTTATTAATTTAATTTTAAGTAAGTAATTCTCCTATTTCAAACAATTACATTAAAGAAGCTGGGTGGTGAAAAATCTCATTCAATCAAATATTCTATCCGCTGACCGCCTTGTTGCTAACACAGTTGATTTCTTCTGATATTTTTAGTAGGTAGATTTTTTAATGTTTTTTCCGAAATCATGACAATAGTTCGTCTTATTCGGTTTTCTAGCATCTCTAAAACTGGTGGAGGAGTTGCATACACTTTTTCTTTGAGAAAACCTCATTTGGAAAAGTCCATTGGAGTCAATTCTGGCGATCTGGCTGGCCACCGAATTGGACCATTAGTACCCAACGAATCCTCCCCAACTCGTTCGGGTAGGTAGTTTGTTACAGCTCGTTAATCATGGGTGGGAGTGCCACCTTGTTGGAAGATAATTCTTTCATTTACATGTAGATGTAAGTTTTCCAAAAAATGTTCAATTTGGTTTTGAAGAAATTCCAACCATATTTCCCCAATTAATGGTTTTTGAAAGAATGAATCGATGACGTTATGGCCTAGTACACCAAACCAAATATTGAATCAACATTGAAAATCATCTTTTCCTACCTATCGTTGATTTTCCTCAGCCCAATAGAAAGTGCTTCGTCTGTTGGACATACCCAGATTCGTAAATATATACATTCATCTGAGAATATAGACCGTCAGATAACGACAGATTTTGCTGACTCATTTTCTCTCTTCTGGGATTTTAACCAGTGGAAATTATGTCAGTGTTGAGCCAAAAACTTGAAAATTTAGCGATCGGACGTGTGCTAGGCATATACAAAATTCATTTTCCTTTTGCAGAAAAAAATTTTTATTTTTTTTATTTTCTCGTTTATGGCATTTTAACACATGAATAGGTATAACAATTTAATAGTGAAGAACCAAAGCAACAAGATTTGCACGTGCTTAAGGGGTTGAAATAGGGGCGCAAACTTGTGAAAAAATAGTTGGTTGCTGATGCATTTTCTCGCTTGTGGCAATCAACAGAATGAAATTTATATCGTTAGGAACCCGAAAAAAATTTCCCATAAACCGGTCAGCTGTTGAAGTATATTTTCCGGACGGAAAATTTTGTGATTTTTTTTTGTTTTCTGGCAAACTTTCTCCTGAACGAAATAATGTGCAATAGTAATTTATTAATGTAAAAGTCTGTCATATAAAAAGCTATAAGTCTAGTTCGTGCTAATCATACTATATGAAACTGGAAAACTTGCAGAAAAACTCAGGTAATTTTGTTCATTTTCTCGTTTATTGGAATTGGCATGTAGGAACAAAAACTGATTTCAAGACTTGGAAATAAAAGCCATAAGTCGGAAACATGATTACGATGTTTTATACAGTGAGGTCCTGAAGTATACATTAATTTTCTATGTTACTATTTTTTAAGAAAAACGTCGAGTTATGTTATCGAAAAGACACTCTGTGACATTAAAAAATCACCCCTCCTGCACCCCCTCAAGGTGACAGTCATTCACCCAATTTTTTTAATGGAGCAGGGGGTCAGTTGAAAACCCTTGAGATTCACCAATCCATTGAAGAACAGAATTTTTTGGGGTTTCAAATATTTTCAGAAATTCCAAGGAACCTACGTTATGGGTAGCTTTTAGGGAAACCGAGAATGATAATCTAGAAGATCAGCCCATCTTAGGTCACAACGATACTTGTAAGTCCAGTGCTAGGACATAAGAGACTTGTGCACACATATCCAGTGTGATATGGTTCCCAGGATACGCAGGAACCAACAAAATATTACATTTATTTCTGTTCACCATTTGAATTGTACCGAAGACACTGCAAATCGATTTCAACCTATGGTCCAGAACTGCTTCTAATCTGGAAATGAGTTCGATTTTTCATTTAGACATAGAGCAATTTATTATTCTGGAACTTTCAGTTCTAAAAGGTGAACTAGTCCTGAAGGACAGGCCACTATGAAAAAACGCGCCGGAAGCTCTGCCTCTATGGTGGTGGGGAAACGAACTAGTGTTTATTATATTCCTGCGCACACTGGCTTGCTGTGTTTACTTTTTTGTGAACTTTGATTCGCCACATCGTGTCACCTAGTACATAAACAGGTAAAGAGCATAATCACATTATTTCAAAAATCTGATGTTCCGTATTCAAATTCGAATGATCATCCGATTATGACACAGCAAGCCAGTAGGCTTGGGGGAATTACGCATTTAAGATATTTAACTTATAGGGGTTGACGCAAGATTGCTTAAATTGTCTTTACAACCCCTATAAGTTTGTCACAATAATGCCCATAAGTATTTTTTTCACTCTATAAAAAATTATTTAAAAAAATAAATTATTTGGTTCCAATATTACTATCATATTTCCGACTTTTTTTATGGCCTAAGAATAAAGTTTGCAATGCATATGCCAAATCCCATGGAGGAAGAAATGAGCAATTTTATCTTTACTAATTTCTCGCAGCTGAATTTTCAAATAGTTGTATTTATTTATGCAGTGTCTCTTATTCAAAATGGAAGCACTCATATCAAACTTAAATTTTTCAACCGATTGGAATGATTTTTTTCAATAGATAGACATTCAAAAAGTCCACCAAGACACCAAATTTAATGAGTAATTCTTCATTTTCTGGGCCAACTGTTCTCATTTTTCAAGGTTAAAAATCTGATATTATTTTTTCAGAAGAAATCTCACCAATCCACTGGATTCGCGACATTTTAAACTAGTTCTTATCAAAAGTTTGTTGAATCTTGTCCATCAATAAGAAAGTTATAAAAAATTAAAAAATTAAATTTTAAAAATTGGCCGGTTAATTAACCCACCAATTCAATTTCATAACTCTTATCAAAATTTGGAATACACCAAGAAGTCTCAAAATATCATTGGTCAGAATTTCATCAACATCTATTCATAAATAAGAAAATTACAGGATAACAAATTTTGAAAAATATGTTTATGGAATCTCATGAAAATATCATTTTATTTAATGATTTTTCATTATTATTTATCAATAGATTTTGATGAAATTCTGATCAGTGATATTTTGAGACTCCCTGAATCCAGTGGTGTATTCTAAATTTTGGATAAGAGTAGAAATTGAAATGGTGGGTTGATTAAACGGCATATTTTTTAAATTTAATTCTCCCATAACTTTTTTATCGATAGACGAATTTCAACAAAATTCCAAAATAAGCCATTCGAAAATGTCACAATTCCAGTGGTGTAGTCTTATTTCTTCTCAAAAAATTGCTAATAAATTTTTCAGTTTTTACCTGAAAATGAAGATTTATTCATGAAATTTGGTGTCCCAGTGGACTTTTTGATTATCTACCTAATGAAAAATAAACCACGGGCGTTAGGATATATATAACGCACTTGGTACATAAACAGGTATAAACGACACGAAGCCGTGCTTCTTTGAAATTTTCCTAGCACTTGCACTGGTTTCCCAACTCTCGAACTGATGCAGTTAGATCATATTCTATATAAGCTAAAGCATTTGTCTCAACTCCTTCGCGAACTATAAAGCCATTGGCATTTTCATCTGCATTATTTTCATTTTTCAAGTGTTGAACTAGCCATGGAATAGTTATTTTTGTATCTAGTGCGCGAAATGCTACTTTGGTGATCGAGAACTGATTTTTTTTAACGAGGCGCAGCCGAGTTAAAAAAAATAGTCGATATTACCAAAGTATTTTGGAGTGACTTTTTATTCGCGTCAATTTTGTGAGTGATATTTATTATTATAAAAGAATAAAGAAAGAACTAAGCAGTACCCCACCTAACTTGATAGATGCGGCCAATTCCGTAATTTCCAACCTTTTACCGGAGAAATAGAGGCGGCAGTATGAAAATGCATATCAGCAATTTAAAGAGTGGTGTGAAGAAGCAAATAAAGCCATAAAAATATCTCTCACAATTTGAAAGCCTTAATTATTGTTCTACATTAATAAATAAACGATTTCTTGTTTTTTGCTTGATTGAGGAGTTGAGGACCATATAGGTTAGAATATGAAAATCCCATATAGTTTACAAGCAGTGTGCGAAATATATTTCGCACATTACTTCGCGCACGGTGTCATGGTAACGAATGAAAATGAAAAAAAGTGCCACTTCGCATACTGTTGTCAATGCGCGAACCTTGTCATTTTTTGACGTTTGTAGAAAAAAAAATTTTTTGAAGGAGCGTCAAGATCTGGGAATCGTTCTTCATACCATAGCATATAACAGGAAAGGAAACTTTCCACACACGATAACTGGAATGAAAATTAAACCTACTAAGAACAAGTAAGTATAAAAACTAATTTGATGTTTCTACAGTAATCAATTGTTCTTATGTCATACATCAGATTGTGATAAAACTCAAGTGGGTTGTTAGTTATGGAAACAACCGCGAATATGTTTGGGTAAGTTTTGAGTTACGTTTTTGAAAAAAAATATTTTTGATGTAGATGGTAGTTATTTATTTAGGTCTCATGAAAAAGACAACCTTCAATGATTTTTTAATTGAAAATAACAACAAGAGGCGGAGTGTGTCAAGCAGTCATTTGTAGACACTAACTTAGTTTGACGATGATTTAAAAAAGTACGGTGTCTGACGAGAATTCGATCAATGACGTCACAGCGCCCCTATATTAATATTAGAAATAATTTCTCCTCTACCGCCATTCTAAAAACAAATGCTCACTTGTGATATGTCATTGAAATGGGAAATTTTTGCTTTATCGAAAGGCATAAAAATATCTACAGCTGAATGACGACTGGACAATGATTTCGTTGTAACCCGGTGCAGTTTTTTATTATGTAACTTATATGTATGATCCATTTTATAAAAGAGTCCAGCTATCGTTCCTTGCGCGCAAAAGCCTTGCTTCTGATGAGTTTTCTCCAGAAACCCGGGAGATTCGTAATAAAAATGCATAAACATATATTACGAAGAACGAAAGAAAATCTGAGACAATCCACCCCCATAAATCGAACTATCATTATCTCTCATTAGTGAATAGGTTTTCAAACTTATTGTATAACGAAAAAGCTCATCTACTTTCGCTTTGAAGAAGCCAATTTTCAGCCAATTTCTATACGTAAATTGGAGAGAATCATAAAAAAATAGTAATATGTCGTCCTTGATTTTTTGTTATTTTGTTCCATCCTGCGGCCTAAACTCACACCCTTCTCGAGATCAACTGAATTTTCCTGCATATTGGTTTATTTCTGTATCGCATTCGGCATCCATTATTTTCCTTTCCGAATTGAAAAAAGTAAAAATAGAGGTCTGATTTATACCTTCGTTTCCACTCGCAAGCGTAAAATAAAGGTGATACCACTTACTAAAGATGTTTAGGGAAATTCGAACCGAGGCATTTTATACATGTACATAAGATCGCTTATACGGAAATGCAGACACTCCAGAAATAATGACTTCCGCTCAACTTCTTCTAGTACTCTTACCCGGGTCATCCGTGTGAGCACACCCTTTTGTTAGGGAAGCTGTTTGACGAGCTGCAAAAGACCAGAATGTGGTTTTCGGGTTGAACTAGTTTGTGATTTTTATTCGCGGAAAATATTCATGTTTGCGAAGGGATTTATTTAAAATACTCTCGCTGATGCATACGCGAGTGTACTTGGCTTGTTTCGTATGGTTTGAGTGGAATTTTCAGCTCACATTACTTCGGGTTGTATCCTTTTGAAGTGGACAATAAACTTTCAAGGATAAGAGAAGATCATAGAGGGGAAAGTTCAATTGTTACCAATGTACGAGGGCTGTTTGGTAACTCCGTGACTATATGAATAAAGAAAAAAAAAATTGGCAAATAAGCGTTTTATTTTTCAACATAATCTCCTTTTAGATCAATACATTTAGTCCAGCGTTTTTCCAGTTTTTTTATTCCTTCCAAATAATAGGTTTTCTCAAGGCCCTCAAAATAGGCGTTTGTTTCGGTTATAACCTCTTCATTCGACCCAAATCTCTTACCACCCAGCCATTTCTTCAGGTTTGGGAAAAGAAAATAGTCGCAAGGGGCTAAATCTGGAGAATATGCTGGATGGGGTAGTAGTTCGTAGCCCAATTTATGAATTTTTGCCATAGTGACTACACACGTGTGCACTCGTGTATTGTCTTGATGAAGCAGCACTTTTTTTTTCGCTAAATGTGGTCGTTTTTGCCTCAAATCAATATCGAATCTGTCTAAAAGCTCTGAATAATATTCGCCGTTGATCGTTCTACCCTTCTCTAAGTAATCTATATGAATGACACCGCGTGCATCCCAAAAAACTGTGGCCATAACCTTGTTGGCTGACAGACGCACCTTAGCCTTCTTTGGTGCACGTTCACCAGTTGACACCCACTGTTTTGATTGTTCCTTGGTCTCTGGGGTATTGTGATGGATCCATGTTTCGTCTACGGTTATATAACGGTGTAAAAACTCGCCCGGATTGCGATTGAACTTTGCCAAACACTCCTTTGAAGTGGTCACACGGTTGCGCTTGTGGTCGAGTGTGAGCAATCGCGGCACCCATCTCGCGGATAGCTTTTTCATGTCCAAATATTCATGTAAAATGTGATGTACTCGCTCAGTTGAGATGCCTACAGCCTCAGCTACCTCACGTACTTTTATTCTCCGATCGTCCAATATCATTCCATGGATTTTATCGACGATTTCTGGCGTGATGACCTCTTTTGGGCGACCTGAACGTACGGCGTCACTTGTGCTGGTACGACCACAACGGAACTCAGTAAACCACTTCTTAACCATTGAAATTGATGGTGCAGAGTTCCCATAGTATTTATCAAGTCTTTCCTTGGTTTCAGTTATGGTTTTTTTACGCAAAAAATAATGCTTAATCAACACACGAAATTCACTTTTTTCCATTTTTGTTAAAATTCACGAGGTTGTCTGCTTCTAATTGCTGTCAAACACAAACCAAATGTCGCAGCTTGCTCAAAATTTGACAGTAGTCTATTGAAAGATGGTGGTTGACAGCAGCAGTGTTGCATTTAAAGTTACTGCGCGGGAAATTTAAAAAGTCACGGACTTACCAAACAAGCCTCGTAATTTCAGTTTCATATAACAAAACTTTATTCATTCGAATCAAGTCAAGCAAGAAGTAGTAATAAGAAAGTTCGTAAAATTCACAATGGATTTTGTACTATGCTTGATGAAACGTCAATATGATATATGATAAAAAATTTATATACAGTGACCGCCCAAAAGTATGTACCATATGGGAAATAAGTTTATTATTAGAGTATTGGAAAAATATTTCCCTGGAAAATTTGTGCATGTCTGACAACCTGAAAATCTATTTTGACACATGCCACGTGACCACTAGTGTGGCGGCAAATTGGAAAAAATACCATGAAGAGGCCAAAAGCGAGGTAAGAAGGCAAGATATCGAAAAAGTAATTCAAAAAGTTGATTGGAATTACTCACATACAGAGTTTCAAGAAATAAATTTAAAAAAATTGAATTTTTTTTTGAATATTTTTCGATCTCTTTACAAAATTCAAACTTTTTTTTTTATGAATTGCTAGACATGTAGTTCAATGTCCAGCGTGGCTTTTGCCAGGGAAGTAGTTGTTTTCTGTTAGATATTTCAAAAAAGTAACTTCAATTAATCGTAGGTTTTTTTCCCATTTCCAAATGAGTCATGTTTTGGTTCAATTTTCAATTGAGAATGTTTCTCTTTACAACATGAATTCCTTACAAAAAAGGTTATCTTGTGCGATGAAAAATAGCGACTAAAGTTTTGTCTTTCAGTCGCAGATGATTCCACAACTGACTTCATGAACATACTGTTCATATTTTCAATAAAATCAATATTCCTTGTCTTCTGCCAATCTGATAGAACCCTGATAATTTAATTCAGAGTAGTTGCTTCTTCCCATTCCAAACCATAATCAAAAAGAATTCGTCTCAACCAAACTAAGTCCTGACAAGCTGAAACTGTTGAAATATTTTTGGCTTTCGTCGAGGATATTGATAGAGTTGTTTGCTTTTCACTTGTACAGATTACATGGTTCACATCAAGAAAGAATATACCCTCCTATAGATTATCTATTTGAAGAACCACTCGTCCAATCTGAATCAATAAATCCATGCAAAATTACGTCTATATCTGCTTTAATTTTCAGTTTGAAATAACTTGTTCAAAATATTTCATAACTCTATCTGCTGTGTCCCAATCTAGCTGATGTGGTTGAGTCACTCTTCGTTTCAGGTATGCACAGCTAAGGCTATGTCGGGTCGGGTTGTAGTTGATAGGTATAGCAAAACCTGCTTTGTTTTTCTATAATTCTTATTATTTGGTAAAATCTTTATTTTATGATCTTGATCAAGAAGATAACTATCTTCTTCATCCCGTCAAAGAATTATTCTCAAACAAAAATGCAATTCTCCCAAGTCAATCAACTCCAAATTCATATTGAGCTCTTATCCTAGGGTCCTTATAACATGTAAATTTCTATGGAAAATCAAAATATTTTCAACAAGCACTAAAATATACAGGTAATCTCCTTTCACAAATTTCGTGAACAAACATTGGGCATTTGCACTATACTGAAAATCAAGTTCTCGAATAATCTCTCATTTCAGGCAGTTGCTGCCTATTTCAGTCCATATACTAATTTTCATAATCTACATACAAGGTATGATTGATATTTATTGATAAAACCATAAAAGTGTATTATCTCATGGTGGGACACAGATTCTCATAAAAAATTGTTCAATTGAAGGTTTACAATTTTTGGATGTAGAGAAATTTTCTTACCTCCTGGAAGAAAAACAATTTGAATTCTCACTCATATACAGCAAGAAAATAAATCTGTACATTTTGTGTATTTATAGAGCCCCATCCAGTGATGTTAATGTGTTTTTAACCAAGCTCGAACTGATATTAAATGAATTACCAATAAAATCTTCCATTATACTAACTGGAGATCTAAATATAAACTATGATGAAGTCTCAACATATACAAAGTCACTAAAAAATTTACTATTATCTTTTGATCTTATCATGCATGTAAACGATTCAACTCGCCACTCTATGTACTCAGCAACCAAAATTGACTATGTATGCAGCAATATGCACGATAATTTCAGTTCATGCTCGGTTATAAATGCGGGTTTATCAGATCATGAAGCTGTATTAAGCACTTTTAATGTTAATTGTACTCCTCCAAAAACTAAGTATGGTCGATTATATAGCAAATCAAATTTTGAGAAATTCAAAGAAGCTTCTATTCACTCAAATTGGGAATCCTTCGTTGATCTAGAAAAACCTTTCGAAACATTTTATGAACATCTTGTAACTCTATTCAATAAGTCCTTTCCGGTACAAAAAATTAAGAATAAGAGAAAGAAGAAACCTTGGTTGACGCTGGGAATAAAAACATCTTCTAAAAATCTAAGATGTATGCACTATATCAGAAAATACATCAATTCAGATTTTTTTAACGAATATTTTAGTAACTATCGAAGAATTTATAGAGCATTAATCAAAACAGCTAAGGAAAGCTATTATATAAATAAAATAAATGAATCTGATAACAAATCTAAAGCTAGCTGGAGTATAATAAATGAATTAAGAGGAAAGCAGAGCAAAAATAAATCCGAAGTAACTCTATCTCCCAATGAACTAAACAATCACTACTGTACTATTGCTGGTACACTAACTAAAGACTTACCAAGAAACATTAATCCCATGGACCACTTTTTAAATCCCCCTATCCCTCAATCATTTTTACTTTATGAGACTGATATTAGAGAATTGAAAGAAGTGATAAAATCAATTAAAAATAAAAAAACCTATGGGTTAGATGAAATTTCTATAAAAATCTTTGAAAATCTCCCAGATCAGGCTCTTGATGTTCTGGCCAAATTGATAAACGACTCATTTAACAGAGGAATTTTTCCTGATTTCCTGAAAACGTCCATTGTTATACCTATACACAAAGGGGGAAACCAGGATGAGCCGGCAAACTTCCGACCAATATCTCTCATACCCACTCTAGCTAAAATCATAGAAAAATTAGTTAAAAATAGAATTACAAAATACTCTTTAAAATATAACATAATCTCGCCAAATCAGTACGGTTTTCAGGAGAGAAAAAATACCAGTGATGCCATCTTCTCTTTCCTACAGGGAGTATATACAAATATTAATAGTGGTGAAGCTGTTGCGGCAGTCTTTTGCGATTTCTCAAAAGCATTTGACTGCGTTGATCATGAGATACTTTTGGCTAAGCTTCACCACTACGGATTCAGAGGTGTAGTTTTCGACTGGATGAAATCATATTTAACCGATCGTTACCAAATAGTGAAAACAACAACCTTGTCAGCTACGGCACCTGTAAATTGTGGTGTACCACAAGGATCCATATTAGGCCCCACTCTATTTTTATTATATATTAATGATCTGCTTGGAATAAACATATCAGGAAAGTTCACAGTTTTTGCGGACGACACAACTATTTTATGGCAAGACAAGAACACAAACTCTCTGCAGGGAAAAATCCTTACTGATACAAAAACTTTAAAACAGTGGTGTAATTCAAATCGTCTGATCTTGAACGTAACAAAAACCAACCTAATCTCTTTCAAGTGTGAAATAAACAATATCAAATTGGATAATAGTTATATCGAGAGCCGTGATAACACCAAATTTTTGGGCATATTCATCGATAGTAAACTGAAATTTGAACAACATGTTTGCAACTTAAACAAAAAATTAGCTTCTGGATGTTATGCTGTGAGACGTGTTACAAAAGAGCTAGGACTCTCAACAGGAAAAACAACTTACTATGCCTTGATAGAGTCCCACCTAAGATACGGAATCCCATTTTGGGGAGTATGCAATAAAACTCACCTGCAAAACACACTCATCTTGCAGAAACGGGCAATTAGATACTTATCTACAGCAAAGACACGCGATCCCTGTAAACCATTGTTTGTATCCCATAAAATACACACTGTCTTCGCCATCTTCATCCATGAAACAGTATGCTTAATAAAAAAACACTTTAACCAATTCAATAGTACTCCTTCCTATTACTCTATACGCAAACAAAATAATATTAACCTACCAAGGCCAAATTCAACCCTAGTGAAGGACTCACTTATTTACAATGGTTGCAAGATGTTCAATCATTTACCAGAGCATATAAGGAATATTAGCAACACCGACCATTTCAGAAAGGCTGTGCAAGTGATATTAAGTGATCGACCTTACTATAGTCTGGAAGAATTTTATTCTGACAAAGTTTAACCTCTGACTCCTCTAATTTTCTTTATACTCCTAACTTTACAATCATATATGTTTACTGTTTTGTTTTGTTGTTCTCTCAATGTCATGTCATGTCCACGTTATATACCTATAGATATAATTTTTAGATTTAAGTGAGCACTTTGTCCATAAGAATGTTTTTTTTTCTTGATGACAATAAAGTATATCTCTCTCTCTCTCTCCATCATTAAAAAATGATGCCTTTACCTCCTACTGTCTGATGTTCAATTCATAAGCTGCTGCTATGATCAGTAGTATTTCAAAACTACTTTGTTTCATCACTGGAGCAAAAATCCTGCTATAGTATTCATATATCTGGGTATATTTTTCCACTATCAACCGTGCCTTGTACTTCAGTACTCAACCGATGATATCAGTTTTCATTTCGAAAACCCATTTCGATTGGATTGGCCTTCCTTTTCGAATGATTCCAATTCATTTGGCATTCCGCCAATTGGATTTTTCTCTACTCAAAAATGTCATCAGATTCTCAAATGAAATGTGTTCTCTTTTGATGCAATTTTTTGTTAAGATAACAATAACAATTTCTGTGCAGGAACGCCTTTATCACTTCTTGAAGACCGTTTGACTATTTTATTTTTATTCTTCCCCACAGTTTTAGTTCCATTTGTTTCATCGTGATCTTGTGTTTCTTCCTGTGGTTTATTATCGTTCTCTCCTTCCACAGGTTTGTTAGGACTTTCTTTATCTCCTCTCATGAAAACTTTAACCTGTGAGTCTTGAACGGCTGCCTGTTTTTTTCATGCTTTCCGTTTTCTCGTATCCACAAAATTGTTGATTTTCAATGAATTTGACATTCCTTCTAAAGGTTATTCTATCAGTTGATAGAAAAACTTTAGTTGTAGAAGTTCCGACTTATTCGATATTTTCTGTAAAAATATAAAATAGTGTACGTAATGTTGCGAAAGTGACTTTTCGCACTCGTAAAGTAACATACTAGCTTTGCACGATCCATGCAATAACCAAGTAAGACGATTTTATTTTATACTGGTTTAATGTCAGTGACAGTTCTGCTTTCCGTTCGGTAAATTACTTACTGCCCTTGGTCAGTAAGTGAGAGTTTTTACCGACCGGAATGCAGAATTGTAACTTAGACATCAAAGCAGAATGTTTACTTCTAAATTATAAAATATAGGAGATTTTTAAACAGAATCGAACATTATTTTCATCCAACAGAAAATGAGTTGAATTGAAGGATCGTACAAAAATTATGTGAGAAACCTTCAACCCATTAAGATGATGGGCGTTCGAAACGTGAGTAATATAGCAGGTGAACTCTTTCAGTATGCCATTGCTTGTAGATGTCGTTCATTGAGATCACACTGAAGAACTCGCCCACTTGGTTAACTTATTTTTGAACGAAATAAACCAAATCCAGATAATTGCTGTAGTATACCCAAAAACACAAGTAAATTTTTATAAGAGTTGACGAATTGTTTATTGCGAGACGAAACCCGTCACAACAGAAACTAATAAAGGAACCATACTTTCAGGTTATTGCAGTCATGAACTCATTCTGTCTCTGGAGAGATTTATATTTGTTATGATGAACTTTTTGAACCTGCGGGGACAAATGAGTAAAATTAACACAGATTGTTACAGTTCCTCCGAACTTAAAATGCGGGAATTCTTTATCGATCAAAAAACACGGAATCGAATCGATATGCCATATGCCATAATACAGGGTGGGGTACCGAAAACGAAACAGATTGAATATTTCCAAAACGCATGTGTTGGGAAATAAATGCAAAAACAAGTCGATTTTTAATCCAAGGAGGACATCTTCCTATCATAACCTCAACTGTCATACCTCTCCCTCCACCCCTTGGGCACTATCACCCATACAATTTGAATAGGGAAAGTAGTAAGTGTGACACATAATTGAAAACATCATTTCATACGTAATTCAGCTATGTCAATTTTTGCTTCCTAACTTTTTATTTTGGTGTCCTCTTGCGGGAAGAACAACTGTTCCGTATTCCAAATCATGATACTTCATTAGCAAGCTATTTTGACATGAAATCGGAGACAATGCATTATAGAATTTTTCGAAGCTCATAAACAAAATGGCGGATCCAAAATGGGGGACAATACTTGCAATTATGGTACGATTCGATTCAAAATTGATATGTGGTGGTTTTCATGGGCGGAAATTATGATTTGTCTGTCGATGCAGAAAAATAAGATGGTGGCTCCAAGATGGTGGATGAAATTTATAAATATGGTCCGATTCGAATCAAAATTAGTATGTAGGGATTTTCAGTGTAGGAAATTATGATTTTTTTGTCAATGCTAAAAACCAAGATGATGGACAAAATTTGTAATTGTGGTTCGATTTGATTCAAAATTGGCACATGGGGTTTTTACAAGTTTCCAGTATGACTAAAATGAATTAATTAAATTGCCAAAAAAAAATTTTATACGTGTGTGACCTAGGTTATCCTTTGCGTAACAGAATCACAATTTCACCTCGCAAAATACCTATTTTGTAGTCGCGGTAAGCTTTCGAATCTGTTGCGCACAGAATAACCTACGTCCCACATGTAAAAAATGTTTTTGTTACATTTCAGTGCATTTGTATAAAAGCTTTTTCATCAATTTTGTTCAATTCTTTTTAGTCCTGCTGAAAATCTGTACCTAAATTCCCGCAATCCAATTTTGAATCGAATCGGACCATAATTACAAATCTCATCCTCCATCCTGGAGCTGCCATGTTGTTGTTGTTTTTCTCCAACAAAAATTCCATAATGCATTGTCATCGCAATTGTGAATACCTACCAAAGTTCAAGTTGATCGGACAACTTGATGTGGGTCAAAAGTCAGCTGCAAGATTTGTCCCACACATACATAGGTACATATTAACTAACATGGCGAGTTGAATAAAAGCTTTCGAAAAATAAGAAAGTTGAACATTGCATAAGCTTAAAAATTGTAATACCTTGCATAAATAATTCAAATCCAATTTTACCAAACTACAATAATTCACAGTAGGTGCTCAAAGTGTTCGCCATGAACTGTCATACATGAGTATAAGTTAGTCTCGAAACGCTGTGTGACGTTTTTGAGCAATTTATGCAAAGTTTTCCAGTTTTTAAGTTCATTCAATATTAATTTTGTGAATTGTTCACATTAGCTTTCATATCAAATGTCATAAGTTGGAATACGAAGCAGTTGTTTTTCCCGCAAGAGGGCGCCAAAATGAAAAGTTAGGTAGAGAACACTCACATGTCTGAATTCCTTATGGAATTATCGTTTCAATGCTGTGTCACACTGCGTACTTTCCTTATTCGGATTGTATGAGTGACCAAGGGGTGGAAAGAGTGGCATGACAGTTAGGATTAGGATAGGAAAATGTCCCCTCGGATTTAGAATCGATGTGTTTTAGCATTTTTTCACATTACATGTGTTTTGAAGAATTCATTTTCGGTGCCGGGTTGAATCAAACCATAATCACAAATTTCGACCGCCATCTTGTTTTTTGCATCGACAAAAAAATCTCCACATACAAATTTTGATTCGAATCGAACCATAATTACAAATTTCGTCTGCTATCTTGCAGCCACCATCTTGTTTTTTGCATTGGCAAACAAATCATAATTTCCTTCACTGAAAACCACCACACATCAATTTTGAATCGAATCATGTCCGCCATTTTGGAACCGCCAATCTGTTATTTCTCTTAGAAAAATTCTATAATGCATTGTCACTGAATGTTTGTCAAATTAGCTTGCAAATGAAGTATCGTAATTTGAAATACCAAACAGTTGTTTTTCCCGCAAGAGGGCGCCAAAATAAAAAGTTTATGAGTAGGTATGTAAGGGGTGTCCACCCAAACTATCATTTGGAAAAGTCTAGTTATCACAGTTTTCACACAAAACTATTCATCCGTACCAAAAATCCTTCATGTCGAAGGGCGTGCCTAAAAAATAAGTACCCATCAAGGGGTAGAAATAAGTCGAACTTACTTGAGAATCCAAAAAGTGAAATGTTGTTTCAGAAACAGTAAGTTGAATTTCAATCATTTCTTCGGGTCAGTTGAACTTTAATTATTTTTCGAGTCAGTTAGTTGCTTTTCATCATTGTTCAAGTAAGTTGTAGTTTTCATATCTATTTCGGGCCTCGGATCCCGAACCGAGTAATTTCGTAATTATTCATTAATGTCAAGGAACTAGTTTGCCGCCGTGTGGTAGCGTGTTTTGATATCCATGTGAGTGTGGAAAAGTATTTGTTAGTTTTGTCATTTTCGAGTTTTGAATAACCTATTCAAAGATTTAATTTCATTGTTTTTGTACTGGATTTTAGAAAGTCTATAGTATATGTTGAAGTATTATTTTCTATTCTCAGTTCAAGTATTTCAATTGTCCAATCATTTTTATAAATATTGATTCTATTTTTCACACATGACTTTTCCTAGCCAATAAATATGAAAACAACCAAAGCCAATTGAGTTTTCTCATAATTTAGTAGAATTTGAGTCAAGTCAAAGCAATCAAGATTATCAAAGTCATTTAGAATATTGGTGAACCAGTACATATGGATATCCTCACGTATGTGTGCGTCAGGGTTTTTAGGTAAGTAAAATCATTGTTGTGATTGAGATCACATATGAGGGTTTCATAAATGAATTAATCTCCACCAAAGTATCATTCTGTGAAGTTGTTTGTTAAATGAGAGTATTCTGGACAGAATAGAACAAAATTTATTATTTCACTAGCTTAAAAAAGTCACACGCTAACGGCCAACCAGTGCTCTAGATTATTTGTAAATAAATAAAGGGAGAAGGCATTAAAAGTCATTCTTATCTGAGACTCGAATAATTGAATGTTCAATCCTCCTGATTGAGACTTGCTAGTAAAAAAGTTAGTACAGTAATAAAGTTACTTCATCGTCTGAAACTTTCAATCAGAAGATGAAACTATGGTATCCGTTTCTCTATCGCTAGATATTGTCGGAAAAATACCTCTTTGAATTCCATATTTTCTCGTTTCACTTTTAGTGTCTCACTTGTTCTCACCAACACCCTTTTATTCGGGCCATCGCATTATCTAGAACTTTCACGAAGCACTCCGACCATCTAAAAGGAATTTGGTGATAATGTAGCAACCCTCCTGCAAAATGAAGTAAGGATAATTTTGGGAACTCGGGACATTGTCCGGTTACAAGCGGCCCAGATGTGTAATTAAATGCAGGCCTATCATTTTCGCGCCTGCAAAACAGGTCCGTCTCAGGAAGTTTCAGAAGACAAACTGTTGGCGAAAAAGTGGACTTAGGGAATAATCATTTAATCGGTAATCTTGAGGAGCTACTGGCTGATAATTGAGAAAACAGAGAAGGTAGCGCACAATACGCAAAATGTAGTCTAAGCGCAAATATTATCATCCATAATCACCAATATAGACCAAGCTGTAGAGATTTTTTCCCCCGCAAAATTAAAGACGCAAATATGGAAAACCCTCGAAAAAGAGACCAATTTTTAAAAAATTCATTATTTTAATAAGTCTGAAGCTGGATAAACAATGTAGCGAAAACTGATAGATAATAATATGTGGTTCAACTGTTCGCAAGATGTTTTCTGTCCAATGTCCAATGGCTTGCAAGTGTCTTTTGTGAAAAGATACAGTACTTTATTATGCATGCCTTTAACGCACATTTTTTACTCATCCCTCAAAACAGGAGTATTTCCGAAGTCCTTAAAAAGGGCAAAAATAAAACCATTAATTAAATCAGGAGATAAATTGACTGTTAACAACTATAGACCCATATCTATCCTTTCCTGCATTTCAAAGCTTCTAAAAAAAATACTTAAAAAACGCATTGTTCAATATTTATCCTCTCATAAAATAATAAGTGATAGACAGTATGGATTCCAAGAGGGGAGGTCGACGCAGGATGCACTGGCTTTTCTAACTGAAAACATATATGAGGCAATAGACAAAAGTAAACCAGCTATGTGCATTTTCGTCGACCTTGCCAAAGCATTCGATACCGTCGATCACTCAGAAATGCTCAAAATTCTTGACTGTCTGGGATTCAAAAATTCAAGTTTCAAACTAATGGAGAGTAACTTTACAGAAAATGAACAATGCGTTGAGGTAGATGGTAATTTGAGTAGTTTCAGAAGAGTTATATGCGGCGTTCCACAAGGGACAGTTCTTGGCCCTTTACTTTTTACCATCTATATAAATAGTATTTTTGAAATATCAATTAGTGGGGAATTAGTTGGTTTTGTTGATGACATTGGAGTAATTTTCAAAGGATAGAGTTGGATTAGTCGCAAGAAGAACGCTGAGAAAAATTTCAATGAGTTTTCGGAATTTTTTGCTTCCAAAAAACTATCCATAAATTGGGATGAAACAGTTTTTATACCCTTCACCTGTAACAAATCAACATTGCCAAATTTCAAAAAACTTAACGTTGGAAATCAGCAAATTAAAATAAATTCATCAACAAAATATCTTGGAGTGATATTAGATTCACATTTGAAATGGGATGAACATATAAAGTTATTGAATAAAGAACTCCGATTCCTATTATTTTAATTTAAGACATACAAAGAACTACTTAAGTTTTAGCTTGACCGCATTTAAACTACGGAATAATTGCTTGGGGTACACTTCTGAAAAGTCAATTGGATATCTTAGAAAAAACTCAAAAATGGGTCATAAAAATTCTTTTCAACAAACCTTTCTTGTATTCCACCGACCTTTTATTTGAAGAAAGTATATTCCTTGACGCTAGACAACTATACTATAAATAAATAGCAATTAAGTGGTACAAATATAAAAAGACGGTTGAACAAAATAGACATGGCTTTTATACACGCTATAGAGAACATGCAGTTGTCCCCAGAAAACAAAAATAATTGGACAGCGTTGTCATACATTTATTACTCCACGTGTAATGAATCACAACCCACCTGAGCTTGAAGAAAAGCACACCCTTAAACAATTCAAAGCTGGACTCACCAAATGGCTGCTAAGTTATTCAAGAACTGATATTCATGCTCTCATAAATTTTAGTTCATAAACTTTATGTATTTTGTTATATGATAAACTTATTTTGCTGCTTTTATTGGTATACTATCATAAAATTACAAAATAGTTCTAGTATATTAATTTTAAAATGATCATGTTTATATGTTTTTATCAACTTTTTTTTTATGTTTTTATTGGTAGACTTTCTTAAATGTACAAATTAACTTCTCTGTTCAAATTTAAAAAAATTCTCTTGTTTACACATTTTTCTCTTTTTATATACATATATACATTTGTTATTGTTGCATCGTAAACTCTTTTTATATTTTTACTCGTAAACTTTCAGAAACCATATATTAACTTTAAACTTTATTGTATAAGGACAATGCACGAGCAAGGAAATATTTGTGGGTATTCGTTTGTTTTTGTACAATCATTTTCATCTGCTATGGTTTTAATTATGATGTAGAAAAGTATTGTGCAGGAATAAACTATTATTATGTGTAGTTTTTGCACAATCGCGTTATGAACAATTTAAGGGTACTTCTTGCAAGATGCGCCGATTTGAAGGAAATCGTCCTAATCAAATTCTGTAAACGGCATCTGGAAGTAGATATAGATATCTATAATTTTTTTATTTCGGATTTTCACCTGAGAGGTGTGAAATGTGTCGAAAATATTACTGAAAGTTGATCAAAACACTTCAAAGTGCGACCAAAGTCACCCGAAGTCGCACTGAAGTCAAGTCGAGTTGAGTTCGGGCGACTTTGGGTGCACTTTGAAGCATGTAGAGTAACTTCCAGTGACATTTTCAACATATTTCCACTAAGGTGAAAATCAAAAATCTACAAATTGTAGATATTGATCTCTACTTCCAAATGCCGTTTGCAGAATTTGAATAAGATGATTTTCCCATATCGGCGCATTGAGAAAGATTTGCTCTTAACTTGTTCATAATGCGATTGTGCAAAAACAACACATACAGCCAGAAACCATCTTGCGCACAGTTGAACCACATGTTTTCATCTATCAGTTTCCGAAACATTGTTTGAACGTCTTCAGATTGATTGAAGTAACGAATTGTTCATCAGTTAGGAAAATAAAATGACATCGGAATCATCCGACAACGGTATGGTTGGGAGTGTGGTGGGAACGTTTGCTTTTTTGCATATAGAAAGTATAATATTCAATATTGAAAAATATAAATACAGTTCAATCAACAGATTACTAAAAATATGAAACATAAAGTAAAACTGAAACTAAGTTAATATGAACACAAAGTTGTGATCAAGTTCCTTCCTGCTCATAGAAGAGAACATAGGCATCACTGCTCACGAGGGTTTTAGATGAAATTGGGGACACATTTGAATCATTTAACTCATGCCACGTGCTCGAATACGGATGTTTACGGAAGGCTGTGTAGTGCCCGCTATGGGTAGTCCCACTATGATTAAACAAACAATGCATACAGACTATAACGACAAGGAGCTATGTTGTCTGCTGCATAATTACTCCAATCCCTCCTCGGTTTTCTTTGAAATCTATCTGTTAGAGAAAAACGTTTCAAATGGAACTCTAAAATTTTCAGGAGTTTTTGAATTGATAAAGATTTCATGCACTTCCTTCTCTTCTTGCACTTCGCACATGTCGGCTTCTCGTCACCATCCAAAGTTTCTATCTGTCTAAATGAATCCAAACATTGTGATAGTCCTAATTGCCCTGTTCTTTGGGGTATTGGTAAGGAAAGGTCCCAGAACGCATCAAAGGAGATTGAACAGTGATCACAATAAGTACATTTCAATGTAGATTTCAACAGACTAACGAAGGTATCTACAATTTTGGAATTGTCCATCCTTAAATATATGGACCATGACTCTTCAGCCCTCTCATTGTCACCTTATTTATCATCTATCTCTGTCATAATGGATTTTGGCTTCTCCGATACTCTATCCACGTCTTCATGTAAACCCTCTAAAATGCATATTAGGAACTTCTTAGCATCTTTGTGGGCATAACCGATGAAACGAGGAGCCAATCTCTGGATTTCATTTTTCAAGAAAGAGTATTCACAACTCGATCTGACGAACTTCATCACCTTGGCTTCCTTTCTAGATTTGCCAGTGTTCAAATCCCCCGTGTAGGCGTCTATAATCAAATACTCCTATCTTGTGTCCGATAGACATTGAATAACAAAGTTCATGTAGCAAGTATTACCATTATTTTTGAACCCTTTAGGACCGAGAGATTAGAAAGTACTATGTACTATGAGCCTGATAGTGTTTGAGCTACCTTTATCGTCTGTTTGAGCTGCGTTGTTGAGGTGAAATTCAGCAGATTTTTGAGGTCAAATTAAAATTTCATCCAAGCGTTGGGAAGAGGCAATAGTACCGAGCACAGAAGCAGTGCTTCCTCCCTTTGGATGGCAATGCTAATTCTTTCCGAAAAAAAAAAGGATTCAGCTCTAGGATCGCCTGTAACCTTGATAGTTTCTGGCCAATGTTCACTAAGAACTCAGAAGTGTAACGTCCAAAGGTGCTGAATGTTTTGATGGCTATCGGATATAAAAGATACTGGTCTTTCAGAGTACTTTCGCAATTCCATGATTTCAGCAGAATCGGCAGCTCCCCCCACTTTGCAGGATGTTGACTAAAGATGAGATTGAGCGACAGTATCCACACAAATGAAGTCCCATATAAGTGGTTTTCCTTTGCTCCATGGAATGAGAGACATTGCGTCAGGACGTTTTCCGTTATCTGAGAGATTCCCGAAGGTTCCAAAATAGAAGCAATCTCGGATGTTGCTAATGCCTGTTTGATAAGATCACTAACGGCTGCGTGTCGAGAGAAACGACCAGAACTGAATTTTCAACTCAACCCATGATAACCTTTTTCATAAACAGCAACTCCACATTTACACATAAGTTCAACGCAAATTGCACTGCCCAAACGAAGTACAATTGAGATCCTGAAAGATTCGTTGTCCAACAAAGTCCCCAGAAATGCAACGGGAAGTGCATTTAGCCAAGTACCAAATTCCTTTGTGTTTACTGCTTCAAGACGAGCCTTTTCAGTTAAGGAGTTTGCAGCCAAATTGAGCAACTTGCGATAAGATATCTCGGGCAGGGAAAAATCCCAGGATTTTTGAGAACGTTTACATTCAGGTGCTGATAATTTTGTTTCTGAACACCATATAATCTCACATCCATTATAATATGAATCAAATACATTGGAGAAATAGTCGGGCAAGATTGAACAGAGAAAATGCTGAATGCTATTGAAGGAAGAAAGAAAAGCTGGAAGAGCAAGAGAGGATGCTTGTCGAACGCCCAGACTGCCCATATTTACGGGGAGCGTTGCTTGCAGCCATGTGTTATCAATACATTTTTTGTTTGTATTCTGCTAATGCATCTTGCGCAGTTAATAATCTAAATCATAGAGTTTCTTTAGACAAAGCCATGTTGGACTACCTCTTAACATGTACAACAATTTAGGGATCGCTAAACTATTTTTTAGAAGAAAATAAGCAATATGAGACGGAATACTTTCAATAAGAGTTGCCATCAAAGAGAGGGAATCAATTTTGCCGTTCATACAAAATTATGAATTTTTGAAAAATGGTATCTTTTTCAATTTTCGATTTTCTGGATTTTCTCAGTAAAAAATGCACTGATTTGGTCGTTTGAAAAACCATTTCGTAGGTTTTATAATTCTCTACAAAAGTTTTATTGACTATAAAACAACAAAAAACAAAAAAGTTGTAATTTTATTTTCACAATTTTTTTATTAAAAAATTCCACAAAGCGATTTTGCTGAGGTTTTCATTTACGAACTAACTTGCAAAAAAAGTGAGTATAGGCAGTTTGCGACTTTTATTTTGTATATAAAGAGCCTCTTTTTATCTACAGCTTGGCCTACAATACCAATGCCTCACTATTATCTGCTATTCTAACCAGCTATCACAATACCCGGAATAACTCAAAAGGTTTGATTCATTCAAGTCTCCCCACTAGCAAAGAAAAATAGTTCTAGTTTTTTTCTATAAATCCATAAAATATGTATTTTCGTCGACAACATTCCAAAAAAAAAAACAACTAGTGACCCCTACGATCGTCGAATTATAATTGTTACCTTTTAGACAAAAAGATATACTTAGCGATGCTCTATAAAAGTCATACCTAAACTCAGTTGCCGATTCAAAACAGTGGAACAGCCCCGTCACCGTTTCATGGTTTTTGCCAATCATCAGGTTAGGCCAACTCACCCAGTCGAAGCAAAAACTACCTTTCGCTCAAGATAGGAATTCCTTAGGTAAACACTGAAATGTATACAGATTTAGACATTCAGTGGGAGAAAGAACTGCGAAGTAGATAAAGATAGATCAAGTTACAGCGATAACGCCCCTCCATGTGGATCTCGTCCGAACTAGATCTAGGTGCGTGCTAGACAGAGAATGCGCGCGGCTGAATTAACCTTCTTTGTTACTCTCATTGTCTTCTGTTTCTTATGTACTTGTGTTGATTTTCCTATGGCTGGTTTAAAAATTTTCGAACATCCATAGTACCATCTCTAGGATCCACTAGAGATTATAGGGGCAAGCAAGTTCAATATGTTTGAGAGCTTTGAGTTTCATAAAGCACTGCAAATTCTCATTGTTACTTCCATGACGATTTTTTCATGGAAATGTTACATGATGAAGGAATAGTAAAAAGTAAGAATTCAACAAACAAAATTTCAAATATATCAGTAGTTTGTGTATTATAGTATGAATGTCAAATATTGTTGCATTGTTGGTTGATTCTCAATCGTTTATTCTATGAAAAAAGGTTTGTATTTTTTCAAAATGAAACAAATAAGAACACATGAGATGAATAAATTCAGAAGTGTCATATTTGGTTTCATACTTGCTAAATTCACAATATTCACGGCATCAAGCCGATGTAGCATATTTAAATTACTTTCGGGTCATTTGGTAGAGCTTTCACAAGATACTCTTATTTTGGTGGCTGGCACTGAAGCTGGAACACAATAAACAAAAAATATTTAAAATGAACAGAAGCATTGCATATGCACGAACGTCTTTATATTTATTGAAAAATTAGCTGTAACTCAATTGTTTCTATTTTCAGCAAATCAACGAGAAAATCAAAGAAAAAATAGGAATAACGAAGAAAAATGGATATGCCGACGTGAAATCGGCACACTTATGAAAGGCTCCCGCAAGGTTCATATGGAAAATAGGTTTTAGTCGAATTGGCTGAAAATTTGGTACGATGTGTCAAATGCAGAGATAGAGTTGTTACTTATACCTTTAGGAAATCAATAATTTGGCAAATATTTTGTTACAAAAATTTAGGGAGAATAATTGCAATCCTAATATTGTCGACACGAGTTGTAATGAAAAGTTCTATGACTCTGTATAAAGGGATATTAATAATTACATAATGTTCATGTAATTCTTTGAACAAAATCAGTCAAACGCAAAAGTTCGTAGACCTGCAGCATAAGTGATTATCATTTTATCTTGATATTGCGAAATACAAGGTAATTACCATACAAGATCACTCAAAATTGTCTCTTTTAGTTGTATTCATTTATTTTTTTAGGAACATACCAATTAAACACAAAGTAGAAAATTAAATATATTATTATTTAAGTTTGTTGCATCTTCTACGGATCATATGATTCGGTTAGGAGGTAGCCCGTATAGCCAACATAATGTTCGGTTCCCAAAAACCATACAAGATAATGGCAAGATGTGCGCAGGTACCGATAGTTCGAACAGTAGATTTTCAAGAGTATTAATAATCGTCTAGAACATTTGCTTTTTCTTCATCTTGAATTCACTTCATGAAATGAGTTATGTGTCTGTAAAATTACCACAACAAGCTATAATCAATATATTATGTGAACTAGTAGGATGTATTTTTTGTGTGAAAACTGGGAATCATGAATAAATAGTATACCGTCACAGACAACAGGCACGAGGCCTGATAAAATATCAAAGTAACACAGTAGTTTAAAATAGTACCGGTTTTGGAGGTCTACCTTCATCATCAGTGTCGCTTTGCATCAGCTTTAAAAGTACAAGGATCTTTGCTCAAATATATTATACACTTTGATGTTGTACAGCCTGTAGGAATAAACTATCAGAAAATGTATATTTTGTATGAGAATTAAGAATGACTGAGGAAACAGTAATACTATACCACCTCAACGTGGCCATCAGTATAGGATCTAACCGTCACTGATTTAGTCTCAAAGCAGGTGATTTCAGGTGCTTTCAAAGCGAACGCCATCGATAGACTGATGTCGAGGGTCTCATAAAATTTAAAACGTAAGGGATGTCGATACGTTTGGTAATTTTTAGGGATATCTACATGGTGGTTTGTTTTCACAAGCTGATGCTGAGATACAGATTACACATACAGGAGGGTTCACAATTACAAGACGAATAAAATTATTTTATTTATTATACTACAAACCTTGCTGATTTGGAATTTTGGCAATTATCTAAAAGAAACTCCTGAATTTTAAAATTGGGATGTTAGAATTGAAACTGTTAAATGGGATAAAAGGCTTGGGCCAACAAAATCGGGACGAGGAATTCGTACAAGTGTAAATGCTGTACAAGATGGTGCAAATGCCCAAAATGCCTAAAAATTCCAGACTCACATGGTATTTACCGGCAAAGGAAATCTTCATTATCTGTCTAAAATTGGAACATATTTCCGAAAAGAATAATTCATTTAGATGGGCGAGGATATATTTCAGAACATTTCATTGGGTAATAGTCAATCGATAACGTTACATTACCCGATCGTAAGATAATCTAGTCCTTCTCACAAAGCTATAGTCTGACGAGAATATTCCACGAAAGTATTCTGAGTGACAATGAATTCGAATGTTCATACGCATTGAATAAGGACGAATCGGCACCTTCCACATGACGCCAATGTCATACACTTTATGCGGTATGCAAGCCATCAACAAATAGAATCCGAACATACTGGTAAATACGGTGCCAGGTAGCCAAGTGGTTAAAGCGACATTGTTTCTAATCGCACTCTGGCTGCCAGTCAAAGGTTGAAACATGCAGATATTTTTGTGATGGCCGTAGAAAGTGCTGGGAATCGCACGTAAAGTAGTAAGACCTCGTTAATTCTTGGCTCGCACAAGTTTTGACTTCTGAGGGCTGCAGTTTGTAAGGAGGTATAGCTGGTTAACGGAAAAAACAATATTAACAATTTTTCATTAACAACAATTACAATATCTTAACAGACATGGTATAAACTAGTCAAAAATATGTTTAATGCAGTTTTCTTCCGTTTGATAGCTGCATCATCATGCCGTTGACCAGATTCCGTACAATATGCAAGAAATAGATAAAAACCACTAAATATTGATCATATCATATTTAGTTTTCTACTTTATGTTTAATTTGTCTAGATGTTCCTCAAAATATCAAAATAAAAACACCCAAACAAGAAAATTTTTAGTGACCCTGTATAATAGTAAGCTTAGATCACTCAAGTCTACGTGCTTTTGCGTTGGACAGATTTTGCTCAAAGAATTACATGAAAATTATGTAATTATAAATAACCCTTAAAACTTTTCATTTCTGTGTTCAACAGAAAGTGCGCGCAAAAACATCACTATAAATACTATCGCAAACTCGAAAGCTTCAGTTTCAGTTGACACGTCTAGAAGAGTATTTCGACCACGCCACTGAAGATGACCGCCGCAGTTGCAGTTGAAACGTTTGGAGATTTAAACCAAAGAAGACCACGGCAAAACCCGGAAACCAACCAAACCATTGACGCCAGCCGTGAAAGCCTACATTCCTACAGTACCAATAATGTCTACCATTTGTTAGATATAAAACCATTTGTATCCAGAGAAAAGCAACCATACACTTTGAAAAAATGTGTGGAACAGGGGAATTCCTTGGCAACAGTAAGAGAGAAAAAAAATCAATTATTTCCAAATTCTAGGGCAATAATTAGCCTAACGGGATAACAATGTTGAGGACTGGACTTTTGATCTTGTACCAGTATCAACAGGACTCTATTTTGAATATTTCAAATCCAATCATGAGCTTTATACAGTCAGCGTTCACTGTGGTTTTGGAGTCGATTCTTGCCGCCACTACATACTTTGGCCAAGGACCGAACAGACTGGTATAAATTCGATGACAGTTGCTCAAATGGACTGTTTTCTATCGTATTGGAGCCACAAGAGACCATACATCCTTCTTACTGAAAAGCAGCAATTCATAATTTAACAGACCTCGTTAGGAGTTCACAGAGAGAAATAAATGTATGTTTTCAAACCGTTAAAAATGATGAAAACGAGTCAGTTTGTAGGTTTCATGTTATCACAAAAAATAATAGCAATACTAACCTTCAAATATTGGTATCAGTTTGCAAACACTTCCATATTTGACACAAAACCACATACACATGAGCAAATAATAAATAATAGGTAAGTGCACTTAACCAGCTTCGCTCTTCGATATGCATAAAACAATCAAACAATGGTGGACTGGATATTTAGACTGCCGCGCATGCGTATTTAGTTGGGTGAGACGACGCCTTGTTTAAGGCGTGGCAAATTACACAATTGTGTTGAAATAGTACACAATTTGTGCATATTAAATAGAAAGTGCACAACGGGTGTAAGATGAGTCAATGCGTTGTAGATGATTTCCATATAAATTGTGTTATGGTAGATGTGCATATTTTTGTGTATTTTTAATGTGGAAGTGCATGAATACTATACAAATTGACTTGCACAAATATTTATTGAATTTCACAAAACGTGTATTATGAAAGAATGGACAATTGTGTAAAATATCTACACAACTGTGTCTTACACAACGTTGTGCATGAACCTGCAGCAGTCTTTTCTCTCTGTGTTTTCATTCAATTAATTTCAACTCTTAAAATGAAGTGGTGTTACAGGTTTTACGGGTTTTCTAAAGCTGTAAAAGCGAATGCGCCACCAAATCAATTTATGCAGCTCCGGAGCTCCGATATATTTTTATTTCAGTTTCTTTGTTATTGCTGTATTCAATATTTTAATAAACGTAATTTTTTTTACTTTAGTCCCAAGTACTGATTTTTTCAACTCCTGTAGTTGAATAGGAACACAATTTTTTCCTGTTTTCAATATTTTTCTACTTCAAAGACCATGTGACCTATGAGTAGAAAAATGTGCGAACTGAAGGCAATGCATATATGTATCGATGTTTCTCTAAAAATCGAGGATATTTCATTCAATTTTTCATTATATTTGGACTTTCAGTTAATCAAAATGGTGTACAATTTGTTGGAGTTGACAGATGACAATTATAATTTACTTGAATCAGTGTTTCCAACATTTGAAAACAAAATATCTTACCAAACCTGGTAGCGAAAAAACGATCACCAATATCATTTAACGGCCGCAATACGTTTGGTACATTTTTATAATTGTGAAAACTCGATTATCGAAATGCGCAACTAGAATTGAAGTTACTTGTGTGGCAAGGAAAAAATCCTATTTATTATCATATTATTTCAAGTGCAACCATATGAAACATTACATATACATAATTAGATTATATTCTTCATTCATGTTTACAAGCCGTTACTGTGTTGGGAAAATGCACTGTAATGAAAAATCTTGTTCATATTTTTTCTACGAAACTGAACTCCGATAAGAAAATTAAAATTGATGAAAAATAATAATCAGAGATAGGTATAAGTTCATCAGATGAACAAGGTGACGTCCAATGATTTTCAAAATACGACTTTCGTCTGTATCAATAACCTGAGTAGGTACTTATTTTCTTCCGAGACTCACTCTGTTCAACGTACGAGACTCTATGCGTATTCTGTTCTTGATATCTTCGATTTTTTCACACATTCTTTCAGATAGCGATAGAGAAAAAGTCTGGTGGGGTAAGAACTGGCGACCTAGCAGGATATTTAACCCTTGCACTACTCGACGTAATTATGATGAAAATGAATATTTTTTTATATCGTTTAACTCATTAGTCACAATAAAAAATATAACCACTCATACGAAAAAAAAATTGACATGTGAGTGACAGGTGACAAAACGTGGATATTTGGAATGAGAATTCAATTGCTTTCGTTATCTCATTGAAAAATTTATGAGATCCGTAATGTTGTTTTTTACTATTTTGAAGAATCACCTAGTTTATAAATCTACTACTTCATGAACGTTCCACGCTGAGGAGAAAATACACCCAAGTGTACGCTAATGTAGGTACATATTCCTGTCAAAACAACTCCAGTTTACACTGCCTCTAGGCTACCAATCTCCGAATGCCGAAGTTCTCATAATCTAACTCCTTTGTATTGCGAACATGTTCCTATCATTGAACTTGTAGAGTATTGAAACGACTGAACGAGAAATTCTATTATCGTTACAAGCGTTTCATTAAGCTATCTTCATTGAAATGTTCATCGCGTTGTGTTGTGTGAGTTGCGTCATGAATGTGGTGCGATTTAAGTTTCAACATATCCAATCACTGTTATACTTATAGTTACTTTGAGTAACTACTGTTGAAGTAACTATTGGAACATATTCAGGTCATGAAATGAATGTAAGAAGATTAAGGCGAAACAAAATAGCACAATTTTGAAACATGGTGGATACGATGCCTTTTATATTTCGGAATTAAACAACCCTAGTGTTGCAATCTGGCAACCGACAGCTGTATCGTAAAGTTTGACATATTTTAGGTTATGTGTACTCAGAACATTTTGATAAATGAGCACTGTTGTTTACAGTGTTGTTTACAGTAACTCAAAAGATTCATCTCGGCCAAAAAATGGAATTAAATCGTGAACATTTCCGTGCGATTATTTTAATAACTTCCAAAGTGGATCAACTCATCAACAGTGCATGAATAAAATTAATTAAATTTTCAGAAATAATGCTTCATCATTGACTACTGTTTAACAGTGGTAAGGTGAATTCAAGCAAGGTGTTAGTTCGCACCAAGAAGAATTTTGCGAAGGTCGTCCAAAATCAGTTGTTGTTCCGGAAACCATTGATGCTGTGCACCATCTGATATTGAAAGATCATGTGGCCTTTCGTGAGATTGAGACAAACTCAGGAGTCAGTGGGACCAGCATACATTTAATACATTCATTTGACTGTCAAAAAAATTGTTCGTATGGGAACCCACACAATTTGTCAATCGTTCAAAAAAATGCTAGTGTCGATTGGTCGAAAGAAAGGCTCAAAAATACGATCGCGGTGCTTCGAAACACGTCTATGACATCGTGACAGTTGGCGAATCGTGTATTTATTCGCATGAGCCCGAGAATAAACAGCAGTCGACTGTTTGGGTGTTTCAAGATGAGCCAAAGCCAACAAAAGCTTGGCGCACGAAGCACTTCCAAGCAAATTGTCGCCTGTTTCTTCAGATGTCGCACCCGTCGCCAGTTGTACAGATCGTTGATAGGTAATTCATTTCTCTCATCAACCATCAAATCTTTTTTTTGATTTCGTCAAAAAAATGTCTACTATGTGCTATATGAAATATCAAATATAACTGCGGATTTGGATGGTTCGAAATGGAAAAATAGGAAAAAAAAATTTGAATGGTAAAACCGATACTACTCTATGAGAGAAAATAGATACTCTGCAATTACTCGACAGATGGCGCTGGGGCACAAAAATTCAACTTGACAATTTCGAAAGCATGTTTCTCTGGCTGAATGATGATCGTGATGCTCTGTTCGAACTATTCCTGTTGACGGAGAAAAAATATTGTGAGGCTAATATGCTGACATTAAATGCAACAAAAACAAATCTGGTCACTTTCAAGATAGATCTAGAATAAGTACCTTTATGTTTTCAACTGAAGCAAGATTGAAACAAAATTTCTTGGCGTACAAATTGACCACAATCTGAATTTCGAGGCTAATATAATGGCTTTAAAAAAAAGTTGTCCACTGGTTGTTACGTTGTCAATATATCTTACAAACTTGGAATATCACCTTCCTTAACCGCATAGTGCATATACGCAGAGAAATGAATGGTAGGAATTATCAGAATCGTGAAGAATCTAACCAAGAATAACGTTAAGAATATGGACAAACTTTGATAGTAGTGAGATGTTCTCTTTAAAAACGTTGAGACAACCCTGAGAAGGTATTACTAGGTATTGCTAAACAAAAATCGATCAACGGAACATCGGGGTTATAATTACCACCACAATATCGAATAACTACCCGCTGATTATTTCATACTATAATTCATCAGTGAATCTGGAGTAGGAACCCCCACCTATTCAAACGTTAGATGTGATCAGAGAATTGTATACTAAAGTTAGTATATGTTTCTTTTATCTGTAATATCACCTGTAGAGTATTTTTTTACCACGACTAGCATCTAGACTGATTATCGAACAGTTTACTACACTCTCGCCCATGATATTATAACCCAATTCAGAATACAATACCATATCAAAATTTACCATTTGCCATTTTTCATATTAGTTTTAGGCCCAGTTTCACAATCTATGGTGATCTTTTTAGTCACTTAACGAAATACGTTTTGGTTTACCAGTGGTTAAAGTTTGAAGTGTTTCATAATGAAAAAAGGTATGTGAGTCAAGTACCCATTAGATAGTGTTAATTTCCTATATGTTGGTAACAAAATTTTATATTGACGTAGTCAAAAGAATGTCATTATTGAGCAGCTGAATGGAATTTAATCATATAACATTCTGGCGACGTGAAGAGGTCGTTTTACTGAATTAATCAGTTCTATCATTCAAGAAATATTAGTCGTCTCAATAATGGGAAAAGTTAACAAGTTACACACCTTCAAGTAAAAGAAGTGAATGAATTCCAACTGCCTTCATAATTCCGTTGATGTATTTTCCATAATCATATTGTTTGATGTTCAGATATTCTTCGATGATTTAGTGGTAACGTATCGACCCCTGTCTTCCACCACCCCTGCAGTATACCAGTCATCATGATGACTGGTATTCTGAAAGAGGAACATAATTTTGGAGATTAAATTTTTGGAGATAATGCTTCATCAACGACTACTGTTTAACGGTGGTAAGGTGAATTCAAGCAAAGTCGTAGTTCACACCAAAACAAATTTCGCGAAGGTCGTCCAAAATCAGTTGTTGTTCCGGAAACCATTGATGCTGTGCGCGATTTGATATTGAAAGATCATGTGACCTTTCGTGAGATTGAGACAAACTCATGGATTAGTGGGAGCAGCATACATTCAATACATTCATTTGACTTTCAAAAAAATTGTTCGTATGGAAACCCACACAATTTGTCAATCGTTCAAAAAAATGCTCGTGTCGATTGGTCGAAACAAATGCTCAAAAATACGATCGCGGTGCTTCGAAACACGCCTATGACATCGTGATAGGTGGCGAATCGTGTATTTATTCGTATGAGCCCGAAAGTAAACAGCAGTCGCCTGTGCGGGTGTTTCAAGTTGAGCCAAAGCCAACAAAAGTTTCGCGCACGAAGCACTTCCAAGCAAATTGTCGCCTGTTTCTTCGGATGTCGCACCCGTACCACTAGAACAACTCAAAACAGTCAATTCTGAGTGGTACACAACCATTGGTTTGCCAGTTGTCTTCCAAGAAATGGGGAAAACCAACCGCCAAAGATGGATCACTCTTCACCAAGACAATGCAAGCTCGCACACATCGGCTAAAACAACTGCATTTTTGAGCACTCAAAACGTCGATTTTATGAGTCATATGTCGTATAGTCCTGAATTGGCACCGAATGACGAAATTCAACTGAGAGGTCAACGTTTTTCGACACCTGCAGAAGCAGTTGGTGCGTTCGGAATGCATGTGGCAAACGTGCTTTGACAATTGATTCAAACGCATGCTGAAGTGTATAGCATACCTCCCTCCCACCCTTAGCAAAAATACACTGAGGCTTTTTTGAATGCTTACTTTTGAACGGCATCACGTACAAACAGGGAACAAAAACCATATTGAATGGTATCACCGAAACTATTTTTTGAAATAAAAGACATTGCGATTGCTGGATAGAGAAGGAGAGGGGGCACATCAAAAAAAAAATCAAACGGCCTGGGTGGGTCGAAGTACAGATCGTTGATAGATAATTAAATTCTCTCATCAACCATCAAGTTTTTCTTTGATTTCGTCAATATTTTTTTTAATATGTGCACTCGAAATATCAAATATAAGTGCAGATCTGAGTGGTAACGTTATATCGATAAATTTGGATGGTTCGATATGGAAAAATAAGACAAAAATATTTTGAATGTTAAAACCGATACTACTTTATGAGAGAAAATAGATACTTTGCAATTACTCGACAGATGGCGCTGGGGCACACAAATTCAACTTGACAATTTCGAAAGCATGTTTCTCTGGCTGAATGGAGATCAATATGCTCTGTTCGAACTATTCCTGTTGACGGAGATAAAATCAAAAAATAGTTTGAGGCTAATATGCTGACATTAAATGCAACAATAACAAATCTGGTCACTTTCGAGATGGATCTAGAATAAGTACCTTCATGTTTTCAACTAAAGCAAGCTCGAAACAAAATTTCGTGGCGTACAAATTGACCAGAATCTGAATTTCGAGGCTCATATAATGGCTTTAAAAAAAAGTGGTCCACTGGTTGTTACGTTGTCAATATATCTCGCAAACTTGGATTATCACCTTCCTTAACCGCATAGTGCATACACGCAGAGAAATGAATGGTAGGATTTATTAGAATCGTGAAGAATCTAACCAAGAATAACGTTAAGAATATGGACACATTTTTATAGTAGTGGGATGTACTCTTTAAATACGTTGAGACAACCCTGAGAAGGTATTGCTAGGTAATCCAGTAATATTGATCGCGAAAAACAAAAATCGATCAACGGAGCATCGGGGTTATATTTACCACCACAAAATATCGAATAACTACCCGCTGATTATTTCATACTATAATTCATCAGTGAATCTGGAGTAGAAACCCCCACCTATTCAAACGTTAGATGTGATTAGAGAATTGTATACTAAAGTTAGTATATGTTTCTTCTATCTGTAATATCACCTGTAGAGTATTTTTTACCACGACTAGCTACTAGACTGATTATCGAACAGTTTACTACACTCTCGCCCATGATATTAGAACCCAATTCAGTATACAATACCATATCAAAATGTACCATTTGCTATTTTTCATATTAGTTTTTGGCCCAGTTTCACAATCTATGGTAATCTTCTTAGTCACTTAACGAAAGACCTTTTGGATTACCAGTGGTTAAAGTTTGAAGTGTTTCATTATAAAAAAAGTTATATATGTTAGATAGTGTTAATTTCCTATATGTTGGTAACGAAATTTCATGTTGACGTTGTCAAAAGAATGTCATTATTGAGCAGCTGAATGGAATTCAATCGAATGGAAATGATGAAGACCGAGCTACTAGTATTATATCATTCATTGGGGATGGTCTCTATTGTAGATACAGTTATTTTTGCAGAAAGAAATGGAATCTTAAAACATACTATAGATCTGCCAATTTTACACCGGAGGAGGAGCAACTTTTAATAAGTCTTGTCGAAAACTACATAAAAATTGTAGAATGTAAGATTGTATTACATGGAAGGAAAAAGAAAAAACATGGAAAATACTAAAGAACAAATTCAACTAGAAATGGACTGATCAAAATGAATTAATTTTAAAAACAGGAGGAGGTATCAGATAATGGCCAACACAGTTGCAATTCTGCTGCTGATATATGTCAAGAACATAAATGGACCTCATATACAATAATTTGAAAAAGCTTGTTCCTCAGAAGTTGAGATCAAAAACAAATGTGAGAAAAATTATGAATCCCAATAATATCCTGATTGAAGAAAAATTATCTTTTGTAAAACTTCGAAGAGAAATATTTCTGGAGGAATATACCCTGAAATTTGAACTTTTGAAGAACAATTTGAACTCACTGATAAATAACTGAACTCTAAATAATGAATGTATTTTTGTGTCACTGACATTTATCATTATATCATTTTGGAGTAACAGATAAAAAGCTGTAACTCAGTATTGGATTTTATTGAAATTTTTTAATATTGTAGGTAGATTTTCTTCAATTTATTTCGTATATTGGAAGTGTTGTTTCATTTATTGTTTATTTTGAAACATCCATAGATTTAAATGTTTTATAGTGGAAAGTTAAAAATCATTCATAAAATTATTCCTGGCAAGACTAACTCCAGATAATTACGTTCTCAGGAATGATCCATTTGCATAAAAAAATTATTGTCAAGAGCACTTGATCACTCACAGTCATTCCCAAAAAGTAACTTGAGCATAATAATTGTCAATTTAATAATGGATAAAATGTTTTTGAAATAATTTATTTTCACATCCATTCGGTTGGATGTTCAATTGAATCTCTGATTTCTTCTATAATCCTTTCGACTAATCTTGGGGTTAGCTTGAAATGGTAAAGAAGTAATTTTCATCATAATCTTCAAGAACGTCCGTCCTCGGCCTAATTGTTTTTGGCCGACGCACCTCTTTCTCGTCTTCACTAAATGTGTTGTTACCCTACATATCCATTTCAGAATTTTATACTATCTTATCTTGGAATATCCATCATTATTATGTGGTATGTCAAAAACTTTCAAAACAAAGTAAAAGGAAGGTTATCTCTTGGTCAGTTCTTAACCATTGAATTGTGCTGTAGTAAGGTTAACCTATTGTTAACTTATATTAAATCATCAACCAACTACTGTGTAACACTTTTCAATACCTAACCCAGAGTCAAATCCTAACCATTTGGTGACCAGACATTGTGAAACTGGGCCTCAGTCTTGTTTTAAACCACGAGTATAACAAAATTTAGGTTTTTCAAAATTCGTGATTATTATTGCCATACTCGTGGTTTGAAACATCAAGACTGAAACTAATATGAAGAATAGCAACTGGAACATTTTGATATGGTATTGTATACCGAACTGGGTTATGATAACATGGGGTTAAACAACCTTTAAAATACTAAGAACTAACAATTATCATTCATTCAACAACAATCAGAATAAACAGAAGAGAAGTTTTCGTAAAAAATGTACTTCAACTCGACTCATATAGGTGGGTAAATAATAATAATAATATAAATGAAATCACAAAAACAGCTTATCCACAACATAACATGTTTATCCAGTGCAAACATCATCTTCCTCAAAAACAAAATATTGATTGTGCACAATCTATATTGATATCGGTTGCATAGCTAAGTCCAACGTTTCATATTCGTTCCATTCATAGAGCAAATTGGGCTGTATATCTGGAACAATCTGAAAATAAAAATGCAACATATAGGAATTGAATCGAAAATATCTCGATGAGAATATGGTCAAAAAGTTAGGAATAAAGTTAGACGTTACTTTCGATGACTATAAAAAATTCTAAATTCATTATAAGAATGTTATTTTCATCAAATTCTGAAATACTCTGGAATTGATAAATATGTGATTCTGTGTTTGTCTACTTCATTAAATTTTTTTAATCATTTCAGGATAATGTCTGTTTTTTTCGCTATGAAAATTGTTGTTTTTACTTTGCCTTTCTTCCTGTGAATGAACTACATTATTTATAATTTTCTAGTAAAGTCGGACAGAAAGTATGCTTAATCTTCTACCATTATAATACCTGATAATTTTCTCTAATTTTAGTTATTTCTTCACAATTTCCTTCACAAAATTAGTGCAAAATAGAATACCACGAGAGGAACAGTACAAACAACAATCCTATCATTATAACACGACCCATGGTAATTTGAGGAAGAAGCGGAATAAATACCACTACAGGAGCAGTAAAGACAACGTCATCATATAACATACCAATGACTTCTGGCGACGTGAAGAGGTCGTTTCACTGAATTGGTCAGTTCTATCATTCAAGAAATATTATTCGTCTCAATAATGGGAAAAGTTAACTAGTTACACGTCTTCAAGTGAATGAATTCCAACTGCTTTCCTAATTCCGTTGATTTATTTTCCATAATCATGTTGTTTGAAGTTCAGATATTCTTCGATGATTTAGTGGTAACGTATCGACTCCTGTCTTCCACCACCCCTGCAGTATACCAGTCATCATGATAAATGGTATACTGAAACAGGAACACAAATTTGGAGATTCAAGACATTCAAACTTATATCACGCTTTTTCTTATTGTTCAGCTCATAGAAGTATATACATTCAATTTACGTGCAGTAAGGATTGCATCATCTAAATTTTCTCCAACACTCATATATGCAGTCATACGCTGAAAAAATATTCAGCTTATGTATGAGCCCATAATGTTCAATTATTGACTTCGGTCCATTGAACGTAGAGAAGCGGCTAGAACAAATCATATCTGAGTGAGTTCTCTGAACTGTCAAAACCGTAAAGAATCCATAATCAGATAATTCTGTTGACTTGAAACTCACCTTCAAGAGTATAGTACTAAATTTCACTGCTCACTCACGATAATAATATACTCAGACCCCTCGAATCAGATGTTAGCTCCTAGAAAAATTAACCTTCAATAAATCTGTATAGGTGTACGAACCCTCTCTTCCGTCATCGCCTGGCAACTCAACTGAACGTTGAACGATAGTTTTAACTAATATAACTTTATGTTAACCATTCTGTTCTGTAAGTATTATTATGAAACGCAATGAGTTCAGGTGAATAATATCAACCTTGAATGAAAAGTAATCTCAAAACTTGAGTCATGTTCAGATCCACTGAGAATGTGATTATTATTACTGTTATCCCTTATAAACACAAAATGGTTAGTAATTATTTTCTTCTATGGGCGTTAACCACCGTTATCAACTTTAGTTGATAATACTGGTAACTGAATAATAAATACGACTACGTTTTTACCAAGAGAGTATGATAAACTATGACGCATCTTAGAGCGATTTCTACCGGAAAAAGATTGTTTAATTTACCAGAATATTGGAGAACTCTGAAAAATATCAATAGGCTAAACTGTTATAGTACAAAGGTAGCCGAGTGGAAGCGCCATTGTTTCAATTACTTTAGCTGCTAGTCGGAGATGGTTCAAACCATGGCTACTTCAGAAATTATTCTGATGGCACGAAAAAGTGCTAGGAATTGCACGTAAAAAGGTAAGACCTCGTTAATCCTTGGCTCGTACAAGTTTCGACTTCTGAGGGCTGTCGTTCGTAAGGGGACGACAGATGGTTAACGAAAAAAAAAACAAACAAAACAAACGTTAATTTCAGTATCATCAATCCACTAATACACGAAATATTCAACCGCATTTGAATATTCACGTTCACTTTTGTGAGAGTACAGCTTACTAGTCGGCGCTCTGATTTGTTCTTCGATCGGGTTGTCAAGTACTTACCACGATTTTCCAACTGCCAAAGTGTGGTGAATCAGTCTGTCGGATTTTTCTGCGTGTATAGTTTCCTACCTACGGTATGCAATTCCATTCAGGAGTTCTTGCAGGAAAATTTTATTCCAAAGTATTTTCGTCCTCCAGAAACGAGCTTTGAAAATTTATTTTCGAAGTAAAGATGCGTGAATCATGAAGGGCAATTTTCGTCAGTAAAAAAAATACTAACGCTTTATGAAATTTTCATTCTAGAGACAGCTGGCTTGATGCAAAAACACAGGGAGAAATTTATTCACTTCAACACAAATCGATTTACAGGTCAGGGAAAAAAATTACTAGCACTCAGTCTTTGATTTATAGAAGCAAGCAAAGAGACCCGCACGAAAACATTTGGAAACTTGGCTCTTGGTCAAATTGGCTGATATTTTATTATGTTATAGTGTGAGTTCAATTGATTTTGTATTTGTCGTTTTTGAGATATAGCGGCCAAAGTTAATAAGAACGTCTTAGTTGGGTAGGATAGACAAAGAAAAAACGGTTTTGTTAGTTGAAAAAATACAAATTCAGGATGAAACTCATTAACATGAGCAAATATAATTCCATTTATGATAGTACATTAGGGTGTATACGGGGCATACTAAAAGAGGTCGTTTTTCGAAAAAAAAAAAACAGCACTATTCCAGAACCAGTAAGTTGGTAGGACCAGAGTTTCAGTTTATTCTAGGTGATAAAAACGTGTTTTGTTTCTTAATGACTGCCTCTGTTTGAGATGCGAATTTTTTTAAATTTTGAATTATACCTCTACACTGAGAACGATTGACAGATCGATTCTGGCTACAAAAAAGTTATTCATTGCTAATGTTGACTGAACAAAACATAAGGAAATACAGGGTGCGTTACATTTACAATGTTTTTATTGATTATATATTTCAAAAGATATGACGTCAATTTGCACCTAATTTCACTCACACTATTTTGAAAATGTTGACTATCGTATGTGGAAATTTTATTCATTTTGTATGTTGCCTCTCTAAGATATCAATTTTTCAAGTTTACGGTATTCTAATATACGAGCATATATTGAAATATTCTTAGCCTACTATAGAACCAAACAAAATTTCAACGTCAAAATATTTTATTACTCAACATATTCTCCTCTTAATTGAATACATTTATTACAGCGAACCTGCAACGTCTCTAGACCTATCAAAAAAAGTTTCTTCTTGCTCTGCAAACCAGACCTCCACAGCTTTTATTACCTCCTCGGAAGAAAATTTACGACCTTTTGAACTTTTTTTCAGTTGAGGAAAGAGATGATAGTCGGACGGAGCCAAATCTGTTGAATAAGGAGGTTGTTCTAGTAATTCAAACCCTAAATCACGATTTTTTTGCAAGGCAACATGAGATTTGTGTGCAGGGGCTTTGTCCTGAAAAATCAAAACCCCTTTGGATAGCTTTCCGCGTCTTTTCTCTTTAAGTTTTTCCCGTAGAGTGGTCAGTAATGTCGAATAGTAATCTCCAGTTATTGTTCTACCCTTATCCAAAAAATCAATTATGATTACTCCATGGCAATCCCAAAAAACTGAAGCAAGAACTTTTCCAGAAGATTTTTGGACACGAAACTTCTTAGCTCTTGGAGAACCGGAGTGTCGCCATTCCATCGATTGTTGCTTTGTTTCTGGAACGTAGAAATGTACCCAAGTCTCATCCATAGTAACAATTCGGTTTAAAAAGTGTACATCGTTTTCAAATCGAGCACAGATCGAACGCGATGCTACTACCCTTGCACGCTTTTGGTCAACATTCAAACATTTGGGGATCCATTTTGCAGCAATTTTGTTCATTTTCTGGTTTCCTTTTTTGACGTCAAACTTTACACTGAAACTTCTAATAAGTTATTGTTCGTTGCTATGGTAACTCAATATTTTGTTTATGCAGGGAACTGGTCTAGGCTAACTAGATATCAATTCATCCTCGTAATATAGGGTTGTTAAAGTCGTTAATTATAATGTGTTCTTGAGTTTGCAGGTATTGAGTTCAATCTCATTTTGAGTGTGGTTTGTGTTGCTTGTAGTATGAAACAATTGATTTCGAAGGTATGTGGTCGAATTTGATTTATCAAAAGGTTCCCTGAAGATTTGTTTATTCGATAGTAATAAACCCATATATCGTTAACAAAACTTTCATATATGATAGGTAATCAGTATTTTCAAAATGGTGTAGGTAAAATTATATCCGAATAAACAGTTTCTAAGATATTCAATAAAAACATTGTAAATGACTTAATAAAAAACTGTAACGCACCCTGTACCCAAAAGAAGGGTAATATTGAACAACTGAATTGTTATCTAATATTTTGTTCAATCAAGCACAGTAATAAATTATTTGATTGTACTAAAATACGACATGTCAACTGTTTCCGGTATAGACGTATAATCCAATATGGAAAAAAATCGTATTTCACACAGAGTCATCAAGAAACAAAACACGTTTTTATCATCTAGGATTGACTATAAACTATAAAGTCTTGCTGAAATATAACTTGTTGGTTCTGGAATAGTGCTAGAATAAAAATACCGAAAAACGACTTTTTTACTGTTTTTTTTTACTGTTATCATGGTAACTCACGAGGTCCAACAATTATTGGACAATTCACTAAAGCTTCTGATAGTATTCATATACTGTTACTGAGTTGGAGATGATGCTTCGTAACTTCAATAGCAGCGACAACTATCGTTGGGTAGAATACTTCGTATTGATTATATTGATCAATATCTGAACATATTTTTCAAAGTATTTAACATACGTCAGGCAAAGTATGCAAAAATGCATAATTGTTTGATCGTAAAATGTATCAATTTGAATAAATCCTTTTCATAACTATATCAAGAGGCATGAAAAATATGCATATTTCGTCTGATACCAGGAAAACTTTGAAGGGACAATTTCTGTAAACTTATATAAATGATACATATACATTTGATTTTCAAAATGGTCACCCAGGAGATATATAAACGATATAATACTTTATATTGATTATTTTGATCAATAAATGAACATATTTCTTCAGATATTCAACTCACGTCATGCAAAGTATGCAAAAAAGTACCCAAAAATACATAGGTATTTGATCATAAAATGGACAGATTCAAATATGATATTTTCATTACAATATTACGAAATATGTTAAATATTCATATTTTGTTTGATGACAGAAAAAATTTCGAGAGATAATATTAGACAATGTTTGGAAACACAAAATTACCATCACTCAAGAGATACATTTATGATATAATGATCTTTATTGCTTATTTACATCAATAAGTGAACATATTTTTACAGTTATTCAATTTACGTTGGAAAAAGTATGCACATTTTTATTACTTTTATATGGAAAACGAAAAATACACATATTTTGTCTGATACCAGGAAAACTTTGGAGAGACAAAGATTGGAAACTAATGCTAATAATACATTTACAATCGATTTTCAAAATCATCATCACCCAGGAGATATATCCAAAATGGAACAGTTTACATCGTTTATTTTGATCAATAAATGAAACAATTTTTTTAGATATTCAACTTACGTCAGGCAACGTATGCAAAAATACACAGTTGTTTGGTCGGTAAATGTATCTGATCTAATGTAATCTTTTCATTACTATATTAGGAAATATGTAAAATTTTCAAATTTTTCCTGTTGCCAGAAAAACTTTGGAGAGACGATTCTTGGAAACACATATAAATAATACATCTATTTTCGATATTCAAAATTATCATCACTCAAGATCTATATCAATGATATAATAATTTTTATTGATAATTTTGATCAATAATTATATATCTTTTTGGGGGCACATAACTTACGTCTGGCAAAATATGCAATAATACGTACTTATTCGGTCTTACTATTGATTATATTGACTAAGATGTATATACGATTATATTTAAAAAGTTAGATACTTTCATATTTATCTTGATGTCTGCAGATTATTGAAGAGACAATATTTGAATAGGTACATAAAAAATATTTTTACATGCAATCTTCAGTTATCATCATTCAAATGATATAGTCATGATTATGCAGTATTGATCGTTTAATTTGATCAAAAATGCAACATAATTGAAATGTTAACGAACAGTCGTTACCGACCGATGATGAACCCTTTACTCCCATAAACACCTAACTATGTAGGCTTATTATGACAAGAACCTGTCAGAAAACAACTACTCCCCTGGCTAAGACCACGACGGGTATTGAATTAAATCTAACAGCTACTTGTGCAACGTTCCTCAAAACATCAGAGGACGCAATTGCAAGTGCCCTCTATGACCAACCAGCAGAATTATGCTGGTTGGTTCTGACAACTAGTGTTTATTAAACAAAAATTTTCGATGGAGTCATGACCATCTCAGATTAAGTTGTTTTTTTTTAAATCTGTGGTTTTAGAAGTGCATATCATAACAAATTATACATCAATGAAATCAGAATGAGAATCTCTGTATAAAAAAAACAATATGGCGCCCATATCAGAAAAAATGTTGATGATGAATGCCAGAAGACGAAACGTCGGATAGTACATCTGAACATAAACACGTGTAGCTGAAAAAAAGTATCAATGAAAATGTACCTACTTTTGGTTTTGAGCTATGTTGTCAAATAACGATAGAAAAAAATAAAAACGAAATTTCCGATTTTCAGTTTTTTCCCGATATTTCCGGAAATACTCGGAATTTTACAAGTTTCAAAATAGTATTTTGTTAGGCACCAGGATACGCAACTTTCTCCCAATTTAAGCTTCGACGTATCTCCTGTAGTTAAGGAGATCCCAATGGTGGGGGTCGAATTTCAGTTGGCCTGTATACTGTGATACTATCATATATTTCACATGTTATTTTGTGTCCGTTTTATAAATTTGAAATTTGTATTAATCTTTTTATGTTTATGAGGGATTTTCTTATGAATGCTAATATGTAAACAATTAACAGTGTGATAATTTTTACTCTGTCGACAAATATTTTCATTCAGACAACAAAGTTTATTTATCTATCAATCTATCTATCTATTCCATAAAGTTATATGATCCAGTTGAAACAGCGCAACAACCAGCGGGTTAACGTATATTAGAATAATCGGCTTAGAACCCAAAAGGGAAATATGCGCTGGCGGATTTACACAAAACTTCATTTGATTATCCCAGTCTCTGAAATTTTCCGTTTCAGCTCAACTCGGAATAATTCGGAAACGAGACAACTCGTCCCAAACAGAAACTGAAGCGAATCAGGAAACGGCGAAACAAATCGCAACAGAATAAAGTTAGAGTTATTTCGGCAGCTGAAAATGAAAGGAAACGAACACGCTAGCACACAAAATCAGGCTTTGATCAAAGGAGTGCAGGGATAAGTTTCTGTTCGGCAAGTTTTCGGCGATGTCATATTCTGAAGCCGGTAGAGTTGTGCCAGGAGCGTGTTACTTCATACACTTCACACTCCATATGCAAATCTTACGGTCGTCTTACGAAAACTTTGAACTTCTTCTTTGTTTAGTTTACAGTACACGATTTCCTTCACAGTTTCGCTTCCTTCAGCTAAATATTCGAATTCGTTATTCCGGTTTGCATAGAATGCAGAAAATGGAAGCATTTTGGGCTTGAATCATGTTGATTCGATTGTGGTTTATGTTGAATATCACCTACTCAGCTGAAGTTGGGCTGACTAGAAAGAAGTGGGAAAACAGTAAACTCTTATTATCAATTTCATCGACATTGCCAAGAACGATTGGCCGTTTTTCAAAATGCACTGTTATTTTTTAGAAAAGGGACTAGGACCGCGATTTTGAGAATGATATCCGAAGGAATTATGTAAACTTGAATCATGTCCAATATCTTCACATAGTTATATCCACATATTCATTGATAATTTCAGTAGGTACTTCATCATGTCTCATGCGTTTTTCATTGGATGATAATGATAGCGTTGAAAAACCGTTTTTGAATCTAGTCAATACCTCATTATTAACGGGCAAGCTTCCATCGGCTCTTAAGCTGTCAACACCAATACCTAAGGACGCCAACTCTAATAAAGCTTGTTACGTTTGAAAATCCTTTTGCCCTGAATATAAGGGTAGGCTCCGACTAAATAACCCAGTGGAGTCGGGGGTGGGTATCATATATATTTTTAGACAATATTTCTATGCAGAATATTACAAAAGGGGCGCCAAGTAATTTCCCTAATCATACCTACATCTCTAGGAAACAAAACACCTGAAATTGCTAAACAATTTACTTTTCAGTCTCAGCAAAGTTTTCACAAGATTGTTGCCCTAAATATTGTAGCATGGGATACATGTGATTGAACAAAACTTAATAATACTCTCGAGAGTGCCGCCTCACAATCAAACTAAAATTCCCAACTTAAGGATACAATGCCAACCCACTTCAATTTTGATTGTAAGGTCCGTCACAAACCTCAAAAATTCAAACTATGTTTTGTATGACTTTTAGAACGGCGCTTGAGAAATACACCGAATTGAAAAATAGGGTATCAGTCCAATAATACCTTTTTTATTAAATAATTGAGTAAACTATGATCAAGTTTTTCTCACGTAGGTACATAAAGGAAGGCCGTGTTCGCAAGAAATAAATAGTTATTTTTGTATCTAGTGCGCGAAATGCTACTTTGGTGATCGAGAACTGATTTTTTTTAACGAGGCGCAGCCGAGTTAAAAAAAATAGTCGATATTACCAAAGTATTTCGCGCATGAGATGCAAACAAAATTTTTTCTACAAACGTCAAAAATATTGTTCTAAAATAAGTAATAACTATGAAAAATAGTATTGAACTGGCTTAAATAATTTTTCCAAATCAAGTAATTACTGTAACTATGGAAATAAAATGGCATTTGTTGACAATTATTTCAAAGTGACAGTTCTTGATAATTATTTTGGAGTGACTTTTCATTCGCGTCAATTTCGTGCGTGATATTTATTATTGTAAAAGAATGGAAATTCCGAGCGACGATGAACTAAGCAGTACCCCACCTAACTTGATAGATGCGGCCAATTCCGTAATTTCCAACCTTTTACCGGAGAAAGCGAGGCGGCAGTATGAAAAAGCATATCAGCAATTTAAAGAGTGGTGTGAAGCAAATAAAGCCAGAAAAATATCTCTCACAATTTGAAAGCCTTAATTATTGTTCTACATTAATAAATAAACGATTTCTTGTTTTTTGCTTGATTGAGGAGTTGAGGACCATATATGTTAGAATATGAAAATCCCATATAGTTTACATGCAGTGTGCGAAATATATTTCGCGCATTACTTTGCGCACTGTGTCATAGTAACGAATGAAAATGAAAAAAAGTGCCACTTCGCATACTGTTGTCAATGCACGAACCTTGTCATTTTTTGACGTTTGTAGAAAAAAGTATTTTATAAAAACACCATGAAAGAACTGCCACTATGTGGTACTTATCGCTTCGTTGATTTCCAAACTTCCCAGTTGTCTATTTATTTATTTTATTTTCCAGAATTTGTGCCAGCTCTCTAGTGGGTGTGCTATTCCCTTCCGTGTTACTCTTGTCTCTTGTCACAATTGAAACCCAGCCTTAAAACGCCTGAAATATAATGATTCATGTCACCCTCGTACAAAAAAGAACAATTAAACAGCTGAGAAAACTCGCTTCAGTGCGAAAACCCAATGCAATCTGAAAGCATTTCCAAGACATGTTTCCAAACAGTAGATCCAAAATATGCTTTCAGATGATGGCCAAATTTAACAAATAGCCCCAAACACATCATCTCTTAGTATGATACAACGAAAAAGCCATTTAAAACGAATTTTCTTTCGAAGTTTCGGTTATCACAATATATTTGAAATTTGACTACAGTTCTCACTGCCGTGGCCATATCGATCAAGAACCTACCGATGCCTTTTTCTATTTGAGCAAAATCTACGTTTGTATCAAAAACGTTTCCATAGTCGCCGCTGCGAATATTTTACAATATGGAAAACTTTTCATGAGACCAAAAGAAATTAATATAAGAATATAAAAAACATGCTATACAGAGTATTTTTGACTTAGCCTAATAAAATAAAATCGAAACCCACTAATTCTATTTCTAGGAGAAAATGGAAATGGAATGATGAAATATTATACCGTGCGAACCAAAATCATATAATTTTAATTCGTAATAAGCTATAGTGATTTGAGACCAATAAATATGTTAGCACCACTAGAAAAATCAATCGAAAAAATAGTTTATGAACAACTCACAACACAAATAACAGAAAATAACACTACGACAAAAATATTATGATTGAAGCTGTATTCTTGGAAATCCAACGCGCATTCTAAACAATTGACAGGGCCAAATTGATTATCAAACTAGAGAAGTATGGTATAACTGGAAAAGCACTCGATTGGCTCACTGATAACTCACAGAACAGAAAACAGGTAACTGAAATTAACGACACTATATCAAATGAAGTCATGAATAAAATCGGCATACCTCAAGTATATTGTGACCATTGCTATTCCCACTGTATATCATTGATATTGTTCACTCGGTTGAAAACTGTCAAATTCATTTTTTTGCCGATGACACGTTATTGTATACACTCAACGCGGAGCTGCAAAATATTTTACAATGGTGTAATGCTAGTTTGTTGAAGCTTAATGCAAAAAAAAACTTAATTCATGTTCATTATCAACAACAGAAAGTAAGCGGAGTTCAAGGATAATAATCATATTACTACAATTGGAGGAGGTGGAAATGGTGGAAAAGGTTAAATACTTGGGGCATTATTATCGATAGAAATTTAACGTTAACACCTTGGTAAAAAAAAACAGTATATAATACGATAATATTGCCCCATCTCACTTTTGCTTCGTCTATACTGTACCTGGCAAATAAAAACGAGATGGGACGGATGCAGAAATTGCAAAATAAAGCTATGAGAATTATATTGAATATTCCAAGAGACACGTCCATTAAGTCCATGTTGCGTACATTGCATTGGCTCTCGATAGAACATTACTATGACTTTAATCCATAAAATGAAAATGTCATTAACCCCATCGTATCTGTCTTCTAAATTGATATTCAACAACAGTTTACACCACTACAACACACGAAGAAGGGCAGATATACAAGTCGCAACAAAAAACAAAAAAAGCTCAGAAAATTCTGTTTTCCATAAAGGCATAGTGCGTTACAATGAGTTAGAAGATTTTCTGAAAACCTGCGATACGATTACAACTTTCAAAAAAGAATTGGAAATATGTCTGTTATGCGAGTGTCATACATGATTGTCACTATTACTCAGTTTATGTTTTAATGTGTATGAATTACAATGTTTTTACCATTGTTTTTTTGTATACTTTATTTTTACATTTTTGTTGTGATATATTTGGTATATTTGTGACTGTAATTGATTTGTATTGTTTATTTATTTTAATGTCTTTCATGTTGTCAATGTGAAATATAGCTTTATGTGCTGAATGAAGAAATAATAATAATAATGTCTATTTTATATTCAAAAAACGGATTTGTTAACATTTGACATTGTAGTTCATCCTATTAAATAATATCCTAGAAAATGCGACATGATTTTCGAATCAGTTACTATTGAGAAATACTCAAGGGCAATATAACAAGACCTTGATAAATATAGTCGACTATCCTGATTGCATCTAAATTTTGACTGTATTTCATAATAATTTAACGAGACATAATGTCGTCATTCATAATCTGATGGAAGCCCTAGAGGACTTTCATCTCTGTTTATTTATGACAAAATAATGTCGAGTCAAATCAATTGATACAAGAGAAATTTAGCAGCAACTAAAATAGTATCGAAATACAAAGTTTCTTTCCTTGAGTATATTGATGATTGAAAAAATTGAGAATCTTTAACAACTGTGGGTTGTGATATTGCAATAAATATAGTTTTAACGTTTAAATTAATTGTTTTTTACCAGTATCACTGATTTATATGACACAATACTCTTTACTCAATTTGAGACCGTCTGTGTCCAACTGTATTTATATCTACCCTTTCTGGTCACGGCTCTCTATTCACATCCATGTAGATTAGGCTCTAGCTCGATTCAATATACAGGACACATTTACCCGAAATATTTCAATCAAATGATTATAATTTTAAATATACCATATTTCTTTTAGAGATAAATATTTTCTGATGAAATTTTGTCAGCACTCATTTGAAAGTACTCCAAACCCAGTAGCCTCGTCAGATTCCTTGAAACAAAATTGCTAAGACGTTTGTTAGATTCATGACGATGAACTAAATTCGAAGTGAGTCGAGTAATTTTTGATTTCATTTCGAACTGTTGGCACTAATTAAGAGCTGCCGATGCTCTGTTGGAACATAATCATTCAAACAAAAATTTGGGAGATGTATCCCGCTTTCAAATGGTTAACTCTGAATGCCTATATACCTAATTACAAACATACAAATATATACAAATACACATATAAAATTAGAAAGCATAGTAGCTCAAGTTCTTTAGATAGTTCAGGTATCATATTGAATACCTTCTGCCAAATATATTTGAAAAATGTTTGTCCACAAGCCCAGCTTTGTCTTAATTGCATTGTTTCTTTAGATTTTTAAGGTTTTTTAAGATTTGAGGTTTCTTGTATGTATGAAGTTCATAATCATGATAACTAGAAATCACTTTTAAATTCAAACAGAATAAAATAAGGAATGTGGGTAATTTTTGATGAATTGTAAATGTTTCTCCTGGTCTTAGAGATACCACAAGTAAATTGACCAGTGAATTCGATAGACTTCAATAGGTGAACCATGTTTTTGAATCTAGTTTCTAAAAGCGAACTTTTGAGTCTCTTCAATGCGAAAATCAAAAATTGGTATTCTGCAGGGGATGATGATGTTCCACGAATCAGGTTTTCTTTTGAAAAAAAATATCTGAGCCCCTTACTTTTTTGACAAATAAATTATTCGGGACTGTTTCTTTCCCACAGAAAATAAAAACTGCTCTCAGTTTATAAACAAACTGTAGAATATTCTGAATATATTGACGCAGGCGAGTATCCTATTGCGATATTTTGTGATCGGAAGAGACCATTCGTTAATCAGAAAAAACTATAAGCGAAATTGTTGCAGGTTGTTGCATCCTCAGCCTGGATTTCATCATTTCTGGAAAACCATAAACTGTTTGTATGAATACAAGCCTATGTAGAGAATGAAATTCAACAATTAAACTCGGATAGTCCAACTTGGGATATTGGGGTCCACAGGGATCAATTTTAGGACCTGTGCTTTTTATACGTCTTTATATGAATCACCGCTTTGATAACTTTATTGGTGATAATCTTTGCACTGCATATACTGATGATTTTTCTTTTGCAATCTTGGCAGCAGACAACATTACATCTGTTCACCCAATCTATGAGCTATGTATACAGTGCGGCTTTTTTTAGCCCCTCCTGTTAACTTTTGAACAGGTTTACGTACAACCATAAAACAAATACCATTCTGAATGGTATCACCGATACTACTTTTTAAGATAGAAGACATTGTGATTGCTCAATAAAGGAGGATGGGGAAAAGATTTATTTAAAAATTTCAAATGGCATCGTTGAAAAGAGAGTTCAATTCTTATACGAACCATTTAATTTTTTTTTTTCGTTTGATATTTTTTTTACCATTTGCACTCTGAATATCAAGTATAAGTGCAGATCTCAATAGTACCCTTATCTCGATAAAATTTAACGGATTGAGGAGCAATGGGACAAAAATATTTTTGAATGATATACCAATGCTACTTGTTGAGAGAAGATACATTGCAATTACTCCACAGATGGCGCTGGTGGCATATCAACTTGAAAATATCGAAAGGTAAAGATATCAAAATTTTAAAATTTCGTATCGACTAAAATTGAAAAAAAATATATAATTGAAAAGAGAATTGAATTCTCTTTTCAACGATGTGTAATTTGCTACGCCGCGCCCTCTATAGGGCAATCGCGATGTCTTTCATTTCAAAAAATACTCTCGGTGATACCAGTCAAATTGGTCTTTATTTTATGCTTCGTCAAACCGTTCCAGAGGTAACAGAAGAACTGAAAAAAGCCGCATTGTATATGTATTCAAAAATAAGCTACAATTTTCACTCAATGAATACTTTCATAATTATTATACCAGACAAAGAAGTCAATTTCGTGTACGTTTGTCAAAGAATAAAGTAATATTCTATTCGCCAGATCATGAGGCTTTGAAACTGTTTAACAAACTACCAGGCTTCGTAAAATTCACTAAAACTCTCGATTTGTAAATAGTGTATTTCTCTCTTCTATCAATTATGGTATGAGTATTACTTCTTTCTGTGACGTTTCCAATACCATGTACATTTGTCAAAAAGGAAATTGAATAGATTGAATTGAAAGAAAAATTTTCTACATGGGTATCCTCCAAGAATGATAAAAAAATCTGAGAGAATGACAATTCCTACTTGAGCAAATATTTTTGAATTTATTATCTGATAAACCAACATTTTCTTTCTTTCATCTGGTATGTTTATCTGAGTGCTTTGTGCTACTTTACTTTCAACTTTAGTTGTCATCACATTTCAATATTCATTTATTTCAGAATTATTACACCAAAGATTCAATATCGTGTACCTTTGTCGAGTAATAAAATAAAATACTGTTGACCTGATCAAATGGGTTTGAAATTGTTTAGCAAACTACCAGACTGATGCATAAAATACATCGAAAACCTCAATTCGTTCAAGGTAATCCTGAAAACATTCTTTACTGAAAACTGTATTTATACCCTTCTGAAATCTTGTCGTTGTGAAAACCGTTTCTTCATTGTGTATTTCCGTTGTAAAAACTGTATCTGTAAATAGCATCTTTTTCTCTTACTCTTCTATCAACTGCTGTACATATAAATATCACTTCTTTCTGTGACGTTTCCAATACAATGAATATTTGTCAAAGAGGAAATAAAATTAATTAAATGAAATATAAAAATTTCAACATTTGCTATCTTCAGGAGTAATGGTGGATTCATGCAGCAGTCATAAGTCATAAGGAAGAATATTCGTCAATGATTGGTTGGAATAAACGAACCAACCAATTATTGACGAATATTCTTCCTTATGACTTGAAACTTATGACTTATGACTGCTGCATAAATCCACCATAACATAATAGAAAATCTGAGTGACAATCTCTGTTTACGCAAATATTCTTGAACTTTTCATCTGATAAGCCAACAATATATTTTTTCTTTGATCTGTTCTTTTAACTGAGTGTTTTATGCTATTTTGCTATTGACTTTGGGTGACATCACATTTTAATATTTTACTTTTGAACTCATTTATTGTATCATCTATGTATTAGCCATCGACTAAATAAAGGATCTATGGTTCTTTTTTGTTAACAATCCTTCAGTGGGTAAACAGCCCATGCATAGCGACTAGCCCTGATTTTTCAATTCGTACCCGCCCAAGAAAAAACTCCATGAATAACAAACAGGATTACGAACACAATGCACCCGTGATGAACATTTACATAAAACGTTTCGGGAGTATGTCAACACTCATTTCGAATTTCGATAGAGGCAAGGGACAACCAAATCAGCAAATAAAAGGATCTCTCGGCGAAGAAACATCTCACATTCACATGTATATCAAGCATTATGCAGCGAAAATCTAATTTCAAAGGAGGCATTTAAATCCCGGTCCCCTTCCGAGTAACCCTGAATGAAGTTCGAATAATTGTAAGACCCGTACGAATGTCGCACAAGAAATCCATCTTTTTGTCACGTAAGTACTTGACAATGGTCGTAAACATGTCGTTTTCGTTTAAAGTTTTGGGTAGCTCGAAGCGCGATTTATAATGTACCGCTAAATTAAACAATCATAAACAGAACCCATGTAATCTGGGCCCGAGCGGTCATGTGGAAGTGATATGGGATGAGGCCTGGTCCGCAAACGGTAGACGACTGGAATCCGGGATTTGGTTTCCTAATTCTTTTTTAAACGTTATTGAAATCATGGCGAACATGTTTTACGCGCTGCTGAACATTCTTAAGCTTGTGACCGCAACGACATCTGTCAGTGTTTTGTGTCTGGTGGACGAATAACGCAGTGTATGTTGGAATTGCAATATATTCCAGACAGCAAAGTGGATTCTTCTTATTCTTCTTCATTTCAGTTTTTTTATTTGAAGTTCATATGGAAAATATAATCATGAAATGTTCAGAGAACATCGCGAGATTCAAAATAAAGAAAAAAGAAATATTATTTTCAAAATATCTCAACTGTTTTCGAACATTATTTGCAAGATTCATTACCGTTTTTCGTGAAGGCCAAAGAAAAGAGAAAAAACATGATTGAACACTGATAAAAATTATGGAACTACTTATCGTTTGCAGTTTATTACACTGAAAAAACAGCTTATTCATAGTTAACTAAATTAACTAACACCTAATAAATCCTATATTCGAATATTGCAGAATAAACTTTTATTTATTAGAAACAAATGATGCATTCAAATTATTCAAATATACCTCATTAACAGTTAATTCAAATTTATTTCCAATAAATATAGGTCTTACTATAGATTTATCAACTGTAAATAAAACATTATTTATAATAAATAAAGAATACTTATTAATATTATATATTTCATTAACATTTAATGAACACATTTTTATTATTAATATGTTTTATTTACTGAAAATGAACGTTTGTAAATAAAAAACCTTGGCATTTATTTCAATAAAATTTATTAAAAATATTGTTTATATCATTAATAAACCAATAGGGACGCAAGATGAGCCTTCTGAAATGCAAAAATCAATATGGAAGAAATTGGAATCAATTCATCGTTTATACAGAATTACCTCAACATATATTTATCAATTCCACAAAACTGTTGTCTTTCAAAAACTTTTCCAACTCCTGAACATGGTCCAAGGTGAGAGACAGCCTTGATGAACTGATGCGTTACTTGTAATTTTTAGAACAGAATATATGATTTTATTATGTTGGAGAGTATATGCACAAATCATGCAGATAATAATTATAAAACTAGTGTTATTGTATCTTCTATAACTATGAAGAGATTAAAGAAACTTGCTTCTATCCGGGATGCGATCTGGGAAAAGAAGTATACTCTTTTTTGCTACCGAGCTTTCGCAAATTTTTATTTGCTTTATCGAGGGCTACAATATAATTATATGAACACATGTATAAAGTTAAAAAAGGTATAACATACTGTGCAATGTAAGGTTTCCTTCGATGTTGAAAGTACATAATTAAAATGGAAAAATAGAAAAGGTTTTCGTTTTCTATTTTAAAATTAAATTTTCTTTTCTTTATTCATTGTAAATGAAAGACACCCGAACAATTATTTATTAACTATGAGCCCTATCTTTTTTTTTTCAGTGTAAAACAATATATGATGTAATTATATAACAGAGTGGTATGACTGAAAAGAGTATTTGCGTGTACTTCAAGTAAGAGCTTTTACTTCCTAGTATATTGTGGAGTATAATGTTTTACATAAAGTAAATTCTTTGATGGGAAGTGTTGACTTAGGTTAGAAGTATAAACTACTAGTAAATACTAGGACATGATTAACCTCAAATTGGTTCGATTGTTGTTGTTTGTTCTATGGTACCATTTCTAAATTTGATAAAGCTGCTCCCCTCGTCTCAATATGATTTCCTAAGAACACTCTAGCTATCCATTCAACATTGTTTTTATTGAACCTGAAAGTACAGAGCCTAATAGTAGCAATCTTGCTAAAATAATTGACTTACCGAAACAGTTTTCTATATTGTACCTTCCCATATGTTCTACGTTCACACATTTCCCTTCTTTTCCTACCATAATTCATAAAAAAAGCCATAAGACCTTTTCAATTGAAGATATGAAGTTAGTCTATAAGTAGCTTCTTAAAAACTACACCAAACACTCCCAAATGGAGGAAATACTTGAGAACATTAGTAATTACTTCTATATATCGAAGTAAATGAAGAGAAGTGTAGAGTAATTGCTACTAGTACTTACTTAAGTGTTACTTCAAGAATTATGTTGAGTAAATGCTTTGATGTTTTGAAGTGAAAACTACAACATGGAGCATTAACTTGAAGTAAAAGCAAATACTCTTTTTAATCATACCTCCCAAGTCGTAGTTGTAGTTACTATATTACCGTACATGGTATGTATTTTTTCACATTGTTCATATTGTAAAGGCAATTTACGAAATAATTCAATTCAATTCAAGTGATTTTCCATAAATAAATATTTATTTCTTATACGAAATAAAAGCAAAATATTCCCTATACACGGATTGTTTCTACAGAAAACCACTAATCATCCTTATTTTTTCACCTAATGGATGATTGAGGAATATTTTAACATTCATTACAGTACTTGGACTATGAATATACAGTGTATATTTTTTCTGTCTGTAAATTTGCACTATATGAATGGTATGCTTCAGTAAAATCACATCTTAATATGTAATATTATGATGCTGTTTTACATTATTACGATGTGAGTACTTTCACATCGTATTACATGGTATTACATGAAATGGGTCAAAAAAAAATTGAAAAATAATTTCAAAACTAATTATTGCGTAAAAAAACATTTCACAAAAGGTACGAACTGAATGTTGTGAGATATATTATACATGAATTAAATGAGCTGAAATGTGTTAAAAACAAAATCTTATAAAATTATGGAAAGCGCTGGAACAACGAGAAAAAAATTAAAGTATAGATAATTGCATGTTCAAACTAAAAATTATTCCCTTTCGAACCAAAAACACTCGCAAAACTAATACTACTTAGGAATAGAACAAGAGAACATTTCAAAAATAATCAATTTAGAAGTTCTATACCCACACTAAAACATGAACATCTGCAAAAGTAGAAATATAGGTTAATGGCATCATACAGTGTTAGTGGGAAATTTGCATACCTATTGTCTTCACAAATATCGAGTTATTTACTTCTATAGTTATTTTTGTATCTAGTGCGCGAAATGCTACTTTGGTGATCGAGAACTGATTTTTTTTAACGAGGCGCAGCCGAGTTAAAAAAAATAGTCGAGATTACCAAAGTATTTCGCGCATGAGATGCAAACAAAATTTTTTCTACAAACTTCAAAAATATTGTTCTAAAATAAGTAATAACTATGAAAAATAATATTGAACTGGCTTAAATAATTTTTCCAAATCAAGTAATTACTGTAACTATTTGTTGACAATTATTTCAAAGTGACAGTTCTTGATAATTATTTTGGAGTGACTTTTTATTCGCGTCAATTTCGTGCGTGATATTTATTATTGTGAATGAATGGAAATTTCGAGCGACGATGAACTAAGCACCCACCTAACTTGATAGATGCGGCCAATTCCGTAATTTCCAACCTTCTACCAGAGAAATCGAGGCGGCAGTATGAAAATGCATATCAGCAATTTGAAGAGTGGTGTGAAGCAAATAAAGCCAGAAAAATGTCTCTCACAATTTGAAAGCCTTAATTATTGATCTACATTAATAAAAAAACGATTTCTTGTTTTTTGCTTGATTGAGGAGTTGAGGACCATATAGGTTAGAATATGAAAATCCCATATAGTTTACATGCAGTGTGCGAAATATATTTCGCACATTACTTCGCGCACGGTGTCATGGTAACGACTGAAAATGAAAAAAAGTTCCACTTCGCATACTGTTGTCAATGCGCGAACCTTGTCATTTTTTGACGTTTGTAGAAAAAGTAATTTTATTCTTCTCTTTCTGCTTCTGAAGAACTCCTCATAATCAAAAAAAGCAATTGAGCAGCGACATCAATTCATTTCACAATAAAACATTCTTAATGTCTCCGTCTTAATTTTTTCTGAAAGTGACAACTGAATCAGAAACAATTTCAGAAAAAAAAAACAGTGTAATAGGCCATGCAATATCTGATCATCACATCTACACACATTTCAGTTAATTAATTATTTTCTATAGCACTATTCATGTAATTCAAAAACAATCTCTATTTTTGAGTATATCGCAAGCATATGAATAACTATATATACGGCTCATTTATTATTTTTTCTGATTCGGATAACACTCCTAAAATATACAGTGTAACCTGGTCGCATTTTCACAGGATATCTTATTATTCATTTCTTAATATGTCTTGCTTTTCTTTAAGGAAGCGATTTTACTTGTAGTATTGAAAAGAGCACAAAAAATAACTTGTAAGTCGAATTTGAAAATCTTATGATAACTCTATATTTATGAGGTTAGTAGTTGTAAACTCACTTACACTGTGAATAAGGCAAAAATTAATACAATTCAAATGATAGTATGAATAAAATTAGAATTCACCAACTACTGATGAATTTGAGCATAAAACTCAACACTTTCTCCTTCGCTATTGTTATTTTCTTTCTACTTTTTGACCCGGTATCAGGATGTATCGTCAGATACATTCTTTTCAAGAGTTCAAATGTACTCTGGAGTTTGGATGGACACTTCAAATTCACAATAAAATACGAATAATAAGCCTTCCTCAGAGTCCCCAGAAAGGTCCAATAGCCTTGAAGGTCAATGTTCTGCCCCTCTACAAAAACAGAAAAAAATGTTCTCTTGTTTATCACCTTGAACAAAAGAAAGCAGTGTTGATTCAGTCAACAACTGAATATGTTTATTGAAAATCGATTGACATAGACACTATCTTGTAACACCTTGTATATCTGAACAAATACTCACCATACGTGACTTCAAAAAGATTTTATTATTACTACTTACTACTGTTTTTCATTTAACAATCAACCAAATTGCATTTAATAGTTTCTAATGTATTTTCAATTCTATCTTTATTACTATTTTCAATGTGACTCTTATGACACCTGAATACATGCTGGCTGTAACCTATTTTCGAATTCAAAATCACACCACAGTCAAATCGTTGACAAAAAATTGCGCTATAGGCCAAATTAGATGTAAATAGTAATAAATGTCGTATTTTCGGATACTTGTGCAACGTAATGTGCACAAGTTACATTCGTACATGACTTGAATTTTATATGAACAGAATTAAATCTAATTACTGCGATTGTTCTCAGGATAAAATGAAACTTTTGAACTCACCACGATCTAACGATCTGGTTCTAATATAAGTTACATATTCGGTATACGAAAACGGTTTTTCAAAAAGACTTTATTTTAACAACGGACAGTATGAAAGTACAGAACAGAATGAATAATAATATGATTAGGTTATATTAATAATGTCGGTGATGCTGGCTTGGCGTATCAGCATTCCTAGAGTAACGGATGTAACTCTATCACTGTGTGAAGCCTAGTCAGCGGACTTGGGTTCATAACTCCTCCATCCCTAAGACGAAAACAAGAGGGATACTGGTTTGTTTTCGGAGTCTTTGGCTGGGGTAGTTTCCTCCTTCTGTTTAGTTTGAGTGGTCCTCTTCTGATGAAACTTCCAGGTTATGAGGGCTGCAACGATGAACATCAGAGTGATAGGGATACTTGTGTGGCTCCAGGCTGCAGGATGGGTCACTTGTAAGTCCCGGATTTGGAAGAAGCGGGCATCGTCTTGAAGTTCGTGAATCTTCTTCAGGTCAATTGTATGTAGGTGAATTGGTATGCGCTCCAATTCTTTGGGGTTGCTAATATCCATTTCGATTTCGGGAATGGTCAAGGGATGGCCTTTTACTGTTTCATTTCTGTTCCAGAGCTTGAAGTTTCCAATAATGATTCCACAGTTGAAAGGTACTTCTATGATGCTGGGTTCTCCTATCATTGTGAATTCGTCGTTATCGCATGTTTTTTGAACTTTTAACTGTTTTTCAGCAGGAATTGCTATGATGTGTGGCAGTTCTGGTTTTCGGCGAATTTGATGAGGGCTGCTATACAGTCATTTGTTTGGGGTTCCAAATTATTATGGCAGATGAATGTGTTTTCGATTGCAGGGCATATCTCGTCTTCGTATCGTCGTTCATTTGACCCAAGTAATATGTAGGAGTGGTTTGGGATTATTGTGGAATTATTGATCGGTATAGGGAATAAGCGGACCATTTCGTAGGTTTCTTGAGAGAAAATGGGAAAATGTATTGCGAATATGAGTTTATTTTCAGAAAATGTTACTTGTGTGCCTACTAATTGATAGTAAGATATGGAACTTTTGAATCGCGGAATTTTGTTTACAGGATATAATGATGTTGATCGATTTGTGATTTTTTTAAATTCTCTTTCTGAAATCACGGAGCTGTGTAAAGTATTTAAATTTGCAAATGTTAATGCATCCTCCAAATTGTCAAGAAAAGTTATCAAATTTTTACAATTCAGAATTTTTTGGTCTAACATATTTTGTGCTTTCAAGTATTCAACCATACTTTTGCTAATACTGAACTGAAGATAGCTAAAACGATTTTCTATTATATTTTTATTGGCATTTAGAAGAGTTATGGTTATGAAAGGGACGGCTGCATTGTGATTTCTTTCATAGTAACATTTTGATTTAATTGGAGTTCTCGAATGACCTCGTCATATTTAACTTCATCGTCAGAATCTAAGGTTCCAAAAAGCCATTTAGATATTTTTCCCACTAAGTTCAACAAACCACGTTTAGGGCGTGTTTGCGGTTTTGAGTTACCAATTTTACTTTCGTCTTCTAAAATGAGGTATTTAGCGTGTCTTAGAAGGTTAAAAAAGTGTCTGAAAGAAGGTGCTTTTAAGATCTTCGTTTTAGAAACTATTTATGTCCTTTTGGGAGTCATCAAGGTAATTTGATATTTTTTCGTAAAAAAGTCGCGTATTTTTATCTGAGTATAAATTGGGGATATTTCGACGAAATGTAAAAATGTATGTTTAGTTTCAATAATTCGGGAGGTCCCAAGGTGGAATGGAGGTAGAGGAGTTTTCAGATGAGTGACCTTTATTTCGCAAGTCACTATTATGGACATTATCAGGAGTATGACTGTTTGAAGCAATGGCACCGTCCAGTTCATTGTCCTGTGAAAGAGAAGAGAAGGCTTTGGGTCTTCGAATTTGTGATTTGTGGATCAGTTTGTCTTTTGTTGTTTTTATTTTGGTCCCTAAGTCCTCGATAACGGTTTTCTTTTTATATCGGGGTTTTGTTTCACTTCTGGATGCTGTTTTGCCTTTCACGAATGCTTTGGCATCGGCTTGAAATTCGGCTGGTTCTACGTGTTCTCCATTTTGCTTTTTATTAAGGCTTGATTTGTGTTTGAATGAAGTATCATGTATTTTTTCGAAAAGGATTTTCAATCTATTACGACGATCGATTACGTATTGATTCATTATGATTTCATCTGACATATCGAATGGGTCTAAGCATCGAGTTTTCCGTTTATAAAGTCATATGGCTTTTGTTTAGTAACGCTATCAGTTGTACTGTTGCATATTTAATTAATTATTTCGTATCTTGTTTTGGGTCTTTTATTTTGAGGACTCGGAATATTTCGATTAGAGTAGAGTGTCGTCTATCTACTGGGCTTCTGTTCGAATTTACAGGGGTTGTAAAGTGAAGTTTGATGTTATGGAGAGTACAGAATTCTTTGATCAGGGAGGTCTTGAACTCAGTACCACTGTCACACGTTATGGATTTAGGTATTCCATGGTGTGCAACAGAGGTCATCAAGTTGTCGAAAACAATTAATGCCGTGCAAATAGGTTCAAGTGGGTATGCTTGAGCATATTTTGAAAAAACATCGATAACGTCAGAAATGTTGAACTTGCTATTTGGAATGTGTCCATGATTCCTATCGTATTTAGATTCTTGACATATATCACAATTGTTAATATATTGTGTTATATGATTTTTCATTTCAGGCCAGAAATACACTTTCTTCAGGGCTGTAAGGGCCTCATTAATACCACAATGGCCGGTTTTTTCATGGTGGTATCTTATAAGTTACCCCTGTCTATTTTCGCCAAGTGTATCTTTAACAAGTTGGGTTGAAATCGTAATTTGTACACGTGGTTTTTAAAGTATTTTTGGAGTATTTTGCTTAACTGTTGAACGAGATCAACTCCTGATTTCTGAATGAAAATACAGTGTAATTTTTTCGGGTCCACGTGATTTTTGAAGAAGTCAATGATTTCGCGTTCAAAGTTTTTTGATAGAGATACGGTTTGTCTTCGCCCTGTGCCAAAAGGTCAGTTCCTAACCACATAATTTGGCCCAGATTCTTTTTGGTTAAATATTATTTGATTGGAGTATTTGTTAATAAAATATTCCGTGATTGGTATTTCCAGTATTCGGTTTTTTATAGCAGAGTGGACAGTCTGGTCGTCATCATCGGGGGATGGTGTACTGTAATTATAGTGGGTAGCTGGTACCAACTGGATATCTGAAATGATATTGATTTTTTTCGTTTTGGGCTCGTTGGTATTGAACACACTTTCTCAATTCAAATATTGGTCTATCTCTTCGACTATGTCTCCGGGATTGACCAGTATGGATTCGTTATCGATTTGATTCGTGTTCTGTTTACCTTTCTTGTATACTATTTGGTATTTGGTTTGTGGTCAGTTAATATAAAAAATTTCCCACCAAAAAGATACGGCCTAAAGTATGTGGTGGCCCACACGATAGCTAGCAATTCCTCTTTGATCGTGCTGTAGTTAGTTTCAGCAGAGTTCAAGGTTCGAGAAGCATAGCCGATTGGAAGGTCACATCCTATTTTTCCTTGGCTCAAAATTGCTCCGATGACAAAGTTGGAGGCATCTGTCTTTAATATGAAAGGTTTTTAGAAATTTGGGTACTGCAGAATCGGATCATTACAGAGAATCGTTTTGCAAAGTTCAAAGGTGTTGACAAATTCTTGTGAGTGTACTATTTTTTCGCCTTTTTTGAGACACTCAGTAAAAGGTTTTGTTAATTTAGCAAAATTGTCTATAAAGCGTATATAATATCCAAGTAGATCAAAAAATGATTTAATTTCTTTAGCTGATCGAGGGATTGGGAATTTTAGGATCTATTCGATTTTTCATGGGTTTGGTTTTATTTCCTTCGGGTTAATAACGTATCCTAAAAACTCAACTTCTTTCCTGAGAAATTCGCATTTGTCTATTTGGACTTTCAATTTTGAACTGCGTAATTTCTTTTTTTCTATACAGCTAGGGTCCATTTCTACTTGAAGGAACCCAGATGCAAGGTCCAGAGTGGAGAAATATTGGCAACGACCTAACTTGTCCAGAATGTCATTGATATTCGGAAGTGGGTATCGGTCGTCGATAGTTTTTTCGTTTACCTTTCGGTAGTCGACAACTCTACGCCATTTCTGTTTACCAGTGGCGTCCAGTTTTTCCGGAACAATCCAAATTGGGCTACTCCAAGAGCTCTGGCTTGGTTTTATGATGCCATCGTCTAACATCTTATTGATTTGTTTTCGTACTTCATCTTTGTTTACGAATGGATATCTATAAGATTTAGAGTGCACGGGAATTTCATCATGGGTTCTGATTACATGCTTTAACATGTTGGTGAAAGTCAGTTTTTCGTCTCCCCTGTGAAATATGTCGGAAAATTCTTGACTGAGACGAAGTAAGGCGTTTTGTTCTTCATTGTTCAAGTGATCGCACCGAATGATTTTTGTTATGTCGCAAATTGTTTCAGGGGAGGGATCTACATTAGAATTGTTGAAATGAAATAGATAGAAATTTTCTTTTTGATTGTCACAAAACGGAGAGACTTTTATCGGTTCGGTAAAGGTTATTATAATTGGTTCGTCTGAATAATTATGAATTTCCTCGCGGGCTATTCCATTTTTTGCGGTTGTAAGAGTTTCAGGAATAAATAAATTTTGAAAATTGCATTTAGGTATTGAAACATCGTCAGAATATTGAGAGACAGGTACTTTTATTGAAGCGATTTCGTTTGCATTGATTGAGACACTGTATGTTTCCTTATTTGGATTTCTATACAGCATCGGAATTTTGACTTTTCCATTAACTAGACAGTTTTCTGCTAAATCTACAGAAAATTAAATTTTTTGTAGTTCCCCTAGGCCCAAGATACCGTCGAAAAAGTCATGAAAAACAAATAAAATAAATTTGATTATATGATCTGATTTTAGTTCTGGAAAAGACATTATAACGGCTTTCAATCTGACCTCTTTCTCTCCAATTCCCGTTTTGATTTTTGTCGCGCTATGATAAATGTTTTGTGGAAAAAAAATTTCTGCTATGGAGGGCCGTATCATCGAATGATAACAACCTGTATCAATTAGTAATTTCATTGGTGGGTTAAGAATTTTTATGTATGCTAAGCTGTTGATCGTTTCGGTGAACATTTCGGTAACTACGTTCCGTATTTGGGATGGCTCGATTCTTGAAAATTTTCTGGGTTTTCCAGGAAATCTCTGTGATTTTCGTAAGTTTCAGTTTCAGTATTAGGGTCTGTGTAGTGATTGTTTGTAAGAGGGTCTTGTTCGAGTCCCAGGTCATTAATATACTGAATGTCAGTGTCATTATTTGTGGGGTAAGGGTCTTAAAATTGGAACGGCTCCTCGTCGATAATTTGATAGATTTCTTGGGAAGTGAAATTTCGTGGGCCAGAAGGCCTAAATTGATTCTGGTGATTGTTCGATTGTCTGTTGAATGTATTTCGCGATGTGGTTGACATTGGCTCGGGTTGGTTCGTTAGTGTTCTCCCAGTGGGTTTGAATACATTGGGAGGTGGGCCAAAAACTTGTCTATTTGTTGGAAAATGTCTATATATTAACAGGTCGCGGTTGAACGTGTATTGGCTGCTTGAGAAAAAGTTTCCCTGGAATGATTGGGGAGCAGTTTGTTGGCTTTGAAATAAAGGCCTTTGAGGGGGTGCCTGATTGGGATTTGCAGTGTAAGAAGAAAATCTTTGACTGTTTCCAAAGGTTTCTTGATTCGCATATATTGGAAATTGTTGGTTATGAAATTATTGTCGATTAACATGTCCTTATTGTTGTGAGGTCATTGGGGTTCTAGAAAGATTTTGGGCATATTGGAAATTTTCATCTTCTATAATATAGGTCATGGCTGATTCTAAACAATATGGGTTCTTAAATCTAATCAAACTCTGTAGTGGTCCTGATATTCCTCTAATAAACGTTCTCAAACAAACCTGATTATATTGCGTTAGGTAAATTGATTTGGAGGCATCATCTAGTTCCATAATAGGAAACGAATTTATTTTTTGGGCAAGAGTGCTTCGCAAAATTTGTAACCTCTTGCCAAAATTTAAAGTAAATCAATTTCTGAACGGTCTGGACATGAGTGAATCTTGTTCCAAACACTCTAGATTTCGTTTGTCCCCAAAACATTGAAGGAGAGCAGATTTGATTATTGCCCATGTGTCTAATTCACCTCTACAACCCACTAGTAATTAGGCTCTATTGATCAATTTTGTTTGGATAACTCTAATGAGATATTTCACTAAGATTATATCGATGTTTTTTTCGTAGTAAGTATCAAAAAGAAAATCACAAGCTGATGTAAAATTAAAGTATTCATATCGCCATCATAACTTGGTATGGTATCAACAAACATTTTGAGCGTACTCAAAGTGGCATTTGTATTATCACGTTGAGTAGGAGTTGGAGTTGTCATGATTTCAGATTGAGAATCAGTAACACTTAAGGAATTATTGAAAATGTCTATCAGGTCGTCTATATTTGATTGGTTTTCACTCATAGAAAGAGTGGTAAAAGTTTCAGACTCTTTACAAAATTAATTGGATTACTATTGACTAAATAAAATAAAAAATTCCGAACAGGGAAAGGGAATTTTAGGGAGGAAAATGATTACTTGGTCTTACCAGAGTAGTTATTCTTTCTGGTAATTCTGCTTCCGCTTCTTTCTGTCGCCAAGGCTCCTCTGAAGGCCCCTCAGTTGATCTCAATTCCTTTTTGGTGCACAGGAACACAGGAAGTCTCCGAACGTTGCGATAAGTGCTCAAGAGTAGAAACTCACGTTTTTTCTAGGTCGAAACCGGTCACGATGCCGTGTATTTCCGACGAAAATTTGCACTTATCCTACCGACTGCGCCAGTTACGTATTTGGTATATGAAAACGGTTTTTTAAAAAGACTTTATTTTAACAACGGACAGTATGAAAGTACAGAACAGAAGGAATTATATTATGATTAGGTTATATTTATAATGTCGGTGATGCTGACTTGGCGTATCAGCATTCCTAGAATAACGGATGTAACTCTATCCCTGTGTGAAGCCTAGTCAGCGGACTTGGGTTCATAACTTATACCATTATTCACAAAAACGAAAAAGATGCGTGCCCCGCCCCATTCTTTTCTCTATTTCCACTTTTATAGATAAGTCAATTGTACACATCTACACTGTATGCTCGACATTATCACGATATTAAAATTTTTCGGGTGTAAATGTTCAGTATTGATGTTGGAATGAGAATTTTACTAATTATGTAGCGATTGTTCACCATGTAATACAGTACTTGTGATGTACGTTGTGTATATCAATTCAGTACAATATTGGAAACGGAATATTTCGAATTAAAAACATACTTTTCCATGATGATGAACGGAGAAGTAGATATGTTTCTCTGAAAAAATAAAAATATGTTTCAATATCACCGTATTATTTGAAGAAATAATACATTTTATGGAAACTATGCGTTAAATATAAAGGAAAAATCAAATATCTCAATTTATAGAGTAAAACATACTGTTAATATCACGCAATTTTGTTATATAGGAATGAAAATATCTTCTGACGAATGTCAATTTCCATCTCTGTTTTGTTTTCTGAATAATTCTGAATAATAGCTTTTTTTATTTGTGTTTAAGCAATGCAGTACTTATACCAATTGTTTCAGTTTGAAAATTTTCGACAATGAGCCAAAGGACTAACAAAATAGACTATATCATAGTAGGAATGGAGCAGAGGAATATTTCAAACATTTATTATTATCAAGAAGATCACATCAATTGAGATTTGTTGGTATTTCAATAGGATGATATTCTCAACGCCATTTCAATCAAGAATTATTCATGAAAAAAAATCATGCTGTAATATTATATCAATTGTTACTCCATAACCTATACAATTAATTTAGAAACCACGACAATATTGAAAGAAATATCGAATGGCATTTCAAATGAAATAACATACGACCCCCCGTTGCAATTTCAAATTTTAAAATCAATGATTTTCCTAATGCTATCGTTGAGAAATTGAGCATAAATTCAGTTCACTAATTCCAGTTTTTTTTTTGTTTCAGTATTGCGTGATTAAGAAAATAACTGGTGGGTGGACAGAGAACTATTTAAGAGTTTTTCAGCTTGTTGGTGATGCTTTAATGTTATTGAATTTGCATTTCAATACATTAAGACTACAAATGAAAGCTATTTCATGTTTTAGTGAGTTTTTTTTTTAATTATTATTAGATGGTAGGGCTAGCCAGTGGATGAAATGCAGGTAGTTCTGTATAGAACCTTTCTGCACCCCGCTATAAGGTCTATCTGTAGACTGTCAATAAATCTTCAATAGTACTGTGTGATCTACAATTATTACGTTATAAAGTTTGGTTTTTCAGTCGCAGATGATTCCATGTCTGACTTTATGAACATTCTGTTCATATTTTCAATAAAATCATTATAATTGAATTATTTCGACATATTAGGCAATAATATTACATTATCATACAGTTCTGAAATATGCTTGAAATTTCTCTAGCTCATCGCATGAACATTATTATCGATATGGAATAATTTCAACAAATGTGATGATTCTGCATCCAGTTCCGAGCTGATCTTGAAATTTCATGTCTCTAGCTCGTCGGATTAACATCATTACTATCAAAATTTTTATTATTATCATATTATTTTCACAAAGTCTATCATCCCACGAATGCGTGGAAGGGCCGCCTTTGGAAAAAAAATTATTTTCGCCAATTTCGAGATACCAAGGCAGAATTCCGACTTGGTAACTCAGAATTAATTAATTCCGAGATCCCAAGTCGGAATTCCGACAATTTACAATCACAATTAGGTAATTCCGAGATACCAGGTCAGAATTACCTATTTTCGCGATGTTTATTCAGAATTCTGAAAGAATCTCCGAATAAGCTAACTTTGAGATGTTAAGTCAGAATTCTAACTCAACATCTCAGAACTAACTAACTCCGGGATACCAGGTACAAAAAAAGTCATTTATCCAAAAAAAAATGAATTTGTTGTGGAAAAACATACACTTTTGTGAAGGACATAGTGTCATTTACCTCCGGAGTATAGATATATTCTACTTATCAATTAGAGAGAGGACAAGAATAATGATGAATTTGAGAGTTTTACTTTTTGAACACAGTACGTTACGTTAGAAAAGACTATTATTGTTGAATCAGGATTTAGTCAATGAGTTCAAATAATATGATAGCCCTTAGCCACACACTTTTCTTGTGCACATTCATAGATGAACATTTTGATAACCAAGTTACTATTTACATACGGTATACATATGTATTATTATGAGGAAAAAAATTGTTTACTCGTTATGGTGAAATTGTAAAAATATTTTTGAAATGAGAAAACGAAAGCTATCTTTTCTATTAGTTAGAGTCGAAAGAAAGACTCCTATATCATTTCAGTGTTGTCAATTGTGATATAATACTTTGAAAAAGAAAAGAAGAAGAATATGTCCTTTTAATTACTGTTTATTTTGTTTTGAAAATTAATATTTTGCCCAGACTCGATACTTACTCCTGTTTAATAACATCTTACCCTTTTTGTTGTAGTACCTCAGCTAAAACTCAGTCGGTGCGCATATAGAACTTGAGAAAACTTCCTCTCTCAGTTGAGTTCAAATGGAAGGTTTCTCTTGATGTCAAATTTATCAAAATTATATGTGAAAATAAATAAATGAAGTTCAAAAATCAAATATGGTTTTATTTAAAGGTCGAAATGTAATATTGTAGCAAAGTTGAAAAGAATGAAATGAATTTGAACGATTTAACCTTATTCTAGCCTCTCCGACTTATATTATGGAGTACAATGCTGGTTCTTTGTAGTACAATTTTGACAGTCATGTCGTGTCAAAAAAATAACCCAGCCAGACTTCAAGGTCAACGATTTGGAGAAATATTGTTTTGAATAATATTATATTCTCAAAACTGCTTAGAATTAATAACTATTAATTAAAAAGAGTTTTGGGGGGTTTTAAATCACTGAGTTTATTATTTTGGGGTTAAAGTTTCTGGAGGTCAAATTTTGTACACAGAAAGTTCTGGTATTGTTTGAAAAGTTCATGTTGAAAATCAGGTCTCTGGAGAACGTTGATATTCGCAAATAACAGGATGAATAACTTGGATTTCTGCTCCGATATGTTGGTAATATGATGCTACCTTTTTCGCTGGAAAATTTTGAATTTGTTGTTTCCTGGTGAGTAATTGTATGCTGCAAGTGGCCTTTTAGTGTTTGTCTTCCTTTTTATGTGATTTACGTTTCAATTAGTGTTCAATTTTCTCTCATCTGTTGAAAAAGTCCATTTCTACATTTCAAAATTTCCCTAATGGCTTCCGGAAAAACTGCCTCTCAGTCCTATACAATAAGTTCTATCTTCATGGCAATCGTTTTCCTGGTTAGTTTCAGTGCACTCACTAGATTTCAAATTGTTCACTTTCACTAGGCTTTAAAATTGTTTTTGTCACTTATTCTATATATTGTCCGACTTAAAAATAACAACAAACTTATTTTCAAATATTAACACAACTAATCCGATTTTTTTCTTCTGTTTTCAATTATTTTTCTATTTTCTACAACAATTATGACTAGTGTCATTTTATGACAAGCCTCGTGAATCATTCAAACTGCATCACCACATTATCGTTTGTTTCAACAATCTACAGAGTATTTTTCTATAATCAGTAAATTTTATAAAATTTAGGATTTATTAATGTTAATTTTGGAAATTTTCAGCTGAAGTTCGTTTTTCTCAATGTTCTAATGGACTGAATGTTAATAATTTATTCTATTTCAGCACACAGTAGCTGGTATCTGTTAGTTTCTGGTAGTGCGAAAGATGTTGTCGTAATACTGCTAACATTGTTCGGAAATCTGAATAATTAGAATTCTGATGGTTTTTGAAGAAATATATTGCTGTGGACTAAAATATAAGGTGTCATATAAGGTGTCATAAATCTAAGGAGCAATAATAATAATAATAATATTCTAATTTACTTGAAATCCTTGTTTTCATAACAGTGTACAGGGCGATTCACGACGAATTGTACATAGTCCAACCATAAGTACTATGGACCAATGCCATTTTATATCTGGTATTGAAAAATGCCTTGTTTCGTTTTTGACGGATATACAGGGCGATATTTGAGAATATGTGAATTATTAAACGTTGAATATCTCTAAAAGTAAAAAACTCAGGCATATGAAATTTTCCACACTGAAAATGCTTCCTGAGCTCAATAAAATAGTTTTTGAAATAAAAATATTTCAGGTCCGGACTTAGTTTTTTTAGATTTTCATTGGTTTTTTAAAAACAACACCCTGTAAGCAACATCGGGCAAATTTTATTTTTCTCACTTTGAAGCTTAAGGACCATACTAAGCAACAGTTGAAAAAAAATTAACGCGGAAGTTTTTGTTTTCTGCAGAAAAAAATTGCACTTTCAAAAATACTATAATTTTAATGGATTCACATTCCGCTTATGACTGATGCGGCACTACATCGATGACACATCCTAATTTTTCAACAGAAATTATGAGGAAAGTTCATAATACAAGAGATAAAGTATTATTCAACCAACCGTTAAAATTCCAGGGTCGTATTTATTTTTTTTATGTTTTTATTGATCCAGTATAAACAACACCCTGAAAAGCGGGTTGAATAGATTTTCTTTCTGTCACGTCAATGCGGATGGTACGATAGAAAAAACTTTTTTTTTAAACAGTGCAAATGAATTTTTTTTTTACCATGGCTAATACAGCACTACATTGAAAAAAACATTTATTTAAAATAAAATCGTTCGGAAAGTATTACTTACTCGATTTAAAGATTGATATTACAGGTCCTAACTTATTTAACGTTCTAATTGGTTTTGTAAAAGCAATACCCTGTCACCTTGGAGGCTGGCTAATACTAAGTACTTGAGCAAAATTAATCAAAGAAGATCAACGTGAAATGTTTAAAAACTTATTGATTTCTATTTGGCAAGTAAAACAAAACCTTTCGTATCCAATAAAGATGGCAGCCGACTCCGTTTTATTTTTCTATGGGACACATTTTAAAGTTTGCTGCTGACCGTCACCATAAGAAATACATGAACAACTATTATTGTGAAAAATGGAATGTAGAGTGCAATTACAGACATACAAATACTGAAATCAGTTTTCTAGAAAATGTAATTCAGTTGACTTAACGATAACAATAACATATTGAATAAAACTACCTAAAAATGACCTAAGCTGATTTAGTTTCAATTGAACACAAAAGTTTTTATTTTCTACAAAAAAAATGGAATATTTTGAAAAGGATAATTTTAAAGGATACTCATTCTGCTTATAACTGATGCGGCACTACATTGATAGCACATTATCATGTTTCAACAAAAATTTTAACGAAAGTTCATATTACTCAAGATAAAGTATTTTCAATCAACCGTTGAAATTCCAGGCCTTATTTTTTTTCAAGTTTCAATTGATCCTGTAAAAATAACACCCAGTAAATGGAGTTGAACAAATTTTCTTACTGTCACGTCAAATATGATGATGATACTAACTGAAATAAATAGACACCATTTGCCATAGAAGAAACTAGTACTTTTGAAAACAGTTCAAATGCAAGTGGGCTTTTAATTCGCTTTGAAAAACAAATAAAGCAACGGGTGACAGAAGCTCGGGTATACATTTTGACAGTTTGAGTTGGTCATTCAGCACGATGCCTCATCAGTTTACTTACGCAGAATACGCAGATATCATTTTTGTATACGGATGTTGTAATGGAAATGCCAGAGCAGCAGTCAGGAAGTACCGGAGAAGATTCCCACATAGAAGAGTACCGAACCACCAAACGTTTAACAAGGTTTTTACGCACCTGCGAGAAACGGGAAAATTTCCTTCTGGTACTGCAGATCGTGGTGAGCGACTGACTGAAGACCAAAAAGAGCATATTTTTGAAATGGTTAATCAAAATGATAAGATAAGTACCCGGCGAATATCCAGCATTTTGCACATTTCCAAGTCCACAGTTTTCAGGACGTTGAAGAAAGATCTCCATCCCTATCACCCCCAACTGGTGCAGAGACTGCATCCGGGAGATAATCTTCCACGTTTGCGATTATGCAGGTGGATCTCTGCAAATAGAAGATACATTTATCAGATATTGTTTTGCGATGAAGCCCAGTTCACGAAAGACGGCATAAAAATTCCAGAAATAATCACAACTGGAGACATGAAAATCCACATGTTATAAAGCAAACTAGATCTCAAGTTAGATTCTCTGTCAACGTTTGGGCAGGTATCATCGGTAATAAATTAGTGGGTTCTTATTTTTTGAACGATAGATTGAGTGGGTAGGAGTACCTTGATTTTCTGGAGAATGTTCTCCCTGTTCTTCTGGAAGATGAGGAAGTCAATGTGAGAGATATGAGATTTCAACACGATGGAGCAGGACCTCATTCAACCAGGGCAGTTAATCAGTTTCTCAATCAAAATTTTCCCAATAGATGGATGGGACGTGGTGGGCCGATTTCCTGGCCGGCGAGATCACCTGACCTTACCCCACTAGATTATTATTTGTGGGGCGTTTTGAAAAGCATAGTATATGAGGTAGAGATTACAACAAGAGAACAGCTAAGTGAGAGAATAATTGAAGCATTTCTCTTCACAAGAAGGCATCCAGATCAGATAAGAAAAGCCGTAAGGAATATCTTGAAAAGAGAGAGGAAGTGCCGGGAGGTGAATGGATGGCATTTTGAAAATAAACTTAAATCCGATTAGGTCTCTTTTAAGTAGTGTTTATTTGTTATTGTTATCGATGAGTCAACTAAATAAAATTTTCTAGAAAACTGAATTTGTTATTTGTATGTCTGTAATTGCACTTACTCTCAGTTCCATTTTTCACAATAACGGTTGTTGAAGTTGACTAAAACATTTTCATGTATTTCTTACGGTGACGGTTAGCAGCAAACTTTAAAAATTGTCCCGTAGAAAAATAAAAGTGAGTTTAGCTCCATCTTTTACATTTGATCGGCTGCCATCTTTATTGGATACAACATCCAAGGTTTTGTTTTACTGGCAGGATAGAAATCAATTAGTTTTTGAATATTTTGCGTTAATTTTCTTTAGTTAATTTTGTTCAGGCATTTAGTATTAGCCACCCTCCAAGGTGACAGGGTATTGTTTTTACAAAACCAATTAGAACGTTAAATAAGTTAGGACCTGTAATATCGATCTTTAAATCGAGTAAGTAATACTTTCCGAACGATTTTATTTTAAATAAATGTTTTTTTCAATGTAGTGCTGTATTAGCCATGGTAGAAAAAAATACATTTGCACTGTTTAAAAAAAAAGTTTTTTCTATTGTACCATCCGCATTGACGTGACAGAAAGAAAATCTATTCAACCCGCTTTTCAGGGTGTTGTTTATACTGGATCAATAAAAACATAAAAAAAATAAATACGACCCTGGAATTTTAACGGATGGTTGAATAATACTTTATCTCTTGTATTATGAACTTTACAAATAATTTCTGTTGAAAAATTAGGATGTGTCATCGATGTAGTGCCGCATCAGTCATAAGCGGAATGTGAATCCATTAAAATTATAGTATTTTTGAAAGTGCAATTTTTTTCTGCAGAAAACAAAACCTTCCGCGTTCAATTTTTTTCAACTGTTGCTTAGTATGGTCCTTAAGCTTCAAAGTGAGAAAAATAAAATTTGCCTGATATTGCTTACAGGGTGTTGTTTTTAAAAAACCAATGAAAATCTAAAAAAAACTAATTCCGGACCAGAAATAATTTTTCTTTCAAAAACTATTTTATTGAGCCCAGGAAGCATTTTCAGTGTGGAAAATTTCATATGCCTGAGTTTTTTACTTTTAGAGATATTTTACGTTAAATAATTCACATATTTTCAAATATCGCCCTGTATATCCGTCAAAAACGAAACATGGCATTTTCCAATACCAGATATGAAATGGCATTGGTCCATAGCACTTATGGTTGGACTATGTACAATTCGTCGTGAATCACCCTGTATACATATATAGCATAGAAATGCCACTGATGACAGTAATCAAGTTATCTTCAATGTAACGCAAGTTCTCAAAAAACAGTTTTGTTTTCAATTCTACGCGGTTTTTTTGTTTTGGTTTGTCAACAGATAGGAATGAAGTGATTCATTTATTGTCATTTTGAGTACATTTGCTACATTTTGAACAAAGGTTTAGGGTAGTCATAGAAAAAATAGTTCATCACAAACAATACAGAAATAATACATTGTCTGTCGTATGAGTATATATGCGCGTTCAAATTATGATTCATATCGTGATCGTATTGTACTATTTCCACAATTATGAAAAAGTTCATAGCTAACATACGATTTTTTTGGGTGGAAAGTAATTATTGCTTTTAGTGACAACCTCAGAATTTCTAGATTGGAAACTGACTCAATTGTATCCTAAGAAATTGGCAATTCGTGATTGAGTCCTATTCCTATTGAAATTGTGCTTGTATAGTATATGAAGATTCAGAGCAAAAGTAATCTATACATCTATGATGAAGAAAGGACAATGTGTATTTAGAAAAATGGTTCAGTTCCATTCTTGTAAGGAATACTGAATGATTTATGATGATATTTTTCCAAATCAGTCGAGGAAGGTAGAAAAGCAAACAAAAAAACAACCCAGGAAGTTCAACAAAGTCATAAAACTTTGAAACCAACTTGAGAAATATTCAAAACCCAAAGTAATTTATACTTGTTTATCTTGAACCCTGTCATATCTCCATCCGTTGAATCGTAAACAGAATGTTGATCCAGCTTTAAAACATTTTTCAACAATACTTCAAAGTTAATTACCGCGATCTATTCTTGATTTGTTTGCATCTCTAATCCGCAAGTACTTGTGATTTTAAGTTTGATAAATATCTGTCAAGTGGTTGGGTTTCCGGTTAACAAACTGACTTTGTGTAAAGTTATTCTAGCCGGCTTCCGGGACACCAAAAGGTAGGCGTTCTTTGAACGAGACCCTTGCCTGAATGTTGAATAAGCAGACTGCGTGGAATGATAACCGCTATGCAATAATTATGTGAAACTGCTGGTACATTCAATCAATCACTCAATCTGTATCAATTTTCCTTTTTCGACATAGTTCACATGTTTCGGAATTGGCAATCAATAAATAAACACGCAAGATGAAATGAAAAATTAAAAAAACTACATTTTCATGAAAAAAATCGAATATATTGGATTTCTATTCAATATGGTGTTTGTTTTTTCAATACATTGGATTTCATTTCAATACATTGAAAATAAACTCAATATGAGATATTGTAAGGAATGTAATTGATTCTTTTTCAACACATTGGATTTTTTGAGTTGCTGGAGTTATTTCAATAGTGATCCTTTGAAAATTTTATTATAGTCATTGATATATTAGGTTGATATATGTTTGTTTTCTTTTGTTATTGTTATTCTGTTTTCGTAAATACTTATTTTTTATAACTGTGATAATGTTATAGTACCTGCCCCATACCATTCATTTCTATATATTTTGTACCATTTTATTCAATTTTATATATGTTTATTGTAATTTCATCAATTAGATATAAATTTTCCGAAAATGAAGTATATTTTGATTTGATTCGATTTGATCAGTGCGAGGGTAGATTTTCTTCTAGGCCGAACTGTATTTAAAAATAAGAAGCTCCTTTGACACAAAATAAAAGACGCGAACGGCCAATAATACTTTTTATGAGATAGTTCTTAAATGGAAACCCTGGTTCTCGTATCAGAAAAATTGCATTGTGGAATTTTTTAAACAGGAAATAATGAAAAAATTTACGACTTTTTTGTTTTTTTTTGCGAATATCTAAAAAAGTGTTGGAGGAATCGTTTTACAGTCAATGGAACTTTTGTAAATAATTATAAAAATTATAAAATGTTTTTTTTAAACCACCAAATCGGTGCATTTTTCTCTGAGAAAATCCGGGAAAACCTCGAAAAAGAGACCGTTTTTCAAAAATTCATGATTTTCATAAATCTGAAGCTGGACAAACAATAATGCGGAAACTGATAGTTATTAACATATGGTTCAACTGTGCGCAATATGGTTTCTATCCGAAGTGTAGTCTTTGAGCAATCGCGATAATATTAAAATATTTAAATATTTAAATAAAAAAAATTTAAATGTATGAATACAAGAGAGTAAACATTTTCTAAAATGCTTGAGGCTTTCCAGTGTAATGGTGTTCCACGCCTCAATACCTCAGATGTGTTTATTTTTTATACATCTATTATTATTTTTTAGAATCAAAATTCGTTGAATGGAATCCCAGTGGTTGTACGTTACTGGCAAGCGTATGTTTGCTACCTTTTTCGGGTACCCCACCTTACATATATTCTGATCAAGCTACGAACATTTTCGACTGTCCAATTTCAATTCAAAAATTTTATTTCGTGAGTTTTCAAAATAAGTTTCGAAGATAGGGTTTGAGCCTCCATCCTGACATTATATTCTACGTACGTCTTAATTTTCCAGAATTCGTACGCATTCTCTATCAAGCCATCATAAAATTTGCTGACATTGAATGGTTCGAAGTTCCGTGGTTTTTTCACTACGCATTTTTTCGATTTTATTGTCGCCCAAGTACCCCTTCGGCATATTTTTTGTAGTTATTTTCCCCTTCCAAAACTGAAGGAAAGTTTTCGGAAATCCTTCACTTTTTCTCTCTAGCTTCCAGGGAGGTGGATGGTTTGAATTTTCAGGAAGTCAGGGAGGTAAGATATTTTGAAAATAAATTATTAGAATGGTACGATATTTTCTAATATTTTCACGGATTTTTCTATTTCATTTTAGAGAGCTTGCAACTTTTTCCAGAAAGTGGGTTCCTTACCAACATTTATTTCTCGTCATAATTTTCCATGTCCGAAACCGTTGGAAAAATATCGAAATCCCTAAGAGTTTTCTATCCAGATTTCACGAAAATCAAATTATTCGACGGTTTGACGTTTTTAATATTTCAAAGGATTTTTCTGATTCGATTTCCGCGACTCTTTCTAACTTCTTCCGATAATAAAATTTTTGCCAATTTTTTCTAATTCCTACGAGATCTCTCTATCTAGATTTTGGGGTGGCATGATGGTAACTTATCGTTTTGTATTGTGGTAAGCATTTACAAGTAGTCGAGAATAAATTTTTTTCGTGTTTTAAAACAGGGGTTGGGGGTAAGGGGTAGGTTCTAAATTTTTTTATAATAAATTACATAATTGTTCAGCCTAATCTGAACTAAAATACGTAGAGATATTGTTTCCGCCCATAATAATGAATAGTCCTGAGCAAGGTATGATTTCAACGACCTCTAGCATCGAAACTATTAATTTTTAGGGTTTGTCATCCAATTAATTTCTATTCAATACAACTTGAACTACATGATATTGAAAATTCAGAAAAATTAACCGAAATTTTTTCGTTTTGTGCCCTTCGGGGGTAGGGGGATAATCATAAAAAACTGCTATTTCCCTCATTCAGAAATATTTAAGCGTTCGACGATACATTCAAAAGCACTCGAGAAATATATTTTTTGGCGTTTCGTAATAGGAGTTGGGGGGAAGAAGGGGTGGAATTTTTTTCATAAAACAGCACAATATTGTGCAATATTAGCAACAATGAAACAAGTAAAAATAGTGAATAAAAAATAAGTGGCATAATCTGTGATTTCAACGCCCCCTAGCAACAAAACTCTTTGGGCTGATTTTTTGGGTTGGCACAATGGTACCATTGGTTGAGAATTACAAGGACTACATCATACCACATAGTCAAAAAAAAATCCATCTGGACCCAAATTCCATAAGGATTATGCGTGGTCCTTTATCTTAAATAGTTTCGTTGATTCTTCTCTTTCGGTGATATCTAAAGAGTACTAGAAACTTTCTGATCTCAAATTAGATTTGTAATTTTTTCAAAATCAAATTATGATTGTACTATGAATAAAGTTCTACGTTTATTTGAAAGTGATTGACAATGTTTCACTTTGAGTAAGGTTATTCTGGACTTTCATTGTCTATAAAAGAACAAAGAAAAATTCAATTCTCTGCAATTTTTAATCACGACGTTTCAACTGTTGAAATCTACAGTCGTTATCAAGTGTATGCACTTAGATAGATTTTAACAGTTGAGTGATTAAAAATTGCAGAGAATTGAATTTTTCTTTGTTCTTTTTTAGACAATGAAAGTCCAGAATAACCTTACAATAAAGTTCTATGTATAAAATGTACGGTTTTCAAGATCAATTTTTTTGAATTTTCATCAGCTTTCATGTAGGCAACTTATACTTTAACATAGATCAGCTGAAAAAGTGCGGAAGTATGCATGAGAAAAGGATGAAGAGCAAATGTTATCACAATCATCTTGTGAAAATAAACACAGGGTGTTTCAGAACGTATATCAAAAAATATTTCGAAACAACGATATTTGAATTTTTCAAAGGTATGAAACCATTTTTTGTTGTCATCGATTTCATCATTGAATAATAGGAAGTATTAAACACTATACCTACATCGAATCGTTATTGAGTCATTCATTCCTATTTCAATCAAATATAGTAACCATGTTATTTGAGTATGCCTTATACATTTGAGGCTGAAACCAAAACTTTCCTTTTTATCAAATTGTTTTTTGAACACTCAGTATTGATATAAAATCAGATTTGAGAAACGATTGTAGTTCGACTGTAAAAGTTTTGAAATGAAATGTTACTTTCAGGATATATCCAAGAATTTTTTCCTAATCTTATAATAGAATGCGGAGAGTCAAAAAAACATTTGAAAAGTTCTCTGCCAGTTACCATCACAAGCCAGCACCGACACATGACGTAATATTTCGTTTACTAAATAATTGTCGGAGTCGTAAAAAGTTTGTGAGAAAAAGAGAAAAATTATCGCTGATGTGAATGACGAGGACAGTCAAATTACAATTTCGGGATATTCTCATGCTTATCCGGAAGCCATATTGAAAGATGTTGAGAGGGATCAACGAATAAGACGTGGAGGTCGACTGGTGCAGCGTTCGCCTCTCAAGGGTCGTGGGTTCGATTCCCAGATTGGGCACCGGTTGAAAGGTAAGGGCTGCGTCTTCCCTAGCTCACGCAAGTCTCTCAAAGTCTGGGGGGTTGCACGTACGGGTGCAACAGGTTGACAGAAATGATAATTAAAACAAAATAACAATAATAACAAATTTTAACAAACAACTGTAATTATGTTCTATTTAGAGAATCTTGGAAAAACATAAAGGATCACGCACACTTCTTATGCAAAAGGTATTTCTGTCAAATTGTACAGCATTTCAATATGTTGTTGAACGTGCCATAGTGAGCATATGAGTCAGACCGTATCGAAAATGAAGTCTCTGTGTTGGATATACCCAATAAGATCGGCTAAACCCAAAAAATATGTATTTTTTTCAAATATACATTGGAGATTGAAATTAAAATTGCATCCGTTATATTTGCTTCAGATAACACGATTTGACGATACATCATATTAACTTGTGTCAAAAAAACAATATTTTTCTATGTCAAGTTTTTGTTTAATCGATGAAGATGCTGAAAATCCTAATAATTATTGTTCCGAAGCATCTTTCAAATTACGACTCCTGCGTTTTTTTCTTGCTCAGGATGGTCTCCGACAATAGATAAACAATGATTGACAAAAGTAGGAATTGTTTTCAAAAACGGGGTTAGTCAGTAGGTACCTGATAAAATACCGATATAAATGAAGTTCACACCATGGCCGTCAACAGCATAAATATATAACCAAAATAATGAGAGTTTCTAAACACAAATGAATTAAAAACGCACTCAATCGAAAAAAAAATTCTAACTGAAGAAACTTCCATGATAACTCGCAAATCAGGTTACTCTTTTGATTTCTTTGCTGGTTTGAAATCGCGCTAGATGGGTTTCTTCAGATTCGAATGAAGTTTATTGGTATTCAAAACATCAATCGTATAGAACTGATTTTAAGCTTCGATGATTTCAGAATTTCTTCTATCGGACTCCAATATATATCACAAATATAAATGCGAACTTTCGTTGATGAATATTTCGCAAATAACTATCATATCCCAATGAAGATTTACAAGTGTAATAATATTACAAAATCGGTGGATCTTCATTGCACGAATTTCTGAACTTTGAATACTTACACCCGAAACCTCGAATAATTTGGAAAATCTCCTAATACTTTAAATTCGAAAATTTCAGTCTAATCTCGTCATCATTTATCCTGTACGTATGCTGAATTAATTTTCATTCACCCACAGTTGATTCTCTGAGGTGAAAATGACATTTGGTGTACTGAAAATTACTATTTTCTTTAGGTACTTCTATGACCCACAGCAAATTTGCAACCTCACTGAAGAAGGTAGCCCAATTGTTCAACATTTCAATCCCAAATATAATTTTTCCCTTCAATTTATATTACCTATTACATTTATCAAACAAATGAAAGATTCAAAAGAATAATCTGATTCGCGAGTTATCATGGAAGTTTTTTCTTTTCGTTGATTTGTATTTAGAAACTTTCATTATTTCTGTTATTTATGCTGATGACGGCCATGGTTATAACGGTATTTTATCAATTACTGACTAACCCCGTTTTTGAAATCAATTCCTACATTTGTTGAAAAAACGTAATAGTCGTAATTTGAAAGATGCATCAAAACAATAATCATTCGCATTTTCAGCATCTTCATCCATCAAACGAAAACTGAACATAGAAAACTTTTATTTTCTTCACTTCAGTTTATATGATATAAGATATGTTAAGTAAGTAGAAATCAAAAAAATTAACATGTCAGATTTTTTTATTTAATTTTTGGAAATAATGGTTTCGTATATTCTTGAGTCACACTGTATAAAACTCATAATTTCTGTTCCTGGAGTTGCCCAAATAACACATATAATCGGTGCATTAAATTGATCAAATCGCGTAATCTGAAGCAAACATAACGGATACAATTTCACTTTCAATATCCACTGTATACGTATAAAAATACATATTTTTTAAGTTCAACCGATCTTATTGAGTATATTCAACACAGAAACGATACGGTCTGACTTATAACGTTCATGCTTCGTTCCGACATTATTTTAATTGTGTGTAACTCAGAAAAAGTTCTGATCCACCCAGTATATTGTTTTCAAAAATGCTCAGAATACCTACTGTTCCAAGCAAGCTAGGACACATTTTCATGGGGAAAAAATCCTTTTCATTTAAACAACTGATCCTGAACGTTTGATGGTTTCACCCTGGGTCAACCTGTATATACTTCTTAAAGTTCTGTTCGGCAGAATTATTTTCTGGTCAGCAAAATATCCACACCCCTGGGAATGTTTCCCTTTTCAACACGTTTTCTTCTCATTTAGACCTTTTCAGCTTTTCACAAATCCATAAAACGATCATATACTTTATTGAAATTTGAACAAAAAATTAATTTTGAAGTATTGATTTTCATCCAACTAGCCAATCTCCAAAAAAGTAGATCAAATCAAAGTAGAAATAGAATTAGATCAATTTCCCAACGAACTGAACAAAGGCTTAGATAGGTAACATTACAGTCACATTGTATCAATGGAATTCGGCAATCCTAAACGACATATAAACAAAAACTGTCGGCTTCCTTTTCGGCGGTTCCTTTCCTGACCCGACTTCTTTGTACGATTCTCAATAGCGACCGATATGACAAAACACCGCCAAGGTGGTTGTGACTTGGAAAAACATTAGCCGATCGACACCTAAAGGGACCAAATAGAGATTTGTGAAGCGGAAAGTGGAATATATAAATCGTTTCATGTCAACTTCTTTGTTTGTGCGGTTCTCATAGAGAACGGAAACAGTCTTTTAGGCCGTTGGCTTTCGACTTTGAGCAATCCTGGTTTATACCGATTTCCATTGACGCTTTCGAGGTGAATGATTTCTTCAAAGTACTTTCGTTCGTTCACAGAATATGACTATTAGAGATTCCTAAAGAAAAAAACTTAGTACACTTTCTATACAGTTTGTTTCAAATTGTATAGCAACACTATTGGAACACTTGAATATGTAACAAGTAACTATAAAAATCACTTGAAAATACTAATATTCATCCAAGGGGGTAACTGAATATTTGCCTCTCTGATAACAAGTTGAATTTCACATTATAATCGGACAAAACAAAATCTCAACAAACAGTTTCAAACTGAAAGTGAAACAGCTGCTATAAGACTATGAGCATATTCAGTCATTTGGGGTCCATCAATATGTTCCTATAGTTTCCAATATGCAAAAAACAAATAATAGTATTTTACATGGGCTGTATAGATTCATGTGGAACCGTTCGAAGGAAATCCAAAATAATTTCCGTAACGAACATTTACGTATTCAAAAGTTATTGTTATACATGTACAAATGAAAATACTTGCTTCAAGAACGGCAACGCACATAATTAGTTAACTAGAAATGCGACAAATCTACATCTCACTCCAGTAAAATATAAAGAGATTGAAATTTTATCAAGCTAGTCAGAAGAGCATTAAAAGAATACCAAGTAGAAAAGTGTTTTTATTTACAACCATATATTTAATGATGTCTTTTTTTTCTTTAGTGTTTTGCATCGACTGCTATGGTCATTAGCCACGTGTTCTGGATAAGCCTTGTTACTAACTCCAAGCGCCACCTTAGGAGCAGCACTGATAATTGGAACGCAACAGTGAATCGTGCAAGACTCACCCCAGTCCAGCTACGAGATTTGAATAATTTAATCGGTCAAATTAAATTTAAAAAATCCCAGCCGCAACTGGGGCTCGAACTCCGGACCTTTCGACCCATAGTCGGATGCTCTAACCACTGCGCCACGCCCCGACATATTTAATGATGTCATTACTAACGTCATTGAAGGTTGGTAAGTGTCACATTACACACCTCTACTTGCCGCCCTCATTTCCCGCCCTCATTTCACACTTTCGGAACCGATATTTTTAACCTTTTTTTCTTCGCATCACTTCCTATATAACTCAATGGCTTTTAGATATCGATGCTTACTTTTCTCTGGCACCAAGCACTGGACTGCTGCATGAGCAGCCTGTCGTACTTCTGGAGTGGTCCAATCCATAAATTCTTCGTCGGAAGACATGTTTCTCAATTTATTATTCTCGAATTTAATATTCGACTTTATCTGACATTTATTTATTTTGGTGACAATTGTATACCCCATAGTCACGGTAACAATATATCTACTTCATAATTCTGAGAAAACCGCGTTCTTGGTAATTTGTCGTTAAATGCAATATTTTAGGTATGTTCAGAACGAAACAGAGATTTATTAATTTTGATCGAAATATAATGGTTGTAAATAAAATAGTATACAAACCTCGGTAGGAAGTTTCATTCCTGTCTTGAGATCATAGCTAACCTCGACGCTTTGCGTCTCGGTCAACTAACTAATCTCACGACAGGAATGAATCTCTTCCCACCTCGGTTTGTAATATACTATTATAATCCATTTATCTATCAAATCAATCGAAACATACTTTTTCTACGCCAATGTCTGTAATCGTCAAAAATCGCACTGTCAACATTCCTTGTAAATGACATATAACAATAACATGCACGTAATAAGATCTCATAACATACACGTGCGTTTTAAGAAGAAAACTTAAACTTCTTGGTTTAATTAAATTACAATAAAATTTTTATTTACGTAAGACTTTATTTGGTCTATTTACACAAATTTAGTCAATTAAAAAACATAAAAACTTGTAGCATTAGCGAGATATACTTAGGATTGGAAGAGTGATGCCCCTAAATGTAGACAGCACGTTATGCAATTTCTTTAAAACTAGGACTCGTTTTATTAAGTAGCATGCTATGAAAATAAATGTCATGTCATTTATAATTTCAATTTCTTGAACAAAATATAATTGTATCCGAACATTTTCTTAACTTCATCTACGAATATGTCTGATAGTAGTGAAAGTGATGAAATCTTGAGCACTCCACCGAAGATTTTAGAAAAAGCTCAAGCTGCCACACATAATTTGTTACCTCTGAAATCCAAAGAAAGGTACGAAATTACCTATCAAAAATTTTATGGATTGGCGACACAAGCATAACGTTAAAATGATTGGGCGTAGAAAAAGTATAGAACGTTAAACGAGTTGTAAGCCCATTACGCACTCATGAAATTTATGCATTCGCCACTGCGCGGCTTCGTTCATAAACTTTTTCATTTCGCGCGTAATGGGTTAATTACAACTCTTGTTACGTAATACAGCGTGTCTCACGGTCGATGGTAGGTTAGACGTTTATGGTAAACGCAAAGCAGGATTTGACTGAAAATTTCACATCTTACATTTTGTTACCTGATCTATCGATCTAAAATATTTTCAGCTTTGCGGCGTTGCCACGTCTATAAAAAAAAACTAGCAACTTTATTTTTTTAAATAGAACACCCCGTATATTAACCCATTTTTTGAATCGCTCTGTCTCATTATAATACTTTTTGTTCATAATGTCATATACCTATCTCTATCTGTTTTCGAAATAAAAAATAATTTGTGTTAAATATGGTCCAAAACATAGCCCTAATTGAACTTTAGTACATCAGTACTCTCAATTCATGAAAAGATGATATTTTGATTATAGGTTGGACAAATTCGAAGTATTTACTTAACACCAAGAAATTGACTCCATATCATACAGGGCGTGCTAAAATTACTGTTATTTCCATAATGCATAAAAGTGGTCAAAAGTTCATTTTTTCAAATGAAACCCCCTGTATATTACTCGATAAATTGAAAGATGATAAAAAATGCTTCAAGATGATATATCATGTCCCTATACCTAAATCATCAACTTTTCTTAATAAAATTGCTTTTTAAGAATTTGGTTTTAGGTAACAGTGGATTTGTCAAGCTTATAACAGTTTGGTAACTTTTCTAAGTAATTTACGATTAGTTATCGACGGTGTTTCAAATTATCTTCCAAAGTGAATGCAAATATCGATTATTCAAGCAAAGTTCTTATGAAATTATTTATTATACACGGACAGTGTGATCAAATCATTGCCAGAACTTGCAGAAATTTCAACCAAATGTATCCTGAATTAACACCAATGAACGAGAGAAAGTATGTAAGATTACAAAATAATTTTCTTAACTATGGCTGAGAGTTTCCAGGGAACAACTGTCCAAAAACCAGGCATTTCTAGGTAAAAAGTACGATTTTCTGGAATATAACATGTGAAAGTACAGAAAAAAACAGAATTAGAAGGATTAGATATAACAAAATTGTAAACAAAATATCACATTTTTACAATAAATGCTGGAAATGTTGTCCATTACATTCTAAACATTTTAAAATATTCTTTTGTACGCGACTTGTCGTTGCTTTTTCAATTTCATGGGGATCTAGATCTTCAATACACCGCACTATTCGCCATCGCAGTTCTTATTTGGTAGGCACTGGAGTACTGTACACCTTTTCTTTTAAAACACCCCATAAAAAAAAGTCAAGTGGCGTGAGATCGGGTGATCTCGGTGGCCAATCCCACGGCCCTAAACGCCTAAACCAACGATCGTCAAACATTTGGTGAAGTTTCCTGGAAACTTCCTGAGTGCAATGAGCTGGCGCTCCGTCCAGTTGAAACCACGAATTCCTATATTCTTCTAAAGGCAAGTTTTCAAGGAAGTCGGTAACATTCGTCCTTAAAATATGAAGATATCTCTCTGCATTCAGTGTGTCTTCATAAATAAAAAAGCTAATTTTATTTTTCTTCAAAATACAAAACACATTCAGGGAAAATTTTTCTTGAAAACCCATTTCTTTTGTCACATGAGGATTATGATCAGCCCAAAAATGTTTATTCCTTCTATTAAAAATGCCATCCTTCGTAAATTTTGATTCGTCGCTCCAAATTATTTTTGACAAAAGTTCCCGATCTTCCTGTATATGTATTAGAAGGGATTCGCAAAAATGCACTCTGCGTTCAAAGTCTTCTACTTTGAGAGCTTGAACTTTGGTAAATTTATACGGATGCATTTCGTGCTTTTCCAAAATTCGTTGTACTGAAGCATGTGATACACCCAAATCTTTTTCTGCACTGCGAACGGAAGCTTCTGGATATGCATAAAAATATGCCAAGACGTTAACAGTATTTTCCTCATTTAAAGTAACAGGTTTTGGTAATGTTGAAGGCGCTTTTAACTTTGAGCCATAGTTAAGGAAATTATTTTGTAATCCTACAAACTTCCTCTCGTTCATTGGTGTTAATTCAGGATACATTTGGTTGAATTTTCTGCAAGTTCTGGCAATGATTTGATCACACTGCCAGTGTATAATAAATAATTTCATAAGAACTTCGTTTGAATAGTCAATAGCATTCATTTCTGGAGATTTTTTAAAACACCGTCAATAACCATTAGTTACCTACTTATAAAATTCACCAAGCTGTCATAAGCTTGATACTTCCACGGCCACCTAAAATGAAATTCTTTAAATATTTTATACAACTGTCCGAACTGTCATTAAAAATATCTTTAATAGAAACAATCAGAACATCTACTTTGAAAGAATTATTTAGAAAAGTTCACACATGTATTGGTAATATTTATTCCCTGTGAAGTAACTGACGAATTACCTACTATTCAATTCAACTGTAGAAAGTCCTTTATGAATAACCAATAATAACATTTAAATAAACATGTGCGCTGGTGTATGTAGTTGAAGCATCTGCCTTGTAATCCAAAGATCGTGTGTTCGAATCCCATGGACCTCATTCATTTTTTTGTTTTTTTTTTATTACTAGCTGTAACTGTTGTACACAAAAATGTGTATGATACATGGATTTGCTCCACTCGCTGACGTTCGTTTCGCAATATTCCCCACTCACAAAATAAAATGCCACTTCCATCAGTTGTAGGTATCATAAATAACTATTTTTCCACAAAAACGGCTTTATTAAGTTAAGAAAAGTTTATGATTTAGGTATAGGGACATGATATATCATCTTGAAGCATTTTTCATCATCTTTCAATTTATCGAGTAATATACAGGGGGTTTCATTTGAAAAAATGAACTTTTGACCACTTTTATGCATTATGGAAATAACAGTAATTTTAGCACGCCCTGTATGATATGGAGTCGATTTCTTGGTGTTAAGTAAATACTTCGAATTTGTCCAACCTATAATCAAAATATCAACTTTTCATGAATTGAGAGTACTGATGTACTAAAGATCAATTAGGGCTATGTTTTGGACCATATTTAACACAAATTATTTTTTATTTCGAAAACAGATAGAGATAGGTATAGGACATTATTAACAAAAAAGTATTATAATGAAAGAGCGATTCAAAAAATGAGTTAATATACGGGGTGTTTTATTAAAAAAAATAAAGTTGCTAGTTTTTTTTTATAGACGTGGCAACGCCGCAAAGCTGAAAATATTTTAGATCGACAGATCAGGTAACAAAATGTAAGATGTGAAATTTTCAGGGAAATCCTGCTTTGCGTTTACCATAAACGTCTAACCTACCATCGACCGTGAGTCACGCTGTATACTATTAAGCATTAGCGAGCGGTAGAGTACACTTTACCGCTTGGTTTTACAAGCGTAACGTGACACTTTACTAAAGTTGGTAATGTTCTCAAATTGCCCTTATTTATACATCAGTTCATGTAAGACCTACCAAGAAACAATCAATTCAGTTCAATGAAGAAATACTCATTTAACAACATTCATTCATAATCTACATTATCAAAGCCATAAGCCTGAATATTAAAATTTTATATTATTTCAGTTGGTACTGTTACCAATGTTAAGGATGAGATATTTTCTCATTTCTTCAATATAATTATTCCTTATGGAAAGCTGCTTTACAAACATTCTCATCGCTGTGAGAACTGGTGATTTATTGAGAATACTTTTAGCTTGAATATGAATTTGGAGACCAATTTGCAGTATATCAATAAAGCACTTATATTTTACTGGTTTTAGTAGCAACTGTATATCAGAATACAAAATTCCTACAAAAGAGAATTATATATGAGTAATCAGTCAAAATAATTGTTGATATTCAATTTACGATTGCCCCTAAGTAATCACTCTCAAGTAAGAATTCTGAGATTTGCTCTATATGTCAAATTTCGACGTTTCTTGACTATTAAATTATTGCTCCCGTCAGATGCAATTTGTTTCTCTATTGGGTGACTGAACCTCAGTAAATCGAGTTTTTCGGAATTCCTGCTTTAGATTCAAACAGTAATAGTAATGAAAGGAAGTATTTTAAAACTATTGAATTTCAATTAATCAGTATCTTTCACAGGTATCGTTCTGGCACCATACTTTTGATTATTGAAGTTATACATAACGTATGGAACGTGTAGCCAATTAAAATTGAAGTCAGTATTTGTGATTCGTGCTTAACCACTAGTAACATAGTAACTGTGTGAATATTGTATATACATTCGCAGATACTTTAAAATTGACTTGAGGCTAGGTTTATATAAAACATTGTCAATACAAGTATTACATTCGCATAAATATTTATAGAAAATTAATGTTTAACAACTAAAATAGGTAAGTATATAAATTAAAAGTAACACATACAAAAAATGTAAATGTTGAACAATGAAACAATATATCAGGGTTCATTATGTAGCACTGACACTGCATGACGTTTATACACTACGGCTTTTTTGAGACTCCATCCAGCTAACTTTTGAACGGTTTGATTTGGAACAATAGGACAAAAAAAGTTCAATGGTATTACAGATACTACTTTTTGAAAGAGGATATATTGCAATTACTTGACAGATGACGCTGGGGGCACATCAACGAAAATGAAAAAAAAGAAGTTCGAAAAAATAAACCAATTATCCTTACAACGATGTGTTATTTGACCATCCGTGCCCCACGACCCTCCATGTCTTCATAATATGAAATAAGGGATACCCCTTCATGCATTGGTATCCTCCATTCCATATTCCACGAACAGTAATACCTCATTCAATGATAAGACTTCATTTGGTTATACCAATTACGCTATATCATTGATTCAAATATGAGGATGCATTGGATTTCAATGGATGTTTTAAATTTAGTGAGTAGTAGGATATACATACACAAAATCCAATATTACTTTCAATAACGAATTTGTCATTGATATCATCCTTCATTGAGCTATATTCAAATATAGATAGTTCTTAAATGTTAACAACATACTTCATTAAATTTAATGAAAAATTGGTCATTAGCTCGATCTCTAACTCAGGTTTAGGCAGATTTGGCACTTATTGATAGATATAATTAATTAGAGTTATGTCATTTATCTGTAGCACAGACCTAATGCATTCAATTGAATTTATGTAATCAGTAATCATGCCAGATACCTATATTCAACAAAAAACATATTATTTCAAAACATGTTTTATTCAGTGTGAAAATTCAAGATTGAACACTTTGAAGATAACATCTGGTTATGTACAATGAAACAGAAGTACTAAATGATTTCATGAATTTCAGGATTCATATTTTTAAATTTGATTTTTTGTTAATTTTGTCCATCATCTTTAAAACGAAGTGACCACTATTGTACTCACCAAAGGAACCAGGAGTAGATAACTCTAGTTCCGACGATCGCAATATTTCACTATTTTCCTAAAACTCCAAAAACGAACTGAATCTCATTTTTAGAAATCATTTTGCATTAGCTCCTCACCTTGTGAAAAATTCAACTGAACATTCAGTTATAAAAAGAGCCTTTGAAACATAAAAAAATTCGAATATGTATACTCTTGTGACGTAGAATGTCTTCACTAGATTCTAGTGTTTTTTGTTGACCTAAATTGATGATGCTGATATGGATCTGACAACAGTAGTACAGCTGACATTCATTGACATTGCTTATATTGTTGTTGTCAGGCGTGAAATTATTATCCGTAGATTATTTTTACAACTTGTGAAAATGAAGAAAAACTTTTTTAAAGCTAGCAGTAAAGATTTGCCACCCGTAAATTATATAATTATTCACGCATTTTTATCTCGCAATCTAAACTAGATATTTGTGAGTGGAGATGAATAGTATGAGAAAGATGAAGATTCTGATTCTGATGGCATGAATATTCCTTCACTTATAAGGTTCTTTTATAGACTGCTAGATCAGGCTATGGTGATGATGGATGAGGGTTATATGCGCCTAAAAAGGGAGAGTTCTATTTGTATCATCAAGTGCCATATACTGAGCACAAAGTACGGACCAAACCAGATTTTGTTGTAGGTACTATTGACGAAAGTAATGATGAAATAAAAAATTGTGACTGTGAATGTTGTGTAGCATCCCAAGGTAACCTAGGTAGCACATCATATCGGCTGAATCTTGGTTCCATATTGGGCCAATATAGGTATATTGTAAATGAAAAATCAATATTGGTCCAATATGGATGAATATTCAAAAAACAATATTATATTAATAATATTGGTGAAATATTGGTTGAACTAGTTTTGAATGTAGATTATCACACGAAATATTGGGTCAATATTGGTTGAATAATTTCTATCAATATCGATAATACAATATTGGTTATATATTGTTTTCCACATCTGGAATAAGTATTGCAATCCAAATATTTCAGTCATATCGATTATAGGGGAAAAAAACTATATTGTATTTCCAAGTTTGTTAGAATATTGGTTGAATATCATTTCCACTTTATTTGACAAATTGTAATAACTCATATTGAGTCAATATTGGTTGGAAGATATTTACCAATATCGATAAAACAATATTGTCTTCACATCGTTTTTAACATCTAGAATAAATATCGCAATCCCAATATTCCCCAAATATCGATTCTAAGAATAAATATCTCCAAGTGTGATTACACATTGGTTGAATATCATTTCGCCAATATTCAACAAATCTTAGTAATTAATATTGGATCAATATTGGTTCAATGATATTTATCGATATCGTTAAAACAATATTGTCTTCATATTGTTTCCTACATCTAGATTGAGATGAAATTTGAATATTGGCCAAATATTCAATGAAACATATTGAAATTATATCATTATCAAACTTGGATAAAAATCCGCTAGGTGGCTCTACATTTAGAACATCTTCTAAAACCTACGAAAGTATATTAAATACTTCCCATAACTTGTTTTCAAGACAGCTCACTCAGTGGTTATGGCGATCAAAAGGCAGACTCTGGTGTCACCTTCATCAACTAAAAGACATTTAATAATTTACCAAGGTATATTGACATCCACCAATATATCCAAATGATGTACCAATATCGATAAATATTTTGAGGCTATTATTGCTTCAAGAATATTTCACTAAACCTATTTCTAAAATATTCAAACAATATTCGACCAATATCGCAAAATGTTCACATTTTACTTCTCGACAATATAACTTTTGAATATTGTGCCAATATTGTCAGAATATTGTATCAGCGATATTGTACCAATATCGCCGAACATTTGGAGGCCAAAATTAGTTCAAGAATATTTCGCCAATATTATTCAAGTAATATTGGACCAATATCGCCGAATGTTCACATTTTTTTTTCTCGCCAATATTGCATTTCAAATATTTCGCCAATATGTTCACAATATTGTACCAATATTTTAGCAATATAGTTGTGCTACTTGGGAAGTTTCAGTATATTACCCTCATTGAGCATACAACATAGATTTTGGTATTTTTCGCAATACTGGTTGCTCTGTCGTACTGATGAAAAGAGTCTAACATCGGTGAAGTGTCACATCGGTGAAGTCTTATTAAAAAATCTACATAATAAATTTAATATCAGCAATGCCTTTTACTTCAACAGTTAGAGCTCTGACAGATCGTACATTAAATGATATTAGTGACTTTCTTCTTCTTTCTTTCTTAATAATTTTTTTTTCGTGATCTTTCTATCGGCGCTATTAAGACATGCCACGCTGCGAGAAATCCGTTCCCATCCGGCCTCTAACCGGCGCAGCTGTATCGGGGGGACGCATTTGTCTTGCTCGAGGCAATACTGCATCCCATATTAATTTACACTTTTTAATTTTTAACAAACACTATAATCTTGGGTCGATGCACGTCCTCAGACGGCGGACATTACACACATTAACCTGACTTCCAACACAAGGCTGCCGTCTGACCTCAACCACTGCCGAAAGTCTAAATGACATTAGTGACTTGACAATAGTGATAATACATTGACAATCGACAAATGCCTCCACGATTCCAACGTTGTCAGATTGTGTCAGTAACGTAAACTGTCTGTGGGAGAGCACTGAAAACCGAATTTTCATCACTATACCAGGCGAAAAGCGATACGTAAAAATTAAACAAATATATTTTTCGATATATTTGAGATTTGAAGATTTCAATGACATTTATTTTGAAATTTAGGAAATCAGCGAATTCTTCTATTGCCACGTAACTATTTGCATAATACCTATACAAAACTTAATACCTATCAACCATAACCAATTGCTATTCACCCGAAGAGTCATCTTAGCAGCAGTGGGTTTGCGCACGTCACGTTCATTTTGTGAAGGCCTACTGCGATAGGAGCAGTTCGGGTAAAGGAGTAAATGTCACGTTGAATTTTTCCCAAATATAACCTTTTCTAGGATTAACGATATAAACATGGGACGAACTATAACAGTAATTGATTGAAAATGTCCATTGGCTTTTCCCAATGACATACTGTGGCTAAGAACTGTCACGTTAACGAATCATCGCTTTTGTAGATTAGAATAAAAATACCTACTCTTCACTGAAAAAAATAAATTTTGAAGTCAAGAGTCACTTTGGAAAATAGGTATATTTGATTCAGTACGACCTGATTTATTATTCCGAAACATTTTTTATTTTCCACCATGAAATTTATACTTTTGGAACAATCATATAACTTTGATGGTTTTCAATACTCTCTTCCACATTATAGAAATCATTGGAGTATTTTTAAGTATCGAATTCAATTACACCACTTTAATCACCTCAATAATTTTTTGTTGGCTGAAAATTAATTTCGGTTGGCGCAACGTGAGTGTTTTCAAAAACAAGGCTATTATTCCAAAAATCGTAGTATTTTTACTGTATACACTGTCAAGCATGCTAAGATCCTGTGAATGATTTTGTAACATCGTAACCATGGAAACGTTGTTGATATGAAGCGTCAGTAATGATTGTCAAATAAATACGATTTGAATGAAACTTGTCTATCTCATTACAATAAAATATCCAAAAGTACAATATCTACAGTCCAAATACTAGCAATTTATAACATACACCGCAATGTGGGTTCATCATTAAAAAAGATCCAGTGAATATACTCATCAAATCTAATAAACTGATAAAGTTATCACAGCGTCAAAAGATTCAGTCATTATAAATAGCAGTCAACCTTTCTCGTTTGCATAAACCTCAGATGTTTGTTGAAACCCAACCTCAAAGAACTCACGCACACATCCTTTCTATCTGAAATATGATGAACTTGACGTAGTTCCAAATATCAAAAAGAGATCTTTTTTCACAAAGCCCGTTCACCGTATTCAGTATATTAAAAATGTCTCCGCATCCTTGGTAAATGAGATAAAAGGGATTTCTTATTTATCATACAGATGACAGAAAAATTCATGAAAGCTTCCCATATTTTAGATATCTGTGAAATACTTCGCATGTTGAAAATTTATACGGCTTATGCTCGACTGTGTTTACGTTTCCGCTGCTCTGTATTCTGATGTTAATCTTCGTAACTGCCTCTACTTTTCTTTGCATTCGCATAATACCACCTTTCAGGAGTTTCAGGACGTGCAAATAGTTTGCAGCTTTGTCAGTGGTTCTGTGATAAAACAAGTAGACGTTTCTAAAAGGTGTAATATCCATAGGGCCAACACAAGGAAACGCGTGAAGTAATTTTCTACTTGAATGTGAATGTTGACAACAATGATAATAATAATAAAGAGGAGTACAAACCCGGTGAACATTTTTTAAATTGTTACATATGTGGAACATAAACTTAACGTCTTCTGAATGTATCCATTATACGTATTTTCTGAGGCGATAAGCCCCAATTTTCAGCGTTGTATCAACGTCATACTTCAATGATCATATTTTCATTGTCAAAATGACGTATCATGCTCAATGTCCAAATAGCATATTGTAACATAATGTCAAGTAAATGATTCAAAACTTATGTTTCCAATACGACGGTCTTTTCTGAGGCGATAAGTCCCAACTTTCAGCGTTGTATCAACGTCATATTTCATTGATCTCATTTTCATCATCAAAATGACGTGTTATGCACAATGTCCAAAGAACATATCATAATATATATCAAGTAAGTAATTCAAATGTCATGTTTCCAATACTACGGTCCTTTCTGAGGCGATTTGTCCTAAGTTTCAGCGTTGTATCGACGTCATATTTCGTTGATCATATTTTCATTATCAAAATGACCTATTTATGCACAATGTCCAAAGACTGAAAATGGTTATCATGGTATATTGTAGGTACAAGCTGAGCAGCCTATTAGGCCTTTTATGCATGTTATCATGGTAACCCAAGAGGTCCAATAACTAATGGACAATTTACACCACCATGCACCCCCTAAGGTTGAGGCCCGGAAGGATGAACGCCCCAGCACTCGTACGTACTCGAAAGCTCACCCCCCCTATCCACCACCCCCGCTCGTTAAAACGGTTCCTCATCCTGATGATTGGCGATCAGCAGAATAAAATCTGATCGTTTGATATGGAGTGCTCGGCCAATTCTCGGCCTGAAACTCTCTTATATCTGACATGAGTTTAATGTGATTTTACCATGACTTTACTTAATGTGCATGGTGCCCCCCTGAAACTGGCTGAAGGCCTGAAAAACACTTGGCTGAGGGCCAAGTGTTGTGTATTGAATTTACTGAGTTTACCACTTGGTCGGTTCTTCTTGGAATCTGAAACATAAAAGCATGATTATCGAAATTTTAAGCCTGTTGAAGTAGACGTTGGCGTCGCCGAAGGTTTCGCTTCCGTCTTACTTCTTCAGGGGTGTCGTTGTCTCCCTGGTTCACTGGTCGTCTGTATTTGTCTCTGTCTCTATCGTCTTGCTCACGTCTGTTCTCGAGGAGCTCCGTGAGCAACGGGTTCGTGTGGGTCTCTACTCTGTCTAGAGTAGTCCCCACGTGATTCCTGATCAGTCTGTCAATGTAGTCCGGATGGATGTCTAAGTCTCGATATATAAACCTGTTTGGCATATATCGTGGTGCGTCTGTTGCCATTCTCAGGCAGACATTGAAGAAGGCCTGCATCCTCTGCCTGTAACTGTTCGCGCATTGCCCCCAAGCAGTAGACGCGTACATCATGATTGGCAGAAGGATTGTCCTGATGAGGCGTAGTTTCAACCCGAGTGCCATGTTGCTCCTACGCCCGATGAGTGGATACAGCTTATGCCTCGCGGCTTTCGCTATAGCCAATCTGTGGGAGACGTGCTTCTGAAACGTGAGTTTCTTGTCCAGGGTTACTCCTAGGTAAACGGCTTCGTCTACCCATGGAATTCTCTCATCGTTCATAGTAACATGGCCCTCGGGTGTCCTACGTCGCCTCGTGAACAGTATGGCCTTGCTTTTGTCTGCATTGATTCCGATCTTCCATCGATTGAACCACGGTTCCAGCTTGTTTATCTGATGTTGCAGCTTCGATGTTACTCCTCTCTCATGGGATGACTCAGCAAAGATTGCCGTGTCATCTGCATAGAGAGCAAGTTTGGTCATGGGGTTGTCCGACATAGGCATGTCTGCAGTGTAGATCGAAAACAGGTGTGGCGACAGTACTGCTCCCTGTGGTACTCCTGCTTCTAGCCTCCTTCGTGAAGAGAGAGCATTTCCGACTTTGCATCGGTAATGTCGACCTCTTAGGAAGGAGTTTATCAGCTTGACCATTGGTGCGGAGTATCCGGCATCAACCAGTTTTGCGATCAGCCCATCGTGCCAAACTCTATCGAAGGCCTTGGAGACGTCAAGGAAGACTGCTCCTGAAAGATGTCCTTTTCTCGTGCGGTTCCAGCTCTGGATGGTGGCGTCCACTATCCGGGTGACCTGGAGTTCTGTTGAGTGTTCCTGTCTGAAGCCGAATTGCTCATCTGGTAGGATGTTCAATTCTTCAGACATTGTCTCAAGTCGAGTCCTGATCACCCTTTCTGCGACCTTACTCATGGCAGGTGTTAGGCTGATGGGGCGGTGGTTTTGCGGGAACGTGTGGTTCTTGTTGGGCTTCGGAATCATGATGACCGTTGCTTCTTTCCAGCTGGAAGGAAAGTGTCTAAGTCTGAGTACAGCGTTTATGATGTTAGTCAGGGCTGCTAGTCCTTTCCTAGGTAAGGCTTTTAGTGCCCTGACTGGAATGTTGTCTGGGCCCGGTGCTTTCCTGGTCTTTGCGTGTCTAAGTATGTCCTTGATTTCCTCTGGAGATGTCGGCTCTAGAAGAATGACTGAGTCGTCAGTTCTTCTAAGCCGTCTAATCGTCTGGTCCACGTGCGTTTCCGTGTCCTCGACTTCATCGGTGTAATCGACCTCATTTTCACGGCACTGACGTTCGAAGGAGTCCGCAAAAGCTTCTGCCTTGTCCATCTCCGTGAAAACGATGCCCATCTCACCATGAAGGGGAGGGCACGGTTTCCTCCGACCGTGTCTGAGGACTTTCTGCATTCTCCATAAGGAGTTGTCTTCGGCGTCGAGTTCGTCCAAACGTTCAGACCACTGTCGCTCTCTGAGTAGCTTCAGCCCTTCTCTCAGCCGTCGAGACGCAAAGTTGAGCTGCCGATTGTCATCGGGCGCCAGTGTTCTCTGATAACGTTTTTTCAGACGTCGTCTCAGCCTGACCATCTCCTTGACCTCAGGTGGGATCCCTCCTTGGAAATCAAAGTTTGTGACCTGTATGTCTTTAGAGCACCGTTCCATTGTTGTCAGTACTGCTTGTCTCAGTTCGGTCACCGCCTCCTCTAGCTGGCGTGTCGTGTCTATCCTGGGGATGTTTATTTCGTTATGGACTACCCTTTGAAATCGTGACCAGTCCACTATCCGCTTTGTCGTGTTAACGATTTCAGCTTCTTCCTCCCCTATTGTTAGTAGGATTGGATTGTGGTCTGATGATCCTTCGTCTAGTACAGAGATGTCCACCAAGGATGGAATACTCTGTATGAGGGCTATGTCCAAAATGTCTGGGTGTTGGTCTTCCCTCCCAGGATAGTGTGTGGGTTCGTATGTCGCTGTCACTGCTACGTTGTCGAAGTCTGGTAGTAGGTTGTCTGCTAGGTCTCTGCCTCGAGGGTTGGTGTTGCGGCAGTTCCAGTCTCTTGATTTCGCGTTGAAATCTCCTATAGCCACCGTTGGGTGATGGTCGGGAAAGAGTTTCTCCAAGTCCGTTTTCCTGAGGTTGGGGCCTGGAGGAATGTAGACTGAGGAAACTCTTAGGAGATTTATTCCGTCTACTTTAACTCTGATCGCTACCGATTCACCGAGTGATAGTTCCGGAAGTGCGTCCTCATTGTGTTCCAGGTCTGATTTCACCAGCAGGAGCGAGCCACCTGCTCGAGCTCGGGGTCCTGGCCTGTCATTCCTGTAACTTATAAAACCTGGAATATTAAATACTTTACCTTGGTTCAGCCTGGTCTCTTGTAGTGCCACCACGTCTACCGAGATTCTGGAGATAATTTACAAAAGCTTTCGATACTATTCATATACTGTTACTGAGTTTGAGATGATGCTTCGTAACTTCAATAGCAACGACACCTATCGTTGGGTAGAATACTTCATATTGATTATATTGATCAATATCTGAACATATTTTTTAAGGTATTTAACTTCGTCACGCAAAGTATGCAAAAATACATAATTATTTGATCGTAAAATGTATCAATTTGAATAAATCATTTTCATAACTATAATATGAGGAATGAAAAATGTGCACATTTCGTCTGATACCAAGAAAACTTTGAAGGGACACTGAATTCCTTATAAAGTTATCTTTTAAATGATATGTCACACTCACTACTTTCCCTATTCAAATTGTTTGGGTGATAGTAATAAAAGGGTGGGGGTGGAGTATGACAGTTGAGGTTATGATAGGAAGATGTCCTCTTTGGAATAAAAATCGACGTGTTTTTGCATTTTTTTCACAACACATGTGTTTTGAAGATATTCGATCTGTTTCGTTTTCGGTGCCCCACCCGGTATAGATGCATATAATACCAAAAGTTCGTTCGCTAACCATATTCCTAATAACAGTCACAATTCTGATATCAATACAATAAGCTGGATTTATAGATTAAGTCGCAGCCCCAGTCGTTGCAGTTGACGTTGCCGTACGAAGATAAATGTGCCGTTGCTCTTGCATATGTTTATAGATCCGCTGCCGTTGCAGTTGTCGCTGCCGCCGGTAGTTAACCAACTTTCATCTTGGCAGCGGAAAATGACATAAAACTAAAAATGTCCTTGTCAAAAATGACCGAAAGGTCACATAATTTAGGTTAGGTTAGGTTTATATAATTTGATAGCAAAATTTTATTTTATTCAGAAATGTTAGAATATGAGGTATATATAGATGTTAATGTAGGCGTATTTCTAAACATATTGGAAGGATTTACACATCTATATAATCTGAAGGACACGAATTATAAAAATATGTTCATGAAGGAAAAAAGTTGGCGCTCAATGAACACAAAATAAAACTATAAATTGGTCATAATTTTGCCAGCGGCTACAGCAACGGCTACGTCAACGGAAGTGGCTGCGACACAATCCATAAATCTAGCTTTAGATATTTGACATGTATGCCAAAAAGGTACATTACTCTGTTTTCTCGAAATTTTTTAGATCGACTCTGCTATTAAAAATCCCAATGTCATTTCTCTCAATGAACAAGTACAGTTCGACTGCAAAAAAATTTTTAGTACTCTCAATTTTCAATAAAAACAATCCTTTTATACTTCCCGTTCCTCTACAAAATGGTGCAGTTTTTTGCATTTCACATGATTGTACAATAGCTAGTGTGTCCGGTTCTGTGTTGTGGGGCGTCTATCCTCACTTCGTGTCTGGGTGACGGTTGCTCTGCTTTGAGGTGTAGATTGGAGCGGTTGTTTGTCGTTATCGTACTGATCTTTTTTTTTATCTACATAAGGGTTATCACACTCTAATTGCGGACATTTTGGATCTGTGCGGTTGTGCAACAACTATCCTTTTTGCCTTGGCGGTGTTCAAATGTACTTAAATCATGGAAAGGTGGTGATTGTCTCGCTTCATGGGGTAGATCGGAGAATTTGTTCCGTGATCATATTCGGATAGCTGAAATAAGTTAAGTATTTGTATCTGCACGGTATTACAGCTGGTCTGTCTGCTTCTGTGTTGTAGGACGTCTATCCTCATTTAGTGTTGGGTGATAGTTGCCCTGCTTTGAGGTGTGGATGAGCTGCTGTTTTGTCGCTGTTGTACTTAGCCCTCATTTCCACATAACGGCCACCACACCCTCAGTGTGGTCATGTACGATATTTGCGATTGGTCTAGGACATTTGGGCGCGGCCAATTGGGTGTCAATTGGGTGCGCGGCCAACTGGGCGCAAGGACAACTGGGCGCAAGGACAACTGGGCGCAGGGACAACTGGGCGCAAGGACTACCGGGTGCAGGGATGACTAGGCGCCAAAACAATTAAACACAAAATTAATAATAATTCTTTTATTACTCTCATCTACTAATCATAGGATAGGATGACTCGACCAAAGTACCCCTGCGGAGTTCATAAAGGTCGAGTATTCCTATAAGACACAGTCAGAAGCACAACAATAAGGAATTATACCTGTTCCTAATTTTTAATTTCATGACCTCATCATTAAGGGTCGAGTATTCCTATAAATAAAATACAGTCAGAAGAACAACAATAAGGAATCATACCTGTTCCTAATTCTTAATTTCAGGACCTCATTATTAAGGGTCAAACATAAATAGGAAGATTTGCAAATAATTTGATTTAATGAAATATATACTAATCATAATTATTATCATAAATTCATTTTGAGTGTAGTATTTTATTAGTCTGATCTAACCTGACCGAACTAACCTAGCTAGCAAGTTGGGAGCTTGGAACTTGAATTATTATTGAGAATTTTTAGTAATTTTGTGTCTTTGGCGCCCAGTAGTCCCTGCGCCAGGTAGTCCTTGATCCCAGTTGTCTCTGCTCCCAGTTGTCCTTGTGCCCAGATGTCCCTGCGCCCAGTTTGCCGCGCCCAGTTGACTCGTGCCCAAATGTCCTAATACCATTTGCGATAGTGCACCAGTGATTCGTCTCTTTGTTTATGGGCGGTGGATGTCTCGTTTCATGGTGTAGATCGGAGTGCCTATTCTGTGATCGTATTGATCTTTATATTCACATTTGTTCCTATTGTTGAGTGGTATGGATAGATGACACGAGATTTTCTTGTTCAGATTACAACCCATTGGGTTCTTTCCTGGGGTGTTCAGTGCATTTGATTTGTAGTATTCTTGACATATGATCTCGCTTCTTGTTTACTTCACTTTGGTCAATTTCAGTAACATATTATGTGCCCACTGATGCTTAATTTCAATTTTTCTTTCTCAAAAAGATGAAAAAGTATTCGATGGCTTCCCTCATTACATTAAAGATGTCATTAAGAAAAAAATTATTAAAACAGGTTGATCTGATTCTGCACAGACCTCTATTGATATCATGTGGTGACAAATAACCCCCCATTTTATATACATTTATTCATTTAAGTTTTTCATTCTCCATGTAAGTAATACAATATTTTATTAGTTTGCCCTCACTCACAATGTTTTTCTTTTATTGTAGAATTAGCTGATGATGAACCTATATGGGTTTGAAACACTACTACCCACTGATACGGTTCAACTGATTTATAGACTTTGACGTTCTACAACACTAGATCAGGCCAATCAATAAAGCATTTTTTCCTAACAGAAATACTAGTAGAAAACCGCCTGTGCCATCACATGGAAGAGAGACCCACGCAGTATCTACGCCAAGCGCCTAAGCATAGTTCAAGCTCAACCTACAGGCACAAATCTATACAAAAATCATTGGCCAATATTAAAAGTGGTCTCTATATTAACCACAGTGCGTTAAAGTAACTGCCAGGGAACCACATGTTTTATTTTCTCTTGTGCTGTATGCGTTTTTTACATAAATGTGGGAGAGTATCAAGAATTCATTGTTCTATACAACATCTACTCAATTTTCACCAGTTAAATTGAGTGTTAATATCATTTGGCTCAGATGTTATTTCATATGAAAATACAAATATCAATGAATAGTCCAGTTTTAGCACCTATATATAAAGCTTGTGGTCCTCAAAAAAGAATATATTTTTTACGCTTACCACTAAGATGGTTGCATATTCATACTGACAGAAAATCTATAAACTGATAATTTTTTCGGGTATAGCCCTCATATTGTTGTGCAACTATAGACACGTGTTTCGAGCTTAAGCTCTCATCAGTACATGTCTACGGTTGCACAACAATATGAGGGCTATACCCAATAACTTTTCTATTCATATTTTTATATATTGCCCCTCGTTAAATTCATTCTGATTTGATAATTTTTTCTCTATATTATTTGCAGATAGAATAAAAGAGCTAAAAGAAATCTGAACGTATCAGACTCTGCAGATATGAATCCTGAAGAACTTAGGGGTAAATGTAGGATCTCACTAACCCCATAAAGGCACTTAAGAAGATGTGCTTATGTAGTGTGTGGAAAGATCTAATATAGGTGGGGAATGTGACTCTGGATTATGTTCACAGTGTTTTACACCCCTCCACGTAAAATGGAAATTAATCGTTTGATACATTCAGACTCTATAAAATGTTTGTAGGTACTCTATTTTCTTTTTATAAGACATATAGGGTTCACAATAAGGATTTTTAGAACGAGATTATATAAATTATTTTTGTGTAAACATGATATTTTTTAAAAATATTTTTGCAGATTTCTAGATGACATATTTGTCTCAATTTTGACAAAGAAACGACGGAAACCTCAAAAACAGTTTTGCCCTGTAAAGGGATAACTAACTAATGTTGCGTTGTAATGCCTAACTTCAATACTCTGTAATATGTTGGACCCTACCTGTGTTACGAAATATAATAATTTGGTGCAATAACATACATGTTATGCTAGGTGATATACAAAGTTTGGGAATGTATAAAAAAGTATAAATAAACATAGATCGCAGCTTTAAACGTAGAATTAATTACCAGATATATTACTAACTAGAGAGTATAGTTATGATATCCTTGCAGACTGTAGTAGCACATGTCGAAAAATGAACATTTAGCTTCATTACGACATTTTTGATAACTTTGAGAATGTTTTATCTCATTCGATAATTTGTTATAGAGAGTAAAATCATGCTAGGCAGGAGAGATTGTGAATATAGAACTTTTCAGATGTATTCCACATAAGTAATGTAATTTAAATGTGTTTTTGCAATAACAATTGTTGATATTCTTGCGTATTTTTCAGGAAAAGGTTTAACAATAATTATAACTTTTAAAATTTTTGATCAATTTCAATCATTCAAAGAGTTCTTAAGTTCGATAATTTTTTATGGTATTTGAAACCATACAAACAACTACAATTTTCATCGTGCGTTTCTATTTTCCAAATCAAACATTTTTTGCTTAGTTTTGACGAAGATTGATACCCTTTCATAGTCACTTTGAATGTGCATTTGGAAATGACATGATTCAGCATTTCAGTGAAAATTAACATCATGTCTTGGCGGTAAAAAGTTTTGACTAATTAATTAGTTTTTCCTGGAATAAGCGTTTCCTAGAACATTCACAAAATTCGCCGTCCCACATGTTTTTGACGTTCGTCACTTCGAATTTGCCCTGACAGCAAAAATGACGTCAATTAATCGATCTAATTAAATTTGGGTGTCGGTGAGACAGGGTCGGTTCATCAAAGTTATCTCGATGGACCATCTCATCAGATGATCTACCATCTCATTAGGTATTGTCGAAATAACCCAGTGGCATCACCGCCACGAAAACGATTCTTTACATGGTTATCTGACAAGACATCATCAATTTTTGTCATAGTTAGCATCAACAGGGTGAGTGGCGTATACATAGGGCGTGTCGGATTTTTTGTTCTCTAGTATAATAGATGTTATACAATAGTAAAGAATCTGAACCGTAAAAATATGCTATTAATTTATAATTCATTAGCAGAATCTCTTTTGAGATACTGTATTACAATTTGGGGGGGACTTAGCAATACTGCACAAAAAATTTAACAAGTTACACAGAATGGTCTCATTAAAATATGTATAAAGGAAATCAAACTCTTTTCAACTACTTTACTTTATGAACCCAAAAATGGAACAAAAAATATATACTAACAAACAACACCAAACTCGATCTATCATAAACCTATCCACAGACATACCACTGTGTTCGAAAAGCCATGCGCAAAAATTTATTTTCTTTATTGGCCCAAAATTGTATAACTTACTGCAAATTGAAGTAAAACGTAACTTTATTCTTAAGAGAGAAATCAAAAAACTCATCAAAGCAAACAATTTGATCTTTGAAATAGTGCTGTCCTTTGATTGATGCTGGAAAACATAACACAAGCACTTAGCTTAGATGATTTCCTGTCAGTTAGAGGATACAGCACCTGTTAGTATCATATACGTTTAATTTTTATTATTTCTTTTTTATTTATGAAAAAAAAAGACCGCATCAACCCTGTGGGTTATTAGCGGGTACAGTTACAATGTTACAGTTTATATATAATATTATATTTTGTTGATGAGGTCTGATTGAGTCAAAAAATTAAAAATATTTGTCAAATTACAGTTCTCGCCTAAAATGTTTGTTAGGTTTCCTTCAATTTTACATGACTTTCTTTAGACTGTCTAATTGGGACATTCAACAAATAAATGCTTGATTGATAGAACCACGTCACAATAAACGCACTTTTGCAATTCACTGCGAGTCATGAGATAGCTGTGGGTGAGCTTGGGTTGGCACAAACGGATTCGATTCAGAATCACTTGAGACTTCCTAGATCCAGTTGTGAATTGCCATTGACTTACAGATTCCTTTATCTCTCGTACCTTTGAGCTGGACGTGTACCACTTAATTTGCCATGTATTTTTCACTGAATTTTTCACTAAGGATTTCATATCTGCAGAAGACGATTTTGTGATAATCTGTGATTCAGCACTCGAAATGGCTTCGCGTGCAAATTTATCGGCGATTTCGTTTCCTTGAATCCCTATGTGAGATGGTATCCAGATGATTTCAATTCGCTTGCCGGACTGCTGCGCATTATAGAACTCTTGTCGAGCTTTTTGTGCAATAGGATTTCTTGGATATAACTGTTCTATGGTATGAACAGTGCTAAGTGAGTCTGTGAGTATGACATGGTTCATGATTTCTGTGGAATTGATGTGCACCAAGGCCCTATATAATGCATACATTTCAGCCTTGTATACGCCAGATGTAGAGGGTAACCGCAACATGTAATTATTGGTGGACGTGATGACTGCTGCTCCAACTCCATCTTCCGTTTTTGACCCATCTGTATAAATCTTCTCAAAACTCTCATATCTGTTCCTGATTAGTCTCAACATGTTTTTGTAAATTTGAGCATTTGTATCATTTTTATTGAAGGTTTTTAATGATATGTCACAAGAAGGCCCCCTCACGATCCATGGTGGGGGAGGTTCGTACAGGATGGGATAGTAGTCAGGAAAAGATAAACCGAATTCATCGAAATATGACTTCACTCTTAGATAAAAAGGAGGGGGAGTTCTTGTTTTATTGCAAAAGATTCGTTGGTATTTTTCCTCAAAAGTGTTTTCATACATTGGATCACTTGGGTTTGCATGTATACTGGCTGCGTATGTGAGTCTCAAATATTTTTTTCTACTTTGAGACGTGCGGAAAGCTCCAAGTACGATACGAAGAGCTGAGTTGTGAATAGAATCAAGTGGTTTAAGTGTAGACTTGCTTGCTGATGAATATGCTATGGCATCATAATCTAATTTCGATCTGATGAGAGTTCTATATAAATTTAGTAAGGACTGTGTGTCTCTTTTGAGATACTGTATTACAATTTGGGGGGGACTTAGCAATACTGCCCAAAAAATTTAACAAGTTACACAGAATGGTCTCATTAAAATATGTATAAAGGAAATCAAACTCTTTTCAACTACTTTACTTTATGAACAAGCCGATATATTCATTACAAAATACTATTTATTTATCATTCCCTACTACACATGAACCCAAAAATGGAACAAAAAATATATACTAACAAACAACACCAAACTCGATCTATCATAAACCTATCCACAGACATACCACTGTGTTCGAAAAGCCATGCGCAAAAATTTATTTTCTTTATAGGCCCAAAATTGTATAACTTACTGCAAATTGAAGTAAAACGTAACTTTATTCTTAAGAGAGAAATCAAAAAACTCATCAAAGCAAACAATTTGATCTTTGAAATAGTGCTGTCCTTTGATTGTTGCTGGAATACATAACACAAGCACTTAGCTTAGATGATTTCCTGTCAGTTAGAGGATACAGTACCTGTTAGTATCATATACGTTTAATTTTTATTATTGTTATTATTTATTTTTGTATTTTTTCTTCCTATGAGATAATAATGAATTTTTTATGTGAACATTGGAACATCTGAATAAATCTGATTTGATTTGAGAGTATAAATGTATTTGAATTGATGTAAGAGAAAAGTATGGAATTGTGGAAATTTTGATAAAGAATCAAAATCATATGTGGTCTTTTAGTCATAAGCAGTCATACATGATGCAGCTTTTTTTCATGATGTGTTCAATTCTTATTATATTCAATATTGGGACCCAAACAGTTTAAATTTTTTTCTTGAATTTTCATTACATTGTTCACAAAAGCTCTGCTTTTCAGGATTTTTTCCGAAAACCTGGGTGAATCGTGAAAACAAAAAAAAAATCGACTGACTAATTAGCAGTTCAGTGCAGTGCAGTATGAAAACAATTTCTGATGAGTTGTGAGACACCCTGATTATGGGCCTCAAATGGACCACATCCGGTTATGAAATACATGTTCATTTCCATATACAGGAAGATTGGATTAAACTGTTGAATTCGTATTCAATGAAATACCAAATTCACCCATTTAGGTGGGAATTCCAGCAATTAGTTTGTTTTGCAAATAGGCAGTTTTGCTGGTCATTGGTGGGAGGGCGATTATGATTCGTTCTGATATTTCATATGCATTCATCCAGAATCTGAAAACGAAGCATATGGAATTCTCTTAGGAATAATGAAACTGTTTTTTTTTTCACGCCAATGTGATACCCTCTGAATGGACAAACATCGTCTTCCTTTGCCTATTATACAGGGTGTTAATTAAGTACGTTGACAAACTTTGGGAGGTGATTCTTTGAAGGTTTTCAGGACGAAAAGTTCATATAAACATATGTCCCAAACGGCTTGGTTTTCGAGATACAGGGCGATAAAAATACATTTTTTTCAAGATTTTTTAGAGTTAACTTCTACATTTTCGACAATAATCAGTTCAAATTAGGCAAGTACAATCCATTCAATAGGGCGCACGATACAAAATAATGCATTTCTTAAATAATTCACAGGGTCCTCCTTTTTTCAGAGTCAAGCTTTGTTCAACCCTTCAGAATTTTTTTTTCCGCCGCCACTGACATATTATGAGAAAGGAATAATAAATGTTGTTTCATTTAACATCTTTTTGATTTCTTGCATTTTTTCAATTACTTGTACGGTTCAGGGGCTATAATGAAAATATTAATTTAAACATTTTCCAGTGTGGCATAACATTAGAAAATTTGAAAATTAAACATTTTCAATTATTGTAAATTGATGGAAATATTTTTTCAGAATTAGAAAAATCTACGATGAATAAAAATTATACAATAAAAATATAAAGACAAGCTTTTCTACAAATGCACAGGAAATGAAAAAATAATTTGTTCCTTTTTTTGTAGGTTATTCTGTGAGTATCAAAATCTTTCTGTACAAGATTACCTAGATCAAACAATGAAATGAGTTATTTTTTCCTTTTCAGTGTATTGTATAAAAACTTTAAAATGTTTTCTTTTTATAATTTTCATTTTTAACATTTTAGTTTATTTTTTATGTGAAACTGAAAGTCTCCAACCCAAAAACCATCACATACCAATTTTGAACAGAATCGGATCATAATCACAAAACTCGTCCGCCATATTGGAGCCGCCATTTTGTTTTTTAACAAACATTTTTTTAATGCATTGTCACCGGAATTACGGAAACCTGCCAAATTTCAAATTAATCGGAGTATTAGAATTCGTTTGTTAGTTAGTTACAAGTGAAGCTAAATAAAAGCTTGTTATTGTAAAGATGTGATTTCTTTTTGTGATATCTAACAGAAAACTACTATCTCCCCGTCACTGCGGTACGCTGGATATTAAAGTAGATCTGACAGATATTGGGAAAACCTTAACTTTCAACCTGAAGATTCTGATGGTAAAAATGTGCATTTTCATTGAGATATTTGATTAAAAATGTTTTTACCCATCAGTCTTGATAGAGAACTCATACAAATTTTTTGTTATTTTAAAAAAAGATATCTTTTAGTTTTCAATTGAACGTTTCCTTTTCAACATAAAAAACTTCCGAAAGGTAATCCTGTAATGGAAGATAGTTAATAGGGTTTATCTAATAGTCGCAGATCATTACACATTTGATTTTCATTTATGAATCTCTGGTCATAACTCCGAAAAACTAAATCAAACAAATTTTTGTTTACGTACGGAGTACATTATTTTATCAATAATTTTGGTTTGTTTTTTCTTCTGCAGTAACGCAGAAATTTTGTAATCAATTTGAATTCATAAAAATGGCAAAGTGGGCTTTGATATTAATTCATTTATTTAAATATCAACAACTTGACAGTTATCGAAAGTTGAGAAACTGGCTCATTGTTAATTCTTCATTAGTGCAAGCTATAAAGCAGATTCATTCAATATTCCTTTGGATAAAATGGTTGAATATACAAATTCAGAAATGGCAGACATGCACTTAATGTATGGAATGGCTGATGGTAACGCTCGTGCCGCCAGACGAATGTATGTAGAAAGATTTCCACAACGTCATATTCCCAGCACACAAATGTTCATCAATATTCACTCCCGTCTTCGTGAAACGGGTACTTTCAAGAGGTCTGCTGTTCTCATAGGAAGACCCAGGAGAGTTAGAACAGTTCAGATAGAAGAAGCTGAACTTAACGAAATTGAGCAGCATCCAGACACCAGTACAAGACAAATTGCGGCACAGTTTAACGTAACCCATGTATTGGTATGGCAAATTTTAAAAGAGCAACAACTTTATTCCTATCACATACAGCGTGTTCAAGCTCTTCTGCCAAGGGATTTTCCAAAGAGATTAACTTTTTGCACTTGGATTCGAAATAAATTGTTGGAAAATCCATGGTTTTTATCTCAAGTGTTATTCACCGATGAGGCATGCTTTTCCCGTAAAGCCATCATTAATTTTCACAACAATCATATGTGGGCTGATGAAAACCCACACGCCGTGATTGAAAACCATTTTCAAGAGACGTTTTCTGTGAATGTTTGGGTTGGAATTGTAGGGAATTTCCTTATCGGGCCACATTTTCTGCCTCATAGACTCAATGGTGACCATTATCGACATTTTCTTGAATTCATCTTACCTGGACTCCTAGAAGAGATCCCACTGAGGGAAAGAATTGGAATTTGGTTTATGCATGATGGTGCTCCAGTACACTTCAGATTGGTTGCACGCCAATATTTAGATGAGAATTATTCTGATCGCTGGATTGGGCGTGGTGGGCCACAACTTTGGCCACCAAGGTCACCCGATATGAATCCACTTGATTGTTTCCTCTGGGGGCACCTTAAATCATTAGTGTACCGAACTCCAGTTCAAAGTGAAGAAGACCTGAGGAATCGCATACAGGAGTCATGCGGAATTATAAGAAACACTCCTGGTATTTTTGAGCGTGTCCGCCAGTCTATGATTAGGCGCATAAACGCATGCATTGAAGTTGACGGTGGCCATTTCCAGCAGCTGCTCTGACATATCAATTTCAATAATGGTCCTTTTCTGAACTTAATTTTATTCCTAGGGAATTTATGTTACTTTGCTCTAGTATTTGATAATAAAGTTATTCACTATTGAAAATGTCCAAAATTATTTTGCCATAATTAACTTTGTGCAATATATATTCAACCTGAGTTATGGTAAAAAATGTATGGGAGCTCCATAACATTACATTTTCTCTACACGAGCAGAAAATAGCTATTTGTGTAATGAGAACAAAATGACGTATTGCGTCACGCGCTAATCTTTGGAGAGTGGCAATGACACTTCGAGAAATGAATTATTTTATATCATGCGCACTATTGAATGGATTGTACTTGTTCAATTTGAACTAATTTGGATCGATTATTGTCGAAAATTTCGAAGTAAACTCCAAAAACTCCTAAAAAATGTATTTTGACCACCCTGTACTTCGAAAACCAAGCCGCTTGGGACATGTTTATATGAACTTTTCATCTTGAAACCTTTCAATCACCCTTCAAGTTTGTTAGACTATTTGCTTCTCAAATTTCTTTATGTTATGCGTTACTGGAAAATGTTTGCGTTAATATTTTCATTGTAACTCCTGAACCGTACAAGTAAATGAAAAACATCAAGAGAGCAAAAAGATGGTGTATCGTGCGTACTATTGAATGGATTGTACTTGCCTAATTTGAACTGATTATTGTAGAAAATGTCGAAGTTAACTCTAAAAAATCTTGAAAAAAATGTATATTTATCACCCTGTATCTCGAAAACCAAGCCGTTTGGGACATATGTTTATATGAACATTTCGTCCTGAAAACCTTCAAAGAATCACCTCCCGAAGTTTGTCAACGTACTTAATTAACACCCTGTATATTGTAATACAACGTGCTTATTTTCCCTTTTGCAATATTCCACCTTCACCACTGAATAGGTTATTCTACTACTTGTATAATTATTGTACTATGTGGTGGACGTGACGGGCCGTGGTGAGCATACACTTCCCAAGCATAAGGTCGTGGGTTTGATTCCCAGCATGGTCACTGGTCTCGTGCATGGAATCACACACGTTAAAAGGTATCGGCTATGTCTTCCCTATCTCGCACGAGTATCTCGAGAATTTCTGAGAGTTGCGGTAGGGGTGCAAATGGTTGACGGAAATAACAATTTCAACAACAACAATATATAATATTCAAAATATTCCACAGTGAATTGTTTTGAATATCGCACATGATTTGTGTCGAACGAATGTTTTTATGGAAATGCATCAATGAAATTATTCCCAAATCTAACTGCTTCAAAGAAATCATCAGCAAAGGCCACCATTTTCGATGGACTCTGCATATTTTGTGAATCTACATAATAAAATTTCATCTTAAACGATCGAGTTTATCATCTAGTTATCCGAAATTCCATGCATTTTGATATATCATCAATCAAGTCGGATGCGGCTTCACGAGAAATAGAACGTCTTATTTAATATATCAGTCCGATTCAGGAAATGCTAATATCATCAATTTGAATTGAGTTCTGAATCCTTTCAAAAATCTGGAAAGAATTGAAATTCCACAGCTCAATTTTTAGAAAAAACTTGAAAACTTGCTGGCTTTGGACTCACCCTGTATATCGTGGGTATGTTCAATAAGTTAGTATTATAATCTATAGTGGATTTGTATCAACCATATGAAAGAACCATGAAAAGTACTTGATTTGTTTTTTTTTAATTTAAATTTAACTTCTGCAACTTGTATAATCTTAACTGTTGAATTTCGAGCTATGCTGCAATAGAGACATTTGATCAACATCACGAAATCTACAATATACTGTGAGCACGTAAAGGTTGGAACAAATTCTTAAAAGTTCGATACGGCCATTAAGGAAAAAAGCTCGGACACGTCAATTTTCTTTTTCAGTTGCGAATTTTTCAGTAGCCTCAGATTTTTGATGACGACATCGCTGTTCACTGGATGAATGTATCATTTCACGTAGTTTTTTGCATCCAAATATTTTGATTGGCTTCTCTCGCTGCCAAGGCGGCGGTATCAACGTTTTATAAAAGATGGGGGTTGCGACACCTTGTTTAAAAGGTCCTCCAGTTCTCTTCTTTCTTGTGAATTGTGAGAGTTATGAGCAATTGTATTGTGTTTTCAAGAACTATCAAAGGAACGATGAAGGTAATAACTCTGGTGGAAGTTCAAATCTATATTTAACTTTACATCGTTTTCATCAAATTTTTCCCCACCGAACCATTTTTTATCTGATACTTCTTTTTCAGTAACAAAAAGCTACTTACTGATGAAAAATGGATTGAATAATTCAATCTTCCGCCTAAACCTTTATAAAAAAATAGGTATTTTTGTCGGCATTTATCCAACAGAAAATAACTTCTTCCCTCTACGACCATAGTAGTTGTTGGATTCATAACATACTACTTCATAACAATGAAAGAAGTATTGAAAAAAATTTAGATGAATTTTTGGTTTTTCTCAGTCAGTTCGACTTTGATTTCGACTATGTAGTGCTAACACAGACAAGAAGAATCTTAGATACCAGCATATTTAGCACACCCTAATATAAAGTACTATACAATGAAGGCTTTCTGAACCAAAACGATGGTACAATTATTTTCATCAAATCAGATATCTATGAATCACATGAATTAATTCCATTCAATGATTCTCTTTTGATTAAACTAAAAAGTCGGTTAAATAAGGAAATTATACTCGTATACAAATTATACAGATCCCCTTAACTAAACATGTTGATCAGTTCAACAATAATCTACAAGCATATTTAGAGTCAAACGGAAGAACAATCTGAATATAACATAATTGTTGGAGACATTAATGTTAACATTCTTGAAAAGAACAACAACAAGTTGAAAGACTATTTGACCACATTATCTGAATACGGATACAAATCAATGATTAGTGAACCAACACGTAATCTATCATGCCTGGATCATATTTTTGTAAAGACAACCCAAAATTTGGAAAATTTTATACCTGTTGTAATTCCAACAGATATAACAGATCACCGTACAATATTAGTTCAAATAATTACCTCAAAAAGTGGTACACAGAAAGATAATAAAAGACAATTTGAAGAGAAAGTTAAAGATTTTATTGAAAAAATCAGAAACATCGATTGGCAATGACAACATCGATGAATCTACAGATAAATTGGTGAATACAATTCAAAATGTATTGAAAGAGTGTACAATTCACATACCAATCAAGGGAAATGAAAAAAGCGTAAGAAGTAGATTACAAGATTCTTGATAAAGTTGATTCACAAAAAAAATAGCATGTACCTACCTGGAATCTGAAAAATATCCAATGATACGCAATTTCATAAAAAATAGGTACTTGATTGACAAACTGATACAAAAAACAAAACAAGAATATTACCGAAATAAAATAAACCAAAACTATGATGACGCTGAGTTCTTTGGAAAACCATTAATGAAATGTACAATAAGAAGGAAAGATTAGAAAGAGTTAAAGATGAGAATGGTCACATTTTAACTGATCTTACAAAAATAGTTGACATATTTAATAAAATGTATATTCAAACTGGCAAAAATCTTTCACAAAAAATAACCAGAACTTTAAACCATGTATTCAAAGAAAATATAAACAACAATTCCATTTTTCTGTCGCCTACTAACCATAAGGAAGTTGTAAATGTCATACATGACCTTAAAAACTGTAAAGCTCCAGTTTTTGATAACCTGAGAGCTGAAACGCTGAAGTTAGTGCCAGAATATATGGCCCAACCAATTGTATTTATATTCAACAAAACGATAGAAATGGGGCACTTTCCATCTTGTTTGAAATTATCAATCGTCATCCCTAGCTACAAAAACGACAGCCGAGAGGAGGTAGCGAACTATCGACCAGTATCGCTTATAACAAATTTAAGTAAGATCTTTGATAAACTTCTAAAAAGCAGATTAAACTCTTTTTTCACAAAACATAAATTGATCTCGGATTCACAGTTTGGATTCCAAAACGGAAAAAGTATGCAAGACGCACTGACTGACCTTACGAAACACATATACAAAGCCCTTGATAAAAGTAAACCCGCAGTAGGTATATTTAAAGACTTAACAAAGGCGTTTGATACTGTGAGTCATTCCATACTATTATCTGTTCTGGAAAATAACGGATTTAGAGGGAAAGCGCCTAATCTGAAAATTTTTTGACAGTTCTAACAACCATTCAAATTTGGTCATTTTGTGTCACATGAAACAATTTCACCCAATCATGTCAACATTACCCTGATAATTGCATTCAGTGCAATTATCAATCACTATGACAACACGATTGAGTTTGACAACTTCATTCCAAATAAATTTCAAAATGTCACGTTTTGGCAATGCGAATGTTCAAAGTATAAATGCGCTAATCAAAGAAAACATTCCTAGAAATACAACCTACAGTCACAAATATATTTGGGGAATATTTATGGAATTTTGCTGCGAACGAGAATATGAATTAAATGAACACAGAAGCTTAGAAGAATTGGCGTTGATACTGAAAGATTGGGCGGTCAATATGAGAAAGAAAGACGGGACCGAATTTAAAGAAACAACGGTGAAGACAATGTGGAACGTTTCGTGCAAACTTTTGCAAGAAAAGTACTATAATGACTATAATATTATGATTGACCCATTTAACAGTATAGTATTTAAACCAGCCCGAGATGCCCGCGATGCAATCAGGAAGAAACTACAAGCAGATCCGTGTAAACGTAAGTCCAGTTCAGTTTCGTTAAATTTGTCTGAAGTTAACGAAATAATATTGCTATGGGATGAAAATACTCCTGAAGGTCTTATGCGTAAATTTTACCATATTGCTGCTGTAGAATTAGCGTGGCGAGGAGGAGAGGCAGTTGCTTGTCTGATGGACTTTTTTCAAATCGAGAGAAATAACGATGACTCTCCTACAAATCGCATTGAATACAATCCGGTGTTCAGTAAAACGTGCCAAGGTGGTTCTAAAAGCTGTACAAGTAGTAAATGGTTGGTTTCCAATAGTGAAAGACAAAGCTGCCCTGTACGTCTTTTTCATAAACTGATATCAAAACGAGGCGACAATATTACCTCACCACGATTGTTCTTGAAACCAAATCGATTCTGGAAAAATGAAACTGACAAATGGTACGATAATGTACCTGTTGGGAGAAATAAAATAAATGGATGGACTAAATCTGCTGCTGAGGCAATTGGCTTGAATGTAAAGGACAGAAAGATAACAAATCACTCTTATAGATCAACTGCTGTTAGCGAATTGGCAAAAAGTGGTGTAGAAGAACAACAATTGCTGAAAATTACTGGTCATAGCCATCAAAATTCTATAAAACCATACTTAAATCTCGATCAAGTACACCATAACAAGATCATAAATATTATCCGTGGTAATAGATCTTCTATAGTAGAGAACAGCAACGAATCTAATGTTAAGTTGAATTTTAATAATTGTACTTTCACTAACTGTACTTTTTATAAATAAATAAATGTTTCGTTTTGTTGTGTTATAAATTTTTTTGTCAAAAAATTTTCCGCCGAATATCCCTCGGACATTGACAAATGCCTCAAAATTTTATGACAAATTTCTCAAGCTCGTCGCTTGGTAACAGCCCTCAGCCTTCGGCTTCGGGATGTTACCAAGGAACGAGCTTTCGATTGTCATAAAATTATCTCGTCTATTATCAATGTCCTAGGGATATTACTACTGATAACATCCTACCTGAGAAACTGATAACAAGTCGTTGAAATAAGAAATGTTGTGAGGTAGCCAAAGCAGATAGAGTGCGGTGTGCCTCAGGGGACGGTATTGGGACCGATTTTATTCTGTATATATGTTAACGGATTATTTTCAATCGAAAGCGCTGGCAGAATAATTAGTATTGCTGATGACACTGTCGTGCTTTAAATGAGAGAAAACTGGTCCGCAGTAAAACAAAATGCTGAAATCGATTTGGAATTAATCAAAGGCGGGTTCGATTACAGAGAATTGTCTCTCAATGTGGAGAAAATGTACTTCCTTCTATTCTCTAATTACCATTCTTTCCTTTCAAACTTCAATAATCTCACAACTCAGAATCAATTGCAAATAAAATCTAAAGTATTTATAAAATATCTTGGGGTCATGATCGATTCCCATATGAGATGGAATTATCATATTGATTATACCGTAAAAAAATTGAGATGCATCCTGCACAAGTTTTGATAATTCTGAAACATATTCGACTTAAAACATAAAAAAACAATTAATCACAGTCTTTTCCAGAGTCATATAACTTATTGTCTGGCAGGTTGGGTTGGTGTTCCGAAAACCTACCTTGAACTACTCGAGGTAATACAAATTATCTTCAATAAAAACCTGAAATACTCAACTGAAACAACACATAAAGAAAAAAACTTCCTTGACATAAGACTACTGCATTATAAGGTTATTATTGTAAACAAATTTCAAGAAAAGAGTATGCTTTTAAAGCCACATCATACTTATAAAACGCGCAATAAGGATCGATATGCAGGCCTATCTGTAGATCAAAGATCATTATTATGAATTTCTAGGACCAAATAAAGCAATCAATAGTTTTCCATATGACGAAAAAACGATCAACTCGTTATTCATACTAAAAAAATATATTTACCAGTATTTATCTGAAACGCCTCGTCAGTCGATCCATGAACTAATGGACAATAAAAAATAAAAAAAATAAAGAATAATCGAATCAAAGCCAAAGTATAAAAATAATTATTATTTGTAATCATTGTTTCATATCTACATGGAAATATGTAAATACGATATTTAAATAAGTAATTTATGTAGTTAGTATCGAGGTTAGTATATTGAGTAGGTATATGTGAATAATTTTTAACCCCCTTCCCACTTTTATTGAATCTATATCCAACCACATACAAGAAAGCCCATTTACCATTACAACGGTGAGATGTTCTTTTAAAAATGGAATTTAATTTCTTCCATATTTTTTTTCTCGGATTTTTAACCACAGTTGTTCTAATACGACATTAAACACCCGTTATTCACGGGAGTGCAAGAAGTTAGATCACACCCCGAACATAAATTATTTATACGTTTTTGATCATAAGCATAATATAAACAGTTACAAAGACAGTCAATAACAAGACTGTCAGTCAATAACAAGACTGTGAAAATATCAATGAATTATAAGTCTTTCGGCATTTCAAATATTTCAGAGATATGAGATATCACTAAGGTTGAAACAGTGTTGGGATCATTTCTATTGGTCATTACTTTGTATTGCAAATGAATCTAAGAAATGTTATTCACTTTTCAAAATTCTAATCACTGCTCAATGCTCCCGAGCATTTTACTATTGAGAGTGCTCAATGCTTTAGAGTCGCAAGCACTTTCTTTGAGGGCTTAGTGATTAGTGCTCGCAAGTGGAATAAAACAGAGTTGGGCTTTCAAACATAAACTGAATATTGATGTGATCAATGATTTGGTTCACAATTGTACGATTAAGATATTATTCTCAAATTCATGAGTTATGATATAGTTCAGAAGACTCCAGTGAAATGTAAATGAACTTTGATCCACTTATGATTTGATGTCATCCTCATTCATACTTTTTCTTCAATGTAACACAAACCGCCATGATTCATTTTAAATTAAACCAAATTAATGATGTCTGATCTATTTACCAGCACCAAAGACCACAAAGTATCTTTCAACCTGAGTTGTTACTCTTAACACAAAGGCACATCTGTTCTTTGGAATCGATCCCTAAATGCCAACTATTAGCATTGGTTTCTTTTCTTTTGTAAACGTCTCTCCGAGTGGTAGACATTATAATAGCAGTCTTGTCACTTCTTGCCACCGAAGAAATAATGTTGAATCCATAGAAATTCACCTCTGCTGACAACATAATTTACGGTTTGCATTATATACTAGGTGACTGAATTTAAACGTTCCGGCTGTGTCAATTTCATAGCAAAGTGGAATTAATGCCGCGGACTTCAATCCATTATATGATAATGGTTTCAGCAATTTTACTATGGGGAAATCGGGTGAAAATTTATCGTTATCTTCTTCAATTTTCACACATTGTTATCACGGTGGAATTCAATTATTATTCAATTGTAGTAACACAAGTGTGAATTTTCAATAAAGATGCCTATATCACAGTGCCCAGCATCATCATGTCTATATGGTGTTTCTAAAATTGCGACTTCTGAGGCGCTGAAACAAAATAGAAATGATTGTGACTTTCCAGATAATTACTTTTTATTTTATCTCCCTCTTGACATCTGCAATTGAACGTGATAAAAAGGCGTACTCAAATCATCGCTTGCAACAGAGTGCTAATATTTTGAAATAATAATAATAATGGATTTTTTTTTTGGAAAATATATAAAAAAGCAGTCTTCTATGATTCCTTCCAAATGAAATAAACCAGTTTTTTGATAACTCAATCCCCAAACTTGATCATAATGACATGAGAAAATTAACAATTTTCTATTGAAAATCAGCTGACAAAATGACAAATGACAAAAAATTTGGTTTTTTGCAGGTTTGGATAACTAACAAATTTACCTAATATTACTTTGTTGTTCATTTTTATTACCATTCCTTCATACAATAGTCTGTTTTTCAGGCTTGTTGAAAACTCATATTAAACCAATTCCCAAATTGAATAATGATCAGAGTCGCAAACATCTTCGACATATTAGCATTCTACTGGTGTTATCAAATATTTTAGGAACAGTAATTGACTCACAATTGAGAATATACATTTAGAACCAAACATCATTCTACCCGATCAGAATTCCGGTCTGGTCACACCTGTTGTACTGCACTTTTGAATGTTACTGATGATATTTTGACTGCCAGTGACAGAAAAGCAGCAACCATCCCTTCTAGACTAATTTAGAGCATTCGACACGATCAATCATTCATATATATATATATATATATATATATATATATATATATATATATATATATATATATATATATATATATATATATATATATATATATATATATATATAAATAAGGATGGATATAGCGAGGAGCAATATATGAAAATATAAGTAAAAAACTTATTGGGTATAACCCTCAAAATGTTCTGCAACCGTAGACACGTGTTTCGAGGTTAAGCTCTCATTAGTACGGTAAAATCAAGTGCGAAGATGTACAACACTTGGATGTAAAAATAAAAACAAAGGAAGTCAACAACAGGAAGCCAACCACACATTTGTGGCTTTGGTTAGAAGACCTTGTGCTTACAAGGCAACAACTAACGTCGCCACGGAGGCAGCTATAGCTACCAGCGTGACAATCCTACCCAGGAAAATACAAATAAGGATGGATATAGCGAGGGGCAATATATGAAAATATAAGTAAAAAACTTATTGGGTATAACCCTCAAAATGTTCTGCAACCGTAGACACGTGTTTCGAGCTTAAGCTCTCATCAGTACGGTATATATATGTATATATATATATATATATATATATATATGTTCGGAAAGGTTTCCGCGGTCAGAAATATGTACATTACTAAGTTCATGGGTTGAACCGCGTTGAGAGTTTATAACTCGACGTTTCGGCTCCTGCTTTGGAGCCATTTTCAAGAGTGTGACTGCGAGGCCTCTATCTGCCTACTCCTCGAGTCGTGGTCTTGAGAGATATCAAGGTCTCAACCTTAGAAATCGAGACACCAGCTCCGCATTAGCTCTTCATTTCATCCAAACGGGTCACCCCATAGATTTCGAGAAAACGAAAACCATCGCCCCAGTACGTTCAAGAACTTCTCGTTTTATCAGAGAAGCCATCGAAATCGAAAAACGGCCTGATTGCCTGAACATTAAAGATGATAGCCGTAAATTGAACCCCATTTGGAAGCCCCTTCTTCCAACCGTAATTACCAGGCCACGTGAAACTCATCCGCAATCAATTATTATCCCATTAACTCCAACTACACAGCAGGCACCAGCAGACAAGACAAACGAGAAAACCCGTAAGACCCGCCCACCTCCAGGTAGCCAACCACCTATAAATACTACAGTGCAACCAACATCGGATCGTCTTTTGAGATCAAGGAGTAGGCAGGTTGAGACCTTGATATCTCTCAAGACCACGACTCGAGGAGTAGGCAGATAGAGGCCTCGCAGTCACACTCTTGAAAATGGCTCCAAAGCAGGAGCCGAAACGTCGAGTTATAAACTCTCAACGCGGTTCAACCCATGAACTTAGTAATGTATATATATATATATAGATATATATATATATATATATATATATATATATATTTTATAAGTCACTATTAAATCGCCATAAACAACATATGAAAGATTGGTATTTTGCCAATGATGTCCAGATATACTATTCATCTCGGCCTGATAATGTGCTTGAGAATGAATGAAGATTTAACTATGCTGAATGAAATATCCTCGAATCACTCACGAAGAAATATTTCCTTATGATTTTTGGCTCATCTGCTGTCAAACATACAAATGAAAATCTGATACATATCAAAATCGATGATGTTTCTATTCCTAAGCAAGAAGTAGCTAAAAACCTGGGTGTTATGTTAGATAGGCTTAGGTTCAAAAAACACATTTCCAACTCTATGAAGAAAGCATTTTGTCAGCACAAATTGATTCATAGTTGTAGTAACATCTGTAGTAGAAATTGTGATGTTCTCCACGATTCTGGTTTGGATCATAATGATATAGGGTAAGGAGAATTTGAAAAATTCAAAATAACTGCTTACGGCTTATCCATGGGATACGAAGAGGCCAAAGAGTGTCTCACAAACTAGCTGAGAGATGTTTCGCCTATAATATATGTAAAATCTTCACTACACTACAAGATAATTGAAAAATATAAAGACAACGAGATACAAAGAAATTACGGAATACTTTACGTCAAATGGACATTGTAGTTACAAAAATAAGGGTGATATCCCTGATAACTTAAATTTTCCTGACCATATTTATAATTCCTTCATCGATTCAGTCAACCAAATTGCCAAAATACCCTCTGACCAAGTTATCAGTTATTATAACTCAAACAAGTTCAATGATAAAATCTCATTTCATTTAGAACCTGTCAGCATCAATCAGGTAGAGACCATTCTTCGTAACATGAAGTCAAATGCAGTAGGGAGAGACGGCATATCTCTGAAAATGCTTATGTTGTGTACCCCTTATTTAACACCCATATTAACTTTCATTCTGAACAAATGCATAGAAACCGGAACTTATCCTAATAACTGGAAAAAATCAATGGTGATATCCATCAATAAAATTAATAAACCTGGAAGCTATAATGACCTGAGACCTATAAATATATTACCAACAATCTCAAAATTACTTGAAAAGGCAGTATCTGAGCAAACTTATACTTTCGTTAATAATAGTAAAATTGTACCTGACACTCAGTCTGGTTTCAGGCAGAACTATAGCACTACAAGTGCCCTCCTTAAAATCACGGACGACATATTGGTCGCAAATGATAAAAATGAATTATCCATTCTGCTTTCGCTTGATTACAGTAAGGCGTTCGACACCACGAATCACACCCTGCTACATTCTAAACTTCAATACTACGGATTTTATCAAATAGCTTTATCTTTCTTTCAGTCATTTTTATGTAATCGAACACAATATGTCTCGTTGAAAAATGTTACATCCAATGAGTTAACATACTACTATTCTAGCTCCTCTGCTCTTCATCATTTATTCCTCAGATTTTCCTAAAACACTTCAAACTTTTAGATATCACAGCTATGCAGATGACACAAATTTTTCAGCCAAACTCGATAATCTCCCATCTGCAGAAAATGTGCTGAATAAAGATATCAAAGAAATTCTGAAAATATCATTGTTTGAAAATAAATCCAAATAAATCAACACTTATTATATTCGGAAGTAGCAAAGATCGTCTCGAAGTTATTATTAATTTATCAATTTTCGTGAATGATATAAAACTGGAATTCTGTGAAAAAATTAAATGTCTTGGTTTAACGATAGATCATAATCTCTTTAATTTCTGGATCTTATGGTATACTGAAAAAATTATACCCCCATAAACATTACCTTAGTCAAAATCTAAAAATGAATCTTTGTGATACACTTATTCTGTCCCTTTTCAATTACTGCGATGTAGTATACGGCCTTTGTCTTGACCTGGTTACTGCCACTAGAATTCAGAAGGTTCAAAATGCCTATATACCTACGTTTCATATTTTTGTTGAAATATAGAGATCATGTATCTAACTATATAAATGAATTAAAATGGCTCAAAATGATAAACCGCTGGAAACATCATCTTATGTGTTTCCTTCATAAACTTTCGAGAAAGCAATGCCCTAAATACCTTCGATCAAAAATCAAACCACGTCATTATTTTCACGCTAGAAACCTTCGACACATAGATCTTCTTACTATTCCCCGACACTCCTCTGCATATGTATTAACGATCCTTCTCTTGCAATGCTGTAGCTGAATATAACTCCTATCAGAGTGTACTGAAATATTTTTCGCTATCAGCGTTCAAATATAAAACAAAAGCTATCCTGCTAGGTGAACAATGATCACACCTGGCCTAACATTATCTCAAATGTCATATTATTTCTATATCATTAGGCACTAATCTTTTATAGATTTAAGTTAGTTTTAAGGTAAATGTATAAATATAGTCATGTGTTACTCACATAGATACGAATGTATTTTGGTTGAGTGGAAGAATAGCGAAAGCTAAACTCCGCCAAAAATAAATAAAGACCATTTATTATTATTATTATATTCACTATGAAACTACAATAAACGCTTCGACTTGAGCAGGTTCCTGAATACTTGTGAAATTGATATTACTTGTATTTTTATGTTGTGAAATTACTTGAAACTTGTGAAATGACAATGTAAAAATCATATGTGTGAATGTATCCACTAACTATGCAAACGTGTTATCGAATTGAATTATGGAAGTGATTCAATATGGTGAATTTACATTATAATAATTTCTTGTATAATCACATCAATAGAGAATTTCTCATGGCACAATTACAATTCAAATTCCAATGATAATGTGAGTTCACGTGATATTGTGAAATAACCTTGAAGCCTGTGATTATGGATTGTTAATTCAAAATAATGCATTACAATTCATCTGTAAATATACATAGATATTGCATTAATTGCATTGTTGTGAATTCACGTTGGGTTTGTATGAACAAGGTGTATTTACATCCCCGTGTTTTGCGTTTCTTGCCAAAAGGCAACAAATGCTTAACGATTCTGAAAACGAATTGCTCTAATTTAAAATTTGATATTCATATTGTTTTCAAATGGTACATTTCTACAATTGAGGCAAGGTTACATGACTGACATTATCTCATTTTTGAGTGGTCATTTTTTGGAACATCATACACCATTTTCAGTCTCACAGAATTGTTTACAAGTACCGTTTAAAGAAGATAATTATTTCATCGAACCTTACTACAACAGGATAAAAATGAGGAAAGTTCTTATCCAAGCTTTATGTTCAATGAAAAGGATGGTTTTGCTAATAAATTTCAGCAAAAACTAAAAATTCACTTATACCTTAAAAAATGATGGAGAAATTAAAACATTCAATAATTTCATGGTTTTTAATTTAACACAAAAATAAATATAAATTCAATACAATTCAAATTTTTTTTAACTATAATAATTATAAAAAGCATGCAGTTCGTATTTTCTAAGCGTTTGCATTCGATACACACAAATATAGTAAACATCGTCCGATAACAGAAGACATTGTATATGATAATATTATGAACTCACTTCAGTTGTACTTTTTCACACACTGATTTCAATGATCACTTGTACACGTTTGGTCTTGTTTGCATTCAGAATCTGAAATGAAAGGAGTTTAACTTTGTATTATGATACTGGGATTAAATCAACCGATTTTCCTGAGTATCGCCCTGGAAAATCTTCCATTCATCCTATTGAAATCACTGCCCAGATAGCACAAGTACGTCCTATGGACGTCTTCATGACGTTCGCTTCGGACATTACAGATGTTTTTATGGCGTCCTTTTTCCGTACGGCGGACGTCCCATGGACATCATATGGACATACGATGTTAAAGAACCAGATGTCCATAGGACGTTCGATTTAAATCCATTTTGAGTCTGAAAAGGACCATTCAGGGACATTTACCGTACGTAGGTAACGTAGGTTCAAAAACGGATTTTCCATGTATGTTTTAATTCTCCCAGATATTATGTGTTAACTATATTATGTGTTTATCGCCATCAAATAAGACTATGTATTACTTCCACACTTTTCTACCGGCAGTATTAAATCAAATATATTCATAACTTTTTGTGACGAGATACTTATAATGAACACATCACTAATCGATGAAAGCTCTAAAAAAATTGTGACAGGGAAAATAAATTGGAAATAAAGATAAAAACGTTCTATATTAATCTGAAAAATAACGGGTTTCTAAACAATGTCATAATAAATTAAATCAAAATCTCACAAAAATAAAAAAATATTCTTCTCTGTATTTCACATCAAGCAGTCTCGTTCTAAAGTCTTTTATTCTGGTCGGCATTCCTACGATCAGTTGCTCTCTCGAGCCACAATTGAATCTATTTTTCTGCTGCTTTATAATTAAGCGGCGACATTTCATAATGTTTTTGGAGGTTATGTTCCATTTCACTTCTCTACACTAGGTATATTATCTATTCTCAATTTCGATATCTTCCTACCTAAAAAATAACGTGACTGCTTGATATCTACAAAAAACACATTCATCAACTACACTATTTTGCACAATTAACTTTACACACTTGCCGAAAGATCCAAAGCCTCTCTTTTCTTGAGAGGATGGATGTTCGACTATATAGATTTTATCATAAACAACCAACTGTTTAGTTACTACGATATGATGTATATCGATCTTCGAATGCCTACAACAGGCGCAGTAAAATATCGCAATACCAAACGTGCAAATTACGAACCAACAAATGACGGACGCTAAATGGTGCTTATCTGAAATCTGAATCAGAAAAGTCAGACTGTCGGAGTCACTCGGGACAGTCGAATGTAGGTACTGTGATGTGATTGATCAAGGGGCAACAACCTGTCAACATCAAAATAAGGCAACTATTTTAAATAATTTTTTTTACAGAAAAATTATTATATTTTAAATTCACATATTTTTTATTTTATAAACTTCGTTCATTCAAACAGATCGGTAAACATCAATTTTAAATAATACACAAATATTATCCAACTTCTAGAAAAATAACTAATGTGGAACCTCTAATGGACGTACCAGAAACGTACATCCTAGGACGTCCAGAAGGTGTCCGTTTTTGGACGTCTTAAAGACTTCCTATTAATAGCTCGGGACATTCGGACCAAAAATGGACATAAACTGGACGTCCCTAAAACGTCCTGTGCTATCTGGGTGTACATTTTAGTATTGACATTGCAAAAGGCACTAATAACAGTTTCTGTGGAAAAGCCGAAACTATATACTGAATATTATTTAGGATAGAATTCTATACTATATCAGTCGTTGAATTTCCGAATATGAAATTATTAGTCCAAGATCCCAGGGCTGTCAGACATTACTTATTTTTAAACGAACAAAATGTGTACGATTGAGTAGTGTTAATATGTACTATGTTCGCATGCCTACCTGATAGCTTGTCCAGATGACCATTCTTCAGATATTAGGGAATCAAGGTACGCAAAAACATTACTCACTTAGTTGAATTGCCAGTCTACAGAATTGTTTCTATAACCTATGGTGGATCAGTGGACAGAGTATCCAGCTACCAACCCGGAGTTCCGAGTCCAAATCTCGTCTGCAAAATTTTTTTTTCTTTTTTTTAAACACAGCAGGCGCATCACAGTAGGGTTAGCCATCTCGGTTGGAAACGGCTTCGACTCTGGGAAGATTTTTGTTCAAAAAGAAATTTAAAAGAAAACAGAATTTTGGTGAATAAAAGATTTTGTTAAGATTTCATTATGAGTAAAATCCCAGGGCCTTAAGACATAACTTATTTTTGACAAGATGAAGACTTAGGTTCTGAGTGGTGTCTCATGTACTTTTAATACCTGCGTGGTTGTAAAGTTCGCTCTGTGACACCTGGGCAGGTTTCTAACTTGAATTTGTATGGCTGATTTTATTATACAGGGTTATTCAAATTCGTTTCTGTACATGGGGATCTCGTAAACGATAAGAGGTAGAGTGTCGGTTATATTGTGGCAAAGTTGCGTATTTTAGAGACCTATTCAATGATGTGGAAAAATCGAATTCAGCTCTTTTGGTTCTGGAGATATACAGGAAAAACCAAAAAATCCCAAATAATTTTTTTGCCTGTATCTTCTTTATTCGCAGTCATATTGAAATTATGTCTACATTTTGCTATTGGCACTTGATGTAGGCTATAAGAATATGTCATCTTTGAATATTTAAATATGGACCTGTATTTTTTGTTGTAGTTTTTGGATCGTCGACGTTCACTTCATACTGAGAAATTTGATTTTATATTTCGGGATGTTTCGGTAATATATTTTTTTTAATTTGGCAAATTATTCACTTCTAAATTACGAAGAAATATGAATTGGTACCTAAAAATGGAAAAAATACTCTCGAATAACACTATGGTACATGGGGAGACGTGGAAGTTGCCTTTCTGTTTTTATTTAACTCGGTCAACCAATTTCCAGGGCCGTAATTTGAAAGGGAATAATTCACTCAATTATAATAAAATATTACTAAAACATCCCGAAACATAAAATTTTGAAATTTAATTTAATTTCTCAGTTTGAAGTGAACGTCGACGATCCAAAACCAACAATAAAAAATACAGGTCCGTATTTAAAAATTCAAAGATGGGGGTGGCCCAAGTCAGATGACACCCTGTATAAAAAATTCATGGACATATTCTGGTAGCTCACATCAAGTGCCAATAGCAAGATGTGAACAGATTTTCAATATGTCTGCAAATAAAGAAGATACAGGCAAAACAATTATTTGAGATTTTTTGGATTTTCCTGTATATCTCCAGAACCAAAAGAGCTGAATTCGATTTTTTCACATCATTGAATAGGTCTCTAAAATACGCAACTTTGCCACAATTTAACCGACACTCTATCTTTTATCGTTCACGAGATCCCCATGTACAGAAACGAATTTGAATAGCCCTGTAAATATATTTTGTAGAATATCACTCTTAAGTAATTTCAAAAGTGTCAGACGCTTTCCATAGACCAGAACTTTTGTCAAACGCTTCAATGCTCCACAAATTACTTCAGAGTGATATTCAACAAATTATACATAAAAATCAGCCACACAAATTTAAGTTTAGTAACTCTTATTTTTAGTTACCTTTCTCACCTGGTACCTGCCCAGGTGTCACAGAGTGAACTCCACAAGCACGCAGGTATTAAAAGTACATGAGACACCACTCAGAACCTAAGTCTTCATCTTTTCAAAAATAAGTTATTTCTGAAGGCCCTGGGATTTTACTCATAAGGAAATCTTTTATTTACCAAAATTCTGTTTATTTTTTAAATTTATTTTTGAACAAAAATCCTCCCAGAGTCGAAGCCGTTTCCAACCGAGATGGCTAACCCTAGTTTGATACGTCTGCTGGGTTTAAAAAAAAAAAGAAAAAAAAAATGTTGCAGACGAGATTTGAACTCGGAGCTACGGGTTGGTAGCTGGATACTCTGTCCACTGATCCACCATGGGTTATAGAAATACTTCTGTAGACTGGCAATTCAACTAAGTGAGTAATGTTTTTGCGTACCTTGATTCCCTAATATCTGAAGAATGGTCATCTGGACAAGGTAGCAGGTAGGCAAGCGAACATAGTACATACTAACAATACTCAATCGTACACATTTCGTTCGTTTAAAAATAAGTAATGTCTGACGGTCCTGGGATCTTGCTCTATATGTCTTTATAGTAAATGGAAAGTTTTTGCCTCATTTATAATTTTTAGCTATATTTTCAAAACTAGCTGAGAAAAATAGCCTAAAATGCAGATAATTGTGGAAGAGCAAATATCTTCTGTAGTTCACTACGGAACCACATTATTATTATTATCATTATTATTATTATTATTATTATTATTATTATTATAATTATTATTATTATTATTATTATTATTATTATTATTATTATTATTATTATTATTATTATTATTATTATTATTATTATTATTATTATTATTATTATTATTATTATTATTATTATTATTATTATTATTATTATTATTATTATTATTATTATTATTATTATTATTATTATTATTATTATTATTATTATTATTATTATTATTATTATTATTATTATTATTATTATTATTATTATTACTATTATTATTATTAGAAACTTTATTCGTTCAATATAATCAATATACATATAAATAATTTGTAGGATTGAACAAAGTAGAAATCGATAAGTGATCTATCACCTGTTTCGATATTTACAAACATGAAGATTTCAATACTACTGTAATATTACAATGTGACATACTTGTTAATGTAAAATCACAGTGTAATATTATTAGCAGTGTAAAATCACAGTGGATGTTTTTATCAATGTTATATTACAATGTGATATTCTTATCTGAATGCATAATTCACAATTCATTGGTAAATCAACAATACATTTCTACAAGTCTTGTAATTTCAGAGGAGAGTGGGTGAATTATTTGAATTTTCGAAATATTGAATCCACATAGTGGACTGTAAAAACACGTGAAAATGTTTAACATACAATATGTTTGAAAAAAAAAATCAAGTATCTGTGATTTCCCACTGCAATTTTACATTTTATATAGCAATTTACAAACTAAAAATATCGCTGACAAATCTTCTGAATTCTACAGGTTATATGTGATTTCACAATATTTATGAGAAACATTTTTTTCACATCGTGCTTATAAAAATCACTTCTTACTGTTGGCAATTACTTTTTACAGTTATGGGATTGTAAACTTTCCAGTCAATATCTACGCAAATTCACGATGTTTCCTCAATATTTTTTTCAGTGTATACACACTTTTTCTATATGTTTGAGATATCAACAATATTTTGTTAACTATTATGAGAAAGCATTCGTTGTATCTATAAAAGTTCTTCGAATGAAAAATTTGCATAAAAATAGACTAACACTACTCCCTTGCCTGAAAGTTGCAATTTAGTCCCTTGATATACGATGAACTGTCAGTTCAATCGGCGAGAAACAATTAACTTCCTCTCTGAAACTTAAAGTGCGACATTATTATTCCCAATCGAGAGGAAAAACTCATATTATCTAAGAGAGACGTGGGACTCGTGAATTCTCACATTAAAAAAATCAATTCGCTGCCCGACACCGAATGAATCCGGGATTTCAGCAGCTCAGCAGCCAAGTGAAAAAATGACAAATGGTGGGTCAGCTCCGCTATAGAGCCATAAACAGTTTCCAGTGGCTCTCTTGACTGAATAATCGCGCGCGGTGGTTTCAGACCAAAGATTATCCATTGGAGATCAGTCACCGTGCCAAATGAGATCTCACGCGTGGTCTGGCATCCACTGTCGTTCGCTCCACGGCGGAACTGCGGACCTGCTGAATAATATATCAAGGCCGGCCGTGGAAGCTGTGAACGCCTTGGGACCGTTAGGATAAGGAATGGACTTTTTGTCCTACTCTCGGTGTGACACTTTTACGGAAGTGCTAGTGGTTTGTATGCAAGGGCCGATTCAAAGTCTATCTATATGAGAAGCATTGGATGTGGTAAAATTCAGAACTGAAGGGTATTCTTCGATTCAATATATTCAATAGATGATTAATATAATTGGATAAGTAGATCAATATCCATTAGATTCCGATGAAATTCTCTCATATCTAGTAGTTAGGAATAGTAGTCAAAAAGCTATTCGTGCTCAGGTTGAGTTGAATCAAAATTAAATACTTTAATCAAGAAAAATTACAGAGTAAAAATACGTAAGTGAATAATCAAGACTGAAGAGTATAAAATAATATAGCAGCGTCGAAGATTAAAACTGCTGACGCATTTCCGATCAACAGCGAGGTTTCTTGGGAGACGTCGAGTTTGCTGACATGGTTACAGAGCAGGAAATATAATTTACGTGGTCTGCTGGAGAAGTCCTTATATAATTCCTCCCTCATCAGAGAGATCCATACGAGGGATTGATGGATTGGCTATTCGTCCACGTCTATATCAGTGGTACTTGTGGGCAGCCGAAGGGGTTGGGATCTCTTTTCCTTTGGCTGCATGATTATGGTTGCCAAAATGAACTAGGCAATATAAAGTGGTATAGTTCATTTGAATGAAGAATCTTGGGGTGAATTTTTCAACTTGATTTGTTGAATTTCCTCCTGTAGCTCATTTACTTGGTCCATGGGTATATCGTGGAGGTTGAGTTCATATAGGTAGCTCAAGCTTGCTCTAGGGGTCTTGACTTCCGGTAGTAGTAGTGGCTGGCCAGGAATGATGTCATCTGTGTTGGCGAATATGTGCCTTGAGGTCTAGAAACTGCAACCAGTTGGCACTTCCACAAGGTAGGCGCGTTTGAAGGTGGCTAGTTCCGTTTTCTGACAGTGGACCTTGACCTTCGTTTCATAGGGAAAAACGGCTATGTAGTGGGCATTACTGATTTGCTGAATGATTTCGTGATCAATCCTAATTCGGACTGGTTCACATGTTGACAGTTCATCGGCTTTCAGTTGAAGGAGTCGAAAGATACGATCGATCTTTTTGAATTGCTGGAATTGATTACCATCTTCGTAAAAATACGTTGGATGTGTATTCTTGCATTTTCTATCCTCGTACTTGAAGAATTTACTTCCCATGGCGCGAGAAAGGGTTTGGAAGGAACAAGAATGGTATTGTTTTTGGTGGGTATTGAGTATAGATGGAAATAAGTGGAAGTTTCACGTAGCATGAAAGGGGAGTGTATCATGAAGACAATTCTATCATTAGAACAATATCATTTTACTTTGAGTATTTCATAGTATTTGTGCAACGATGAGAAGTGACTTTCAAACATCAAGTCTTCAGATGGGTAACTTTTCAATAGTACTTGTATAATATATTCAAAATCTTCGATTTTCATAATACTGTAGTGAATTTTTTCTAAAGTTATACTGCGTTTTACAAATTGCTTATCATTTCCGTTAAAATGTTAAATAGGTACGGCACTGATTTGATCTCTAGCATTCGTGGCTGTGATATAGCCCTTGAAATCGAACACCAATTTCTTCAATTCTGAATTGAGTTCGTTAATTTTGTCGGTAATTTATATTTCATTTGGTTTAATCATAGATAGAGATTTATTGTAATTATCCATTATTCTGCTATTCAAATAAATTTGCTTGTTCAGATTCACTACTATGATTTTCTGATTTTCATTTTTACTCTCTATGGCACTATAGTATCTTTTTCCGTCCTCTACATCAATCAAGTTTACCTGAGAGGTCTCTTTCTATTTTTAAGTTGAGTGGAGAAAATTGAATTTTCCTTTAGCCTGGTTAAGTTGAAATAAAATATTGTTTTGAATGGTTTTGAGTTCTTCGTCAAAAAGTTTGTTTATATCATGGATTGTTTTTTGAATAGTTTGGAATTGATTGCTGATTTGTACGACTTTTCGTACAGCTTTTCGTCATCTGATTTCACGTCCTCCAAGATGTTATTACAAAGAATAATTTTGAATGCGGAGATTTTGATGTGTTACTCAGGATTTCGCAAAATCGATGAAAATATTCTCGTCTGTCCAATTTAACTAAGAACATTTTTCTTGTTGTAGAAAATTCTTTGAAGATATTTGTGATATCTGTCTCAAAATTATTCAGGGTAATTTGAATTTCCACTCTTGTTTTATTTTCGATTATTCGTTTTATTTTTGGGACTGTTGGCGAATGTACCATCTTCAGAGATAACTGGTTCTGAAAGTTGATAATGGGCGTTTCTGAAGTCGAAGCTTCATATACGGGGTATTCTCGACTAGTGTGGACGGTTTCTGTGTAATCAATTTCGTAAGTTTCAATGTCTTTGTCGATTTCGGTATTAGTGTCGTTAAGATTTTGGGATTTATCGATAGTTTATGATCTTGATTCATTTTCTTCATCCGAGTGGTGATTAACTAAAGTCAATGGAGGTTTTACTTTTTCATTAGTATCAATTTCATAGCCTCGAGCAAAGATTTAGGATCATTAGTGCGTACCATGATGCTATAGGGATTTTTTAATCCAGCTAAAAATACTTGTAAAGCTTGTTGATTATACATTTGTTGCCTAAACTTTCGATTATTTATATCAATTTCATTAATAGCTGAATAATTAGATATAGTGTTCAAAATTTTTCGAACTTTATCATGAAATTGGTAAGGGCTTTCGTTATTACACTGCCTTAGATTGTTCAAGTCTAGTGACAAACAATTTTCGTTTCGAGGATCACAAAAATTTATAGTGAGTTCTTTCTTTATTTCGTTAATGGTGCTTGAACAGCTGATATTCACAACTTCATAACTACATTTTGAAAATTATCCTTATTGGTTTTGTAATAAAAGTGTTTTACAATAATATATATACAGGGTGTTAATTAAGTACGTTGACAAACTTCGGGAGGTGATTCTTTGAAGGTTTTCAGGACGAAAAGTTCATATAAACATATGTCCCAAACGGCTTGGTTTTCGAGATACAGGGCGATAAAAATACATTTTTTTCAAGATTTTTTAGAGTTAACTTCGACATTTTCGACAATAATCAGTTCAAATTAGGCAAGTACAATCCATTCAATAGGGCGCACGATACAAAATAATGCATTTCTTAAATAATTCACAGGGTCCTCCTTTTTTCAGAGTCAAGCTTTGTTCAACCCTTCAGAATTTTTTTTTCAGCTGCCACTGACATATTATGAGAAAGGAATAATCAATGTTGTTTCTTTTAACATCTTTTTGATATCTTGCATTTTTTCATTTACTTGTACGGTTCAGGGGCTATAATGAAAATATTAATTTAAACATTTTCCAGTGTGGCATAACATTAGAAAATTGTAAATTGATGGAAATATTTTTTCAGAATTAGAAAAATCTACGATGAATAAAAATTATACAATAAAAAATATAAAGACAAGCTTTTATACAAATGCACTGAAAATGAAAAAATAATTTGTTTCATTTTTTGTAGGTTATTCTGTGAGTATCAAAATCTTTCTGTACAAGATTACCTAGATCAAACAATGAAATGAATTATTTTTTCCTTTTCAGTGTATTGTATAAAAACTTTAAAATGTTTTCTTTTTATAATTTTCATTTTTAACATTTTAGTTTATTTTTTATGTGAAACTGAAAATCTCCAACCCAAAAACCATCACATACCAATTTTGAACAGAATCGGATCATAATCACAAAACTCGTCCGCCATATTGGAGCCGCCATTTTGTTTTTAAACAAACATTTTTTTAATGCATTGTCACCGGAATTACGGAAACCTGCCAATTTTCAAATTAATCGGAGTATTAGAAGTGGGTCAAATTCAACTTTTATTAAATTGTTTGTTAGTTAGTTACAAGTGAAGCTAAATAAAAGCTTGTTATTGTAAAGATGTGATTTCTTTTTGTGATATCTAACAGAAAACTACTATCTCCCCGTCACTGCGGTACGCTGGATATTAAACTAGATCTGACAGATATTGGGAAAACCTTAACTTTCAACCTGAAGATTCTGATGGAAAAATGTGCATTTTCATTGAGATATTTGATTAAAAATGTTTTTACCCATCAGTCTTGATAGAGAACTCATACAAATTTTTTGTTATTTTAAAAAAAGATATTTTTTAGTTTTCAATTGAACGTTTCCTTTTCAACATAAAAAACTTCCGAAAGGTAATCCTGTAATGGAATATAGTTAATAGGGTTTATCTAATAGTCGCAGATCATTACACATTTGATTTTCATTTATGAATCTCTGGTCATAACTCCGAAAAACTAAATCAAACAAATTTTTGTTTCCGTACGGAGTACATTATTTTATCAGAAATTTCGGTTTGTTTTTTCTTCTGCAGTAAGGCAGAAATTTTGTAATCAATTTGAATTCATAAAAATAGCAAAGTGGGCTTTGATATTAATTCATTTATTTAAATATCAACAACTTGACAGTTATCGAAAGTTGAGAAACTGTCTCATTGTTAATTCTTCATTAGTGCAAGCTATAAAGCAGATTCATTCGATATTCTTTTGAATAAAATGGTTGAATATACAAATTCAGAAATGGCAGACATGCACTTAATGTATGGAATGGCTGATGGTAACGCTCGTGCCGCCAGACGAATGTATGTAGAAAGATTTCCACAACGTCATATTCCCAGCACACAAATGTTCATCAATATTCACTCCCGTCTTTGTGAAACGGGTACTTTCAAGAGGTCTGCTGTTCTCATAGGAAGACCCAGGAGAGTTAGAACAGTTCAGATAGAAGAAGCTGTACTTAACGAAATTGAGCAGCATCCAGACACCAGTACAAGACAAATTGCGGCACAGTTTAACGTAACCCATGTATTGGTATGGCAAATTTTAAAAGAGCAACAACTTTATCCCTATCACATACAGCGTATTCAAGCTCTTCTGCCAAGGGATTTTCCAAAGAGATTAACTTTTTGCACTTGGATTCGAAATAAATTGTTGGAAAATCCATGGGTTTTATCTCAAGTGTTATTCACCGATGAGGCATGCTTTTCCCGTAAAGCCATTAATAATTTCCACAACAATCATATGTGGGCTGATGAAAACCCACACGCCGTGATTGAAAACCATTTTCAAGAGACGTTTTCTGTGAATGTTTGGGTTGGAATTGTTGGGAATTTCCTTATCGGGCCACATTTTCTGCCTCATAGACTCAATGGTGACCATTATCGACATTTTCTTGAATTCATCCTACCTGGACTCCTAGAAGAGATCCCACTGAGGGAAAGAATTGGAATTTGGTTTATGCATGATGGTGCTCCAGTACACTTCAGATTGGTTGCACGCCAATATTTAGATGAGAATTATTCTGATCGGTGGATTGGGCGTGGTGGGCCACAACTTTGGCCACCAAGGTCACCCGATATGAATCCACTTGATTTTTTCCTCTGGGGGCACCTTAAATCATTAGTGTACCGAACTCCAGTTCAAAGTGAAGAAGACCTGAGGAATCGCATACAGGAGTCATGCGGAATTATAAGAAACACTCCTGGTATTTTTGAGCGTGTCCGCCAGTCTATGGTTAGGCGCATAAACGCATGCATTGAAGTTGGCGGTGGTCATTTCCAGCAGCTGCTCTGACATATCAATTTCAATAATGGTCCTTTTTTGAACTTAATTTTATTCCTAGGGAATTTATGTTACTTTGCTCTAGTATTTGATAATAAAGTTATTCACTATTGAAAATGTCCAAAATTATTTTGCCATAATTAACTTTGTGCAATACATATTCAACCTGAGTTATGGTAAAAAATGTATGGGAGCTCCATAACATTACATTTTCTCTACACGAGCAGAAAATAGCTATTTGTGTAATGAGAATAAAATGACGTATTGCGTCACGCGCTAATATTTGGAGAGTGGCAATGACACTTCGAGAAATGAATTATTTTATATCATGCGCACTATTGAATGGATTGTACTTGTCCAATTTGAACTAATTTTGATCGATTATTCTCGAAAATTTCGAAGTAAACTCCAAAAACTCCTAAAAAATGTATTTTGATCACCCTGTACTTCGAAAACCAAGCCGCTTGGGACATGTTTATATGAACTTTTCATCTTGAAACCTTTCAAAGAATCACCTTTCAAGTTTGTTAGACTATTTGCTTCTCAAATTTCTTTATGTTATGCGTTACTGGAAAATGTTTGCGTTAATATTTTCATTGTAACTCCTGAACCGTACAAGTAAATGAAAAACATCAGGAGTGCAAAAAGATGTTAAATGAAACAACATTCATTATTCCTTTTTCATAATATGTCAGTGGCGGCGGAAAAAAAAACTCTGAAGGGTTGAACAAAGCTTGACCCTGAAAAAAGGAGGACCATGTGAATTATTTGAGAAATGCATTATTTTGTATCGTGCGTACTAATGGATGGATTGTACTTGCCTAATTTGAACTGGTTATTGTAGAAAATGTCGAAGTTAACTCTAAAAAATCTTGAAAAAAATGTATTTTTATCACCCTGTATCTCGAAAACCAAGCAGTTTGGGACATATGTTTATATGAACATTTCGTCCTGAAAACCTTCAAAGAATCACCTCCCGAAGTTTGTCAACGTACTTAATTAACACCCTGTATATACTTTCCAAGAAAAATTGCAGTTCATTGTCGTCCCCGTCAAAATCTGGGATCGTTTCTGCATGAACTTTAGTGAAATTTGGAAGCGACATTATAACTAGTTCTGTTTTCTTTATCAAACTAATAGTAATAGAGTTCAAACTTTGAGTTAAATTATCTAGTTCTGTATCGATAGTTGAAATATCAAGATGCCCTAGATCTAACTCTAGATTGTCTGCACGATCACAAAAGGTTGAGGATTCACTAGAGGAGTCTGACATGATAAGCAAAAGAGACTTACAGTACGAGTTTCTCCATTGATCTCTGCTCTGCTCTATTGAATCTTAGTATTTGGTTCACCTCGTCTCTGGTCTTGTTCGGTTCTGCACTCCACTTCCAAACTTTCTTCGATAGAGCGATGGAAAATAGGTACTATTTCGGGTAGTTGGTTAACTATTGAAATAGATGAAATTTCCTCGATGTATTTTCCCAACTATCCTACTACGACTGCGCCAATTTTATAACTCAGGTTGAGTTGAACCAAATAAAAAATACTTTATTCAAGAAAAATTACAGAATAAAAATACGTAAGTGAATAATGAGATAAATTTCCGAGCAATAGCGAGGTTTCTTGGGAGACGTCTGATTTTTCTTATATCCAGTAGTTAGGAATAGGAGTTCAACAGCTATTCGTGTTATATAAGAGATAATGAAAATAAAAATGTTTATTGAACTCAGTATGTAGCATTCACGATTGAAGATAAACATAGATGAAGGTAAATAATAGTGAATAGATATGACTAGAGCGCGTAGTACTTGTTTCGTATATATGTATACACACAGATAAAAAAGATTTCTTCAATCAATAATATGCATACTCTTGAATAGAATAATCTTCTGAAAATAATAATAATCATTTGTAATCAATGAATATACTCCCATTTCAAGCTGATTGAGATGTTGCTTCTTTACATAAATTCTCTTGAAATGAATTTGCTTGCAGTGAAAACATTATACTCTTCATCCTAAAAAACATTCACATTAACTTATTGTTAAACATAATCCACTTCACACAAAAATATAATTCCTTGGTATAGATATCACTACCCGTGCCACGCGACACATTCAACCAATGAGCAATCAAAGCCGCTGGCGACACAGCTACCAATGAATACGACTTTCATTTTGACCATTTCATCCAGTTTGACCATTTGGGTTGGAGGTCATGAGGCTATGCGTACCGATATGAATGTTAGTTTTGTGACTAGTGGAAACTGCTTCTATACAATAAAAATGCAATATCGAAAATTTAATTATGTTCATTACGGGCCAGTTGTGATAATGAGAGAAATATATTTTGGTCTTCTACAGTTTTGTGTCTAAAAGCGAGTAGCGTTGTTTGAGTATTCAATCAAACTGCAATATGCGTCACTACTAACTGGTTTTATTGAGAATACAGTTATTAAACTCAAAACTACTCTCAAATAAAACCATTATTTATACCTAAATTGTTCGTAATTGTGAATTTATGCTTTGTTTAATCTATTCAATGTTGCCAAAATAAAAATGGCTTCCATTCTATATTTTATAACCAAGTGCAAAGTGCAGATTTGAACTCGACCTCCAAGTTGATAGAAGAATAGCATTCATTATTGAAATTGCAATGCTCTTGTCTCAACCTACTCCCATGATTCAACAAAAAAAGTGCCCAGTATTGAAGCTAAAATATTCTTGCCTCAACCAACTTAAGAAGCAAGTGTTCACTTGTTTCAAAATATTTTTCTTGTAAGTGGCTAAGAGGATTCCGTCAAAAAATCAAACTAATATTTGGTGGGACCTATTCAATAATACAATCTGTTTGAATCGATGCAAATATGCGTTGATGCAAAAAATCCGTTTTATCAGTGCAGGGAACTGCATCGGTCAACATATGGAGAACTATAGGGAGACCGAATTTAAATATTTGAAAATTCACTATTTTTGATTAGGGCTATATGGCTAAAATATTTTCAAGAATGTGGCACTTTCGGTCCTACCGAAAGTGCACCTAACTTCTTTTTTTGAAATGGGATACCCTGTATATAATCAAAGTTTCAGATTCATCGCATAAATCTGAACATGCCTTATGCACAAATCTAACCATTTTATTAAATAATTTTTATTGAATAATTAAAATTTTAAGTTGAATATTGCGTTTGCAGATCGAAAAATATATTTTTTATTACTGGACATGATCAATTATTTTTTAATATGTATAGATTTATTCGTAGGAGAGGATCCAATTCGATAAAATTTTGATACCATTTCTATACAGAGCGTTCGTCAGAAAATGGTATAGATGCGGTTGAAAACATTTTTTCAAATGAAAACCCCCCAATTTTATATTCCCATTCGATTCGGCATCGAGAATTAGGCTAACTTTGAATGTGGTTATCTAAGCCTACACTCAACAGTTTTCGAAATATTGGAAAATTAACATGTCTCAGTTCCAGAAAATCACGTATGCTTGAGTTTACCTATAATTAGTTGGTCATGGCGCCCGCAGTTCAGTTGAAAACAATCGACTGCCAAGGAAATGTCATTGTTATTAATCATGCCGACTCGTTTGTATTATTTGAATGAAGATTAGGTTAGGTTAGGTTTGAACGTGAGTGGGCCCGTATCAGTCCCTCCACTGCGGCCAATGGCCTATTGTGGCTCACCCTATGGTTATATTTCTCCCAGTATATCCAATCTCTTGACGAAATTGAGGAATGCATTGGGAGAACAATTTACCAGGTTTTCTTGCCTTACTGTCGTTTCGCCAAATATTGAGAATCTGGTTCTGGCCGCTGCAGGGCATGTACACAGAATGTGTTTAGCCGTTTCATCATCCTCCATGCATAGCCGGTACTCTGCATCTTGTGCAAGTCCGATTTTATGCATGTGATGTTTGAGTTTGCAGTGGCCAGTAAGCAAACCCACTATAACTCTGAGATGCGCTCTGCTGAGTTCTAGCAGTTTGTCAGAGTCCTGTTTTTTCCTTGTACAAGCAATAAATGCTTTGGAATGGGCTAGGCCCGGTAGACTACGCCAGTACTCGAGTCTTTTATTGTCTGCCCAAGCTGTTATGACATTCTTGGCAGTGCTATATGCTAAACCGATTACCGGTTCTGGTCCAGTGAACGTTGTTTCGGCCCCCCCTTTTGCAAGGGCGTCCGCTATTTCGTTTCCTTCTAGAATGAAGATTACTTCAATCATTGTTTATATAGAAGTAAGATAGTCAATGCCTGTATAATTGGTGTTGGACGCAAACACGAGTGTCATCTAGCGTGATTAGTTACAAACATGAATATTTGACGTCATTTTAATGCAGGTTCCTTCAAAAACTCCTGATTTTAATGCTGTCCCATTGTTTCAATCAAGTTACGACATGACTTGGAGGCCAGATCACTGAAGTTACGACATGACTTGGATGCGAGCTCACTATCGCCATCTACATGTCGCATCCATTTTGATCCAATTATAATCCCATAAGGTTGACTAACTATCTTCTATATAAACAATGCTTCAATGTATTCAATATCTATGGCGAATGTTATAGGTTATATCAAGAACATGTGATATATTTTCTATTCCGTATCCGCAGAAGCAGAATCCATCACAAAACACTGTTAAACGAATAATAGAAAACTTAAAAAACTTTGAATCTGTCATAGCAAATGCAGAGAAACAAGCCAATTATTGATGATTAATAAGATATTACTGAAATTGCTATTTTGGGATATTTTGCCGCATATCCAACAATATCTTTGAGACAAGATGCAAGAGAATCAGGATTGTCAAGAAACTCAGTACACCTAATACTGCGTAAACATGAATTTCCCCTTTTTGAGTTCTCCATAGTTCAGCACCTGAAAGTAACAGATTTTCCACAAAAACTGAGATTTTGTGAATTAATTTTAACTTGGTTGCAAGAGAACGAAATATTTTTGGATAATATCACAAGAACAGTCGAAGCTAAATTTACAAAGAATGGTGTCTTCAACCGACATAACTGCCCTTATTGGAGTGAGTCATATTAATATATATTCAGGGAAATGAATTTTCAAGAGACTTGGCAATTCAATGTTTATTGTGCGATAAGAAGTGATTGCTTCGTAGCACTACAAGAAAACTTAAATAGTAAGTAAAAAACAGATGACAATTTCGAAACTAGAATAGGAAGTTATGTACCATGGAAGATTGTATGTTTCCATTTCAGAATCTCAGACCCGATTCATTACGAAAAGCGACACATCAAGGATCATTAGTAAGATGTGAAAAATGTCTGGAAGTTGAAGGGCAATTCGAACATTTACTGACCAAATAATTTTTGTAAATCTCTCAATATCGTTCTCTTTCATTCAATTTGTTTTAGAATTCATTCATCTACATTTTTGTTTCAGACGAAATGTTTATAAAGTTTTCTGTAATTGTTTAACACTGTTTTGTGAGGACTTCTGCTTCTGGGGATACCGAATAGCAAATATATCATATGTTCTTGAAATAAGCCTATATTCGACATAAATAATGAAGAGATTTGAGTAATCTTCATTCGAATAATTCAAACGAGCCGGCATGATCAATAACAATGATATTTCCATGACAGTTAATTGTTTCCAACGCAACTACGGGCGCCATGGCCAGCTAAGAATGAGTAAACTCAAGAATACTTGATATTCTGGAACTGAGACATGTCAATTCGCCAATATTTTTAAAACTGTTGAGTGTAGTCATAGATAACCATATTTACAGTTAGCTTCATTTTTGATGCCCAGCAATCGAATGAGAATATAAAATTAGGGGGTTTCCATTCCATTTCCATTCCACTTACGAGTAAATCGATACACAAACAAAAATAAACGATCATGTCCAGAAATTAAAAAAAAATCGTTCAGCAACCGCAATTTTCAACTTAAAATTTGAAATATTTCGAAAACATGAATCATGAAACATGTTCAGAATTATGCGAAAAATATAAAACTTTGATAATAAACAGAGAGTCCGATTTGAAAAAACGAAGTGGGATCCACTTCCGGTAGGAACAACCAGAAGTTTCATCATTCTTGAAAATATTCCAGCCGGATAGCTCTTATCAACAATAGCGAACTTCCAATTATTTTTATTTGACCCACTTATAGAAAATGTACAATTCTACGGCAAAAATTACGGAAGTTATGGTTGTGTTTCCATATAAGAAGTCGGACAAATTTGGATTTATCACTGATTTCTTTTCAGGAACAAAGTGTTTCCGTATAATTCCTGATTAGGAATCCGAAGATATTTTCAACAGATTTTTTCTTCTATTATAATTTTCCTGAAATGTCGATGGTTGCATCGCTGCTGGCGTACTGTGTACATGACTGACCCCTTCTAGATATTTTGCTGATTATTCATGTGTTTATCAATTTTGCAAATTTCACAATTCAGAAATAACGGAAGTTACGGTGGTATTAGAGGGTTATTGATCCTTTAATAAATTTTTCCTTAATTTAACATAAATCAATATGTCTTTTACAATTTTAATTTATTAGAGAGCTATTGCAAACTGAAATAATTTACTTAATTACGAGAATATTTAACCACTTTGTGCCTAATATATCATAATCGATACAAACTTAATTCAATGTCGAATAAAAATAAGAATCATGCGGAAAAGTAGCGACATCTGTCATTCAGGTCTGGAAACAGTTAATTGATGTCGGGAGACGGTTTTATGTTATTATAGATAACTATATACTACTGAAAAGTGCATCAACTGTTCTACGTACCGCCGAAAACACGTTCATTCTTGTCTTCAGTGATTTCGGAATATTTATCTGGACAATCATTCAGTGAAACACTTCAAAAAAATTTATAGATCATCGGAACATATCCCTCAATGGTAAGTAATGTATATTTTGTTGACTTTCACGTAGAAAAATAAGTTTTCGACTAATAAATGTGAAATATCAGAATTGATACTCTAGGCATCACATCCCCAAAAACACGTTTCAGACAAAATTATGTTGTTTCTGTTCTATATACTTTTCTTGACTATGATTGTTATAAATTCTATCATGTACTGTGCCGGTGTTATCAACTTTACAAAAAAAAAAATATATCAAAATTGATATATCCGGCACATGTTGAATAGATTATTCATATCAGAATTGATACACTAGGCATTTCAATCATTTCATCACAAACGTATTGTGTTAAATTTTCAGATGGAAAGGCATATGGAACAGAGGAAAAAACAAAATACCCTTCAAGTGGCTGTGCCACCTCCAGAGAATAGCGAAGATGAGTATTTAGCTGATAGTGATGACCAAAATGAAGATGAAGAATACGTCATTTCAGAAAATGATATTTCTAGCTCTGATGAGATGGATAATATACCATTAGCTCGTTTAGTAGCCGCAACCTCAGTAAAGAAGAACTCGGTTTTGCTTCCTGAATGGAACATTGTTCGGAATTCTCCAAGAGACACGCCTGTGTTCGAAATTCCACAGGTTTATTGTGAAGAGGCCTTGATTCCTTTAGATTATTTCCACAATTTTTTTGATGAAGAGTTGCTGAATCATATTGTGGATCAGTCAAATTTATATGCACTTCAGAATAATCCTAATAAACCATTACGGCTCTCCTTATCAGAATTGGAACAATTAATTGGTGTCACCATGTACATGTCCATTTTTGATCTTCATAGAACAAGGAACTATTGGAATAATAAATTTCGATTACCTATTATTGCTGACATTATGAGCCGTGATAGATACGAAGAAATTCGAAAATATCTTCATTTCAATAATAATGAAGAGATGCCAGACCAAAATGACGTAGACCGTGATCGTCTGTTCAAAATAAGGCCACTTTATGAAAAACTGAAATCAAAATGCAAAATCATGCCACACCAGGGCCAAATGTTCTGTGTTGATGAACAGATTGTTCCTTTCAAAGGACGTTCAGGTCGGAAATGTTACAACCCCAAAAAACCGCATAAATGGGGTTACAAAATTTTTGCTCTTTGTGATATAAATGGGACCATTTACAATTTCGATTTTCACGAGGGCAAAATCGAACCAAAACCAGGACATAGAGATATAGGCCAGAGTTCAAATATTGTCCTTCAGTTAGCAGATATCATTCCTGAAAACAAAAATTACCTATTGTATTTTGATCATTGGTTCTCTTCGCCGTTACTGTTTGTTGAATTGCAAAAACGTGGTATCGGAGCAATAGGAACGGTCAGAATCAATCGCTTTCCAGGATGTTATTTCAGTTTTGATAGTTCAATGAAAAAGAAGGGTAGAGTTACGTTCGAGGAGAAGGAAGCAATAATAGAAGGTGTTACTATCAGAGCTATCAAATGGTTTGACAATAGGGGCGTAAACCTAGCTACATCGTTTTCCAGTGCGGAACCAGTCATGATGACTGAAAGGTAGGATAGAAAACAGAAAAAAAAATTGTTATTCAGAAGCCTCTTGCAGTTGATATTTATAATAAATTCATGGGCGGAGTTGACCTGTTAGATGGTCAAATTGCATATTATAATCGGATATAGTTCTGCATAAATTGCTGCTGCAGCAGTAGCACTACGTCCACATTCACCATAAATGTAGTGCATATGCGCATATTCTCGGGGAGTATAACATATATGCGGCATGACAAAGAAATAAATCCTACTGAATGAAACTACAACAGAAGTCACAAGTTGTTCAAGCAAAAGTTTTTAATTTTCGGCAAGGATTCGTCTCTTAAAAAAGTTTGCACTCATTTGGTTACACCCTGTATATCTGTCGGTGTCTGAAACTTTGTTGGAATCTGGATATTGGACAATTGCGACATTTATCACAAGAATTTGTATCAATCAGTGCCACGTCGGATAATCGACATTTCATTGCAATAATTTTATTAGGGCTGATTACATGAAAAGGTAATTTTATTGACATACTATTTAATGCTACCAAGTATTCTATTCATTATTATCAATGATTATTTCCACATTGTATCTTGATAAATTCTGAATAAAATAATTTTTGGGCGTAAGTATAAAAGTTGATCAAATAAATAAATGTTTTGGAACCTTTGGTGTGAATACAATTCAAGAAAAAAACAAAATACCCATACACCAAAACTACGTCACAATATTAAAATCTTAAAAGCCTACTTTTAGCTCCTGAAGATGATAACCTTGTTAGCGAAATGTGCGTCGAGTGTGATTGTTACGTAGGTTTGGTGTTTGGGTAGTTTCCTTTTTTTCTTGAATAAAAGTTGATGGAAGCCTAGATTAAAACCACGCCTAATTCAATGGAAATCACTTCTTCCAAAAATAATTATAGTTTGTTTCATATCATGGTAGAGACTGGACAAAATGAGCATTCTTTTGAAATGAAGGCACACTTCCAATTGGTTATGTTTCTTTCAGATAATAATGTCAAACTTTTTTTAAAAAAATTGATGATACTCAAATCTTCAGCAACAAATATATTTGGATTCGTCCCAATTTGTATACATGGCACTCAAAAATCCAAGGTTAGGTAGCGATTTTTCAGAAATTCTTAAAATGCCCATTATCTCGAAAACGGTGATATTTTTACTGAGGTGAAATTCCGATATTCTGAACAGTCATGACCTGGTCTATCACCAGTTCCAATATTGTACAAGGTTTACCGGACACCCTGTATATTTGAGCACAATTTTAAATAATGTTGACCAATGATGTTATGAGATGGTGATTGGGATAAATAGATGAAAATATTTTAAATTTGACGTACTTGTCACAGTAAAGTGTAACTGAAAGCATCTAGAAAGATGGTTGTTGCAATAGCACCATTACGAAACAGAATTAAAAATCACGATACAGGATACTTCAATTGAAGTTTCTTGTAATTAAGTAAACTTATTTCAGTCTGCAATAACTCTCTTTTTCCTTGTGCAGTGAGACATCCTCTATATGAGACTGATTAATACAAGTGGTAGATCCGGAATTGATGCAACCACATGAACTTAATAGAAATTGACCTTACACCACTCGTTTTGAGTGTTTTGGAGAACAACATATTTTGGAACTTTTCCCTATCCTGTAGGAAGGATTAGGATTAGTGGTCTGTCCTAATGGTCAAATGTGAAGCAGGAGAAGCTATCAGCTTCATGTTTCAGCAGTAATTAATAACGATCGCCGATGTCGAACGGCTGTCAAATCCAGAAATACGCTGTTCATTAAAATTTAGGTGCAGTCTGGCAGTCTGGAAATAAGCCCACCCTCTCCATGACCTTTTACGATCTTAAACCGAAGAGGTTATTCGAGATAATGGTTGATTCAATATGTAAACTGAAACATTAACGGGCGAGGATAGAGTGTCAATCTACAACGTTGAACCAACATCAAATATAGATTTATCTCATCAAATGTGTGAAATGATAACAAAAACTGTTATAGGTACTTATAGGCGGTCATCTTTGAAATTTTTGTAGTTTCTTGGATATGATAGATAAATATGTATATACTAACCGATGGAAAATAAATTCAGTGTTATCACCGGAAGTATAATGGCATGTTGATATATTTTGATGTAGTGCGAGAGAAAATGTCTTCAGTTTTCAGAATTAAAAATTGTTTCAAACTTTAAATTCCTCTAATATTTGATTAAGAAACGGGATACTAAACAAGACAGCCCATGAAAAGGAAACGTCTATGTCGACATGTTTGTTGACAATTGTAGAGGAACAATCAGACAGGACCCATTTAACCCATCATACAATAAAAGAAGTTCATTTCACATATCGTTGTAATGAAACAACATACTTATATACCTAGAAAGCACTTTACCAAATAATATCGGCAACGTCACTTCCATGCAGTGGCGGTTTAACCAGGGGTCTTTTGGGCAGTGCCTAAAAAGTTTTTAGGTAGTAGTTAGTCAATTTTTGAAAAAAGGAAGAGTTGACAAAGAATTAGAAAATTAAATTAGCACAACAAACGAAAATTGGATGAAAGTGCTACAAAGAAAGTTTCTCATGAACAAATTGGCTAAAAACATAATGGCAATTATTTGGGTTTGTTTAGAGCTATTATTGGAATATGATCCATTTTTGAAAGAACAGTTAAATAGAAGAGCAAATTCAGGAGAGGGAAAACTTCCTATTTAACGAAGGATATATGTCACGAATTGTTGAACATTATGTCGAATCATGTCACTAATAAAATTTTGAAACACATTAAAGCGAATAAGAACTATTCGATGAGTGTTGATTCAACGCCTGACATGACACACCAATATCAACCCACAATAATTTTGAGATACTGTGATGATAAAGGATGTCATGTTGAAAGGTTTTTGTGCTTTCATGAAAATACTGGGCATGGTGCAAAGGGACTTGAGGAGACTGTTATCAATGTATTAAAATTCAAAAACTGCAGAGGCCAGACTTATGAGAATGCCAGTAATATGAATAGCAAGTATTCTAGATTGCAATCACGTATTATATCGCACAATGCTTTAGCTCTATTCGTACCGTGTGCTGCTCACTCTTTGAATACAGTTGTTCAAAATGCAGCGGATTGTTGTTTGGAAGCAACCTCATTACTTATGATTGTTCAAGCCATTTACACTTTTTTTTCGGCATCTACGCATGTTGTCAAAAGCAGTGAAGGGAACTTCAGAGTCAAAAACAACTCTATTACCTAAAAGAGTTAACACAATACGTTGGTCATCCCGTTTTGACTCCATAAAAGCGCAAAAACATAGTAACATTTTGGTAAAAATATGTTTGGATGAAATAGCAGCAGATATGAGTGAGATAAATGTAATTAGGGTTGAAGCAGCATCTCTATCAGAAAAGCTTTAATAACTGGAAAATTGCATAATTTGAGAATTTTGGTCGGATATTTTACATAGAGTTAACGAAGTCAATAAATCTGTAAAAAATATGGATTTAGGTACAACATCACATCTATTGACATCATTTGCTGAATATTTTTATTTTACCCGCGAAAGATTTGAACATTACGAGGCATTAGGAAAGTCATTGACTGGGAATGGCAATAATTTTGAGAAAAGTATTTTCAAAAAAAGGTTGCAATTAGAAGAAAACAATTCTGAGACAAGTTTTAGTCAAAGACAAATGTTTTATTTTAATAATAAACAATCTGAAATCAGAAATTATTCGTCGTTCTTCCACCTACAAATCTTGTTCAGAAGCATTAGACTTTCTGTTCAAGATCTAGTCAAAAGAGGATAATAATTCGATCATATTCGCAACTGATCTACAAAAAAACTATATTGAAGATCTGGACTAATTTTTTCCTGACGAATGTGTTCACCTGAAATGAACTTTCAATTTCTCTTCCGGAGATGAGGGCAAAAACTCCATTGAAATTACTCCAGGATCTGCACGAGAATAAATTAATATATTTTTTTCCCAACGTAAATATTTGTTTTTGAATGATTTTCTCCATAATTGTCACGAATGCCAGTAGTGAACGGTACATTTCCACTTCAGAAAGAGTTGAGACCTACTTGTGAAATTCAATTGCACATCAAGAAAATGTAAACTCTTAAGCAAATTTATCTATTAATCAAGACCTTCTCGATGAAATTGATGAACTTGCTTCTATCAAGGCAAGACATTTTTTTTAAATAGTTCTGTTCCTAGTTATGTACCTATTATCAGTTTGATTCGATGTTCCTTTTTATATTCTGATTCTAAATTTATTTTCTTTTTCTACATTTATTTTGGTTATATATTATTTAACCAAAGAATTATGCTTTTTAATTTGTTCGTCGAAATTCCATCTTTAATTATATAGGTAAGTATTTTTATGTAATTTTGTTATTTTGTTCAATGAAGATTTCTTGAAAGAATGTTTAATTATAAAAAAAAAATTAAAGCACCTTCAAGTTAGGAGTATTATTGAGTTCGAAGGGCGGTCCCTCAGAAGTAGCTCCAGGATGCAAATTACCTTGAGTCGGCACTGCTTCCTTGACCTAACTGTGATTAGTCAATGCGGTGAGCTCAGTCGGTGGATATCTAGATTTTGTTAGGTGTAAGAATGGTGTGAATTTTGTATTAGAAGTATTGAATAATTATTGACTAAGGTAAGAATCGTGTAACTATTTACTCTGTTACTGAAACAAATTATAATATTTTTTTTATAAAAAGTAACATTCACTTTTGTGGTAAATTTACAACATCAAGAAAATGCGTTATTTTTGCACATGAGTAAATGAAATAGGGATGAAATACCCCTGACTAATGACGAATAGACTGAATATGCTAGATATTCCCAAATTATTTCAACCAAATGTGGTGTATCCTTTTGTTTCACCAAGAAAAAGGATTGTTTTCGAAGTTTTCATCAATAGTAATTCCCAATATTCGGTTATATTTTATATGTTCAGATGCATGATGATGTAAATTTACAACAGTATATTATTTTTAAATTGAATTGTTTAAATTTGTGTTAGGACTCAATATATTTTTTTAAACATTGGTAACACCTTTTTTAAACTATTGCTTATCCAGTGGAGCAATCAGATTTTTTTACAACAGTTTCTGATACATTTTTTGGATATTTGGCGACAAGATAAATTCTAAGAAGTCCTAGAAATTTTGAATTTCATGTCGAATGTATTGTACTGAAGGAAAACTATTGATATTATTCAATTGACAAAAAAACACTTTTGAATCGGATGATAAATCATAATTTTAGAGGGGTGAACTGCTTTCAAATGGGTCACTTTGTATATACCTACCGTTTTCTGTTGTATGTGAAGATTTCTCAGGATTATATGACAATTACATTCTATATCGTAGGATAAATTCTGGAATTTAGTTTTTGTGAATGTGAATTGTTGGTTTCCTGCTTTTCATTAGGCAAAAGTGAACATGCTGCATTGTTGAAATACCTCAACCAAAGCGTTTCCGGATATCTAGCCACCTGTGAACAAACAGCTATTAGCTGGAATGTAGGTAGGAATCAATAGTCTTGCACTTGTGGAATGTAAATCATCCCTGACGCATCTGTACCGGAAGGTATCATTCCCCTAGTTTGTAAAATCGAGGAAACACATGTTAATGTCATTCAGTCATCTCATTATTGAAATACCGGGTGCTCGCGGAAAGTGGCTTTCCCCTATAACTTTCTTGTTTTTGAAGGTAACGGAATAAAATATGGGGGATATATAAAATTTTGGATTGACGTGGCCTTTACTTGATGGAAATTCATAGTATATGACACAAAGGTAAACACGATTAAATTTCCACAGATTTATTGTCTTCGCGACATGTTTCGATACACTGTATCTTTTTCAAGCGAATGTTATACATTTATACAATGTTATACATCTCGTGGATGCACTGGCACGCGCTTTGGAATTTGAGGCGGTGAAGCAATCCTGCAGAAGCCAAAGTAAAGTCCGAGTTATTGAAGAAGACCCACAGGAGCCTGCTAACCTGGAAGCTGCCATAAGAAAGATCGTGAAGGAAATGTTGCCTGAGAGAAGACTAGTGAGATGCCGGAACTGTAGGAAACTTGGACACGTGCGTAGTCAATGTCAAATAAGATTTTCACATATAATATTGGTTGAACAATTATGACGAAATTCGATAAATTAAAATAATAATAATAATGATACCAATGAATGTCTTTATTTTTGTCAACCAGATAAATATAATATACATTTTTAAGAAATATGAGCACAACACTCCAGGTTGAAAGAAATACACCAAGGATCAGGTATCAGCACAATCTGTGGTTGCAGGTAGCACTGTATCTGTTTTTGATCTTCATATTGTCTCCATTACATCTTGAATAAATATTGTAATTCCATATCGATTCGAGGGATAAACTCTTTTTTGTATGTCCAAGTTTGATAGCATATTGGTTGAATATTATTTCACCAATATACAATTCAACCAATATTGGGTCAATATTGTTTCGAAAATGTTTACTAATATTGATAAAACAATATCGTCTACATATTGTATGCAACATCTAGAATGAATACTACAATCTGTAGAGGGTTCATACAGAGTGCAATGCCTGGTGTTAATAGATTTAATACAACTGAATAACAGCAAGATTGTAAAAATTTTACATATTCAGAAATAACAAGTAATGAATTGACTATCAACTATCAAAATTTTTGTTCTTAAAATATCTTTTCATGGTCCAGGAAGTTGACCAAATTGGGTATTCCACTAATAGGACAGAAACTATCTTGCTCCAAATCCTAATTTTCCTTTCATATAGTTTCTAGGGATGAACAATATTGCATACACAAGTTTGATAGTATAGTAGTTGAATATGGTTTGACGAATATCCAACGAATATTCAACCAATCTGTTTAAATATTCTAAGGCCAATATTACTTTTATATTTATATTGTATTATATTTTACCAATCTTATTCTAGTAATATTTGGCCAATGTCGCGAAATGCTTACATTTATAGTTTGCTAATATTCACATACATGCCCGGATTAGCAGCTATTTACGCCCTAGGCCAGAGTTCTAAATTTCTCCCCCTTCCTGGAGGCATATTTAACTGTAAACCTCGTTCTAGAGCTTCTTTGGGGTTATTTGAGCTATTGAAACATTTTTATTTTTAGTCCTTTTGAATACATTTTTAACTGTTTTCCAAGAAAATAATTTGTATCAATCCGCAATAACAGTGGTTAAAATTTCAAAATGTATGAAAAGCAAATATTGACTAAAAAAACATGTTAAATAATAAAACACTCACACTGTTTAATAAACAGCACTGTATACAGCGTGATTTACGTAGGCCGTGCATTAGAAGTTTTTCAACTTGCAGTTGGACTAGAGACTTGAAATTCAGTATGCTGTCATAATTGATCATGTGCGTTCTATCTCAAATGTTTTTAGTCCTACAACTATACAGGGTATGCCATAAGTCGGTAGCAACTTTCTTATTTTGAATTTTGAAACCTAATTTTTTGTCATGGTTCGATTGGCCTTCTGATTATGACTTCAGAAAACCTCAGTTGTGTCTTATCTATTACAGTTTTTGAGATATGTCTATTTTTCTTTAAAAAATTACCGCTGTAGTAGTTTACGAAAACACGTGTAGCCTGCAAACCGTTCAAAATTAGGAAACAAAATTTAAAGAGCAGCTAGGTGGTAGTCCAGGCTAACACCCGATGTCCCATCGACGGTCCCATTTTGTACCATATGGCGCAGGCGATTTTCGGATGTCGCATTATAAAATTGTCAAAAACTCATATTTTTCAAATGGCACCTACCATTTTTTTCTTAACCATTCAAAAGAAAATTGAATTTTAGGATGAGTTATTTCAGCTTTCCCTATACCCAAGTTCAACCTCTATCGGGTTATTCAATTAAAATCAAGAAATGTGTTAAATGGTAATCCTCGAGATGCTAGAGCTTTTATCACCACTACAACTCTTCGCAATAACATTTGCCAGTAGCTAATTTCTCGATATCTCTATCATTTTAGTTAGTTGGGAATTAACCTTGCCTAGTTTCCTCATCTCTCTTTTAAAGTGATGGTGTTGTTTTATGTGAAAGGGAGTTTTCATGTTCTTTGAGCCTTGATGTAACGTTTTTACAGTCACTAAAACCATTTTTCACAAAATATGATTCCGATTGTGTTTCCGAATAAAAAAGACGGCAAGGACCACAAAAAACTGCACATTCAGTTTCAGAGTACACAAGCCGTCTTGGTTTTTCCCATTTGCTAAATATCTATAAAAATGAGTACTTAAAAAACTTCAAAAACGGTTACCATAATCCTTCTTTTCCTTTGAAAAATTAGCTTCTTTATTTTGAATGAACTCATGTTGGGATACGTAACCACGTAGTTCATTATTCACAACTAAGTTTGCTGGATCGGGATCGACGGGATCAAAACTAAATGTTTCAGGTTCACGTTATAAACTCTGTTGAATTGGAGTTGGATTTTCAATGCTTTTGGAGGGGCTCTCAGTGTCTTCCTTGGGTTCAGATTCAAATTTTGTGTCTCGTTCCGATTCTGTTCCTGAAGTAAAAGACTGCATCATATGAACAGTGGTGAGTAAGGTTATTCTGGACTTTCATTGTCTAAAAAAGAACAAAGAAAAATTCAATTAAAAATTGCAGAGAATTGAATTTTTCTCTGTTCTTTTTTAGACAATGAAAGTCCAGAATAACCTTACTCAAAGTGAAACATTGTCAACCACTTTCAAATAAACGATGAACAGTGGTGCTAGGACTAGTACTAGAAGTACTGCAGTCTAAAAATAAGCAGTCATCTGTTTTGGTTTGGTTATTTTCGTCTTCTTTTGACAGCCAATTTTTTATTGTCCCAAAGTATTTCTTGTTCTCTAATTTTGGAGAGATGGCGGCAGTGATCGGCTTCGTCGGGTGAGTCACCCGGTGCTCGGACGCTCGCTATGCGGATTTTCCCGTATCCTGCGCTGCGCCCCCCGCAAGCGTGCGCCCTAGGCCATGGCCTAGGTTGGCCTTATGGGTAATCCGGGCCTGTTCACATAATATTGTACCAATATTATCCCAAAACGAGTTGAAATTGTCTCAATATCGCTGTTTTGAGGTCAATATTGCTTCGAGAGTATTTCGCAAATATTACCCAAGTAATATTGGGCTAGTGTTCATGTTTTTCTCTCCAATGATACGACTTGAATCTTTTGCCAATATTGTCACAATTATGTACGTACTAACCTTTAGGTAATTGTTCTAATCTGACTCGCAGTTGCCCATGACGATGTGTTCTCACCCACTCGAAAGGACGGAGCCGTGTACTATCAAGGCACATCGTTCTGATCGGTGATCTTATCGCACGAGATGAGAGTTTCATTTAACAAGTGGAATTATTTATGTAGGATATTGGTACATTGGTGCTCAGTCCCGGCGTCGTATTTATTTTGCTTTCTTGCCATATCCCATCGTTGAGTCCACTTTCCATATTCCCAGGTAGCATATCATATCGGCTGAATATTGGGCCAATATAGAAATATTGAAAATGATAAAATAATATTGGTCCAATATGGGTGAATATTCAAAAAACAATATCATATTAATAATATTGGTTGAATCTGTTCTGAATGTAGATTATCACATGAATTATTGGGTCAATATTGGTTGGATAATTTTTACCATTATCGACAATCCACTATTGTCTACATATTGTTTCAACATCTAGAATAAATATTGCAATCCCAATATTCCAGTCATATCGATTCTAGGGTTGAATATCATTTCAACTATATTCAACAAATTATAATAACTTATATTGAGTCATTATTGGTTTAATGATATTTACCATTATCGTTAAAATATTATCGTCTTCATATCGCTTTCAATATCTAGAATAAATATTGCAATCCCAATATCCCTCCCATATCGTTTCTAGAACTAAAAACTATATTGTATATATGAGTGTGATTGAACATTGGTTGAATATTATTTCGCCAATATTCAACAAATTTTATCAACTAATATTGGTTCAATAATATTTACCGATATCGATAAAACAATACTATTTTTCTACGACCACATAGAAATATGCCCATTTTATGCGCTTTATTGATCAAGAAAGTTGGCCAATTGTAAACACTTTTTCATTTCTACATCACAAACTGTACTGTAATGATCATTTCAGTACAGGCTGTCGTACAGGTATTGCTGAAATATAAAGCCCAAATAGATCAGTCCAGCAAGATTTCGCCCAGGATAATTTAAAAAAATATGTTCACCACTAATAATGTGAATCAAATATAATTCATTATAAATAAAATATAGTCTGTGAAGCAAAAGTATCAATTTTGAATTTTTGACTTCGAATCAAATCCAAATTCTCGATTTTTAATGCTCAATTGAAGCAAGCCATGAATTAGTTGTCAATAATGTCAGAAATCTTTTATCAACAAAGTCACAATACAATGATTCGAAGTTTATCTGAAAATATGGAAGTTTCAAGTGATAGCGTATTGAGTTTGACTCCTTTAGAGATTTTGGAGAATGCCAAACTGGCTTCTTTAAATTTATTTCAAAAAAATCGAAGAAAAAGTATGATATCGCCTACCATTTATTCATGAACTGGAGGAGCTGTATGAAAACATCATCGTTCTCCGAGAGCGTTTTGATGGTATATTTTGTTGAGAAATCAAAACTTTTCAAGCTCACAACGTTATGGACACAATATTCAATGTTACGAACAACTCTCAGCATAAATGATGATGTGGATATTTCCAAATACATTAAATTACGAATTTTCCTGAAAAGACAATCCGATGGATACCGACCAAAAAAATCAAAAATGTTCACTTCTCAGGAAATAAACAACTTTATTAAGGATGCACCGGATGATGAATTCCTAATGACCAAAGTAAGTACATAAGTATAAAAACATAACATTAAAAAAAAATTACATTTAAAACATTAGTTGAATAATTCTTCAAGTGAGCATACTAGTGTCCCTATCAATTTATTGTTTACTAACATATCCGTGGCGCCGTGGTAACGCTTCGGACTACCTAGCAAAATGTCCTTAGTTCAAATCCCATCAAGTTAACTTTTTTTTTAAAATTTATAATTAGATAAATTAATACAATATTTTTTGGCAGGTCGCTTTGATAATAGGAATAATGGGTGCTTGTCGCAGGCATGAATTGCACCAAATGAAAATTGATGATTTGAACGATTTGGGATCTGCTCTTGTTATAAAGATACCAGACACCAAAACAAAAATTGTTCGAAATTTTACGATTACTGGAAAATTTCATTAAATAATAAAAAAATATACCGATCTTCGCCCATTACATGTCAAGGACTCTTTCTTCTTGTTGAATTACCAAAAAGGCAAATGCACCATACAAAATGTTGGAATAAATAAATTTGGAAGCATGGGGAAAAGTATTGCCAAATTCCCGAAACTACCCGATGCTGGTCATTGTTTCCGCAGATCTTCTGCAACAATTCTTGTCGATGCTGGAGGAGACATCACCTCTTTAAAAATATGGTGGCTGGAAATCAACCGCAGTAGCAGAAGAATACATCGATGAATCGATGAAAAATAAGTTCGACGTAGAGAATAGAATAAGGAATGCAATAGAAAATAGAGAAAATTTACCTTCAACTTCTAAGGCTTGGAAAAATCAGGAGAATCTAACTGTGGAATTTGAAAGTGATAAAAATCCAAATATAACTGTCAGTCATTGTGGAAATGTAACATTTAATATTATAAATAATAAATAAACTAATGTTGAATAGTAATATATGATTCGAAATATATAATCGATGTTCTTGTTCATATTTTATAATAACGTCATCATATAATGTGGGGCTTGTTGAAAGTGAAATGTCGCTATGGTCGTAGAAAAAGTAAAGTGTACAACTTGCATGGAAAGCCCATTTCTCACTCGTATGATTTACGGCACTCGCCTTCGGCTCGTACCGTAATTTTCATACTCGTGAGAAATGAGTGTCATTCCATGCTCGTTGCACAATATACTATTCCATATTGTTTCCCACATCTAGAATAAGATGAATTTCAAATATTGGCTGAATATTTAATGAACCATATTAAACCCTAAATCCTAAAATCAAACCTGTATTAAAATCCGCTAGGCAGCACATTATGGGAATCGTCAAAATATTGATGGTCAGTAAGTACATTATTTAAGAGCTTATAGACTAGGTACAAATATGTAGATAAAATGAAAGAAATTTATTAAAACTTGGTTGTAAAATTGTAATGAATACAATATTCAGCTAATGCAAAACTTAACGTCTGAGAGATCTTGAGAATATTAAATATAAAATCTTGGTACACACTAACATTTTAAAATAAATTAAAAACTGTGATGGGTTGAGAGTTATTCAATCAGGTTATCATCCATGAATTCCTGCACTGAATAGTTACTTTGCTGTTTCAAAAATGCTTTAAGATTATGTTTGAGTTGGGTGGTGTTGAAGCAACTATATTCTTTCATGGAACATATTTTGTTGTAGCATTTAATCTTGATATGATTGGGGTTTTCATGTCCAATTGACAGTCTGGAGAATGGCAGTTAAATTTTCTCCTTATTACGAGTGTGGTGATCATGGATATCCTTCCTCGCTAAGAGTGGTTTATTCTCATTTTTTTATATACATAATAACCGAATGAATATATAGGTATGGTAGTATCAATAAGCCCAGGTTAACGAAATGATTTTTACATGATGTTGATCTAGATGATTTCAGCATGCATCGTATGACTTTTTTTTGAGCGCTAAAGAGTTGGCCCGAGTTATGAAGCTTGTCCTCAGAATACAATATTATATATTTTTTTGTTTTTACGAAACTCCCAGGTTTTCGGAGAAAACTCCTCAAAAGCAGAGCTTGTGCGAGCAAGGGAGATCCGGGACCTACAGTTCAAATAAAAGTGGAATCCAAACCACTTCAGCTCAGTGACTCACGACCGGGGAGCGAACCTGGACCTTCTGGGCGGAAGCCAAATGCTCTAACACCTCGACCACTTCGCTGTAATAAATAAATATGAGGGTACATACTGTATGAGTCCAAGGTATAGCAATTTGAGGACTTCAATTGATACCGTATTATGTAAGTTTCTTATCACAAAACAATAAGAACTCAATTTCGCTACTGTTTTATCTATGTGTGTTGCGAAGGTGTTCTGCAACGGGTTCAGTTGGAAAGTTTTATAGGCCACCAAGATTAACAAGCTACCCGAAACTAAACTACTCTGCTGTGAATGTGAAGAAGAGATGTAATGATTAAAAGATATATTAGAAAACACTTCAAAAAAGTATACGACTATTAACAATATGATATCAACAACTCTTGAACTATCGGCGTTCTGGCGCGCTGTCATGGATGCGTTCTGTCAGTCTGAAAGTCCAGTGCTGCCAACTCTAGCTAAAGCCGGGATTAACTAAAGCTGGTGTTACATGTGGTTGTTCCAAGTTAATTTTTGGTCTTGGTAGATCCCTAAAAATTTCGTACAGGCCGAGTTCTACAATAGAACGTTTAATAACACCTAAGAAGAAATATTAAATATTTCGAATACTTGTTTTCAAGGCAGCTTACTGAGTGGATATGGCGACCGAAAAGCAGACCCTGGTGTCAACTTTATCAACTGAAAGACATTTAATAATTCACCAAGGCATATAGAGGGTTTTTTTCCCACAAAATGTTCGTTAATGGAAACCCAAGTTTTGGCCCCAGCAAAATTGCTTGTGGAATTTTTGAAAAAAGCGATAGTGAGAACAATTTTTTTGTTTTTTGGAAATATCTCAAAGATCATTCGAAGAATCGTTTCACAGTCAAAACCTACAAAGTGTACTTTCATACGACCGGATCAGTTCATTTTCCACTGAGAAAATCGGGGAAAACCTCGAAAAATAGACCATTTTTCAAACAATAATGCGGAAACTGATAAATAATGGTATGTGGTCCAACAGTGCGCAATATATTTTCTCTCCGATATGTAGTTTTTGCACTATTGTGTTATAAACAATTAAAGGCACATATATTGCAAGATGAGCCGATTCAAGGGGATTCGTCTCATTCAAATTCTGTATACGGCATCTATAATAATAATAATAATAATAATATTTATTTACCACAAAAATTTATACATAAAATTTCAGTTGAATATTAAAGAATGTAAATAAACACAGAGAAGATCCACAAAGGCTAACCTGCGCGTGGATCACTATGGTTATTCTACAATTTTAAATTTTAGATTGAGTATTGTGCAATTTGTATTCAGATAATAAATTTACGAAACATTGATAAAATATTTGAATGCAATAAAAAAGATAGTAATTAAAAACATACCAAAAATTGTCAAAAATAATAATAAAACATAATCATATACATATTAAAATACTAAAATCTGAAGATCTCGGTAATAATTATTAAAACACAGTCACATACATATTTGACATGCTACATGGAATTAAAATGAGAGAGTCACGGTAATTAATATAATAATAATAATAAAAATAACAATAGTTACACATAAGTAGATACGACGTTAGAACATGGATAGATTTCAATTTGCGTTTTTGAGGTCTATTAAACAGTGTATCTCATTTCTTGATTTCATATTAATCCATTTCTTGGCTTCCTGTTTGAATAGGGATAATGAGTTGAGATTCTTAATTTCGGTTGGAATTTTATTAAAAAGTTTAGGAGCCAGAAAGACATGACATCTTTGTCCAATAGTCTTGGTCATCTTAGGTACATCTAAAGCTTCCTTCTTATATCGGGTGTTGTATATATGATGAACGTGTTTGCTTGATGAAATATATTTTCGTTGGTGTACCAAGAGTGTGAGGAAAAACGTTTGACGTATATCAAAGAACCCTGATTCCCTATAGAGATCATTACTTGAATAGTCACGTTTTTTTCCGAGTATGATTTTTATGAGCCATTTCTGTAGCGTTTCAAGATTTTTCAGATAATTGTTAGTGGCTCCACCCCATGCAATGATTCCATAATTAATGTGTGTTTGGACAAGTGTATAATACATGATTCGAAGATGGTGGATATCAAAAAAGCGTTTCAAATATTTAAATTTACTCAGAAAAAAACGGAGTTTTTTTATTAAATTACAGATGTGAGTATCCCACCTCAGATGACTATCTATTGTGATGCCGAGATATCTAACTGTTCTGTTTTCCATCAGAAGCATAGATTGGTTTTCAATTTTAACTTCAATTTGGTCGAAATTTGGTAGGTTTGGTTCATAACTGGTCAGTGGTAAGTATACTGTTTTTTTAACATTGACTGTCAGAAGTTTACTACTGAAGAACCTGAAGTAGAGATCAATTTCTATAATTTGCTCATTTTGGACTTTCATCTGGGAGGTGAGAAATGTGTTGGAAATGTCACTAAAAGTTGATCCAAATGCTTCAAAGTGCGTCCGCAGTCACCCGAATTCGCACTGAAGTTAATTCGAGTTTAGTTCGGGATAGTTCGGGTGCACTTTGAAGCATTTAGAGTAACTTCCAGTGAAATTTTCAAAACATTTTCCACCTCTCAGGTGAAAATCCAAAATATACAAATTATAGATGTTGGTCTTTAAGTACCGTTTACAGAATTTGAATGAGATGATTTCCCTCAATTTGGCGCATTTAAAAAAATTTACCTCTAAATTGTTTGTAACGCGATTGTGGAAAAACTACAAATTGGATAGAAACCATCTTGCGCACAATTGAACCACATGTTACTGTTTATCAGTTTCCATAATATTGTTCGTCCAGCTTCAGATTTGTGAAAATTATGATTTTTTTCAATGGTCTATTTTTCGAGGATTTCCCGGATTTTCTCAGTGAAAAATGCACCGATCTGGTCGTTCAAAACACCATTTTGTAGGTTTTATGATTCTCTACAAAAGTTTCATCGACTGTTAAACAATTTCTCCAATGATTTTTGAGATATTCATAGTTGCAAAAAAAATTGTAATTTTTTTCACTAATTCATCAAAAGGTTTCATAAAGCGATTTTGCTGGGACGAAAACCGGGATTTTCATTCACGAGCTATCTTATGAAAAGTAGTATAGGCCGTTTGCGACTTTTATTCTGTGTGAATTGAGCCTCTTATTTTTATCTACAGCTTGGTATAATATTCACTTTCAAAAATATATCCAAATGATATTGCACCAATATCGATGAATGTTTAGATGCCATTATTGCTTCAAGAATATTTCACCATTACTATTTTTGAAATGTTCAAACAATATTTGACCAATATCGCAAAATTTTCACAGTTTACTTCGCGACAATATAACGTTTGAATATCGTACCAATATCGTTGAATATTTTGAGGCCAGTAATGCTTCTAGAATATTTCGCCAATATTATTCAAGTAATATTGGACCAATATCGCAGAGTGTTCACATTTTTTTCTCTCCAATATTGCATCTAAAATATTTTGCCAAAATGTTCACAATATTGTACAACTGACTTTATGAACATCCAGTTCATATTTTCAATGAAATCAACATTGTACCAATATTCTACCAATATACGTGTGTTACTTGGATTCTGACAATCTTTCGAATAATTGTCACTCTGTTTGAGATCACAGCATTCATCACTCGACTATGCATTGACCAGAAATTGATAAATTGGATTTCAGCCAAATTGAACCTCCTTCCTCTGTTAATCCACGCTCACACCATCATCGAAACGTAGTTTGTGCCAGTCTGATTCCATAATCCACTCTGCAGCGCGCAGAGTACAAATGATAACGAAACGGTATAACAAGTGACAATTATTCGAACTAATGAACTGGCAGTGCATGAATGCACGTTTGAACTACTGGATATCAAATAACAATTCAGCGCTATACATCATCAATTAGAGGACAAAGCTAAACGATTATTAACTCTGCTGTTGAATGCACTACTCTAGGTATACAGAGAACGTAGATACATTGACATAGGATAATGCCATTTTCCTGGGCGAATGCATGGAATTGACTGTGACTTGATCGGTCGTTATGGAAGTTATAACGTATTCAATACAGGATGACAAATCGACATATCAGTGTAATTGGAGTATTCGAATCAATAGCTATCATGTGGAGACAACATGAAATGAATCCTTCTAGTCTTCAAACAGAGGAATCTATATAACATACTAGTATACCTATTTAAAGGATGTTGGTAACATAAAAAGTATATTTTGGAATCGTTATAGTTATTTACGTTACAAGGCCGGTATGTAGCAAATAAGGAATGAGGTTGAATATTGTAATCCGAGGCGAAGACGAGGATTATAACAACCGAATCCGTTATTTGCATATCGGCCGTGTGTCGTCAAAACTCTTCGTAATCCCGCTAGAAGATTACATTTTGATTCCGAAGAAAGAACAAACTACGTACTTCGCAATTCTACAGAAAAATCCCAACATCGTGTTTTCATCTAAAAAATATCACAACAATTTTATACACAATGTCAGTTTTTTGTGTTCGCGAGTTCGCTTTAACAACGACCATGTATGAAATTGACGAAATTGAGAAACAAAATAATTTTTTTTTTAAACATTGGGCGAATCATGAGCAGCGAGTGTTGATTTACTGCCGAAAATAACTCAAGAGCGATATCAAAAAAAATATGAAAATTTTTAAGAGTGGCGTAAAAGCAAGAATGTAAACGTGGTTGATGAAAATATATTATTAGCCTATACGAAAGGAAAATGGGAGATATATTCTCATAACTCGTTGTGGACCAAAATGATCGAGTAATATCTATCCATAGCTGTAGCGATTTTCCACAGTATAGCGTTTACTTATTCTTGAAGAAGCAAACTTTGAAATTGTTTTATTCGCGATGTTATTTTGTTCACCTTATATATGTTGTGGATATAGGAATTCAACTATTTTATGTATTGTACTGACACTGTCATTAAAAGGTTTTTCTCAAAGTTTCTATTCAGTTCTTGGGCTTGAATTCATCGTTTCTCACGTTGTTTCAATCATTCTTCCGCGAATCCAAATATAAGAAATCGAACTCATAACGAAAAATGGATAAGGTAACGCAGACTTACGCTTCAACCCATACAATAGGTAGGAGTATAGATGGCGGACCAACAACTATTTCATGTATTGTATTGACACTGTCATTAAAAGGTTTTTCTCAAAGTTTCTATTCAGTTCTTGGGCCTGAATTCATCGTTTCTCACGTTGTTTCAATTGGTTATGGGCCCAGATCATTGCTAAGAAAGTAGAAATAGAAGGAGACACAGTCATAATAGAAAAACTACGAAATGCCAAAAATTGGGCGGATTGAAAATTCCAGATTAAGGTGATCCTGATCTTCGAGGTCGTAACAGGAGAAATCCAGAAACCTGTAAACGAAAACAGAGGAGGAGCTTCAGAGCAGCAGGAGAGAGAACGGCACCAGAGAGAGCTGACAAAATGGAACAAATCCGATTCCAAAGCACAGAAAGTTATAGTAACATCAATAGAGAAACAAGTATTACAACACATCATGTGCTGCGAAACATCCAAAGACATGTGGGACAAGTTACACAGAGTATTTGAACAACAATCCGAAGCTAGTCTGCATTTGGTTCAGAAGCAATTCTACAGAACCTGTACCTGAAACCATAATGATGACAAAAGTATTGATGACCCTACCACCAGAGTACAATCATTGCTATAGCGCTTGGGATTCGACACCAGAGGATCAGCAGAATATAAATAATTTAACGTCAAGATTGTTATTGGAAGAGTCGAGGATTTTGATGCAGTTTTCAAAAGAAGATAAGTCAGCATTGGTCATGAGAAAATAACAAAGTAAATCTAATCAGTTTTCTTCCAAGAAAAATTTCGACAACAAATCTCAAAGGAGACCAAAACCTAGAAAAAAGTTTTTACTGTGGCAAATACGGCCATTGGAAAATAGATTGTTTGTTCAGGAAAATATCTGATAAAAGAGTGAATGCAGCTGAATAACAAGATAAACCAGATCTTGATGCATTTGTTGGTGAACTGTTGGCAGTTGCTCCGAATTTTGAGAATTCGGATTATTGGTTCCTGGATTCTGGAGCTAGTGACCATATGTCAGGAATGTTCGAGTGGTTCGACGATTATAAAAGTTTCGATCGTCCCCAACATGTAAGAATAGGAAATGGTGATTATATCGAACCAAAAGGCAGAGGAAACATTCATATTTTGAGTCTTGTGAATGGCAAGTGGGAAAGGAAATTATTGGCTGATGTTTTGTTCGTGCCGAATATCAAAATCAATTCATTTTCAACCGGAGCAGCATTGGATAAAGGTCTAACGATGTCATCTGATCAAAATAAATGTCATTTATTGAAAAATAATGAAATTGTCGCTGTTGGAATACGTCATTCGAAATTATAGCAGCAGAGATGTAATTTTCAAAAAGGAAAACAACCATTCAGGGCCAGTTTCACAGGTCCCTGTTAACCTTCAAATAACTAAGTGAAATTTTAGACGGTGAATGGCATTCTTTAAATGGCGTTTCAAGGTTCACATTCTAATCATCAGTTAATTAACTGGAACCTGTGAAACTGGCCCTCAGAGGCCATGAATGAAGACAATCAGACAATCAGTTGAAACACCAGAAAACAGAAGAGAGAAAGAGCCAATGCATGAATGTTCACAAGAAAATGGAAAAAATTACCCTATCATAGATTCCATATATGTCATACCTGAAAATGACATTTTTGAAAATGATGACAGTACAATAATAATTCCCAATGCTGATGGCACAAACTATCAACTTCGAGATAGATCCTGCCTTGTCCCTCCATCAAAGTACTGTTATTATTTAATGGCAATGTCTTTGGTTGCTAAAGTTTGTGAACCCAGGAATCTGGAAGAAGCTTTGAACTCAGAAATGAGCAGTCAATGGAGAAATGCAATGGATGAAGAAATTAATTCACTTTTGCAGAATGAAACGTGGAAGCTAACACATTTACCCGATAATCGACAGGCTATCGATAATAAATGGGTATATCAGATAAAGAAAAGGCCAGACGGGACTGTGGAAAGATTCAAAGCACGACTGGTCATAAAAGGATATTCACAAAAATATGGTATATACTATGAATGAATTGCTGTAGCTGATGGAATGAAGATGAAACAGTTTGATGTTAAAACTGCCTTCTTGAATGGTAATTTAGAAGAGGTCATATATATATATATATATGGGACAGCCGAAAGGTTATGAAGATGGTTCCAATCGAGATTGCAAGCTTCTCAAAAGTTTATATGGTTTGAAACAGGCCCCTCGAGTGTGGAATGAAAAATTTACCAACTTTTTATTTGCATTCGACTTCAAAGTAACTAAAGCAGATCCATGTGCTTTTGTGAGAAGGAAAGGGAAAATGCTTGTCTTTTTAGCGTTATATATGGACGATGGAATGATTGCTGCTTCAGAAGAGTCTGAAATTGATTTGCTCCTGTCATATTTGACAGAACATTTTTCAATAAAAGTTAAGGTGCATTTAGTCAACATCATTTTAAAATTGTGCTTAAATATATGTGACAAACAAAAGTCGAATCTGTTAAATCAAATGGCACCATTTATACAACAATATTAAGTTTATGCTAAAAACATGTCACTTTGAATATCCCAAATTTATAAGAATCTTACTTTTACGATGGAAATATTATCCGTATTTCACGTGTACCTAAAGTTTCATGTCACAAAATGTACCTATCATTCTTAAATGTATGCCTAAATCTAAAACTCATATAATATAAGGTCTCATACAAAATTACTCTCAAGGTTATGTTTATGTCAGTGCTTGTGCTAAAGTTACGTTTATGTTGAATGAATGCACCTTTATTTGAAATACTTTATTGGTCTTGAGCTGAACTACAACAACGATGGTTCAGTACTCCTCAATCAAACTGGCTATACGATGAGAATTTTGGAAAAATTTTGTATGGAGAATTTTAAAGCAGTTGGTGTTCCAGTGTGTCTCGACTCAATTTTCAAATCGAGTGAAAGTGAAGAGAAATTTCCATACCGAGAAGCAGTAGGAAGCTTGATTTAGTTAGCTGTTGCAACGAGACCAGACATATCGTACGCAGTGAATTCAGCTAGTCAATTTATGGAAAACCCCTCTAGAACTCACTGGATTTCGGTGAAAAGAATTATGAGGTATCTGAAAGGAACAACTGAAAGAGGAATTTTGTATCTTAAAAATGCAAATATCAGTTTGAGGGGATATAGTGATGCTGACTATGCAACAGACAATATAACTCGACGATCCATTTCCGGTTATGTTTTTCACCTCGATAATGGTCCAATCAGCTGTGGTTCTCATAAACAGAAATCAGTATCACTTTCGACAACGGAATCTGAGTACGTTGCAGCTTGCCAAGCGGTCAAGGAGCTCGTATGGTTTAAGCTGTTATTAGAGGAACTTATTGGGAAAATGAGTAATATTCCAATATTTTTCATGGACAACCAGAGTGCTATCAGATTAGTAAAGAATCCAGAATTTCACAAGAGACGTAAACATATAGATGTTTGACACCACTTCATCAGGGAAAAGTTTCAAGAGAAGATGTTTTTACTGGAATATATTCAATCAAAAAATCAAATTGCTGACATTTTTACAAAACCCTTGGCAAATCTAAATTTGAATACCTACGCAGTCTACTAGGTGTTACTTGAAAAGAAGTTCTCCAATACCAATTACAAGTTTGAGGAGGAGTGAAGAAGCAAACTTTGAAATTGTTTTATTCGCGATGTTATTTTGTTCACCTTATATATGTTGTGGATATAGGAATATAACTATTTTATGTATTGTATTGACACTGTCATTAAAAGGTTTTTCTCAAAGTTTCTATTCAGTTCTTGAGCTTGAATTCATCGTTTCTCACGTTGTTTCAATTATCTTTTCGCAAATCCAAATATTAGAAATCGAACTAATAACGAAAAATGGATAAGGTAACGCAGACTTACGCTTCAACCCATACAATAGGCAGGAGTATAGATGTTGGACCATCAACATATTGGAAATGTGCTCTCTGATAAAACGTGCAAAATGTTTGGATATTGTAAGTCAAAACCAGTACAAGTCACAGTGTATGTGAAGTGTGGCAAAGCGTACCATGAGAGCTGCAGTAAGAGTGGAAATCATGAAGTGATAGATGAAATAAGAATAGTGTGCTGCAGTGAAACACTGTCAAAAAATGTAAAAAATCAATTGGTTATAAATGACAACAAATAGACTGGTTCATGGAATTATTGTGAAAAAGAAAAAAGTAACGGGCAAAGACCAGTTGGAAAATGTTGTTGAAATTCCAACTCCGAGGAAATAATAAAATTAAACACGAAAACACTCAAAATGGTGAAAGGGGGTGCAGTTTAGGAGTTAAAAACAGTATTTCTGCGATTTGCGGCGAAACGACCTATTAGCAAAAATTGTTTGATTGAAAAATGTACATAATAAAAAAAAATCTTAATTTTTTGTATTTAACATTTTCCGACATATTCTCGAATTAACTGTCAAAATGGCAAAAACAGATTTTTCAGTATTTAATATTTTTCTCGAGTAGGTATAAATGATTTAATTTAGATGAAAACTTTTAGAAATATGTCTTATTTGGTGTCTAATTTGATTTGGTGTCTAATTTGCATGATTTTTTCACAATTCAGATGACAACTAGTTTTCCAGTTAGGTACATTTTTCGAAATAAATACCTTTTTCTTCCAAGAACAAGTGTTTTTTTTTCAATTTCGAAGGTGTATAAGTGATCATTCCAATTGTTGAAATACTTGAAATCTCAACTTTCAAATGTTCTATGTAAGTGGATTATTGATTGTTAAAGCGTTAAAAATTGAGAAAACAAGACAACAAGTCTCTCTGAATCATGATTTTCTCAATATATTCAATGATTTTCAATATAAGTAGAAAAGAATTTTAAGAATAATGTTAAATTAATTTTGTAATGTAATAATATATTACAATATTTTAACATGCATAATTTAAGATAAACTTATTTTTGTTATAAAGATAATGAAGAAAGACGGAAATAATTGAAAATATTGAGAAAATCATGATTTGGAGAGGCTTCTCTCCCATTTTCAAGCGGTTTAACGATCAATAAACCACCTACTTACATTGACCATTTCAAAGTGGACAATACATCAATCAGAATGGTCACCTATAGACCTTCGAAATACAAAATAATATCAAGACTATTGTTCGTGGAAGATAAGGTTATTTTTTTTCGAAAAATATACATAACTCGAAAACTAGTAGTCTTGTTTCATGTTTATTCGGCGTGAAAAATAAATATATTCACAAATTTTTATCTGAAGTATACCATTAATTATACCCGAGAAAAAAAAAACAAAAAAACAATTTTTTCGCCATTTTTACGGTTAGTTTGGGGTTATAACAAAAAGTGTTGAATAAAGACGTTTTCCGTTTTTTTGTATCCTCAACTTTACGTTTCGCCGTGAATCGCAATAAAACATTTTCAACCCCTTCTCAAGTAGCACACCTATATTGGTACAATATTGTGAACATATTGAAGAAATATTTGAAATGCAATATTGGTGAGGTGAGAAAAAAAAATGAGAACATTCGGCAATATTGATCCAATATTACTTGAATAATATTGACCTTAAAATATTCGGCAATATTGGTAAAATATCGCTGGTACAATATTCTGACAATATTGGCCAAATACTCAAACGTTATATTGTCGAGAATAAAATGTGCACATTTTGCGATATTGGTGGAATATTGTTTAGACATTTCAAAAATTTTATTGGTGCAACTTTCTTGAAGCAAAATGGCTTCGAAACATATATTGATATTGGTACAATATCATTTGGATATATTGGTGAAAGTAAACATACCTTGGTTGATTATTAAATGCATTTTTAATGATCAAGGTGACACCAGAGGCTGACTTTTGATCGCCATAACCACTGAGTAAGCTGTCTTGAAAACAAGTTATGGAAAATATTCAATACATTTTCGTGGGTTTTAAAAGACGTTCTGTAGGTAGAGCCACCTAGCAGATTCTGTTCCAGGTTTGATCATGATATAATGTTTCACTGAATATTCGGCCAATATTCAAAATTAATTTTAATTTAGATGTAGGAAACAATACGGATACAATATTGTTTAAACGATATCGGTAAATATTATTGAACCAATATTGACCCAATATTGATTAATGAGATTTGTTGAATATTGGCGAAATGATATTCAACCAATGTGTAATCACCCTTGGATATACAATATAGTTTTTATTCCTAGCAGCGATATGAGAAGAATATTTGGATTGCAATATTTATTCTAGATGTTGAAAACAATATGAAGACAACATTGTTTTATCGATATTCGTAAATATCATTGAACCAATATTGACCCAATATGAGTTATTACAATTTGTAGAATAAATTTAAAATGATATTCAACCAATGTGCTATCATACTTGGAAATACAATATAGTTTTTATCCCTAGAATCATTATGACTGGAATATTGGGATTGCAATATTTGTTCTAGATGTGGAAAACAATATACAGGGTGGCCCACGAAGTTTAGGACAGGGAATATCTCGGAACTCGAAAGTAGTGGAGAATTGTAATTTTGGGGTTCTGAATAAAAACAATTGGTGCAGCTTTTTTGATATAATGTTACCCAATGAGCTTTTTGTTTTCGGTCACGTGACATCAGATTCAAAATTACTAATGGAACACCCTGTATATTTTGGCATTTTTGTGTTCCTCCCGATGAAACAAACTATAACACTTGTGGTCTAAAACGATCAATTCAGAAAATAAAGGTACTTCGATTTCCTCTGTCCCACGACGTTTGAAAAGAACAATTGTCAAATTATTTAGGTTTAGGGTCTCCCTGTGTATTTGGGCATTCCTATATTTCATGTGATGATTGAACAAGGCAAAATTAAATTATTCATCAATATTTAAAAATCGTCGTGTGACAAAGGATATTGAAGTACCTGTATTTCTTGAATTAAGCGTTTTAGACCACAAGTGTGTCCCATTGAAGATTTTGAATCATGTTCATTTGACACCAAAAAAGACATATTCCTACAAATTTTCTTGAAAATTATATCATTCATTCGAGAGAAAAAAATTAAATACTGAAAAATCCGTTTTTAGCCATTTTGACGGATAATTTGAGGTTATGTCGAAAAGTGATGGAAATAAAAGTTGTCGATTTTCTTATAATCTACATTTTTTTTTAATGTACATTTTTCGATAAAAGTTCACGATTCGCCCCCAATCCCAAAAAACCGTTTTCAACCCCTAAATAACTACATCCCCATTTCACCATTTTGAGTGTTTTCGTGTTTAATTTAGTTTTTCCCCAAAGTTGTAAACTCAACAAGATTTAGCGTTGAGAATTCGTTTTGGCACCAACTATAGAAGACCAAAAAGTTAACGAATATACAGAAACCAAAACAGTCTTATCGAGTCACTACAAACCGAAAATGACCTTTTAAGGAAATTATTACATGAAAAAGATAAGGATTGTTTGATTTGAATCGAAAATAAAACATTACAGAAGGATGTCGACAGACAGAAACATACAAAGTAAAAAAACGGCAGTTTGGTATGCAGAAGCTGTACAGCTGGACATTCCAAATCAACAAAATCAGTAGAAAGAACAAATGAATATCAAAGGAAACTTCCTGAACAAACGTGAAACGTGTTTGGAACAAGAATTTTCGATTCAGACGCTGACAAAATCGAAAATGATGATGGAAATTTCATTAGGGTGGTGAATGAAAAAGAAAAATATAGAAAAGATAAAAAAGAAATATTGGTGAATCCGAAGAGGAGAATGATTTTGGTTTTTGAGGAGTTCTACCCAGAGCCTGGATGTACCTATATCGGTTTCCACATGATGTAGTAGTGAGCCATATTAAAATTACCCAGAAGATAAACTAGAAAAAACAGAAGAATTTGTTATCAAGTAGCTGAAATCCAGTATTTCCAACAAAAAATGTTTAATGGTAGGAACTTAACTATCTTCAAAAGACACGTTATACCAACCTATTTTTGTCCAAAAGGAGAAGAACGTTTGACCTATCGAAATATAATTCTTATGATGATCAGCATAATGGAAAACCAGGAATTTTCATATCAAATAATTTGAAGCATTAAAGCAGCTTATTCCACCAAAATACACATTCATTAGGAACACGTATTGACTGGATAACAGACCTAGTGAGAAGCCAAAGAGATTGCAAGTGCTTATGTATAACAGAGCACTAGCAGACAAAACGTCGATCAAACAAATTTCTTCGAAAACTGTTTGAAATATGTTTAATTGGATTGAAAGCATAAACTCACATAATTTTAGAGAAAGCCGAATTCGGTGCCAATTTCTAAGCACCGCGAATATATTTTTTTCAAGTACCGGAAGATTAAGGAAGATTTAGGCCTTATTCAGGAAAATCTGGCAATTTTTTATATGAATCTCATTGTTTCCAAAATAAATATTTTTTTGTTAATATCTGTCCAAATTTTCAAAACAATTGAAATAACTGAAAACTGAATATGATGTGCTTCCAATGAAGTTATATTGAAATTTCCCAGAAATTCTAAAAATTAAATAAATTCAGGGTGTTCTATTTGAAAAAACAAATTTGGGGTTCACTTGCGGTATAACTAGTAGTCGTGGACAACTGAGAATTTCTCAACTGAAACAAGCTCCCTCGAAAAACTTTCGCCTAAAAATTTCCAGCAAAATACTCCCAGTAGTTTCCCGCATATACATGTCGACTCAGCTCATCATAGTATACTTTTTATAGTCCAGAAACCAGGAGTTTTAAGCTGACTCTAAAACCAGTAGAGATGATTTTTGGCACACGAGCAGTTTTAAAGGAGTACTTATTTGAGAAAAATAAAAGTTCTACACGCGAGTACCAATGGAAAGTAGGGAAAATTCCCGGAAAATCTCGGAAAATCGGTATTCAATCAACAACTTGGGGAAGAAGAAAACAGAGTTCTTTGGAAGATCGTTGGAAATTCAGATCTAACGTAGGAGTACAAACTTGTAGAACGTAAAACTCTCCACAAAAAAGATCATCGCCAGTTTTTCCGAAAATAGCTTCCCTTGGGAGACAATGAGCTATAATTGATGTTTGTAGATTTCCGCGCGAACAACTCGGGATATCATCAGATTTACCCCGACACTCTACTAAAATCTCTTTATCTTCCTTGTTTTTGGTCGACAATTCATGAAATAAACGGTCTTTTGAAGGAAAATCCTTCCAAAATTATCATATATAGCTGGCGGTTGTTGGCAGAAGTGGTTGTATTATTTTACGTTTTCCTATCGAATTAGCTCTACAAGTTGCTCAAAGTAGGTCAAATTTGAACAAATCAGATATAACATCTATTCCCAATCTATCTTTGGCCTGACTGAATCAAGTTTTTCTGTACCTGTTGTTTTTAAGTTAGCTCATGTTTCATGTCTGATGTCTTTACTATCGACGAAAATGGTCAAAGTGAAGATTTCTGAAAAAGCGTACTTGTGATTTTTTGCCAAGACTCTGTACTCTCAACATATGTATCTGATAACCTGTGATGACAAAGTTTTCATTCATCATTTTTTATATTTCCACCATTGTTTATATAGAAGTAAGATAGTTAGCCAACCCTACGCTATTTAAATTGGATTCAAATGGATGCGACATGTAGATAGCGACAGTGATCTCGCATCCAAGTCATGTCGTAACTTCAGTGATCTGGCCTCCAAGTCATGTCGTAACTTGATTGAAACAATGGAAAAGCAATAAAATCAGGGTTTTTTGAAGAAACCTGCTTTAAAATGACGTCAAATATTCATGTTTGTAACCAATCGCGCAAGATGACACTCGTGTTTGGGTACAATACCTTTTCCACGGGCATTGCCTAACTATCTTCTACTTAAACAATGTTTCCAGAATGATAACTTGATCAGATGACGTCTACACCGCATGACGTGATGTACACAAACTGGTCCGTTAGTTTGGTGACATTTTTCTGAAAAATTTCATTAATTACTTGTCAGAGTTAATTTTTTTTTCTTTTTGTTTGGTGTTTTGGCATCAACTGCTATGGTCATTAGCCACGTGTTATGGATAGGCCTTGTTACTAACTCCATGCGCCACCTTAGGAGCAGCACTGTTAATTGGAACGCAACAGTGAATCGTGCAGGACTCACCCCAGTCCAGCCACAAGATTGAATAATTCAATCGGTCAAATTAAATTGAAAAATCCCAGCCGCAACTGATGGGGCTCGAACTCCGGACCTTTCGGCCCAAAGTCGGACGCTCTAACCACTGCGCCACGCCCCGACATTGAGAGTATACATATCTGTGTTTTCATAATGTATGATTCTGTGAATTGTTACATTTGTCAAAAAAACAATGAACATTTATCATAATAGAAAGTATTTGTTATCAAAATTATACCAAACGTATCAGAAATAAAGCACACCAGCATAATAATGCTGAATTTACTTCAGTCAGACCACCCGAAAGTAAACTATGCAGAAGTACTGGTGAAGTTGATTTCCAACAACGTTGCTTTTTTTCAGGTGATAACCTGGATGAGCAGTAAGTACTCAGCAAAAAGGAATATCCAAATACTTTCAGTTCGTAGTGAAGAAGATGATAATGACGCATATGATGAAGAGATTGAAGGTATTTTTTATAGGTAACAAAATTCACAGTCCGATGCTTTTAACAGTGAACAAGTGTTGGATGCTAGCGATGATCATTCTGATGATGAAGCTGATGATAATGTTGATGAATGGATGATGATAAAGATGATGAAATTCGGATGATTCGTTACCATGATTCAATAAATTAACAGATCTTCAGTAATTCTGATTTGTACTAGTAATCATTTTACCATCCTTCCTAACTATTTCAGTACGAAAATTCCAATTTCTTATAACCTCCATCCGCTTCATATAATTAAATTTTTTTTCCATAATTTAAATATCTATTTCAATTCATGTCAGATGCTAGTTAATGAGATATTTCCTAGCGATTTTTGCAGTAACTATCAATCGTTTATAACTAGCAAATAAACTTCATAACAAACACTTATCGTGCAAAAATGAATACAGTCCACTCAAATCACGATCACACGGTTACCCTTCCCAACAAAACACAATTCAGGTTTCTCAAAAATGAAACAATTTTAGAAAAAAATATGTCGATACCTTTTTTGTGAAGATTTTCACGCCCTACAAGTTTCTATATATTTTATCTAAATTTTCATTTACTTCCAAGTTATTGATGGAATCACGATTTTCCGAGATTTCCCAGGAATTTTTCCCACTTTTAGGTGCTCGCGCGCAGAACATTTTTTTTCCTAATGTACTCTTCAAAAACTGCCCGTGTACCTAAATAATTTCTATTGGTTTTAGTGTCAGTTTCTGGTAACATTTTGCCTACAGCGCCAGCGGCTGGATTATTACGTAAGTCGCATAATAGAATGTATTTAATTATTTTTTGAAAGTTGTAATAGCACCGAATGGTTTCGAAGAATCTTTTCATTTATTATAACACACTAGGCCTTTATGAGAAATTAATTTTTCGTAGCTTTTTGTTTTTCGTTTAGTCTCGTAGGTTTGCCCTTCTTCATGTGAAAAAATTAATTATTAATGTCACGTAGATTTTTCGTATTTCTGATGGTTCATATTTGTTTAATTTCAGACCTCTAGGTTGATTCTGAAAAAATTCATAGGATTCTGTTACCAGTTATGATTATGTTCAATGCTGCTGCTGGCATAGTATGAAATATGTTAATTTAACCTGTACGTTCATCAATGCTCCCTAAATCTCTGATTGAAATTTCGGCTTGCCTGGCCTATACATATATTATACATTGCAATCAACACACCCAAGTTTGTGAACCCCGGAGACTTCTTTTCGAAATTTTTCGGTACAGACTTTGCATTTCTGAAAAAATTATTTATGTTGTTAGTTTCCAATGCAACATTTGTTAGAGGTGAAATTTAGGAAAGGAGAGCAGTGAATGTGCAATTATGTGTTACGCCACTAACATACCCAGGAGCTCAGTTTGGGACGTGGATTCGACAATGAAAATTGATTTCGATAAGATTTAAATATGGGGTTTAATTTTCCGGAGCGACACGGATTTATCGCCGAAAAATCCAAATTCACCCTGATGGAATGGGACAACTCACTGCACCTATATTACTATAATATTAAATAATAGATACCTATAATAATGGTATAAAAATAATGTATAAATATGTAGAGGTTTTGTCTTTCCTTACGCTTGGATAACTTGGACCAAAATAAAAGAAATAGTCATGTCCCTTACGAATAAAATATACTAATTGATGTTACACACACTGCATGTGCACATTTCGGCACACATGAATGTAAATATGGCGCCACCAAGATGAATCAAAGTGATGATTGAGAGTAGTGAATCATTTAAGTATGTAAATATTGAACCTCCAGTGAGGGCTATGCTTGTGACGTCACGATGATAGCTAACAATTATAAATACCTATGCCTTAGGGGCAAACTCTCAAGCTAAACTTGTCTGATTGTAAGTAGGTTTTTTCAGTAAGGCTAGTTCACCAGTTGTAGTTTATGAATCCAGTGCCTTGTGGGTACAGTGGGTACGACACAATCAATCGAAATACGTGTACAGCTGGGACGAATACTATTATAGAGGACGAACAGAGGAGGAATACTGAACCACGGAGGAACAGTGAAACTCCAGCGGTACAGTAGAATAATAGAGGAGTAGTTACAATAGCAGAGCAACGGAACAATAAAACCGTAGCGGAGCACTAACACCCTAGAACAAACAATAATAGTCTGACTTCTGATTACACTTGTATGGAGCCATAAGCAGAGCCCAAATGCAAATACTAACCTCTTTCGAGTGGGAGGGTTCTGGTAACAGTTTTGGTGGTCTGTTTGCTGTCTGATAGCTAGTTTCTTGTGTTGTAATGAATTTGAAATAACGTGATTTTTCATCATTCCGTATATATTTTGGATAAAAGATGTCATATTGATTATCGTAGTAGAAAGTTGTCAATTCGCTGTTGAATGTTGTTTGAAATAATAAAACCGTTTGAGTTTAAACAACGTATGAAGTGATTTCCATCCCAAAAGTATTATTCCTTTTGCATCTAACATCATCTTGTTCCAGTGGTTTCAGCGATAAAGAAATGACCACTTCAAAAATCCGCAAAGCAAACAGAGGTGTTCTCGAAAATATTTAGCGTCAAATATCGCAAACAATATGAGAAAATTTTTGGATATGAATTTTCCCAAGATCCACCAACGATGATCAAACTTTAATTTGATTTAGGAGAATTCTGGTCAGTCACTCATCAAATATCGAACAGGTAATCGTCACTCAAAAATGACCCAGATCCCGGACGACAAAGTCAAAAACTGTCACTATCCTCGAGCTACTCCTTGGGACAATTGGACGACTCAGGTGAACATTCAGTGTTGCCAACTGAATTAAGACAAACCATTCACAAATAAGGTCAAGTATTCAAAAGTGGAGCAGGTATCTCAATGGCACAAAATAGAGATAGAGTAGGAATGTTACCAAAACACAAAACAATAGAGCAAACCAAAATATGTTCACAAAATAACGCTGTTATACAGCGGAATAAGGGATGTCATTATTTACTTTTAGCTTGAGGCCGGTTCATGTCCGCTCGAACTAGTACGGCAAAAGTACTAGCATTCGAAACAAGCTGTACATGACAACAATCAAGTTGTCAATTTGAAACATTGGAGTACAGAGTGGAAAGTTTATATCAATGACACAGAATTTCTGTTGTTATTGTATTGAAACAGAAAGGGTTTTCTAGTGCAAAATAAATCCGTAACACATTTATACACCGTTTATGAAGAAACAAGCTATCTTTTTCTTATGGTTTCCAAAATTTGTTACACGAAACGGTTTTCTGTCATAAGGGGGTAGATTAATTTTTTGTTTGTTTTCCTTTGTTCTTGTTTGAGCACTTTATCTACGTCTTTAAATGTCTCAAATCCATTCCATTTGGAAATCAATTATTTTCTTTTCAACTCACACTGGAAACTTGATTCACTTTATGGTATATTTACCAGTCTGTGAATCATAGAATGATATGCCGCTAATTTGACATATGCTTGTGCTATGTAGATGGGCCATGTGTGTTATTTTTGCGGAAGATCGATGAATAAAAATAGTTCTGTAAATTTCTGATGCAAATTCTAGGTTAGTACTTGAGCTGTTCAAATTAATAATAAAATCATTAACTTACCCTTTCAGCCCAGCAAACGAAAATATCATCTTCATATCGATACCTATATTTGAATAAATGTTTAATTTCATAGTTATTTTACAAATAATATATGAAGATTTCGGCCTGTGAAGGAAATAATGACGAACTCAAGAAGAGGCCAGTTTGATGCAATTTGAATTTATTGAATTCCAGGTACTTCTGATTTATGCACAATTTGGTGATATTTTGTATTTTCTTCGAGAAATTGTTACTCTGTTCAAGTAAGCCTTTCAGAATGTTCGTCGTTAGTATACTTAGCTCTACCCGCAAAAGTACGTTACAAATACATTTTCTTTCTTTTTCTGCTAGCTGACCTTTTGTATTACACGACTTCCTTTCAATTTCTTGTCTCTAACAAAGTCAAAATGGCCATGAATTATAAGTTGTTGAAGTTGAAAAACTTATGGTCTTAAAACATTTCGTGGACGTTTAAATTAGGACATAATAATATTTGCTCCTTCACCTTCTTTGATAATATTTGAATACAAATCGACCGATATTTTATTTATGTAGCAGCAGTTTGTTCATCCAATTCTCGGATTCCCATTTCATTCTGAGATTCCTGCATTTCCTCGAGCAAACCAAATACGATACAAAGTAGGAACCATATACAGAGACTAATAATTATAATATAAGCAGTAAAATATAAACACCAGATGCAAACAGAACGGTTCGTATTTAGTATAATATTATTCCCAAGAGTATTATTTGTACCGAAACTTTAAATAACATCACAGTTGGCGGAGACTTGGATCTAGCGCATAAGTGTTTGTCGCTGGCAAACATCTTGAAGAAATAACGTTCAGTTCAGTCATTAACATAGCGAGTGTATTTCAGTTCACTCCGGAGAAGATCTTATTGAAAAATATTTGACTTCTGAATCCGCGTAAGCGAATCTTGTTCTGTTGGATTTTGCGGTATGGAAGTTTATGTCAGAAATAGCTTTGAAAAAATAATAGATTTAGTACATGATAAGATTCAAATAGTCATAGATTATCTATGATGCAAAATGGGCAATAAATTCTTTGTCATTTTACAATGTACTGGTTGTAGAGTATCTTCCTTGGTTGAAGTCAAAATGTACCTTGTTCTTAAATAAGTGAATGAAATCGATATTGAGCCAAACAGATACCTAATTTTTGAGGTGAAAAAGAAAATGAAATATTTTCTCTCGAATGATTATAATTGAATTCGTTGGTTGGTTAATTATGGGAAATTGGGGTGATAGATATATTATTGAAATTTGCAGTCGTGGCGGATTTTTCCAAAATATTTTTGAAAATCAGATTAAAATTTACATGTACTCCTAATTAACTTCGTATATGTGTAACGATAATTCGTTTCATTCAAATAATTTTAACAATTCCATTCAAATAATCTTATTAAATGGGTTAGGAATTGTCAACTATGTTATACACTAGCCTACTCTTATAATTATACTTTCATTCATCTGTCATCACAAATACACCAACATGTATACTCCGATATCAACCATATTAATTCAGAACTTTATCCCATCTAACCGCTACGCCACTGCTAAGTCACTGCTAGTTCGTAGGGCGAATGAGATCGACGATCGGTTGGTCTTGCGCGAAGGGCAAAAATATGGGTTTCGGACGTGCAATGCGGGGAATTGTTCTCTTGATTTCCGACATCGTTAGCGAAAGGTTGTGGGTTTGTTTGATTGAACTTGGAATACATTTTCTGGTAGGCCATCTTAAATTGTTTATAATATCTCTATTGGATTTAACAGATATTAGTTCTGGTTGAGTTTTTTATTTAAATAATAGTGCTTAATTAGCATGAGATCGCTTTATCAAAGTTTATTTGCATGATTTTGGTAACGCCATACTGCATGGTTTGAAGAAATATTTTTGATTATTCATTGTGTTCTATTAGCCATCGATCAATTTCAAATGTGTTTTCGTAATTTAGAGGTCCTAGTCCGACTTTTTAATATCATATTTTTGGTCTTTTCATATTAAAAGTAAATTTCATATATTTTCACTTTTAGAGGTTAAAAATCCTATTTTTCCATTTATTTAAGTAATCGCTACATAGTATTAAATTTAGAGGCTTTTAATAACTTCAGGACTCAATAAATAAATTATTCAATAACATATTTTTGTCCTAATTGATTTATGGAAGACAGTGTACCTGTAGAGAGGTTAGAGTTGTATTTGCTGATTCAGTTTCTACGCTCTGTCAAATTTCAGGTACCAGATAATTGGTAATTTCTTCTTGTGGATGACTCCCATCAACTAGCAGTGTGACGATACTATTACCACCAAGAGATAGGGTAGAGTTGAACCTTGTAGAGGAGAAGTGGGTTGATTGCTTGTGACTTCCAGGCGGAACGTTGTCGGAACAATTCTTCAGGTGAGCATTTCTTTCTATACTGCTTGTTCAGTTATTATCTTTGAGAAATAAATGCAAGCTTGACAGAGTTTGTTCTCTGGCCTGTGGAGTTGCACCACACTCGACCACGATTCTGCCTTTGTAGACGAAAGCACTTATTTCTGCTTCGTAGACCAGGGTATCGTCTCTTGGTTCAATTGTTTGTTAATTACAATCGTACTCAATCAGATATCTGTAGATTAGGTATCTTCAAGGTCTACCAGGTAGTATTTCCTTTTAGTCAACCAAACGTGCACCAACCTTCACTTATCGAGCATAGTTTTATGTAGGACTTGCCACCTACTTTATCTTTCTTTCTCTTACATATTTGAAAGTCAGAAACCATAGAGCGTAGTTTCTTTGAATTCAGAATAAGTATTCAATCTTTGCGAAGGACTTATCACCTTCAATTCTTTCTTTATATCTCTATATTACTGTTTTTCTCCTTTCTTTTCGAAAGGGTGTAATTATCATTTATAAGTATTGTTATCTAGTACTCTTATGGTACATTAAATTATTTATCATTATTACCCTTCTGGTACATACATTTCGGGTAAATTAACAATTTATCAAGGATATTTCTTTATCTTCTATTATTATACTGTAATAATTCCTTGGAAGGATTTCCAATGTTTTTCTTTTAAATATTTCATCTACAAATATTAATTATCAACTTTAAATAGCTTCACAACTATTATTTCCATTTATTTGGAGAATAGTTATTTTTTTATTGATATTTATTTAACTATATTGAGCATTCTGAGTTGAATGTTTGAGTAGTTTTCCCAATCATATTTCAAGTGTTGAAATTTTGTTTTTTCATAAAATTCAGAATATAATCTTGCGGTACTAAGGATATCCTTGTCCCCCACCATATTGTAACTATCAAATCTGATTCCTTTCGTCTGCTTCTCATGTCTTCGAGGAAACCATACATTGGATGAAGGACTGGTACCACTAGGAGATCCCATAGTTGTCAAACACAGATCCGAGGGCTCAATTCTCAGTCAAGCCAAGTCAACGGGCAATCTTCGTGAAGACCAACCATAACTAGTAAGGTCGAAGTCCATACGAGACAACCACCAAGTCTCTGACTGACTAAGCCAAAGACGATCCATCAACAACTCGTCGTAGGGATCATCGACGCTAACCCAGCCTCCAGGTATTATCAAACAGGACCATCTTCGGTTGAATCAGATTTGTTTTCAAAAGTGTAAATGTTCTGAATTTTGTAGCCTTCAGCTTGTTAATTTTGTAGCCTTCAGCTTGTTAATTTTGTAGCCTTCAGCTTGTTAATTTTGTAGCCTTCAGCTTTTATAAAGTTTTTTGGAAATAAAGTTGTTAATTGTTTCTTTGCATATTTATTCTGCCTTCACAATCAAGCTAGATACAAATATCTCCTATCTTCGGTTTTGTCTTTTACAACCTGGCGCCCAGATTATCTGAACTAGTCAGGTCAACTGGTGCCCTATTTGTTCAATAGTTAAAAAATCTCTGTAGTACGCTATTGAGCAATCAGTAGTTGAAACTTATCCACACCCTCACCGTATCGATCTGAGCAGCCTATCAGCCTAAGTGTTAACTTTCCATAATTTAAAATCAGGATTTATTCCAAATTTGTAAATTGAAAATTTATGAGGTTACACAATTGGCGCAGCCAACGTGGGGCCCCGAAAACTTGACTGTTCTTTGCTTTATCTTTTGTATCTTATTCTAGCTTGGTGGAAGACATAATAAATTTTCTCTAGCACATTGAAAAATCTGATCCAAGAGAACTTGGAAAATATTTATTTTTTTATTACTTATCTTTGATATTTTGTTTCTTGTATATTATCTCATTGCCTATATATTATCATACCTTATATTATCTAAACATTTTTTGAAGTTTCCCAAGACTATTAGCTTCTTGATTATCTTTATCTTATCTTGCCTATTAATTTATTTATAATGGATCCTAATCACTTGAAGATTAATGAGTTAAACTATGAGTTGAGTATTAGAAATATTGATCCTTCGGGAACTGTTGATTTGAAACGTAAAATTTTGAGGGGACTGTTAAGTCAAGAGAATGCTAATCGTAGTTTCCAAGGTGGTTTTGTTACTCCCAATGCACACGCTGTAGAGGTCACTCAAATGAAAGAAACTATAACTGACTTGAACACCATAATTGCTTCTTTTAGCGGTTCAAAAGAAGATCCTGCATTTAAAAGAATCTCTAGTCGTTTGGCTCATTTATCTAATCGTTTTCACCTTCTTAAAGCTGACGACGAAGCAGAAGAATCTGCTAGAAAAGAGATTCAATTTCTTATGTTAGAGTTGGAAGCTGACTTTGATTTAAAAGTAACTCCAAGTACCTCTACCCCCACTCAAAATAGTAATTCTCAAACATTTCCTAGTACCCCTGTAGTATCTCACAAATCAGTTGCTCCATACAAATGGAATGTTTTCTTTACTGGATCAAATCAGAAAGAATCAGTAAATTCATTTCTTGAAAAAGTTGAACTATTACGAGAAGCTAGAGGTGTTTCCAAGCAAGAGCTATTCCAGTCTGCTTGTGACCTGTTCAAAGGTTCTGCATGGACTTGGTTTGTAAACAATAAAAGTAAACTCAATACTTGGGATGATCTTGTTAAAGCACTAAAAAATGATTTTCTACCTTACTTTTATGAGGAAGATCTCGAGAGAGAAATAAATTCCAGAACCCAAGGTACTAATGAAAGGGTAGCCCTATATATTTCTTCCATGGAAGGTCTCTTTAACAGGTTGACTACCAAGCCTGATGAAGGAACAAGGGTTCAGAAAATTCGTAGAAATTTATTACCTTTTTTTATTTCTAACTTGGCTTTGCAAGATCCAAAAACAGTTTCTGAACTTTCTGATTTGTGTAAAAAGTTAGAAGAATCTCGCTTATGGGCTGATCGCTACAAAGCACCACCCAGTCGTAATACTGGTTTATTGGAGCCTGATTTGAGTAGTCCTTATAGTACTTCCTTTCCTTCAACTTCTCAACAGTCTTATAGTAAAAATTTTTCTCCGAGTAATAGACTCTCTTCAAGTAGTAAATTTCATTCAAGTAATATTGCAACAGTATCGGACTCTCGATGTTGGAATTGTGATTTGGCTGATCACACTTATCCTCAGTGCAGAAAACCACGAACAATGTTTTGTTTTGGATGTGGTTTGAAAAACATCATCAAACCAAAGTGCCCTAACTGCCGTCCAAAAAACGGAAAACAGGGTGGCGAAAAGCTGGACATTGTCACCAGTCAGCATACCGAAAGTCCAGAACCCCAAGCAGCCAAATCTCAATCCAAACGGTCGAACAAAAGGCAAAACAAACAGGACCATTAAAACCTTCTTTAGTGGAATGGAAAAAATGGTTATCTTTTGTAAAAGAATTTTTACATCCTGTAAATATTAATCCTATCTTTGTTAGGAAACCTAATGATAATCGTCCTTATCTTAATGTTGAAATTTGTGGCCAGCAAATTCTCGCTTTGGCAGACACCGGTAGTACAGCTTCAATTTTAGGTTCTGCAGGTTTTAATCTCTTGCAGAAATTTAATATCCCTATTCAATATGAATCTATTGTTCATGTTACCACTGCAGATGGTAAACCCCAAGATTTTCTTGGATATGTATTAGTCCCTGTTTCTCTTAATGGTATTTCTAAAGAATTAAAAATTTTAATAATTCCATCAGTAACTCATTCTCTTATCTTAGGTATGGATTTTTTCCAGCTTTTTAAAATGGAAGCAAATTTCTGTAATTTATCATATTCTGTACCAACCTCTATCTGCTCCGTGAACACTATCCAACCATTTTCTGAACTCACTGGTTCTCAGAAAACAGAACTTCAGGAGGTCATTGAATGTTTTAAATCTATAGCTCCCAAGGAGAGACTTGGTCGCACTCATCTATTGACACACCGGATCGATACTGGTGATGCTAAACCTATTGTTCAACGACAATATCCTTTGTCTCCTACTATGCAGGAACACTTGAACAAAGAAATTGATGAGATGCTGAAGCTCAAGGTCATTCAACCTTCTCAATCTCCCTGGTGTAGTCCCCTATGGTTGGTTCCTAAACGTTCAGGAGATTTCCGTGTGTGCTTCGATGGTCGGAAGTTGAATGAAGTCACGGTCAATGATAATTATCCTATGCCACTAATTGATAGTATTCTGAATAAATTACGAGATGCTAGGTATCTATCTTCAATTGATTTGACCAAGGCTTTCTTTCAAATTCCTCTAGAAGAATCTTCTAGACCAAAAACCGCGTTTGCAGTATATGGTAAAGGTCTCTTTGAATTTACAGTTTCTCCGTTCGGTCTGAACAACAGTCCGAAACTGATGGCACGATTGATGGATATAGTCATTGGACCTTCTTTAGCTCCATATTGTTTCGTGTATCTAGATGACATCATCGTGGCCACCCCTACTTTTGAGCTTCATATTGAAATTTTAAAGGAAGTATATCGAAGACTTAAGAATGCCAATCTCACTATTAATTTAGATAAGTGTGAGTTTTGTCGGTCTTCTCTTGTTTATCTTGGGTTTGTTGTGGATCAACAAGGCTTGAGAACAGATCCTGAAAAGGTTTCAGCTATTGTTAACTATCCGACTCCCAAAACCACCACTGAAATTAAACGTTTGATTGGTCTTGTTGGTTGGTATCGTCGTTTCATTAAGGATTTTTCTTCCATTTGCTCCCCCATATCTGATCTTCTTCATGGGCGAAAAAAGGGCCAACCAATAACTTGGAACCCTGAAGCAGAGGCTGCGTTCGAGGAGATTAAATCTCGTCTTACTTCTGCTCCTGTGCTTGCTAGCCCTGACTTCACAAAACCTTTTGTTATTCAATGCGACGCTAGCGACACGGGTGTTGGAAGTATTTTATACCAAGAATGCGACGGTATTGAACATCCATTGGCGTACGCCAGTAAGACCCTTACGGCTTGTCAGCGAAAATATACAGTTACTGAAAAGGAGCTGTTAGCTGTCATTTTTGGTATAGAAAAGTTTAGAAGTTATATCGAAGGCACGAGGTTTACCGTTGAAACTGATCATGCTTCCCTTATCTATCTTCACAATTTATCTAACCCTTCTGGACGTTTGACCAGATGGGCGGTGAAGCTGTCACAATTTGATTTTACCATTAAACATCGTAAAGGTTCCTTAAATGTAGTGGCAGATGCCTTATCTCGTTCTGTTGCAGAAATCTCTGTTATCGACGTTTCTACCTTTCAGCCGGATGGTTGGTATACTTCTTTGATTAATAAAATCAAGGAAAATCCACAAGCTTATCCTTCTTTCCGTGTCGAAAATGGTATTATCTATAAACATATCTTCTCCCGTCACAATCTAGTTAGTAATCTTACTGATTGGAAAATTGTGGTACCTTCTGCCAATCGACAGGAAGTTTTAAAATTTTATCATGATAGAGAAACTGCTGCTCATTTAGGAATATCTAAAACTCTTTCTCGTATCTTAGAACTGTACTACTGGCCTCATGTAAGAAAAGATGTTTATAAATATGTTAAAAAATGCCCTGTTTGTGCTGCCTGTAAAAGTTCGAATTTACCTAAAGCTGGTCATATGGGATCTTACAAAAATATTAACTTTCCTTTTCAATGCGTTTCCGCAGATTTATTGGGTCCTTATCCAAGGTCAAAGAATGGCAACCAATATGTTTTAGTTGTGGTAGATTGGTTTAAGAAATATGTCTTGGTTCATCCTATGTCTAAAGCTACTTCGAAAGGTATAATCAAGTTCATTGAAAATAATGTTTTTCTTATCTATGGAGTACCTCAAGTATTTGTTGTAGATAATGGAAGCCAATTTATTTGTAAAGAATTTAAAAAATTAATGGAAGATTATAGAGTTCAGAAAATCTGGTATAATGCCAGATATCATCCACAAGTCAATTTTGCTGAAAGAGCAAATAAAGTTATTGTGACTTCAATTCGATGTTATATCCATGAGAATCATCGAACGTGGGATTCTTCTATTTACAAGGTTGCACAAGCTATCAGATTGGCTAAGCATGATGTAACTGAGTATTCTCCGGCTTTCCTGAATTTTGCTAGGAATATTCCTGTTACAGGAGATTTTTATGGCAAAATTTCAGAAAATGAAAATAACATTCCTACGGTTTCTGATAAATCCCAGCGCATTGATGATGTTCAAGAACTTCCTAACCTGTTTGTTGATATTCGTAAGAAATTGCATCAAGCGTATCTGAGGAATGCTCGTCAGTACAACTTGAGAAAGCGAGAACTTAAATTTCATGTCGGTGACAGGCTTTGGAAGAAAAATGTAACTCTATCTTCAGCTCCTAATAATTATTCTGCAAAACTGGCTCCTAAATTCATACCTTGTATTGTTTCTAAAGTTATATCGAACCTTGTTTATGAACTCAAAGACATGGATGGTAAAAACCTAGGTCGTTGGCATGTTAAGGATCTAAAATCTGTTTTTATTGATAATGAGGCAGATTTAACTGAGGAAGAATATTTCAGTGCTGATTCTGATGGGTCAGATAACTGAGCATTTTTTCTTCTTTATCTTACCATATCTTTTATCTTAACTATCGTACTTATCTGACATATTGTCTATTTATCTTTTTCCTCACTTGGCATATCGATATATTGTCTCTATCTTGACATCTAGTATCTCTTTCTAGGCTCTGTGAGAGGGGCCTAAGAATATCTCTCACCATGGCATTACCAGATGGTAGGTAAAAGCCCTACAACTGGCCACTTTCCAGCATTAATAATATCCTTTGCAGAGTTCTGCTTACAGTGATAGCAGCTGGAAGCTATGGGGTTATATTAGTCATGCAGTAGCTACTTCACTTGAGCTGAAATTCCATATCTTTGTGCCTAGGTGGCATTATCTGATCAATGTGATCTTATCTAGGAATTTTTGATTTCAATGTGATGTAGTAGTACTAATGCATTTATCCTAAATGGGCCCGTTGCTGTCATTCCAAATAGCTGCAAAACTTTTTCTCTGTTGCTAGGCTCTGTGAGAGGGGCCTAAGAATATCTCTCACCATGGCATTACCAGATGGTAGGTAAAAGTCCTACGACTGGCCACTTTTTAGGAAGTATCCAACAACATAATAAGCAGTATCTCTTTCTAGGCTCTGTGAGAGGGGCCTAAGAATATCTCTCACCATGGCATTACCAGATGGTAGGTAAAAGCCCTACAACTGGCCACTTTCCAGCATTAATAATATCCTTTGCAGAGTTCTGCTTACAGTGATAGCAGCTGGAAGCTATGGGGTTATATTAGTCATGCAGTAGCTACTTCACTTGAGCTGAAATTCCATATCTTTGTGCCTAGGTGGCATTATCTGATCAATGTGATCTTATCTAGGAATTTTTGATTTCAATGTGATGTAGTAGTACTAATGCATTTATCCTAAATGGGCCCGTTGCTGTCATTCCAAATAGCTGCAAAACTTTTTCTCTGTTGCTAGGCTCTGTGAGAGGGGCCTAAGAATATCTCTCATCATGGCATTACCAGATGGTAGGTAAAAATCCTACAACTGGCCACTTTTGGATACATGACATCTTCCGGTGGAGAATTTATATCGATATATCTTGTTATCTTTATCTAATTACCTATGCCTAACGTCTACAGTAACTTCTCTTATTTATCTTGAGATTTCTCACTTCACTTATATACCTTTTGTCAATTATTTACCTAATTTTGTCAACCTAATTTTGTCCAAGTCATAAACCTGAGAGAATTGTTAACATTGAAGTAGAAAGTAACTGTTGTTATAATTATATTTCTTGAAATTATTTATCTTTGATAATTCCTTAGGGAACCTTTGAAATTTCAGAAAATAATTGTCAACCACTTCTGTAATTTTTATTCAAGTTTCTTGATTCCTATTTTGAAAAAATTCAGTAAGTAAATCTTTCAAAATTTCTAGTTGCAATTCACCTCAATGTTTTCTTCATCTCGCTTTAATCTCTTATCTTGTTATTGGACAGTTATTTATCTTTGTTGTGAAGTAATGCACTTCTAACTCGTAACTGTCTGATAATTGTTTTAGTGGAATACTGTTTCCATTGAAGTTACCTTTTGGTCAATGAAACATTGCTTTCATTGATATTGTCTTGCCGTTCAGGTGGAGATTAGTTGTACTTCCATTCAGTGAAGTGTTCCTCCCTTGAAGTATCTTACCGTGTTCTTCCTTGATGATAAGGAAGTATAAATGACTTATGACAAAATTTTTGATTTTCTTGTACCTTGAGCTTTTGTTACTGTAAATGTATTCTCTTATATGGCATTTATCTCTTTACCAGTTGAGTTGTTCCTGTTGTATCTTATCTTATCTTATCTTATCTTATCTTATCTTATCTTATCTTATCTTATCTTATCTTATCTTATCTTATCTTATCTTATCTTATCTTATCTTATCTTATCTTATCTTATCTTATCTTATCTTATCTTATCTTATCTTATCTTATCTTATCTTATCTTATCTTATCTTATCTTATCTTATCTTATCTTATCTTATCTTATCTTATCTTATCTTATCTTATCTTATCTTATCTTATCTTATCTTATCTTATCTTATCTTATCTTATCTTATCTTATCTTATCTTATCTTATCTTATCTTATCTTATCTTATCTTATCTTATCTTATCTTATCTTATCTTATCTTATCTTATCTTATCTTATCTTATCTTATCTTATCTTATCTTATCTTATCTTATCTTATCTTATCTTATCTTATCTTATCTTATCTTATCTTATCTTATCTTATCTTATCTTATCTTATCTTTATCTTATCTTTATCTTATCTGTATCTTATCTGTATCTTATCTGTATCTTATCTTCATCTTATCTTTATCTTGATTTTATCTTACCCTTATTTTTTCTTTGCAACAATTTTGGGTTGGAAGTTTTGGGGTTTAAGATGATTATTGTCTATGGGATGGCACCTCCCTTAATGCTGGACGATCTGTGTGGTGGATTTGGCTTGGGGTGTCGGTTTGGCGGTTGAAGTTCCACGCGGATTCACTTTGGACTTTATCGTGGTTCTAATGCAAACCTTCCAAGGTTTTGGAGTGGTAATTTTGCAGACGTAGTCACCACGTCAGATGTTCAGGAGGTGTTGGCTGGAGTTTTTTCTGCTGAGTCGATTCAACGAGTTGGGCTCACTACACATTGATCGGTGTAGGGATAGTAAACTTGGAGGAGGTTTTCTATCGGGGATTTTAATCCTCCCATTCTTTTATAGAATGTTGCTAGTGTCCGCTAGGATACCAAACTTGGGCGGTTTGGTTAGCGTTTTAAATGCCTTGTACATTGTATGGTAATTACATCAAATTAGTTATTTAATCTTCACTTTTTATCTGTTTATTTGCTTACTAGTTCCCTACGTATTCACGCCTGTTACTGGTTTGGTACTCGTTTATTTGTTGGCTTAGTAACTTAATTGATAAACAAAAATTTGGAAAACTCCTAGAGTTTTCAAAATTTTTTCACCGGGAAGAGGTGGTGTGTAACGATAATTCGTTTCATTCAAATAATTTTAACAATTCCATTCAAATAATCTTATTAAATGGGTTAGGAATTGTCAACTATGTTATACACTAGCCTACTCTTATAATTATACTTTCATTCATCTGTCATCACAAATACACCAACATGTATACTCCGATATCAACCATATTAATTCAGAACTTTATCCCATCTAACCGCTACGCCACTGCTAAGTCACTGCTAGTTCGTAGGGCGAATGAGATCGACGATCGGTTGGTCTTGCGCGAAGGGCAAAAATATGGGTTTCGGACGTGCAATGCGGGGAATTGTTCTCTTGATTTCCGACATCGTTAGCGAAAGGTTGTGGGTTTGTTTGATTGAACTTGGAATACATTTTCTGGTAGGCCATCTTAAATTGTTTATAATATCTCTATTGGATTTAACAGATATTAGTTCTGGTTGAGTATATTGTTTTTTATTTAAATAATAGTGCTTAATTAGCATGAGATCGCTTTATCAAAGTTTATTTGCATGATTTTGGTAACGCCATACTGCATGGTTTGAAGAAATATTTTTGATTATTCATTGTGTTCTATTAGCCATCGATCAATTTCAAATGTGTTTTCGTAATTTAGAGGTCCTAGTCCGACTTTTTAATATCATATTTTTGGTCTTTTCATATTAAAAGTAAATTTCATATATTTTCACTTTTAGAGGTTAAAAATCCTATTTTTCCATTTATTTAAGTAATCGCTACATAGTATTAAATTTAGAGGCTTTTAATAACTTCAGGACTCAATAAATAAATTATTCAATAACATATTTTTGTCCTAATTGATTTTTGGAAGACAGTGTACCTGTAGAGAGGTTAGAGTTGTATTTGCTGATTCAGTTTCTACGCTCTGTCAAATTTCAGGTACCAGATAATTGGTAATTTCTTCTTGTGGATGACTCCCATCAACTAGCAGTGTGACGATACTATTACCACCAAGAGATAGGGTAGAGTTGAACCTTGTAGAGGAGAAGTGGGTTGATTGCTTGTGACTTCCAGGCGGAACGTTGTCGGAACAATTCTTCAGGTGAGCATTTCTTTCTATACTGCTTGTTCAGTTATTATCTTTGAGAAATAAATGCAAGCTTGACAGAGTTTGTTCTCTGGCCTGTGGAGTTGCACCACACTCGACCACGATTCTGCCTTTGTAGACGAAAGCACTTATTTCTGCTTCGTAGAACAGGGTATCGTCTCTTGGTTCAATTGTTTGTTAATTACAATCGTACTCAATCAGATATCTGTAGATTAGGTATCTTCAAGGTCTACCAGGTAGTATTTCCTTTTAGTCAACCAAACGTGCACCAACCTTCACTTATCGAGCATAGTTTTATGTAGGACTTGCCACCTACTTTATCTTTCTTTCTCTTACATATTTGAAAGTCAGAAACCATAGAGCGTAGTTTCTTTGAATTCAGAATAAGTATTCAATCTTTGCGAAGGACTTATCACCTTCAATTCTTTCTTTATATCTCTATATTACTGTTTTTCTCCTTTCTTTTCGAAAGGGTGTAATTATCATTTATAAGTATTGTTATCTAGTACTCTTATGGTACATTAAATTATTTATCATTATTACCCTTCTGGTACATACATTTCGGGTAAATTAACAATTTATCAAGGATATTTCTTTATCTTCTATTATTATACTGTAATAATTCCTTGGAAGGATTTCCAATGTTTTTCTTTTAAATATTTCATCTACAAATATTAATTATCAACTTTAAATAGCTTCACAACTATTATTTCCATTTATTTGGAGAATAGTTATTTTTTTATTGATATTTATTTAACTATATTGAGCATTCTGAGTTGAATGTTTGAGTAGTTTTCCCAATCATATTTCAAGTGTTGAAATTTTGTTTTTTCATAAAATTCAGAATATAATCTTGCGGTACTAAGGATATCCTTGTCCCCCACCATATTGTAACTATCAAATCTGATTCCTTTCGTCTGCTTCTCATGTCTTCGAGGAAACCATACATTGGATGAAGGACTGGTACCACTAGGAGATCCCATAGTTGTCAAACACAGATCCGAGGGCTCAATTCTCAGTCAAGCCAAGTCAACGGGCAATCTTCGTGAAGACCAACCATAACTAGTAAGGTCGAAGTCCATACGAGACAACCACCAAGTCTCTGACTGACTAAGCCAAAGACGATCCATCAACAACTCGTCGTAGGGATCATCGACGCTAACCCAGCCTCCAGGTATTATCAAACAGGACCATCTTCGGTTGAATCAGATTTGTTTTCAAAAGTGTAAATGTTCTGAATTTTGTAGCCTTCAGCTTGTTAATTTTGTAGCCTTCAGCTTGTTAATTTTGTAGCCTTCAGCTTGTTAATTTTGTAGCCTTCAGCTTGTTAATTTTGTAGCCTTCAGCTTTTATAAAGTTTTTTGGAAATAAAGTTGTTAATTGTTTCTTTGCATATTTATTCTGCCTTCACAATCAAGCTAGATACAAATATCTCCTATCTTCGGTTTTGTCTTTTACAACCTGGCGCCCAGATTATCTGAACTAGTCAGGTCAACTGGTGCCCTATTTGTTCAATAGTTAAAAAATCTCTGTAGTACGCTATTGAGCAATCAGTAGTTGAAACTTATCCACACCCTCACCGTATCGATCTGAGCAGCCTATCAGCCTAAGTGTTAACTTTCCATAATTTAAAATCAGGATTTATTCCAAATTTGTAAATTGAAAATTTATGAGGTTACATATGTTGGCATCAGATTATGAAGCTTACGAACGTATTGTTTTGTGTGTATGATGTGTGCGTTGAAGATTTTTCTAAGACATCCAAAATGTCGCTGCTCTACTGTTCGGAAGTTTTTCTATGAATTTTTGAAACTATGCATGATTTTGTTTGTTCTAAAAGACTTGAGTTGAAAATAATATAGTTTTCAAAGAATAAGTTTTAAAAGAGTGTTCTGTGTGATTTGTGATTATTTTGAAGTTGTTGTGAATATGCTTTTCCACATAGTTTTACTGTATCTTATACTTGATTCGATCAATGCATTTAACATTATCATCATGTTTTTTGTAGATAAAATATCTTCTGTGTTTTGATATATATGCATAAATGTCCTTTTTTGACAAGATAGATTGAACAGTATCGTAGCCAAAATTTCAATATCATAGTTTTCTGTATTGTGGAGCAATAGCAATTGATGTAGTTATCATATGATGGTATGTCTCTGCATTACTACAGGCGAAGCAAAGGTGTTTTTAAAAACCTCAATCCAATCACTGGACTGGACAAAGTGGGCCCAGTAAATAGCCTTCTGGCTCGCCAGATTTGAGCCTACTGAACTTTCACTACTGGGATTATCTCATTTTTATAGTACGGTGGTACCTGGCCCAACAACAAAAAACACAAAAATTTTGGAAAAAATAAATTTATTTTTCAACGTTATCTCCTTTCAGCTCCAAATACTTTTTCCAGCGATTTTCAATAAGTTCAATACCCTTTTTATAATAAGAATTGTCAATCTCCTCAAAATAGACATTAACTGCCGACGTAACCTCTTCATTGTTGGAAAATCTTTGACCACCGAGCCATTTTTTCAAGTCTGGGAACAGAAAGTAGTCCGAGTGGGCTAAATATGGCAAATTGGGTGCATGAGGTGGCAGTTCAAACTTCACTTCATTAATTTTGGCCATTGCAACAGATGTGTGAGCTGGTGCATTGTCTTGATGAAACGACACTTTCTTCTAAGCCAAATGTGCGGCCGTTTTTGCTTGATTTCTTATCTCATACGTTGCAATAAGTTCGCATAATACTCGCCGTTGATAGTTTTTCCTCTTGCAAGAAGTCAATGAAAATTATCCCACGCGCATCCCAATAAACCGACGCCATGACCTTGCCTGTAGATGGAACTGTCTTTGCCCTCTTTGGAATCGGTTCTCATTTTTCAGTCCATTGTTTCGATTTTTCTTTTATTTCGGGTCTGAAGTGTTCCATCCATGGTTATGAAATGGTGCAAAAATTCGGCTCTATTTCTGTGAAACCTTGCCAAACACTCGATGAAAACATCTTCACGACGCTGTTATTGTTCCATTGTGAGCAAACACGGCAACCATCTTGCGCACAGCTTTCTCATGTCCAAATTTTCAGTTAATATGCGATGCACCGTACTTTTTGAAATGCAATCTATGTCTGTTAGCTCGCGCACTTCCAGTCGACGATCGTCCAGTACCGCTTTGTGGATTTTCTTCAACATTTCTGGAGCCGTCATCTCATTTGGTCGACCACTGCGATGCTCGTTTTCGCAGGTCGTACGGCCTCGTTGAAACTCTGCTACCCAATATTTTACTGTTGATAACGAAGGAGTAGTCTCACCCAGAGTGGAATCTAGTTCAGCTTTTATATGAGTTGGGCTAAGGCTTTTCAAATAAAAATATTGTATTACATAACGATGGCCCATTTTTTTCATGTTTACAAATTCACTGAAAACGTATACTATTGATGTCTGCCAAACAAATACTAAACAACGTGGCGTCTTCAAACTTGAAACATAATATGCTGTATAGATTGTGTACTTTCTAATACAATGGTATTTTTCAAGCAACTACCGCCATCTCTAGGTCAGGCCAGGTACTTCTTGAACCATACTCGTATACATCTCCCAACAGAAAAATTATTTGAATCTAGTGCACATGACGTTGAATGCATGTGGATATATGTGCGTGCACATTCATTTGAAACGATATTTGAGTATTCCACGGTAATTTTTCAAGGAACATTTGTGATACCTCCTTCAGGTGATTCAATGAAATTTTAATTCCATTCATTCAAAACTTCAAACTGCTTATAACAAGAAAACGAATCAGTCTGTTTATAAACGGTAATATTTTATCAAGTGTGTGTAAAGCAACCCCTTTTCCAGTTTATGATTAATGCCGATCCTGCGTCCATCTTTGTAATTTGTAATTTTTTATTGTGAAAAATCACTTCTGATTTCGAAAAATGTTTCTAGAGAACCATTATTAATGAATTCCGACAACAACCTCATCTCCTCTCTTTGATCTTTTTCTACACCTTCGAACAGCAGAACTCAAGATGGTGGAACAACAATTTTTTCTACGACAGTGCGTGAACTAAGCTCTTACGCACTGCTGACAGTGCGTAAAGTGATACTTTTCCGCACAAGTGTGTAAAAAAATCACCTGTGCGTAAAATCATTAACTGTGCGTGAAGTAATTTTTTACACGCTGTTCATACATTTATACAGTTTTGAAAAATACAGTATTTTGCGTCAAATGTAAGTCGGAAGTCTTTATTCAAATTAACAATATAATTACTACAATTTGGCAATATAATAACTGTCGAATAAAAAACTTTGTATTAAAACTTTCGTAAAGGGTTTTTTTGTACTCGCGTGTTTCAACAAACTTCACGCTCATACAAAAAAGTCCTACTTACTAACTCGTATCATAAATAGCTATTTTCTACTACTGTGCGCAAAGTACGTACTTTACGCACGCTTTGGAGTGCGTAAAGTTTTACCATTTTTCACAAGTGCGTAAAGTAAAATATTTCAAATATTGTATATAGCAACCAAATAAAATGTTTTAATTTAAATTGTCACTTATGGTATCTTCTTCTACGATTAAAAATAATTTTTGCTTATGTTTAGTATCCAACATATTATCATGTTTTTTATTTTGATCATAATTTTCTGCAAATGCCATTGCTTTAATTGAATGTAAACAGACCGTGGATGTCGATTTTGCTCAAAAAGTAAATTAGGCCAAGCTGTAGATGAAAATAAGAGGATCTTTTCACACAAAATAAAAGACGCAAACGGCCTATTCTACTTTTTATGGGATAGTTCGTTAATGAAAACCCCGGTTTTCGCGCCAGCAAAATCGCTTTGTGGAATTTTTTTAACAAGAAATAGTGAAAAAAATTACAACTTTTTTGTTTTCTTACGAATATCTCAAAAAGTATTGGACGAATCGTTTTACAGTCACTAGCACTTTTGTAGAGAATTATAAGACCTACAAAATGGTATCGGTGCATTTTTCACTGAGAAAATCCGGGAAAACCTCGAAAAAAAGACCATTTTTCAAAAATTCATAATTTTTATAAATCTGAAGCTGGACGAACCATATTGCAGAAACTGATAGATGATAACATTTGTTTCAACTGTGCGTAAGATGTTTTCTGTCCGATGTGTAGTTTTTGCACAATCGCGTTATGAACAATTTAACACATCTTGCAAGATGCGCCGATTTAAGGGAAATCGTCGTATTCAAATTCTGTAAAGGGCATCTGGGAGTAGAGATCAATATCTACAATTTGTATATTTTGGATTTTCACCTGAGAGATGGGAAATGTGTTGAAAATATCACAGAAAGTTGATCAAAACGCTTCAAAGTGCGTTTGAAGTCACCCGAAGTCGAACTGAAGTTAATAAGAGTTGAGTTCGGGCGACTTCGGGTGCACTTTGATGCATTTAGAGTAAATTTCAGTGACACTTTCAACACATTTCCCACCTTGCAGGTGAAAATCCGAAACATACAAATTGTAGATATTGATCTCTACTCCCATATGCCGTTTACAGAATTTGAATAAGATGATTTCCCTTAAATCATCGCATTTAGAAAGATTTGCCCTCAAATTGTTTATAACGCGATTGTGTAAAAACTACATATCGGACAGAAACCATCCTGCGCACAGTTGAACCACAAGTTTTTATCTATCAGTTTCTGCAATATTGTTTATCCATCTTCAGATTTATAAAAATTATGAATTTTTGAAAAATGGTCTCTTTTTCGAGGTTTTTCCGGATTTCCTTAGTGAAAAATACACCGATCTGGGAGTATGAAAAACCGTTTTGTAGGTTTTATAAAACTCGATTTTGCTGGGGCGAAAACCAGGGTTTTCATTAACGAACTATCTTATAAAAATTAGTATAGGCCATTTGCGTCTTTTATTTTGTGTGGGAAAAAAACACTATAGCTTGGTCTAAATAGGCTGTGTGGTTACGAGAATTGGAAGATCTGACAATCAATATCTGAAGATGTACAAGGAAAAAGTATTTGTTATAGATTGATTTAAGAAGTTTATATAGTACATTATCTAAAATCTGATCTAATCACACAAGGTATCTTGTTTTTGTCAATAATGTTTGTATACCTCATATTTCTTCATTCAAATTTTATTGCAGTTTATCTGTTTGTACCTATCTGATAACCGATATGGATTCAAATTCATCAGGCGAATTTGACAATACTCTTCCAAATATACTCAACAGTGCTCAAAAAGCCACTGAAAACCTATTACCAGAAAAATCTGCACACATTTATGAACAGAAATATAATATATTTATAGAATGGTGCAGGAAGAATGAAGTGATAAAATACTCAGAAAACGTCATTTTGGTCTATTTCGCTGAGGAATTAAAGTCTTGCAAACCTTCTACACTATGGTCGATATATTCTATGGTGAAAAGCACCTTAAAATATGAAAACAATGTTGATATTTCGAACTTCAACAAGTTAATAGCGTTTATCAAACAAAAAAATAAAGTATATAGCAAGAACATCTGAAATTCTTGAAAGAGAACATTCAATAAATTTTCTCTTGAATGCTTGAATGATTCCCAATTTTTGATGATCAAAGTAAGTAAACGCTTGAGTATGTATAAAATCTAAATATTGTTTATGTTATGAGTGTTCGTATGGAGTGTTGCGTAAATACGCCGATCCTCAAAGGCCACCGGCTTAGTTAGGCAACACATCATACGCAAAATGATACAAAACCATTCCCTTTTGATTACAATTTTACATTCCAAACGTCAGGATATTTTCTCATGTTTTCCTCTTCAATTAATCTATTTGTACCACTGCAATATGTTATTTTTTAGGTTGGTTTCATAATTGGAATTTCAGGAGCTTGTCGTCGAGAAGAGTTATGTAAAATGACAGTTATCGATGTAGAAGATAAGCAAACAGTGTATATCATTAAAATGCCAGAAACAAAAAATGGAATCTATCTTTCATAAAAAATATACCTCACTAAGACCATCAAATGTAAATTGTATTAGGTTGTTTCTAAAATACGCAATTGGTAAATGTTCTAAACAGCCTGTGGGGATAAATGCATTTGGTAAAATGCCATATGTTATGGCAACCTTTCTGAACTTGCTCAATCCAACAGCTTTCACAAGACACTACTTTAGGAGGTCTTCAGCTACTATGCTAGCAAATTCTGGAGGTGACCTTCTAACTGCGTAAAAAAACACGGATGATGGAAGTCATCTGCTGTTGCAGAAGGCTATGTGGATAGCACAATTACCCAAAAGAATAAAATTTCTTATAAACTGTTGATGGATGACAGATAGTATGCCATCTACTTCCAAACAGAGCGTTTCTAGAAACTACAGTTTTACTGTTGAAGACGATAATAGAAAATTTGGAGAAGCGCTCGATACCAATATTACAGAAATAAGGTCACAAAATGTTTTAAACTTTGTAATGTAAAAAGCCAAATTCATAAATTTTGGAAGCTGTAATAGTTGCACCTTCGGTATTAATATTTCCAACAACTAACAACTAAAAATCTAATTTATTGACCATTGTTTTGTTTGTTAATGTTATTTTGATATGCAAGAGTGAAATAGATTTTCAATCGTCAAATAAATTTATGTTCCTAAAATGTACATTCAGTACCATAGTGTGTTGAGTGAATTTTGTATTTCTAATCTCAGTGAAAAATTATGTACGGTTGTAGAAAACATATTGTATGCAATTCGTGTGTAAAGGCTTTTTTTGACTCATGTGATGAATTCACATTCGTCAAAAAAAAGCCACTTTACACACTTGTTACATAAATAATGATTTTGTGCACCACCATGATATGGGTATCAAATGAAATAATTTGCTAAGGAGAACATCGCCGCCGGGCTGCGAACACCTCCAATGTAACAAAAATATACAAAATGAGATAATAAACATTAAAAATCCTTTCAGCATTCTTCACGAGTTCGTAATGTATCCGAAGTGATTTCAAATCGTCAAACTGTAGAAAAAGGTTATCTTGTTTCTCCAATGTAACAGAATTCAAATATTAGGATGGAAAATGATCACATGTGACAACAGTAACGGATGACGAATTTCATTTCTGTGGAAATATATCTCATGTGTTTATATCATATTTCTACAATAAAAATCACAAAAATAATGATATGTTATATTTTTGCCATATATGTAGTTGGCTTTGAGAAAATGTCATCTTTCATTTTCTTTGAAAATTAAAACTTATTTTTTGTAACTAAGTTGCCTCTGATGTTTCCTCAATTTGAAATAACAAAGAGTAACGTCATTTTACTTTTCATATTATGAAAACTAAAATGACGTTACTGAATTCAATATGGCGGAGGAGTTTTGTCATCATGTGGGGGTTTTCGCGGTTGGAGATTATGGATTTTCTGTCAAAATTCATAAATTCAACATGACGGCTTCAAGATAGCTGATGAGCTGAGTGATTATCGTCAGATTCTATTCAAATTGTGCAAATCTTTTGAAAGAAGGTTATGATTTTTTTTTTGTAAAAATTCATGATATCACGATGGCGGACTCATTCTGTTGAAAATTGGTATGTGAGGGTTTTTGAGGTCGGATATTATGATTACGTTCTAAACATTAAAAAATCTGAGATCTCGCATAGAGTTTACTTGAGAACTAAAGAATTCTGTAGAAAAATGTTAAAAAAAATAAAAGATATGCATTTATTCCAATGCACAGAATTTGGACGTGAAAATTGGTTTCTCTCTCTCTCTCTTTCTCTCTGCATCGCAGTACCAACATTATCACTCTTTCTATCTCTTGCGCATCTCACGTCTCAGTTCTGGCTTGTCGGCCTGTAACATATTCGACAAAAAGAAAACTATCTGCGGCAAGCTCTTGAATCTGTTACTTTCAAAATGACCTACGTTACACATCTAGAGGAATATCATCGATCGTTCCATCGTTAGCGGTTTCATTGGGACTGAGCCGTCGACCTCAGTCCTCACATAGATTTGTCATCACTTTGGAAACATGACGAACAGCTCTTTCCTAGAGCTCAATCTTTCAACGAATGGCCAGCATTGGAACTCAATGCGGAACATTCAACCTGTAGAAATTCAAGACCAATTCCAAACCATATTTCCTCAGTATTCACGATGTTCTCTGAACATAACAGAGAGTTAATCAACCTCTTTTGTGATGATACTTTAACAAAGTTTTCCTTCATTTGACATAATTGCAATACGTCCTTTACAATTTTTTTCATCAAAATACAGGCATCCCGTATGTAATTTAAATAAAGGAATAGAAACATTTATTTAAGTCATCTTCATTTTGACATATCTGCCAAATTTTTGTGAAGTCCTAGCAGCTGAAGCCATTAATCAGAAAAGAAGAAGAAGATACAACTTTGCAGTGAACATCCAAACATGGTAGTAGCTTTTGTGAGTTCAAACTAGGTAACCATGAGGGAAAAAGATGAAAAAACGTTTAAGATGTACGTACGAGGACAGTATTATACTTCTCCAATTAGTACATTGGCTAACATGACTACTTCGAAGCATCACGGAGGATGGAAGTCCTCGACGGAAGCAGGATACCTAGAAGAATCGTTGCATAACAGAATACAAATTGCAGAAAAAATACAAGGTTCTAATGTGTCGGCGTCTTCCAGCACTATCAGCAGCTGTACCGATATGAGAGCGTCTGGTTCCAATGAACCAACGAATTTTACAATGACTTCAAATTCAAATGTACTGTTGCGTTTTTCCCTAATTTCAATATCAATGTGAATTCTGCATGTAATAGTAATAAATAAATAGAATACTACTTTAAATATGAAAGTGAGTAATAATCCTCAACTCACTAGTGAGTTATTTGATAGTTAACTTCTAAAATGTCATTAATAATGACAGTCTTCTGTCATGTGATGGATAAAGTTTCTTAATCTTGTATTCCAATACACGTGTCTTCATTCACTGGCTCCATATAGTATTTCGTGTAGTCGCTCCCTTCACACGATCGAGCTCTCGATAAGCAGACAAAGTGTCTCTGCTAGTGTATCTTCACTACTTTGTCTCTACTAGTGTGTCTCTACTAGTGTGTCTCTACTAGTGTGTCTCTACTAGTGTGTCTCTACTAGTGTGTCTCTACTAGTGTGTCTCTACTAGTGTGTCTCTACTAGTGTGTCTCTACTAGTGTGTCTCTACTAGTGTGTCTCTACTGGTGTGTCTATATAATGAAGAAAGAAAATGACGATTTAAAAAAGCACGTTATTGAAATCTCAAAATCAACGAACTTGATCAACACTCGAGAATGAAAAATTTGGAGATACAGGGGGTACCTGAGAAAAATGATGAAAATCTGATTTCTGTTGTTAAAAATATATCAAATTTCTTAGGCGTAGATGTATCCAACAGAAATGAATTTGTCCATCGCGTCCAGCCCATGAATGCTATTCCAAACAGACCCAAAAATATTATTGTTGGCTTCAACTCAAAAATAACTAGAGATGAAATTTTTTCCTCTTCAAAATAACTACGCCAAAGAGGTAATAATCCTAGGAGTGGTGTCAAAGTGGACGACGATCTGAACTGTTTATATTTCAATGAGCACCTGACATCTCAAAACAAACTTCTTTTTAAAGAAGTACGCAAAGCTGCCAAATCCAAAGATTATAAATTTGTATGGATAAAAAACGGAAGAATTTTTCTTCGTAAAGATGAGAGATCCAGAGTGATGGTCATACGAGATTCAAAGAATATTTTGTCACTATAAAACCTCTATTTTTGAAATATATTTTGTTCTGTCATCAATGGATTTATTGCTATTTGGTCAAAACGTTCGCGGCCTCAGATCAAAAACACACGATTGTAAAACTAACTCCACTAGCATTGATGCAGATGTATACCTCTTAACCGAAACTAATCTCAACATGAGTGTATTTAGTAACGAACTATTTGTACAGTACAATGTATTTCGTCGCGATAGAGAGACTAGCGCTAGCTTGAAATCCGACGGAGGCGGCGTACTTATGCCGTTCGGAGCTCATTAAATGCAGTTCCTCAAACCAAATGGTATAGCGATGCTGAAGATATTTGGGTCACCATATACTCCCTAGTGGACGCGCATATGTTCAAAAAAGGACAGTCGTGGGCTTGAGATGATTAAAGCAAACGACTTATTTTAATAATTAATACTCATTATTTACGGCCTCACACCACTTCTTGGCCACCCCAGATACGCGTCGTTCACCCCCTACAACCCCTCAAAGTGTGAAATATTCAAATGACTATATCTCGCTCACTATTTCAAATAGCGGGTTCGTTCAAACGGTGAAAAATTTGTATTTTGAAAATAAATAACCTTCGATCATATCCATATATACTGAATGTTCAATATTTAGCTAGATTTTTTGAAAAAAAAAACGATGATCCAAGTGCACCCTTTCAAACATCATCAAATAACTTTAAAACAAACTGTCCTAGAAAAAATATGCATCAGTTCGGATATATTTCCCATTCTATAAGCTTCAATTTTCTGTAACCACTTCTATACTTGCAGTTGTCCAAAATGGAATAATTTGAAAAACAATAGTTCGTAACTCATCCACATATTCAGAAAACACACGCCACATGTCTCAATTATTTTATTTTTTTTCAAATCATCATACAACAATCAACATTCATTGTTACATGATAAAATATTATCTAGGTCGCACACGTCGAAGTCTAAATTTATATTGGGTCGTTCTAAATTTTCGCAATGCTCCTCTTCAGCTTCGCACTCACACATTTCTGTACATTTCAATTGATTTGTTACGCATTTGCAGTGTTTTGTATTACATTTATTTTTTCTGCATCCACATCGAACTAAGTTTAATATTTCTGTTGGTGCGCAATTCTCGGTAGAGAAAACAGGTATCAGTCGTCCTGCCTCATTACTTTGCCATCCATAATCCGTAGGGTTCAACAATTCGCTTTTAGATATGTGAGAGCTGGTCCATATTAAAAGTTGTAATCTTGCTCTTTGCAGAGCTGGATACAAACTGCCTTTAGTAGGTGGTAATTGATCACTTTGCTGTTGCATTTTCGCAAAACTCCACCACCTCAACTTGGCTAAAGAGCAGATGTTTTATGTCGGTGCATAAATTTTACAAATAAATGTCTCCAAAATATCTAATAACATATTCAAATCAGCGTGCCTATCCCCAAGAGAAATCAGTGCATTGAGAATTTCGTCATCAGCTTGCTTGAATATTTTCCAAAACGTCAGTTTACCTGTAAAATTGAGAGATGAAATTCATAAACTAATCAAGGAAACATATCACTTACCGTTTCTGAAAAATCCACCAGTACTATCACAACCAGAAATTGCATGTAATGCTGGAAGTGATTCTCTTTGGAGTTCAGTCAGATTTCTTGACCAAATATGTATATCAAGTTTTCTTGTGTGAATGCCTGTACCAGTCACAAAAAAACTTTCAAGTACGATTGATTTAGAATATTTCACTAATAATATCAAAACGTCTATGTCAGGTGAGAATACGTTGAGTGACACTGACTCTTCTGAAGAGTGATTGTTTGAGGCATAAATGCAATGCAGGATAATTTTAGTATCCGCTTCTTCTTGGTTGATAGCCAATTCTTCAACATAACCATTGTCAGATCGATAACATGTATCTTTCCAAGCGACTATTAAAGTTTGCTTTTCAAATATGTTGCTTCTCAAGAGCTTTTGTGAAATATACTCAATGAAACTGTCTTTCGTGCTATTATTAGACTAGAGATCTCTCATTGTAACATTTGCAATATTACTGCAATCCTGAATATGGAAGTGCTTATTCATCTTTTTCGATTTGTATCGATTTTGTCCAGTCAATTCTTTAATAGAATTATCTCTGTAGGTATCGAAAATCAAGTGTATCTCGTCAAAATGAAAATACTTATAAATTTGGTTTTCAAAACTTTTCCATTGGTCAAAGCATGTTCTGACTGTTTTATCTTTCTTCAAAGTATGCATTTCGGCCATTCCATCCACTATAGCAATATTTAACTTTCTTGATGTATCTTGAACATCTAAAAGAAAAATTAGATTATTAAAAGTGAACTAATTTCCCAAAATGTACTTGCCTGTGACATGTATTTCCGGACAAAGAGCCTCCATAATCCCCATCAGTTTCGATTTATCAGAGTGCATATGCATGCTACCATTATAATTGAAGAGAGCTCGCGGAACAGTCGAAAATTCATATTTTCCCATGATTTCCTTCAAATTTATATCTTTTCTTGAACGGCTAACTATTAGTAATCTTGAAAATAAGGATCGGTCTGCCTTTATCTCTCGAACAATATTTTCTGTCTTGGTTTTGATATTTTTATTTGTCGTCCTACATAACTTCAATTGGAGTTTTTTGACAGGATCCCACAGATTCAACTTCTTGTTGTAAATTCTATTTTCTTTCAAATTTTCATATTCTTTCAAGCCTATTACACTTATATAACATACATCATTTTTTATTTCGGTAGAAAATATTGATCCTGTATGAATATTAACCAGGTTACCCCCTTCATAAGTAAACGGATTGATTGAGTACTTCAAGGCTTCTATAATTATCCTTATAGTTTTACTGGCTTTTTCAGATTTACTTTTATTCAATTCATGATGTCTTTTGACACTACTCTTCTTATTACTTCCAATCATATCTAAGCCTTCATCAGAGAGTTTGTCAAGTTCTGAAATTGTCAAAAAAAACTTTGCCATAGTATCTGGTTTCTGCGTCATTCCAACCAAGCCTCCAGTAACTTTCAAAGCTCTATTAATATGTTCTAGTGCTTCGTCGGAACCAAGACATGTAAAATCCTTATTCGATTTATTCACAACCCAACTTCCATTACGAAATTCTTCCCATATGCTTGTATCTCTCAGCTCTTGAATTTCTGCCAGAAACAAAGCTATCATGCCTGAATAGTTAATCAAGTCCATAGAAAAAAAATATTTCGTTAATGAGTAAAGAGTCGATAAATGTAACTCCCAATCGCCTAATCGAATGGTTTTTATCTGGAAGAGTAATGTCTCAACCATATCCATGTATTGTCGAAACATTTTAAATGTTACATTTGTCGCCTCCAACTCTTTGTTGAACTCTTTCATTTTATCTAAAATTGCCAAATCTTCCAAAGTTACTAAGATTTGTTCATGAACGTTCTTAATATTGTCTTCATTTATCGGTTTATGTATAAACGAAAAGCATTCCGTGAGAGCCAATGACAAATCTGGATATTTACGTAAAAATTGTTGCATGTATAAACTATATAATGCTGCTAGTGTCGCAGTGTGAGCCCTAATTCCCCGTCTTACATGTCTGCCATTCAAAGTTTGATTGATAACTGAGTCACCATACAAATCATGACAAACCTCGGGAATGCCACTTCCATGTGAAGTTCTCCTGGTTTTGTGACCCACTTCTTAGCATCTTCTGTTTTGACTATTGACATACACTTGACTGGCTTATACAGCCCCATGTCTAAGGTTACAACAATTTTTTTATCAAGTCCATTAATTTTGCTATTGGGATTTTCTAGTTTTTTCATGAATGTGAATTGTGTCGAAGTGCTCGTCGGAGTCTCATTAATAAGCGGTAAAAGACAAACTCTGGTCATGAAGGTGTTGCTTCAGCATTTGTTTCTATATCAGAATGCTTCATCAAATTCCAAATTATGTCCTTATTTGGTATTATCATTTTCCTCTCTGGCTTTGAAATAAGTAATGGACTAAGTGGCTTAATATTTTTTGGAATATTACAAGGCAGTATGTTTGAAAGTTCCGATGGAATTGATTTTAAAGAACGTTCGTTTGTGATTTCTACTAATTTCAGTTGCTTTTGTTCGTCTGTTGAGTGCGGTTTGGCAAACTACCATTACAGTACCATGTAATGTATTTTTTCCATCTATTGTATCCTCTAAGAAATATATGTTGTTAGCCGCACAGAATATAAATCTAATTTCTACTAAATCAGGTGGAATGTATATATTATCATTTTCAGACATATTTTTTAAAACGGATAATGCGATTTGAGTTTCTATTCGTAGCATTTGATCGTAATTTATAGAGCAACCCAGTTTATTCAAGAATTTTACTAAGAACTGGCTTCTTGTTGAATGAAATGCAATGATCCCAACTGCTGTTTGTAATGGAGAATCTCTAGATTTTCTTTTGATATTAGATTTGTACTTTACCTGCCTATCTGTTAACATTTCGAATAACAATACCTGAGATACTCTAGAAGCTGCATCGTTAACACTTGCCAGTTGATTATTTTCATCATCACCTTTGATAGACCACCTGAAAAATTGTATCATGTTTTCAGGGATGACTTTTTTACTTTCTGGAGTTATCAGAGATCCATTGAATTTCCACAAATCAGCTTTTGCTGCATCTCTTCTCAAAATCACAGAAGCCTCATAAAGAAACTTCAATTCCTCGTTCATCGTTTTCGATTTTTTTTTCCATAAAAGTTCTGAAAGTATGATCTTTCACACTCTGCAGGCATACATTTTGGGGTTTGGAAGGGTTTCTCGAATTTGAAAAATAAACATCATCCTGAAATTCATCTATTATAGATGCTTTCAAATATTTTCTTTTTCTTCGATAACTTTGGGGCAAATCATAAGAATTACATATTTTCAAATATAGCTCTTCAACTTCCTGCATATTTATTATAGTACCAGCGTAGAGAATACTTCGCAACTTACTTAAAAATTCTACTTCCGATGCAGCTACATTATTCTCAAGATGACTTTCTGGTATATTGCTGGATTTTCTTAGAATATTTACCACATTTGTTGTCCAACAAGGTCGGTGATATTTCACTTCATATGCACGAGCATCTTTTTCAGATAATTTAACCTTGAAATCTTCGTTGCCTCCCACCTGAACCGCATCTCTAAATCTCATCCCAGCTTCATCAGTTACGATCGTATGTAGAGGATATTTTTTCGTGTCTTTTTTGTTGCAAAAAAAATCAAAAATCATTGAGTTTGGGAAAATTCGATCTTAAAACAATTTGAGAACCGGAGGTTTTGTAAACGCTCTAAGCTTTTCTTATGGGTTACCTTACTGTAGCATTCTGAATGCCATGATTCAGAATTATTCCTCATATCAAGCGTTGTAATTGTGGAGTATAATTGCTTCATATGAATATAGTCAGGATCATTTATGTCAATTCTCAATTTCATACACTTCATCAACATATCGTGTCCTATAGGTTTTTTTTACTAACTTCAAATTATTGTTAGTTTGACAAATAATGCACAAAGCAAAGTTAAATTCAGATAGCGATTCCATGTTTAATATAATTGGACTCTATTGTTACTTAATAATATTATTATTCAAAAAACTTTTGGACATTTCAACTAGTTGTATACACAACCTCACATCTCGACAGTAATAAATCGACTAAAAAGCCAATGCAATGCAAGACGACGCCGGCAGACATCGGTTTAGACAAGTCGAAATTACTTTATCATGTTCGAGAACATGCGTTCTTCCGATATCACCGCGTTTAATACGAGTTTAGACAATCGGAAGCATACTTATGTTGATATCAAAATGAAGCTGAGAGTATAAGCAAACAGTTTTATCTCAGGTATTTTGTCGAAAAAATTATTGTTTTTAGGTTATTAAATTAAAATCTACAGGGTTGATATGAAAATATTCCTTTTTTCAAAATATCTCGACAAATTTTGGAAAAACAGTAAATGAAGTTATATAAACTTTTATTCACATTAAAAAATCTCAGCGTCAGAACGAACTCGCTAGCTCAAATAGTTATCGAGATACGGTCATTTGAAGATTTCACCCTTTGAGGGGTTGTAGGGGGTGAACGACGCGTATCTGGGGTGGCCAAGAAGTGTTGTGACGTCCTATACAATGAGTACTATCAGTAAAAATAGGTCGTTTGCTTTAATCATTCCAAGCCCACGAAAATACATATGCGCGTCCACTACCCAGTCCAATACAAAAAAACTACATTTATGCTGTGTTTCCTTATCTCCAAAGGATGACCATGCTAGAGCCTGCTTTACAATTAAACTTCAATCCATATTAAATTCATGTTCAGATGATTTGGTTTTAATTTATGGCGATTTTAATATGCCAAGTATAGGATGGATGCCACAGCGCAATTGTTCTTACTATAATCCTGTGAACGTAGATGATAAAAACTCGAATTTGGTGGATTTGTTATTGTCTGCAGAATTTTTGCAATACAATTTTACAAGAAATATCAATGACAGAATTATTGACCTGGTATTCTGCAACAATAACTCTATAATTAGTAATTTAAATAAAAGCGATATCCAATTGGTATCTGCTGACAATCACCATCTACCTATGTCAAAATCTCTCAAATTGATAATCTTACCAGAAATTATAACAAGTATTATAACTTCAGAAAAGCAGACTATGCTGAGATAAATGCGTATTTGAACGGTATACAATGGTATGAATTGTTCGTTGGTCAAGATATCGGTAGCGCTGTAAACATTTTTTATGACACTTTAGAATTAGCTATTGATCGATTTGTACCCAAAATTTCAGTCAGAAATAATGAATATCCCATTTATTTTACTAGACATACAATCGATTGTCTGAGGCAAAAAATCAAGATTCATAAAAAATGGAAATTGTACCGGTCTATGACATATTACAATGAGTTCAAGCTACTCAGAAGTAGAAGTAAACAGCTGATAAGTCAGGATGATTTTACATACATTGAGAATGTAGAAAGTGATATACAGGCAGACGTTAAAAATTTTTGGCAGTTTGCATCAAATCAAACTCAAAACAGGGTGTGGGAATCCCATCCTTGGTGAAATTCAATAATGAACAAGCCTCAAAGGGTGAGGAGATATGCAACCTGTTTGCTAAATACTTCCAAAGCGTCTATGAGCCATATCATCAGATGCCTATGAACCCTTCTATGAATGCAAACACTATGCTAATAAACAAAGTTCATCTTAGTGAAGTAGACGTATTAAATAACCTCAGTGATATTGATGAGAATAAAGGAGCAGGTTTTGACAATATTTCAGCATATTTTGTGAAAAAGTGCGCAAATACTTTGAAAACTCCTCTATTTATCATATTCAATATATCGCTAAAGGAAGGTAATTTCCCAGACATTTGGAAAACCGCATATCAACTTTCCATGTATAAAAATTCAGGTGATAAAAATTCAGTTACCAGCTACAGGGGAATTAGTAAATTATGTATATTCAGCAAAGCTCTTGAAAGTTTAATTTAGGACCGGCTATTCTCTAGCGTGAAAGATGTAATTATTGAGGAACAACATGGTTTTTATGGTAAACGAGCAATTGAAACTAACCTTGCCATATACAGCAAATTCATTTCCGAGTCTTTAGACGAGCGAATTCAGGTGGATGCAATCTACACTGATTTCAGCAAAGCGTTTGATAAAATTGACCATAATATACTCATGTCTAAACTTGCTGATATCGGTGTACATGGCGATCCACTTCAATGGTTTGCCTCTTACGTACATAACAGGTCTCAAATCATTACGGTAGATGGGTTCAAATCAGCACCAATTATTGTTACTTCAGGAGTACCACAAGGTACTCACCTAGGTCCCATTTTATTCTTGATATTTATCAATGATGTAAAAAAATGTTTTCGATTTTCCAATTTCTTATTATACGCCGATGACTTGAGAATAATCTCAAGAATACAGTCAAACACGGATTGCCTCAGTGTACAGTCAGATCTTGCTCGATTTGCTGATTATTGTAGCTACAACCGATTATTCCTTAATTTAAATAAATGCTCTTCTATTTCATTCTCAAGAAATTGGACTCAGTTTAGATTCAGCTATAATTTGTCTGGAAGTGACCTCGAAAGAGTGGAAAATATCAAAGATTTGGGTGTTCTATTTGATGAGAAGTTGACTTTAATCCACATTGCGAATACGTGGTTAGTAGATGTAGCAAAATATTGGGTTTCATATGCAGAATCTGTAAACATTTCCGATCCCAAAACTCCATGAAATCTCTATATTTTGCTTATATTCATAGCAGGCTGAATTTCGCCACAGTCATATGGAATCCACAATATAATATTTATAAAGTAAGACTAGAGAGGATCCAAAATAGGTTTCTCAGGTTTTTGAATTATAGAATCAATGGTACGTACAACATCGATAGTATGAATTTGGCAAGAGAAACTTTCAGAATTCTTCCACTTGAAAGCAGAAGAATCATCTCAGACTTAGTTTTCATGTTTAAGATCCTCAAGAACTTGTACGTTACCTCCCAGCTTTTATCTTTGGTATCTTTCCACGTTCCGTCCAGGAACACAAGAAGTAAACTACTCCTCAGCGTCGGTTTTAAAATTACCAACTTGGGCCAGAACGCTATCATTCCCAGACTCAGCGACAGTTTTAATAAATATTGCTCCGGAATTGATGTATCCTGTGTATCGCTTTCTTCCTTCAAGAACAAAGCTAGACATATTTTTCTCTAAATCATTAATTTTTACTTTTAGTTTTTGTTTTTCAGAGTATATCGTAACTATATATTGATGTATTTTGCTTGAATTATTTGAGTTTGTAAAACGTAGACTTGAGAATGCATTAGCGGATACTGTTTTGGGTAGTCACCTGTTTGTATCCCGAATTAGTAAATAAATAAATAAATAAATACTGCTTATCAAGAGGTAGCCTTAGGGAATCGATCGTGTGAAAGGAGCGACTACAAGAAATACTATATGGAGCCAATGAATGAAGACACGTTGTTGAGGTGAATATTGAATAGAAGAGGTCATTACTCAACTGTTCGTGGTGCACTGATTTGATCTCCGATACGTATGCGTTGTTGTCTCTTTCGTAAGTAGCGAGTTAGCAATTCATGTGAAAATTCCCCAAGGGCCAGTTTCTCATGTATCAGTTGAACAGATTAATCAACTAATGGTCAGAATGTGATCCTTCCAATGTAATTTAAAGAATATCTCCACCATTTGAACTATTAGTTAGTTACCTGGAGTTTAACTAGAACTGGAAACACTGGCCGTTAATCCAATAACTTCTAGATATTGTAGTAGTTTGTCATGTTCAACAGTATCAAACGCCTTTGCCGGATCTATTTGGAGACACATAGATGACAATTTTTTATCAATTGTGTTATTTATATTACCTGTCAACCAGACAATGGCATCTGATGTTGACATATTTTTTCGAAAAACAAATTGTTCTTCTGAAAGAATAGTGAACTTGTTCGAAAACTGGTCAAGGCGCTTTTTAATAATTTTGGCCAAGTTGGATATTATTGATAATGGCCGGTATCAATAGATCTTTTTGACTGCCATTTCTGTAGATAGGTGTGATTATATTTCAAAGCTGTCGGAAATATACCAGTGATGGCATTATTAATGATATAGGAAAGGGGCTTAGCTATTCGATTTTTCAATGTTTCCGACCCAATACCATCTGCTCCGAGAGATTTTGCATCATTTAGTTGTTCAATTGTGCGGATGATTTCAGTTTCATTGGTTGATTCTACGAATATCGAGATAGGTATTTTTTCTGAGATTTGCGACTTGTTGGTTTCAACATTTTTAGTTTCATGTTTGATACAGTCCGCTAATTTTCTACCCACATTAGTGAATGTCTTACAAAAAACGTCTGCTATCTGATTTTGGTCGTTTATGGTGATTCCGTTATGTTATAATTCTTCTATTATATCTTTCGGTTTTTTCTTGCCAATCATTTTATTCAAGTTGTTCCAGAGTGCTTTGTTGCTGTTTTTATTTTCTTCGGTTCATTTCACATAGAATTTTGTTTTGTTTTGTTCAATCAGGTTATTGGGTTTATTTCTCTAGCTCCTATTAATCCTAATATTTTCTTTTTTCATGAGTCTGAATAAGTTATATTTCGTACATATTGATTTTTCTAAATCTTGTTTTATCCAGGGGCCCCTTTTACTAGTTTTAGAATTGCATTTCATGGTATTCGTACATATTTTCTCAGCTCATTGTAAAATATCTCTGAATGAATCTGTGGCCTGTATATTTGGAGTTGAATAGTCCGAAAAAAAGTTTTCATTCCCAATCAGTTGTCTATTTTTTTATAATCTTCATATATTTTTTGTGTGATTATTAGAAGGGTTTTTTCAGGAAAAAACGCAGTAAAGAGTTGAAGAGAAGTGGTCCGTTATATCTGTTTCCAGTACCGAAAAAATTATTTCATTCGTTAAAGATGATTTTTGTTTAACAAATATATGATCGATGCAGGATTTTTCTTCTCCTTTCACCTGTGGATTTACGTTGATCGCGCTGACGATATTCAATTTTCAGAGTATATTTAAGAATATTTGAGTCCAAAATACTAATATTAAAATCTCATACGATGACAACCCAGAACATGAAAATTTAGCTAATATTTTATTTGTATATCATTGCAACGATCTCAATGATAGGGATCGATATAGAGCTGCTCTTTACATAACAAACTGCTATTCTGGGAACTGACACATGTAACATCTCAGACCTGCAAAGTTACAAGGAAAAATCAAATCAAGTTCACAAACTTCCAAACTCCCCTTGCTTTGAACAGCGCTTTGTTTATAACATGTTTACAAGAGGAGGGGAAGGAACTCTCTTACGATTTATCTATTCGGCAAGTGAGGATTTCTTAGAAATATACTGTCCAATACGTTATGAAAGGAAACATGCCTCCCTTGCGGTTACTTTATATCCCCTAACTGTTTAAGCGGATGGGGAGATGAGATTTGAAGGATTATTCAAATCCTATTCGTACGCCGCAAACCACAAATCATAGGTGCTTTGTTAATGAAGCTGAAAATGAAATGTGACCAATGCATTGGCGTAGAGAACACGTGCAGCCGTATGCATAGTCATTTCCAGCGACTCGCCGGAGTTTCGCCGCTCGCTACACAAGAACTATAATGCACAGTCGAGCTCCAAAAAAGTGGTACATCGCCAGCGTTTTGCCAAAATGTAACTTATCGCGTATTTGTCACTTTTTTGGAGCTCGACTGTGCATTATAATCTTTGTGTAGCGAACGGCGAAACTCTGGCGAGACGCTGGCGATCGTATATGCATACGGATGTAACAGCCGTATGCATAGTCAATCGCCAGCGACTCGCCAGAGTTTCGCTGTTCGCTACACAAGTATTATAATGCCCAGTCGAGCTTCAAAAAAGTGACAACTACGCGATAAGTCACATTTTGGCGAAACGCTGGCGATGTACCACTTTTTTGGAGCTCGACTCTGCATTATAGTCCTTGTGTAGCGAGCGGCGAAACTCTGGCGAGTCGCTGGAATTGACTATGCATACGGCTGTAAGAATGTGCTGATTAATTGTATGACTATAAGTTAATAGATTATATGCATTTGAGAATCACTTCCCAACATGTGAAGATGTCAATTTTCTTCGATAGTTACTGACCGAGAGCAAATAATAGATAAAGATTAACGGATAAAAAATGCATAACAATTCATTCGCTTGGTTTCCCTCCACTTTTCACATTTTCCTCCAAATTGAACATTGATACCCCTAATTCATTGAGGAAGTCTACCTCAAAGTCTACATTTTAGCAAATTGTTTTTAGCATTTTAATTAAACTCGCAGTTCTTTTTTGTTTTAATGAAGAATAGATCTTGAAAATCATTATGGCACGTCCCCAATTTGAAGAACGAATGTAGAAAATGTTAGCGATCAATGACTTTCTATCCATTTGTTATATTGTTAACCTCAAATTGGTGAAGAGCATGGGTTCTTCTTAGGATCTATCATTTCTCAAAATGAAATATCTGCGAGTTCAACTAAAATACTGCCAAATCTCAATGCTACCGCAGGATTTTGGAAAGGAGAGAAATGATTTATAATGGCAGGACATAAATATTTATGGAGACGAAGTCCACAAATTAATTTATCAGTATGCACTGAAATTTTATAATTAGTTCATCAGTTTGAGACCGTAAACGTCTAGATCAGAGTTCTTTGTCTTTGATAGAAAAGCATTCAGTATCATCAATGAAAATCATAATCTTTCAGTTTGATCTCACAACTATTTTCATTTGAAGTCGCCTTGATTTACATAGGATATAGTGTATCGAGGGGGAAACCGCTGAGGAAATTTTGTACAGTAAATCCCAAAAATCCAGAGTAATTCAACTATTACCCAAGTAATTTCCGAGTAATACCCCGAACAAATGCCAGTAATTCCTCTAATACCCCAGAAATAAAAGCAATAGAAATCTGAATCTTCGTCAAGTTTTATTTTTGAAGACCTTTTTTTTATTCATTCTTCATTCAACAATTGTGACTACAATAACACCGCGATGTTTTCTGATATCCGGAAATTCCCGATAATGGGTTGAGGACCTTTTTTTTAGATAAATCATTCCTGCAATACCAATGTATTACTAGAAGTACTACTATGCCCAATAATTATCGACTAATACCACTGATTCTCTACAAATCCCCACTAATGCCCAATAATTTCCATTTAATACACCAAATTCTCGACTAATACCCATAATTTTCAACTGATTCCTCTAATTCCTCACTAATACCCAAGTAATACAACTAATACCCAAGGCTTGTACACCAAAGTTCCCCATCGGTTTCCACTTCGTGTATACCTGAAACTAATCTATTCCTTATGGTAGAGTTAATGTTCTTCAAAAGATTGAATCGTTCAGGAAGATGAAATCATTATAAGATCAATTTGAAATATGAATTTCCATAATTGAAAATTTTTTCTTCTCTTATTAAACCAAGCTACAGAGGTTTTTTTCTCCCACAAAATAAAAGACGCAAATGGCCTATACTGATTTATGTGAAATAGTTCGTTAATGTAAACCCCAGTTTTCGCCACAGCAAAATCGCTTTGTGGAATTTTTTAAACAAGAAATAGTGAAAAAAATTACAACTTTATTGGTTTTTTGTAAATATCTCAAAGATTATTCGAGGATTCGTTTTACAGTCAATAAAACTTTTGTAGAGATTCATAAAACCTACAAAATGGATCTTTATACCACCGGATCGGTGTATTTTCCACATAGAAAATACGGAAAAACCTCGAAGAAGAGACTATTTTTCAATTATTTTTTATTTTTATAAATCTGAAGCTGGAAAAACAACATTGCGGTAACTGATATATAATAATATGTGGTTCAAGTGAACCCAAAATCTTTTCTGTCCGATGTGTAGTTTTTGCACAATCGCGTTATAAACAATTTAAGGGCACTTCTTGCAAGAAGTGCCGATTCAAGGGAAATCGTCGTAGTCAAATTCTGTAAACGGCATCGGGAAGTACAGATCAATATCTACAATTCGCATATTTTGGATTTTCACCTAGGAGATGAGAAATGTGTTAAAAATGTCACTGAAAGTTGATCAATTCGCTTCAAAGTGCGTCCGAAGTCATCCGAAGTCACCCGAAGTCGAACTGATGTAAATGAGATCGTTCATTTTCGAACTATCTAACTAGTAGTTTAGGCCGTTTGCGTCTATTATTCTGTGTGAAAAGAGCCTCTTATTTTCATCTCCAGCTTGACCTACACAGGGTGTTCCTTATGTACGTGTAGAAATTTCAGGAGCGTGTTGCTGACGTCAAAATAAGATGAAAAGTTCCTATAAACATATTATGCCCGCAAGTATGTCGTTTCTGAGATACAGAGTGTCAAAGTTGAATTCTTATGTTTATTTTTTGTGAATAACTTTGATATTTGGCTAAAGTTTGGTATCTGGGAATATTTTCAATGAGAAAATCATATTTTGGTAAAAAATTTATACTTGGTATAGGTCTCTGCGAGCTTCTGATTTCGAGTTATTGAGATTTGAAATAATCAATGCAAGTGATTCTGAATGACAAGATTTTTAATTCAAAATAAATTCAATTAGAAATCAGTTTTTTCACAATAACCATAAAATGTGATTTTGTCATTGAAAAATCATCCCAGATACCAAAATTTACTCGAATGTCACAAATATTTTGGAATGTATTCACAAAAAACAAATATAAGAATTGAAATTTGACACTCAGTATCTTAGAAACGAATAACTTGCGGACACATGTTTATGAAAACTTTTTTTCTCATTTCGACGTCAGCAACATGCTCCTAAAGTTTCTACACGAACTTAAGAAACACCCTGTGTAGAGTCCTTAAAAATTAAAACAGTTTTATCGGTTCAAGATCATATTTCTTCGCCACATGGATATTGTATTCACAATTTTCTAGAACAGAGGTTAACTTCTTCCGATCAAGATAATTTTTTGTGTAAAAGAAAACTTGCAAAAAATTAAATAATTCAGCATCGCTAGTCAATTCATAAACCATTTTACCGATTACTAGAATAAATAATGATAATTGTTATTGTTACAATTGTTATTTCCGTCACCCGATTGCACCCCTACGCGCAACTCTCGGAAGTCTTCGAGATACTTGTGTGAGCTAGGGAATACGCAGTCCTTACCTTTCAACGTGTGATGCCATGCACGAGACCGATGACCATACGGGGATTTGAACCCTCGACCCTTCACTCCAAAGGCGAACGCTCTACCAGCACGGCCACCACGGCCCATAATGCTGGACACAAGTTGTGTTATGGGCAAATAAACAAAATATAGAGAAATTTGATATTTTAATTTGATATACTGTGTGCGAAAAATCAAATTATATAACATGCGCACTGATTCAAGAAATTTACTCACAAAGTAGTAAGCCGAAGTTTTTCCAAATTCATGATGAATTTCTTCTTTCTGAACTTGCCGAAATCGTTGTTGATAGAAATATTGTCGAGACATATTTACATTGTTTTTAATTTACGAAATGGATTCCAACGCGACGTCTGACTTCGTAGATATTATCAAAAGAAAACAGTACCTACCTTGCTTGATGATGAGGGAATCAGTTTTATGCCTTCAGTTTTATTTTAAATTTTTTTATTGAGCAAATGTTTCAAAGCATTAGTGTGAATTCGAGAATTTAAGTGATTTTTGTTTATGACGATTTTCAAGAAAAAAAAATTGATATGACGCAATGACTCGGAAAAATTTACAATTTCTTGAATTCCTAAGGGATCACCGATTCCATACAAAAAATATTTCTTTCATGAAATCATTGGTTTTTGCAAATAGCCGATTCAACGGTCGGGAAATGTGTATGTGAATACCGCTGTAATCGAGAACGGACAGGAACTGTGTTGCCAATGTTCATCAAGTTCATAATCTGCACTACCGCACTCTTGATGAATATGCCTACAAACCTTAGCTGGAGGGGGTGAGGAACATCAATGGAAACTTGCTCCATTTTATATTCATTAATGTTTGCTATTTAGGATTGAGTATTGTTGTATCAAAACGTTTATAAGTATAGTTACAGTCAGACATATATGATTTTTTTATTGGTCTCCCATTTAACCATTTCAAGCACGCCTCATCGTGTTTGAATCGAACTTTGAAAAGAGCGCGTTTTCAAAAGTTACTATGAGAACATCAACAACTCGAGAAACGTGAAGAAGTCTGAATGACAATTCTCTGATTATTGATCTGTAACCTGTACCTTGTAAAGTCAAATAAAATATTACTAACAAATGCAAGACAGCACAACTCGTTCATTTATATCTGATTACCTTTTTCATCCATTTGATGAACTTGTCATATTCCTTCCTGGACGCATCTTTAGATTTTTGCGAGTATTTATAATTTCAAAGTGTACCAATAAAGATAATCGCGTAAAGTATTCATGGATAACTGGTCTTTCAAACACTTGCTCTATTTCGAACACTCCGGCTGCGCCGTCGTGCAAAATCGCGCATATTTGAAAGACCCTTTTATCCAGTCATACTTTAATAATTCACCGTCATTCCACAAGAAAATCCTAGCCCTGCAGGAAACAAAAATGAAAGTCTCATCAACCCAAGCGTTTTTTCGCAACATTTCAACTTCAAATCCAAGTACATACTTGAGACGGTGGGCCAAATGATAGAAACTCGGTGAGGAGTGTCTAGTGCAGAACGAGAGAGACTTTTTCTCTAGCTGTCATATTTCTGACGCATAGAGTAGCAGTCAGCTAGGTTATGGTCCATTTATCGTCGGAAATATCAGATCGGTAGGTTAGGTTAGGTTTGAACGTGAGTGGGCCCTTATCAGGCCAGGCCCTTCATTGCCGCCAATGGCCTATTGTGGCTCACCCTATGGTTAGGTTTCACTCAGTATATCCAATCTCTTGACGATATTGAGGAATGCATTGGGAGAACAATTTACCAGGTTTTCTGGCCTTACTGTCGTATCGCCAAATATTTAGAATCTGATTCTGGCCGCTGCAGGACATGTACACATACCGTGTTTAGCCGTTTCATCATCTTCCATGCATAACCGGCACTCTGCATCTTGTGCAAGTCCGATTTTATGCATGTGATGATTGAGTTTGCAGTGGCCAGTAAGCAAGTAACTCTTGAGATGCGCTCTACACTGAGTTCTAGCAGTTTGTCCTAGTCCGTTTTTTTCCTTGGACAAGCAATAAATGCCTTTGAATGGGCTAGGCCAGTACTCGAGTCTGTTATTGTCTGCCCAAGCTGTTATGACATTCTTGGCAGTGCTATATGCTGAACCAATTACCGGTTCTGGTCCAGTGAACGTTGTTTCCGCCCCCCTTTTTGCTAGGGCGTCTGCTATTTCGTTTCCTTCTAGGCCTGTGTGACCTTGGATCCAGACTAGGGTAACGTTGTTGCGTTGCGCCAGTCGGTTTAATGTGTCTATGCAGTTCCATACTGCCCTAGATTTAAAGCAGTTGGATTTGAGCGCTTCAAGTGCTGCTTGACTATCTGAAAATATTTTTATTGTTTTTAGTGTGTGGTGTCGATTTTCCAGCTCGCTGGCACACATTTCGATGGCATATACCTCAGCCTGAAATATCGTAGCGTTTCACTACTGGGTTCATTCCATATATTCCGGCTCCGACAACTTCCAGAGTTTTGGAACCATCGGTGAACCAACGTTCATTTGCCCTTCTTAGGTTGGTTTCACTCCGGACCCAGTCTTCTCTTCTCGGGAAAGACCACAGTGTAGGACGTGTGAAGGTTGATAGTTTTAGGCATGATGTCTGAGGGAATTCCTACTATGTTGTGAGCTATTATGTCCTCCAGCATGCTGCTGTCTCTCATGACACATGCCTGCGGTAGACTAATGGCCGCTTGGTAGAGTCTGTATGTATGTTGCCCATCATGTCTCTCTCTCCAGAACTATGTGGAGAGGAAGTAATCCAAGGAGGGCTTCCTTTGCTGCCGTTGGCGTGGAGCGAATGCTTCCAGTAATCGCCAGGCATGCTTGTCTCTGTAGTCCGTTGAGTTTAGCAATGGCAATTTTTTTATGACCCTTGCTTCACCAGACTATAGAGCCATACGTTATCATTGGACGTATGACGGTCACGTGTTTTGGTGACATGCCCCATGTTTTGTCACATATTCTGTGGCATGTCCATAATGATAGGCTAGCCTTCCGGATAGTCTTTTCCAAGTGCGAGTTCCATTTAAGTTTTTTATCCAGGGTTATTCCCAGATATTTTCCTTCACTCGCAAAAAGAATTATTACACCATTGATGGAAGGAGGTATTAAATGTTCCAGCTTCCTTTTCCTGGTGAATGGTACTGTGACCATTTTGTAGGGGTTTATGGACATTTCCATTCTCTCACACCATTTATATATTGTATCCAATTCATCCTGAACGACGTAGGAGATCGTCTCTTCGGATTTATTGTTTATTACTAGGACCAGATCGTCAGCATCTGCTTGCAGATTAACCTCCCAAAGCGAGAGATTGGCCAGCAGTCATCCACCAGCAGTGACCATAACAGTGGGAAAAGGACCTTCCTTGGGGTCAGCCCCTGGCTGGCTTGAAGCTGACACTTTTTCCATGAGAGGTCATTATAGTTCTGTTGTGAAGCATAGTTCTTATCCAGTCACATAGTATCGGTTCAATCCCTCTAGAGACAGTGGCCACATATAGGGAGTGAGGTAATGCATTGTTGAATGCTCCTTCTATGTCCAGATCGGTAACTCGCTGTTTATAAGTTTTGAGACAACCGGCTCCTCATATACGGCCCCCTTGTCACTTGCCATAAGTCAACATATTGAACAAAACAGATCAAATTTACGAAATAAAATATATATTCCGAAACAAAAAGTAAATAATTAAGACTTTGAGAAAATCAAAGTCAACAAAAGAGACAATTAGTAATTTCATGGCTTCTTCCGAACAGGTAAATTTTGTAACAGACATAGGAGCACAAATATCAAATCTGTGACTTGAAGTAGATGCAGTGGGCTCTAGAGAAGGTTCCGTGAGTTCTTGCAGAATAGATCCACATAATTTTCTAGAATCAAAGAATGGAAACAATATCATTCTGTAATATTTCATTTAAGGTTCCCACATTATCATTGCAATGACTATTCGTATGTAAGCAGTCATCCTGAAACACATGCGTTAGAATATTTCAATTTAAAAATCTTTCGATTTATTACTAAAACTATGTGCGTGAATTACATCGCATGTTCCCATGTGAACCGCTGACTATGCTGATGCAGAATCTCGCGATTCCAGAAAACTGCTGGCGCTATCATCTCTATCTTCATGGGAAGATTAATTTTATTATTCAGTTATATTTTTGCTCTCATACTGTAAAGACATACTATTGTCAATAAATTTAGTTTTTAAAAAGAGACTTTGACATCCGAAAGTTATATTTCGTGCGTATAAAGTCAAATTAGCAACTATTTCAAATTACTTTTTCCGATATCCAGCAATCTTACCCCACTTTTGGCCTCTTCATGGTATTTTTTTCCAATTTGCCGCCATACTAGTGGTCACGAGAAATGTGTCAAAATCGATTTTTAGTTTATCGGACATGCACAGACTTTTCCAAGAAATATTTTTCCAATACTCTGACAATAAACTTTTTTCCCATGTGGTACATACATTTTGGCGATCACTGTATACGGACCACCAAATTTCTAACCAAAGTGACGAAGGATATAGTCGGACCATACCCTTAGGGCCGGTTCTTCAGTCAGATATAATCTTCAGTTTTATGTGAATCTTGGTTTATTGAGTTGTTCACTGCATAGTTAGATTCCAGGTTTTGCTAAACCATAAAAATCGATGGATTAGGCACTCAACAAAGGTTTGACATGACGGACTAAGTGACATAACAACATCAGTACTTCTACGTGAAATAATTTGGAAGAATATTCAGAAATCATTCAACAAAAATGCTCATGATGATGAACTAACAGATGATGAAGATATTATTGAATTGGTGAATATCCTATTTCCTATGAGGGCATCTCGTATTTATAGACTACGAGACAATCATTTCGAGTATAGGTAACATAAAGAATTTGTATTCAGGTTCAGGTTATCACAAGATATTGTGAGGATTATTGTGAACATGGTTTCTCATGAAATCGCTAATAAAACTATTTGGTAAGTGCATTATGCAATTTGATACTCGTAAGTAATTTTGTGATGATTCCATTACTGAAAATAATTTTCTAGTTGACATAACAAACACCAAAGATTACAGCACATTCCATTACAGCATTTTCCTTTTCTTGGGAACCAGGACATATAAAAAGAATATTTACATTGTCAACATTCGCCAACGTTCGGGTTCCGGAAATGATAAGGGTCTTCTGTTCCTTCTTCCGACCAGCTCAGTCTTTATCCTCGAAGCGCCGGCATTGAAGCAAAATTTGTTGCTGTTCCCCTTTTGCAGCTTCGGATTATCCCTGGATTCCGACTATAGTTGGATGGTAGCAGCAACACTATGCGCTGTGAGTTCTAATAAGAACTCGGGCATAACTAGTAGCGAAGTTTTTTTTACGAATTCCGAATTCTTTCTTTATTGTGTTGGTGTTCCCCACGAATTCCATAACCAGTTCAAGCATGATTTCATGACTCGCCGAAAATGAATCATCTACCAAGAGATTAGCTCGGTTGGGTTACATATTCAAGCACCAAAAATAAAATCGCAAAGTCGGGTGAGCCACCCGGGAAAGGTTTACTCACCAGGTATACAACATACATCCTCGGAAGCTTCCGAGTGACTTATTAAACAAGTCAACTCGGCTTCCTAAATAGGAAAAGTCGGCATTTGCTCCGGCCAATGCCAAAGCGAAGCCGCAGTGGGCGGAGACTATTGGAGTCTTCCCTTCAGGTATAGTCTCGCCTGAAAATTTATTAAAGCTTAATTTTTCTTCATTTCTCGGCAAAAGATAACACCTTTAAGGAATCGCTTGTAGTGTTGAATTGGCAGAAATTCGTTGGGAGTGTCCTGAAAAGAACCTTTCATTTTTTTACATGGGCTATTCGCCTCAATTTACATCTTCCTAAAGAAGAAACCTAAAAATAAAATATATACACTTAATTATTACTATAGACATGGGCACAAATGCCATCATGTACAGGTACCTAAAAATAAAATTATATTACAGCTACATCTTCTGTCTTCGACTTCATCGTAAAATTCTGAGATTCTCCTCCACGAAACTAGTTCTGTCTTCTCGCTATCCAACTTACAAAGAGGCCATACCTTGCATCACTCTGCCCTTGCCCACTGGCTAAGGTCAACCAGCTCTGTTGGTTGATGCGACATTATCGTGTCGTTACACCCTGGTCATCCGGCTCAGGAACAACAGGCTGGCTGCGGGATTTGTCAGACCATTGTCTTTAAACCCACAAAGAATGCAGGTACCCTCGATTGCACCAGTATAGCTTGGACCAGAACTGTCTCGAGAGGGCATCATAAGAATTGTCCGATCAGCCATATTCCTCCAAATCCGGGCTACTGGAACAGTTGGTCCCTATCTCCACTGAGATAACTGGAAAAACTAGGTTTCGCGGGGCCCCACTACGGGCGCAATGTCAACATTTGCCGACGCTCGGGTTCCGGAAATAATAAGGGTTTTCTGTTCCTTCTTCCGACCAGCTCAGTCTTTAACCTCGAAGCGCCGGCATTGAAGCAACATTTGTTGTTGTTCCCCTTTTGCAGCCTCGGATTATCCCTGGATTCCGACTATAGTTGGATGGTAGCAGCAACACTATGCGCTGTGAGTTCTAATAAGAACTCGGGCATAACTCGTAGCGAATTTTTTTTTACGAATTCCGAATTCTTTCTTTATTGTGTTGGTGTTCCCAACGAATTCCTTAACCAGTTCAAGCATGGCAGGCTGTAGATTTCATGACTCGCCGAAAATGAATCATCTACCATGAGAGTAGCTTGGTCTGGTTACTTATTCAAGCACCAAATATGAAATAGCAAAGTCGGGTGAGCCACCCGGGAAAAGTGTACTCACCAGGTATACAACATACCTCCTCGGAAGCTCCCGAGTGACTTATTAAACAAGTCAACTCGGCTTCCTAAATAGGAAAAGTCGGCAAGCACCCCCTAAGGTTGAGGCCCGGAAGGATGAATGCCCCAGCACTCGTACGTACTCGAAAGCTCTCCCCCCCCCTATCCACCACACCCGCTCGTTAAAGCGGTTCCTCATCCTGATGACTGGCGATCAGCGGAATAAAATCTGACCGTTTGATATGGAGTGCCCAGCCCATTTTCGTCTTGAAGCTCCCTTATATCTGACATGAGTTGAGTTTTAAAACAATGACTCTACTTTATGTGCAAGGTGCCTCCCTGAAACTGGCTGAAGGCCTGAAAAAACTCTCGGCTGAGGGCCGAGTGCTGTGTATTGATTTAAGTGAAATTGAAAATAAAAAATTTACTTCTGGGTCAGTTCTTCTTGGTATCTGTAACATGAAAGCATGATTAATCGAAAACTGGTGCCTGTTGAAGTAGACGTTGGCGTCGCCGAAGGTCTCGCCTCCGCCGTACTTCTTCAGGGGTGTTATTGTGACTTATTAAACAAGACCTGACTTGACTTGACTTATTAAACAAGTCAACTCGGTGTCAACCTCGGCCAGAAATACTAAAATAAAATTTTACTTTGAGAGTATATCTGGGAGCGGAGCTCCGATAGGCTCCGCCCATCAGCGACTTTGCTTCGGCATTGGCCGGAGTAAATGTCAAGTTAATCTATTTAAGAAGTCCGTTTTGGCTGTTTTAGGCAGTCATCCGGGAGCCACAGACCATTGTGTAGTTGTCCTACCGAGTGGTATCCCGGGTGGAATTCGTACTGTTCCTGACTGATCCTGAAAAAAGAGTTCTGGAGTTGCTGGATAATTGCGACGATGCTGCACTTGGAGACGATTGAGCTAGCCGGATGAGGCAAGTTGTCCTCCAATTTCCGATCCAAGTGCACGCATTTGTTGACATCGGCTTGTCAACAAATGCGTGCACTCGGATAGTTGGAAGTTAGGACGCATTGCCTCTTCCGGCTAGCTCAGACCGCCTATCCGAAGTACAGCATCGTCGCAAAGTCTCAGCAACTCCGGAAACCAGCAGGAACGCGTCTGACATACGAATTCTTTCTCGATATTGTTGGTGTTGCCAACCAACGAGGTTCCATTGATTCGCATGCCAGGCCGAAGATCACTCACTAACCAGAAATACTATTTACAATTTACGCTTAACACTACTGAGCCATCCAGAAGTGAGGGCTTCTCTCCTGGGAATTGTCCGAGCCCTCCTCCTGGATGACTGCTTAAAACAGCCATTTGAGCCTTTATTTATACACTGGCCGAACATTTTAGTCGGCCAATGGTATAACAATTTACTGGTAGGCGGAGCTTATTAGAGCTCTCGCCTCCAGATATACTCTCCGAGTATTTTTCCAAACTTCAAAACCTTAGTATTTCTGGCAGATTATGACAGGCTTCCTACATAGGAAAAGTCGACATTTGCTCCGGCCAATGCCGAAGCAAAGCCGCAGTGGGCGGTGCCTATTAAAGTCTCCCCTCCAGATATAGTCTCGCCTGAAAATTAAACAAAAGATAACAACATATCTATCTAGGAGGAATCATCTACCTCAAAAGAACCATCACATAAGATAATAAGCTCATCAATTCCATTCTCCATTTTTGTTTGAGGCAACTTCAATGATTCCATTTTCTAACAAGCTTTCCAAAAAGTTACAGGAAATATGGAAACTACGAAAAGAAACTGTTTTGTTATATTTGACATGTTTTAGTAAAATCTTCTTCTTTTTCATGAAAAAGTTCAAGCGAACTGTAGAATTTTGGTTTTCATTATCTATGGTCGAATTTCTACTGAACAACACATTTGACGGTAATCTAGGTTTCAATTCCAATCCAAGTTTGATAAATCTTTGGATTTTACCATGGGCTGAACAACCGGCCCTTAGTGTTGACCTCAGGCGACTGCACCTATTTTGTCAATTGTTTTCAAGTCTTGAAAGTTCAAGTTATTATTATTTGAGATGGATGTAAATGGAGTTTCATGATTGATATCATCCTAAAATTGTAAGAAAGAATATACAGAACCGAAGAGGTAATTTAGCATTCGATTATACCTTTCTAAGAACTGATAAATGTCCACTTTATTTAACAGAAGCGTATTTCATACAGACGAGGACATTTTTATTGTGAAGTAAGTCACCCGTGTATCACAAGCCTGTATTCATCTCCAGCTGACGGAGAGATGGAAGAGGAGTAGTTTTAATTGCCCCTGGGAAATTTGTACTGTTCCGGTTAACATATATCTTACGAGAAGGATTAAACTTTGTTTAATATATTTGTCTTCATGGGAATGTTCATCATAAATCATGTTTGTGACATAGGCGGTTATATAAACCCATACATTATTTTTCCAAGAAGAAGTTCCTAATTTGCCACACTATCTGAAATCGTAACAATATTTCGATATCTGTATATTTTATAAAGTTTTGTTGATGAGCTATTGGCATTAGCTTCGAATGGTTTGATAAAACGTTCGATTTGAATGCAGAATGAAATGATGCTTTTTATAATTTTCTGAATGTCTCGCATCATTGGGGAACTATGCTGGGTTATTTCAAGTGAATGTTTATGGCACTTCCGTCTAAATATAGAATGCGAAAAGACATGAATCTCCCATGTTATAAAATGATGAAAATATTAATAATTTTTATTTTACAAGGGTTCAATCATCAAAAAATTGAAGAATACAGGACAAATAAACTAGGCAATCTCTGAAGCAGCTTGGAGTCAACCAGTTGTTAGTGCAAAACAACACAATTTCGAAAATATAAAATTTAAAAATAAATAAAAGCTGGACTTGTATTATAGCAGTTTCAATTCAATAATCACCGATGTCTCATGTCCAGTTGGATATAAATAAGTCGGATAGGAATATTTAGTTTTACAAAATCTTCCATTACTAGCACAAAATTCGACTATATTCATCAAAGCCACTTCTTTATAGTCGTTGTCACTAGAGCCATTCTTATCTTTGTGCAATATTATTTCTGAAATCCATTTTTGGATAACTTTCAAATCCATCAGGTAAGTAACAGTCATACACTCCTCCTCTCCCTGTTATACCGTATGGTTGTTGAGACTTTATAAGTGCATAACAGTGTTTTCAATTATTATCAGCAATATAATATCCCAATGACTAATGACTAACGACATAATTTCAATACAGTTATTGGAAGAATGTTATTAACAGTCCAACGCCGGAAATAATGAAAAATAAACAATTAAAATGAAAGATTGGATTAATCTAAACGTTGTTCAAAAATTATAACCAAGATTTTAAATGAATTTGTTCGTATCTTTACGTTTTAAATGTGCACAAATGTGTTCAAAATCTGTATTCGTTTTCTTCTTCTTTTGCATTGTGTTGAATGTGTTAATGTTAGAAAATTATGTGAACGAAGTTTTCAATTTTCGAAGTTTACTAGCGTGCGGGATTTACTCCACCACAACAGTTTATTTAATGATTCTTGAATAGTGAATCATACGGCAAAAAATTGCGTTTCACATGTTATTCTCTGTCTGCTGATGTTTCGGATTTAATTCGACATGATTGATACTCCAAAGCTACGAGTTTTATAAATTTATTAAAATCAAATTCTTCATTACAGAAATTTCACTATGTGCCCATTGAGTGCGTAAAAGACATAACTTACGAAGGAGTTACTGTACTTGCATTTTTCAGAAATATTCTCAACTGTTCAGAGATTTTTTTCAAATGAAAAACCCTGTAATTTCCCACGAAATTTAATTTGCTAGCGCTGCACTACACTACACTTACAAAGAAGTATGGCTATTACAACCTAATTTTCATTATTGTTTTTACTAGAAATATTTGAAAGTATCACAATCCAGTCATTTCATTTCAAAAAATAATTTTTTTGGATATTTGGATTTGAAAAAAAATCGTAGAAGGCCTTGCCATTTCGAATTTCATTTCAAAGTTATGGCGGTATAATAGAGATATTGAAGCTTTTTTGCTTCAGAAGAACAATCGCTCGAATCGGACAATAGAAAATTTACAGTGGCGGCCAGCTTGAACTAATGGGTCACTGTAAAGATTGTTATAATATTTAATAAGGAAAATTAAAAATATTTGGAAATTATATCTCCCAAGGACATTTGCACACATTAGAAGTAAGAACACCCGTCCGAAGCAAACTGATTCGATGTGCAAATACAACCTTTGAATAGGTGACCATTGAATAATTTCTGAAAGAAGGATTTTCTAGTACAGAAATTTTGGTGAGGTATTATAATATCTGGGTTGTGAAGTGATGAGCATGACAAAGATTAGTCACGGGGACACAAGCCATTATTACAGCAAACCTCAAAATGTTCAAACAAATTCTCTAAATCAATACTATGTTATTTTACCTACCTACCGATTACCTAGTCCCTTCTCGCAAAATGAATAAATGTGCCTTTTTTCCATATCAACAGCAAGAAGTTGGGATTCATCTATTTCGAATATTGTTGTTTGGTCGAACAAATACGCAAGTTTTTTCTTCCTGTCTATAGCTATGCTATCAATCCGTCGAAGACTGTCATTTGTTGCTGTATCTTTGTGTTTTTTAATGGATCACGAAATTTTAAGATAACTAGGTCGCTATTAGATAGCGAATTGTATTTCCCAAGAGATGATCATGTGGACAAGATTTCAAGACGTGAAAAAGGGTTTCAATCTCAGTACAGTGTCTGCTCAGAATAACAGATAAATTATAAACAAGGACAGGCTTCTAGAGAAAGTTCGATTCTATGTACCTACGTCTACGGCAGCACCTCACAATACTTTTCACAGATAATCGAGTTAGCTGCAATGGTATTTATCTTCCATTGAAATTTGAAGCAATCTTTATCCAATCGGAATGAATTTGGCATCAAAAGTAAAGTGAAATGTTGATCTATGTAAGTGCTGTATTATTTTTCTTAAATTTATTGTTCATCTACCCAAAAAAATGCTTCTAAATAACTGCATTTTTGATATATTTTCGAGATTTTTTTGTGAAAAAGTAGATTGAGATTTCAATTTTCATTACAGCACTTCCTTAGAATCAAACGTCATCTAGAAGCCTGTCCTTGTTTGAAATCGATACGACGAACCGTTTTTTAGTTATTAATTGACATTCTGTTCGAGTTTTACACTATACTTTTCCTACGACTATTATAAAGTGTAAGTAAAATATAATAACATGAGAAATGTACTTTTATTAATTGATTGAAGAAATTAACGTACTAAGTAAATTTGTTGAGCACCTAGTACAATAATTGCGAAAAAATATCTTCTCAGTTATTTTGTTACCAACAATATTCAATCTTACATTGGTACAATTTTTGAAAACAAATTTTGGGGAACTAGAACCCGTTTGTTTAAGGGAAAAGTTGACATCATTTTTTGTGTCTGATGTCGATGGAAGGTCTAACAACTCATTGATCGAAGCTGATATTTTATGTTATTTCGACTAGTCAGAGACTCTTCCATGTTATCTTCAGCTACAGTAACTGTTGTAGAGCGCCAGCCACCATGCAATCTTAATGTCCTTATATCTTCGCCAATATCTATCAATATTGTAGCTGACGATCGGCGGAAACAGTGGCCGGTATATAACTCAAGATTCGGAAGTTTTGAGTGAGAAACAATTTGTTGTTTTCCCATATTTCCTATATTATTTATTTCAATTCTTTGGACTGTGCATTTTCCTTTCTGATAATCTAGAAAAAAATAAGTAGATTCCAATATTTTTTCACAATTCAATCATATTCTTCCGTTAAAGTTTTTGTTTAGTGTTCGGAATGTTGACCAAAACCTATAAATCTTCAAAATGGTCAATTTTTCTTTTGTACATCTCATCTCTCCCACAAGCACTCATAATTCCCATGATAAGTGCAATCTACAATACGAAAATTTGAACAAATTATAATCAACTAATCATTGTGGAACTCACTTTTGCAACAAGGTATTCGTTGTCTGGGGCTTCTTTGATGAACGTATCAATCTCCTTCGTTGTAAAAACTTTTGATTTTTTTGCTTTGTATACATTTCCGCTGTAGAAATGCTCTCAATTTGGAATATTTACTGATATACACGCCATTATTGATACTAAGCATCGTTTTTAAAATAGAAAAGATTCAAATTCATTTGATATATTTCCAAAGTTAGCCATCAGAACATTCTCTGAACGGTAACTAGTTTTCTGTTCTTTGCACCAGTCGATGAAAAGGATATGAGAAACTGTGTATTTTTCTTTAGATTTTTCAGGCTCTAAATTCAACGAAGCGTTATTTGCTGCCTCCATAACACTTGGCGGTGTTAAATTTCTTTCACTGTCACTATTATACGAATTATAAGGATTAATCTTCGAATACGTAAACCACTTGGAGCCTCCAAGTCTTCAGCGCTGTATATTTATAAAATATCTACTTTGAAAATATTGGTAACGGCTGTCTAGACTCATCATTTCTCATTGACGAAAACGGATGAAACATAATATATTCCATGAATAACACCCACCAAAACTTTTGGTTACCGCTGACTCTTAGCGATGAAAAACACCCTGAAACGAAACCGCAAGAAGACCCCCCAAATACGCGTTAGACTAATCAGCGTGAAGACACACTGTTTGCACCGTTAAAGAAACTCAAAGCATATCTAATGATCAGCTGTTCGCCAGTTTTCACACGATTCCAACAATGATACAGGAAAAAATAACGAAAGGTGACAAAGGGATTTGTGTATAGAAAGGGATTCCCAGAAATAACTAAGCGAAATTAAATCGATTTATGATTTCGGAAGCGCGCTGTCATAATTGGCGTATGAATTGTAGCTCGGTAGAATATACACTATCCTCATTCTAAGGGTTATGCCATCACAATGACAATGTTATTTCAACGAGGAACTGTAAAAATAATGAGAGGAACGTCACCCCCACGAATCAGATAAAATCTAATTTAGGAGAAAACAATTGATTCAACTGCATATTCTGGTTTTTCACCGGAATCTAAGGAAGGGGAATGTGTGCATAATTGAATCTGGAGTGAAGCAGGGCCAATAGAATACTATTTGACTAGAATTGATGAAGCGCTTTCAACACTATTTGCAGACTATACAGGGTGTCCCAACGAAAACTTTCCACACGGATTTACTGGGAAATGACACATTATTTTCGGAAACGCTGAAACACGTCGATTTTGATTTCTAGGGGGACACATGTCAGTGATGAATTTAGTCACGCAACTTCATCCCCCTGACAGGGCGGCTACCCCATTGCGAATCATTATAGGGAACTTGGGTCGAGTGATACATCCAAACGTTTATATTTTTTCAAAATCGAATGACTGGTAATTGAGATTAGTGTGGTAATAGGTTTAATTTAAATAATCAATATCGTACCTGTTCTTATCGAAATTCAATTTATTATTTGCTCGAAATGAGCCCCTCCTACCTCCATACAATGATAAAGTCTACTTTCGAAACTATTACGAACGTTTTCCAATACTTCTGGAGTTATTCTGCCGCACTCGTTTACAATTCGACCACGTAGGCGGAGTGGCAAAAACTTTGCTTTTGAGATGCCCCCATAAAAATAATCCAACGGGTTGAGGTCCGGTGATTTAGCTGGCCACTCAATTGGTCCTCGTCGCCCTATCCAATGATTGGTTTATCGTTCATCATATCATCATATGAAAATGGAGGTTGTCTTCCGAATAATCTCCATCGTTTTCGATAATATCCGTTATCATGGGATCGATAGCATTCTCAAGAAGATGTAAATACATTTGTCCATTCAAATTATCATCTATAAAAAGTGGTCCAATAATATTTTTGCCAAAAATACCACACCAAACATTCAACTTCTGCGGAGTTTGTGTGTGGACTTCACGTATTAACCTGGGATTGGTATCGCTCCAGTAGCGGCAATTGTGACGATTTACGTTTCCATTAACAAAAAATGTACTCTCGTCTGAAAAACAAATATTGAAGAGCAAATTGGGATTTGTTCTCAGATGCTCAGACATTTCCTCACAAAACTGTTGACGTCTGTCAAAATCGTCTTCGTTCAGTTCATGTACAAGTTTTAGTTTGTATGGATGGAATCGATGTGACTTGAGAATTATCTAAATACTCGATCGCGCTACACCTGACGCGTCAGCCAAGCTTCGAATACTTTGAGTAGGATCCATAGCCACGTGTCCCAAAACCGCTACCTCATCAGCCTCGTTCCTTATCAGACGTTCAGGATGATGTTTCTGGTTTCCCACAGACCCAGTTCTTTCGAATTTCTCAATCAACGTTTGAACATAGGTATGAGATGCATTTTTCCCTGGATGCCTTGTATTGAAAATTCTAGCTGCAGCTCTTAGACAATCATCATTTTTGTGGTAAAGTTTCACTAACTCAATTCGTTCTTCTAATGCGTAAACCATTGTCAGGCAGAAACTTAACTCACAAAATACGAATCAAATGATATTTCCATAAGAATCATGCGAACTGTGAATTCATGCTGAGAACATACACGCAGGAGAACCATAAAAAACGGGTATTTTTTGTCTAGAAAAAGTCAACAGAACAAAAACAAAGAAATAAGGTTTCCGGGCTTCAGTGCCATGGTCGGTTCACCTCTGTGGAGGAGGTTCCTTTGGACGTTTCGCTCACAATTGGGATGGGCATCTTCCGCTTGTAATGTTGTATTCGCGAATAGGGACATAAAACTGATACTTAGTTGAAAGATCTTCGCAATTAATAGTCCCAGCCTGGCTACTTACTTTGTTTTGACTAATTTGTTTTCGTTTTTCGTGGGGTGACTGGGTTACCTGACCGGATGGGATGTTGCCATTGTCTATCTGTCCACTCATTGAGTCTTAAAATAGTTCATAAATTGAATTTGAATAGGAACAGGTAAGATATTGACTATTTACATTGAACCTGTCAACACTTTTAATTACCATTCATTCGATTTTGAAAAAAATCATCGACGTTTGGATAGAGAATAAAGAGAGCTTTAAGATGATGTATCACTCGACCCACGTTCCCTATGATGATTCGCAAGGGGGTAGCCGCCCCCGTCAGGGGGATGAAGTTGCTCGACTAAATCCATTACTAACATGTGTCCCCCTAGAAATTAAAATCGACCTGTTTTCGCGTTTCCGAAAATAATTTGTCATTTCCCAGTAAATCCAGGTGGAAAGTTTTCGTTTGGACACCCTGTATATTTAACCACTGGATTGAGTATGTATTGTGCCAAATAAAGTTTATTTAAGTTACGCTGCAATCAGGATGACAGTAGAAAATTATGACATCAAACTTCTCTTGAAATCAGTAGCGGGTACAGATAATAAAATCAAACCAATAAATAACATTGACTGGTTATGCTTGTATTGTGAATAAAACAAAATAAAGAAATACACATGAAAATAAATAACTAGTACATGTAGTACTAGCAGACGCACTTTCCTGGTTCTGAAGCGATTGTGGAAAATGAACAGCAAAGTGCTCAACTGGACGGGGTCTTTCACAACCCCAACAGAGCCAGTAAAATCCTAGCAGGGAAAATTTTCACAAGCCAAAGAATCAAATGGGCTATCAAAAGTTTCAAACCATATAAGTCGCCAGGAAAGGACGGGATATTCCCCGCCTTACTGCAACATGGCCTTGAATTAATAGAGCTTGTCTTGAAAATGCTATTCAAAGCCAGCTTTATCTTCGGCTACATACCGAAGACCTGGAGAGAGGCTGTAGTGGCGTTCATACCTGAGACTGGAAGACGCCCAATAGACGAATCAAAGTCTTACCGCCCCATTAGCCTCACCTCTTTTCTCCTGAAAGCAATGGAGAAAATGATAGACTATTATGTCAGAAGCGAACTCCTCGAGTTTAGACCGCTTCACAAAAAACAGTTTGCTTACCAAGCAGGAAAATCCACAATTAATGCTCTACAATGCCTAATTGTAGGTATTGAAACGACATGTGGCAAAAGAAATGGCACTTTGCGCCTTCATTGACATAGAGGGTGCTTTCGACAACACCTCACATGCCTCCATAACCAGATCATTAGAGGAAAGGAATATCAATGCGTATCTGATCAGATGGACATAATCAATGCTGAGTAGCAGAATCATTGTGGCGATCCTAGGGAGAGAGACACTCAAGATCACAGCAGAAAAAGGTTGCCCACAAGGGGAAGTTCTATCGCCTTTGCTGTCACTGGTTGTCGACGACCTGCTAGTAAAGCTACACGAATCTGGTTTCACGACTCAAGGTTATGCCGATGACCTAGTCGTCACCATTAGGGGCAAACATGACGGAGTAATCTCCGACCACATGCAATTAGCCTCAAACACAATCAGTAGCTGATGCGCAAAGGAAGGACTCAACGTCAATCCTAGCAAAACAGTGCTGGTTCCATTTACCAAGAGGCGAAAGTACGAACTTAAAGTCTTAACTTTGAATGGAACCCAGCTAACATTTTCCAAAGAGGTGAAATATTTGGGAGTTATAATAGACCAAAAACTGACTTGGAACAGCCAAATCAACCACATTCTTTCCAGGGCTATAGCGGCAAGCTGGACATGCCGCAGAGTCTTTGGTAAGACATGGGGTCTGAAACCAAAAATGATTCATTGGTCATACCAAACGATCATCAAACCCTTGGTCACCTACGCCTCACTGGTATGGTAACCAAAAATTCAACAATTTTCAGCACAAGTCAAGCTGCAGAAAGTGCAGCGGCTAGCTTGTCTGGGAATAACAGGGGCATTATTTACGTGTCCCACTGCAGCCTTAGAGGTAATGCTAAACCTTCCGCCATTGCACCTATGTGTAATGAAAGAAGCAGCAAACAGTGCCTTCAGACTGAGCCAGACAAAAAAACTTAAAAGCGGGAAATCTGATTGGACACTTGAAGATATTGGAACACATTCCCCTAGAAGCCATGTCTAAACCGACAAATTTTATGCCAGTTAGATACGACTTCGAAATGCAGTTTAAAGTGGTCATAAACAGCCACCAAATATGCACAGAGAACGGACCTCAACTGGGAAAGGAAGCATCAGTGTGGTACACAGATGGATCTAAGATGGATGAAAGGGTTAGAGTGGGCGTTACAGGACCAAATTTTAGGCTCTCAAAACCCCTTGGTAACACCCCAACCATCTTCCAAGCAGAAGTACATGCTATAGAATTATGTGCCTAGGAATGCCTCGAAAGAGGCACTCGAAGGGCAGAAATCTATATACTATCTGATAGCCAAGCAGCACTAAAAGCTCTGAGGTCATACACCTATGAGTCTAAGCTGACTTGGGACTGTAAATATCCCTGAGACAACTGCCAATAAACAATCAGGTCACCCTGATGAGGGTGCCAGGTCACAAAGGAATTGAAGGTAACGAAGAAGCAGATTGCCTTGCCAAAGCAGGGGCAAACACACGATTTCCCGTCCCAGAACCCTTCTTTGGACTCTCCAAAGACCACTTGAAAGAGGAGTTCTGACGCTGGGAAACCGTTGAAATGAAATCTCACTGGAACAAAGTGCCAGGACAAAGACAAGCGAAAAGACTAATGTGCCTATCGCCAAAGAAATCTAAACATCTTCTCGAGTTAGACAAGAAAGACTTGAAGATGGTAACGGGACTCCTCACTGGACACTGCCCTCTGGGGTACCACCTCAAAAAGATGGGTAAATCAGAGAGCGATGGTTGCCGCTACTGAGAGAACTTCGCGGAAACTGCAGAACATTTGCTTTGCGAATGCCCAGCGCTTTTCTGCAAGAGGCTTAAGTTACTGGAAGGGGCCCTCCGACATCAGAAACTTAGCTCCCAGGAAACTGATAAACCTCACAAGAAGTCTCAGAATCCCGGGCCTCGAATAGACCAAGGGTCACGCACAAAAGAACTTATAGGTCGAAGTGCTTGTGAGGCTGCACAGCCTATACGACCCCCCTACAATCTACAATCTACTGCCACATGTAGTACTATTACATGTTATTATGCAATTCACTTCATGATGATATCTATAACTGTTCCCACATCATTTCCAATGGAAAAAGAGCAAAAACACATGGGTTGATGAGATATTCATTCATCGCTCTCATAAAAAACGTAAGCTCTGGAAGAAGTATCTATTTACTGAGTCCCCTGAAGATTATGAGACCCATCGTTTTTACTCATTTGTCTCAAAACCTAAAAACGGCATAGAACAATGAAGGACATCATGTGGTAAAAGGTTTCAAAGGCATTCATAAATAATACTGTAGAACTAAGCTCTCGTCAAAGGTCTCTATTCCAATGATTCGCGATGACAATGGAAGCATATGTGCACCCAATGCTGCAGCTTCTGAAATGTTCGCTAAAAGTTTCGATAAATCTTTCTCCTAGTTGAAAATACAGCGCTACCCCAAGTAATGTCACCAAGATACCAAATCTCTTTAGCTCATGTGTTATTTCCACATAAAATGACAAAACAGGTGTCTCACCCAGGCCGTACATTACACCAGTATTTATTTTGAAACGACATGCATGCAAATACTATTTCTTCCACTATAGCCTTCCCACTCAATTGCGGTTAGTCTCTGACTCTCCCATTCATAAAAACAAGAAACAAACTTGATCTTGCGAACCATAGACCAATTAGATTGGTGTCCGATTGAGCCAAAAAGTATGGAGAGAATAATTGTTAATAAGCTATTACACTTTTTGCTTGGAAACGGTGTTCTCCCCTTACACAACATGGCTTCAAATCTGGATGATGAACAACAACTAACTTACTCTATTGCCTTTACAAATGGGCCAGATTCCCAGACTCTTTGTCTGCCGTTGACATAAAATAATAATAATAATACGATAATAATAATATAACTTTATTCATAAGACGAAGATGGGTTTACAAATTACTATATAAAGTGAATAAAGTAGGTGTGCGATAACACTTGTTCGCAAAAAATACAAAGAAATTTAATAACGATTCAATTTCAGATACAGATAAATCAATATAAATAAAAACACTGTAAAGAAAATGTATAAAATTAAATCATCGACACAAAGAGTTATAAGTTCAATTCAATTCAAGTAGGTCCAGTTATAGTAAAAATTAAATCTAATCTATTGGAGCAGAGCAAATACCAAAATGTTGGATACTGCATAAAAATATGAATAAACTGCAGTAATATATAGCGTGGTTAAATTATAATAAAGATATGTATTTAATCAACAATTATTCATAAAATATCAACTTAAAATTAGTCAGTAAAATAGTGAGAGTCAAAATATGAAGTAGAACATTATGAATAATATTTAAAAAAATTCTTTGCAACAACATTCGGTTCAGGTATAAATTCTTCAGCATGTACGCATACTAACATACATACACTCACACAAGCACGCATACATACTTAGATATTTTCAAACAGTCAAGCATTTTTCATTTCCACCAAGTCAGCAAGTTTTTTCCGTTGTTGGCTGAATATGAATGATTTCAATTCTTTCTTATATGAAGTCATATAATTGATTTTCTGTATATGTGAAGGGACAGTGTTATACATTTTTGGCGACATTTAGTTATATGACCGTTGACCTATAGATTTGTTTCTGGTTGGAACTATCTGTTGGTTTTTTTGCCTTGTTTGGTAAAGATGTCTTGGTAAGCTGAAATTATGCTCATTTTTGTGATATCTATTATTGATATAGTAATAAAAAAGTACTTGGGCTGCAGAAAATGGAGCATCGGTTGGATATTCAAATTCTTTAGACATTATCGCTTGGGGAATCTTTTTTGTAGAATTTCTAAGAGATGAATATGGATCTTCAGGGCTCCTCCCCAGCTGATTTACCATATCCTAGATGGCTTTCAACTAATGCGTGGTATAATACTTTGAGCTGATCAAATTGTAATATATCTTTTAGGTACTTGAATTTGTAAATGATCATCCTTAACTTCTTACAAACAAAATTAATATGAGCAACCCATTTGAGATGGGTATCTATTATAATTCTCAAATACTTGACTTGGGTTTCAGGCAGAATAGTATGTCGTTATCCCATTATGTCAAACGTAAGAATTTGAAAGTTGGTAAATTGACGTGAACTTTCTCTAAAATGGTCAAATCTCGTCCATTGGAAGACAAAATCGGTGCGACGCGCAACTTTCACGAAACCAAAAGAATTTTTAATGATAGTTTTCCGAATCGTCTCATCTACAGAAAGTATTAAATGGAAGTTGTATCCTGCTACTGTGTGGAGACTTATGGAGAGAAATAAGTATCATCCATACAAAATCAAAATGGTACACCAGTTTACTGAAGATGACCCTGATCGAAGAACAGAATTCTGCGAAATTATGACGGAAACCATTACAAGGCATCCTACCCATCTTCACAACATTGTTTTCAGTGACGAATATACATTTTTTTGTCAACGGCAATGTTCACAGACAAAATTGCCGTTATCGGAGTGACACCAACCCTCACGTTTTCCGGGAAATTCGTACTCAATATACCAAAAAAACAATGTTTGGGCCAGAATATTGGGAGACCATATTATAGGACTTCTATACATTCAAAGAAACTCAACAGGGGAACTGTATTTAAAAATGCTGGAAACTACTGTTGACACTCTAATCACCAAAATTTCAACAAGATGGAGCACCACCACATTACTTCAGTCAAGGAAAGTAAGAATCTGTTTGGATAATACTTTCCCCAGACGTTGAATTAGCCGTCGAGGTCCTACGGAATGGCCAGCCCGCTCGCCAGATTTGACACCTTCAGACTTTTTATGGGGCTATTTGAAGCAAAAGTTGTACGAAACTGAACCTGATTTAAGAGAATTTTTGTGGAAATATCGACGTTACTGTGTTCGAAAATGTTCGGCGATCAAGGCAACCAGTTGGAGTATCTTCTGAACTGAACTCGGCTCATTTCCTCATGAAGTTAAACGTCGATTCAGGTAATTATTGAAGTAGTAGGTGGAGATATTGTCTTAAGATTCTAGGGTTGTGAAGTATTCGTTAGGAGCTTCCAAAAGATGTGTCACAAGACCCTCTTTTCGTTTCAATATTTTTTCCCAGATGGCGCCCAGTCGAAATCTTAAAGGGTTTGATCTGAAAATTTTACTGCAATATATAGTATTTATACATCAATTTCATTATCCCAAGTTTCAATTTTTTGGGTTGACCTGTTCAAAAAATAAAAGGAGGGGAGACATTTAAGAAAAGCACTGTATTTCAATATCAGTTAAATGTTCTATAGACGAGGATGGTCCCAGAAGTACCTGGCCTGACCTAGAGATGGCGGTAGTTGTTCGAAGAATACCATTGTATTAGAAAGTACACAATCTATACAGCATATGTTTCAAGTTTGAAGACACCACGTTGTTTAGTTTTTGTTTGGCAGCCATCAATAGTAAACGTTTTCAGTGAATTTGTATACATGGAAAAAATTGGTCATTGTTATGTGATACAACACTTTCATTTGAAAGGTCTTAGCCCAACCAATATGAAAGCTGAACTAGATTCTACTCTGGGTGAGACTGTTCCTTCGTTATCAACAGTAAAATATCGGGTAGCAGAGTTTAACCCTGCGTTACAGACGTGGGGTGTGACTGACCCAGCCGCCGAATATCGCTTTGAAAATATGCCAAACGTAAACTTATGCGTACGCCCCTCCTAATAGCTTCCAAAATATGTCCGCATCATCGAATTCAGGCATTTCCGCAGTATCTTATAGACACTGAGTGAAGTTATAGGGAACTTAAGTGCTCTGGGGTGTGATTACTTGCCAAAATTGCATGGCTCAGACAGCGATTAATTTTTTTCCTTTCTGTTTTTCAATCTGCAATTATTTTCTTTGTTTTTCATCATAATCAAATTTTAGTTTCCGAATGTTCATTCCAGGGTGAGATTTTCATTTATCTCACATGATTTTTTTTGTCGCGGTGTGTTTTTTGGTACATGAAAAACTAGCCTTTTTCAGTTTATATCAGATTTCTTGAAATAAAGCCTATTTGATTATTCCTTGCGTGTTTTTATTGTTCCGAAATGATCCCCTGATACTATGGAACAACGTAATATCAGAAAAAAAAAAACAAGATAAAAAAAAGATTTTTCAGGAAATGGGGTTTGTTACACCCCACGTATGTACTGATGCAACAATTATCCACGTATGTAACGCAGGGTTAAACGAGGCCGTACGACCTGCGAAGACGAGCATCACAGTGGTCGACCAAATGAGGTGACAACTCCAGGAATGTTGAAGAAAATCCACAAGCGGTACTGGATGATCGTCGACTGAAAGTGTGCGAGCTAGCAGACATAGTAGGCATTTCAAAAAGTGCGGTACATCTCAATTAAGTGAAAATTTGAACATTAGAAAGCTGTGCGCAAGATGGGTGCCGCGTTTGCTCATAATGGAACAAAAACAGCGTCGTGAAGATGTTTCCATCAAGGATTTGGCAAGGTTTCACAGAAATAAAGCCGAATTTTTGCACCGTTTCATAACCATAGATAAATCATGGGTCAATCACTTCACACCCGAAACAAAATAACAATCAAAACAATAGACTGAAAAGGAAGAACCGGCTCCAAAGGCCGTTCCAACTGCAGGCAAGGTCATGGCGTCGGTTTTTTGGGATGCGCGTGGGATCATTTCCATTGACTCTATTGCAAATGGAAAAACTATCAACAGCGAGTATTATGCGAACTTATTGCAACGTTTGAGCGAAGATATCAAGCAAAAACGGTCGCATATGGCTAAGAAGAGAGTGTTGTTTCATCAAGACAAACCACCAGCTCACACATCCGTTATTGCAATGGCCAAAATTATTGAATTGGAGTTTGAATTGCTACCTCATGTACCCTATTCGCCATTCACAGATTATTTCCTGTTCCCAGACTTGAAAAAATTGCTCGGTGGCCAAATATTTTTCAACAATGAAGAGGTTACGTCTGCAGTTAATGGCTATTTTGAGGAGCTTGACGATTCTTATTATAAAAAGGGTATCGAACTTATTGAACATGTCTGGGAAAAGTGTGTGGAGCTAATGGAGATAACGTTGAAAAATAGATATATTTAATTTTTTTTTTGTTTTCTTTGTAGTACATTATAAAATGTTGAGCAATATTTTTGAATTTTTAGTTCTATGGTTTATAAATGAAAGCGTGCATTTGAAAAGGATTTGGAAGGTTATTTTAGAGGTATTGGGACCGAATACAAATACCTGCAAAATGTAAACTTTCCAAACTAATTTTGCATCGGGACTTGGTATTTTCTTTCTCAAATGCTGGTTGCAAAGATTGACCTAATAATTTTGAATTATTTCAATAAATTTATTCGAAAGTCAGTTAAGTTGATACAGCGGTCTTTTATTTCATGAATAACTGAAACATTTTTTCAGTTAGGTATCGTTGATAACATTTTGCATTGTACATCTCCTCGTGAAAATTCAGTTTATATTCAATTTTCAAATCTGATGGACGAATGAATGACTCCATTCGAAAACTGATTTATTCCATAATGAAATTTTGATATAAAACAACCGTTCATTGTTCAGGTTAACCGCCATATGAGTGTTGTGTTCGCAAAACTAGTTATATTTTCATTTGTTTCAAAAGAAGAGAGTTATTTGCAAAACGCAATGAATTTTTCAAATGTCGTTCACACAGCATTTTACCAGCCATTATTTTCATGTGTTTCATCATCGTATTCTAATTAAATCGTTTAGGAACTTTGACGACAGAAACCGAATCAATTCACCCTAAAACTTAGAGGGGGGAGTGGGATATCATCAGAGTGATTGTTGCGGTTTTGCAGATTAGACTATTTATTCTGTTACCTTATATTGTTTTACTAATACCCGTGCTAACGTCCCAGTTCTCTTTCAAGCATCTCCCCCATCCTGTACTGTAGCTGCCTTCGAAATAAACTGTGCTTTTCAGTACAAATTGAAAGAATTCGTATAAAAGTATAGGAGGGACGATGTAAAAGCCTTACAACAATTATGACTGAAGTGCATATATTTCTGTAAAGACATTTGAAATACTCGTTCAAATATTCCGTTTCACCAGGGCTGGACATTCGCGTAGCGATTATCCACGTAGTGATCTATAATATTTTTTCCTCTTCAAGGGCTTTCACCGGGTATTTATAAATTTTATTTTCTTCATTTTTCTTTTTCGGAAACTTCTCCCGATATGGAAATATGAATCAGATTTTTTTGCGACTTGCGGAGAAACCCAACCCTCGCCGAGCTATTCACGGTAGAATCAGAGATATTTTCTCCGATTCGTTCCAAATCAACGCCACCCCAAGACGACAAAGTGGTCTTTCGGTTTAATTAGGAGAACTAGCCTTCGCTGATGACTGGCAAGAACCATGAATGCGGTACGGAGATGTTTCCCCAATTGAATCGAAAAATGATTTCAGCTGTGGTAATTGAATAGCACTGCAAAGTAGGTCTTGTAGAAAACTTTGCCAATAATCTAACAGATATAATTCAACTGTCGTAGGGGGCAGTAGTTGTTTTCCGGTAGAGACTAGCCGACGAATACACCTATTGCATAGGTCGAAGCGGAGAAGTGGGGCAGGTAATCCATTCCTAAATACATAAATGAATAATATCTATCAAACATTGTAAGAATAGTTGTTAAACTAAACTTCGCCCAATAAAATACGATTTATTATTATTATTATCATTATATTTCATGATATAAAGCAACCTGAAAGCGGTTATATGTTGTTACCTCATTGGAGACGATATCTTATACAAAGCCAAAGCCAGGAACGTAAAAAGCAGAAGAAGAAAAACACTAGAAGAGATCCCAAGTAGCACACCTATATTGGTAGAATATTGGTACAATATTGTGAACATAGTGGCAAAATATTTGAAGTGCAATATTGGAGAGAAAAAAAAATTAAACATCCGGCGATATTGGTCCAAAGTTATTTTAATAATATTGGCGAAATATTGGCTTCAAAATATTTAGCGATATTGGTGCAATATCGAGAAGTAAAATGTGAACATTTTGCGATATTGGTCAAATATTGTTCAAACATTCCAAAAATAGAATTGGTGAAATATCCTTGAAGCAATAGTGGCCTGAAAACATTCATCGATATTGGTAAAATCTCATTTGAATATATTGGTGGAAGTGAGTGAATATAAAATATCTTCTAGTTGATCAAGGTGACACCGCCGAAGTCTTCCTTTCGGTCGTCATAACCACTGAGTAAGCTGCCTTGAAAAGTTATTTGGTATTTAATATGTCTAGTAGGTGTCAGAAGACGTTCTATGTTCTATATGTAGAGATACCTAGCGGATTTTTTCCAGCTTTGATAATAATATAATTTCAATATGGTTCATTGAATATTCGGCCATTATTCAAAATTCGTCTTTTTCTAGATGTTGGAAACATTATGGAGACAATATTTTTTTTATCGATATCGGTATATATTACTGAACTAATATTGACCCAATATAAGTTAAGCCTTTCGCTCAATGTGTCCCCAAATAAGGACAACCTATTCAAACATTATTCATGTTGAGCTCTGTTTGTTTTTACTGCAATGTTCTATCGCACTCTGAATAGGATAGTATATTATTTCGAAAGAACACATGTGCAGCCATCTGTAGCATATCCAGGGTGTTTCTAAAGTACGTGTAGAAAATTCAGGAGCATGTTGCTGACGTCAAAATAAGAAGAAAAGTTCCTATAGACACATGTCCGCAAGTCGTTCATTTCCGAGATACAGAATGTCGAATGTGAATTATCATGTTTATATTTCGCGAATTAATTACAAAATGAGGTAAGTAAATGTCCCAATTATCGCCACAATATCGTGGAAGTGCAAATAATAAATACTTTTTGTACTCTAGGGGAGTCTTCTGTGGTTGCGGTATTTATTTTCTGAATCTTTGTACCTTTAGTTTCGATAAACATACGAAAAAAGTTATTTTGAAACGGTGAAATACTTCATATGAAATAAAAGGAGCCTTAAAACATATGTCCCAATTATCGTCACCTGAAAAATGTGAATAGCCAATCTTTGACATGTATGTTATCCAATTACCGTCACTGTAAAAAATCAAGAACTGGCATCAATGCTATGGCTATATTTATATTTTTATGAATGAAACAGCGTAAAAGGTAATATTTATATCTATACAAAATAAAACAGCCACAAAACTATAACAAAAATCAATCAAAATGTAAATTCTCGAATAAACTTGAAATTCATTTCTTTGGTACAGAATCAATTTGTAGGAACCATTTTGTCCATTTCTGGTACTTCCTATATGCCACGTTTATTTAACTGTTTTGCCTCTACAATTAAACATTTGATGATATTCTCAAACTCGTACTACTCGTCGTACTCCAAAATATCATCGACATTGGAATTCTCTCAGCAACTTTTTCCAGAAGCGTTGTTCTAAGAACTCCAAATTGTTTGGAAGCTCTCAAAGCAGGCATTCCATTTTCAATGGCGGACACAGCATTATTCATGTTTCGTTCGGTATATTGTAGCCTTCTGGGCATTTTTGAATTGTGGAAGACACTGAAAACAAAATATCACCATTTAGCGTCACATGAATGTTCCGATTAACGACATTTCAGAAAGAATTAGTAATAAATTCATCAAACTGAATCAAAATCGAATGTCGATTGATTGCGATGGAAATTTTCAACATTCGTTCAGCTGATTATTATGGCGGAGCTAAAATAATTAAGTGGTTTTCTTTAAATTTGTTAATCGAAAATTTATTTGTTGATTCCCAGTCATCGACATAACGTCACACAATTCATCGACATAGATTGTACGTGGTATCGACAACAAGTTTTTTTACTGCTATTCAAATACTTGACAAAAAACAATGTGTCGATAATTATTGGTACACAGTAAATTGTGGTTCTATTGTACATACCAACGAAACGATTGTTTGGTGGATAATTGAATATTAAATTCCAATTGCAATTTAAGAATCATCTTGCGTGGCCCTTTTATCGACACATGTCGATATCTAGAGCACAACATGTTTCAGATGTACCTATTATTCAAATAAAATATGATTTGAATCTTCATATTCCCATAGAATTGAAGACAATCAACCATATAGAAGTCTGTTGGTATTCAACATATCATGCTTCAATAAAATTTGGTGCGTTCAGGGAAACAAAAGTAAGGAGTGTGCACTAACCAGATCAGCAAGAAAAACAGTATTCACTCGTCAACGACTGACACTCGACTGATTAGCAGTGGTTGTTGTAATGGGGATGCTCACGGGAAATTTGTGGTGAATTGAAATATGTTCCGAAAGTTAGAAACTAGAAACTTGTCAAATAAAATGTTCAAGAGATCTTTCATAATCTTGTTATACAGAAAATAATTCGAAAGTGTCGATAATTGGGACATTTACCTTAATTTTGATATTTGAATAAAGTTTGGTATCTCGGAGTAATTTCAAATGTGATGTTAATTTGCAATGTCACTTTTTGGCATACCTTTATTACGTTTTCCACTTGAAAAATCGAGTTTTCGAAAAATTTTGTTTAACAAAGTTATTTCTGGTGGAGATCGCTACGAGCAACTGTTTCCGAGTTATTGGGATTTGAAATAATCGGTGCAAGCGATTTTGAATAACAAGATTTTTGAATTCGAATTCAGTTTATGTAGTTAGGGAAATTATTATTCTATAATTTAATTTTAAAATAGGAATCGGGTGTCGTTACAAATTGAAACAAATGATAATAACATTAATTAAGACCAATGTAATGATAATACAGTTATCAAAAATTATTTTTTACTACATTTAAGTGTTGATTAAAGAAGACCATTGAACGAAAGGAAACCTGCTAGAGCTACGTACAAAAAGTTATGACATTTCGAATGTAGGTAGCGCCACCCACACGAAAGAGACAAACTATCATCAAATTTGATATTTTCATTGAAAAATACTCCCAAATATCAAACTTCACTCGAATATCACGATCATAATGGAATTGATTGACAAAAAACAAAAATAAGAATTGAACTTTGACACTCAATATCTCAGAAACGAATAATTTGCGGGCATATATTTATATGAACTTTTCTTCTTATTTTGACGTCAGCAATATGCCTCTAAATATTCTACACGTACTTAAAATACATCCTGTAGTTCGAAAGTGGAATTCAAATGAAATAAAGGTTTTTAAAACTCTGCGTATATGACCGTGTAGAGCTTGTTCTGTGATTCGTTTTGGTGACATTCGAAAAGTGGGAACTGTCAGATAAAGTCTGTTGGGTAGAAAACCGATTGAATTTCGGTTAATAATTCGTTTTTCGTATATTTTGAACTCATGGATTATTATAGTGTGATGTACTGTACTGTGGACATTGTGAGTCAACGGCGAAATAAACGTAACCATCTTATATATCACTATAATATATTTCATTGCATAAAAAATGACCAGGAGACCTCTCACTGATGAGGAGCTATTGCAAATAATTCAACAAGGTTTATCAGATATTGAATGTAGGAGTGATGACGATAATGATGTATGGAAAAAACAAGAATACTATGTAGCAAGTGCATTGTTTATTTATATTTGTCGAAAAAAACTGTTTCATTAATTATCATGTGAATGTGAACAATTGTTAATAATTTGACCTCATTTTAATTCATATAAAATATGATTTATAGAATTATTACGACAGTGGCTCACACTGTCCCCATTTGGGGACATGCCCTAGTGCCCGAAAGAAAATTTTGAAAAAATATGTATTTTTATCAAAGAAGTCTTAAGAACTGAAGAAAACTAATCAGATTTTAATTTTCAAAGTTCATAATTCGTGATCAAGAGGGTGTGCAAAGACACTTGGATAAACAATATAGTTTTTTTTATGCAATCCATATGACTGAAATATAGGGTATGCAATATTTATTCTATATGTTGAAAACAATAATTATGAAGACAACATTATTTTATCGATATTGGTAAATATCATAGAAACAATATAGACCCAATATGGGTTATTATAATTTGTTGAATGTAGTTGAAATAACATTCAACCAATGTGCTATCAAACTTGGAAATACAATATAGATTTTTATCCCTGGAATCGATATGACTGGATTATTGGGATTGCAATATTCATTCTTTATGTTGAAAACAATATATAGACAATATTGTATTATCGATATTGAATAAAATAATTCAACCAATATTGACCCAATATCACATTTGACAATCTACATTCAGAACAGGTACAACCAATATTCCACCAATATTATTAATATAATATTGTTTTTTTAATATTCACCCATATTAGACCAATATTATTCTTTTATTTACAGTATATCTATATTGGCCCAATATGAAACCAAAATTTAGCCGATATGATGTTCTACCTGGGACATATCAAGAATGACCAATATAAAATCGAAAAATGTTATACATGATCCAGTAAAGAATTTTTGGTATCATCAATACCAAATTAAATACCTCTGCAATATTTTACTACATTTTTTTCTCCTGCCAAAAAACAGGAAAATATAAAAATATTTTTGAAATTGAAGTACGATACGTCACAAATTTTGGTGGATACAGTTTGTATGCTATCATATTCAGGCTATTGGAGCATACAATTTAGATAAAATTATATTGAAACGTTATCAACAAACTGGACGACATTCATTTTGTCAATAATCGAAATCCAAATGACAATCACCGTTTCAAAATACGCTTGGTTCAAGATATTATATGAAGGAACTGCAATCAAATTGGAAATGAAAAATGGTTTGATTGAAAATCTATGATTAGGCCGATTGAGAGTTCTGATGCAAAGATAACTGGCGACTCCGTCGGAACCAAAGTATTACAGGAAATCAAGTCACTTACCTACTGGTGAAAAACCTTTCAATCATGCTGCTGCATTTCTTAATGAAATTAATCAAGAAAGAAAACATCATTTCAACCCTTAATTCAATTCAAAAGGAGAAACAGAAATAAAAAGTAACTTTGTGTTCGAAAATATCCGAACACATTCTCTCTGTTATAATGTGACAAACAATAACTGAACTTGTTATCATAACATTTTACGCGTTACTACACCATAATAACAAATTGTGTTTTGGAGCTCATGACCTTGTTTCAGTCACAAAAGGCTGTACTGAATAATAAAAAAAAAATCAGTATTATCACAACAAATGGGGGTTTACTCATGCAACAAAAGGAAACTGGACCAATAGTCTCGCAAAGGGTCTAAAATGGAGGTCTAAAAAGGAGGTACCACGGTACCTACCTCGAACAACTACCATTACTAGCCATATTACCTACATTTTGATTTTTTGTCTTGGGCACTATGAATCGTAATGAGTAATTATCACCAGATCCGATGGGATAATTTTTTGCAGCTCCAAAATAGTGATTCGTGTTCCACCAAAGTCGTAACCACATTTTGGTCTACCCACGTTGAACTTAGTTGTATAATCTCTAATAATGAATATAACTCAAATTTTACTTTAATGGGAATGCAGTCCTCACCATTTGGTGAGCACTACTATGGACATTTTAAACAAGAGCTTATCACTCAATGGTGGTGAAAAACAACACATTTGTTGTTCATGTCATATCAAATTTTCCAAAGTATAATTCCAGTTGATCGTTAATAAACATTTTCACTCATTGTACTGCAAAAGGACGAATAAAACTTCAATTTCAATTCGATTTACGAATACAAATGAATAGCTGACTAGGCTCAAAAATTGATTGATTTGATATTGAAATTTTGTTATCAATAAAGCAAACGTTTATTGTTCATATCGACAGCCAGATGAAGTCAGTGGCCGTAAAACAAGTTGAATTTCCGTTTGTGTCAATAGAATGAAATTATAATCAAAATATAACGAATATTTCATACAGCAGTCACTAAGCATTTCACCAGCCATCAATTCCAAATGATTGATCATTTTATTTGAATTAAATTGTAAAAAGAACAGAAAGAACAGAAAGAAAAGGGAGGGTTCTGTTGTAGTGGATTAACAGAAATGACTGAAAAGCAAGCAAATGACATTTTTGTAAATATCGCAGTTGACCGGATGTGCAAATTGATGTATGAGCAAAGAAAATCCAAAAAGAGTCGCTAGCAGTATACGATGAAATAGTGAGGATCCGCTTATATTTATAAGATCTGGACAAGCCAGAGTCCCAACAGATTCGGTAATTTATTTACTTCATAAGTCAGAAGGACCCGTGGATACAATTGTGGCACCTCTAGCAAGTAGCAAGTATCAGATCTGTTAGTAAAGAAATGAGTTGCTGCAGCAAGGGACCCCGCACAAAAGCATAGGAAAATGGCCCACAGTGGGATTTGCCAGAAATTCACATATGTTATTGGTATTGAGTTTCTGATCAAATGTTCTCCTGGACCCAATCCTGTAAGACCAATGATTTAGCTCTCAGGGCCGTATTTAGTATAGGTGCCAAATAAACCCAGGTAGCACATCATATCGGCTGAATCTTGGTTCCATATTGGGCCAATATAGATATATTGTAAATTAAAAATCGATTTTGGTCCAATATGGGTGAATATTCATAAAACAATATTATATTAATGATTAATATTGGTGGAATATTGGTTGAACCTGTTCAGAATGTAAATTGTCACATGTAATATTGGGTCAATATTGGTTGAATAATTTCTACCAATATCGATAATACAATATTTGTTATATATCGTTTTCAACATCTAGAATAAATATTGCAATCCCAATATTCCCCTCATATCGATTCTAGGAATAAAAACTATATTGTGTCTCCAAGTGTGATTACACATTGGTTGAATATCATTTCGACAATATTCAACAAATCTTAATAATTGATATTGGGTCAATATTGGTTGAATAATATTTATCGATATCGTTAAAACAATATTGTCTTCATATTGTTTCCTACATCTTGATTGAGATGAAATTTGAATAATGGCCGAATATTCAATTAATCATATTAAAATTATATCGTGATCAAACCTGGATAAAAATCTGCTAGGTGGCTCTACATATAGTACGTCTTCTAAAACCTACGAAAATATATTAAATACCTCCCATAACTTGATTTCAAGACAGCTCACTCAGTGATTATGGCGATCAAAAGGCAGACTCTGGTGTCACTTTCATCAACTAAAAGACATTTAATAATTTACCAAGGTATATTGACATTCACCAATATATCCGAATGATATTGTACCAATATCGATAAATATTTTGAGGCCATTATTGCTTCAACAATATTTCACCAAAACTATTTCTGAAATATTCAAACAATATTCGACCAATATCGCAAAATATTCACATTTTACTTCTCGACAATTTAACTTTTGAATATTGTGCCAATATTGTCAGAATATTGTATCAGCGATATTGTACCAATATCGCCGAATATTTTGAGACCAATATTAGTTCGAGAATATTTCGCCAATATTACTCAAGTAATATTGGACCAATATCGCCGAATGTTCACATTTTTTTTCTCGCCAATATTGCATTTCAAATATTTCGCCAATATGTTCACAATATTATACCAATATTTTACCAATATATGTGTGCTACTTGGGAACAATGACACTTTTCTCAAGTCAATGATTTTTGTATTTCCTATTAGAATTTAATTGAATAAGAAATATTGCAAAATCTCAGAATTTGTCTTTTAGCACCAGTCCTCTGTGAAACATGTTTTGCCCTACAGGACCGTATTTAGTAAAACTGTATGTGCCAAGTGATCCACAGAAAACTGACATAAAATGGTTGGTGGAAGAGAACAAAAAATCAAATTCAACAAAATAATGCTTGAACACTTACAGATGCGGGAGTATTGCTTCTTACACTGGACCATTTGCGGCATCTTTAAAATGCTTTAACGCAGAAGTCGATGGATAATTCGTATTTTGATTATGGCGTGCAAATCCCATATACGACGTTATGCTTCAAATATGAGTACATGTTATTGGTGTCCTTGTCCCTGATTGCACTGCAGTAGTATCCTATTATCAATAATATCTTCTTCATTATTCTCGTCAGGCTGGTTTTCATGCATAGTTTATTGAATACATACTTGATATTTTTTTCTCCTTCTGAATCGTGAATACACTCTGATTCTAACAAATCCAGGTTCATTAATTTTTTTAATGTATTGAACCTCATGAAATTATTACTCTAAGATCAGATGGTTGAGTTATATTTATATTATAGAGTTAGATAATTCAAAGAGTAAATGACCAATTCAAACAATTAAAACGTTGTAGTTCTTATTTTTCCTATTACTTTCTTTCTTAAAATGCTACAAGATAAGTCCTACATAAAGTTTATAGTTTAAGCCGGCCATCTTGGATAATAAGATGGCGACCACTTTTGTTATTTTCACAAAGAAAGCTACATTCATCTATCAAACGAGCCATCAACCACTGATCAAGAAATAAGAAAATTATAACAAAATCAATTTGATTCAGTTTTTTCTGGATCACTTGGAAAATACAGTTTTACTAAATACGGTCCTGTAGGGCAAAATATGTTTCGCAGAGGACTTGTGCTAAAAGACAAATGATGAGATTTTGTAATATTTCTTATTTAATTGAAATCTAATAAAAAATTATGGACTTGAGAAAAAATGTCATTGTTTATTTGGCACCTATACTAAATACGGCACTGAGAGCTAAATCATTGGTCTTAGAGGATTGGGCCCATGATTACATTTGATCAAAAACTTAATACCAGTAACATATGTGAATTTCGGGAAAATCCCACTTTGAGCCATTTTCCTATGCTTTTGTGCGGGGTCCAATTTGCGCACGAAGTGGAAACAATATGTGTAATGTACGAGTCATGTATATTACGTAATTGGTAAAAGCTACATTTTTCAGTCAATAAACACTTTCATTATTATTATACAGCAGGGTAGAGGAATCTTGGCCTGGCGATTAGGGGAGTAATTTTCCTTGGCTCACTTCGCCTTTTCACATGATTTCTGTAACCAATAACGAAGCACTTACTCTTCACCGATGCTGGGAGTGGCTGTTTAGGAAAATGATATCAGCGCATGTCATCTCAATGTATCAGAGCGTCTGTGATAGGACCTGACTGAAAGAATCAGAATCAGAATAAAAAAAAAAGTCTCAATTAGTTTTGAACACAATAATGAAAATTATAGATGAATAGCCATATTTCCATAAGCAAAAGTCTTAACTGAATTACTTTACCGCTTTACCATTCACTTCAATGATGAATTCTGTGGTTGATCTACTTTTATTGTAAATAATAATGGTGGATTTATGCAGCAGTCATAAGTCATAAGTTTTAAGTCATAAGGAAAAATATTCGTTGATGATAACCAATCATCGACGAATATTCTTCCTTATGACTTATGACTGCTGCATAAATCCACCATAAGCAAAATTTCAAGAAAGGAAAGCTACAGAAAGGGCCCAGATGCTTGATAGCGTATCTAGTCTTTTTTGGGTATTATCGTGGATCAATGACTCATGACTCATTTCCACTGTTCGCGACCTCTCGCGTGGATTTCTCATGGTCACTATAATCTTCCATAATTGAATGAGTATCTTCATGAGACAATTCAATACAAATTATACTTTCATTATCTCCATTTGAATGAGTTGATAATGGTTCGAATTCAATTCAGACACACATTCCATATGAAAATAACACTGCATTGAAAATAAAAAATGATTCGTTCTCGTGGTGGCGGTGATTCGAATTCACTTAAATATAAAACAAACCGTGCGTGCGGTGGAATCTTTATGGCCTAGTCATTACTTTTACAAAAGGCTGAGAGAGGCAATAAAACGAAAAAACTCTCTATAACGGCCCTTTACCGTATTGAAAATTGGCGATTTCGAAGAGCAATTTGTTCCTTTTATTGCATAATTCTCTGGAAAATGTGATGTGTATGATAATACCCGAAATTATGCCCCTTGACATACGTGTACCGTTGAAATATTGAAAGATTTAGAAGAGTTATTGAAAATTGGATTCATTGGACGTATTTTCTATCTGTTCAACGCTTGAAAACCCCTAATGTTATATTATATGAACGGTTTTGTAGTTTTCATAAATAAAAATTCAAAGTGAAGTTCTGTTTTTATTCCAGAAATGAAATACTTGCCTTACCTTCACCTCTCTTCACTTTTTAGCTCAGTCGGAGTCTGTGGAAGATAAATGTCCTAATCCCAGTTCAATTAAGCTTTTGTACACTCTTGATGTCATATGTGGAAATTTTTAAATGATAAGAATAAACAAATTATACTCAAATTAGTGTTTATGTTTTTTCTCAGCTTCAAATTAAATAAAACTAAATTGACTAAACTGTAAAGAAACACGACGCAATTCGCTAAATTTACCAAAACGTTTTCATTATGACTAAAAGAATACCTACTCAAGGAGAGATTACCTTATTTCTACTTCATTTTCTGGTTATTAGTTGAATTTCAATTGTCCAAATAATTACATTGAATTTTAAAAATCTAGGATTTTAGTAATTCTAAAAATCATCTAAAAAATATCCTTTTGCGTCTCCCTGAAATGAATTATTTGCAACACTCAAATGAATTGTGAACGCAACTTTGATTTCTGTTCTGTCACAGTTTGTGCCAAGGATTAAATTATTTCGATATATGAGGATATATTGAAAAATTCTTAGCCTACTATAGAACCAAACAAAATTTCAATGTCAAAATATTTTATTACTCAACATAATCTCCTCTTAATTGGATACATTTATTACAGCGAACCTGCAACGTCTCTAGACCTTTTAAAAAAAAAAAAGTTTCTTCTTGCTCTGAAAACCAGACCTCCACAGCTTTTATTACCTCCTCGTTGGAAGAAAATTTACGACCGCTTAAACTTCTTTTCGGTTGAGGAGAGCGGTGATAGTTAAACGGAGCCAAATCTGGTGAATAAGGGGGGTGTTCTAGTAATTCAAACCCTAAATCACGAATTTTTTGCATGGCAACATGAGATTTGTGTGCAGGGACGTTGTCCTGCAAAAACAAACACCTTTGGATAGCTTTCCGCGTCTTTTCTCTTTATTTTTTTTCCGTAGAGTGGTCACTAATGTCGAATAGTAATCTCCAGTTATTGTTCTACCCTTAGTCAAAAAATCATTCATGATTACTCCATGGCAATCCCAAAAAACTAAAGCAAGAACTTTTCAAGCAGATTTTTGGACACGAAACTTCTTAGGTCTTGGAGAACCGGAGTGTCCCCATTCCATCGATTGTTGCTTTGTTTCAGGATCGTAGAAATGTACACAAGTCTCATCCATAGTAACTATTTGGTTTAAAAAGTCTACATCGTTTTCAAATCTAGCACAGATCAAACGCAATGCTACTATCCTTGCACGCTTTTGATCAACATTCAAACATTTGGGATTCATTTTGCAGCAATTTTTCTCATGTTAAAATTGACGTGAACTATATGATGAACGCATTCGCATGAAATATTCGGTCATCATCTTCAATGGAAAATTTACTTCTTTTGAAGCTTGCAGTCCAATTTTTCACGGTCGCATACGAAGGACATTGATCACCAAGGGTATTAGGCATATTTTCGTAAATCTGCTTACCTCTCAACCCTTTTAAATACAGGTACTTGATGATGGCTCGATACTCCAATTTTTCGATTTTCACAATTTCGGTGGACATATATTTTCTTTTGATTTATTGCGTAACTCTGGTTTACTTTTTTGACGTCAAACTTTACACTGACACTTCTAATGAGTTATTGTTCGTTGCTATGGTAACGCAATATTTTGTTTATGCAGGGAACTAGTCTAGGCTTACTAGATATCAATACATCCTCGTAAGTTTGAAAGACTCTTTTTCAGTATGGATCCGAAAATGGCATTGTTATGGAATTTACACTGTTACTTGCGGCCCACATAAGAGAGAGAGAGGAGAGATGTGAAAGACAGAAGGATTCAAGGCAAAATATACAATTTGGGACGTGTCTAGATTCCCGGACGTAGGAAATTGTAGGAAGTGGTATTTCGTTGTTTTCATCCAGTTTTATCCAATAATTGGAACAAGCGAAATAACAATTTCATGTAGTTTTAGTTGCAACTGATATCCATTTTAGAAAAACTGTATTCAATATTTGCTAAAATGCGACTATCTAGACTTACTAATAAAACATTTCACATACAAGTCATCAAATTCAGTTGATTTAGTACTTGTCAATTACCATAATTCCGTGAAGACCGATTACAGAACCGATTACACACCTCTATTTCATATGTTTTGTCTTGTAGAAAATTTGAACGAATTCCAATTACTCATTACACCAGGGTATTCAAACATTTTACCAAAAACAAAAAAAGTTATATGCTCAAACCACCTTCCTCACCCAAAAGATCACCTACTTTTGCCCTTCTATCATATTCAAATCGTTATTTATGTCCTTGTTATTTTGTACCTATTACGGTTATTTGCACCGGTTGTCCTCAACAAACTCAGCTAAGTAGATGACCAGCTTAAGGTACACCTCAAGGTAAAGATGATTTGCACCGTTTAGTCCTGGCCTGAACCTTACCTGAGTATTGGAAATGTTTGGCAACAGCGCAAAAATGATCATGTAACCAACGACAAGACGATAAACAACGCAAAGTTTTAAAAAATATGCACATTGCGCTGTCAGTTCTGTCTAATTTGAAAGGCTGGCGGAAGTATGGCAAGTAATTTGGAAAATTTGTCTCCACCGGGAAAACAAGCCACAATATCGCCAAGAGAGCTGCATGCACATTAGTTAAAATGCGTAGTTTATTAGCTGCCCTAACCTGACCTGACTTCTTCCAGGTGAACAGAAAAGTTTCCATCCAAAATGTTTACGACACAAAGATGTGGTTGACAATTGTCGATGGATAAGACAAATTGATGACTCGCCATTCCATTCCATTACAAAGCAACGGAATATTTTTAAGTTCGTGAGTAATATAAATTTAAATATCAATAGACATTTTTTATCAAGAAATAGGTACAGTGTTGAATCTGAAAAATGTTCCTACTTTCACTACATATGGATATATCAGCCTCAATCAGGTTCAGTATATAGAGAGCTGTATAGGTCTGGTCACCCTAAATAAAAATACAATCACATCAGCAAAATCCAGAAAAAGTACTCGAAATACTTTGAACATGAAGAAAATAGGAAAAGTGGTGTTAAGCAGTTAAGTGGAATCTAAGCCTGGAGAATCTGAGGCTTATCTTGGCTGAGGCTTATGTTGTCGTCAAATAGCGGTGCAAACCAAAATCGTATTATAAGGTTCACTTAAGTCGTAAGGTAACCTTAAGTTGAACCGGTGCAAAGAGCTGTTAAAGTAGCATGGAATTTTTATTCTCAAAAAGTTTCAACTGTTAATTTCAATAGTTTTGATAAATAAATATGAGATAAGAACAAAAAATAGAAAAATTGAATTTTGAAAATATTTTTGTTAATTTTTTCGCGTTTTCTGAAAAAAATTTACACAGTAGTTCTACTCTTTTAGTACATAATCTAAGAGTAGAAGCTTCAACAAAAAAACTGAAGGCTGGCGAGCTTGAGAAGACGAACATTATTGGTTAAACTTTTCAGTTGAAAATGAGGTCGTTTTTTCGGAATTTGTTGAAAGAAAATTAAACTTCTGTATTCCGCTATAATAAAATTACAGCTCACTCAAAACATAATGAATTATATTTCCTTCAAATTTCGTTTGAAAAAATGGTATCAAGCAAGAAAAAAATGTATGACTGAAAAATTGTTTTTTTTCGATTTTCCCGAGTATTATTGCTCAAAAAAATTTCAGACTTTTTTATTATCAACAAATTTGCTGTCTACTTTTTTTCGAGAGGAGGTCAAGTTTTGTTGCAATTCTCGAAGAACCGAGAAATATCGCTTTCAACCCCTAAAAGTTCACTCCGTTCCACTCTTCCCCATTTTTTCTACTCCAATTTTTTTTCTCGTCATTCGAATGATTTTTTGCTCCTCTTCCAGTAGTTCTCATGCTGTTAATAAATTTTTTTATCCCAAAAATGCATCTGCACTGGTCTAAATAGCCATATTAAAAAATTCTCCTTGAAGTGATTTTTATTTAATTTCAAATTTTTATTAAAAAAACTGTAGAGATTAATGGCAGACATAAAATCCTACTAGAAGAATCGCGGAAACCGATGGAACAAAACGAATAAGGGTTAAAAGTGAACAGTATTATGAATATGACTCAGTAATAACAAAACAATGTATGTACTATGTATTCACTAAACGCACCCGAATCTCAAAAGCAATAATACAATGTCTTTCAACGTATTTGAGTGTGGGCCGATGGTTTGAACAATTTCTATAGGCTTGTTTTCATCATAACTCAACATTTAACGAATCAAAATTAATAAGAACAGAAAATATTTGAAATGTAGAAAAAATATAATCATCTCCGAACAGAATTATCGGCGCACCTCTGTATGTCTACCTTCTCGTTCAATGCATCCAATTATTCGATCGTAAAATTCACTAAGAGTAGATCGCAATACACTTGCTCGAATATTTCTGCAGTGAAGTCGTATCAAAATTTTAAGATCTTCAACATCATTGAATGGTCCATCCTCATAAACTTTTTGCTTCAAATATCCCAATAGAAAAAATCTAATGAGTTGATATCTGGCAAACCAGGAGGCCACCGTGGATCGGTATTCCGTCCTAACCGTTCTCACCAAATTCCCCATTCACAGTTCAGAAACAATTGCAGTAGAATGAGCGGGTCATCCGTCATGTGCAAACCATAATTTTTGTCGTTTTTGTGATTCTCATATCTTCCAAAACATCCGTCAGTTCGTTTTCCAAAAACTGTAAATAGGAATCACCAGTTAGGTTTTGACGAAAACAAATCGAACCCATTAATTCATTTATGGAAAATATTGTCAGCCAGCAATTCGTGGGTGGCAGTATAGTTGGTTACGGTACAACAGCTTTCCATAAGTTGCTGACGCATTCCCCACAAACACTGAAGTGACTGACGATTATTTTTATTTCTATTGTGCAAGATATTGAATATTCAGATACCCTGCTTATTGAACAATAAAGTTTTGAGGTGACAAGTTATGAAAATTATTTTTATTCAATCAAAATTGACAGACATTTTTATGAAAAGAAACAAAATTGGAATACAGAGTGAATACAAGTACAAATATATAATTATTAGTATTGCAATAATTCAACATACTCCCTCAATACTAATAAGCCCTACTCTTCTAAAAAACTCGCTATTAACCCGTTTTGTCAATGAATCTGCTAACATTTCTCCTGTAGGACAATGTTCAAAATCCATTGATTTCGACTTCTCCATTTCTTTGGCATAACTGTAACGAGTTTCAATATGCTTGGTTCTATCGTTGACTTTGTCATCATCCAGCATTATCAGAACACTCTGATTATCTTCGACTATCGTGACAGTCTTTATTTCTTGTTAAAAATCTGCCAGTAGTCTGCGTAACCAAGTCTCTTCCTGACAGGCATCAGAAAGTGCCACATATTTTGCCTCAGTGGATGACAACGAGACACAGCTTTGTTTCTTGCTCCTCCAACATATAACGGCTCCAAATATAATGAACAAATAGCCTGTATCAGATTTCCTGTCGCTTCTATCGCCTCCCCAATTTGTATCCACGTATCCCATCAAAGAAGAAATATTTCTCTCCTCTGGTTGACCAATTCGTAATTTGAAATTCATTGAATTCTTGAGGTATTTGAAAACTCTCTTGACTTCTGTCCAGTCTAGGTACCGCGGTTTGCTACCTCTTCTGCTGAGAATGGAGAATTTGTTTGTGGAATAGAATACATTCCGTCAGCATCTCTTCTGACGTGAATTCCTAGATAGTATTTTAAATTTCCTAGGCATTTGATTTCGAAATGACATTCTATTTCTTCTGCTACTTTATGTATATTCTTAGCATTTTTACTAGCTATCAGAATGTCGTCTACAAATATAAGAAGAAAAGTCCATGAATTTGTATCCCTTCTTCGGCACAAACAAGGATCTGATACTCCTTTCGAGAAACTCATCTCTTTCAACACGCTGTCGAATTTCAAATTCCATGCTCTAGCGGCTTGTTTGAGTCCGTAAATACTCTTCTTGGGATGGCATACTAGAGTCTCTTTCCTTTCTCACTGTATCCTTCTGGCTGCTTCATGTATATGTCTGCGGTTAGGTCTCCGTTCAGAAAAGCAGTCTTTATATCAACATGTTCAACTATCATATGTTTTCGACCAGCTATTGCCAGCATTGTTCGAAATGTTGTTTGTTTTACTACTGGCGCAAATACTTCATCGTAGTCCTCCCCAAATTTCTGAGAATATCCCTGTGCCAATATTCTTGCCTTGTTTGTACCTATCGACTTTTCCATTTTCGTCAGATTTCAATTTGAAGATCCATTTACAGCCCAAGACCGACTTTCTTTCAGGCAACTTCACGAGAGACCAAGTTGCATTATTCCTCATAGCTTCTATTTCTTCATCCATTGCTTTCTTCCATTCTTTTGAATTATTTCCTTGGATGGCTTCACGATATGTTCTTGGCTCTTTCTCGAATGAAGTAGTTAAACACGATTATTCGGAGTATCTTGCTGGTGGTTTTCTTTTATTCTTTCTTTCAGATCTTCTTGGTGGTGCTTCTTTCTTCTTATCACTTCCATCAGACAATTCTATTTCATCAACATTTTCGTATTCAACTTGCGTATTTTCGGAACAATTTTCTGCGTCATTCATAGCAGAATTGTTTTCATCAAAAACATACTCAACTTGACTTTCATGAGAATGCATTTGACAAGTGTCCGGTATTTTATTTTGTTTAGATTCATGAGATGTTTCAAGGAAACGAACGTCCTTACTTATACAAATTTTATTTGTATTCACATCAAGAAGTCTGTAGGCTTTGGAATCTTCTTGATAACCTAAGAATATTAGTTTAGTAGATTTATCGTCCAATTTCTGATGTTTTTCTTGAGGTATATACACATATGCTAACCTTTCAAAAAATTTTGTATTCGTCAAGTCAGGTTTAGACTTGAACCATAACTCATAAGGAGTTTTCTCAGTTGCACGAGTGGGCAATCTATTTTGTAAATAGTTTGCAGAAACAATGGCCTCACCCCAATATGTATTCTCTAAATTTGCATCAAATAACATGCATTTTGCCATTTCTGTCAGTGAGCGATTTTTCCACTCTGCAACTCCGTTTTGCTGTGGAGAATATGGTGCTGTGAATTGAGATTCAATCCCGTTATTTCTAAGGTAAAGTTTCATCTCATGACTCGTATACTCTCCACCCCTATCAGAGCGAGTAATTTTTGGTTTTCTACCAAATTGGTTCTCTACTATATTTATATAGTCATTCAGTCTGAGAATCACCTCACTTTTCTTTTCTAATAGATAAACCGTGGTGTATCTACTAAAATCATTGATAAATGTCAGAAAATACTTCTTTTTACCAGGGGTCATTGTTTGCATCGGCCCACAAACATCGGTATGCACAAGATCTAGAATACTTTTTGATTTTATTGATGATTTTGGAAATGGAAGTCTGGTCATTTTCCCTCGCATACAAGTGTCATACGCAAATTTCTCAGAACAACTTTTAAGTCGTATACCAACAGCTAATTTATGGTCTACCAATTTAAGGACAGCTTTTGGGTCCCTGTGTCCCAGTCTCCTGTGCCAATGGTGAATGCAAAAAGAATTATTTGAGTTGATTGTTGTCAAAACTGACTGACTCTGATCTAATTCAAATAGATTTTGCTGTTCCAGTTGCAATTACGGTTTCATTATTTTTTATTTCACATGTATTATTCTTGAAATTAACAGTAAATCCCAAGTTGAGAAGTTTCTGTACGAACAATAAACTTGTTTCTAGTTCAGGTACGTACAAAACATTCTTCACGACTATCTTAGTTTCATTACCTCCTGTTATACAGTAGAGAACACCTCCACCACCACCATTTGCTTTAAAAATTTTACCGTTTGCTAAAAATATTTCATCTTTTATCTTACCGTATGACAAATAAATGAAGAATGAATCGTTATACCGAGAATGAATCAAGAATAAGCAAACTGACTACTTACAAACTCTGAATACCTAATGTACTCGGTATAAGTATAATGTCAAAAGTTATACCAACCTCTACCCTTGTATAACTTTGATATAACCTGACAATTAATTGACATCAGTTTTTTCAACAATTTAAACATGTTTTTGAAACAAATATTATGCTGCTGAGGATGTGAAAGACATAAATAAATGCAGAATGTGCGAATAATTACAACCTTCAAGAAAAGAAAAGCCTCTTTTGAGTTATACAGTGACGAAGAGTTCAGAATGAAACATCGTTCTTCTGAAAATGGTGTAATCTTTTTTAGACCAATTGATAGGTGATTTTATAAGTAGGGACAAACGAGGAGGAGGTTTATCTTTCATTCTACACATACTCAGGTGTTGATCACAGTTTGAAGAGCAGAAATATTATTGTTCATTGGCGTGGAAGTAATCATGACTCTCGTATTTTCAATGAAAGTACATTTAAACAACGCTATGAAGAAGGGGCATAAACTGGAAGATTACTAAGAAACTCTGGCTATGCTTGCAGTCCTTATTATTTACACCTGTTCGGAATCCATCAAATCGCAAAGAACAATCTTACAATATCGCTCACATCAGAACTGGTAATACTGAAAGATGTTTTGGTGTTTGGAAAACCCGATATAGGTGCTTGCTAGCAAGGTTCAGAACATCTTCACTAAATACAAAGATGTATGAAGTGGCTTTGGCAGTGTTGCACAATATCGGAATTGATTTGAATTAGCCTCATTTCATTGACGATGAAAAGGCGCTGAAATATAAAACAAACAAATATTGATATAGAATTGGGAGTGAAGAATCAGGAACGATTTCATTCCCCTTTTGTTCATTTTACCAATTGACACAGCGTTCTCTTTTATTGGAGGCCATAATTTTCGATAACCGTGAATTTTCATTTTGAGACTACTTGATGAAATAACACGAAAACCTCACAGATGAGTCAAATTTGACGTGAAATGTGGCTGTTCTGTGAACCTATGACTATGCATGCACACGTAAACAAGGCGTTATTTCCGAGTAAAGGGAGAATAACTATAATGAGGTTATAACAAGCTTATTAGTCAAAAGATATTTTTTGGTTATACTTACCTTATGCTTGGAAAAACTATTCCTGGTATAAGTTTGGAATAACCTAGGTATACGACTTTTTTATTTGTTAGAGTGTTAGAGTAAAATTTAGTGAAGAATTCTTTATTATTTGTCATGTGGCATGTGGCTCCTGAGACGATATACCATTCGTTTTTGTCTTTCTCACCAAACACGTTGAAACAGGCATGCGCATCACACTCATCATCTGATCCTGAGATATTTTCATCATTCTTATCTTCACCTACTACAATAGTAACCAGGAATCTTATTCATCTTTTTATAGAGGCAACATTCACTTTTTATGTGGCCAACTCTATTACAATGGTAACATTTCCTAAGTTCAGATTGGAAGTTTTGTTTAGTTACCTTCAGAACACTTTCGTTACCTCTCATTTTAGAATTGTTTTTTTGCCGTCTACTGTATTCTTGGAGTAGCTTTTCTCTAACCATTTCTAGTGTTAGGTCTTTCTCCGGTCTTCCTTCTAAAGCGAATCGTGACTGTCAGGTAGGCTACAAAGTAAAAATGATACAATTAGATGTTCAGCTAAATTTTCTCCCAGAGTTGTCAATTGGTGCACCAAATCCATAATGAGACATATATGTTCCTCCATATTACCATCCTCAGCCAGAGGAATGCGACAGAGTCTTTTCAATAAGAATACCTTACTTGATAATGTGGATTTTTCGTAACATTCTGCCAATGCTTTCATACTTCTTTGGCAGTTGTACAATTTCTGTTATGTATCACCTGATTGTCTTCAATCATCAATCCAATAGTTGCTTTCGCCTTTCTATCTTGTATGGTCCACTGATCCGTGACTGGAACTGGGGTTTCTTTGGAAATCACATCCCACAAGTCTTCTTTGAGTAATAACAACTCCATTTTATATTTCCAAACTTGATAATTTCCATTGTTCAACTTTGTTATGACGACTTCTGAACTTTCTGCCATTTCGTCGCAATTTGCTATTCCAGACAATAACTTATTCTTACTTTGAATTGTCTGGGCCCATAACCTATTGAATATTCAGATACTCTGCTTTTTGAACAATAAAGTTTTGAGGTGACAAGTTATGAAAATTATTTTTATTCAATCAAAATTGACAGACATTTTTATGAAAAGAAACAAAATTGGAATACAGAGTGAATACAAGTAAAAATTTATAATTATTAGTATTGCAATAATTTAACACAAGAAACGAAATTACTGCATATTTTTCTAAGTGTTATTTACCTCTCTAATAATTTTTGGTAGCGGATTTTTAGCAAATATGGTTGATCGCTGGTAAATGTATCACTCTCACTGTTCATCTCATCATTCAGTGAATACGTCGATTATTCTTGACACACCCTGTATCAGAGTAGGGCTGTTCTCACACAACCAAAATGTAGCTTTGCTAATGAATGACTGAATTATGAATCACCATGACCATAAAAGCGAGCACATCCAGTTATTATATTTCCGTGGAAACACGCGACTTCCATCACCTATAATTTCAGTTGCTGGGGTTTCAGCGGGGTTGGTTGTTTCATTGTACTAGCTCTGTGACTGACTTTCCCGAAACCTGCTCCAAAAATACATCAATCATTTCGAAAACTAATCTGCCACACACAATGCCTCCCGACCAACTAATTGGCATAAATCTCCCCTCAATTAGTCATTGCTGGATGTTATACTAATAATGAGATTCCGTCCCGAATAATCCGCTTTCAAAGAAGATACTCCCTTGACGACTTCCCTTTCCCCTTCAGCTTCCAGGACCGGTCGAAGCCCTTCACTGATCTCTATCAAAATCTCAGTGCCGTTCTTTTACAGACAAAATATCTCAAGATATTATAAATATTTGAATTTTTTGACTTAGGAACAATGCAAATATAAAGATAAACTATTTATAAAAAAACACCACAACCATGTCAATTTCGACACTAACTCGAAGCTATAGCTCCTGATGATACATAACCAAATTTGTTGGCGAAAGGTGCTTCAAGTGATATTCATGTAATTTCAGTGTTCAGGTTGTTTTCTATATTTCTGAAAAAATAAACAATAATTCTGATTTTGTGATAAACAATAAAATCGACATTTTTTTAAAATTTATTTCCTCATGGAAAGTTCCATAACGTCCGGTAAGTAAATTATTTGTAACGACTGATAGTGATATTTACCTATATATCGTTTATATTCGCTGAAAAAAAATGTCATTCCAGTAAAATCAAGAATAGTTTAAAAAACTGAAGAAATAACCTTACAGATTATCTAATCTAGAGATGTAAAAAAATATCTAAATCTCCGAATTACAGGGACAATGAAAACTTGGATTCTCCGTTAGACATGATGCAGGTGCATGCCCTATCCCTGAGAGACATTCTCACATTTAGCATAAGAGAATTGGAAATTTCTGTTTCGTGAATAACATTTCAAAGTTTTGTTGAAATTTTTAATAAAATTTCTATGGATGATTTAAATACTACTTCATCAAGAATGAGAGGAGATCTATTGAACTATTTTTCTCTATTGATAGAAAGTATATGCTGCTCTGATTTTTCTAGTGAATTGGTGCATACTTCACATTTTGTCTGCCAGTGCAGAAAATTTGTTCTTTTTTTGATGACAACGCCCAAGCAGATGCGGAAAAGATTCTAACATACCTTCTTGTTGGTTTGCATGAAGACTTGGATAAGGTAAGAGTGGAGAATCATCCAACACACCTTACGAACCTATTTCTTTGAATGATAATGCAAGAGCCCCCAATCTTTGAAAGATATGTATCCACTGATAATTCCAAAATCCTAGATAATTTTGCCGGTCAGCTGACTCTACATTGCTAAAAACACGTGGGGTGCTTTTCACTCGTATTTTCATGATGATATCATTCACGAATATCTGTACATAGCAAAAAAAATTGGGATAACTGATATCAAGCACAAAATTACGATTTAAATGTTACAAATAGTAACAATGCCTTCTTGACCAATTATTGGTTATACAGGATGACGCAGGGTTAAACCGCCAAGTGTTTAGGGCCGGTTTTTCAGGTGAAAAGGAAACTTTTTCCCTCATGAGAATGTGTCCTAATCTGCTTCGTTTTAGAAATACAGATTGTTCAACGTTTTTAGAAAAATCTGTTTTATATCAATTATTTGAAAACCTTTTTGCAGATTTTAATAAAACCTGGTATGCTTTGCGGTATTGAGTGCATTCTTTTTCAATGTACTTATGATAGAATTAATGATTACGGTGGCATCCCAATGGGTATTATAATTGATATTATGACAAATTATTGTACACCTCTGTGTTATTGTAAGTTTGATTTTTTCAGAATTGAGCGATTTGAGTTAATATTCTCTATCTATTTAATTTTTTCGTATCCCGCTTCATTTTTGAGAAAAAATATAAAAATAGTTTCCTTGCATGGAACACGAAAAACTTATCATAAAAGATATCATGAAAAATTTATTAGAAAACGGGAAAACAGAAATTCACAAAAACTGCTCAAAATGACAGCAATATTTTTCAATGCAAAGTTCGCACCTGCAAACGATAGATTCTGCAGCTGCACGGTGTGATATCTAGTGCTGCTTGAACAATTCTTTCCCAGAGAGGGCTCAACATAAGATTTGGTTTTTACTGCACCCTATACAAAAATCCATAGGGATGAAGTCAGGAGAGCTCGCATGCCAAGGAACTTTGACGCCATGTATCTCAAACACGAAGCAAGTTATGAGAAACAAAAGTCCTATTTTTGCCTGAAAAACGATCCTCTATGTTTGGCGGTTTAACCCTGTGTCACCATGTATATTATTATGTTTTAAAAATCGTGTGTGAAGTTATCAATATCGGATGAAAGTTTTGAATACTTACAATAAAGTGAACTAGAAATGTTGTGAAAAACTTACAATTGACACAAATAATATTTTATATTTTTCCTCGGATGCTAATAATACTTCCAATTTTGCACTCTTGTTGATTAATATCAAATCTCTGTCAGATGATACCATTATTACAACGTAACGGTCGTTTTTAGTTAATTATGTAGATGATATTTTAAGTACACTACCCTGTATCCATTTATTCACACATATAAGCACTATTATGATATATATGATATCTTTCTTGGACCACCTTGTACTCCGCGAATTTTCTCACGGTCACGGTGTCCACTGGCTGCCTGATATTTCTATTCGACAATAGGCGTTTTCCATTTAGGAGTGTCAAGACCCTGAGATCGGAAATTACTTTGTCACTGACTTTTTCGCCAAAAAACTATGTATTCGCGGTTTTGACTTTTGTCTTCTTGTGCTTCATGCACCAATAAAACGGTTGGTGCTCGAGGGGCAAAGGGAATGTCAATTGGTGCTTGCAGCCCCACTAAATGGAACGCATGGGCACACGCTCTGGGTAGCTCTGAGGAGCTCCTTACGTTAAATGGAAAGCAGCTAGTGAGCTATGTAGGAGTTTCAACGGTGTTGTCAGACTTCCGGGAGATAATTCCGTGGGTCCATAGCATATGATAGAAATAGATTCGACAGTGGTCAATGGAGTATTTGAGTCTGGCATGCGCAAGAGGTTGTAGGTACGTTTGACCGATCGAATACCTTCACGTTGAGTGTCGCTTCTGGTTTGGATGGATGTTTTGAGAGTGACTGGTGATAGCTTTGTTCAACCTATGAGATGGCGCAGTCTTTGTCTTTCTAGCTTCTAGTAAGAATGATGTTCTCGATTCCTATTGGGTGTTCCATATTGACAGCTAGGTTTTCGTGTTTCTCTTTCTGTCCATTGACACGTTAAATTTGTAGTGAAAGGTTGAGGAACTGTCGGCTTGCAAAATTTCATGATATTCTAATCATCCTCCATTGGGATTCATTTTGCAAGTCAGATATCAATAGTTCTGGTCATCCTGGTTCGGCCGTAGTGCATATTTTTGTTACATGACCATAACTGCGCTCTTCGGAGGAATTTAAAAAATACCTATTATAACCTAGTGTCGTAATTGTAAATTATCACGATCATTGGACTGCTATGACGAGTCAACAAAGGCCGAATTTCCATTGACGGATGTCTGTCCTAGCTGAGTCATTTGGTTTCGCAGTTCCAGTTACGAAGTGCTGTTGAGAAAAAAAAAACCCTCTGGGCCAGGGTTTTTTTCTGCTGACCCTTTGGAGTCGAGACCTTTCCTGAATTTTGCTCTCTTCATGGCTCGATACAAATTGAACCAATTTGGGTTCTACAGGATCTACAGGGTGACCCATTGCTGGCAACTCACAAAGAAGTTTATCACTGGTGGTCTGCACTGGTTACAGGACGATCTCACTTCGTATACAGGGCGATTCACATTTGCCGTGCTACGGGGTGACCAATCTTCGTAGAGATACAGAGGGAATCATCATTGTTAGTCTACAGGATAGATCGACATTGTATGCATGGTGTCAAAAAGGAGCACTCGAGTTTTGATTGAAGTTATTGTTGAAGTTATAACCATATTTTGTTACTAATTATTTATCATTACTTATTGCATATATTTTTTTGCTTGCTTTAATGTAAACCGGGAATTGAGGGGTGTCATTGGATGTGTTTTGGGATTAAATGTTGCCCACCATATGCGCCTACGCCTGAGCTCACGCAACGCTACGTTAAATATTTGACCATTCGTTTCTCCCACTCTTTGTTTTCTGCTATTTGCTATCAATGTGTTGAATATTTGGGGGCGGCCTGGTTGCTGAGTATTGCTCGTTTGTTTATTGGTTAATTGGTCATTGCTCATCAACCTATTGAATATTGCTTATTTGGTTATTGATTATGTGGTTATTGTTCATCAATCTATAGATTACTGATTCATTTGCTAACTGAGTATCTACCTATCGATATTTGATTATTTGCTCATTGCTCATTCGCTCATTATTATTTGTTTATTGTTTATTTACATATAGATTCAGTGGTAACTACTTATTCACCTATTGATGAAGTGATAATTGCTCATTGCTTATTTGCTCATTGCTCATGAGCTTATTGATATTCGCGGTGCTTAATTCATCGTAGTTGTTTACTTGTTGTTAATTTCGAGTTGTTATTTGCTGGTCGTTCACTCAATTGTAGTTTATTGACGCAACACTTATATAGTTTGTGAGCTTACTGCTTACGTTATCAATGCTACATACTAACGTCATAGTCACAAACTACTTATCTGTTTAGTATTCCTGCTGCCTACGTTATCACTGCTCACCGGCTAATTGCTCAATTGCTTTCGCTCATATGATCTTGCTCACATGCATGTACTAAACTGGTTTTGATTTCGATCAGACTTTTTATTGATTGATTGCTTTTTATAGTTCAGCCATTGTTTCTCGCGCTTTTATTAGTAAAACTTATTGTTTGTTAATTCGACTTAGTTATAACCGTGGATTCAATACAGCCGTCAATTATATGTACTGTACATTTTCTGTTTTGTTAATGAATTCAATTCAATTTTACTTGTCCATTTTGTTTTGTACAATCCTTTTGGTAGATTGGAAGATTGTGTATTTCTGATTTAGGTATTTGCTAGGAGACTAACAGCCGTATGCATAGTCAATTCCAGCGACTCGCCGGAGTTTTGCCGCTCGCTACACAAGAACTATAATGCACAGTCGAGCTCCAAAAAAGTGGTACATCGCCAGCGTTTCGCCAAAATGTAACTTATCGCGTAGTTATGACTTTTTCGGAGCTCGGCTGTGCATTATATTCCTTGTGCAGCGAGCGGCGAAACTCTGGCAATTCGCTGGCGATTGACTATGCATATGGCTGTAAATTTGCCTGGCGCCATCCCAAGATCTATAATATTTTCAGTGTCTACTTAACGAACCTCCCCATTCTCAGACAGCAACCTAAGGTACTATGTACGTAAATTGTACATACTCATTGGACGTAAAGTACGTTCATGGTACGAAACTAAAATCCATTTCAGGTACCCACTAAACATGTAATGTTACAAAATATTGCCACAACATTATGTATGGCTTGCCGTCGTAAAATGATAGTATAATGTTGCATAAGGTTCAATGCTATATTTAATTTTTTAACATAACAGAAGAAACTACAGACAAGTTGTTTGTAAGTTATAAAGCAAACTGTTGATTGAGTTTCAAGTGCAATGTTACATGATTCATGAAAGTTCATTGTAAATTCAACAATACAGAAACTATCTACGAACAATGTTACTGCAAGTTACATTTGGAACTATCGAACAAATTCAAATCGCAATGTTGCACTGAGTTTAAAATTCTATGATATTTGAAACCATACATAAGCTAACTACAAACAATATTGACACAATACATTTTCAGTTTTCGATTGCATCATCGTAGAAATATACAAAATGATACGCTAGGACAATTTTAAATGGTAAGTATAAAGAAACTTGAAATAATATTTCATATATCAGGAAACCAACCAATTTTGAATTTCCCGGTCTTGATGAGATGCCACCTAACGGGGCGACACCCAGATCCCAGACAAGCACGCGCCTCGCGCCATTTTGCTATTGTAAATTTTTTTGTTGTTGTGTGTCGTGCATTTGCGTTGGTTTCGTTTTGGATACGTTTATTCGTTCTTAACTTGGGTTCCTACGTGAAGTACATATTCTTCTGCAATTTTGATTTTTGAATAGGAGTTCAATTTCAATGAGTGTTGAAGCAGCACAATGGATAATGCTAATAAATATAAGGCATCTTCATGTAAGGTAAGGCGATACATCATTCATTATTTTAGGTTAAGATGGTCTGGTATGCTCATTTTATTCTGCGTTTAGTAGGAAAATGTTTTTTTCTCCTTATATTGCGAATAAATCTGGTAGTAGTGTCAATTTGAAAGGGACTTTTACATTTGTAAATGATGTGGAATACTTTTAAATTTCGATTTTAGTTGCACTAATATATTGGTGGCTTGAATGAAAAGTCTTGTGTTGGAAGTTGTCTGGAACGTTTTTTAACAAATCATTGTGCCATGTTTTGCAATTGGACCAGCAAAAAAAGACAATTTCAGAATCAAAGAATTGAAATCTATACAAATTTTGAAAGTTGAGTAAATTCAATTTGAATATAAAGCAAATATGTAAGCACAATAGTGTCATAATCAAGGACAAGTTGAATTGTACATTCTTTATTAAAATAAGACCGTAATTGTTGAGTTGCCTAATTATATTTATTCATAATATTTTGGTTTCAGATGCAGTAAGAAATTCATTTCCATGCATCAAAGATGATGCATTTGAAATAAATGTGATGGCTTAGTTTCGCAAAAACACGTTACTTGTAGGGTAGATCAAGTTGACGATATTTGAGCTGCACATTCAATCCAATGATTATTTTGTTTCAGGTACCTGGTAAGGACAAACAGATTTTTTTTTTATTTTGACATTTTAATAAGTATGAGTACTTATTTGTTTTTTTGTGATATTGTAATTAAAGGTTTCGTTAAAAAAATTTTGTCTTTTCGACCTCCAAGATTCAAATGGGCATATGAAAAAACAATTATTCATTGTTTCGAATGAAAATACTGAATCTATATTTAATTGGGATCATTTCAGAAGATTTTTTGGGTTTTCACTGCTTGTTTCTAGAAACTTGAAAATGATGAATCTGATTTCCATAGAGGACACATCAATAATGAATGATATTTTCCAAGATATCAAAACTGATCTGTCTCCCATGAAGATTTAATTCATTTTCTATCAATATTAGTAGCAAGTAGTGAAAATCCAAAAATTCTTCAGTAGCGAACAAACCTACTGGAAAGTAATTTATGAAATCTTACTGTTATGTTATGGACAGGAATAGACAAGATTGGTGGTAAGTTGCTGCTATATAACAATATTGAATATGTTATTTTCTACTAATTTATATTCTATGTTGCGGTAACCTTGCTGCAATTACTAATAATTATAAAAGATTACATCCATCAATTCATTTCAGTAGTTGCTACATTGTCATAAGACGTCATTTTTAATATCTCATTTGCAATTTTCCTGTACATTATATGCAATGTTGCAGTAACCTAGCTGGAATAATTGATAATGGCATATACCGTTTGTAATATTGCTGAACCTTTGCAGTAAGGTAGCAGAAAACTCTGATGTAACATTACACTTTACCATGAAAGGTTACTGAAATATTGAAGGAATGTTACTTTGCTTAGTGGGTACGAAGTACGTAATTCGTACGTACATTTTCCAACCACTTGTACGAACTATGTACCTACGTACATTTCAAGCAGAAACTTACGTAAATTGTACGTAAAATGGACCTAATGTATATTCTACGTACGTTCTGTAGTGGATGTAATCGAAACCTATTATGGACATAAATTACGTACATGGTACGTAAAATGGACGAAAATAGTATGCGTCTTTACTTGGTCATAACTGACACTTAATAGGGACGTATAGTACGTACATAGTACCTGAAAAGAATGTGAATACTGCACGTCCTTTTTACGTACCGTTGAGGTTTCACGCGATCAACTGTATTTTTTTAAACAAAACAGAAAGATGAAAGAAATATATTTAAAATATTACTCTTATTATTCTCTGGAAAAATTTTGAAATTGAACATACAAACTCTAGTTGAAAAATATATCAGAATACGTTTAATTATTCATTTAATTTTCTTTATCTTTTGGTTGCCCTTCTAAGCTATGATTTGATGAATTCTTTCATGTCTTTCCTTATCATTTGCCTTACAGCTGTTTTCTGCTGTTACTGAAACAAAATAAAATCGATATTATTCAAAAAATACCTTCGATTCATTAATTCTTGTTGTATAGATTCATCTCCAGATGTAACAAAATGAGACCCAAGAAATAATTCGACAGGAGGCTTGTTCAATTGTTCCATTGACCTTCAGATTTAGCTAAAACGATCAGCCCTAGAAATATTTCGTCATGATTCTAGACAGTGCAGGGTTTCCTGCAGGTTGTTCGTTTCATTTGCAACCCGTTTATAGTCCTTGTAAGAGGAATCGTTTCGCCACATATTGAGTTTGTCACCGACTTTTCTTCTCGTGCAATCCCCTTTTCTTTCAGACTAACCCTTTTATCACAAATAATATCCTCAACACAAAAAAAAACGAGAACAACAATAATCAACCTAAAAGCATCAAAATCGCAAAAAGATGCCAAGAACAATTAAGCATTCGTCTTTCGTACGTAGCCAAAAGCGATGTCAGTTGTCATTTCAAGGAATATGGAACATGGAACATGGAATATGGAACAAGTCACAAGTCACAGAACGTGCGGTTTGAAGTATTCTGTGACACGGCTATGATTTATGCAGTGTTGCAATCAGTAACAGAAGATTTGTGTTTATTTCAGAAAATAATACATCGTATTATTGATAATTGCATTCAGTTGTAGATATTTCAGATATTGTGATGTGCGTCCTCGCTCGCGCATATCGGATTATGAACATTAATACGCTAACTCAAACTTTGGTTCGCTCTAAATCTTATAGATTGAGCTTGAAACTTAATCCAGTGTACTTGGCATTGGCGCTAAGCACGTAAATTATGGTATAATCATGTATACCCATCGAGCACAAAAACATCTCAGAGATGTTAAAAGTGAGAGTTTTTGAAACTTCAAACCTCCACTGCGATGTTCTGTTCATACATGAATAGAACGTGTATGTAGGTGCAAATGTCCGCCGCACGCAGCTATTTTTGGGATGTTCCTGAGACATCACAAAAAGCATTTCTTTCAAGTTTTTTCAAAGCCTTTGTAGAAACACAACATAACATTTTCAAAGCTTTTCGCCTGCATTAAATCACTGTATATAAAACATTGTTTGAGATGTTCCTGAGACATCAAAAAATGCACTTTCATCTCTTTTTTTGTCAATGATTGTACAAATCGACAATAGTCAAAATATGAAGAGAACTCTGCACACTGAGGAAAATCGTGCTATTAAAGTTTTTGCTAAGATATTTCTTGCTATCATAATAAGAAATACAATACTATTACTATGACAAAGTGTCGAATAGTACCAGCACATTGAAATCCTACGGCAGCGAAAACGATTTTGCTGCAGGTGATTTTTCTGCCACAGAAAAGTATAATGCTGTCGCTCTTGGACAGTCGGTCTGGGACAGAAAGTTTTTTTATTAGAACATTTTAATCTTATAACTGAATAATCACTAGCGAGTTACATGCCTGTGCAAATAAGTGGAAAATCGCATAGATTTTCATCAACTGTAATACAGTTGTCAATCAGCCACTAAAATATTACTGGATGAACCCGCTTACCATTATTCTATGCCTTGCTATGATTATTCGATGTTTTGCTGATATTTCAACGGAAATTACCCCTTCCACGAACACAACAAATATTTTTAGGACGTTTAGTGCGAATGAAAACGAAGAAACAGAATCATTCTCTGGCTGGTGGTCGTTTGGACAAGACAAAGATTAGGATATTATTTTTGGCTTCGTGTTTGGGCACGTGTATGCTTTTGTTTCCGGCTAATTCATATTTCATAGTCTATGAGTACTGATTGGGAATAACGCCGCTGTGTGGTAATCAAGTTTAGTTTTGTGTGTAAGTCCTCTTTATGCAGGCGTGGTTGTGTAGTTTGCGGTCTCACGGCAAAACATTGAGCGTTTCCGTGTGGTGCCTTGTACCTTTTTATGAAAGTTGCAACGGTTCGAGAAGATTTAGTGCAGTATGCTATCAGAGCAGAGAAACAAGTATTTTGTATTATTCATTAAAATTTCGCAAGAAGCGTTTCGTGCCGTTCGACTGCAAACCATACAACCACAAGTGCATAAATGAGGTCTCAGAGAGTAGGTACCTTTCTACCTAATGGCTAACAAGATTATTTTACAAGAATGGGAGCTAGCGGAATTAGAATGTTTGCTCTTTATGAATTCTATACAAGTGGTTGAAATTGATGAACCTATTTTTGGAACATCCTGGAGCAAAAAATATTGCAACCATTGCTAGCGGGTAGCACACTTGCAAATCTACAAATGAAACTATTACTTATAGTCTAGGTAGATGCACTCGTTAGCAGTACCTGGAACAGTACCCCATTAGTTCTAGGTGGATGCATTCACTAGCGGTAGCAAAGTCAGATACCTACGACTGAGACAACCTTGTAGTCATAAGTAGGTGCAATTGCTAGCGGTACCAAAGTCAGATACCTACGACTGCAACAATGCATCATAGTCATAACTAGGTGCACTCAATTGCGGTAGAAAATAAGTTATTCGACAAAATCTAGTAATCCCAAGCGAGTTGTAATCAGCAAAGTCGACTTTATAACCACAGGTGAGAACTCGCTCGTCCCCTATGGTATTAGAGTTTCTTGCTGGGGTTATTTGATTTCTAGCTGGGGTTATTAAAATTTTTCCTCAGTATGAGGTGATTTAAAGAAGAGTAATCGATATAACACATTTTAATAGGAACAAAGGAACACACATACAAATTTAAACCTGAAATATTTTCTGTTTATACAAATTGAACAACTTTTCAAAAATGTAAATATCAGCTCTAACACTGGTTGTTGTCTGGTTCAACTGAATTTGAACATAACTGTGAATACACTCTCAATAATACAGTGTCCTTGAATAATCACTTCACACACTTCAGAACCGGTATATGTTTTTGAGGTTATTTATTTTTTGAATATCGACAATTCATTCCTTTGCAGTCCGTCATCAACTTGATTACTAAGAAAATATAATATTTTGTTTTGACAAAACGTATCACTTCACTCTAAAATGACTACTTTTACGAAAAACAAAAAGGGGTAAATTAAGTGAAAACTAGAAACGATACTCTCCGTCAACTCAAACATCACTGAGATCACATGATCACATTTGCGATTGCGCGAACGCTAGATATATTCTCGGTGAATGTCTCAAGGGTGAACTACTATATTACGCCAAGGGAAATCATCCACAAGATAACATTTTGTGCACATCTCCGATATATTCCTATAGGCATTTAAAAAACGACACAGAAGAACAAAAATAGAACATTGAATATCCTTCAAGGACCTCTTTGGGAGAAACATCGGCATGACTACATTTTTGAAACATCTCAAAACCACCCAGAGATCTTTGTGCTTGCTGGGTATATGACGAAAAGCTAGAACAAATAGGGGACCAACTCCTGTCTTTGTCATCATTCTCAGTTGACCAATAGTCGAATGAGGCTGATGTGATATTTTATCAGCTGTCCCAACGATGCGATGTATTAATTTCTGTTCTCATCATTAACCTCTAAATTAATCGCGAAATGAAAATTTCCAAAGTGAATGATTTCGTTACAATAAATGATCGTCGATTCTTTTTAGAATATCAAGTGTTTAAATGGACCACATGAATCAAAAATCAGATTGAAACCTGTATTTCCTGCAAACGCCATCTGGTATAGATTTTGTGAATAAAAATCATTGTAACTTGTTGATCGTTATAACTTATAATAATTTATTTATTCATTGCGACAATATCCTTCGAGTTTTATATTTTTGAAGCCGATTGGATGGAAGAGCAAGGTCTGACTGTAACACTTGTGTTATGGTCAGAAATTGAATCCTGCCATTTGACGGGGTTATAAATGTAACTTTGTAATTTCCTGTCAATAAAATCTATTATTATTATTATTATTAAAATGGCACATCCCTTGGACCTAATGTCCGGATCTAAAAAGAACGTATACGTAAAGAGTACGTACTTTGGACGTATATACCGTACGTACTAAATATGTAAATTTTTTACTTTCAATAGATGTACAATACACATCCGCGGACGTAAAATGGACATAAAATGCACGTCCTTGAGACGAAGTATGCTGTATGGGTCTTCATTGAGCTAGATGCAAATACTACTTGTCATCTGACTTTTGTGGTCTAAGAAACTTGTACGTTTGAAACGTAGTTGTACGGTTTCAACATAGTTAGTATGCGATGAAGGCAAAGCGAACTTCGCTGTCCAGAAACGTTAGATGAATTTTCAAGAAACATCTAACATCACTTATTTTTGTTTTAGGTCAAACGTCGAATATTTTCATTGTTCTCCGTAATTTTCTCAATGATTCCAGAACTCATAATATCTTCCTATATAAGTGGTGCAATTGTGAGATTCAGGCAGCAGTTGAGTTGATAGTTCAGTAATTGACAGGCAATGATAAATGAATATTTTTAGTAACAAGTGAGTTTACTAAAGTGTTATCAAGTTAAGTTGACCTGAAGAAAGCAGTTGTTTAGAACCCAAAATCTTAACAGTATGTTATATAGTTCTGTTTCATCAATCTCTCCATAGTTTACACCATATTGTGAAAAAGTCTTTACTGCTATAATGAAATTCATCATCCAATAATGTTTCATGAGAATCAGTTAATTCTATCATTGAGATTTCGAAAGCTCTAGTACACATTCAGGATTTGAGCCTCTTTGTTATTGTTTATAAACTAGTACTAAAAAATGGCAACTCTACTAAAATTAAACAACAGGTTACATGAAATATATTTTTCCGTCTACAGTACATTAATGAAATATTTCAACGCACTCAAAATCATTGATTAATAATCCCTAGTAATGAATGATTTTCTATTAATCAAAGATTTTATTATCTGCAACCCAACGAACATTGCTCAAGTGACAATGGTCAATTTCTCTATATAGGTTGCGTTTATGAACTTACTTTGAGAGTAGAGTAATAATACAATCACGTGACTAGAAGTATATGTTGATAATTACTTTCAAATTGTAGGTAAGAAACTCTGCAAAATATTAAGTCTCAATGACAATTAATAGTGATTCATGAAATTGAGGTTTTGTTTGGTTATGATTTATCTACCTCTAAAGTGGTGATATTAGTTCATTAATTGATTATGAATACATTGAATTTTGGGAACTTATGAATGTAATAATAATAACAGTATCCCTGGCAGTTGATTTTCAGAATATTGAAATTCATATCATGGGAATACAAAATACGATCAATGAATTGACAAAACTTCCGTTATTCTGGTTATTCCCGTTTCGAAATGTTCGAACTGTGAGCACACAATGGACACAAACCATTGAGTACAGTTTGGCAAACATAGCTGAGATTGTGAAATTTCCACTTCTTTCGCGAACAATCACGTGAATATCACTGGATAGTCCGTCGTACGACTAATGCGCATCATGGGCGTGAATATTTTCACAATTGCAGCTATGTTTGCCAAGCTGTAAGTGCCATCTCATTGTCACTACTGTCAGAGTATAGCATTACTCTTTTCAAAAGCAGAGTAGGTAGAATTAACTCCAAGTAGGTTTATGAACGATTGTCCCTGCATAGTCAATGGAACCAAAATACATTTACGAATGATTGTTGCATTGGCAACCAAACACATATTTAAACGAATTCAGATGTTATAGACGCAAAAATGGATATTGACGTTGCCAGATGTTCTAGAAACTGCTAAATTACCATCTTTCACTATATTGCCAGAAAAAAAATTAGAATTCCTTTATTATCAAAATGCGAATATTGATCTCGAAAATTAATGCACTCACTTCGCTCACGCGTTAAAATATCTCGATCATTAATCGCTTTCATTAACACACTAGTTGATTGAATAACTATTAATTGAATTTTACCGACATCTGAACGTTCAATATCGTATATGTAAAAATAGCATATATACAACACCAGAGAAAATGTAGTTATGGAAAGGTATTTATTTTAAAGTCCGAAACGAACGTATTTAAAAATAAATAGGTTTCATTCATGAGAAAAAGATAAATTTCAAAAACTGAACGTATTTACGGAAGTGTAGGATCTGATTAGAGTTCTTGAGATGTAAAACTTGACCTAACTGGTGTGAAAGTTCATAAAATATATTTCATTGACTAATATACTTGATGCATGTTCATCATCAATTCTTAGAGAAAATGTGAATCATATTTGCAAAATGAAAACAATTAAATTATTTTTTCAATCAATGGAAAGTATCTGAAAAACAAGTGAGAGAAAATAACAAACGCACTGATTCAAAAATTACATTTTTATGTAAGTTTGTTCAAAATTTATTCTTTCCGTCCAGCTTTACTAACATTTTGTAGTACATTAAATATTCTTCAAAATAGAAACACAAAATGTGTAGAAGTATAAGGGAAGGTTACCAGTAACACATGATTTGTTCAATTTGTTCATACGAAATTACTCATAAAAGATGAGGCACATGGCGTATCCATTTCATTCATTGAAAAATATGAGTGTTTAAACTGTAAGTCTAATAGTCCAAGAAACGAAGAAGCGGCCCAATGTTAAATGTGCAAACATTGATATCCAAAAAATAAAAATATGAGCGTATAGAAAATTAAAATTCAGGATGAGTTTCTATTTCATGCGACTCGATCCTGATTACCGAACATAACCTAAAATATTGGGAAAGTTGCGAAAAGCGGTTTTTTGTTGATAATTAAAAAACTGCAGCTCTGATAAAAAAAGTTGAATTAGGAAATTGTAGGTATTGAAAAGATCCATCAATTGAATAACTTATAATTTTTTGAAATCATTGATACTTATCGAGTTATATCGGAAAAACCGTAAAAAATCGGATTTACTATAACTCGTTTATTGTAAGGCATTGAAAATTGTTATTTACAGTTTTGTATAGCCTATGGCAAGCCAAAGTCTTCTTCAAAAAAATTGATGAATATTGATTATTTTTCAAAATATATGAAGTTTTCTCAAAAAAGATGCTCTCTCAATATGGCCACTCTTGCTCGGGGAATGATGCTACAGTAACGATTCAAGGCTTATTTTTTTCTGTAAGAGTTGTACTTTCATATTATCTAATAAGTATATTGATATTATTTATTTTAAGTGTCAAAGAATTACTTAAAAAATTGCACAATTTTTTTACGTGTTTCTTCTAAATAAATTTCTTAATTTTGTTTTTATAGAAATTACTTTTATGAAAATAGATTTCTAGCATGACTTCACGCATTAAAAAAAAATTGATTTCCTACGATCACTAGGAGCCGAGATAATTTTTTTATTTCAAAAAAATTTGGAAGGCGCAATAATCATCGTACAGCAGTCACCTTCATGGATATTGAGGTTGAATACCTATATTTTCGATGATAAAATACTAGGATATGTCTAGTTCATTTGCAGTATTATTAATTGATGAACAAAGTGAGGCGTGCAGGCGCGGAGCGATGCAATTTTAGCGGGTGGCGCAGTGGGGATACAAATACTTTTGACATTAAAGACACTTTCGTCCTGACAGTGTTATTGAAAAAGACAAGAAGAGTAATTGGTTCAATTTCAAGTACTAGTGTACATTGCAAAAGAAAACGTACATGAACAACAAGCCGGGATACTCAATATTTTTCAAGCACAAGCCACTTTGAACGCAGTGCTCCGCCATCCGGCTACAGCTATCGCAATACGCGCCTGCAGGCCTCACTTTATTCATCAATTAATAATACTGCAAATGAACTAGACATATCCTAGTATTTTTATTGAAAATATAGGTATTCAACCTTAATATCCATGAAGGTTATATCCATGAAGGTGACTGCTGTACGATGATTATTGCGTCTTCCAGATTCTTTTGAAATAAAAAAATTATCTCGGCTCCTAGTTATCGTAGTAATTCAATTTTTTTAAAGCGTGAAATCATGCTAGGAATCCATTTTCATGATAGTCATTCATATAGAAACAAAATTGAGAAATGTATTTAAGAAAAACATGTAAAGAATTGTGCAATTTTTTTAAAGTCTTTTTTTTTAATTAATAATATTATGAAAGAACAACTCTTACAGAAAAAAATAAGCCACGAATCGCTACTGTAGCATCATTCCCCGAGCAAGAGTAGCCATAATGAGACAGCATCTTTTTTGAGAAAACTTCATATGTTTCGAAAAATAATCAATATTTATCAATTTTTCAAAGAAAGACTTTTTTGGCTTGTCATAGGCTACACATAACGGTATATAACAAGTTTGAATACCTTACAGTTAACGAGTTATAGACAACCCGATTTTTCACGGTTTTTCCGATATAACTCGAAAAGTATCAATGATATCGGAAAATTATAAGTAATGCAATTGATACATCTTCTTGATACCTACAATTTCCTAATTTGACTTTTTTCGATCGGAGCTGTAGTTTTTTAGTTATCAACAAAAAACTGATTTTCGCAACTTTGCCAATTTTTTATTTTATGTTGGGTAATCACGATCGAGTCGCATGAAATAGAAACTCATGCTGAATTTCAATTTTCTATACGCTTATATTTTTTGTTTTCGGATATTTATTTTTGCACGCACTTTTCCCTATTCTTGGACTATAATGTATTATGAGTTTATCAAAGCACATCTTTCAAAAAAGGGTGCAATGTTCATTAACTCACACCAAACTTTTTTGAGAAATCTGAGAACGTTTGATAAAATAAGATTTAACATAGTTAACAATTTTGGTAATACAAAATAACTCCTATTTAGTATCAAAACCGAGATCAAAATATTGAGTTCGTGTTCTCCGTACACCGTTATTTCTGAAGAGCTGAAGATTTTACAAAACAAAAGAATTACCTCAGTAGACGAGGTAAGGTGGATTTATGCACATCTCTTTTTCAATAATCTGCGACTTTCATCAACAGTCATTTAACTTAAAATACTTTGATAGGTAATATTATATTCATTAATCGCCTGCGCACTTTAGTTTGAAATTTTTTTTTCTCATGAGATGAAAGTTAGTAGAAGAGTATGTAAGGGAAGGTAAAAGTTGAATTGAATGCATAAATGGACCTCATGGTAGACAGTCTCCTTACAGGTCTGATATTTAAACTGGGGAGGGGTGTGTGCTCAGGGCTACGCTGACGATATCGTCATAATTATCAACCGAAACTTTATGGGGGTTGTGTGGATCTGATGCAATTAGCGAAGTTAACCCCCAAAAAACCGAGATTGTTCCTTTCACCAGAAAAAGAAACCTGGAGACCAGCACAGCTCTTCGAATATTTAGGCAACGGCTACAGATGTCAGGAGAGTTGAAGTAATTGGAGTTGAACCCAGACAAGGGCTAGGACATCACCCCAATTCCATTGGCAAAATATGGTAACTGGTACGCAAAAATCGCATTGAACATACACAGGGATAGTTATGCCCTCGATAACGTATAAAGCCCTGCTGTCGTAATCAAAGATAGAGCAAGTGACAACCAGTGGTAAAATAGCTAGTTTGCAAAAACTGGCTCTGCTCGGAATCACTGGAGCAATGCTCAGCACATCGACGATTAACCTGGAGTTGGTCCGGAACCTTCCTCTACTGTACTTGCACATAATAGTATAAACGAGGACAGACGCCTCCAGACTGAAGTGCCTGGGTCGATGGAGAGACAACATACTAATTTAATAACTTTATTTCAGGCCTACTAATCAATCAGAGGCCAATACACTTTTTGTTCCTTCATATGGGGAAAATCTTCAAGAAATCGCGTATGACACATAACACCTCCCAGCAGTATCGGATTTCTACCGACAGAAAACTTCTCCGCCTGTTTCTGCTGGCACCTCGATATCGTCACAAGGTGTTCAATTAAGCGTGCCAGCGTAACGATCCTTCGTTTTCTGCGATTATTTCTCTTCTACTTCCTTTTTCTGCGTGATCTTTTTCACAGAGCTGTGTATCCCAGTTCAGTGTTCCTCCTTTTTCAACATTTTGTAAATTATGTCATTCGCGTTAAAGTCCCCCAATCTCAGCAGTATTCAGTGTGTCCTCAAGGATCCGTGTTGTGTCAGTTCTTGCGTCTAGAAGTACCCCAGTTCCTTGACCCTGAACTTTACCCATAGTATTATGTCTGGTATCAACCACTTCGTACATTTCTTCGTTTGATGATTTGACTGCCATACTCTCTGCAACTTGCCGATAGTATCGGCTCTTTCACTTCTCCGGATCTCATCGAGGATTTCTTGGTCTTTATTGTCAAGTACATACCGTTTATGCGCTAGCATGTCGATTGTTGGAGTGGTATCCTCCACCAATGGCTTTTATCAACGCTGTCTGGTCTCAGAATTACTTTTCATTGCTCTGCTTCTATCCACCCTAATGAAACTAAACCACACGGCAAATCCGTATAGCACTAAACGCTACTGAACATTGCTCTTTTTCGACTGCTCAGCCCACATAAACTTGCAGCATCCTTACAATGACTCCAACGATTTCCTTTGCATCGTTTTCCTCTGCTCCTCCGATCATCAAGGATCACTCGATATCTCTTTTTCAAGGACCATTGAGGATCACATCCTCCATTTCCTCCGTTGCTATCTCTAACCGATGGGACTATATCCAATGTCTGATCCGCTTGGCATTCCGCTGTTTCCTGTTGCGGAGCTGTCAGTTGCTCCGGACCGCATCGACGATCAGGCTCTTCTTGAACGATTTTTTTTTTATTATTTCAAATGTTGCATCAACCACTCAGAGTTATTAGCAACGCAACGGTATGATTATACAATTAGGTGATAGTAGGTAATATACAAATTCATGTCACTGTTTACTAAATTTTGCTGATGTCTTCACAATAGGAAACAACACTTTTAATGTTACAGCTGTCACCCAGCATTCGCTCCAAATTCTCACATAGACCACGTTCCTGTATTTTTTCAGCAAACTTATGACATTCCACTAGCACATGTTGAACCGACACTTGAACTTGACACATCACATTTATCGTTTTCCTGTCCATTCAATAAGTGTTCATAAGTGAACTTTGTTTGCCATATTCGTAAACGTGACAGGATCACTTGTTATCTCCGTTGTTTCGGGTTGTTTTTCCAAGGAATGAATGACCTCTTAACCTCTGCTGATTTGGATCTGCTTTGTTGCCATTCTCTATACGTGTGCTTTGAAGTATTGTTGAACTTTCCTGTTCTGAATTTTGGTGAATGAGGGCTTTCTGGGCTATCTTGACAGCTTTTTCATTACCCTGAATTCCGATGCATTGTGTATTTTTTCTTTCATCTTTTATCTTTTATCAACGATATTGGTTTGCCGACAGGCCGCTACTAACCCCTGATATCTCATATAGCTTACTCTTGGTGCTCAGTAAGAATAATGGTAAATATGCCGTACAGTAGTAGTAGTAGTTCTTTGGGGAGGCCACAACTGCAGCAAGGCCTTTTTGCCATCCCATGTTCTCCACTCATCTACATTCATCCTCCTAGTTTTCCTTTTCGAACCTTTGGGACCTCCTAATAAAAATCAGTATGTCCGACCACTCCAAGTCGATTAGTTCCTTTTGTTGGAGTTTCTCAACTCCGAAGGTTCCAAATCTCAGCCTCCCGTATGCCTCACACTCGCCGAGGAAGTGCAAACCTCAGAAGTCTTCGAGAGACATATGCGAGCTAGGGAATACACAGCCCTCACCTCTCAACGTGTCATAACATATAAAGAGAAAAATGTATTGGGTATAAACCTCGAATTGTAGAGCAATCGTAGACACGTGTTTCAGACTGTCAGTCATCCTGAAATACTAATTGCTTTCAACATCTAGAATAAACTTTGCAATCCCAATATTCCTCAGACATCGTTTCTAGGGATAATAAGTATTGTTATATTTCCGAATTTGATAGCACATTGGTTGAGTATTGTGTCACGAACATTCAACAAATTAAATCAACTCATATTGATTGAAATTATTACGACAGCCTCACGCTAATATTGAAATAATATTGATACAACATTATAAAGTATACTTGTCACCATTATTGAATTTTGAATAGTGAAAAGATGTGCAAAATTTTGTTAGAAAGTCAGGAACGAAATAAGCCAACAACGGCAAGCCAACCACAAATTTGCGGCATTTGTTAAGATTTTTTGTTTATAAGGCAATAACTAACGTCGCCACGGAGGCAGTTCCATCTACCTATTTGACGATCCTACCCAGAAAAATAAAAGTGAGGTATAATTAATATATAGCCCTTCATTGAATGAAATATCAGTAAATCTAAAGGATTTTCCACTTGCACTGGCTTTTTTCTCACTGTAAATATATAACCCGTTGACTTTATTTTTGCTGTTTTTCTGATGTAGGGTAATATTTCAGCATTCTAATAACAGGAAAGTTGATGTATAGAGAAAGGAAAAATAAAAATTCACCATGGAGATATCGAAATTAAGGTACAATAAATATTTTTGTGGTAAAGCGACATGTTAAATTGTTGGACACCGTTCAGAGCAACCGTTCATTTTGTTTGATTCAAAGTATCACAGAGAGCCCAAATCATCTACCCAATTTCTTTCCAAACTTGTGCGTTACATCTATTAGTAGTGCGTTACTGTATGAACAGTCCATTGGAATATTGACGAAACTCCTCCTTATATGAACTGTACTAGTCCATCGACGATGCGACGTTTCGAATTTGCACCATAATCCCCACTAGCGCCTGCCCTGCATCTTCTTACCACAATCCCATACAATAACTTTACTTATCGTCATAACTTTTGGCTTATTACTGTCTCTTGAATTCACCCTTCGTCTAACATTAACCCTCGAGTACGGATTGTAAGACCTTCAGTTATTTACTGTTTAAACAGATTTGTAGATTAGGTGGTTATTTATGCAACGACCAATGTTTGATAAGGGAGAATAGAATGTTTGGCTAGCGAAATGGGTTGGTTGTTCTAGATATGATATGGCTGGGTCCACGATGTTATGGTATAAGATCAGATTGGGGTTGTCTATAGGGTGATTGAAGCATTTTATAGCAATTATGACGAACTCCAACGTCATATAGGCAAATAGTAGTTTGACGTTTCAAAATATCCAGTAGTCGGTTTACTTATCTTTCCCTGTCAAATAAATGAATATTTTGGAACCTTTGGTGTGAATACAATTCAAGAACAAAGACACTACCCTGTATTTTCTGGGGTGCTAAATCTGAACATAGAGTTATCCAATCAAATCCTCTGGTGCGTTTTGACATATTAGTAAAAGACAGCAACATTTCTTTGGTTTTTCAATTAAAATTTCAAAATATGTGTGATGGCTGAAAAGTTGTTTAGGCCATTTTTGAAAAAGATTGAATTTGACATAACCTAAGCCCAATTTCTGATATATACGTCTGATAGTTCCCGTGATAAAGATCTTGGAATATTTGTGATTTTTCCGTAAACTATATTTCAAATTTTGGATCAACTTTCGATCCAGACAAATGGTAAAATACTAATACTTCCTAAAATACTAATTGCTTTCAACATCTAGTATAAATATTGCAACCCCAATATTCCTCACATCGTTTCTGAGCATAAAAAGTACTGTTCTAGAGGTTGTTCCAAACTTCGATGGCCTACTAGACGTTTCTCGAAAAAGTGATGTAGTACAATTTTGAAATTTTGGTTTCTTGGATAATCAGTTTTGCTCTATTGGTCTGAAATATCTTCAGCGCTGCGGCCTTGTCGCTTCTATCGAAAAGTAGCAACAACTTTGATATTTTAAATGGAATGCCCTGTGTTTTATTGCATTTTTCGCTTTGATATTGCTTTCTGATAATTTTCATATGGATTTTGCACTATTCCTATCTCCAGTGGTTTTTGAGAATATCAATAATTGCCTTACTTTTGTGCGAAACATTGCTTCAATTGAACGTTTAATACGTTTTAATACGTTTGAATACGTAGAAAGATGGAATTCTGGATGTAGTTTGACAATGTCCTGTATACCTATCAGTTATGACTGAGGGAATTCGTTCTTCATTACACAGGGTCGTTGAAAACTTGTGATTTTACCGATAGATATAAAAGTGATGAAAGGTGCATTTTTCAAACGGAACACCTTGTATATTATTAAAAAATAATGAAAGATAATTGATTTTCCTTCCAAGTGATGGATTATGTTCCTGTACCTGAGGAGTCAGGTTTCCGAAATAAAAGCAAGTTTTCTATATAAATTCGGAAAAATCACAAATGTTCAACGATTCTGTATGATCCTGTATTTCCTCAGTTATAACTGATACACAGGATATCGTCATGCTACATCCGGAAGTTCAGTCTACGTATTCAAATACTGCAGTAATAAATGTTTAATAGGTTTGCCTACTGATTTTTAATTATAATGCATTTCGACAGTTATTTCTGTCTAAAAATGTCATTAAGTAAACGCAAAACAAAAAGGTTGAAATCAGCGAGGCTAGAAAACGTACCATACACGGGGTTAGCAGCAATGACGTCATATCTTTGATAGTGTGAGCGATCCGCTCATCGAAGTGCATCATAATGCCTCGCGCTTTTATGTGTTGATCATATACAGCAGTGGGTTTCGCTGGATTTCGTCTGTATTAATGTTTCAAAATGAGTGCTAATAAGTGGTGTTTTGTTCCTGGATGTGTAAACACATCCAAAAATAATATGGAGAAAATATTCATAACAGTTCCACGAAATCTTTCGAAAAAAAAAAAAGAAATGATTTACTACTGTAAGAAGGAAGATAAAAGATGTGTCCCTAAAAACAGTATTTTTTTGTTGTGAAGATCTTCTCAACGTGAGTTAGGGTCTTTGTAAGTATTACTAATGAAATATGAAATAATTTAATGTTTTCAGGTTGGAGAAGATATGGAAAACTATTATGAATATAAGTTTAGTAAAGTTAAAGCTCGAATGAAGCCGGGATATTTTCAGTTGGCAGGCGGATAAAAAACCAACTACTCACCGTTTGAGTAGCGAAATAAGATCAAGAACAAGGAAAATTTCTGAAATTTTGAATGAATCTGGATTGAATATACGCAAGAGCTCAATTGATAATGATGATTCAACAATGCTAATGCTACCCAGTACATCAAATTTACCCGAAGTCACCGATAACTCAATGTTTGAGATTGATTTTTCTTGCCAGGCTCACGTAATTCACTATCGTAGCAAAGCCATCCAGGTAACATTGCCAATAGCTGTAAAAAATGTTGGAACGTCGCCTATTACATTAGCGATTCCCGTCGTTCCGAGCAGACACAAACAAAAACATTTGTGTTTCAAGAGTGTAGTACATCAGAGGTCGCAGACGTCACTACAGGTAGTCCTTCGTTATCAGAAAGTTTTCATTTAAGTGACGGTATCAGTGACAGTATGCAACCACATCAAAAATGCTATCGTATGTTTACATCCCCCGAGAGCTGCAACTCAACTGAGACATTAGACCTCTGTTATGATTTCAGCTTTCTCGTCAATGTTAGCCGTAACAGAATATGGTTAATCTCTGACTTTGTGTCCTGGGCAAATTCTGGCCAGTACCATGCAGTTATTAAATATACTGAGTTTTATCCCAACACCGAACTATTATTTTTAACACCTCGACACTTGTTTCAATCACCAAGTGATCATCCTCAAGAGGAAGATTAAACTGAGTTTAATCTCAGATTAACCTCAGTTTAGTCTTAATATCGAGGTGTCATTACTATACCAAAGGCACAAAACAGTGTTTTACAATTATTATTACCAGCAAAAATCATGTACTGCGGTTTGAATTATAGAAACACTTAGTATTGGGTAGTATTCATAAAAGGTTGCGAAGTAAACCAAACATTGTCATTACCTACTGATTTTGAAAAATATGTTTCTTTAATAAACACGACAGTGCCATATAGGTAGGTATTTTTATTCAGAAATTGCGATACCTCACCTAACTTATTTTATTGCCGCTATTTTCACCTGACAAATCTTATATAAAAGTAGAACATGATTTTGAACAAATGTGCATATTACCATTACTATTATTGGTAGCAGGATCACTATATAGTCTCTGCCATACAATGAATTATCGAAATATGCACGTATAGTATACACTTACCGTTTAGCCTTTACTCCACTTGTTTGCGGTTGGTTCAGGTTTTTGCACTGTGTTAAAAAGTCAGACACCATAACAACATCTACTGTTGGCAAATTATGGGAATGAGCCTTCTGACAACTCTCTTCCATTATGCAGTATCCAGTAGAAGAATTAACACAGGAAACACAAGGTTAGGGCTTTACTTCGACAGAAATGCCAGCGTTCAATGTGCAGCGAATGCACCTGTTCTCGTTTTCGCGCGGGACTCACGACCGAATCGCTGACGTCAGGCCAATCGGAGAGCGTTTCGTACATTCAAACGAATGCGGCCATTTCATATGAAGATTTTGGGATAACGCCTTTCTGGAATTTCATTAAACTTTACAGGTCTAATTATAAGGTCATAATGGATGGTTTTATTGCATTTATGAGCAGTTTTGTATTTTTGTAAACATCCCTATTGAAGCTATGTTTCGCACAAAAAATAAGGAAATTATCGATTTTCTAGAAAACCACTGGAGATAGGTATAGGAGAGTATTATAAGGAAATAATCAAAAAGCAATAACAAAGCGAAAAATGCAATAATGTACAGGATATTCTATTATAAATATCAAAGTTGTTGCTACTTTTCGATAAAAGCGGCATCGCCACGGAGCTGAAAATATGTTAGATCGATGGAGCAGAACTGATTATCCAAGAAAACAAATTTTTTAGAATAATCCAACGCCGTTTTCCAGAAACGAGTATGGAACACCCTGAATATCTGAATTTGATAGCACATTGGGTGAGTATTTTATCACTAATAATCAACAAATTATATTAACCCATATTGATCAAAATTATTATGACAGCCTCATGCTAATATTGAAACAATAATATTGATACAATATTCTGAAAAATACCTAAAACCATTATTGAATTATATTATGATCAAACCTGTATAAAAAACTGCTAGGTGGCTCTACGTAGGGAACGTTTCCTAAAATATATTAAATGCCTTTCACAACTCATTTCCAATACAGTTTACTCAGTGGTTATGGCGACCAAAAGGCTCTGATGTCACTTCAGTTACCTGAAGGAGCTGAAATTGTTGAAGTTCCGAGTTATTCGACATTCAATAATTCACGAAGGCATATTCAATTTAAATATTCCACCAATATTGTAACCTTCTTACTTTCATTGAGAAAGAAAAAGTAACTGTCCCGTTAGCTATGGTAGTTCGTGATGCATGGTGGTCGGGGTCGGTAAGTCATACTTAAGTATATCAAATCTGGAAAGTAAATGGGCGTCACTCGGCTCTAATAATAATAGTTCTCAAGATCTTGTCCGATCCGAAAAAACAAGACAGTTGAAAGAGTTGGAATTTAAAACTTTTCAAATGAAACACATGTGTTTATCAATTTTCAATCTGTCACTTCGTTAGAGAAAGAACGTATACTTCAAAACCATTTGAAGTAAAACACTACTAGACTACAAGCCCATATAACAATTTTGGTGGGTCATTTCACCCAGCATGAAAGATATTCAGAACGATACTGCTATAAAAAAAAATATCTTTAGTCACTATGCCGTCAATTCTTGGTAGTGCAAATAACTGTAATAATAATACTAATTTTCCATCTGAAGATGTGCTTTTCTGACAGAATATTCCTGTACGGCATTCCTCACGTTGCTAGATTATGAAATAATAATCTCCTAGAACCTACTGCTGTACAAAAATAATGGGATTTTTTTTTGAAATTGAAAACTTTTCCTGGATTCCAGTCCCATTATTTTTGCACAGTAGTATGTTCTAGGAGATTATTATTTCATAATCTACCAACGTGAGGAATGCCGTACAGGAATACTTCGTCAGAAAAGCTCATCTTCAGATGGAAAATTAGTATTATCATTATTACAGTCATTTGCACCACCAAGAATTGACGGTATAGTGACTAAAGTTATTTTTTCATATAACAGCATCGTTCTGAGTATGTTTCATGCTGGGTCGAATAACCCCCCAAATTTTTATATGGGCTTATAGTCTATACATTGCTTTTTACTCCGAATTTTCAACAAATAACTTTTACCCTGTGACATTTTACATTATCTACATAGTAGTGAAATCCTCATCTGGTAAGTTATATTTCACACCACAAGAGGTGGAATGCAATTAAAGGTGAGTCCACCTGACTTAGTGCACCAAAAATTTATGAAAAATATCAGGAAAATACCTGGTGAATTTTCCGAATTAGGTGTTGACAATAGCGAATGTTGAGTAGGTACTGTACATGCCGGGCTTTACATGTGACTCTTGAAACTCAGTCAGATTACTAATATTAAAAAAATAATGGGCAGGTAGAGTTCATAAAATAAAGTTGAAAATAAAATATTTTAACAGGCCTGATTGCCTAGGGAGCTAGGCATGGTGGAGTCTATGTTTCCACGATGATTTCAACATAACCAAGTACGAGATGGAGAGACGAATCACTGTGGGTGAAATAGTCCATCGTCCATCCCTGGATTACAACTAACAATACAGTTTTGGTAGACTGTGCCATCCTCCAATACTCACAACCAAATACAAAATAGAGGTACAAAACTCATGAGAATGGGTAATAATGTAGCGTTTATTTTTTTCCTACTGTAATTTTCCTTTTTGATAATGAGATTAGCTAGAGTCTGTCCTCGTTTGGCATTCTTTCCGCCCCGGACCGAATTTCCCCAGCGATGTAGGCAACCACCTATACTTGTGTGTGCGACTGACCACTTGAACAGGGATAACATTTTGTTGAAGCGGGTTTCCAAGTTCTGGGACCGTTCTCACTTGCACGATAATGACGCCTTTGTGTCGATGCGTTCCTTTGGAACAAATTCACTTTGTAAGTTCCTAGTGAACCGTCAACTTCGTGGAAGTTCTCACTTGCACGATAATGACGCCTTTGTGTCGATGCGTTCCTTTAGAACAAATTCACTTTGTAAGTTCCTAGTGAACCGTCAACTTCGTGGAAGTTTCGGTCTGAACATGTCGAATACTTGTTGTAAATGAATAGTTGGTTCTAGTTCCAGAAGGATTGGTTCACACTAAGTGGGTTCTGGTAATCTTTGTTGAGTTTAATTTTTTTGGTTTTAAAGATCACATACTATGATAGTCAACCAACACATAACCTGTTATTTCATGTGAAGTTGCCTTTAGTTATGAAATCATTCTGTCGCATCTCTTATTCTTGTTCTGTGACTCGTGAGCAGCCCAAGGTTACTCGGTGTGACAGATCACGTGACAGGAAGGACAGGACGAGGGACGAAGCCATTTTATGCTCACTCTCCGGTCACCCATCGAAGAGGCAGTTGTGTAGTCAACTTTTTCGACCATGTTATAGGTCAAATCACTAATGAATTGTGAAATATAAGATTTGAAGTGACCTGCTAGGTTTTTTTTGACCACCCCCTCTGAGAGATTGAGAGAGTCATCATCATTTCCCAAGGATTATTATGGATTTGTAAATCCGACGTTTTGGCGTTGGTTGTGGCACATTTAAATTTTGGGAAATATATTATGGAGAACCCTTCATTATAAGGTAAGCTTTCAAGAAAGGCTATTTTCACTGTTGACAGTGTTCCTTTCCGTGTTGGGAGATTTCATTTGATGTGAATCTCACATTTAATGTTGTATAAAAAATAGTACAGCAGTACTGATTTATTTTAGGGTTTTTCGTTGGGGTTTATGTAATGGCGAGCCGTTGTTAGCTCCTACCACTTGTTCTTTTCATGGAAGTGGAATTTGGGAAGTTTTTCTGACTGCCATCCTTTGATATGGGTCCTGACTGGTTAACCCAGAACTTTCTTCGATCTACTCTCCAGTGACAGTTTTCAAAATGTTCCAGTACATTTGTGACACCTACCATTTCAACAGGATAGATATAAATACTGTTCCAGTGCATTTTTGACACCTACCTTCTCGACAAGTAGAGAAGTGATGAAGCCTACAGCTGCATAGGAGTAATCAAGCAACTTTATTGTTTCTTGTTAAGTTTATACAAATTTTTACACGTTTGGTCTTATGTAAGTACGTTGACGCATATCATGCTATGAAGAAGCGCTACTAGTAGGTAGTTCGCTTGCTTCTTTTATGAAATTTCAATTGAAAGGTCAGTAATTACTGGAAATTATTTTTAGAAATCTAGAATCTCAAAATTTTGACATTTTAAATGCACAGCAGGAGTTCTTATGGGCCTAACATACTTATTCTACACCTAATCTATCCTTTTCATATATTGTTTGAACTTTTCACTTGCTGTTTGAACTTTTCACTTGCTGTTTAAACTTTTCATGTTCCACAACCAACATTTTTTATTATTATAGGGTATTTGGGTTACATGTATTTTATTTCCTCAACCTACCACCACATAATCAGCCAATTTTCTTCTAACTTTCTTACTTTTATCAAGACATTGTAAATATTTATTATCACAGCTTACTGGGTAAATTATCTATAGTCTGTTTTCAAGCTCTGTGGTGCCCAACCAAACTGTTAAATTTCTATCTTATAAAGAATCTTGAATTTTATGTACCCATAGTGTTCTACGACATAAAGCTGCCGTTCGCAATGACTCTTCTCTAGAATTTTTTTATCACAATAATCTAATAATTTTAATAACAAAAGAAGAGGTCACAATAACGCCGTCTGCTACATACAGGATCCTCAATCTCGTCTGCTTTTGTACAACTCCTATCCATCCTAACACAGCGTGAAAAGGTACTCTCTTTAAATTAGCATGATAGGGTGCTCTGCCACAAACTTAATGAGGATAGGGTTGGGCGATTGCTCCACCTTGGAACCCTAATGTATGATTTTCGTTCAACAGCACTTTTATTAGGTTTACTCACCTAACACGAAGGGATTCCACGGGCTACGCCAAAAATATCACGAAATCATGCGACACGAGGCATCATTCAATATACTCTACGAATCGATGCTTCCAAAATGGCGTCTAAATCGGAAAGATGGAAAGCAAGTAAAATAGCTTCCTATCGGAAGACCAAGGCTTTGTATTTTTTTTCTTCCCTATTTGGATTTGGATCACGATCACTATCTGATTGGAATCATGATTTATGATCGGATTAACTGTCAAGTGACAAGTAACAGTTGCCATCTATCGGCTATTTCTCGGAAAGTTATAAGGGTGCATCTGACATGCGAACTGTAGAATAATATAACAAAAAAAGAAAGCTGGGAGCTGTTTTCTTTGTGCAACATGGTTTACCATGCAATCAGTAAATGTTACTGCTCACCAACTCCATAACTCGAGCGCACATGAGAGTCAACAAATGAAGCAAATTCTCACTATCATCGATAGTTGTACCTGAGGAAAACTGAAGGTAATAACTTATTAGAACTTTATATCAACTTAATTTCTGAAAGAACATTCAATCTGGCGTCATCTAGTAGCGTATGTCCCAACCCGGTTGGAGAACATTTTAAATTATTTCACTAATTAGATTTTTCGAATGTGACAATATATACAAATGAGTAGAGTTTATTTCCATCAATTTACGTAAGTTAAGTTTGTGACTGGTCAATTTTACAAAAAAAAATGAAAACATTAAAATACATCAAGAAAAAACGAAACGGTGCATGCATTTATAAAATACCAACACTATCAAAAGTTGTTTGGTTTAAACATCTATTTTTTAGTATTCACAAATGAAAATGAATTTGTTGGTGGTGCTGAAAGGCAGGTAGCAGAACGGCGTTCATTGCAGGTCCAGATTGAAGTCTACATTCATCATAGAAGCAGTGTTGTACAAAGTGGTTTACCAAAACTCTTTCGAATTTGATTTCGTTCAGTTCCCTGAATATTTGCATCTTCAGGAGGTGAAAGCTTAGTGAGCTTTAAGCCAACTTTGTTGGCGGAACGCGCGTCGAGTGTGATTGTGACGTAGTTTTGGTGTTTGGGTAGTTTCCTTTTTTCTTGAATTGTATTCACACCAAAGGTTCCAAAATATTCATTTATTTGAAGCTATTTGAAATTTCAGTTTTTACATCAATCAAATTTATAGAATTGTTTATTCCTGATGGATCGTCCGCAAAGCAGATACATTTGGTAGGATATGAATAATGAAATATGCCATTCAAATAGATTAAGAAACGTGTAGTGCCTAATATAGAGCCTTGGGGAACTCCGTGCTCGATGATATTGTAATCTGAAAGGGCATTGTTGGAATAGACAGATTGTTTTCTATCTGATTGAAATGGGCTTAAGACTTCACCTTTTATGCCACATTCATTAAGTTTTTGTAGTAAGAAATTGTGTGAGACACAATTGAAGGCATTCGAAAGGTCGCATAGTGTTAGAGACACTCCAGACTGCCGACTATGTCCCCCATAATCTTTCGAATAGCTTGTGAGGTACTACATTTTTTTCTAAAGTCGCACTGATTACAGTGTAGTACTTTAATTTCTGACTAAGAAAATTACTAATCGGTCACTGATACGTTCAAAAATGTTTACAAACGTTGGTATAATTGAGATGGGTAGGTAGTTCTCAGTGATGCTAAGACTGCCATTTTTATGCAGGGGTAGTACTTTGGAAACTTCCAATACATCAGAAAATGTTCCTTCTGAAATACCTAACCTAATTGTAAAGTACTATCAAGCTGTCTAATAGACTGACAAATACTTGAGTTATATCAAGATCACTGAATATTTTGAAGTCATTATTGCTTCAAGAATATTTCACCGATAATATTTTTTAAAAGTCTAACCAATATTGGATCAATATCAAAAAATGTCTACATTTTAACACTTGCCAATATATCGTTTGAGTATTTTGCCAATATTTTTATAATAGTTATTGTACCAACTATATTGTAGCAATATCGCAGAATACTTTGAGGCCAATATTGCTTCGAAAACATTTCACCAATATTGTTCAAGTAATATTGGACAAGTATCGCCACAGGTTCACATTTTTTTCTCGCCAATATTGCCCTTCACATATTTTGCCAATATTCTACCATTTCAAAATTCTACTTCTGAGTATTGTGTGCTGTAGGAATGGAATCGTACAGGCTTAACATTTCAGAAAATTTAGAGGGACGGTTTTGAAACAAAACATCCATGGGAGAACAATACGCCTTCTTTACTGCAATGCTTCAAGAATTACGACAATAGACGGACTCAGGGATTCCAAACTCTGAACAATGAAGAATGTTCATGGATGAAAATAGGTAGTCTTCATTTGATTTTTCAATTAGGTTCATCATAGCAGTCATGCTCAAACCTCCATACAACTTTCTTCTGAATAATGATATAAATAAACATGAAACGTTCACCTACATACAATGCCCCTTGTATTCTATAATTGAAATGATATACCCAATGATAACATTAACCAACAAAGGTTATTGCAACAATAGAAGATATAACTCTTTCCGTTTCAATTCAGTGCACTTTTCTTACTATAATTGGAGCCTTGACGTAATGGCATCAGTTTTGTGAACACAATTCGTTCAAATCATACAAATTATATGATTCTCAGATCGCAGTGAATTGTGAAGTTGTTGTCTGTTTCCCTACCTTCCCTAACAACTTCTTTTATGCTTGAATAAACTGCTCGTTATTTGAATATCAAAGAATGAAACTAGAACTATCAGATAAGCGAAATATATTCCGATGAAATAAGTTTCTATTTATATGGTAATGATATTCAGTATGCTTTGTGTGTGTGTTTCTTCCATGTTTGAATTTGATTGCCCACGTACAATATACGGTCGGGAGATTACCTTATTCGGGCATTTCCTACGTGATTTCTATCAACGATTAGATTATTGGTGGGCAGGTGTGAAAGCGAAAACATTTTGTTGGGTCTTTTATGTCGGATCATTTCTTCCACAGAAGTTATTTATTTTGGATTCATGCAGCAGTCATAAGTCATAAGTTTTAAGGCATAAGGAAGAATATTCGTCAATGATTGGTTGGAATAAACGGACCAACCAATCATTGACCAATATTCTTCCTTATGACTTAAAATTATGACTTATGACTGCTGCATAAATCCACCATTATTAATTTTCATAGAATGACGTAAGATTCCCTGAGTAACAATAATGAATATGCGTCTACTTTTTTTATTGCACAAATCGTTTGTTTGTTTGTTTGAATGTTTACCAGACTAAAATATGTTCGTTAGATTTTAATGTCAATACATAAATCAAATAATCGTATTTTGTTAATTATAACCACAACTGATGATCCCTACGTGAGGATAACTTGTTTCACGTTCAAAATATAGTCAAGTTTCTTCAAAACCTTTCCAGGTACCAAACGGTGAAACTTCTTCAATACCTACTTTGGTACTAACCCTGGCTGAAATGAAGATTATGTTCGAGAATGAAATTGTCAAGAATTTTCCAAATGTGTCTACCTCACATGATTTTGATTTCACTGTACTGCTTGGTGATGAAGAAGAAACCATTGACTCCTTGGTAATAATGAAGAAACCATTGGGTAGTACCTAACTCAACAAGATCTCACTAAAACGTATCAAATTTGGAGGTTCTATGAAATAAATTGAAGGAAAATCTGAAGTTGGGTAAGAAAAAAATGGAAATGTGTTAGTGAGCAAACGAATGAAAGACCAACAACAAGTTCGTGTACAACAATTTTTACCAACTCAAACTCGACCAGAAATAATCCACCAATTCAAATATATAATAATGGACAAATTTACAAAATATTTTTGACAAGAATTCTTAATTCAATCGAGTAAGATATATAACTCGACCACCGAGTTGGAAGACTAAACCTAAGTTATGGTTCATTGCTGTTGGTCTGAAATTTAATCAGAATTGTATACATTCAGGTAATATCAAGCATGGAAAGATATTAACATTGCTAGACTGCATTATTGTAAATAAAAACTAAAATCTTTTCAAAACACAACAAGAAATTTCTTCAGAATCATAGGATATACTGAAGAATCAGCTGATCAGAATGTATCAAGTCTCAAATGAGGAAAAAATTACCCAATTATTCAGGAAGTTTCATCTCGGAGCATCGAAAAATCAAAGATCTTGCTTCTGAACAAAAGACAACAAATTTTATTTTATTGGCTTGGCTAGAAGAATCACCTACTAGATTCACAGCGTAGATACGGCAAAAGAGATTATACTGATTATTTAATTCACACATGGCTGCACCAATGAAATTTCATGATTGAAATCACATGATGTGTGATATCAGCTGCTATTTAGGTAAACACGTGGATATTTAGGTAACCACGGCTATTCATGTAAACAAAGAAATTCTATTGGCTCCTTTTCGTATGTATAAGTGTCAAAGTTTTATATAACTCAGTATCTCAAAATTGAAATGACTCGTTTTGATTTATCTTCTACTACAGAATGGTTCTTGAAATAAAGATTGAATCAAATGTTGAAAAGTATATGAACGAGTATATGCATAATTTTATGCTATATTCATAGCAACTCCAACTCCAACTCCAACTTCTACGCCACTGAAAAAAGTACAGTTTTGAGCCTCCTATATGAACCGCCAATGTTTTCTACAAAAAAAAGGTATTCTGGTCATAAGCTCTTAAGGTGACCGTTTTCAAGAAAAATCAACTTTTATGTTGTTTACATAATGTTTTTTCCTCGAAAAATTGCTGCTTGCATTGAAGCTAACGGCGGACATTTCCAACAATTCAACTGAGTATGATTGTCATTGTTTTTTTTTTATTTCGCAATTTAGAAGTCAACATTTGGTTTTGTTACTTGTTCTAACGTTTAAATAAATTTTGTATAATTAGGAAAAAAATTATTTAAAAAAATTTACCATGATTTTCAACATGAAAGTTGATTTTTCTTGAAATCGGTCAACTTTAGAGCTTAAGACCAGAAGTACCTTTTTTGTGAAGAAAATATTGGCGGTTCAAGAAAGTGGCTCAAAATTATACTTTTTCCAGTGGCGTAGACGTTGTAGAAAAAAACACCCACTACCCCTTCAAAATCTACACCAATTATGAATTTTAAAAAATAAAAAATCTGCACAAAACATATCCTATTATGAGTAGAAAGTGCATTCAAAATCTGTTTTTTGTGCGATAAACGGTTCCAGAGATATTCGCAAAAAACTATATATTTTTTTAAATTTCCACATCCTGTATCTCGAAAATGTTGAATTTTAGAGGGTAAGTTAATAGACACTTTTTTCCATATTTTTGAACGAGCTATCACATACGGAAGTCCTGCGCATTTATTATGAAACACCCTGTATATTTCGCTTTGGTACTCTGTGCAACTATATATTTCAGTTTGGTAATAATCTAAAGGTTATTTGTTTAAATATTTTTTTATATTCTATAGGTGTTTAACATATAGTTGGAAATATTATATCCATTAGGAGATGCATTCTTCACCTTGGTCAATTTCAAAGGTGTAACTGAGGGGAACGAGTGATAATCTTGACTGTCAATAATTTTGAAAAATACGAAATATTTCTATTTAGTGGCTAAGAAATATAAGAATTGTTATTATTGATAAAAAGGGTATAAAGGTAAGTTCTGTATTGATTTATTATTTTTTCCATAGTATTCTGTATACATTTACGATGAACCAAAACTTCACACTGGAATAATCTCGAGGATCAGGTTTCTCCGTCAGCTAATTGCACGCTGGAACTCTAACAGCTCCTCGAAGACATCTAGATGTTGATAGAAAAATGTAGAGCTGTCCAGAAAAGTCTGGGGAAGGTCTCTTTCGACTTCAAAACGCTGCATTCAGCCAGTGGAGGTAAGTCGAAAATTCGCATTGCATAGTGAAGATAAATAATAGTAGAATAATAGTGATTGTGATATAAATTACTTTAGTTAAGGTGTTGAAGTAATTGAAATATTGTACTTATTAATCAAATAAATCATTTATAAGAGTGAATTTGTGATAATTCACCAGTGTGGTATCAGAAGGGGATTTTTAAAATAAAATACAGAGTGTTCGTGTAAGTAGACAGTTTGTGTATTTCGGACGAATTAATTGTTTTCGTGAAAAATAGACAGTGACTGATAAACAATTTCAGTGAAGTGGGCAGTTGTATGCATTAACGGGAGTATGAACTCTTCTCACGTGTAAACATAATTATAATTATAATATACAGGTGGACCGTGAAACTAACGTTCGCGTGGAAAATTCAATAAATCGAAGAACTTTTGTTTAAAATAGACTGATAACCTCAATCAGAGACAAAATGCTTTCGAGGAGAGTGTCATTAGTTGACCTAAAGGTGGTGGAACTCAAATATGACCTGGACGAGAGAGAACTTGACACAACTGGTGAGAAAGCTGTACTCAAGAAGAGATTTTCAGACGGACTGATTGCTGAAGGAGAAGACCCCTAAACCTTCTTATTCGAAGTGTCTGAAATTGATTTGGGTACGATAATGAATACACTCAATGAAAATTCCAAATCAATGAAAAAAGAGCTGCAATAAAATTCATGGGGCATTGAAGAAAAACTTCTAGAAAACTCAAAAAATCTGAAAGAAACGCTGCTAGAAGATTAGAATAGTCTGAAATAAGAATTTCAAGAAAGTTCGAGTAATTTGAGAGAAGGGATTCTAGAAAAGTGGTTGGGTTTGAGGGAATAGCTTCTAGAAAACTCAAAGAACGTAACTTTGTGGCGTGGCGAATCTATTAGATAGAAGAATGGGGACTGTCGAGACAGAGATGTAAAAAATCAAAGATGAAATTGAGGAAGAGATGGGGAAATTGAATGAAACAATCAGTGATGAAATCAGAGGCGGAATCAAAGATGAAATTGAGGAAGAGATGGGAAAATTTAAGGAAACAATCAGTGATGAAATCAGAGGCGGAATCGAGGAATAAATCAACAAAATGAAGGAATCTGTCAATGATAATTCAATGCTGTTACTGAGTTTGGACTAGAATGATATCAAAGGGGGTTTGAAAGACGTAAAGATCAGTTCGGAAACAAGAAAGCTGTACATGAAACCACCTCAGTTTGATGAAGAAACAGCATGGGCAAATTACCGCCGACAACTTGAAGCTGCAGCAAAGGCTAATGGATGGAATCCAGTAGGATGAGCTGTAGAACACCGGCACTGCATGGAGAAGCAGCGAACATTTTACAAACCCTCACGGCCCAAAAGAAGGATTACGAGCAGGTGAATAAACATCTAGAATTATAGTATGGACAGACCCATCTAGAACATGTATACCACTCACATTTCGTAAACTGCTGTCAGAAATCAAGCGAATCCTTACATAAATTTGAGGCTGACATTGCATGCTTAAGGTTCGCCTTGCATACCCAGCCACACCGGAGAAGGTGATGAAGAGACTAGCAGTTCAGGCATTCTTAGATGGACTTTGTGGCCAAAAAATCAGAATTGCATTGACACTAGCTCGTCCAATACATCTCGTGGGTGCACTGGCTTGCGCTTTGGAATTTGAGGCAGCGAAACAATCTTACGCAAGCCAAAGTGATGTTCGGATGATGGAAGGAGATCTACAAGAGCCTGCTACACTAGGGCCGCCATGAGGAAACTGATGAAGGAAATGTTGCTCGAGAAATGACTGGTAAGATGCCAGAACTGTAGGAAACTTGAACACATGCGTAGCCAATGTCTAACTCTCAAGAGGTCAAGACCAGCAAAGGTTGTTGAGAAGGAGCAATCGTTAGCCTATACTTAGCCTATACTTAGCAAGCCCCTGTTAACGATGTCCTCCTACGACAGAACCAAGGAGCCCTAGTAGACGGTTTCATCAACAAACAAGCCTTGCTGCTGGATACAGGTGCGATTAGGACTATTCTTGGACCTTCATTTGCCAAAAGACCGTCAACCGTCAACTTGGAAGTTACGCACAGCAATAGGGGAACCCGCCACTGTTTATGGTGAACTACTGATTGAGCTGATTCTGGGCAGCACTAAACTGAAACATCGGGTGTTAGTAGCTGATATCGAGGACGAATCAATTCACTATAGAATGAATTGTCGATAGAAGCGATGTTCCCAGTCATAGGTGTGGGAAAAATCTTACAATGTTCAATGGTTTGAGAGGGTGGAAGTATTTCAAACATATCACAGTGTATATCCGAAAAACCAACAATGTTCATCAATTCTATCAAATAATTATTATTTGAATAATCATTATTTGTTTGATTTTGCATGATGATCTTTATGAATAAATCCTGACAGATGAATATTTTGTTACTATATTTATCGCTTGTTAAAGTTTGGAACTATCTGATACTGCTATCACACAAGCAATTGAAATTTTCATGGCGTTTCCGTAAAGGAATCCTTATAACTCTTGAGCTGAATATTTCGAGTAAGATTCAGGAAACTCCACTTCAGTCAAAGCTGATCTGAATTATGTGTGATGATTCACAGGGCTAACTTTCAGGGTCGAAACCCTAGTTCAAAAACTACCTCTGTATGCCAAGAGATCTTTGATACACTTCGAAAGTTATCAAGTATACTAAGACTCTGGAGGAAATTTGAAACATTCTGTGTTGAAACATTTGGAAATATGAAAAGAAGTAATGAACAGTTGAGAATTATTTTGGAAACATGAATTGTTTCAAAATATAATGTAGCTTTTAAAGAACTTATATTTCAAATAAGGAAATTTGTGTTCACTTCCGGCATAACCGGAAGTGATTTGTCACCGACGACATCTTAAATAAATTGTTTATGTTGACTTATGTGATGCTCCAAACTTTCAGAATTTGTTATTTTTGGAAACATCGAAAACTTCTGATAAAAGACTAACGTGTTTATCCCTGAAAAAAAATAACAGAGCACAAGTGAATTACAATCATTGTTCACAAATGAGCAATTATTATTCAAATTTACATTCTTTCAGGATATAAATATATATCAACAAAAGGCATTTCTTATTTTGGAATGGATCTCAACAAACAATTCACAAAAGCCGTATACTTCCATGTTGATCACTTATATATGCTGTGCTTTTTCAATTCACTTCACCATCTTTATCAAGAATTCAGAATAAATATTCGTTTATTCATTAAAAGTACTTCAATTTCTACCAGAACCTGTTGACTAAGCCTGTTGATTTTCCATGTGCTAGTGTTTGATATTTAAAGACATATTCCTTCTGCATATCTTGGATGATTACAATGTTAGTTCAAAAATGAGCAATACTGAAATTCCACGTTTTTTTTTTCAGGGTATCAATATTATATCAACCAAAGGCATTCCTTATAGTCCAAGAAACGAGAAAGCGGCCCAATGTTAAATGAGCAAAAATTAATATCCGAGAAATAAAAGTATGAGCGGATAGGAAATTAAAATTCAGGATGAGTTTCAATTTCATGCGACTCGATCCTGATTACCGAACATAACCTAAATAATTGGCAAAGTTGCAAAATGCGGTTTTTTGTTGATTATCAAAAAACTACAGCTCCGATCAAAAAAGTTGAAATAGGAAATTGTAGGCATTAAAAAGATCTATTAATTGAATAACTTATAATTTTTTGATATCATTGATACTTATCGAGTTATATCGGAAAAACCGTAATAACGCAATAATCATCGTACAGCAGTCACCTTCATGGATATTGAGGTTGAATACCTATATTTTCGATAATAAAATACTCGGATATGTTTATTTCATTTGCAGTATTATTAATTGATGAACAAAGTGAGGCGTGCAGGCGCGGAGCGATGTAATTTTAGCGGGTGGCACAGTGGGGATACAAATACTGTTGACATTAAAGACACTTTCGTCCTGACAGTGTTATTGAAAAAGAAAAGAAAAGTTATTGGTTAAATTTCAATTTCAGGTACTAGTGTACATTGCAAAAAAAACGCACGTGAACAACAATCCGAGATACTCAATATTTTTCAAGCACAAGCCACTTTGAACGCACGAAATAAGTTTTCAGTGCTATCCCCACTCCGCCACCCGCTTCAACTATCGCGATCCGCGCCTGCACGCCTCACTTTATTCATCAATTAATAATACTGCAAATGAAATAAACATATCCTAGTATTTTATTATCGAAAATATAGGTATTCAACCTCAATATCCATGAAGGTGACTGCTGTACGATGATTATTGCGTCTTCCAGATTCTTTTGAAATAAAATAATTATCTCGGCTCCTAGTGATCGCAGGAATTCATTTTTTTTTTCTGAACGCTTGAAATCATGCTGGGATTCCATTTTCATGAAAGTCATTCATATGAAAACAAAATTGAGCAATGTATTTAAAAAAAAACGTAAAAAAATTGTGCAATTTTTCTAAAGTAATTTTTTTACCCTTAAAATTTGAAAAATCAATATACTCATTCGATGATATGAAAGAACAATTCTTACAGAAAGAAATAAGCCATGAATCGTTACTGTACCATCATTCCCCGAGCAAGGGTAGCCATATTGAGAGAGCATCTTATTTGAGAAAACTTTATATATATTGAAAAATAATCAGTGTTTATCAATTTTTCAAACAGAGCCTTTTTTTGCTTGTCATAGGCTACACATAACGGTAAGTAACAAGTTCGAATATCTTACAGTTAACGAGTTATAGAAAACCCGATTTTTCACGTTTTTTTCCGATATTACTCTAAAAGTATCAATAATATCGGAAAATTATTGGTGATTCAATTGATAGATCTTTTAGATGCCTACAATTCCCTAATTTGACTTTCTTCGATCGAAGCTGTAGTTTTTAAGTTATCAACAAAAAGCCGCTCTTCGCAACTTTGCCAATTTTTCCTTAATCACGATCGAGTCGCATGAAATAGAAACTCATGCTGAATTTCAATTTTCTATACGCTTATATTTTTTGTTTTCGAATATTTACTTTTGCACGCACTTTTCCCTATTGCTTGGACTATTATTCCAGAATGGATCTCAAAAAACAAATCACAAAAGCCTATCTATTTCCATTTTGATCATTTATGCTCAGATGTTTCAATTCACTACAACTTTATATGAATAATTCAGAATAAATATTCGTGTATTCGATATTTTCTACCAGAGCATGTTGATTAGAGCCCTTTGATTTCCCGACTGCCAATGTTTGATATTTAATGACATATTCCTTGTCCATGTCTTGAAATGTATAAAATGGTAACCGATAATTTTCATGTTGTTACTTGACAAGCTAAATATTGGAAACAGCACAGCACAGCACTTGCAATACCACTAAATTATTCATTGGCTTTTCGCGATTTTAGTAATATTGGCAGGCAGGTATTACTTATTGTGAATATTTCATGCGCTCTAATGGAAGCTTTAGAGCTTATAATGCATAATTCTATGTGATGGTCCGAACAGCGATATTCAATAGAATGCCTGTATCTACTGCCGGTTGGCATGAATACGGAATTTTGATAAGTTGTTGGAAAATTATTCTCATGTAACTTTTTTAAAATTAATTGCAATATTGTACCTACCGAAAATACTAACATTATTATTATTATGATATCATTATCAACATAAAAGACAATAATATTGCATTGTCATTCAGATCTGAGCTATGTTTGAAATCGATTGCAAAATTTGTACCTGATGCCAAACAGACGAACATTATTATTATGATATCATTATTTACCTATCAGGTAATGATATTGTATTGTCATCTGGTTTTGAGCTGTTTGAAGTAAGTCTGAACAGACAAACGAACAAGAAATCGTATTGCTAAAAACGTAGTTAAAAATATCCAATAAGGAGTTAAAACTTGGCAATCACAGAATTTGCCAATTCTGAAATCAAATTTGATTACAGAATGCTGGAATTCTCTCTCTTGAGATTGAAGAAATATTCTGCAACACCTCTGCCCCATGCAATTTAAACGTATTTACATTCTCTCTCTTGTGATAGAATAATATTTTCACACTGGTTAGCAATAATAACATTAGCCTTGACACAGTTGATTGTCATCGTAGTGGCAAAATTTGAGTAAGTGTCAAAATTATTGCTGTCACGTTTCCTATCTTTGATCGTGGAGAAAGTATAGTCTGCTCGGTTAGAATGAAAATTCGTGATGCTCGTGGTTCCTCACGCTCGCATTCGGCTCGCGCTCGGAACTTTCCACTCGCATCGAATTTTTATTCTAACCTTGTTACAGAATATGACCATAACGATGGTGTTTTTCTACTACGAGTTTCAATTTTCATCCATGATTTGAACTATAGTGAAACCTCCCTCCGGCAGTCGGAAGCTGATAAAAAAAAAGGAAAAAAACGCTGTTAATGGTGTGTCTACACACACGATCCCTTATTCCATGAAAACTTGAAATCCAGGTAACTTTTACAGACTGTTTGTTTTGATGCAATCTTATTAATCTAATATTGAAATTGAATAGTAATAAACCTCAAACTTGCTCTGTTTGGGATTTTTTCTCCGAGTTCTAGATTCCAGAGTTTCCATCATGGATATGCCATATATTGACCCTTCATTCACCACTGTAGCAAAATTCAATCATATAACTCCAACAGTTCATTAATTTTGCACAAAAACCCGGGTAAATGAAAATAGTTAAAAATTGCCCATTGCGACTCCGATCTTCGGTTTCCAGGTTTATTATTCTGATATCTTTTCGCAGGTCGAGGCCAAAAATTATCTCGAATGTGCCATGAAAACACGAATTTTATACTCGAAATACAAACAACATTTTTTGTACTACTGTGAATGTGAATTTACATCGTCTGAAATATATAAAAATAAACTTTCATTACATCTTGATGTGCTTTTTTCCGATAAGTTATCGCTTTTAAACGACTGTTGTCTTGAAAATATTATTCAATGTTTTCAGTAAAATCGTATTCAGAATATTTCCTGTCCGAAAAAAATAAATCCAAAATTACTAAATAATACCTACTTCTCTTTTCCATACGTGTTATCATCAATGTTATCAATACTATCAATACAATTTCACAGCATCCAGTGGCCTTTTTGTGTCGCTACTATAGAAATGGTTTGTTGGCACGCCGTTTGACTGTTCGACTGTGTTTGCTCGTAGTTGCTTCAATTTCAAGTAATTTTCGAAAAGATGCATGTTGATTATGATAGTGGTAGTGATACCCCATCAGATATATCTGAGAAAGCAAATGCGATAGTATCAAATATGTTACCGACCAAATCCGAGTTAATATATATGAGAAAACATATGACCAATTTCGTGAATATGGTGCGACAAGAAACATGTAAAAAAGGTTTCTGAAAATGTGCTTATTTGCTATTTTGAGAAAAAATCAAAAATTATATAACTTTACTACGTTATGGAGTGTCTACTCAATGTTGGAAAGTACATTGAATGTTAAGAAAACTAGTGATATGAGAAAGTTTTCAAAATTGGTCCCGCGCATTAAGAACAAAAGCGTGGATACCGAGGAAAGAAATTTAAAGTTTTGTCAAGGGATGATATCAATGAATTTATTTAAGATGCTGATAACGAAACAAATTTACTTTATAAGGTACAGATATAATCATAATTTTGTAAGATTAGTAGTAATTTCAATATTTTTCATTTGTAGGTTGTCCTAATTTTGGGTATCAGCAGTGCTTGTCGCCGCTACGAATTATTACATATAACTATTGATGCCATTCAAGGCTGGATCTATATTGATTGTTTAAATACCTGATACGGAGGCCTATTGCACAAGAACGTTCACTGTTTCAAATTCTGATTATATTGAGATATACCGCAAGTATAGAGCACTACGGCTGTTATTACGGAAAGTTGACATCTTTGTAAATCCGATTTCGTTGAAACGTCAGATTTTGACGTTTAGTGACAATTAGTTGCGTTTTGAGTTTTGAAGTGACAAGTCACACTTTGTTAAAGATTATTCAATATAAATAGAAGTTTTCTAGTATTTTTACTTCAACCTGACTCAAATATAGTCCTTTCAACTGACTTATTCAGTCACAGGGTAGGTGCATCTCGAATATTCAACAACGGCCGCCACACACAAAAAGAAACAGATTATTTTTAAAATATTCTAGAGGAAAATGTAATAACCAATATGTGGGGATATATAAAATTGGAGAAATTCCCAGCATGATTGCAAAATGGCTTGGAAAAGATATGTATAAGAGCTTAACAGTTCACTGTTTCAAGAGAAACTCTGTAACTCTTCTGGCCAATGCAGGGGGCAACGTTAAGTCCATAATAAGTCACGGTGACTGGAAATCCGTCTGCATAGCAGGATCGTATAAAGAAGATAGTTTGAATAACAGAATTGAGATTTCTAACAAAATATATAATTGTCTATCTTCTATTAAACAAATTAAAATATCTGATAAAATTGTGGAATCAACTCTACAAGAAGTATCTAACGTTTCTGATCAGCAGCAACATGGAACATCATCGGGAATTTATGTTGGAAGTAATAGGGAATATGCATAATTTTTTTTTTTATTTTTTCAATCAATTTTTTTCTCCGTTACAACATAGTAAAAATTTAAATATGATTGAAAGTCTAAGAATTAATTTTTAAAATACTATATAAAATACCGATTGAATTTGATCTATTTGAACGCCTCCATTTTCGCTCGCCGTGGATGACGTCACATGGCGCTATCAGTGTTGTTCTTCAGTGTCGTTCGTTGAGACGTACCCTGATTGCTCTACTTGCTTGAAGTTGATATTTTATAAAAGAGTAAGACAAATGCAGTACAAGTGTTAGAGAGAGATGAACACATTTCAAAGTGTTTTCGATCAACCAGAGCAGTCTCCAATGAACAATCCTTTCTATAGTTATGGCCATTGACACTATTGACAGTTATTAATTAGGTTAGGAATTTGCAGTTTTAAGTACACCAAGTAAAGTATTTTTTTCTGTTCCAAGAGATGCGAAAATACGTAAACAATGGTGTGAGGTTATGAGAAAAGGCCAAGTATCTCCAATATCAAATTAACATTGTTGTGAAGATCATTTCAATGTGAGTACAGGGTGTCCCAAATTCGAGCCTCATCATTGGGATCTCGGAAACCAGAAGAGATTCGAGGTCGGTTAAATGGAGGGAAAGTTGCGCAATTTGGTGCTCATTGAAACGCCGCTTTCATATTTGGAAAATTCCGAATACTTCCGAAGAGTTTTGGAAAAAACCGATTATTCGTGATTTCATTTTAATTTTTTTGTGGCTCTATTTGAATAGATATAACAAAACAAACTTCACATTGTCTTTGCTACTTTTTCTGTTCTACAAGATGGTTTTATCAGATTTTCAAAGACGTTTCTTATTTGAGCTGCCATCATCAACTTTGTTTTTTTAAATACGGCCCTGGATTTTTTAGTATGGATTTTAAAATCTTCTAATGTCCCAAAACAAATGATGTATCGCACTTATTCGGAAAGTTTATAATAATGGCATTTTGCACAAGAACTCATGTGTTAGAGAGAGACAGAGAATATATTTTTGGTAAGATCTTAGCAGGACATCGTTAAAATAATTTTTTCGAAAAAGAACGATACATCATTGTTTTAAGGACCTCAGAAGCTCCTAAAAATTCATATAAAACAATGTGTGATGTTCAACAATAGGCATGATATTTAATTATTCCATAAAAAATCAAACAAAAACTATAAAATTGAATACCCAATGAAAGTTAAAGCAAATATTCAAATTGTAATCCACCTGTTTGACTGCATTTTCGTGTCAGTCTGTGAAGTTTATGGATGGCACGCTGAATGGTCCTTGCAGGGATAGCCCTGCTCTCCCTTATTAGGTCTTGTCGTAATACTTCAAGATTTTGTGGCGTGTTTCGATAAAGACGGTTTTTGAGAATTCCCCAAAGAAAGTAGTCTAGAGGGTTCAGGTCGAGGCTTCTAGCTGGCCAACGTACGGGACCTTGGTTTCCAATCCATTTATTAGGGAATAATTCATTTAGTAAATTTTTAACACATCTCCCATTATGTGGTGGTGCACCGTCTTGTTGCCACCATAGTTGACGTAATACGCTCAAAGGTTCTTCCATTAAGGAATTCAATATATTGGTACTTATTAATTCTGCATATCTATCGGAATTTAATTTTCCTTGAATAAAAAACGGGCCGATAATTTTATTGTGCCACATACCGACCCATACGTTGAAAGATTGTCGTCCCTGAGGTCTTACTTCTTGATTCTGCCTTGGTTCTTCTATTGACCAATAGTGTTCGTTATGTCTGTTAAATAGTCCATCTGTTGAAAAACTGCATTCATGTGTCCATATAGTTTTATTTAGGAAGTCATCATTTTCATTAATTTTATTTTGCAAACAGTTACAAAATTCTAATCGACTCTCAGCATCGCCAGGTCTTAGTGACTAATATGGATTTTGTAAGGTTTATATCCACGCTTATTTGAAGTTCTCCAAACTCTCATTCGCGGTAATCCTACTTCTTCTGAGAAAACTCTAACTGAAGCTCGAGGATTATTATTGGCCTTATAAAATAATTTAAAATTATTCATTTTACTTTCTACTTTGTAACAGTTTTCAAACTTAGTGTTCAAGATAATTTGTTCCTCTTCTGGATCGATTCGTGTTCCATATTCAACCCTTGCCTTAGCAAAACTTTCCTACTGAGCTAAATTATTATCAATATTATCAAAATAACTATAATGCGGCTGCCGTCTTTCTAGATATTGTCAAAAATATATGGAACATCCTGTACATTAAAATATTTCATTATCATTCAATACGTGGGTAACCTTTTTACCTTCTACAATTCAGTACGTGAGCGAAGATATTTTATTTTTGAGACACAACTTGTCCTCAACAGAACATAAACAAGAGTTTTCAAAAAGGCCACTGATAGTTCGATCTGGGAGTCGAGTTTAGAGTTCTGCCGTGCCCACAGCTATGGGGGGAGTTTGGAAGATTCGATATTAAATAAATGGAAAATGTTCATAAACTGTTTAAGCCGATATGTATTGTAAGTAAAGATCTTTTTAAAATAATTTATCCAATCAATAACTAGGAGAGATTCTTCAATTCTTTAATTCATTAATTCTTTATTGATTATTTCCTTCATTAATTTCAATCGTCTAAATTGCATATTTGTACATAGTAAAATAAATGTTTTTATATTTTTCTAAAGTGTTTTAAATCTATGAATGATCAGTATCTACCTAGTTAGTCGTGAATCAACCCCAAGTCACGACAAGTGGTGGAGGCTGCCGTGGTTTAGTTGTGGATTCATTCTTCATAATGAACCAATTTTTATTTTGTTATAGATTTGAATAGTGGTACAATCAACTCAATATAGTTGTTTAGCTTGAAGTTCATAGACTTTGAACTTGACCTAGATCCGGTACAACTAGGTAGAAATTGCTGATCCATATGTTTTGTTATTGAGTGAATCTCTCCCAAGTATTGTGTAACAATAGCATTTCTAAATAAAAATATATTTGACGAAAGTACGCTATTTCGTACGCAATAAACTCCAGAGAATTTTATAAAGATTAAATAAAAATGCTATTGATGTTAAGTTCTAACGATTTATTTTCAGTATAATTATTTGAATTTTGTTGTTTTCCCTATTGATTTTTACAAGAATAATTTGTGTAAAATTGTTATATTTCGAGTTTATGAGAGTAATTACGTGTAGTTACAAATGTATTACTACTTTACTCTGAATCTTCAGCTTCCCCCTAGCCCCTAGCAGAGATCAGTATGATGGCAAATGCAAGAAAGAAAGGTACGGCCGCTGCCTTTCCAGAAGTCGTGGCACCATATGGATTTTTTTTGAAGAATCACAAGAGATGAGCTTAGAGAATGCATGGAGATGCACTATTATTTTTGAGTTTACCTACCCAATAGGTGCAGTAGGTATACGAGTTGCCAGAATAATGAGAGAATAATTTGTTTTCCTTTATATGGTATATACACGGTTTTGTCAGAGAATTTGACGATTAAGTCGCTATTATTGGAAGTCGTATTGAGTAAGCTCATGAAAAAGGAGTTCGTTGAATCTTTGTTGTATTGTAAATACACAGTTTTGTCAGATAATTTGACAATGAACTCACGATTGAAACTCGTATTGATTCTATGATGATTTATTTTATGTTGTAGGAATACATATGATGAGAGAAGTTGAATCCAGTTACTTTCAGAGTGAAACTAGGATCTACAAAAAATGCGAAAATGGATGTGATTCATGTAGATTGTATGCTATGTGTACACACAATAGTTCTTCAGAGTGATTAAGAACTAGAAGAAAAAGAAGAGTTCGTAGGAGAACGACATAAGGGTGTAGGCGATGGCCGATGTGTTGATATAAATTAAAGGGTGAAGTATGAAACTGCCTAATGATAAAATTGTGCACAGTGTTTTAGTGAGTAATAGACTCCCATAGAGGAGAGGGCCCTGGCGCTCAGATAGCCTTATAGGCTAGGCTCTTTTGGCCTTAGCTCTACGTATGGTATAGTGATGGTTTTAGGTAAGAGTTTTATTTGTTCCCTATTATATTATTGAATGTCCCTTATGTTACAATGTGTATATAACTTTCCCCAGTATCCCTGTTGTATAATAAATGTTTATATTCCTTTGCTACTCCTTGAGTTTCAATAGCTACCATCTGTAGCTACACCCCAAGTCGCATTTAGTATAAGGGAAACAACCCCTTATACGGCTCAGGCTGCTACCCTAGTAGCCCTAGTCGCGACATATGGCCAAGCCCCGGCAGGCCGATACATGCCAAATACAGGGAAGCAGAGCCAAAATGGAGTCCAACAGGACCAAGCCATGCCAAGTCCCGGCAGGCAAATCCATGTCAAGTCCACTGAAGCCATGTCAAGTCCCGGCAGGCAGATTGATGTCAAATACAGTTTGTCCAGTATGTTTGGGTCATACCATACCTGGTTCAGCCAAGCCAACCCAAGCCTGACTAAATTGATGAGCCAATTATTGTACCCAGGCAACGATGAACCATGGTATAATGGAATGGAACCGAAATGAACCAGTCAAAGATGGAAAAGGCAGCAAGGAGGAGAAGAATTCAAATGGAGATGGTGCAAGCAGACTTCTTCTGCGCATATTTATTTGTATATTTATATTTACATGGTATTAATTTCATAGTTTTTGTAAACCTGTATCGAATTGTCAGTTGGTTTTAATATAATCGCTCGAGGCGCGCGATTTTGAACGGGGGGGTATTGTCAAAAATATATGGAACATCCTGTACATTAAAATATTTCATTATCATTCAATACGTGGGTAACCTTTTTACCTTCTACAATTCAGTACGTGAGCGAAGATATTTTATTTTTGAGACACAACTTGTCCTCAACAGAACATAAACAAGAGTTTTCAAAAAGGCCACTGATAGTTCGATCTGGGAGTCGAGTTTAGAGTTCTGCCGTGCCCACAGCTATGGGGGGAGTTTGGAAGATTCGATATTAAATAAATGGAAAATGTTCATAAACTGTTTAAGCCGATATGTATTGTAAGTAAAGATCTTTTTAAAATAATTTATCCAATCAATAACTAGGAGAGATTCTTCAATTCTTTAATTCATTAATTCTTTATTGATTATTTCCTTCATTAATTTCAATCGTCTAAATTGCATATTTGTACATAGTAAAATAAATGTTTTTATATTTTTCTAAAGTGTTTTAAATCTATGAATGATCAGTATCTACCTAGTTAGTCGTGAATCAACCCCAAGTCACGACAATATTCCAACAAATAGCGCTCACAATCCGTTTTTTAATTTCGATTCGAAATATAATAAATCCTTACCATGTCTCGTTTTTCTTCGTAAGAAAAAGTCATTTTCGTTTAATAAGCGTTAACGATTAGTGAACGAACAGTGAACTGTCAAAATACTGGATAATTTAAACATTAACAAATGAACTAAGATAGCCAGAATGCACGATGCACAGCCACTTTGACAAAATGCAATTATTTTTGTAAATATAGCCTAGGGCCTAGAGTTTGAGGGATGACACTTATATTATTTATTAACCACCCACTTTTATGTTAGTTTTTGAGTTTTATGCAGTGCGTTATTGCAAAAAAAGTTTGTTTTAACTCTATTAAAAATATAATTTTTGTCTCTCTCTAACTCATGAGTTCTTATGAAATATGCTATTAATATAAACTTTCAGAATAAGTGCGATACATCATTTGTTTTGGGACATTAGAAACTTTTAAAATCTATAATAAAAAATCCAGGGCCGTATTTAAAAAAACAAAGTTGATGATGGCAGCTCAAATACGAAACGTCTGTTTGAAAATCTGATAACACCATCTTGTAGAACAGAAAAAGTAGCAATGAGAATGTGAAAAAAGTTTTTTTATATCTATTCAAATAGAGTCACAAAAAAATAAAAATGAAATCGCGAATAATCGGTTTTTTCCAAAAATCTTTGGAAGTATTCGGAATTTTTCAAATATGAAAGCGGCGTTACAATGAGCACCAAATTGCGCAACTTTGCCTCCATTTAACCTACCTCGTATCTCTTCCGGTTTCTTCCGGTCTTGGTTTCCGAGATCCCAATGATGAGGCTCGAATTTGGGACACCCTGTACATTGTATTTCGATAGTTAACATGAAGTGAATTGATCAGAGGTGAGTTTTGTACTTACCTGCCTCACCTAAATTACAAAAGGAAAACTATCATTTGATATAACTATTACTATTTATCAGTTCAGGTATTGTCGGATTGTGCTTTATTGACAAAACCGCTTTCAGTCATTGTTGCTCTTGATAATTTACAATTGTCATTAGACCAAAATCGAACTATGTAATGGAAAACACTACAAATATATAAATAAAAATAAATTCTCTATGAAATACAGCTAGCACAGTATGAATATCAACACAGATAAATTTCATAACGTGCCATGTCATCATTCTTCGTTTCGACCAATAGTGATGCGTTTCGCAAATTTGAATTCCGCGCGCTTATTAGGCACTTTTTGGTTGAGGTTTTATAGAGTTAAATACAAACTAAATGAAAAACTAATGGTTTAGGTGTAATTTCAAGACAATAAAGTATATGAGGTAAAAAAATCAAGTCAATTGCATATTCCCTATTGTTCAAACTTTAATATCAATTATTATTCTGATGAATGGAATTATTTTATGATGAATAATCAATTAATAATTGACTCTGTTGAAAATAAATCGTTCAAAAAGTAATATTTCATGTTTATTTTGTGAATTAATTTGGCAGTGAAAAAAGGTAAACATTTACGCATCAATAGAGATGCAGTAATGAGTTTTTTCAAAAAGTTTATACAAAAAATCCTAGATTGAGTAAATTTGAAAAACAGGGCAATTCAAATTCGACCCCCACCATTGGGATCTCCTAAACTACAGCAGATACGTCGAAGCTTAAATTGGGGCAAAGGTCCGTATTCTGGTGCTTAACAAAATACTATTTTGAAATTTGAAAAATTCCGAGTATTTCCGGAAATATCGGGAAAAACTGAAAATCGGAATTTTCGTTTTTATTTTTTTCTATCGTTATTTGACAACATAGCTCAAAACCAAAAGTACATTTTCATTGATACTTTTTTTAAGCTACACGTTTTCAAGTTCAGATTTACTATCCGACGTTTCGTCTTATGGCATTCATCATCAACTTTTTTTTCTGTTATGGGCGCCATATTGTTTTTTTATACAGAAAAATTGTGATTCTCATTATGATTTCATTGATGTACAATTTGTTATGATTTGCATTTCTGAAACCACAGATATTAAAAAAAAACAACTTCATTTGAGATGGTCATGACTCCATCGAAAAATTTTGTTCAATAAACACTAGTTGTCAGAACTTATTAAACATCATAAGTTTGCACAAATACTTCAGTCGAAATGTCCTCATTCTCAAACGAAGAAAAACGAGATATGTTGAAACTATATTATAAATTTGATAGGAATAGTACGAAATAGCACAAATTTATTTTGAATTATATCCGGAAAAACAACAGCCGGCTAGAACTTCATTCGGAATTTTGGACAAACACTTGGCTGAGTACGGTGCGTTTCAAAAACCAAGAATGAAATATGGAAGCAGAATGGAACAAAATATTAGATGTAACTTATTAGCCGAGGTAAAATAATTGTTCTTTCCATATTCGAAGAACTATAATTATTTTTGGTATTTTTTTAGATAAATGCAGATCCTTCCAAATCAACACATCAAGTCTCGGCAGAAATGGATGTAGCACAGACGAGCGTTTGGAGGGAATTCAAAAAAAGTGGTTTGAAATGTTATATGATACATATTTCAAAAAAATTACAACCAGGTTATCCTAAGAGAAGGACAAACTTCTTGAAAACATTATTTGGACCGACGAAAGTACTTTTTGGAACTGTGGTGTTTTCAATAGAAATAATGAGCACATTTGGAGTGAAAATAATCACTTTAGAGAAGTCAGACCACAAGTTCGGTTTCGTTTGAATGTGTGGGCTGGAATTCATGACTACCGAATACTTGGACCTCATTTCTTCTCTAATACTTTGAACGGGGAAACCTACTTCGGTTCTTAAGAAACGAATTCGAAGAATATATGGATACGTTTCCCCTTGTTAATTATAACAGCTGCTGGTTTCAGCATGACGGGGCTCCTCCACACAATAAAAGAGCAGTTTGCGAATATTTACACCAAATATTTCCTAATAGGTGGTTAGGAAATTCTGGACCAGTGAGGTGGCCGGCAAGGTCACCTGACCTTACAGTTTTGGATACTTTTTTGTGGGGCACTTTAAAGATCACACTATGAAGAGCAAGAATATGACACAGTAGATGAACTCAGAGACAATATCATCACGCAATTCAGGTCGATCAGAAGAACGGATATTGTTAGGGCTGTTCTTAATTTGAGACGACGAGCTCGGTTATGTATTCAAGAGGAAGGCCATCATTTCGAACACTTATTGTAATACTTTTTTTGCATTTTTTACAAGCTCATGATTTCATTCTTGTTTTTTGAAACGCACCGTACTCAGCCAAGTGTTTGCCCAAGATTCCGAATAATGTTCTATCCGGCTATCTTTCCGGAAATGATTTAAAATAAATTTGTGTTGTTTTCGTACTATTCCTATCAAATTTATAATAAAGTTCCAACATATCTCGTTTTTCTTCTTTTGAGAATGAGGACATTTCGACTGAAGTATTTGTGCAAACTTATGATGGTTAATGAGTTCTGACAACTAGTATTTATTACACAAAAGTTTTCGACGGAGTCATGACCATCTCAGATGAAGTTGTTTTTTTTTTAATATCTGTGGTTTCAGAAGTGCAAATCATAACAAATTGTACATCAATAAAATCAGAATAAGAATCAATATTTTTCTGTATAAAAAAACAATATGGCGCTTATAACAGAAAACAAAGTTGATGATGAATGACAGAAGACGAAAGGTCGGATAGTAAATCTGAACATGAAAACGTGTAGCTGAAAGAAAGGATCAATGAAAATGTACTTCTGGTTTTGAGCTATGTTGTCAATTAACGATAGAAAAAAATAAAAACTAAAATTCCGATTTTCAGTTTTTTTCCGATATTTCCGGAAATACTCGGAATTTTCCAAGTTTCAAAACAGTATTTTGTTAAGCACCAGAATACGCACCTTTGCCCCAATTAAAGCTTCGACGTATCTCCTGTAGTTTAGGAGATCCCAATGCTGGGTGTCGAATTTGAATTGCCCCGTAGGTATAGCAATGAAATTCTATTCCTAAATTCGATAAAGAAATTTATTTTTTCAAATGTCAATTTTGACAAGAAACAAATGACAGTATGTGACAAATACCTATACCTGTTATAATTGGTATAATTCGAAGAAACAAACAATGTCAACTCCAATTTCATAAGTCTATGAATAAATGAAATTTCTGTATGTTGCCCACTTTGATGGTGTCCCTGTTTACAGTTCAGAAAACGAATGACCGAAAATAGGAATGTCTATTCCTGTTGTACGATCTTCTATCAACCATTTTTAGTTATTTTTTATGTAATAATTTTATGTAATGGCAAAGTCATTCAAAATGAAAGAAAAATCAAAAAACAATGTTGTGAGTGGTATTATAAATGTGAAATCAATCACTTTTGCTACCCAGTCACCAGCAGCGCTTCCTGTACTTTCATATGTTAAAAAATCTACTTAAGTTTTTTTATTTGCGTACTGAGGTAAATTAACTTATGCTTATTTATTGAAATGTTACTACAATAACATAAATATTCAAAACTTTCAATAGTGAAGGACAAAATCGTTGAGTTCAAGTAAAGCAATTGTATTCATATAAATAACACGTGTGAAGAGAACTTCCATTCTCAGTTACCTATTTGAAAGTTCTCTTGGTAGTCTGATGTGGAAATTCGTAAAGTTTAATCAACGAGCAAATTACATTTTTATATGCGTCTACAATGTAATCACTGAACTTCCGAAACAAATCTAAAGGAAAATATAATCAAAGTTGGACTTCCCCTGCTCAATAAAACACGAGGGGAATGAAAAATTAAATGGCAACAACTGGCCCTTTAAAAAATCCATTAAAGCGGCATCGATCCTCTTTGATTCCCCTATGTACTCTTCACGATGATGAAACTCATAACTCAAAGACCTGCAGTAATATTTTCCGTGTCCGTGATATTCAAAAACATCGTGCATCAACAGTAGAGTCCCAGAGGAAGAGAAATATCGTCCCCTCTTTATAAAACCAAAGCGAATAAATCTCTAGATAGGTAGTTCAAACAAAACATTACGTATCATCCTTTGATTCATGTTAGAACTATGTTGGGAAGTCTGTGAATTCTGAGATTACGTGAAATTTGGAGAGAATGCACCGTTTTTAAGAAGCAGTGTCGTATCCACGGGGCGGCAAGCAGCAAAATAATCCAAGAAGACATTTATAAACATACTTGGTTCCAACTGAAAACATCTTTCTGCTTCATATTGTGGCAGATGTCCGGAAGGAAACAAATATTTCCCTTGGTAATTCCACGATAAATTGAAGTTTGTAAACGATGTAGTAACTTGATTAATCAGACACATCAGGTATTAGGGTAATTTCATATTATCATTTTATATATTTATATATCTGTTGTTATACCTATACATATTTTCATTTGTTTCTGCATCTGATGAATAAAGACGCGTTATTATTATTATTATATATCGCTGTTGACAGAAGACGCTCCGGTGCAAGAAATCGAAAAATATTAAATGAGTAAAACGTTAATGGGAACCTTCACTTTAGACGATATAAAGAAATTGCTGAATAATCAAACCGTTGAAATATCGAAAGATGTAAAGAAGAGAATAAAACAATTAGAGGTCTGGACAAAAAGAAATGAGAAAAATATCGTCAACTTGCTAAAGAAGCGCCTTTTTCTTGAGCGAAAAACAAGAAAAAATAATATTGTCATATTCGGTTCAACACTACAGAGTGGTGAAATAGTTAAGGAAACGATAACAGTACTGAACGACATACCTATTGGGGTTGAATGTAACAAGGTATCAACAAAATCTATAAATTAGGAAGAAGTGCAAACCCACCTAGTAATATAGAATTCATTTAATTTTTGAAGAAAATCGAAGTTTTAAAAAATACTGAAAAACTGAAATCTCTGATCATCTCAATAAATAGTGATCTGTGCGTGAAGAAGATAAAAAATCCCAAATCTGCCAAAGAAACAATACAAAATAGCCAAAGGAAAAAATCTACCAGCAAAAATGTGGGGTCACAAGATACAAATAGATGGAGAAATCGTACAGTGCAGAAGAATTAGAAGAGAGTGAGTCGGAATGTGAGAGGATAGTTTCGGAAGAGAAAGAGTGTGAAGATGAGAAATGGATCCTTGTCGAATCGTATGAAATTTAGATATGTTGTAGTTTATACCTTTCTAATTAAAAGTATCTCGTTACCTAAAGATGGACAGATTTTTAGGTATCGAAAGTCAAAAAATGACTAGTGCAGATCTCTCACGTGATCGTAAAAGAATTCGTTTATCCTACTTTGGGTGGTCTATCAAACCCTTCTCGTCTGCGTATGGCGATTTCTGTTTGAGTTTCGAGTATTGAGGTAAATCGCTTATTAACAAATTAGAATATGTTTCTAAAAGCCATATTATTCAAAATAATGCGAGTATAAGAATCTTCAAAACTTTAGCTTTTGTAGAAACTTGATATTTATTGACAATTCAGAATTTTTTTTAATTCCTGTTGAAATGACCAAAGTCATCGCCATTATTAGTTAAAGAGATGCCTATATGATTTACTGACAGGTCAGAAAACCATGTGCTGGGCATGAAATAGCATTCTTGGTGTTGCCCGCCTGGATATATTTTTAGAATGTCTCCAGGTCGAGGTCCAGGAGGGGGGGAAGCGCTTGAACACCAGTCAGTTTGTGTTTGTGAACGTCTGCTGGTTTCACATTTCGGTAGATATGGTGCTGTACATATCTTCTGCCGAGTTGAGATTGGGAGAACATTGCAAAGTAGTTTTTGTAGAATACTAGGCCTGTTCTGGATAGAGGTATTCATTGGTCATCCAAGTTGATGAACGAAATGTAGTTCATGTGTCATTTCTGGGTTTATTCATAGGACACTATAGTTCTTTTCCCAATAACCTATTTCTTTCTTTCTGAAAGAAGTTTCATGACCCTCCGTTGATGTATGATATGTCTTCCAAGTGACAATCTTTTACCTACTATAGCCGCTGAGAGAGATTAACCTGTCGAAGAAGCAACATTGCAGCTAAGATCAACCTGGTTATACTACCCTATTGGACCTGGCTGCACTCCCAGTATCAGATCTGGCACTAAGTATACTACCGTGTACTGATATCTTTTTTGTAGCATAGTCTTTAATCCAATGCTAATGTGTGAACGCTACAAGGTAAGATGCACCGTACTTTGCGGATTCTTTTCTTCTACCCTTCAGTGGTAGATGTATTTTGTGTATGATATCGGATACATTTAACGCTTTTTCCATTCATTAGTACATGTATAACCTCACCTGAGAGGTTTGTTAATATTTGAAACATATTTGGTCATTGAACTGTACATGTAGACCAGTTGTAAGGGTACTCAGTACGATTTTGATAATATTCAGGTATTTATTCAGCTGGTTAGTTTTGTGTGGGGACGTACCCGTAGAAGTCATTTCACTACTGCCTTTCCATACTAATAATTGATTATACTTCTTCAAACAATAATTATCATTATCATTTACAGTGTGGTAACATTATTTTTCAATACTGTTTGTGTTATATGAGAATCAGTATAAATAAACTGTAGGGTGAGCTGGCGTTCATATAGCTGGCGCCCGCATTCTTGAATCTCATCACAATTTATTTTGTTATGATCCACTCTAGTCTCCACTTGAGTTAGTCGTGAGCCACCTTGTCACTCTGACAGATTAATTGCCATCATAAAAGCATAAAGCTAATTAAAAGTCGTGGCAAGGCAGGTATTGAATAAATATTTACCTTCCTATTTATGTATAATTCTATTATAGAATATCGTTACACTAAAGAAAATAATAATCTCCAATAACCAAGACTGAATATGATGTCCTCTATCGAATCAATTCTTAACAAAGGCCCCAACGAGTTCAATAAATTGCCGACCTTCATCAAAAAATCAATTTCATTGAATGATTTTAAGATTATCTTAATTCCAAATGTCAAAACTAATTCTTAGCATATATGTCACAAATTTTGTATCAATAATTGTCATTAATAAGGAGTAATGTTCATTTGTATGTTGATCATTTTCTTTGAGTGGAAGTATTCTAGTTGTTTGCATACTCTGGCTATCATATATTGATTGATTCTTTTAACTCATATATATTTATTCAATTTTTATTCTTGATATATATTTTCATGTATTTTTCAAAGTATTCATAGTAGGATGCAGGAATAAATATTTCTTTCATTCATTCTCTGTTGATTTCAGGATATAATGGTCAATTGTTGATTTATATGGGTACCTAAGGTCAGGATAGAGCTTAGAAAAGGAGATCCTGTGAAATAACTAAATTACAGGTGAAGAGATGAAGGTGCCAACTAAGATATCTAAAAACCATGGTGCAGCGAGTAAAAACTGTGCGGTCAAACAGACCCCACAAACACGCCAATTTGATAACGGAAACAAATAAAATCCATGAGAGGTTTTTAAATATACCGCGGTACTTGTGTGTATCGCCACCATTGGTTTTTTCTTTTGAGTATCTTTCTATGAATAAAAATTTCGAGTATTTTCTAAGAATATGCAAAGAATAAAACAACACCATTGATGAAATGAACGGAATCACTGATCCCAGGTTATTTTTAGTGTTTTGTTTTGGAAAGTTGGTTCAAAAAAATTCACCATTAGGACTTGTCAATAATTCAAATCCTATGAGGACACCATCTAGAACCGACAACAAAATCACCCCTCGATATCAATTGTTTGTCATCACAAAAATCTAAACAAAAGCGAATCAGTTAGCAAACTAGGGGTTTTAGACATGTTAGTGTCAACGTTTTGAATGCGCCGTATTTGCCATTCGACACGCTGGTGAGAGTTCCCTTGAAATTTTATTTCTTGTAATGATTAGCTTTCGATATTACTTTGGAAATATTTCAGATCAAAAGATATAAACATGATCAATCAAATGTCAATTCAATTTAAGCAATTTGTCTCTAGTTTTCCACTTCCTGGCTTTTATTACTCACAAATTCCCACAACAAAGTACGTCTACCTTTGATCGTATGATATTTATACCCTTGTTTAATTTTGTGTTCATCCTGTGTGATCTCTGAAGATGATACAGCTGCAAGAAACTAGATCATACACAAATCATAGACAAGTTATGGTTTGTCGACATGTGTACTGACAACATTTTTTCAGTACCTAGTTATTTCAGGCGTATAAAAATTAATATTTATTACTGTCATTGAAATGAATGAACTATTTCGAAAGCAAACATCTGCTGCGACCTTTGAGAAAATTGCTTCAGTTATGTTAGGATTTACTTTATGATCATTTAAAAAACCTTCCATAAAATGTTTGACTGTTTCTGTTGTTGATTGATTACTGAATTTTTCAATTATTTGGCCACACCTGTTCAGTTCTCAAATTTCAGCATTTAAGCATTTTCAGCAACCTTTTCTATTCTTTCCACTCACCAACTTTATTCATAGTTTTTCTCAATTATCCCTTTCCTCAATTCCTTCAACTTTTTCAACATTTCATTTGTCATCGATAACTATGCCAAGTAATTTCACGCAACGTCCAATGGATATGTAAGGATGTGATGCGATAAAATTATTGTCAGATTTGGGGCAAATTGAGTTGACGGTGGGACGGATGACGTCTGGCCATCGGTGGATACTTCCACACATCATTCAACCATTCGACTATAGTGGAGTCAATGAAGGATTAAGCTTCGGAAAAATTCTTGAAGTCTCGAAACTATCTCGAAACTGTCTCGTAAACTATCTATCAACGTTCGGAAGGATATAATTCCCTGCTACTTATTTTATTTTACAATAAAACGGATTTTTTGGAAATAACTTCAAATATGTGTCCTTTTTAGTGAATTAGACTACTACTACTAGAAGTGGATGAAATTTTACAAAAAGGTCAGTAATAAGGATGTTTTAATGTTCGAACGATTGAAGACAGTCAATTTTTCAACGAAGCGCTGATGACACAATGTCCATCGTTGAATTTTCAGTAGTAATATCCCGATAAAATGCTGAAGGGATATTCGATGAGACAATTTCACGAATACATTGAATTGTTATGGACTGAATGCGTACTGCAGGAACGGTTCATCATGTGTCATTAATGTAAGTTGAAAAGTTGAACCGTCAAACTGACGTTTCTATATTCACAGAAATTGTTGTAACTATGGAAACGTATAAATAAGGAAGAAGCGAAACACCGATTTGAAAATACCACGGGCTGGAGACAGTGTTTTTGAAAAGTCCTTTTCTCATTGGTTTGAAATCAAAAAGTTATGGCATTTGGTTGGTTTATATAATATGAGGGAAATTGTCAGAATAATTTTCAAAATTTGTGTTAGATTTTTAGTACCACTGCATTCTATGGTTTATTCTTTCGATGAAGCGATTATCATGGAAAATAGCTGAGTGATTATTTTTAATCAAGAAATTGAGGTAATTTTTTTTTCATCAACATAACAATTCGTGTAATTGAACTCATTACATCTTACAGTTGAGGTCACGTGTTCAGAATGCATTAAAAAACTTTCTGCATAAGAGCATGAGAGATAGAAGGAAATGACAGAAAGTGAAAGAGGAATAGAGAAAGATAAAGATAGATTATATTTTGATTATGTTTGATACAAATAATGGAGTAGAATTAGCATTAATCTGCGATTTTGTAAACTAATTTTAAAACGTTTGAATGATTAAATCCTTTGAAAGAAACAGACGAATACCATTCCTAAATTTATCATCAATTATGTAGAATATGACTATCATAATTGATTAAATAATGATATTTCAGTGAACATTTGTTTATGTTTCAATCTGAAGATAATGATTTTGTTTTCCATCAACTTTGATCTATAATGTTCATTCTGGACGGTTTTTTTTGTTACAGGTAGATTTGTCAAAATGCTTCATTTACAAAAACAATCTTGGCACGGAAGACGTAGTTCGAGTAAAACAAAGATTAGAGAAACTGAGAGAAGCTTCTGTGTGAATTCTGAAAATCTTACACCCATCCCTGCTATATGAAAGCTGCAAAAAGAGATCGACAAGAACCGTCGACTAGCTTTACACCCACAAGAAAGCAATCAAGATTATCCGCAGGATCATTCGAGTGGAAATGTAAATGTTGCTTGATGGTGGATTATTTTATAGATTTACAATCTTGAACATTTATATTTATATTTCACAAACTCAGAAGCATGGAAGAATTGAAAATTTAACATGATAGACGGTATATTCCGTTGTTAAACTTGCTGTTAGACAGCTGCCATGTTGTTTTTTTCATATTTTGAATGCAGTCAAACGCATCCTATGCAATTATGTTGGTAAAAAACGTTATTATTGTAATTTTTTTAGAAAAACCAAAGAGAAGGAAAATTTCACCGGTGGACTTTTCTATTTATGCTATCAGTATGTTGATTCCCCAAATACTCGAATTAATGTTTCCCCAAACCAAAGCGGGAACGCGGGAGCGGGAACGGGATGAATGCGAGACTAAATTTGATAGTGGGATATGTAAAAATACATACCGGTGTGATTATTCGTATTCCGAAATGCAGACAAGCAGCGAAATATACAGGGTGAGCCAGGGGTGTGTGCATGGTCCATAACTTTTTTTCTATGCAAGCAATCGACTTGATTTTTCTTTTCAATCGATAGGTTCAACAATGGCTACATTCTGAAAATATTTCCATTAATATACAAGATGTTTCAAAATAAAATACACAACTACGTTCAATTTTTTTAAATGGCAACCCTCCTTTTTTATTCCATTTTTGGATTTGCCACTAAAGTGTCAACATAACGCACCCTCGTTTCATATACATATCTGCGATAGTTTTTGACTTATGCCAATTTATGTGTCAAAATCGCGTCGTGCATGGACCCACAGAAAAATTCATAACTTCAGAACCTTTCAAGCTAACTCAACCTACTTTTCCAGACTATTCCTCAAGCTTCAGAGCATCTTTTGAAATGCTGGCGAACTTGAAGTAAATGTTCCATCGCCTACTACGATTCAAATGACGATTTAAAACTGGCATTAACTCGATTTTTTCAAATGTAACACCCTGTATTTTATTAGACCATTACATGGTATTTTCTAAGAGCTTTTCGTCAATATAGCATTTGAGGAATCTACTTTGCGTAGTTTGCGAAATTTGTTGAAAATAAGAAATGTGGATGATTTTTGAGGAATCTAGTAGGCTGCTTTCGTAAAATTTGACATCCTTGTACTGTACTGTACTGTACTGTACTGTACTTGTACACGTAAAATTGTTGAAAATGAATTTCACTTACGAAGAATTAGTGAATATGGTCTACTGTATTGGCGATGCTGACAGAAATCCTTTATTAGCAAGCAGAATCTAAAATGAAAAATATCCGGAAGTAAGAACTCCACGGGTGTCTTCATTCCAAAAGTTAAGAGATCGGTTTGAACTCAGTGGTAGTGTGTCTTATCCTGAAAAGGAAATTGTTGGTGGTCGAATTGATGAGGAAAATGAGTTGCAAGTTTTATTGATGCTACAGGAAAATCCTAACGTAAGCACTAGGGAAATAGCAGCGGAAACGGATATTTCACAAAGTAGTGTGAACAGAATAATATTGAAACATAAGTTTGACCCTGTTCATCTGTACCTACATCAAGAATTGTATGTTGATGATTTTGCCAATAGAGTTGCGTTCTGTATTCAAAAGAATGGAATGATTGATGAGGATTATAATACTTTGAACAAAATTCTGTTTTCTGATGAAGCAACTTTCAAGAACAACGATTTGGTCAACAAACACAACATGCATTATTATGCAGTCGAAAATCCTCACTGGTTGAGGACCCTTGACCACCAACAGCGATGGTCGCTTAATGTTTGGGGAGGAATTATTGGAAATCACATTATTCTTCGACAATGTGCTAAATGGTGAAAGATATTTACGTTTCCTTCGCGAACATCTTCCGATAATATTAGAAGAAGTGGATTTGAATACTCGAAGAACCATGTGGTTGCAGCACGATGGTGCACCACGATTGTGCGCCGGTGCATAACCATAGTATAGTTCTCGAATTTTTAGATCAATCCTATCCTAATCGTTAAATAGGCCGAGGAGGTACTATTCCTTGGCCCGCGCGATCCCCAGACCTTACGCCTCTAGATTTCTTTCTTTGGGGTACGTGATAGAAAGGGTTTTTAGAGATCGTCCGGAAAACTGCAGATGATATGAAAAATAGGATCACGGAAGCCTTCCGTTCAACTAATGGAGCAATGCTTGCTAGAGTTCGGGACTCATTCACAAGAAGACTAGCAGCTTGTGTGGGACATGATGGAGACCTATTTGAGCATTTATAAGTGGCCTTTCCACAAAATTTTTACATGGTTTATTGTTAATCACGCTTTCCTGTTATTGTAACTATTACTAGAATTATTTTCTTTGTAATGTACTGCTGTTTATATTACAATTTCAAAAACATATTCTCTTCATAATTTTAAGAATGTGTCAAATTTTACGAAAGCAGCCGACTAGATTTCTCAAAAATCATCCACATTTCTTATTTTCAACATATTTCTCAAACTACACAAAGTAGACCCCACAAATGCTGTATTGACGAAAAGCTCTTAGAAAATGCCATGTAATGGTGTAATAAAATACAGGGTGTTGCATTTGAAAAAATCGAGTTATTGCCATTTGTAAACCGTTATTTGAAAAAAATCGTAGTAGGCGATGGAACATTGACTTCAAGTTCGCCAGCATTTCAAAAGATGCTCTGAAGCTAGAGGAATAGTTTGGGAAAAAGTAGGTTGAGTTATCTTTAAAGGTTCTGAAGTTATGAATTTTTCTGTGGGTCCATGCGCGACGCGTTTTTGACACATAAATTGGCACAAGTCAAAAACTATTGCAGATAGGTATATAAAACCAGGGTGCGTTATGTTGACAATTTAGCGGCGAATCCAAAAATGAAATAAAAAAGGAGGGTTGCCGTTTAAAAAAATTGAACGTAGTTGTGTATTTTATTTTGAAACATCTTGTATATCGAAGAACATATTTTCGGAATGTGCTCATTGTTGAACCTATCGATTGAAAAAAAAATCAAGTCGATTGCTTGCATAGAAAAAAAGTTATGGACCATGCACACACCCCTGGGTCACCCTGTATATAGTTTGCTGATAATTTACTGTTTGTCCAACAATTCGTACGGTTTTCATGTTCCGCGTACCTGCGTTGCCGCTTTGGTTTGACGAAACCTTTAATGTTTTCTTGAATTATTCTGAAGTAAAGACCCCTTTATGCCTTTATTGACTACACTACTAATATTTGTTCCAAATCTGTCTATAGATTTTCTCCATGAACTCTATTTTTATTAGTGTTCTACTGCTATATGTTCGCGACCGGAATACCAAGAAAATAATTGCAATAACCAGTCTGTTCAGCTTGCCAATGTTCAGTCCTATACTGATCACTCAAAGGGTTATTTCAAATATCAACAGATTTGTACGTTACGTTCATAACATCATTGTTGACATTTCATCGATAATGCATGTTGTAGTTTTGATATCACACTCCGAAGCTTGCTAGACAGTTTGATAGATCGTGTCCATATGAATGGGTAGTAAGACAGTTCCATCGATCATTGAGTGTCAACTCCCCAGGTAGAGAAGTCCCTTGCTTATTCCAACGCAGTGAATTTCAACCGTAAGTACTTTCATCAAACTGTAACGGGTAACGATTGTAATTCATACATAGCGAATGATTCTGTGATCCATTCTTATTCAAAGTTGAGTATACCGGGTGTCCCAGGACTTACTCTTTTCCTTTCGGGAATGGAAAGATGTGGTTAAAATATCACCAGTGCTTCATATAACTCTCTTTTTCCTTGAATCCTTCGTTATCAAGTAACGGGCCCTCGAACATACGGAATGAAAGAATTGATAAATTTCTTTGATGAATTTTCAAGAGAATATTGAAAATCATCCAAATTTTGGTAATTGACTGAACAACTGAATTTTTTCGATGAGCTTTCATGCATGAGTCAGTTGTTTTGCTACAAAGTCAGGTACAGACAGAAGAGGCGGATATTTTTCAACAAATCGAGGTTTTCTGAACAATATTCTGAATAAAAGTACACGTGTAAAGTCATCGGAGCAACGATTTTTGATAAAAATGCAGTTCTCTCGACGGCATCAAACCCGATCGTCCACCACTATTTGAAATGAATAATTTTCAAAGCAGAAATAATTATGACAACGTTGAGCAACATTCATAACAGTGATAATAAAAAATATGATATAATAGTCGGAAACAAAAAGTACAGTACCTATTTGAAAATTTCAAAATCAATTAAGTCCATTTCTTGTATTTTCGTGTATAACGTTTCGTGTTGGTCTGTTTTCTGAATCTCATGAAACTCAAGAATTGACTGTTTTGAATTCTTCTTCGCAACTTAAGTACCTAATGAGGAATTTAACTGAGATTATAATTCCATGGGAGAAATTCTTCAACACGAATGTTATTTAGTTGAAAATCCAACTAATAAACTACAAGATAGAACTGACAAATACTGTCCTCGAGTTATCGAAATGAAATGAAGGTCTCAGGTGTTCACAGAAGGACGGGCAGATAAAAAACATATTTTTTTACGGGGATCATTTTGTCCAAAGTAATCATATGGGTCTATCTCTTCAAATTAAAAAGTTGAAGTCAGTCTGGAACCAATCGTAGGAATACAACTTCCTAAGAGTTCGTTGTATAATTATCCTATATTCTAAAGTACCTAATATTTAGTGACATAGTCATTTAAGAACATTAGTTTAAATGATAAAAAATTCAGTGTATATGTTGCATAGCAATGGATAATATAATTTTCACATATTCCCGAAAACAGTCGATCATTTCCGAACATATTCGAATTCTCAGACTCTTGTTAGAGTAAATTAGAAGCACGTGGTAGAATTTACTATCGAATTAAATATATTAATTGCACTACAAATTTATCAAGATAATATGTAACAATGCTAAGCCCATGCTTACCGGTGGGACTGACCTATAATCGCAAAATGCAGAAAATAAATTGATTTTCATTTCATGAATTTCAACCATGTATTCATTTGGAGTACTACGCAATCTGTAGGACAATGTGGCAGTTCAATTATGTAAATATAAATTGAGCAAAAGTAAAACAATCAGCTGGTAAGTAATCATTTCTGATGACCTCTTTATGGATACATGTTGGAAGGAGAGGACTCTTTGATCAAACCAGACATTTTGTACGACAAATGTTTTTTCAAATAATTTAGATGATTATCTTGTGATTTAACAAAAAACTCACAGTTACTAATACATTTTTGAGAATTGTTAAATCGACGTATTTCATCCCTGCTACCCCTGTTAGCTACCACAATCGAGAATTTCTGTTGGAGCAAGTTGGGCGTCTCATCAAAATGTAGCTACTCACGGAAAATTAACTTGATAGTAATCCATTGAGAAAATGTAGCATGGATCCTGGACTAATAATGAATACTCTGAAAATAACTGAAATTGACTTTTTGAAGGTAAATGATCAAAATGCAATTTATTCAAAATATAGGAAGAAAACTTTGGTCCCTTCTGGTTTTCAACGCTTTTGGTTGAAATACGTTTCTACAATTTAAAAAAAAAAAGTAAAATCTTCAATGATATTGAATCGTGAACAAAGTGTCATTGATGTATACATCAGCGGGTTCCTGGATGTAGAATCAGTAAACAAATTTTGTTACCTTATTTTAGCCCTATTGCACCCTTACAGATCAATCCTCACCATAGTCAACCAGGCGAACAAAGATTTGATTGTTATTATATTTATCAATTTCATTCTGATGCTGGATGCATTTCATAGATAGAGGAAAACATCGGTGCGATAAGTAAACCCTCTCAGTTCAACCACTTTGAAATTCAGCAAGCTGTAATTGGGAAACCTCCTCAGTTGTTACTATACTCGTGTCCAGCAAATTGCACCATGGAGACTATTTTAAATTGATTGAATTTATAATTCTGGATATCTTCCGCCTAACTCTGATCTATACTGCCAACATTGAGCTGAGAACAAACCCTTCTTTAAATATTGATTGGATGAACTATCTTCCTGACTAGATGACCTCAAATTAGTTTGTATAAAGCCTCTTCTTTGTCATATGATAGCATTGACCGTTTCATGATTAATGAGGACTTTTTCAGGACTGCAAACCAACGACCTCATAAAAGAAGAGAAAAAAATTTACGAATAATTAATGGATAAGACGAAGAAAAACCAACATCGATAGGAGCAAAATGTTGGAAAACACAGTACGTCTAACTCTAGACTAATTCTTTGACTAATTTTCCAACTTCTGGTACATTTTCAAGCTATGATGTCATCGAAGATGGTGCCGTTCGATCATAAAACTGCTCATATCTCATGCAATACTTGACCATCTTGCATGAAACTGTGAACTTTTATATGTATTTGTCATTCATGAATGTAAGTAGATAGGCGTTCGGCGCAAATAATAGATATAAATACTTGAAATCATTGAATTGAAGGTAATAATTATTCTTCGTGTTTGTTTCAGGTTGCTGAAATGAAATGACGATATGAATATTATAAAATTGAAGAGAGTCTCAACAGACCGTCAACGGTTTTATTCCATCCGGGAAAGCATGCATTATATGTAACAGAACTGAAGGTAGTGAGATAAGTACAGAAAATGGCAAAAATAAAAACAGGGCAGCTGCGAAAATGCGAAATGACATTGCTACTGAGCGTTTGAACTCATTGAGTGAGGAAGCAGTGTTCTACTATTATATGAATAATGCGTGCTACAAACTATATCGTCATAAAAAGTTCCTTTCAAAGGTTCAAATTGAGGAGGAAATGATAGAAACTCAAGACAAAACAGCACTTTCCAATCCTCTGAACCGAAAAATCTTGGGAAATCTGGAGAGACGTTACCACAGTCCTCAAAGAGGTGTTACTTTGTAATCGAGAATGTTTATGTATCATCTGTAATGAGAAATCACATAATCGAATATACAAGAAATATAGAATCTGTGAGTCTCCAAGTGCTGAGGAGTTTTTGAAAGCCACGTTATATTTACAAGATGATGTTTCCACCCGTACATGTGATTTAGAGGACATGTCGAGCATTTTTGGTGCCAATCTGCTGTCATGTAAACTTTATTTCTAGGTATTTACTGAGGTACAACCGGAAACTTGAAGCAGGTGACGAGAGGTCACTTCAAGTTTCTGAAAGGGTTGCAGCTTTTTCACTTATAGCTAACGATATTGAATCTGGATTACATACACATTATGAATACACCCTCAGTTACATTCGAGACAAGTTTATTATACAAAATGAAGACATGAAAATTGGGAGCACAGTACTAAAACTGATGTGTGATTATTTTGAAGAAAGCATTGTTTTGCAATACCTAAAGAGGCGAATAAACCACGGACTATCTGAATCAGATCATACGAGTAAATTTGATACCAAAAAAGCAGCTTTCAACAATCCATTTTTGGCACACTTGGAACATTTTGGCGTATCATCCGACTGGGAAGGCTTTGAACAAAGCCTCAGATCTGCAGAAGAATACCTAGTGCTAGTATTACGAAAGGGTCCTTAGACAAACATAGATTGTTGCTGTATTACCATGCCAAGAATATGGACATTGAAGATTTGTTGCCAACAAGCAGAAGTGTTGGGGGTCATTCGTTGAGATCATATTTCTACACATATTATCTTTAGCGACTTTGTATTGATGATGTGCTTGTTGGCTTAGACCCATGTGATTCCGGTTTTATACTGATAGAAGAAGATTTGGTGCCCGACAAAACTTACAAAAATATCCCACTGATTTTATTGGTGCTTGCAACTGTTTAACATGCGACAAGTTCTCCTGAATTTGTAGAAAAAATTTAGTTAAATGTTGCTCCTCTTGCAATTGTGGTAGTGAAGTGTCAAACTGTAAAATCCTTGTCAAATACTCGTTTGAACATATTTCCATTGAAACTTTTTTATTTATGATATTATGTATTTCTAGCCATGATAACAATACTCATTTAATGTGTATTTATGTGCAAATGAAAACGACATCAGAATAAAACAACGTGTGTTTATGTATAGTGACAGTTAAACCACATTGCTGTCCATCTCATCAATAGTAATATCAACAAATTGACCCAAATTGCATGCAAATCGGTCAAGTTTTGACTGCGTTATGAGCAATTCTATGATCGAACGGCCGCCATCTTTAATGACGTCATAGCTCGAAAACGTACCAGGTGGCGGATGTTCCCCCACGTCCAAACCACTGAGAATTTCTTAAGGAAAAATTCCCATACTCGAATTATCCCACAGCATCCTAGTCCAGGTTCTGGATTAATATGAACAATCTTACTCTCAGCTTTGTAACAAAACCATAATCATTCATCCTGTTGGGTGAGAGAAAGGGGAACTATTATTAAAAAAGGATAATACTCCCTGGATTTAAAGCTTCGAAATAACCCTTTTCCAGAACGCTTAGGGCCGGTCTTTTCACCTATAGATAAGTCCCAGATAACTCTATCTATCAGATAAGGATATGTAAACCTGTGAAGTTTATCCAATAGATACGAGGATATATTGAAAAATTCTTAGCCCACTATAGAACCAAACAAAATTTCAATGTCAAAATATTTCATTACTCAACATATTCTCCTCTTAATTGAATACATTTATTACAGCGAACCTGCAACGTCTCTAGATTTTTCAAAAAAAAGTTTTCTTCTTGCTCTGCAAACCAGACCTCCACAGCTTTCATTACCTCCTCGTTGGGAGAAAATTTAAGAACTTTTAAACTTCATCATCAAATGAGGGAAGAGATGATAGTCGGACGGAGCCAAATCTGGTGAATAAGAGGGGTGTTCTAGTAATTCAAACCCTAAATCACTAAATTTTTGCATGGCAACATGGGATTTGTGTGCAGGGGCATTGTCCTGCAAAAACAAAACACCTTTGGATAGCTTTCCAAGTCTTTTCTCGTTAATTTTTTCCCGTAGAGTGGTCAGTAATGTCAAATAGTAATCTCCACTTATTGTTCTACCCTTATCCAAAAAACCAATCATGATTATTTCATAACAATTCCAAAAAACTGAATCAAGAACTTTTCCAGCAGATTTTTGGACACGCAACTTCTTAGGTCTTGGAGAACCGGAGTGTCGCCGTTCCATCGATTGTTGCTTTTTTTCTGGATCTTAGAAATGTACCCAAGTCTCATCCTTAGTAACAATTCGGTTTAAGAAGTCTACATCGTTTTCAAATCGAGCACAGATCGAACGCGATGCTACTACCCTTGCATGCTTTTTGTCAACATTAAACCAGTTGGGGATCCATTTTGCAGCAATTTTTCTCATGTCCAAATTGACGTGAACCATATGATGAACGCGTTCGTATGAAATATTCAGTGCTTCAGATATCCGTTTCAGCCCAATTCGACGGTCTGTTAAAATTATGTCATGAACTGCATCGATATTTTCGGGGACTGACACAGAAACTGGCCTTCCCGATCGGTCATCATCTTCAATGGAAAATTTACCTCTTTTGAAGCTTGCAGTCCAATTTTTCACGGTCGCATACGAAGGACATTGATCACCAAGGGTTTTAAGCATATCTTCGAAAATCTGCTTACCTCTTAACCCTTTTAAATACAGGTACTTGATGATGGCTCGATACTCCAATTTTTCGATTTTCACAATTTCGGTGGACATATTTTTTCTTTTAATTTATTGCGCAACTCTGGTTTACTTTTTTGACGTCAAACTTTACACTGACACTTGTAATGAGTTATTGTTCGTTGCTATGGTAATGCAATATTTTATTTATGCAGAGAACTGGTGTAGGCTAACTAGATATCATTATATCCTCAGAGACTTCATTGTGAGGTGAAAAGACCGGCCCTTAATCTGTTTCCAGAACTATGTAGGAACTGAATTTGAAGCTCTCATGTAACCCTTAGTGCTTTTCCTTTAGGAGCATGATTTACTGATTGGAAGTCCATCTGAAACATTCTTCATTGACTTCGATCATGCTTGAACGTTGGGACCCTCACTACTGTTTTTCATTCTTTTACGACTTATAGCAGAAACTTCATTATTCTCAGCTTTATGAGTGAAGTATATCCTTCCATATAAATCACAAAAGTATTGTAATGGTAGGCACAGAACTGGGCTGAGTATTGTTGAAGTTGAACTCTGCAGGTTTTCTTACAGCTGAGTATTGGACTACACTAACAATTAGTTATTATTATTGTTCGGTGGGGATATGTACAAGTAGTTCTGCTAAGAACCTTTCTGCTCCCTGCTGTCAGGTCTATTACGTGAGTACTTCGGATCATGTGATGAGCTCCTGTAGATTTTTTACGAGGTTTTCCTATGGGATGATATCTTATGCACAATACAGTGTACGAAGTTATCCATCCTCCTGCGATCCAGAGCTTCGTGTTCAAACTGTATCTGGGAGGCTGTTTTGTCCACCTCATCATAACACCTGCATGGTATGGAGTCTTACAGCCGTATGCATAGTCAATTCCAGCGACTCGCCGGAGTTTCGCCGCTCGCTACACAAGAACTATAATGCACAGTCGAACTCCAAAAAAGTGGTATATCGCTTGCGTTTCGCCAAAATGTGACTTATCGCGTAGTTGTCACTTTTTTGGAACTCGACTGTGCATTACAATTCTTGTGTAGCGAACGGCGAAACTCTGGCGAGTCGCTGGCAATTGACTATGCATACGGCTGTAGTGTAACCTGAGCAGATGCAGATATTTTTCCTTCGTGGCACTGCCATAAGGAGTCCTACTACCTTTCTGAGCGAAGACACACAATTAGTTTCTGACTATTTCAGAGCTTTGGGGAGGAACCTATTTGTTCTCAGATTGATAACTGAAATACAGTATTCCATTTCAAAAATTGAAATGTTCATGAAGAATACTTGGAAAATAGTAAAGTATTGTTGGAAGCGAAGTTTTATGGATAACCTATCTATGAGTATTGAAAACAACTCAAAGTCATTTAGTAGGCAGACTAATTTATTGAAGTGAGTCACATTTTCCCAGGTGGAACACCTATATTGGTAGAATATTGGTACTGTGAACATATTGGCGAAATATTTGAAATGCAATATTGGCGAGAAAAAAATGTGAACATTCGTCGCTATTGGTCCAATATTACTTGAATAATATTGGCGGAATATTCTAAAGGCAAAATTGGCCTCAAAATATTCAGCGATATTGGTACAATATCGCTGGTACAATATTCTGGAAATATTGGCAAAATATTCAAACGTTATAATCAGCCCTATGCTGTATCGCTTCCGTTAATGGCCTCCAAACATTAATCGATACAGGTTGGACAATTTTAAAGGGAAAGAGCTGTTTTCCACCAGATAGACAAATGTCTCTGTCTGAGGATCAAATTTTATGATAAACTCAATGGTGAAAATTGCATATCGATATCTATCATCGTTTATGAGTTACAACGTGTTATTCAAAAATGTGCATTTGCGAAAAGTTGATGTAACCTTTTTCCTGTCAAAAACTCCTTGTTTCTATAAAAAGATTTCCAAAGCACTCTCTAGTTATTGATGGAAACAGTTTTTTGAAGAGATGGTCCTGTATATTCCAATAGAGCTTGAAATAACCTTTCGAAAAATACAGCGCACTTGATATTTTGCTAGAGTCTGAAACACACATTTTGAACAAGTAGGCTTTGGGCGACGCGGCGATAAAACAAAAAGAAAATGTTTACTGGTCGATGTTCAATTTCGATTTGAGCAGTGGAGATGCTCATCAATTCGTGGTTTTTGTTCAATTTTCAAACACATTCGCAATGAAGTATGCGAATTATGTAAAAACAGACTATAATATCCCATATAGTCTGTTTCATACAAACCGGGGAAAATGCAGAAGCAGCAACTAATTTGTACCACGAGAGGTATTCAGAGAGAAGACAACCATTTAGAGACAATTTTGGAAGATTGCGAAACGAATTAATTGATGGTGGTCAATTTGAAAAGGATAGACCAAAATTTTATGCATCAAATGGTGATACGGAGTTGGAAGAAATAGTCGTTTCAGGGGCTTTTGAAAATAGTCCCAAAACTTCAACGCGAAATTTGAAAATATCAACAGGTCTACCAAGAACTAACGTTAAGCGAATTTTTGGAAGCACAAATTCAAGCCATACAGGACATACAGAAAAGTTCAAAAACTCAGACCAGGTAATTTTGAACACTGCATTGATTTTTGCAAGTGGTTCCTGTAAAATTGTAACCAAGAGCGTGATTTTTCGTTAAATTGTATTTGGATAGACGAAGCTCATGTAAGCAGTGTCGGCATTTTCAACCGCGACAATTCTCATACTTGGTCAAAACAAAATCCTCATTCAATGGGCTCATTCAGTCTAATTTAGTTTTTGATTCAAAAGTATATATTATCAAAGTATATCAATCTCCCAAGTATCCCACAAAATTTTCCGGTTTATATGCCAATTATCAACTGAAGCAAAAGCAATTGAAAATGTGAGATCGTCCGCGCTACATCGTGACGTCACACCAGGCGACGTGCTTTGAGCGGTGCCAACCGGGCCTGTACTTGGAGATTGTTAATCGCCTCCATCGTCGGAGTTTGTTCCATTTGCTGGTTTGGAATTACCACGTGTTTCGTATTTTTGTATTGTCATGTTTTTAAAATAATTTACAAGTTTAGGACCATCATGTGTTCATTAGAAGACAGCTTTAGTATTAGAGCTGATTCGGATAATTTACCGGAAGTAGATATTTTCATGGTAACGGAATATTTTAATAACGGTATAGGGACTACATAAGCGCTGAAATGAGAGGCGTAAAAATGGAAAGTTAAGTAAGGAATAATAGGGTACGTTATTTACTTGAAATAATTTAATATTCATGTATTCTCCTAGACCCAAGTAGCACACCTATATTGGTAAAATATTGGTACAATATTGTGAACATATTGGCGAAATATTTGAAATGCAATATTGGCGAGAAAAAAAATGTGAACATTCGGCGATATTGGTCCAATATTACTAGAATAATATTGGCAAAATATTCTCTAACTGATATTGGCCTCAAAATATTCGGCGATATTGGTACAATATCGCTGATACAATATTCTGACTATATTGGCATAATATTCAAAAGTTATATTGTCGGGAAGTAAAATGTTAACATTTTGCGATATTGGTCGAATATTGTTTAAATATTTCAAAAATAGTTTTGCTGAAATATTCTTGAAGTAATAATGGCCTCAAAATATTTATCGATATTGGTACAATATCATTTGGATTTATTGAAGGATGTCAATATACCTTGGTAAATTATTAAATGTTTTTTAGTTGATGAAGGTGACCATAACCATTGAGTGAGCTGTCTTGAAAACAAGTATTTAATATACTTTTGTAGGTTTTAGAAGACGTTCTATATGTAGAGCCACCTAGTGGATTTTTATCCAGGTTTGATCATGATATAATTCTAATATGTTTCATTGAATATTCGGCCAATATTCAAATTTCATCTCAATCTAGATGTAGGAAACAATATGAAGACAATATTATTTTAATGATATCGATAAATATTATTGAACCAATATTGACCCAATATTAATTAATAAGATTTGTTGAATATTGACGAAATGATATTCAACCAATGTGTAATCATATTTGGAGATACAATCTAGTTTTTATTTCTAGAATCGATTTGAGGGGAATATTGGGATTGCAATATTTATTCTAGATGTTGAAAACGATGTGAAGACAATATTGTTTTATCGATATTGGTAAATATCATTCAACAAATATTGACTCAATATGAGTTATTACAATTTCTCGAATAAAGTGGAAATAATATTCAACCAATATGCTATCAAACTTGGAAATACAATATAGTTTTTCTCCCTATAATCGATATGACTGGAATATTTGGATTGCAATATTTATTCTAGATGTGGAAAACAATATATAACCAATATTGTATTATCGATATTGGTAGAAATTATTCAACCAATATTGACCCAATATTTCATGTGATAATCTACATTCAAAACTAGTTGAACCAATATTCCACCAATATTATTAATATAATATTGTTTTTTGAATATTCACCCATATTGGACCAATATTGAGTTTTCATTTACAATGTATCTATATTGGCCCAATATGGAACCAAGATTCAGCCGATATGATGTGCTACCTGGGGAGTGTCGATGTAAACAACTATTAGCTGTTGTTCTATGCCTATTGTAATTTAGAATAGCTGTGTTCATCGCTATAACTTTTTTATATTTAGTTATAAAAAGAAACTTTAAATACAAAAGCTGTCGGTTATAAAGTTAACTTTTTTAGATTTCCTTCGTTTTGTATAGAGGTTGTCCCATTTTTGAACTGTCAACTAAAAGCATTGAAATATTTCTTTTTTTGATTTTCATTTGGAAATATGAATAGGATGTTCATAATTTTAGTTGTGTAATCATCTGCAGCTGAAAGGAAAACTTTAAAGTGATGTATAATCAATTCTGGGTAACTGGCATTTTTGAGACAAAAGTTTTATAATAAATAAAGAGTCCCTTGGGATTCCAAGGTATAATTTCGGATTATTCTCTATGACGTAAATAGCTCTTCGGTCAATATTGTTTTTCGAATTCCAGTTTTGTACAAATATTCCAGACAAAGTAGAATCTGATCATGTATTAACAGAAGTCATGTCTGATGTACTCGAACTTTTACTGTCCTCGGGGGAACTTAGTCGCACTTTTTTTGCAAAACTTTCTGTATTTTCCACTTCGGTAGAACGATTTGTTTTTCGGTGGTATATAATATTTACGGTCTGTGTAGATTTTGATCTTCGAAAAACCTGTTTATTAACTTGAACTCCAACATCAAAGGTGTTTCCTGTGTACTTGCTTCATCAGACATGCTTTGATTTTCAGCGATCTCTTCGTTACAAGTATTTAACAACATTATTTGTTTTTCCTTTTTTTGGACAAACGGTCGAGCTTTAGATGTGTGGGCCGTCGGTCTATCAATCTGGCATTCGAATATATGCGGAATTACGTCTGATTTCAATATAATTTTTCCCACTTTCATGCTTTTGATATACATGTAATTTTCTAAGTCTTTTTCAACCTAAAATTTAAAGTAGTGTTTAGAGTAAACTACTATTTTTTTGTTAATTATTATCATTCATACTTATATTAAAATGATCTTCGCAACAAAAATGCGTCCCCTTGGCAGATACAAAGTCGGTCCTTCGCATAGCGCTCTGCCATAACTTTCGGGATTTTAAATTACTTGGCAGTGAAATAAAAATTTTGTCTGGTGCAGTTACCGAAGAATTCTTGCTATTAAGAACGATGCAATACTTGTAACGTACTTTTTTATCATTATTCATAATCACACAGATTTTTAGATGACAGAGCGCAATAAACACACAACTTAATTTCTACGGCTTTAGCACACGCATTCCGCTTATCAGCCAGCATCCTCTCGTCGCAGAGTCGAATGATGTGACGTCACGCTTGACCACGCCCCGATTCGGTAAACGCCACATTCAACTATTAATTTGAGGGAGAAGATAATGAGTGAAAATTCTAATTTTTTGCAGATGTACTATTTGGAACATAAACTTTCAAATAATGCAATAAAAAAATTTGTTGTGGGCAGGTGTTTTCAGTGGTAGAATTATCGGCCCGTTCATTTATGATGGCAGTCTCACATCTCAGAGGTATTTAGAAATTATAACGCAAAATATTGAACCCGTTGTTGATGAATTGCCACTAATGGAGCTCAGGAAAATATATTTTCAACGAGACAGAGCTTTGCCTCACAACACTGCAATTGTCAAAAAAATTTTGGATGCAAATTTTGGTGATAAATGGATAGCCAACCAAGGACCCAACCGTTGAACGGCTAGGTCACCGGACCAAACGCCTATGGACTTTCACCTCTGGGAAAGGTTGAAAGATCTTATTTTTCAATTGCCGACCAACTCTAGATACGAATTGGAAGCGGCAGGGATGCAAAGTTTTGCTGCCCTCACTCCTATTGAACTTATTAATTCGGCAAAAAGCTTTCGGAAAAGGTGTCGCCTGTATGTAGGAGAAGCTGGTAGACATTTTGAACACCTTCTGTGAAGAAATATATTTCGTTGGTTGTTCTTTATCATGATTATTATTATTGCTGTGAAAATCTTTCTCAACATTTGATAGCTACTAGCGAACAATTTCTTTTTGTTTTATCGCCGCGTTGTTTAAAGCATACTTGTTCAAAATTTGTGTTTCAAAGTCTAGATGAAAAAATCTAAAAGCTCTGTATTTCAAAGATGACTAGCAAAATATCAAGTGTGCTATATTTCTTAAAAGGTAATTTTAGGCTCTATGGAAATAAACAGGAATATACACTGTGGAATTTTTCGTAAAAAAAGTGCTTTGGAAATGTTTTCATAGAAACAAGGAATTTTCGACAGGAAACGTATCGAAAAAAACACGCTGTAACTCATAAACTATTGAATTTATTGTGAAGTTGTGAAGTTATTTTGTGAAGTTATTGTTTTTTCCAAGAAATTTGTGTCATCAAATACAAAACAAATAGGTTAACATTGAAATTAATTTAGTGCAGGTAAATTACTAGAATTAGTAAACAACAAAAGTTGGAAAATTTGATAATGAGTGCAGTTACCCCTCAGATAAGTAGTAGGTAGAGTAGGAAGATTCGAAATGTTAGATAATTTGACGTCCATTAAGAAATAGTGGTATAAATAGAAGTAAGGTAGGATAAGTGGTCTAGTAAGCTTTTAGCACCTGAAGATGCTAACTTTGTTGGCGAAACGCGCGTCAAGTGTGATTGTGACGTAGTTTTGGTGTTTGGCTAGTTTCTTTTCTCTTGAATTGCATTCAGACCAAAGGTTCCAAAATATTCATTCATTTGATTAGAAGTAATATGAATAATAATTATTGATTCAAACAAGATAATAGGATGAGATCAAGAACGGATACCTGTTTCATACAATATGCATGTGTAGAAAGTTGCCAAACCACCATTCGTTTTTTCAACTGCGTGGCTCTACGTTACAAAATACTCTGTGCGAACTATTTTGTGAAAATATCACAGTGTTGGTCGAGAAATTGCCTTCCAAGCAGATGATAAAATTCACCTGTTATTAGGGCTATTCATTTGTGTATAGGGCCATTGAGTTATAACCTCAACTTCCCTTTAATTAAGTTCAACAACTGAAACAGGGCCTTAATGGCCTAAGTTTAATTTGTTTTACCTAAACTAATCTCACTTATGTCAACCATTTTATTTTATTATCGGCCATTCCTCTGCATGTAATATCCAAAACAAAGGGGTACTCGAATGGATGTTGAATTTTGATATGGTTGGGATAATGTAGGTGAAATTTTGTAATCGTGCTCTAATTGAAATTTCGCGTTTGATGGGAATGGCACTAAATCGAGTCTACACGGTCACTGTCTGAAACTTGCGACTGTCACAACCAAAAATTCGTTAAATCTGATATTTTTATTCTGATACATGCAATGATGATAATACAATGTCTCATTCACGCAGGAAAAGTAAAATGCACAGCAAAAAGAACTGGTTACTATGAATAAGTGAATACTCGATAAATGTTTTCATACTGTGTGAGAAGTAGATACTTCGATTGACTACCTACTTAAAATTGATGTAAATACGAATAAATACGGAAATTAAAAAAACGAATTTATGATTTATTCAACTACCTAAATATAAAAGTAAATGTTTAGAAAAGCGCATAGGCATAGTGCTGCTTATTTTAGCCCTCCCTGTTAACTTTCCAACATTTAAATGTAGAAACATTGAACATAAACCATATACCACCGATACTGCTTTTTGAAATGAAATACATTGTGGTTGCCCAATAATGGGGGTGGAGGGGCACATCAATCTAAAAATTTCAAATGACATGGGGTGTCAAATAATGCATCGTTGGAAAGATAATCCAATTCTATTTTTAATTATTTAATTATTTTTTTCATTTTCTGTAATACGTATTTTCACAATTTCGATCTCTGTCTTTCGAAATTTTCTAGTTGATGTTCCCCCAACGCCATCTGTCGAGTATTTGGTATGTCTTATTTCAGAAAGTTGTATCGGTAATACCATTCAAAAAATTTTCTGTTCCATTGTTCCAAATCAAACCGTTCAAAAAACTTCGCACTTTTTATAGGTATAATGGTTCTGGGTGAAATTGTCTGAATTTTTGGTATATTGCAGTACTCGATGTACTGATTGAACGTGCAGAATCGCAAAGTTCGTTGATGGACAGATTTTGAAATACAGGGCGATCAAGTTAAAAATCAGTAATTTTTATTTAATTATTTTCTCGGGATTTGAAAGTGCCAACTGCATTTTTTTTCGATCTCATTATCAATGTACCTTCATGTTACTAAATATCATTCAGATGGTGCAGATTATATCAGTATGTACAGAGTGAAAAATTAAATCATTTTAGCACCATGAAGTCCGATGGTAATCCATAGGACATTTTCTCAGGACGTCCGGGACGTCCTTCATATGTGCAGAATTGGTACCGCGGACGTCCATTGGACATCCGTGGGAAGCACCAATGTCTCGGCTTCTCACCAAAATTGAACGTTCTATAAGGATATCCAGTGGACATCCACCTGGGATGTTGATTGGACGTCCCCGAATTACATCAATCAAAAGTACATTTGGGACGTCCTTGGGACGAGCAGTATTGGTACCGCGGACGTCCATTGGACATCCGTGGGAAGTACCAATGTTTCGACTTCTCACCCTCACCAAAATTCGACGTTCTATAAGGATATTCAATCGACATCGACCTGGGATGTTCATTGGACGTCCCCGAATTACATCAATCGAAAGTACATCTGGGACGTCCTTAGGATGTGCAGAATTATCAGATGTGTTTATTCGTACATCTCTTTCAGGGCTGAGATTATGACATTGTTGTGGATTCCTGGAGATACCAATTTGGATGGAACCAGATGCACCCACTGAAAGCTCAGCACTCTCTCAGAGTCATTCAATTCGGTTTTGGAAACATCAGGAAACATCTGAATCAGTCGAAACTTCTCTTTTTAAAGCTTCTGACAATCGTTTAGCGATTCTATTGCGCTGGCGTTTTGATATATTTTGTTTTCATTTGTACATGTTTAAAAGATACACACAACTCTACTTACGGAAAAACCTTTTTCAAAAAAGTGTTGAATAGGTAAGAAATAACTATTGAATAGTAGAACAAAACTTTTATTTTCATTTAAAGATATAACTATACTGAATTAACATAAAATAACTTCCACTAAACTAACTAATCTCAAAAGAAAGCCGCCATAGCTGGTAAATACTAAATACTCAACAATTGTCTGTCAATTCGTCAACACTTCACTAGAACACAGAACACAAAACAGAAAACAGCTTCATGCACGGAATCCATACATAGTGGAATTGTTCGGTTTCGAGTCGTATACAAACAAGAGAGACAAACATACATATTTCATGTTCATTGTTGTGAAACAGTGAATCGAATTGGCATACGTACATACTCGAGAATATGGCCTCATTGATAGTGAAGAGGGTTTTATTTCAGATGGGTTGTGGGTAGCTGGGATGGATAAACGGGTACTGGGTACACATGGAGGCCTGATTATTGTAACTGTTTTAGAATTATGTTTTATTTTTATGATCATCAATCTTTCATCTTTGGATGGATGCACCTAGGAAACATTCCGAAAAATGTTCAATCCAGGACATCCCAAGGAAGTACTCGCAAGAACATTTTCTAAAATTCACTGATTGGGACGTCCGTTGTACATTCATCATAGACGTTCCAGAATGTCCCCATACCAGGACAACTATAGAAAGTCCTTCCGAAGACATGCCGAATACATGCCAACCAGGACAATTAATGGATATCGTAGAATATTCTACAAAATATATCCGAACCAGGACATCCCAAGGAAGTCCACGCAGAGAGATTTTCTGAAATTAACCAATTGGGACGTCCAATATTCATTCATAAGGGATGTTACTGAATGTCCCGTACCAGGACAACCATATGACGTCGTTTCAAAGACGTGCCAGAATACTTACTAACAAGGACGTCCGATGGATGTCCTAGGAAACATTACAAAATATATCCGACCCAGGACATCCCAAAGACGTTGGCAAAGAGACGTTTTATACGATGTACCGATTAGGACATCCATAGGAATTCCTTTGGGGAAATTCATGAAAATGCACTGAATAGGATGTCCCAAGAACAATTATTCTAAGTCCCGGACATTCGGACATGATTTGTACCAAATAAGGACGTCCCTGGGACATGGTGTGCTATTAGGGAATGAAATATTGATAAAAATATTGTGGCATGCAATATACTATTCTTATTCCATCATTAATCATAATTCATACATTTCGTACAGGGTGATTTGAAAAAATGGTGAAATATATTGCCGGTTCTTTCGTACATAATATCCTGTATATTCAAGTGAATTATCATCCTCCGAAGATAGCTGAAACCGTATAAACACGATTTCGTTGGGATATATAGGGTGAACATGAAAATTTTCAATGATAAAAATGACAAAATATCAAAGTTTCAGAAATAACCCTGTAATTCACGATCAACTGGGTGAAATTCCTTCATTATTATTTAATATATTCTTTATTCTCTCCTCTACACTGTCCCGAAAATTCAGTTTCCTACTATTACTAGTTTCATAGTTATTAATTGCGAAACTTATTATCATTTGCATGACGAGTTGAAGGAACTTGTTCACGCCTACATTCTACTAGTGGCCAAGATTTTTCACAAATGGTGAAACGAGAGAATGTGGAGATCAAAATAAATGTAACATCACATACAGGGTGATGACCAATGACGGTCCGTCCAATTCCATCTACCATTTAGGAACTGACTGAATATAGGACACATCAGTTACAACTAACAACAACATGTACCAGATAAAATTCCTAATGCTTGGATAGTTTGACTCGCCCAATCGTATATGAGGCCCCGGTACGGGACATCACTAATAACTGAAGGTGACAAGGAACAGCCTCATCAGTATCCATCTTCCCCGTAGCAGCGCTACGGTGCTCATGCAACAAGAAAGCCCTATCGGCTATCGGGTACATTTTGATTCTGTCGTTGACGGAAAGTGAATGAAATAGAAATATCAATTAGTTCTATCAGTGATAATTATTATTACCTTTACGTATTGAATTACCTTCATTGATGAAATATAATAGATGTCTATATGTTTCTATTGATAGCCAGCAAATATAAAAATCATGGAAACCTCTATCCAAGTGGAACACGCATTGAGAAAAAACCGTCGCTGCCCAGATTCAAATCCTCCTATGAGAAATAAAAGCGTTCTATCAATCATTTTCACTTTTCCCAGATAGTTTGTTTTTTATTCCGACAAAGCTTATACCGACAAAATTCACTTAAATATATCTGTACTTTACATTATTAAATGCATACATCTGATGTGATTGTTATCTCTAATCTTCACCCTCTTTTACATTTATTATGATCTCCACATTCTCACGTTTCACTATTTGTGAAAAATCTTGGCCACTAGTGAATGTACATGTGAACAAGTTCGTTTAACTCGTCATGCAAATGGTAATGAGTTTCTCATTTAATAACTATAAGACTAGTCATAGTAGGAAACTGAATTTTTGGGACAATATATTAAATATTAATGAAGGAGTTTCACTGAGTTAATCGTGAATTACAGGGAGATTTCTGAAACGTTGATATTTTGTCATTTTTATCATCGAAAATTTTCATGATCACCCTATATATCCCAACAAAATCATGTTTAAACGGTATCAGCTATCTTCAGAGGATGATAGTTCACTTGAATATACAGGATATGTACGAAAGAACCGGCCATATTTTTCACCAATTTTTCAAATCACCCTGTACGAAATGTATGAATTGTGATTAAAGAAGTATATTGCATGTCAAAATAATTTTATCAATATTTCATCATTACATCGAATTTTCAGACATTACTAAAATGTTATTATATTTCACTCTGTACATAATGATATAATCTGCACCATCTGAATGATATTTAGTAATATGAAGGAACGTAGATGATGAGAACGAAAGAAAATGCAGTTGGCAATTTCAAATCCAGAGAAATTTATTTAATAAAAATTACCGATTCATTACCTAAACTTTGCGATTCTGCACGTTCAATCAGTATATCGAATACTACAATATACTAAAAATTCAGACAATTTCACCAAGAACCATTTTACCCATAAAAAGTGCGTGGTCCTTTATCCAGATAAGCGTGCCATTCACATCCGCACTCATACTTGATATTTGGAGTGCACAAGGTGCACAAGGATTATAATCTAGTTTCGATAATAGACATCATGAGCTTTTCACTTCGCACATAAATTTGAAAATAGTGCGTCAAGTTAAAGAGCTTGGAGTTTTCAAGTTAATGAGTATGCAAAGTAAAACGCTCATGAAAGATTATCATATAATATAATATATTATATAATAGTCGAGGAATTCTGATATAATTGTTAGACACAAAGTATTGTTACAGCGTGGGTCCTGGCAAAAACCACTTCTTTTTCAAATTAGTGCTATCTGGTGAATAGAAAATGAGGAAATTCAGTCATTATCTTCAACATTGAAGAAGAAGAACTTTGATAGAGAAAAATATTCTAAAATATTGTTATTTTCAATTTTTTCGATTTATTACTTGAAACTTTGTATATGATGATAGAATTAAATCCTAAGCAACTTCATCAACAAACTTATTCGAATAATATCTGGCCGTCTTACACCACCTTTGGACTCTTCATAGTATTACTTTTTTTTCAATCTGCCGCCATACCAGTGGTCACATGACAGGTGTCAAAATCGATTTTTCAGTCGGAAATGCACAGTCGATCACTTAAAAATATCAGGAATCATGATGAAGAAATGGACGATCAATTGCGATATGATGTGAGGTGGATTGCTAAATATGCCAATCAATAGAGCATTTTTTCCTAACGAAAATACTAGTAGAAAACCGACTGTGACATCACATGTAATATTGTCCGTAGTTATATTCTGGTATGTTTTCGACTCGCAATTGTCATTTATTAATTTGTTATAAACATTTAAATAACAAAAAACGTCTTTTTAAAATTATTTTGCTTATAAAATGAAAACCAATAAAGCAATCTGGTTGCTCCAAAAGAAAAAATTGTATATAATCAAAATACAAACAAAATGAAATGTTTTAAGATCCGATCGGATTATTACTAACGGAGGAAAACTGGAATATTTTACGATTTTTTTAAATTCATTTCTCCGCTATTTTTCGAAAAATAGAGTTGACCCTTCTCATTATATTATTGAATCATGTGTACTTCATGTGTGCATAAAACAGTCTCTGACGGATCATTAATTTTGACACAATTGCAATTTGAATTTTTTTTGCACCATGTTGCAAAGTGCCTGGATGCTCTCGTGATAGTTTGATCTCAATTCCTAAAACTGATTTTGAAAGTAGCAGTACAGTTACACAAAATGTATATTCTCATTTTGCGCTGAAATGCTGCGAAACGGGTGAAAAATTCTTGCAAACATGACTGAAAACGGCTTAGCTGGTAGAAGCGGTCGAGTGGAAGGAGAGAGCGGGAGATGAGGGGACGCGTATTATCACGTAACCCGTTCATTAGAAGAATTAAACTGGGAGTGTGAACAAACTTTCAGTCTAACTCCACCAAAAATTTTTGGTGGAGTTAGACTGAAAGTTTGTTCACCCTCCCAGTTTTATATCACTTCCACTGTATGTGATGGATCGTCTACGATGATTAGAAGAATTTCCTTATCTCTCGTACTCTCCCACCACTCGGCAGCTAACGCGGGCTCGTCCGTTTTCAGTCATGTTTGCATGGATTTTTCACCCATTTCGCACCATTGTAGCGTAAAATGAGAATATACATTTTGTAGTACTATACTTCTACTTTCATAGTATGTTTGAGAAATTGAAATCAGCCTATCACTTGAGCATCCAGCGTGCCTGTGCAAGTGGAAAAAAATTAATTGCAATTGTACCGAAACTAACTATCCGACAGCGCCTGTTTTGTGCACTCATAAACTACACATGATTCAATACTTTTATGAGAAAGGCCAATCCTACTTCTTGAAAAATGGTGGAGTTATGAATTTTTCAAAAAATTGCGAGCTTTTCTGGTTTTTTAATTTTTTGTTGTTGCTAATGATCCGACCGGGTCGTAAAACATTCAATTTTGTTCGTATTTTAACTATCTACAATACTTTTCATTGGAGCAACCAGATTGCTCTATTAGTTTTCATTTTATAAGCGAAACAGGATTGTCGTTATTTAAATGTTCATAACAAATTAATAAATGACAGTTGCAAGTCGAAAACATAACAGAATATAACAACTTTCAATGTGATGGCATAGTCGGTTTCCTACTAGTATTTTTGTTAAAAACTCACTCATTTTATGCTCTATTGCTTGGTGTAAAAACAGAACTGGTCCGCACAGTATAACATTTTTTATGGTGATTAAAACAATATTGATCTCTGTGACGCTCATGGGATATCAACAAGTAATCATCCTATATTTTCAATTATTTGCCTGAAAACTTGCCTGGAAACTTGCATGGAACGTAAGGCAGTAATATTTCTATTCGACTCTGGTATTGTATTGTATAGTTTAGGGGCTACATACGTGTTGAAGCGCTGACAAAATGTATTTCCTACAAGAGGAAGTATATATGTGTGCTAATTTCTGAAACAGGTAAAGTTGCGCCCAATAAAAAATGGGATAACTCCTATAGCAGATTTTGTTTGATTCTAGCTGCTTGAATTTGTGTTATGAAAATGTCATATGGTAACATTGAATATTTGACATTTGTCTAACAATTCCAAATTAGAAAGAAATCATGCCGCATATAAATGCAGTGAAGGAAGGTTTAATAATCACACTAGGAAATAACAACTGTCCATTTTGTTTTGGCCGCTACTGTGCTATAAAAGTTTGAAGGTAATTGATAGTGTTGCTTATTATTGCCAATTAAAATTGTGCTGTAATAAAACAGTTGACGAATATCTAAAACGTTGTTTTCAGAAAAGAGTCTGTCTGTTGGATGGAATTTCCTATCACTTCACTTAAAATATTTTCATGATATTTCATAAACCAGAGATGAGGAACGATATTTTCCTATCATAAGTAGCAATACAATTATAAAGTTCTTCATAAGTGAAGGTAAACCTTGGTAAGAGTGAACGCTTTGATGATTAGTGTCACTAATGCATTGTAACTTCTAAATTAGATGTCTTTTAAATTTCATATTTCAAACATAGCTAGTATGAGTATATGTCTACAAGATTTTTGTGTTCTGCTGTTTGAAAACAAAACACTTTTCCAAAAAAAATATTTATTTTCTTGTATTCACACTTGCCTCACAAAATTGGTCGAGTGTGAACGCGGTTCATGCTGTCTACAAAATGAGGTGTTTTCAGGTTAAAAGGAACAAGTGTGAAATACTGTAAAGAAAGCGGCAAATTCGTTTTCTGGACACTTTGATATCTAAAGTCATAAACATTTCAAAATGGAATATTACTTAAGCGCCTGAAATTAAATTTGACATTTCTACTAAAAAAATTAATGTGTCTCATATGTGGCTTCTTTTGGGGTCCGACATAACTTTCATGATAATTTCTTTATTAATCGTATCAACATTGTTTTCATCGGGCCAAAAAAGTTTTTTTATTATACCTTTCTGAAAACACCATATTTACATTTTCTTTAGCATACTGAGAAAGGGTTTTTTCCATGCGCCCGCACGGACAAATTTTCCGTGCACTGGTGTCATTATAGCTGCCAATTTACATGTCAAAATTAAATATGTCGTTGACAGTTCTCTAGAAATCGCAAATTGTTTGAATATTTCTTTACCAACAGGGTGAATAACGCTTGTTTTGTGGCAATTTCTGTGCAATTTTTGTACTATAAATATTTCAATAATATTACATGTTTCTGTTCATTCCTTCATCATTAACAATGAATGTTTCTCAACAATCTGTTGTTTTCAGGTAGATAAAATGAAAAATATCGTTCATTACTCGTCCATAAATGCTTTTTCCGTACTTGCTAGACTTCCCGTGTTCGACTTTGCCTCCCACGGGAACATGTCGCCCACGCACGGAAAAAGCCTATTTTCTGAACTCGTACTGAAATACCTATACTATTTCTGTCGAATAAAAAAAATTTCACCTTCCATCCTTCATCAGTTTCTTTCAAAATGTTGCCAATAAAATGCCTATTTTCTTCCTGATTTCATATTGAACTACCACCCATTCGCCGTTTTCGATATTGCAAGTTTGTTCTTTTTTGATTCATCTGTCAGTTCTATCTGTTTTTAGTTCTGCTTGTGTATTAGGATCCTCTGGATCCATGACATCTGCTGAATCAATCATTAATCTATGGGCGAGGGATGGTTAGAGGACCACGTTTAATTTCAGCTACAGCAAATTATTTTTTACACTGAAAAAAATGTACGTTCACACTTGCACTGATAAAATATTTACGCTAAGCCAATTATGCAAAATACTGAAGGGTAAGTGTGAACACGGTATTTATGAACAGTACGAAAAAATACAGAAATACTTCAACATGATACGAAAACAATTAATAGCAATTATTCAAAATAACTTAAGTTGGTAAATGTATTTTTCCTTGTTTTTTAAAAATAACACGTTGCACTCAGCAACTCTGATCACTTTATGGTATGAATTGAATAGGTCATGTCGCTCCCGCCAATTATCGTACAGGCTTTCTTTTTATCGGGCAAGTGTTCTAGGATGATATGCTACTAAGAATAAAAGAACACGTTTCTATCGGTGTACTCGTCATTTCAAAATGATTTTTCATAGTTATACCGGAATCAGACTTAACCAGGTTTACTGTACTTGAAATAATGGTTTTGAATGAGTAGTGATTTTTCTGTTTGTATTTTGTAAAAAAAATTTTTTGTAAATGCATCAGAAACATCTTCAAATGAAAATGCTATGAAGAAACTGTCATAAATTGAATATTAGAACAGAATTGAGGAATTCCCAAAAGAACGTATATAGTTCGCAATATATATATATATATGCTGGTAGAGAAATTACTTTCAAATACTCAAAATATTATCATTGAAGTAATATGAACCCAAATGCTGCCATAATAATAGTTCCATGTTACGCTACTGTGACATATTCCTCTATATTCCGCTATTCCATCAGATCAACGACAAAGTTCTCGTGTTATATGATTTCGTATTCTTTTTCGATGTGTGAATCCACCGTAATGTGTTTTTCCCTCACATGACATGACTTCACGTGTATCCATCATCTTCTCAGAATCCTGGAGTTTGGGTAATTGAAAGCTTGTAGAACGGCTCCTAGATTTTTTCCGGTGCGGATTCAATTTATCCAGTGACAGGTTGATGTATGGCGAGAGGTAAAAATAAACTATCGGTGTAATAATCTGTTATCGAACTTCATGAATGGATTACATCCTCAGAATAAACTTTTCACTTCGAGTGTGGGAGTGAAAGAAAAATGATATAGAACGTAGCACACGTTTGAAAGTAACGAAAAAATAATGTCATCCTGATGAGGCAGATATCTGAAGATGATTGATTTCTTCCTATGCCCTCTGGATATGCGAAAACAATTTTTTAGTGAAAAATATGCTTTAGATGTTGGTAACATACGTAACGTTTCAAAGAGTAAAAAAGGCAATCTTTATAGGTAGAGAAACTTCACTTAATTCAATTTCAAGTCGAAAAGTTGTTATATGTTCATATTATAGGCTTATCATTAACTGAGTTTCGGAGTTTTGAGAGTAGAAAAAAAAGTGTGTCAGTGCAACTTTAAATGTTTTTAGCATTACTCCATCGAATTTGGAAAGTCATTTGACTTCACTGCATTTGATATTTTGACACAAATCAGTTATTTGTAACTGCAAATAGGGACACGTGGCAGGTGGTTGCTCTTGATTCAGAAAACTTGAAACAGTTCAATTTCTATTCTCAATTTGACAATTTACATCATGTAAATATCACCCCCTTTTGTAAAAGAAGCATTTTCAATTGAAAATTGAACCAATACATGACATCTCTGTATATGGAAAAACCTATGATAAAATTAAGTTACTTTTTGTAATATCTAACAGAAAACAACTACTTTCCCGGCTAAAGCCAAGCTGGATACTGAACTACATCTGATAGATATTGTGAAAGACCCCACATAACTTAAGAGAAAAAATCTGAAAGTGAAAATTTGCATTTTCAATCAGATAGTTGATTATTTCTGAAATGTCCAGTTTCCATTGGAGATTCTTATCTATAAATGAGATGAGGGAGAATGTTATTCAGAAGTATTACTCACAGAAAATCGCTCATTTCATTGATGCGTGAATTGTATCTCCTTTGCTAGGCTTCCAATACATTTTGGTCGACAAAAATCTATTTCACTCTTCTAAGATCATCAGGGAGGTCGGAAATATTGGAAATCATACTCTTCAGAAGCAATATCACACTGTAATGATGGAATTGTTGGACTATTTCTTGTGCGGTGACACTTTGAAAATATTTTTCTGACATGAAACCTGTATGGCATGATGATTTTACTGAAAATATGAACAGGATGTTCATAAAGTCAGTTATGGAATCATCTGCAACTGAAAGATAAAATTTAGTCGCTATCAAGATAACCTCTCTTTGAAAATATTCATGAATCCTTTCAAAGAGAGGTTATTTTGTACGATGGAAAATAGCTACTGAATTTTATCTTTCAGTCGCAGATGATTCCACAACTGACTTTATGAACATCCTGTTCTTTTTTCAATAAAATTCATCACCCCTTCTTGCACCCCATCTGAATTATGGAAATTCTAAATGAGAAGTGGGTCGTTTGACAACTTGTTCGAAAGGGATTTACCTTCTCTGTTCAGCAATATTGAGTTTTCCAAATTTGGTGCAATCATAACTGGGAAAATTAATTTTGAAAATTAAAATTTTTTATACTTTACGTAGAATAAGAAAAATAATATAACCTTTTGTTTAGGAAGTATTTTTCAATTTATTTTACAGTCGAATGGAATGATCAAAATGACCACCTTTCACTTCATGACAGTGAGCAAGGCGATCTTGGAATTCTCCTACAATATTTCGTAGAACTTCAGGAGTTCTTTTGTTATTTTCTTCGCTTATCCTAACCTTTCAATCTGCAATATTGTCTAGTCTGTTGGAATATATTTTTGTTTTTGAATAACCCCATAAGAAGCTATAGGGTATTTTCTTATCTGTTTTACCAAATCTCAGGAAAAAGTCATCCTTGACAAAAAATAGCTATTTATGATACAAGTTGGACTTTTTTGTTTAAACGTGAAGTTTGTTGAATGTGGTACAGCCGAGTTCAACGAACACGCGAGTAAAAAAAGCCCTTTACGAAAGTGTTTCATACAAATTTTTTTCTTCGGCAGTTATTATATTGCCAAATTGTAGCAATTATATGTTTAATGATGTGAATTGTCGTCGTATTATCAAACGAAGACTTCCAAGTTATATTTGACGCAAAATACTGCATTTTTCAAAACTGCATAAATGCATGAACAGTGTGTAAAAAGTTAGTTAACGCACGGTTGATGATTTTTCGCACAGGTGATTTTTTTACGCACTTGTGCGAAAAAGTATTACTTAACGCACTGTCAGCAGTGCGTAAAAGCTTAGTTTACTCACTGTCGTAAAAAAAATATCAACTTAACCCACATAAATAATATAATGTCAATCTAGTTGACTACTGTTATTTTGATATTATTAAGTTGTTGACACACGTCAGTGTATTGAAAAATATTTGGGTGTGTAGATATTTGATTCAACTATTGCTAGTTTATCCGAAACTCGAGAAATAGAAATTTTTATTATGATTGGACGCTGTAAAAAACAAAAAATAAGAATGGAGTAAGGCGGATTTATGCACACCGCTTAATCATTAATTTGTAACTTCATAAACTGTCATTAAATCAAATTAACTTTAAGAATTTTGATTCCTTTATGCAATCGCTTTATTCATTTATCGGACTTTTTTTCGAAACAAAAAGGAATGTAGTATTAAGTAGTTTATCTCCCGAACACGAATCCGAAAGAATTTTGTGAGGGTCTCTATACTTTTCGAATTATGACCTTCTGAATCTTGAAAATCGACCATTATGTCAGCGAAAAATCGCACAAAATGCCTCCTTTTTGTTGACACTTTTGAGGCCCTAATCTGGGATTTATCATACAAAAGTGTATAATGATGCACTGAATCAATTAGCATGCCGTCGTCGTACATGTTTATAGTTTTAAAAGTCTCAATGTTATTATTTATTGACTGAACTGCGATTTTATTTAATTTTGACAGGTCTTTATAATTTGCGAAGGTTATGTCGCGTATGTCTTAAGTTATATTTGTATTTTCTTTTTCCTTAAGAGATAAAAGTTGGTTATGTCTCAAATAATAGGTGAAGTAAGATAAAAGTTAATTTGTATGCATAAATGGTTCCATGAAAATACGTAGTTTCAACATCTTAGTGAAATGGCTTAATGAAAGTGAACATACAAATTAAAGAAAAAGCGGTGTGCATAAATCCGCCTTTAGCGAAATATTTAACGATACATACCACGTCTCACAGTCTACAGTTAGCAATATGGAAGAAGAAAAATTGTGAAACTGGACATGGAAAAACTAGACAACTTGCTTATAAAGTTCAGTAGGTGGAGGAGTTGAATGAAGATGATCCTTATAGAAGGCAACAATTCTGTGAACTGATGATAGACAGATAGGAAGCAGATTTGCAGTTGATAAACAAAATAGTTGTTTTCTTATGAAACTACTCTTCATTGAAATGAAACGGTTGATAGACAGAACTGTAAATTTTGGAAAAGAGAAAATGCCCATTGGAAATGTGGAGCTAATACACAATATCCTGAAAAAGTGAAAGTTTGGCATAGTATCATGAACAAATAATTATTGGCCTCTATTTTTTTGAAGTCACGGTGAATGATGAGGTTAATCTAGATTTTTTTTGATGAATTTTCATAGCCTACATTGAAAATACTTTTTCTTGATATAAATGATCAAAATACAATATACAGTGCTTTTCTTAGTCCCCCCCATGTTAACTTTTGAACGGTTCGACGTACAACTATGAAAAAACTATTTGAAGGGTTTCACCTATACTACGTTTTAAAACAAAAAATATGGTGATTGCTCGACAGGGTGCGCAGGGGGGCTGATCAATTAAAAATTTTTAAATATCATGGGGGTTTAAGTGTCATATAGTTGTGAAGACAATTCACAACCATCTATTTCTTTTTTATTTCGATATTATTTAATTTTGCAATTCAAATTCGAAATATCAAATATAAATGCGGATCTGAATACTACTCATACCTCGATAAAATTGAATAGTTTGATGTGGAATAATAAAACTAAAAATATTTTGAAGGGTGAACATTGCAATTACTCGACAGATGGCGCTGGGGGAACATCAACTTGAAAATTTCGAAAGGCATAAAAATCTAAATTAGGAAAAATATTCTCAACAAAATTCAAAAATATTTGAATGGTTGTAAAGAGAATTGAATTATCTTTTCAACGATGTGACACTTGACTTCCCATGACATTTAAACATTTTTGGTTGATGTGCCCCCCCGCGCCCCCAGTCGAGGAGTCACTAAATATTTTATTTCAAAAATTAGTATCGGTGAAATCCTCTAAACGGTTCTTTTTCATAAACATGAACGTTGAACCGTTCAAAAGTTAACAAGGGGGTGGGACTAAAATAAGCCGCACAGTATAGATCAATTTGATAGCAACAAGTCGTTGCTACACCGCATAACAAACGTATTGTTAAAGATCATCTGAACGATGTTGGATTGGAAGACGTAGAACGATTGAATGGCCGTATATATCTCCAGATTTGACTCCTCCCGATTACTTTTTATGGAGTTATTCGAAATCAGTATATTTCAAGTATAATTTGTCTAAAGTGTGCAAACTGAGATATAATAATCAAATAATCGTTGTCTGGCAACTTGAAGTTTTCCAGTGGAAAAAATATTATAATATTTTAAAATTCTTCATATAAGTAAACTCTGAGTTACGAAACATCAGTAATACTTGCAGTACAGTTCCCAGGAAGTCATACTGAAGAAATTCAAGGGTTTTTAGTTGATTTGACAATCTGAAAGGATCTTTCAAAAGTGACAATTATTGAATTTTGAATTTTCTGATGAGAAATCATAAGAAGAAACTACTTGAAAATACAGTAGATGTTTCAACTGATGATGAGAATGGTTATCTCCCACTAAAATATCCCAACGCAGGTAAATTAACGCGAGAAAAAATAGAAACATTTTGTGAAAAAGTTAACGATGAAGATTAAAATGGTGCTAGAACCTCAAAAACGGCATTTCATTGCGGGAATTGTGATAATCTGATCAAAACAAATCAGACATCTATTGAATGTAAAGCAGAATGTGGCAAATGGTACCATATAAAATGCACCGACTTGGACACCAAAGACTTTGAATATTTCTCTACGGAACTTAAAAAAACCAAAGGAAGCAGATGGAAATGTCCAAAGTGTACCAAGAAAATCTATTTCCAGGAAATGAGTGAAGGTATTCACTTTACAAAAATTATAGAAGAACTAACAAAAAGTGTCAGAGAGCTACAATATTCAATTGAATTCATGTCAAGTAAATATGAAGAAGTTAAGGCAGAAAATCAAGGAGTACTGAAAATTCTAAAAGAATTGAGAAAGGAACGAAGAGAGATAACTTTAGAGAATATGACACTAAAAAAAGAAATTACACATATAAAAACAGAACTCAATCTTTTGAAACAAGCAATCAACTGTGATGAACAAATGAAACTTAGAAATAATATTGAAATTAAAGATGTTATTAAGCAGGAAAATATATTGGATGAAGAAATTATTGGAGGTATATTTGAAGAAATCGGCATTAAGTCTCAAATAAATGAAATCAAACTAATTGTTCGGTTAAAAGAAAAACAAAGAAAAACCAGTGAATACTATGAAAATCATACTTAAAAATGAAGAAACAAAGGAAACAATTCTACAAGCAGCCAAACAGTATTATAAAACTAAGGGAGTGTTATCATCTTCAGAAGTAGGATTGGGAGGAAAATTGGTGAAATACCTTAATGAAGAAAGAATTGACTTCAAGAAACAAATATTTATTAGACAAATCAAGAGAATTGAAGGAATTTGGATATAAGTTTATTTGGTACAGGAATGAAAAGATTTTTGTTCGGAAAAATGAAAATGAAAAAACCCGAATTATCAACGGTGAAGAGGAAATCGAAAACTTGAAGAACATGCAGTGATTATATATGTGCGTATGTGTGTGTGCATGTATAAATAATACAAAAAAAAGTTATATGGATCCATACCTAGTTAATTTAAATCAAAATGCAGTTATTGAAACTGAAGTTGTTGAGGAATTCAGGTCATACAGGGTTGTAAGTTTTGAAAGAAATTAATTCTTAATTTACCATAATAATATCCGTAGTATTTCTAAAAATTTTGATGAAGAAAGAATATTTATTGAATAATTTGACAAAGAATTTGATATATTAATATTCACAGAAACTTTCAGAATATATAACACAGATTTATTTAATATAGAGGGATATGATTTAATATACAATGAGGGACATTTGAATCAAAACGATGGGACAGTATTATACATTAAAAATAATTATACCTATGAATATATAATAGAAAACTTAAATAAAATTCAAATTATCATAATGAAAATTAATATCAATAAATATTAATTTGTTCACGTAATTGCATTATATAGATCACCATCAACATCTCCATATAAATTTAATACATCATTAAATAATTTCCTACATGATAATTATAATAAATTTCAAAATAGTACAACCATTTTTATTGGTGATATTAATATTGACATTCTTTCTGATATACTATATTGTCATGAATACTGTAATATTTTCAATATATATATAAATGATTATACAAGAGAAATGGCAAATCAGAAATCTTATTTGGATCATATATTTATCAAAAGTGAAAGAACTAGTACTCACTTCAAAACAATAATATTCAGATATAATATAACAGATCATTATCCTATTATCCTACAAATTGATTGTGAGAAATATATTGAAATTACCCGTCAAAAATACAAATACTATATTGATTACAAAATATTACGAGAGCAATTCTCATATACTGATTGGAACACATATTTTCAATTAGAAAATGCAGAAAAATTGGCAAATTATCTCATAAATGAAATCAAAACATACATAGATTAAAGCACTACTCGTGTAAAGATGGAAAATAAATCCAAAAAAAGAAAAAATAGATGACTGAAGGAATAATGAATTCTGTAAATAAAGAAACAGATTTATATCAAAAACTTAAAAAGAGTTACGAAAATTTGGAATTGGAAATTGAATATAAAAAATTATAAAAATAAGTTAACTCAAATTATAAATGAAGCCAATATAAAATATTGTAAACAAGAAATAGAAAAAAACTGTCATTCTTCTAAAAAGTTATGGGACAATATTAACAAATTATGCTATGAAACACAAAAACTTGTTTCATATGGTATAAAGTCAATTGAGTTGAAAAATCAGACAATAACTGATGAAAAAGAAATAGCCAATTAATTTTTAAACTATTATAGTGGTGATTGTAAAAATTTAGCTGAACAAATAGTGAACAATAATAATGAATCAAAAACATCAACAAGTTGCCTAAAAACCATATACATTGAGGAAACAAACCGAACTGAAGTTGAAAATGCAATAAAAACTTTGAAACAAAAAGAAATCTCCAGGTGCGGACGGTATTACAACTGAAGCCTTGCAAACATTAACTGATTTAATTTCTGATCCCTTAGTACATCTTTTAAATGTTATTTTTAAATCTGGAGTATGTCCCAGATTTTTCAAAATTGGTATTATAAAACCAATATATAAAAGTGGTAATAAATATAAAATGGAAAATTATAGGCCAATCACTTTGATTTCAAGCATAGCAAAAATTTTTGAAAAAATATTAAAGGTGAGAATTGCAAAGTATCTAAATCATATAAATTTTTTGTCTCTAAATCAGTTCGGATTTCGGCAAAATGTTTTCACTGAACATGCAATTTGTCACCTCACTTCTCATATCTACAACTCATTGGGTGATAACACACCAAATCTCAGTATATTTCTTGACCTGAAGAAAGCATTCGACTCTGTAAGTCATGAAATACTGCTAAAAAAACTGGAACTTATTGGTTTCCGTGGAATAGCTTACAAATTAATGAAGAGTTATATTTGCAATTAACAAAACTGTTAGTGATCCAATGGCTTTTTGTTATGGAGTACCGCAAGGCAGTGTTTTAGGTCCATTACTATTCAATATCTTTCTCAATGATCTTTTTAAATTAAAGTGTAATGGAAAAATTCATGCATTTGCGGATGACACTGTTATTTTTTATTATGATTCTACCTGGACTGCATTGAAACAAACTGTACAAGAAGATTTAAAAATAATTATATGCTGGTTTGACAAAAATTTACTTACAATAAATTTTGATAAAACTTATAATCTCCCATTCACCTGCTTTGAAAATTCTTTACCAAATTTAGGCCCACTTGAAATTGACAGCAATTTTAAAATTCATGAAACTGAATGTATAAAATATCTAGGAGTCAAATTTGACAGACATTTGAGATGGGACCATCAAATTTCTTTCCTTGTGAAAAAATTGAGATGTCTTCTTCCCAAATTCAAGTTTTTAAAAAAATTTCTTGCAATGAAACATCTTGAGATGTTATACTTTTCATTGATACAGTCTCAATTGACCTATGGCATTCTTGGATGGGGTGGAGTAAAACAAAATATAATGTATAATTTGGAAGTGATACAAAGACACATTTTGAAAATAATTTATAATCGAAATTTTATGTTTTCTTCTGATGTTCTTTATAACATAAGTAGAAAATTTGATATTGTTCAGTTATTTGTATATAGAATGTTGATTTATATCTTCAAAAACAAAAATTGCATCAAATTTAGTTATCATTTATGTAACACTAGATATAAAAATGATATAACTTTTAAAAATAAACTCAATAAATATAGATCCACTAATAATTATACAAATATTATAGAAAAAGTTTTCGATATAGTTCCAAAAGAGATTATAAAAACAAAATCTTTTTATTCATACAAAATTAAAGTGAAGGATTAGATATTCAAAAAAGATCGAAATTTTTTTCACAACATGATAAATGTATGAATCTTTCAACTCAATAATTTCATTTCAATAATTTTATTTGAAGAAATTGTTTAATTTAATGTTTTTATATTTATATATATGTATATTTCTCACCTCACTACAAGTTCCACTTCGTGAGGAAAATTTCTAGTTTATTCATTGTATTATAAAAAAATATAATCTATTATGAATAAACTTTATTATTATTATTATTATTAATTCAATTTACCCGACAATATTGCAGATTTGTAATAAAACCTGAGGTCCTACAAAATATTCTACGAGAATTCCAAGATAGCCTTGCTTATTGTCAAGAAGTAAATGGTGGTCATTTTGAACATTTATTCCAACCGAGGAATGATTTGAAAAATTCTGCCCAAACATTATTTTACACTATTCCCTCATACTCCGTAATGTATCAAATTTGCAAATTTCCAAAATAAATTTTCTCAGTTATGATTGCTCCAAATTTGAAAAACTGATTATTGCTGGATAGAAAATTCTCGTTTGAAATTTTTGCGGAGCTGCTCATAATTCAGAGTGAAGGGGGTAATACTTTCATACTGTAAATTGTCAAATTGAGAATAGAAATCGACCTGTTTCAGATTTTGTAAACAAATACATAATAACTAGAGTCTCGACTCGGGATCCATGTCCAGTCCCGAATGACGATATCAAATTGTTTTTAAAATTGTCAAAATTGTTATTTCCGTCAACCGATTGCACCCCTACGCGAAACCCTCGGAAGTCTTCGAGAGACTTGTGTGAGCTAGGAAAGACGTAGCCCTTACCTTTCAACGTGTGATGCCATGCACGAGACCGATGACCATGCGAGGCTTTGAACCCTCGACCCTTCGCTCCAAAGGCGAACGTTCTGCCAGCACGGCCCATTGTCGGGTGTGATATTCCGTCCCAAATCGGGACCTACTTACATTTCCGAATAACGACATCAAATACGTCATAAGTAGTGTTTTAGGACTAGTATTTCTCCCCGATTCGGGTCTTAAAATTATAAGAAGAATCATACGTCTACTAAGTACAAACATTATTTAATTTGAATACATATGAAAATATTTTTTTTTAAATATATTTTATTTCAGATAGTTTTAAATTTTTCATAGAAAATATAGTAATTTGCACTCTAAAATTTTATTATTCTAAGAAAGCATTTCAAACAGTACCAACGCATCTTTGGAATTTTCTTAACTCCTATACACTTCCAATGGAAATTAATACTGGAGGCAGACTTTACTCTTTATTGAGGTTGTGCAAGAAAATAACATTGTTTCGCATATCATACTTTTGTACAGATAATTATTATCAATACCTATTAGAACAAAATTTTTTGGAAAATAATCTAGATGTTTTCAGTCAAGAATGGCCGAATTAAGAGGTCAACTTTGGGTTCCAAAACGATGTTCGACACTTTCTCTGTATTGTTTTCTATATTGCAATACTCAATTTTCTCACCAGTTCGAAAAGCATAATAAGCTGCTTCCTCTCCTCTTGATATCCAAGATAACCTTTTCTCCTGTACTGTTGTCATATAGACTGGGAGAAGGTGACAGATTTCAGGTGACGATTTTCTCGTTCATGCCTCTGAGACCAGTGAAAGATATGAAAATTCTGACCAGAATGATGAAAAATTTGAGCAGTCGCCGCGTGGCTTTCATATAAAAAATTTGATTTTCAATTAAAAAAAAATATGTGTTTTGGGACGATTTTATCGCCGTTGCCATGTACACCAACCGCATGTTAGGATAGACAATAGCAGCAAAAAAATTATAGGCTCAAGGTGTTGTTGCACGTGACCATATGAAATCAATAATGGCGTAAACTTGTTATTTTTATTCAATTTTAGACGATTCTCTCGTTGCTGCCAATTGAAATAATGAAAGTTCTCATCATGAATGTCCCATTAAAAAAGTGGCATAAGGATTGCGGATGTCGAAGTGAGGTTAAGTGCTGGAGTTGAATTTTTTATATGAAGGCCACGCGGCGACTGCTCAAATTTTTCATCATTTTGGTCAGAATTTTCATATTTTTCATTGGTCCCGAAGGCATATACGAGAAAATCGTCACCTGAAATCTGTCATCATCTCCCAGTCTAATACCTGAGTTACAAAAAGTCATAACTTCGTATTTCATTTTTTCTTTTACACCGATTGTAGTAGAATCAGAACCTTTTGGTCCGCGTTCTTTCAACAATCTCAGATTTTTAACCAACTCTATATCCACATGATTACACTTATTTTCATTATTATCTCCATCTTGCAAATTTAATTCAGTTCAGTTTGGAAATAATTATTCAGCTCTGCGGCAGCTGCACAGGGATGAGCCTATGCATGAGGTCATCTTTAGGAACTTCGAAGACCTCGGCTCATCCAAAAACGTGACATACGCCTTTATTAGGTCAAGTGGGATGATGTCGGAGACCGAGTAATTCATAACGGCCTGTCAGGATGGTGTCTTCAACTCATTGGTGCGTGATAGGTGTATTGGTTATTGATACTGGATGCAGGGTCTGCCTATATCCACATACATAACCCAGCCCTACGATTGTCATATCGCCATCTACGATACACCTACGTTATAAACGAGACACCAGTGCGGCTATTGAGTCCGTTGTGAAAAATGAGGAGTGCCCGATCAACTGGAAATACTTATTTCCCACCCTCAGGCGAATACAGGCCAATAAACCTGATGTAGTTCTCCTCGACCATGGAAGTAAGACGATTTTCGTCATTGAGTTTTCGGCTCCTGGCGAAATGAATATCATCCAAAAGGAGGAGGAAAAACGGACGAAGTATCAAGATTCACTCTTAAAACTCCACGATCTCTACCAAGGCCATTCTGCAAAATTGGTTGTTCTGATAATAGGTTCTCTTGGCGGTGAGTTAAATTCGCTACTCTCGAACCTGCAAACCTGACCGGCTCATCGCAAGATGTCAGAAGTCAGCAGAAAGAATGTAGAAAACTGTAATCCTTGGTTCACTAATCAGGGCATATCATTCCTGGACCCAATAGCTGCTTAACCCATAGTTTGGGTAGTGGTTATTGGGATAATGACGAGGCCAGCGATCCCGCCGAATGTGTCTGATCTTTGGAGACAGGGCCTGACTGAAAAATTTCAATTCAAAATTAATAGATAGTAATGATCATAGCCGCACGAATCCAGCAGACCCTAATCCTTGGTTGATTCCGTCTGCTTAGAGAACATGACTATTGGACCTTATAGTCACGTGCGCGCCCTCCGGATTTGTCGAAATTTCGGAGAGAATGCCTGACAAGTACATTTCTGAAGTGAAAGAAATAATAATAATAATGAGTATTTATTTTGCAATTTAACAGGTATGTTCTATCGGAAAATCTTAAGATCGACTGGTTGTGTCCTGCGAAACTACATATGTTTTTCATTTCAAGCTTGCTTTATATAATAGGAAAAATTAATCAAGATTTCAGCAGTTCCAATGTAAAATATTTGGGGCATGCTTATTAGCATTCTTATCAGTAAAATATGTTTTTTTTCTGTATACTTCACAGTAACATAGTTATTGCCAAGCTGAATTACATTTTGGTTCATAGTTGAAATTTCTAAGTCAGATACTCGACACAATTCAGCGTTTCCATCACAATTAACATTTTAAGGCATTTCTTTAACTTTAAAATTATTTTGATGTTCCTCTGTATTAGGTTCTTCACAATCTTTACTCAATTATAGTGATAATTCGAACTAGACTGTTATTTTTCAAGTACAACCGCAAGTAGCACCCTATATTGGCTGATTCTTGGTTTCATATTAGGCGAATATAGATATGTTGTGAATGTAAAAATAATATTTATTCAATATAGGTCAATATGGAAAAAAAAATATTAATAATATTGGTGGAGTATTGGTTCAATCTTTTCTGAATGTACATTGTTACATAAAAGATTAGATCAATTTTGGTTGAATAATTTTTACCAATATCGATGAAACAATATTGTTTCCATATTTTCCCACCATTTATAATGAATATAGCAATCTCAATATTCCACTAATATCGATTATAGGGATATAGAAATATATTGTATTTCCAAGTTCGATAGCACATTGGTTGAATATTATATGAACTATATTCAATTTTACTTATATTGTTTTGAAAATATTTACCAATAACGATAAAACAATACTGTTTTCATATTGTTCCCACCATCTAGAATAAATATTGCAATCCCAATATTCCACTAATATCGATTCTAGGGTTATAAAACTATATTGTATATCCAAATTTGATAGCACATTGGTTAAATATTATTTCAACTATATTCAACGAATTTTGTTAACTTATGTTAGGTCAATATTATTTTGATAATATTTACCAATATCGATAAAATGACATTATTATTTCCAACATTTAGATTTAATATTGCAATCCCAATTCTCCTCTCATATCGATTCCTGGAGTAAAAACAATATTGTTTATTCAAATCTGATTGCACATTAGTTGAATAGTATTTCGCCAAAATTCAACAAATCGTATTAACTCATAATATTGGGTCACATATTATTCCCAACGTATAGAATGAATATTGCAATCTCAATATTCCTCTTTTATCGATTCTATGTATGAAGAACTATAAAGTATATCCAAGTTTGATACATATAAAGTGAAATGAATTTAACGAGAGGTTACGTCTTACCAAATATCTCGAAGGCGGTTTTCTAGTTGGAAGTCTGGCTCCTGGAAGTTCTGGATCGAAGCGGATGCTGCGCCGGCCGGCGGATAGAGATGACCGTCACTGCACTTTTATATAGGTTTTTCTAATGGGTTGTACAACTATTATAACTATGACGAACTAGGTGATATATTGTCGGTAGGTACAATTGTTCTATCTCTGTCACGGTACTACCTTTTTCATTTGGAGTCCTTTTTCTCACAGGGGGAGGGGGGGTTTAACACGATATGCGCCTGGCGCGACGTGAACCTCTGATAGCCACGAAATGTCCCAATACAGGGAGGACAAATATTGATTCGAACATACCGTGACACGTATGTAGTTTGGCTTTGGTAATTAAGTAATTAAATAGTATGAGGGGCAATGTGGACGAAACAGACAGTTTTAACCGATAATCAACAAATCATATCAACTCATAATGGGCAATACTCTTTCTACTACTACTACTACTACTACTACTACTACTACTAGTTTACTTAGTGGCTATGGCGATCAAAATGTAAACACTCTTGTGTCACCGCAATTAACTGAAGAACTGGAATTATAGATGCTCCGAGTTATTTGACATTGAATAATTCACTGAATATCTCTAGCAAACAACGCTATCTAGTGGGTAACAGTACACTCTTAAGTCAACAATAGTATCCTACTAATAGCCATTCCTCCATTCTATTTCATCCAATAATATAGCATTTCGTTTCATGAAGAATGGACAACATTACTAGACGGAAGATAATCAACTAATAATGGAAAATGGATGGGGTAATCGAGTCTTCTAACAGATATAATTCAACGGTGGTAGTAATCAGTAGTTGACTTCCGTTGGTTACTTGTCGACGTATATGCCCATACATTTATTGTCTAGGTTCATGCGGAAAATTGGATTACACAATATATTTTATATTAAAGCTTTTTCCTAGGCATGTAGGTACAAAATTCATTAACACTATCATCACAGTAAACTTCACATGGCAGCTACAATTATCAACAGGTGTAATTTGCATGCCTGATGCATGTACATGAAAACAACGTCATATGGCGATTGCACGATTTGTTATAAGGCAGTGACACTCAAATAGTCAACCGAAATATGTCTGATATTAAAATATGCATTCAATAATCCATCATTAAAATTGCATAATCAAAAATGCATAGTTTTCGAAATAGGTTCACAGCAATAATTACCTTATGAAATCTTCACATATTCTTGATACATTCAAATGAAACCAACTTCAAAGAGTTGATAGTGGGTACTCGTCTGGAGTCCCGGAATAGCCTCAAATAATGAGAGATTTTTTTGTCACCATTTGTCCTTATAGGTAAAGGCGAAGAGAAATAGTTGTTAGTCTTTTCATAAAATTACTCCCTCCCTTCCATTAAATTTTGAACGGATTGATTTTTTTTGCCCAAATGCCAGTTCATTAACTGCTGTTCAACAATAAATAACAAGTATGTTTCGAATTGGCGTCGGAAAGCCATTTTGAGAGATTATTTCAAATGGCTTTGGAGGGTCCAGAGATACCTCATTCGAAGCATCTCTGAATACCTATAGAACAAAGTTTCGTAAAAAAAAAACATCAATCCAAAACGTAATGACGGTAAAAAATGTCAGAGCTCCTGTATAATGATCCTTTCGAACAGATGGCTGTTAACGACCTCTGGTAAAATGTTCGAGTATTTCATAGTATTTATAAAAGTTCTCTCAAAATGGCAGATGGGTGCCATCACCGAAAAAAATTCAAAAGATAGGTGAGGCAGATAGAGATACCTTGTTCTATTGAAAATCATGCAGAATAATGAACATTGTTTGTTCTACTTTGTTCTACATAATTAATTTAAATTGTCTCAACAGTTTTGAACTAATGTATTTTTACACATAAAATATAACTACTATAAGTACCGATAAATTCATGTTCACTAAATAATTATAGCACTGCGCTGCTTAGAATCAGACTGTCTGGATTGAACTATTACTGTATCTGCCCTCTCTGATTTTGACTGCGTATTTATATCTAAGTCGGTTTGTTTTCTCGATCATTCGCGGTCCTCTAGAAAATACAAGGAGATCCGGGACAGGCTTCTCACGCCGTTAATTAGAAAAGTTTAGTCGACATCGCAGTGCTTCGAAGGATAGTGACGAAGAATTCCGTTTTGTTGCCAGCCAGATGTAGAACAGGGTCGGCTCCGACTCGTTACATCAACTATTTGAAAAACGTTATCGAAGAACTTTTGAAGACGAAAAATTGAAAGATTTTACTTCTCTCGTTTCGAGACGAAAAATTGAAAGATTTTACTTTAGCAACCTGTGGTAGAAGTCCATTGTGTCTCGAACAGGTGTGGTATGATTTTACGAAGTAGAAAAACTCAAATTCATTTCCACAATTTAATATCGCAATCAATTCATTATGCGATGGTAGAATAGTAAATAACCATCAATTAGTTAGTATTCCCACTACCCAGCTAATTGATGGTTATTTGATATTCAACCATCACACAACTAATCATTTGCGATATTTGCGAATTTTGGAGATGACTTTGAGTTTTTCTAATTCGTGAAATAATAATAATAATCAAAACTCGTACAGCATACTGAAAGGCATATCCTGTGCGAGTAGAAGGGAGTTGTTATTTTTATTTGCCGTGGCGCTCCAGGACTACATAATCATTTTTGGTAGTGGAGTTATTCTTCAGCTGTAGGGAAACCTGGAAAACCTACAGTACTACCACGGGTGGTTGGTGCTCACTCCACGCAAACATTAGTAGTTGTGATTGGCACACGCTTTCTAACATTATTCTCTCGCACCTGGTAACGAACTGGGTCCAAGGCTATCTGAAGTTTCAGCGGCCGATAACTAGACCACTGAACCAGCCGGCCACCAATATCACTGGCAACAGAAAGTTGTCATGTTTTGGTTTTGATGAAGTGTTGCCGGAAAAACGGTCAGCTTGGTAGTAAAATGTTATCTAAATTATCTGACATGAATTTGTTGATTATTCAACGTATTACCTGAAAAATCAGAGTATTTTTCGTTGCCATAATAATTCAATAAGCCAGTATCTTACACATCGTAAATATTTGTAAATACAGGTACTTTCGATGTGTGTGTGGGAAGAGATGCTCGCGAATATTTGCTAATCGCACTCGCACTTGCTTATACTTGCCTATTCCCGGGGACTGTCGGTAACCTTGTACCGAGTAAAAGGGAATTCATACTCGTGATTACTTGGATTTCCAATTGGCGGGCTGCTCCCACACGCATCGTGTCAATATGGAGGTACTATGTAAACTAGAATCTTATTGAGAGAAAACATCCACCACCTTCTCTTGCGTCCTTTTCGAGGTACCTACTAGATATCTGGCAGATAGCAAAACGTATATAGCACAGTTTGCACTAAGTAAAATTGCGTTCATGATTCTGGCGTTTTTTTTTCTGTGCATTGACTGCTATGAATTAGCCAAGTGTTCTGGATAGGCCTTGTTACTAACACCATACGCCACCTACCTTAGGCGCAGCACTGTTGATCATTAACGCAACAGTGAATCGTAAAGGATTATTCCAAGCCGACACGAGCCTCAATCATACAGACTTTAACATTTAAAAATAAAAATTACCCGTTACGGCTGGGGACCGTACCTGGGACCTCTCGGTCACCAGGCGGACGCTAAACCACCGCGCCAATTCCCGCCCTAGCGTTTTAATAATGTTTCAACGTTCAAGTCTCGTCGATAGTAAACAACTGACCAACCTACTCGGAAAGGGACGTATGCGTGCAATACACGATTAAGTGCGAATGAAAAGTGCGAGGCGTGTGGGGGTTCTGATGGCTCGTTTCTCATACTTGAATATACTCGGAAATGTTTGTGCTCCTTAATACTCGCAATGTGTATGGGACCGGCTCCATACATGTAACTTATTCTGCAGTACTTGGTAAATAATGCTTGGAATCCATTCTACTTAAAGAATTGAAGCGGCAACTTCGTTTCTACTGATTGCGTTTGAGATTGTCTTCATTGAAATGCTGCGCAGTAGGGATGCGCACGCTTTGGAACGTATGACGTCACCTCTGCAGTACTTTTCCCCCAGTTTGAAGAGGAAAATTACTGTGAGAAATTTATTCTGAAGAAACAAGATGAATTTTTTTTGAGACTTTTTTCAATATACAATTAGTTAATTTCATTGAAAATATGAACAGGATGTTTATAAAGTCAGTTGTGGAATCATCTGCGACTGAAAGTTGGAATTTAGTCGCTGTTTTCCATCGTACAAGATAACCACTCTTGGAAGGGATTCATGTTTTGAAGAGAATAAACATTCTCAATTGAAAAATTGAATCAATACATGACTCCTCTGGAAATGCAAAAACCCTACGATAAAATTGAAGTTACTTTTTTGTAATATCCAACAGAAAACAACTACTTCCCCGGCAAAAGCCACGCTGGACATTGAACTACATCTGATAGATATTGAGAAAGACCCTATATAACTTGAAGAAAGAATATCCAATGGAAACTGGACATTTAATAAATAATCAACTAACTGAATGAAAATGCAAATTTTCAGTTTCAGATTTTTTCTTCAAGTTATATAGGGTCTTTCTCAATATCTATCAGATGTAGTTCAATGTCCAGCGTGGCTTTTGCCGGGGAAGTAGTTGTTTTCTCTTAGATGTTACAAAAAAGTAATTTCAATTTTATCGTAAGGTTTTTCCATTTCGAGAGGAGTCATGTATTGAATTAATTTTTCAATTGAGAATGTTTTTCTTTAAAACATGAATCCCTTCCAAGAGTGGTTATCTTGTACGATGGAAAACAGCGACTAAATTCCAACTTTCAGTCGCAGATGATTCCACAACTGACTTTATGAACATCCTGTTCATATTTTCAATGAAATCAACATGCCATACCCATGACAGATTTTATGTCAGAAAAATATTTTCAAAGTTTCCCCGCACAAGAAATAGTTCATTAATTCCTCATTACAGTGTGAAATTGCTTCTGAAGAGTATGTTTTCCAATTCTTCCGACCTCCCTGATGATCTTAGAAGAGTGAAATAGATTTTTGTCGACCAAAATGTATTGGAGGCCTAGCGAAAGTGATGCAATCCACGCGTTGAGCGATTTTCTGTGAGTGATACTTCTGAATAACATACTCCCTTATCTCATTCATAGATGAGAATCTCCAATGGAAACTGGACATTTAATAAATAATCAACTATCTGGATGAAAATGCAAATTTTCACTTTCAGAATTTTTCTTCAAGTTATATAGGGTCTTTCTCAATATCTATCAGATGTAGTTCAATGTCCAGCGTGGCTTTTGCCGGGGAAGTAGTTGTATTTTTTTACATATTACAGAAAAGTTACTTCAATTTTATCGTAGGGTTTTTCCGTTTCCAGAGGAGTCATGTATTGATTCAATTTTTCAATTGAGAATGTTTCTCTTTAAAACATGAATCCCTTCCAAGAGTGGTTATCTTGTACGATGGAAAACAGTGACTAAATTCCAACTTTCAGTCGCAGATGATTCCACAACTGACTTTATGAACATCCTGTTCATATTTTCAATGAAATCAACATGCCATACCCATGACAGGTTTTATGTCAGAAAAATATTTTCAAAGTTTCCCCGCACAAGAAATAGTCCAACAATTCCTCATTACAGTGTGAAATTGCTTCTGAAGAGTATGTTTTCCAATTCTTCCGACCACCCTGATGATCTTAGAAGAGTGGAATATATTTTTGTTGACCAAAATTTATTGGAGACCTATAGCGAAAGTGATGCAATCCACGCGTCAATGAAATGAGCGATTTTCTGTGAGTGATACTTCTGAATAACATTCTCCCTTATCTGATTCATAGATAAGAATCTCCAATGGAAACTGGACATTTAATAAATAATCAACTATCTGAATGAAAATGCAAATTTTCACTTTCAGATTTTTTCTTCAAGTTATATAGGGTCTTTCTCAATATCTATCAGATGTAGTTCACTGTCCAGCGTGGCTTTTGCCGGGGAAGTAGTTGTTTTCTGTTAGATATTACAAAAAAGTAACTTCAATTTTATCGTAGGGTTTTTCCATTTCCAGAGGAGTCATGTATTGATTAAATTTTTCAATTGAGAATGTTTCTCTTTAAATACAATTAGTATTCTCGCCTATTCTAAACTCCCACCATGTGGACAGAGTAAATCAATTGTACAGACCCGCCCATATTTTCCTGTTAATATTTGAGTTATCGAAAAACAGTTCGGCTCAATGTTGATGGTATTTCGCTCTGCGCCTTTCTATGAATTCAAATATTATTTAGATGTGCCATTGGTGGAGAAGTGACGTCTTCAGCATTTTTTTTAACTAAAACCATATGTCTCATTTCAGTAGTACCTACTAATATTATTTTAACTTTAACGAAAGGTGTGGTATGTTTTGTATTTTTGTGTCCACCTCTGTAATTCACTCACCTACTGCTTAATTTGTTCAAAACTTGCCTCAATCGGAGAATGTAACCAGTTGGATATTTTAAGCGATAGGTCAATTTGATTCAGATATTGGCGCACCTGAGTTTTTATAAAAAATATTCTTTATGTGCTACATTGACAGTGGTTTGAACGAAAAAATGTACTCACTATGTTTGGAATCATTTTAATTACTAATAACTGAATTCAATCCATTGATGGTTGAATACAATAAAAAAAAATCGTTTTTGAATTAAATTATTACTGGTTTAAATTATTAGCTTAAAGGACAATTAAAATTCGTCTATAAAATAAGTATTTGTTTTAGAATATTGCCAAAATTCACCTCAATGGCTCAGACATTTGAAACGTTACATTTCACGGGTTCAAATAATTTTTTTTTCTCAGAACTAGTAAATGAGTAAATGAAATAGCCGCTGTAAGTTTGTTGTCCGGCAACCTTCTTTTCCATTAAAAAAATAGTAATGTTTTTACACAATTGTGAATGATTTCAGCAAAATTTGTTTCTAAAAAGTTGACAGCACCAATTCGTTAATTTTTCTTTTATAATATTGTATTAGAAATATTGTGTATAGACGATACACTTCAGTGTTGTCTTATTCTGAATAGTTTTGTTTAATTTTATCAACCAATATTATGTACTTACCGTATAAAAGGAATGATTAAAAAATAAATATTTTGTTTGAAGAACAAACACAACTCATATTCTATTGTTACACCACCTTGTGCATTATTACTTGTGGTATACACAAAATATACAAAATTTATCAGTATGTTGTGCGACGAATGTCAACAACTTGTGTACTGTTGATGCATACATTGTAATGTATGGCAACAATTTGTGTACAGATCGACAAGCGTTAGGATGCCTCTGAGATGCGCAAACGATAGAAAACGTGAGTACAAAGATCGACTAATGATAAATAAGGCAGAGCGATTGAGCTCCTGCCACACTCCAGGGTTTTGTCTACTGCGCAACCAATTCTCGGAGGCATCCTTACGCTTGTCGATCAGTTCCTAGTTTGTACGAGTTGTGTAGGTATTTTCAATATAGGGTGCAAAAAAATTTCACAAATTTGTGTACTCGGCATACATGAATTGTGTAGATATACAGGCTGATTCACGGTGGATGGCACATTAGACGTTTCTGGTGAACCAGACAACGGATCACTTTGAAAATTCAATGGAGAGCATATTCGGACATTCTCTAGCCAACTAAAATATCTTCGACAATGCGGTGTTGCCGCTTCTATTAGAAAGCAGTAGCAACTTTGATTTTTCAAATGGAACACTCTGTATATAATATTATTTTTGGAATCTCCAACAATTGCCCGAAAACTTTTCTTGATATTTCCCTATACCTATCTGTTACCGTTTTCGAAATAAAAATCAATTTCAATTTTTTTCTTCGAAAATCATGACTTCTAAAAATGCCGATATCTTTTAGTTAAGAAGTACTATGATATCGAAATTTGGTTTGGAGTTAGGTGATACTTGGACACTTCCCACACGTCAGTCTAATCTCCGTTACTTCAATACAGGGTGGTAAAAAATACAGTTTTTTCGTTTGCTTGAAAAAGTTGCTGAAATTTGATTATTTTAAAAGAAACACCCTGTATATTATTGAAAATTCGGAAAGCTGCTAAAATTTGCTTTCTTTCTATGTATATCATACCTATACCTAACTAGTCAAGTTTCGGACTTATTTATGAGCATTTATTTGTGAAAATGTCCCTTCAGAATGGTATTTCCATTCGGTATTTGGTAAGCAGGCCATGATTACTATTTGACAGTAGCGTTGTGACATTCTCCTAATAATATCGACATTTTCGTCACTTCAGAAGTTGCAAATACCTTCGAAGCGATGGAACAAAACTATTCAAACGAAGTTCTTATGAATTTGTTTATTATTTTTGGACAGTGTGACAAAATTATCAGCAGAACATGTAGAAAGTTCAATGAAATGTATCCGAATCTACCGCCAATGAACCTCAAGAAATTCATACGAATTCAGAACAATTTCAATATGTTTGGAAAACTTTAAAAAAGCACCAAGAAACTTGAAATTGGAAATATTGATATGAATAATTATAAAAAAGTAAAACAATGATGTGGAATATTTCAAAATATGTTCGAATCGCTGGCCGTTCACTTCCAAGCACTTTAAAATGCGGGTGTTGTCTGCTTTCGTGGTGGCAGATCTGATTTCATTGGGATCCAAATCTTCAAATGTTTGGGCAATCCTTTCTAACAGTTCATCTCTCGAACGCACGGGTATTTTGTAAACTTTTTCTTTAAACATTCCCCACAAATAAAAATCTAATGGATTAAGATCGGGTGATCTCGCTGGCCAATTCCATGGTCCCAAGCGCCTTATCCACCGATCGTCAAAAAGTCTTTCCAGTTCTGCGCTCACTTCTCTTGTGCAATGTGCAGGAGCTCCGTCTAGTTGGTACCAACAGTTTCGATATTCTTCGAGTGGCAGATTATCCACGAAACTCTCTACAGTATTCTCCAAAATATTCAGGTAGCTTCTGGATGTTAATGACGCCTCGTATATCACGTACCTCAATTTGTTGTCCATCAACATGCAGAAGACATCAAAACTAAATTTTTCTTGAAATCCGGCTTCTTTTGTGACGTGAGGATTTTCACTGGACCAATAATGACGATTTTTTCTATTGAAAATCCCTTCTCTCGAAAATTTCGATTCATCAGTCCAAATAATTTTATTTAAAAAAAGTTGATCTTCTTGAATGCGTGTCAACAACATTTCACAAAATTCTACACTCTGTTGAGGGTCTTGAGGCTTCATTGCTTGAATTTTGGTGAATTTATAATCATGCATTTTATGTCTTCGCAAGATTCTTTGAACCGATGAATATTTTATACCCAATTCTTCTTCAGCACTTCTTATCGATGACTCGGGAAATGCGTGAAAATATGCTAAGACATTAATCTGGTTGTCTTCAGAAGTTACGGGTCGAGGCAAGTTTCTTGGTGCTTTTAAAGTTGGTCCAAATGCATTGAAATTGTTCTGAATTCGTATAAATTTCTTGAGGTTCATTGGCGGTAGATTCGGATACATTTCATTGAACTTTCTACATGTTCTGCTGATAATTTTATCACACTGTCCAAAAATAATAAACAAATTCATAAGAACTTCGTTTGAATAGTTTTGTTCCATCGTTTTGAAGGTATTTGCAACTTCTGAAGTGACGAAAATGTCGATATTATTAGGAGAATGTCACAACGCTACTGTCAAATAGTAATCATGGCCTGCTTACTAAATACCGAATGGAAATACCATTCTGAAGGGACATTTTCACAAATAAATGCTCATAAGTCCGAAACTTGACTAGTTAGGTATAGGTATGATGTACATAGAAAGAAAGCAAATTTTAGCAGCTTTCCGAATTTTCAATAATATACAGGGTGTTCCATTTAAAATAATCAAATTTCAGTAACTTTTTCAAGCAAACGAAAAAACTGTATTTTTTTACCACCCTGTATTGAAGTAACGGAGATTAGGCTGACGTGTGGGAAGTGTTCAAGTATCACCTAACTCCAAACCAAATTTCGATATCATAGTACTTCTTAACTAAAAGATATCGGCATTTTTAGAAGTTATGATTTTCGAAGAAAAAAAATTGAAATTAATTTTTATTTATTTTATTAATTTTATTTTATTTCTAATAGAAGCGGCAACACCGCATTGTCGAAAATATTTTAGTTGGCTAGAGAATGTCCGAATATGCCATCCTTTAAATTTTCAAAGTGATCCGTTGTCTGGTTCACCAGAAACGTCTAATGTGCCATCCACCGTGAATCAGCCTGTATTGTACATATTTGTGTACAAAGCAAGGCCAAACTTTATAGCTACCACTTATAAGTTTAAGAAAGGATACACTTGAGGCACATAACATCCAAACGGAATATGATAAGAATAAGCATCAGTTGGAACCTGCTTGCTTCTTTATACCTTATTCTGTTCAGAAATTATAAGCTTCATTTTCCAGAAGGTTGAAATAAAATAAAATGTCATTCAAATAATTTTTATTTCATCACAAATAACTGATAACAAAAATAACTAAACTGTAATTACAAATAGAATATCAGAATCACAAAATACCTAACAAAACATAGATGAACCATATATTTTGTTATTTTGGAACACGTTGAATGATAATAAAGTTCAAAGTAATCTTCGTGTCAAACTATATTTATTAAAGTAGAAAGAAGGTGAGAGGATGCCCTTATCAAACCGTTACAAATGATGAAAATGAGTCAGTTTCTGGGTTTCATGTTAAAACAAAAAATAATAGCAAAGCTAACATTCAAATATTGCTATCAGTTCGCAAATAGTCTAACACTTCCATTTGACACAAAACCACTACACATGAGCAAACAATAAATTATTACAAGTCACTTAGCGGTCAGCTTCGCCCTTCGATCAGCATAAAACTATCAAACAATGATGGACTGGACATTTGGAGTATTTGGACATTCAAGATAAGACAGGTGCTCGTGCCGCGCATGCGTATTTACTAGGGTGAGATGACCCCTTGGTAAAAATGAGGCAAATTACACAATAGTGTTGAAATAGTAAACAATTTGTGCATATCAAATAGAAAGTGCACAACGGGTGTAGGATGAGTTCAATGCGTTGTAGATGTTTTCCATACAATTTGTGTTATGGTAGATGTGTATATTTTTTGTGTATTTTTAGGCAATGTGGAAGTGCATGAATACTATACAAATGACTTGCACAAACATTTATTGAATTTCACAAAAGGCGTATGATGAAAGAATGGACAATTGTGTAAAATATCTACACAACTGTGTTTTAGACACCGTTGTGCATGAACCTGCTGCAGTATTTTCTCTCTGTGTACTCACACACCGTCTCAGAGACGGTACCATATTGCTGGGCTTACGATATCTTCCCATCACCGAACTTCTAAACGTCGACCTATTAGGTAATTTCAGTACCCATAAATACAAGTTAGAGGTTGGCTGGGCAACTTGCGGAAGTGCGTAGTTTTCTGAATTTTTCGAATAAAACAGTCGACGCCGTCTGTCAGACGGAGTGTTCGTGTTAACGTAATTTTTTGATTATTTATGAACAATGGATCAAGAGCCCAGTAGCTCAAAACGAGTGAGGTATGGAGACCCAAATTATGAGGATACTCCTTGAAAGAGGCTGGCAGCGATAATAGTGACGTAGAATCAGAATCATTCCATGTTGAAAAAGTTTGGTTAGATGAAAAAACTCATTTTTTTTAACTCGTCTCTCAGTCGTTAATGTAAGCGCAATTGATTCAGTGTGTTAGTACTAAAGGGTTTTCCCTAATGAATCAAACAACTGTTACCGTTTTTTTCTCATACTTTCTATTTAGGAAAAATTCCTGATCAGGACACTTGAATCATTCTGAAATAAAATTATCCATTGAAATTTTCCAACAGAAAAATAACTATAATTATTTTTCGAAAAATAACCGTCTGGAAAACTTTTAGCTACGTACGCAACTGTCTGAATCAAATTGTTACATTGCTTGAAATATCCAAAAATTTTGAACAAATTATGCAATAGGTAAGTGAACTACAGAGGTGGACACCAAAATACCTAATACACTGTATTAGTTTTACTGAAATGAGAAAAAAACAGGCTTTCTAGCAATACTGAACATGACACATGGTTTCATTGAAAAAAATGCCAATGACGCCACAGAATGAAGAACCCTTTATCTTTCATCAGAATTTTTTTTCGATAACCCTTATTATTACCTGAGAAAAATTGGAGGGTCTACACATTAGACTAACTTTGTATATCCATTTCAAATATACAGCTGGTGTAATAGTGATGAACTTGCAACTTCCTTTTATTCGAAATGCCCTATGGTCCACTTGACATATTTTTGGGACGTCTCTGGATCCTCCGGTGACATATTTCGCCTTTTTAATTAGTTACCGATAGAATTTCTGAAAATTCCGTGCTTTATCAAGTTGTCTCTAATCCCGATGTTTGATAAGTATTTCATTGAAGTGGACTCGCGAACAAAGAAAATCGCATTTGGCAAGTTTCGTTATTAAATTAAAACGGGCAGTTCAAGCGAGAATAATTCCCTTTTCTCGTTATATCTATTGACTGAGCTTGATGGGACAATAAGTTCGTTCAACCGTAAAAACAACAAAAGTAATAAGGCAAAAAGTTATGGCTGAGCAGAATGAAGCAATTATAATTTGAAAAGCGCTACCCTATCTCATGATTTTGTCTTTGTTTCAACAGAATATGTCGATAAAAGCGATGTCTGCTGAAATCATACACTTTCAACTCCTGATTCAATGATAGAAAATAGAAGTCATTAAATTCAGAAATGCACTTCTTTCTGCAACAAAATCTTTCATTTTAACTATACAAAATATTGAAAGTAAAAAGGAGTAGTGTAGGCATTCATCCACACTCAGTTACAATTATTTCAAGCTATAGAGGTTTTTCCCCACACAATAAAAAACGCAAAAATGGCTTAGACTAATTTTTATAAGATAGTTCCTTAATGAAAACCCTAGTTGTCGGCCCAGAAAAATCGCTTTGAGAAATTTTTCAAATAAGCAATAGTGGAAAAAATTACAACTCTTTTGTTTTTTTTTGGAAATATCTTCAAGAAATATTTTACCAGTCAACAAAACTTTAGTAGAGATTTATAAAACCTACAAAATGGATTTTAATACTACCATATCGGTGCATTTTCCCTAAGAAACCTCGAAAAAGAGACAATATTTCAAAAATTTATAATTTTTACAAATCTGAAGCTAGACAAACAATATTGCGGAAACAGACCCATTACGCCCGGGCGTAATGGAGGGCATTATGAATCATAACGCCCGCTAAATGTTTTTTCTGCAGTTCAATAAATTAATTACTCAGAAAAGTTTTACTTATAACTGTATATGAAAATGGGACTAATTATTTTCTCTCAAATAGAAATCACAAATTTCAAATGAAAAATAAGTACCAAGTTTGAAGTTCTGTGAGTTGACCGATGATGAACTCCTTAATGTGCATTTGGTTTCGTACGGAACATTAACGTTTTGTTTTTCGGAAACGGAATGGGCTATCATTGTAGCAATTTTGTTCTTCGAGGAGATACTTTCTTCAATATACCGTACTACTCTTCAATTTTACAAGTAATTTTAGTGTTTCAAAGAATGCACCACCTTGAACATGAAGCGTTGACGACTTTCGGCATAGACAATGTCCGGTGTAACCTTTCGGATTTTCCAAATTGAGGTATTTCGCTATGATAGTAATTTTACCTACAGGTAACTCAGTGCATATATTATTTCTGTAGGTTATAAATAAACCTACGTGATTTACACCCTTTTGGTCGTAGTGCAATGTACTTTTCAACTAAGTTCAAGGCTCCTATTTCGCTATCTTTAACAATGGTAAAACTATTTGACGTGCAGGTCTTGGTTTCTGGTACCTTGATCAGTAAAACGGCTCCTCTCTCTTCGATGTCATCAATTGTCATCCAAACCATTTCATCACGTTTTAAGCCTCCAAATACGCCCATTACCAGAACAGCTGTATGTAGCAGAAAAGAAATACTTGTCCACCTTCCAACACCTTTGATTTCTTTGGAATGTATCCTTTTGATTTTCTGAAACTCCATCAGTTGACTGAATGCTGATATATTAATGTTTTCCTTAACAATCAATGTTGATTTCAGCTGTGAGTATTTGGTCCATATACTATTTGCACTATATTTTTCAGACAGAAATAATATAAAATAAATAAAAAATATTAATATATTTCATGAGATAAACTCACCAGTTTCTGGAAGTATGCCATTAAGACAGTTTCGTTTACGGTATTCACTGTTTTCATCTTTCCATTTCGAAAAATGGTCTTATTCCTTCTCGTATAAGTATTTGGATTTCACAGGCAGTAAATTTCCTAACGCTTTTTCAGCTTTGAGCGTCACATTCTGTGGGATCTCCTCAATTATTATGTACACAACCGTTTTTAGTTTCCTCTACTAACAAGCTTGTCAATTCTTACAAAAATACAGCGTAATTTTATTAAATCAACAACCCCTAGCAACCACTTCAATGTTTCCATGGCAATTGCTTGTGCTCAGTTGCCGAGCAGAACGCAGCAAATACTATGAGAAGAAATATATGAAGTGAACAAAGTCGTTTCAGATCATTTTTTCGTGAAAAATTAAATATTTTATGTACCACTTGCGTTACTAGATCCTAACGCCCATCGGGCAACTATTATTGTGAAAAATGGAATGTAGAGTGCAATTACAGACATACAAATAATGAAATCAGTGTTCTAGAAAATGTAATTCAGTTGACTCAACGATAACAATAACATATTAAATAAAACTACCTAAAAATGACCTAAGCTGATTTGGTTTTAATTGAACACGAAAGTTTTTGTTTTCTACAAAAAAAATGGAATATTTTGAAAAGGATAAGTTTTAAGGATACTCATTCTGCTTATGACTGATGCGGCACTACATCGATAGCACATTATCATGTTTCAACAAAAACTTTAACGAAAGTTCATATTACTCAAGATAAAGTATTTTCAATCAACCGTTGAAATTCCAGGCCGTATTTTTTTTCAAGTTTTTATTGATCCTGTAAAAATAAAACCCAGTAAATGGAGTTGAACAAATTTTCTTACTGTCACGTCAAATATGATGACGATACTAACTGAAATAAATAGACACCATTTGCCATAGAAGAAACTATTACTTTTGAAAACAGTTCAAATGCAAGAAGGCTTTTAATTCGCTTTGAAAAACAAATAAAGCAACGGCTGACAGAAGCTCGGGTATCCATTTTGACAGTTTTAGTTGGTCGTTCAGCACGATGCCTCATCAGTTTACTCACGCAGAATAGCAGATATCATTTTTGTATACGGATGTTGTAATGGAAATGCCAGAGCAGCAGTCAGGGAGTACCGGAGAAGATTCCCACATAGAAGAGTACCGAACCACCAAACGTTTAACAACGTTTTTACGCACCTGCGAGAAACGGGAAAATTTCCTTCTGGTACTGCAGAACGTGGTGATCGACTGACTGAAGTCCAAAAAGAGCATATTTTAGAAATAGTTAATCAAAATGATAAGATAAGTACCCGGCGAATATCCAGCATTTTGCACATTTCCCAGTCCACAGTTTTCAGGACGTTGAAGAAAGATCTCCTCCATCCCTATCACCCCCAACTGGTGCAGAGACTGCATCCGGGAGATAATCTTCCACGTTTGCGATTATGCAGGTGGATCTCTGCAAATAGAAAATACATTTATCAGATATTGTTTTGCGATGAAGCCCAGTTCACGAAAGACGGCATAAACCATTCCAGAAATAATCACAACTGGAGTCATGAAAATCCACATGTTATAAAGCAAACTAGATCTCAAGTTAGATTCTCTGTCAAAGTTTGGGCAGGTATCATCGGTAATAAATTAGTGGGTCCTTATTTTTGAACGATAGATTGAGTGGGCTGGAGTACCTTGATTTTCTGGAGAATGTTCTCCCTGTTCTTCTGGAAGATGAGGAAGTCAATGTGAGAGATATGAGATTTCAACACGATGGAGCAGGACCTCATTCAACCAGGGCAGTTAATCAGTTTCTCAATCAAAATTTTCCCAATAGATGGATGGGACGTGGTGGGCCGATTCCCTGGCCGGCGAGATCACCTGACCTTACCCCACTAGATTATTATTTGTGGGGCGTTTTGAAAAGCATAGTATATGAGGTAGAGATTACAACAAGAGAACAGCTACGTGAGAGAATAATTGAAGCATTTCTCTTCACAAAAAGCATCCAGATCAGATAAGAAAAGCCGTAAGGAATATCTTGAAAAGAGAAAGGAAGTGCCGGGAGGCGAATGGATGGCATTTTGAAAATAAACTTAAATCCGATTAGGTCTCTTTTAAGTAGTGTTTATTTGTTATTGTTATCGTTGAGTCAATAAATAAAATTTTCTAGAAAACTGAATTTGTTATTTGTATGTCTGTAATTGCACTTACTCTCCATTCCATTTTTCACAATAACGGTTGTTGAAGTTGACTAAAACATTTTTATGTATTTCTTACGGTGACGGTTAGCAGCAAACCTTAAAAATTGTCCCGTAGAAAAATAAAAGTGAGTTTAGCTCCATCTTTTACATTTGATCGGCTGCCATCTTTATTGGATACAACATCCAAGGTTTTGTTTTACTTGCAGGATAGAAATCAATTAGTTTTTGAATATTTTACGTTAATTTTCTTTAGTTAATTTTGCTCAGGCATTTAGTATTAGCCACCCTCCAAGGTGACAGGGTATTGTTTTTACAAAACCAATTAGAACGTTAAATAAGTTAGGACCTATAATATCAATCTTTAAATCGAGTAAGTAATACTTTCCGAACGATTTTATTTTAAATAAATGTTTTTTTCAATGTAGTGCTGTATTAGCCATGGTAGAAAAAAATACATTTGCACTGTTTAAAAAAAAAAGTTTTTTCTATCGTACCATTCGCATTGACGTGACAGAAAAAAAATCTATTCAACCCGCTTTTCAGGGTGTTGTTTATACTGGATCAATAAAAACATAAAAAAAATAAATACGACCCTGGAATTTTAACGGTTGGTTGAATACTTTATCTCTTGTATCATGAACTTTCCTCATAATTTCTGTTGAAAAATTATGATGTGTTATCGATGTAGTGCCGCATCAGTCATAAGCGGAATGTGAATCCATTAAAATTATAGTATTTTTGAAAGTGCAATTTTTTTCTGCAGAAAACAAAAACTTCCGCGTTCAATTTTTTTCAACTGTTGCTTAGTATGGTCCTTAAGCTTCAAAGTGAGAAAAATAAAATTTGCCTGATGTTGCTTACAGGGTGTTGTTTTTAAAAAACCAATGAAAATCTAAAAAAAACTAAGTCCGGACCTGAAATAATTTTTTTTTCAAAAACTGTTTTATTGAGCTCAGAAAGCATTTTCAGTGTGGAAAATTTCATGTGCCTGAGTTTTTTACTTTTAGAGATATTTAACGTTTAATAATTCACATATTTTCAAATATCGCCCTGTATATCCGTCAAAAACGAATCAAGGTATTTTTCAATACCAGATATGAAATGGCATTGGTCCATAGTACTTATGGTTAGACTATGTACAATTCGTCGTGAATCACCCTGTATACCCATCACGTAGATATGGTGGACCAAGAGCTTCAAATATTTCTGTTCTCAATCTGAAGTTTATCACAAAGGCACCGACAGCTTTTTGTCTGGTAGGGTTTGGCTTTGATTTGTCAAGCAACCCTGAAGAGCATCCCTCAATTTTCAACGAAAGTCTGTTTTTGTAAATTTTCAAATACAAAATGGACTTGGTTTTTATTTTAATATCTATTTGGTAGCACTCACAATATATCTTTGGCCAAAATTTAATCCGAAAAGGATTCAGAAGGGGTGGGTGCTGCCTTTTGTATTTCAGATGACAGGCAATTTTTAAAAGTCGAATACCTGCGGTGTGCTATATCTTCAGCGCTGAAGCGTTCGCCATTGAGAAAGCCCCTTCTTGGTGCTTGGACATTGACATTACTGAATCAGTTATTATCTCAATATCAGTGTTAGAAAGCATCAAACATCTCTCACAGAATATGTACAGAAACCTCGATGTTTGTAGGATAGGGTATTTACTGTATAAACTATCGCTCATTAACAGCAAAGTTGTATTTATCTGGGCCAAGGGACACAGAGGTATTCTTGAAAATGAAATAGACCAGGCAGTCAAAGAAGCACGAACTTGTGCTAACTTGGATAAAATTCCTTGTAACAATGATCTCCTGAGGATATATAGACAGACTGTAGACAAAGAATGGATAGAAAAGTGGTCAGAAATAGTAGGAAAGTCCACCAATACTTACTTCCTCATGCACAAGGAACTTCCCAAAAAAGTACCCCACATATTCCTATTTGATGTCCCCAAAAAATATCCCGCGATTATATCAAGACATGGTTGCTTTCCAGCCCATCTACATAAAATTGGGATCCTTGATTCACCTCTATGTCAATATGATAATGAAACTGCTGATTTGAATCACCTATGTTTTAACTGTAAAAACATTCTTAGAATCAACAATTTCATCAACAAACTCCTACGATTGAACCTGCAATTTCCCACCAGTATTCAAAACTTACTAGCAACGGGGGACAAAGTGATATATGGAATGATAGTAGAATTTGTTATAAGAAACGGAATATCTATCTAAGTTCTGCATGCGAAAATTTCAATATAATTAACGTTATGTGTGTGGCTAGATGAAAAAATTAACAAAGATGTAATCTGAAAACTGACTCAGCAGGTTCTCTACTTTTTATATAAGTCAAATTATTCCAGAAGAAAAATATCTTAATACGTTCAAAACTACAGTTTGGTACTGGCGAGAACCGTGTTATAGATGAATACTGGGAGTACCAATACATAATTGATTCTTCATATCACAGTTGTGAGATATACAGGGTGTCCGGTAAACCTTGTACAATATTGAAACTGGTGATAGACCTGGTCATGACTTTTCAGAATATCGGAATTTCACCTCACTAAAAATATCACCGTTTTTGAGATAATGGGCATTTTAAGAATTTCTGGAAAATCGCTACCTAACCTTGGATTTTTGAGTGCCATGTATACAAATTGGGACGAATCTAAATATCTTTGCTGCTGAAGATTACCGATGACTGATGCTTCTAGACGTACAGAACAGTTTTTCAGAAAGTGGAAAAATTTTTCAAGAAATGAGGGTAAAATGACAGATTTGAGATTTGAGAATTTTTTTTTTAAAGTTTGACATTATTATCTGAAAGAAACATAACCAATTGGAAGTGGACATTAATTTCAAAAGAATGCTCATTTTGTCCAGACTCTACCATGGTATAAAACTGTTGAATTATAGATTTCATTGAGACATATCATTATATATTATGTTGATGTTGTGATGGTGATATATAAATATAGTTGTACTGAAATTGTTTTCTGCGTCTGAAATTCTTCAATTATATTTTCTTTGATTTTTCAATAAACTTTGCAACTGATTTGAATACTGATATTCGAAAGGTTATGGGCCCAGTATACTGAAGCTGGTATTGCTGAAAAATCAAGAAATTTGCGATATTTCGCTGAGACGTAAATTTTGAAAATCTTTGACACGTTCCTGACAATTCCATAAATAAATCATTTTTTTTAATGTCTGAGAAAATGGATTCTGCGAGAATTGTAAAGTTCGATGGCAGCAACTATCAATTATGGAAATTCAGTATTTCCATTGCATTACGTGCCAGTGAATTGATGGACATTGTGACCGGAGTTGAATGTAAACCTGAAGTCACCCAGACGAATGCGGCAGAAATTAAGAATTGGGAGAAAAGAAATAACCAGGCCATGGTTATTTTTCTTACAACTATCTGTGAAGAACAGCTTTCTCCATTAGTAAATTGCCAGACTGCCCCAGAGATGTGGACCAAACTGATAACCATTCTTGAGCAGAAAATAGAGGTCTCTAAACACATCATATATCAGAAGTTTTATGACCTGAAGATGAGAGATGGTTTGAAGATAGCTTCATTTATTTCTGAAGTTGAATCACTCGTGAAACAGTTGGAAGACATGGGCGAAAAGATATCAGATGTGGCAAAATTATCTAAAATCATAAATAGTCTTCCATCCCATTATGATATGTTCGTGACAGCATGGGATTCAGTTGATTCCACAAAGCAAACTTTTACTGAACTCATAGCCCGGCTGTTGAAAGAAGAGCAGAAACTTGCAATTAGGCAGGAAAACGAAGATTCGTTAGCGCTTCAAACACAGTCCCCGAGTATCAAAGCAAATGATAGAAAAGGTCCATTACAGAAACAGAAAATATAAAATCTAAAGCGTAGAACTAAATGTGGATTTTGTAAGCTCACAGGCCATTGGTGGCGAGAATGTCCTGAGAGAAAGAAAAGCAGTGAAAAGAGAAATTCTTCCAGAAGGAATGATGTCGAAGCCCTAATATGTAACAACGTTGATCTTTCACTACTGATAGCAAATACTGAAGAGGACGATGATGCTTGGTTAGCAGATTCAGGTGCAAGTGCTCATATGTGTTATCGGCAAGAATGGTTCCAGTCCCTGAAACCTCTTCAAGAAAATATCATTGTGCGGGTAGCTGATGATAAAATTTTCACTCCAATTGGCATTGGTGACATTTCAGTCAAAGCATTAGTAAATAAAGAATGGAAATTGAAAATTCTCTCTGATGTACTTTACATACCTGAATTACGAAGAAATTTGCTGTCTGTTGGAAAGATAACAGAAAAAGGATATACTATGATTGCTAAGAAGGACACATGTCAATTTCTCAACCCAGCAGGAGAGATATCATGTGAGGGTGTGAAGCAAGGGAATATATTCCGAATGTTATTGAAAGTAGAAGTCAATCTTCACTGTAATGTGGCAGCAGTTGGTAATCTGAAGCTATGGCATGAAAGGCTCGGCCATATCAATAAAAAGTCAGTAAGCGATACAATTAAAAGTGGAGCAGTTGAAGGAGCAAGAATAGAAGGAGACGATTTCCCTTTCTGTGAGGGATGCCAGTTTGGTAAACAGTGCCGTCGAAGTTTTCCCGGAAGTACGAGACCAAAAGCTGAAAAACCTGGTGATTTCATTCATACAGATGTATGCGGACCTATGAATTTTATATCACCAAGTGGATCTAAGTATTTTTTACTTTTTAAAGATGATTGTACCGGATTCCTGACAGTTTACTTTCTCAATCACAAATCTGATGTTTGTGAAAAATTCAGAGAGTTTGAAAAGCTAGTGAAATGTCAAACTGGAAATGTGATCAAAATACTTCGTTCTGACTGTGGAAAAGAGTATATCAATAGAGATTTGACACATTTTTTAAAATATAACGGAATTGTTCATGAAACTTCAGCACCCTACGCTCATGAACAAAATGGGAGATCTGAGCGGGAAATACGAACTATAACAGAGAGTGCACGATCAATGTTACATGCACGAAATGTTTCTTGTGACTTATGGGCTGAAGCTGTGAATACTGCAGTTTACATTCTAAACCGAACAATTTCGAGACAGCTTGCTGATGGAACCCGTATGAAAAATGGTTTGGCATTAAACCCAACATAAAGCACATGAAAGTATTTGGTGCTGTGGCTTTCATGCATTGTCCAAAAGAACTCGTCAAGAAATGGAGTCCAAGAAGCAGAAAAATGATATTCGTTGGATATGAAAACAACTCCAGTAATTACAGACTTTGGGACCCTGAAAATAGAAAAATATATGTCAGTGCCAATGTGAAGTTTGCAGAAACAAAAACTGACATAGTGAGAGTAGAACAAAATGATGATAGGGTGATACTTCAACTGAAATTCGGAAACGAAAATGAAACCAATGAAAACGAAAACCAAAGTTCGGAAGACGTAGAATATGAAGGTTTCACTGAAAATACTAATGAAAGCAACAATCATGACTCTCAACAAGTACGGTATGAGCTGAGAGATCGTTCGAAACTGAAACCTCCAGAACACCTTTTTAATGCGATGATGGCCGATGTTAAAAACCCTGCTACCTTCAAGGACGCTATGAATTCAGGACAATCAGAAAAATGGATGACTGCTATGAATGAGGAAATTGACGCCTTATTGAAGAACAAAACGTGGACTTTGGTTGCCCAACCAGATAATATCAACCTCATTCCGTGCAAATGGGTTTATCGAGTGAAAACCGACATTAATGGGCGACAGAGGTTCAAGGCAAGATTAGTTGCTAAAGGGTTTTCACAGAGAGAGGGCATAGATTACCAGGAAACTTATTCCCCAGTAGTAAGATTCGAGTCTGTTCGAGTACTTTTAGCCATTGCAGCCGAACAAAATCTTGAAATCGCCCAATTTGATGTGAAGACTGCATTTTTGTATGGGGAATTGGAAGAAACAATTTTCATGGAGCAACCGCAAGGCTTTAAGAATAATGATTCAGTTTGTAAATTGAATAGAAGTCTGTACGGGCTCAAACAATCCCCTAGATGTTGGAATTTCAAGTTCAAGAAATTCCTGGAAAGATTTGGTACTGAAATTGTTTTCTGCGTCTGAAATTCTTCAATTATATTTTCTTTCATTTTTCAATAAACTTTGCAACTGATTTGAATACTGACATTCAAAAAAAACAAACTATAATTATTTTTGGAAGAAGTGGTTTCCATTGAATTAGACGTGGTTTTAATCTAGGCTTCTATCAACTTTTATTCAAGAAAAAAAAGGAAACTACCCAACACCAAAACTACGTCACAATCACACTCGACGCCCGTTTCGCCAACAAAGTTAGCATCTTCAGGAGCTAAAGTGAGCTTTTAAGATTTTAAGATTGTGACGTAGTTTTGGTGTTTGGGTATTTTATTTTTTTCTTGAACTGTATTTACCCCAAAGGTTCAAAAATATTCATTTATTTGATCAACGTTTATACTTACGCCCAAAAATTATTTTATTTAGATTTTATCAAGATAAAATGAGGAAATAATTATTAATAATAAAGAATAGACTGCTTGGTAGCATTAAATAGTATGTCAATAAAATTAACTTTTCATGTAGTTAGGCCTAATAAAATTATCGAAATGAAATGTCGATTATCCGACATGGCACCGATTAATACGAATTCTTGTGATAAATGTCGCAATTGTCCAACATCCAGATTTCAACAAAGTTTCAGAGACCGACAGATATACAGGGTGTAACCAAATAAGTGCAAACTTTTTTAAGAGATGAATCCTTGTCGAAATTTAAAAACTTTTGTTTGGACAACTTGTGACTTCTATCGTAGTTTTTTGAAATTATTCCGCTGGTTTCATTCAGTGGTATTCATTTCTTTGTCATGCCGTATATACGTTATACTCCCCAAAAATATGCGCATTTGCACTACATTTATGGTGAATGTGGAGGTAGTGCTACTGCGGCAGCAGCGCTTTATGCAGAACTATATCCGATTGCACAATGCCGCTCATAGAATCGCTGACTTGGGGGCTATAACCTATAACGCATTTGAAAAAATTCTTCTTGAAAATATGTCGTCTATGCGTACGAGTGGATGGAAAATAACATTTTTGTAATATTATTCAGTGCGATATTGAATAATCGTTATTGTGGATTATAGTGTATGTTGATTAAAAAAAAAAAACATTGATTTAGTAAGCCTTGTTACTTTAGCAATAAAGTTCAGCAATATTTGCATTTCTTTTTTTTCTTCATACGAATAGTAGAAAACATTTTTACATTTCAGTGTGTCAATCAGAACAGATTGAGGAAAGAAACCACAAGTTCAAAATAATTTTTTCGGGTGTCCAGGGCCGGTTTCACTCCAGCAATTTTCGTCAACTTCCTTAATATGGACTATCATCATATTCTAGGAAAGTTTTCAGGATAGAGTGCGGAAAAAACCACATTTTCAAAATAATTTTTCCGGTCGTCCAGTGCTGGTTTAACTCCAGCAGTATTCCTTAAATTTCTTATTATGGACTCTGCCATCATCATATTCTAGGAAAGTTTTCAAGATAGGGTGCGAAAAAAAACCTCATAGTCAAATTAATTTTTCCGGGCGTCCAGGGCCGGTTTAACTCCAGCAATATTCCTCAACTTCCTTATTACGGACTCTGCCATCATCATATTCTAGGAAAGTTTTCAGGGTGGGGTGCGGAAAAAACCACACATTCAAAATAATATTTCCGGGCGTCCAGGGCCGGTTTAACTCCAGCAATATTCCTCAACTTCCTTATTATGGACTCTGCCATCATCGTATTCTAGGAAAGTTTTCAGGATAGGGTGCGAAAAAAAAACTCATATTCAAATTAATTTTTCCGAGCGTCCAGGGCCCGTTTAACTCCAGCAATATTCCTCAACTTCCTTATTACGGACTCTGCCATCATCATATTCTGGGAAAGTTTGCAGAATAGGATGCGGAAAAAAAATACATATTCAAAATTATTTTTTCAGGCGTCCAGGGCCGGTTTCACTCCAGCAATATTTCTCAACTTCCTTATTATGGACTCTGCCATCATCATATTATAGTAAAGTTTCCCGGATGAGGTGTGCAAAAAAACAAATATTCAAAATAATTTTTCCGGGCGTCCAGGGCCGGTTTAACTCCAGCAATATTCCTCAACTTCCTTATTATGGACTCTGCCATCATCATATTCCAGGAAAGTTTTCAGGATGGGGTGCGGAAAAAAATCACATATTCAAAATAATTTTTTCAGGCGTCCAGGGCCGGTTTCACTCCAGCAATATTCCTCAACTTCCTTATTATGGACTCTGCCATCATCATATTCTAGGAAAGTTTTCAGGATAGGGTGCAAAAATAATCAGCATATTATTCAAAATAATTTTTCCGGGCGTCCAGGGCCGGTTTCACTCCAGCAATATTCCTCAACTTCCTTATTATGTACTCTGCCATCATCATATTCTAGGAAAGTTTTCAGGATGGGGTGCGGTAAAAAACACATTTTCAAAATAATTTTTCCGGGCGTCCAGGGCTGGTATAATACCAGCAATATTCCTCAACTTCTTTATTATTGATTCTTCCATCATCATATTCAAGGAAAGTCTTCAAAATGGGGTGCGGAAAAAAATCACATATTCAAAATAATTTTATCGGGCGTCCAGTGCCGGTTTCACTCCAGCAATATCACTCAACTTCCTTGTTATGGACTCTGCCATCATCGTATTCTAGAAAAGTTTTCAGGTTGGGATGCGAAGAAAATCACATATTCAAAATAATTTTTCCGGGCTTCCAGGGCCGGTTTCACTCCAGCAATATTCCTCAATTTCCTTATTATGAACTCTGCCATCATCATATCCTAGGGGAGTTTTCACGATAGGGTACGGAAAAAACCACATGTTCAAAGTAATTTATCTGGTCGTCCAGGGCCGGTTTCACTTCAGCAATATTCCTCAACTTCCTCATTATGGACTCTGCCATCATTTTAATCTAGGAAAGGTTTAGGATAGGGTGTATATGAAATCATTTTGAACATGTGGTTTTTTTCCACACCATATCCTGAAAACTTTCCTAGATTATGATGATGGCAGAGTCTATATTAAGGAAGTTGAGGAATATTGCTGGAGTGAAACTGGCCCTAGACGACCAGAAAAATTATTTTGAACATGTAGTTTTTTTCCGCATCCTATCCTGAAAACTTTCCTAGAATATGATAATGGCAGAGTCCATAATGAGGAAGTTGAGGAATATGGCTGTAGTGAAAACGGCCCTGGACGCCCGGAAAAATTATTTTGAATATGCGATTTTTTTTGCACCCTATCGTGAAAACTTTTCCAGAATATGATGATGGCAGAGTCCATAATAAGGAAGTTGAGGAATATTACTGTAAATATTCAGAAAGTTGAAGAATATTGCTGGAATGAAACCGGCCCTGGACGTCTGGAAAAATTATTTTGAATATGTGTTTTTTTTTCCGCACGCTATCCTGAAAACTTCTCTAGAATATGATGATGGCAGAGTCCATAATAAAGAAGTTGAGGAATATTGCTGTAGTGAAACCGGCCATGGATGCCCGGAAATATTATTTTGAACATACGATTTTTTTCCGCACCCTATTTCGAAAATTTTATTGGATTATGATGATTGCAGAGTCCATAATAGGGAAGTTGAGGAATATTGCTGGGGTGAAACCGGCCCTGGACACCCGGAAAAATTATTTTGTACATGTGATCTTTTTCCGCACTCTATCCTGAAAACTTTCCTAGAATATGATGATGGCAGAGTCCATATTGAGGAAGTTGAGGGATATTGCCATAGTGAAACCGACCCTGGATACCCGGAAATTTATTTTGAAAATGTGCACCCTATCCTGAAAACTTCCATAGAATATGATGATGGCAAAGTCCATAATAAGGAAGTTGATGAATATTGCTATAGTGATAACGGCCCTGGACGCCCGGAAAAATTATTTTGAACATGTGATTTTTTTTGCATCCTATCGTGAAAACTTTTCTAGAATATGATGATGCCAGATTCCATAATAAGGAAGTTGAGGAATATTGCTTTAGTGAAACCGGCCCTGGACGCCTGGAAACATTATTTTGAATATGCAGTTTTTTTCCGCTCCACATCCTGAAAATTTTCTTTAGATATGATAATGGCAGAGTCCATAATAAGGAAGTTGACGAATATTGCTGGAGTGAAACCGGCCCTGGACGCCCAGAAAAAATATTTTGAACATGTGATTTTTTTCCTCAACCTATCCTGAAAACTTTTCTAGAATATGATGATGGCAGAGTCCATAATATGGAAGTTGAGGAATATTGCTGTAGTGAAACCGGCCCTGGACGCCCAGAGAAATTCCTTTGAACATGTGTTTTTTTTCCGCACCCTATCCTGAAAACTTTCCTAGAATATGATGATGGCAGTGTCCGTAATCAGGAAGTTGAGGAATAGTGCTTGAGTGAAACCGGCCCTGGACGCCCGGAAAAATTATTTTGAACATGTGGTTTTTTTTCGCACCCTATTCTGAAAACTGCCCTAAAATTTGATGATGGTAGAGTCCATAATACGGAAGTTGAGGAATATTGCTGGAGTGAAACCGGCCATGGACGCCCGGAAAAATTATTTTGAACATGTGATTTTTTTTCGCACCCTATCCCGAAAACTTTCCTAGATAATGATGATGGCAGAGTCCATAATAGGGAAATTGAGGAATATTGCTGGAGTGAAGCCGGCCCTGGACGCCCGGAAAAATTATTTTGGACATGTGATCTTTTTCCGCACCCTATCCTGAAAACTTTCCTAGATTATGATGATGGCAGAGTCCATAATAAGTAAGTTGAGGAATATTGCTGTAGTGAAACCGGTCCTGGACGCCGGAAAAAATTATTTTGATCATGAGGCTTTTTTCCGCACCCTATCCGGAAATCTTCCCTGATATATGATGATGGCAAAGTCCATAGTAAGGAAGTTGAGGAATATTGCTGGATTGATACCGGCCCTGGACGCCTGGATAAATTATTTTTAATGTCTGGTTTTTTTTTCGCAACCTATCTTGAAAACTTTCCTAGATTATTATGATGGCAGAGTATATAATAAGGAAGTTGAGAAATATTGCTGGAGTTAAACCGGCCCTGGACGCCAGGAAAAATTATTTTGAATATGTGGTCTCTTTTCCGCACCCTATCCTGAAAACTTTCCTAGAAGAGGATGATGGCAGAGTCTATAATAAGGAAGTTGAGGAATATTGCTGGAGTTAAACCGGCACTGGACGCCCTGAAAAATTATTTTGAATATGTGTTTTTTTTCCGCACCCTATCCTGAAAACTTTCCTAGAATATGATGATGGCAGAGTCCATATTAAGGAAGTTGACGAAAATTGCTGGAGTGAAACCGGCCCTGGACAACCGGAAAAATTATTTTGAATTTGCGGTTTCTTTTCTCAATCCGTCCTGATTGACACATTGAAATATAAATTTGTTTCCTACTATTCGTATGAAGAAATAAAAAGAAATGCCAATATTGCTGAACTTTATTGCTAAAGTAACTAGGCTGAATTAGTATTTACTTCATTACGTCTCAACGAATGCTTCTAAGCAGTTGATTCGTTATTACTCATAATTATTTATTCATTTCATCTTGATAGGATAAAAAAAATACATTACTGACAAAGTCTAATGGAGTTGATTTTAGCTCCGAATAACATCACACTCTAATATTATCGAAATTCTACTCCTTCCAAAAATATTGATCGTATGTTTTATATTATAGTAAGGCCTGGACAAAGTGAGCATTCATTTGTAATAAATATCTAGTCCTTGGTTATGTTTTTTCAAACAATAATGTCAAACTGTTGTTAAAAAAATTGGTGTAACTCAAATCTGTCATTTTACCCTCATTTCTTGAAAAATTGTATTGTTTTCTGAAAAACTGTTTCGTACGTCTGAAAGCATCACTCATCAGTAATCTTCAGCAGCAAAGATATTTAAATTCGACCCAATTTGTATACATGGCATTAAAAAATCCAAGGTGAGGTAGTAATTTTCCAGAAATTAAAAAAATGCCCATTATCTCGAAAACAGTGAGATTTTTACTAAGGTAAAATTGCGATATTCTGAACAGTCATGATCTGGTCTATCACCAGTTTCAATATTGTACAAGGTTTACCGGACACCCTGTATAACACTTAAATAAAATAATTAAAAAATTATTAAAGAAAAAATATAGTTTTCGTAACTTGAAAGATGTAAGTAATATATTATCTTACTTCGAGTAAGTGATTTTGACATTCAATACTTGGAAGTCATAAATGGAATAATCAAACCGTTTTGTCATCCAGGACTTGAAATGGTATTTATGACACCCTTCGAAGGGTGTTATTCCTTCGTGGATCAGCCTCCCCAAATTATAGTGATGAAAAAACAAAAAACCTCCGTGATAAGAACGTGAACTCCGTATGTGCTGGTTCCAAAAAAAACGAATCCAAGTACGGATGTTGAATTATTAGCGAAGACAAAATATTGTTGACCACAAAATCTGTATTGAACTTTTAATCCATGAGCATTATTAGAAATATGTTGTTTCGAAGCTCTTCAAAGCAACGTCTTAAGAGTCCAACCATACGGCACCTCAGCAACAATGCGGCTTTCCAGAAGAATCGTTCCTGAATCAAGAGATTGTTCTTATTGAAATCACGCCAAAAAAAACATTCAAAAATAAAATGTGTTAAACGCACCCTACAAAATATTACCCTTTTTCACTTGGAACGGAACAGCAAATGACTATAATGAAGACATTCTTGTTAAAAGAGCTTAAAAGTTAACGGTTTCTTTACATCTAAAAAAATAGTAGTGCATACTACGTATCGTACACGTGAATACCACTATCTTATGTCAACAGTCAAACGATGATGAACACTTATTTGTCCTCAAAAAGGACAGCGGATAAAGGTGTTTTAACTTCTCAAGATCATGAGTTATGATTAAGTGATACGTTGGAAACTTGAAAGGGGTTTCATTATTGAACCTTCGGTCTGACATTTTGTTATTGCCGTCAACCGAATGCACCCCTACGCGCAACCCTCAGAAGTCTTCGATAGACTTGTGTGAGCTAGGAAAAACCTAGCCCTTACCATTCGACGTGTCATGCCATGCCATCGTTGAACCCTCGATCCTTCGCTCCAAAGACATAAACGCTATTCCACCACCACGGCCCATAATTGATTAAGTACATTGAACAGAGTGTTATTTTCTTAGAACTCTGCATTGATCCAAACTCCTGATGACTTCACATGCTGCTTCCAGTATTTTTTTGTTGTGAAGACACTTCAAGGTCGGTCTCCTTGTTGTCCAAATAACCGATGAACGGTTAATCTAGAATGCAAACTCCTGTATCTGCCGTGATGGTCCTGATGGTAGAGCATTCGCTTCTCAATCTGAGAGGCGTGTGTCTAATTCGCAGCATAACCAATGGTCTTGTGCATGACATTACACGTTGAAAGGTAAGGACTATGTCTCACCTTGCTCGCAACAGTCTCATGGAGACTTCTGAGACTTGTAAGGGTGCATCCGGTTGACGGAAAGAACAAATTTCAGAACAAAACAAATGGATGCATCATCTTGCGTTGCCTTGCGTAGAGTTTTCGCGGCTCCTTTTGTGACCACTGCATCCTCCAGAGAAAAAAAGGAAGAATGCAATGGCAAGAATATTTGTTCTTACTCGACACTTTTGATGAACAGATATGTCGGAGTTTGTGCTGATACTTGCCGCATAGTGACTTTTTGGCAATCATAACTTATTGTGACCTTCATTGTTCCACTCCGAAGTAGGTAGGTATACGCCACTCTGGCGAGGTGGACGTCTCCGTAATCCATGCATCGTCCTCTTTTGAGATGATCCGTTGCACATTTGTCAATCCCAAACTCCATGCCAATAACCTGCATATACTCTTCTACTACCCTTCAAGACTGATGTAGGTCTTATTCAACTGAGGCATGAATTTGAGGGTCATCTATGTGGAATAAAATTGTTATAAAATTGTTAGGTATAAAATTGTTATTTCCGTCAACCGATTGCACCCCTACGCGCAACCCTCGGAAGTCTTCAAGAGACGTGTCAAGAGCTAGGGAAGAGCTAGGGAATAGATGGGATTGTTTTACTTCTGTTGCTATGTGCACTGCTGGCGTAAAAAGTTTTTTGGCAACCATATCATATTGGATTTTAGGCGAGTATTGGATCACTGACTTGATCTTCGCTTCCTCCTGTTTTCAGACAATATTTGTTTCGTCAGGAGCCGAAGATGATATAACGAAAATCGTCATACTTTGATTGTCGAGGTGGACTACATCAGCCCTATCACCTTGTATTTGCCTGGGGTGGGGACTGAGTGGTTCTAGCAGATATGGTTATCCAGGGTATAAGGCAACACCTGCGTGTCTCTTGTAAAATATAATTTTCGGTGTCACCCAAGGTTCAGTTCTGGAGCTGCTGTTATTCATATTACATATAAACGATCTTCATCATTATAAAATCCCAGTGCCCACCGTACTTTCTGCTGATGCTACTTCTCTGAATAATGCTGACGGAAACTAACAAACTTCATCCATATCAGCGAAAGTAACTGTGTATGAAGATGTAAGATGGATCAAATCGAATGAATTGACACTGAACACAAAAATTAATAATGATCACGTTCTAGTATATCTACTGGACGTAGCGTGAAATTACTTGACGTAGTAATCGATTACAAAATCTCTGAAGACACTCAATATCCAGGGTTCTTTTACTAATATTCAGATGGTTCATGTCTAAATTCGTCTTCAATTCATATATTTATCATTAACGATGTATTTATTTTTATGTACTTTGATTATTCATTGTAGTTTTGTTTTTTATCTCAAACAATTAGGTGTATTTCAAATTAATTGTGATGTGCCTGTATGCCTGAATGACTGCTTATGGTTAAAAGAGCGCAGATGATTGTATTGTTATAATATGTGATATTTTATACTTTTCGATTATAAATAATTACTATATCAATTTAAATTCATTTATACTCTACTATTGTTTATTATCTTTTGTAGACGGCCATAAATGTACTTATGTCACGCAACATGGTTGAATGAACTATCTGTCTTGCCGTACGAGTATCGTAGATAGTAGTACAATACTCGTAGAGCCGCGTTATGCCTGTAGATGTAGGCTGAGTGTGCATAATCTGGACAAGCTGACAGCAAATGCATAGGCCACTATACGCTCTGCTCTGGCTAATGTTAGAGACCTTTATATCCATCACGTGTCTACGGAAGACAAGGGTTTTAAAGACATGATTCTAGCACGTCATTATGCATCCCTTGGTCTCTGACTTCAGCCCACTCGATCTGAGAAATAAGTTTATGTTTTTGTAAAAGCCAAGCTCAATGTTCTTGAAGAATATTCCATGTATGGAATTATACATGTGAAGCTGTAGGAAAACCTCTGTCTTCACAGCTCTGGTGTGAGTTTTCTGCTGAACAATTTCCTACTCGGTGAAAGAGTTCGGTTTATGCCGTTCAGTGTCCAATACCTATTTCGTCGGCAGTGCGGGTTGCTGCCTCAAAAAGAACTGCTCCAATCCCTGCTCTTTTATGGTAACGGAGAGAAGCAGTTTTAAACTCCTGATCACTTCACATGCTCTACCAGTATGTTATGTACACACTCCAAACTCAAAAATCCACGACCCCCCTATTGTCTGGGGAAGTATGGTCACAGAACGGATGATTCATGGTGCATGCTCTTATGAAATCAAAGCATTCCTTGAGTCAATTTTATCAATCCAAAGTAGTACCGTAGAAAGGCATGCAAGCATAATAGTTGTAGCAACAGCTGTTTCTACCAGTGCATTGAATTTTTTGCATATTCTAACCGTGGTTAACTCTTGGAAGAACCGTTGCTTCACCCCTGGGTAAGTATACGTCTCTCCGGCATCAAGATGTAAGATGCTTCCGTCTACGAGCTAACGTTATCTCTATATTCCTTGCATCGTCGTCTTTTGAAATGATCCGTGGCCTATGTGTCGGACCCGAATTCCATTTCGATAGCATATGCGTGTACTTTTCCACCAGCGTTGAGTACTGATATAGGCCCCTCTCTCCCAAAGCATACAGTTTGGGGTCATCCATGTAAAATAGATGGGTGACCTGATGAATCCAGTTGTTGTAAGGGCCGCAGTTGTATCCACTGTTTTTCCTGAGTGCAACGGACAATTGCACTACGGAGATTCAGAAGAGACTAGGGCTAAGGCATTCATTCTGAAACACGCCCCTTCTATTTGCACTTTGACTTGACATGATTACTGTTATTACTATCATCATTGAATGGAAATATGACTATTCCATGTGTCTCTATAGAGTTCTCATATTTGAAAACAGCCAAAATAGAGGTGGCACTTCAAGAATCCTCATACATTGCTCTGATTATATGCAGGATGCCAAAATGAGTCTTTTATTCAACAAGTTTTCCACATACGGTACAATTTGAAGTTTTCCTGAACTGAGAACATTCGCAATTTATTTCAACCATGAACCATCTTCAATTCCTTCTACCTCTTTTTGAAATTGTTACATTGTAGTCGCAGTTATCTTCTTTGTCATCTAATTCACTTTCATCAACAACAATGCATTTCTACTCCTGGCAGAAAACGAATGCAGAACAATATAATTTTCCACGAAGTTTTGCCAAATGCGGAAGGAGACTGGTGTCATTAATTTAATCAAATGGGATGAAAATAACTCACACTTTATTCATGCTCAAGAAGATCTATAGGGGTGAATGGATTATGATACAATTTGTTCAAGGGACTATAAATTTTAATTTAGTTATCATCAGGCGAACAGGTCGCTTTCTAATTACCCCAATTTGAGAAGTTCCTTTTGTTAAGTTGACATTACAACATCGATTAAAACTGAGGATTATATGATAATATTATGTTGATTCTCCAAGTGGCAATAAAGTAAATGTAATATTTTCTTCCATTTCATTACCGAAATTTTATTTATGATTGTGTGAAATGTAACAGTTAACCACATAATTTTCTGTGAGAACCTCTCTGTCACTTCTCAAAATGTCTATGCCACGATATAATGAATAGCTATTTTGAGTGTGAAACATTTATAGAGGTTAACTAAACGACTGTTGAATGACAACTAGTTAAAAAGAGTTATATATTGTATTGAAATAATAGAAAGTAATGATGTAATAAAAAGTGAAATGAAATGACTTTGTTGGTGCCAATAAAAATGATTTCAATACTGATATTAAATTTTGTTGTTGTATACTGTCACATTGAATAAATTTAGTAGCTTTCAGATGTTTTTTGTTATGATCTCTGACATTTTCCTAACTTTGTTTCAGTAGCTCAGCTCAGTCGGTAAACCAAGGTATGAAGTTCTCTTTTTCCACAGGGAGAGTTCTTAAAGAAAGTGTCAACAAATTTAAATTTATTTTGAAAACTATAAATTATTTTTTATCACCAATACCTATGGTGTGCTAAATAACTTATACTATAATAATAATAATAATAATAATAATAATAATAATAATAATAATAATAATAATAATAATAATAATAATTATAATAATAATAATAATAATAATAATAATAATAATAATAATAATAATAATAATGATAATAATAATAATAATAATAATAATAATAATAATAATAATAATAATAATAATAATAATAATAATAATAATAATAATAATAATAATAATAATAATAATATGAGAGGGTCAAATAAAGGGGTCGCCGGCTGCAAGGAGAACCTGCTCATCGATAGATGTATCACGCAGGACTCCGTGCAGTATAAGCGTAACCTTTCGATGGCATGGATTGATTACCGCAAGGCATTTGATACAACATCGCATGAATTAATCATGCATTTGCTCAGATGTCTTGAGGTACCCAATCAAATAGTGGGATGCATTGGACAACTGATGCCACTCTGGAGGACTCGCTTCACCATAAGATCTGGTAGAGATATAGTCCGAACAGAGCAGGTCATCATTAGAAGAGGCGTGTTTCAGGGAGACTCCCTCAGCCCTCTTCTCTTCTGCATCTCACTATTGCCATTGTCCGTTGTACTCAGGAATACTCGTGGGTACAACTGCGGCACCCCCAGCAACCGGAGGCATAAAGTCACCCATCTGTTTTACATGGATGACCTCAAATTATATGCCTCTGGAGAAAGGGACCTACATCAGTCCCTCAGGGTGGTGGAAGAGTACAAGCATGCTATCGGAATGGAATTTGGGATCGACAAATGTGCCACGGTTCATCTCAAAAGGGGACGATGCGAGGAATACGGAGAGGATGTCCAGCTCGTAGACGGAAGCATCCTACATCATCTGGATGCCGGAGAGACGTATACTTACCTAGGGGTGGAGCAACGCCACTCCCAAGAGGTATTCACAGTTAAGAACTCTCTCCGCGGCAAGTATCAGCATAAACTCCGACAGATCTGGTCATCAGAACTGTCGGGGAAGAACAAAGTTGCTGCATCCTAAATCGTCCGTTCCACGGTTATACTTTCCCAGACAACGGGGAGGCCGTGGACTTTTGAGTTTGGAGTGTATGCATAACAGAATGGTTCTGGATGGGGCCTGTAAAGTCATCAGGAGTTCAGATCCCCTTCTCTGCATGGTCCACGACCATGAAAAAGCAGAAATTGGAGCATTTCTTTTTAAGGCAGCAACCCGTGCGGCCGATGAACTCGGTCTCGTATTCGACACTGAACGGGCTAACCCAAACTCTGTCACCGAGTTGGGACCCGTTCAGCAAAAAGCTCACATCAAAGCTGCGGAGACAGAGGTCCTGCTACAGCTACATATGGATAAGCCAATGCATGGTGTCTTCTTTCACAACATCGAAGACCTTGGCTTATCCAAAAGCTTGACCTTTGCCTTCCTCAGGTCGAGTGAGCTAAAGTCGGAGACCGAGGGATTCATAATGGCCTGCCAGGATGGTGTCTTCAACACCCTCGTCTACCGTAGTCGCGTGATGGTTATAGACGTCCCTGACACCCGATGCAGGGCATGTCGTGGGGCACCTGAGACCGTAATGCATTTGCTATCAGCATGCCCATCTTATGCGGTCTCAGCCTATATCCACAGGCATAACGCGGCGCTACGAGTGTTATACTACCATCTACGACACTCGTACGGTATAGACGAGACACCGGTGTTGCCTTAGGTTCCGGGTGATATTGAGTCCGTGGTGGAGAATGAGAGGTGCCGGATCTATTGGAACTACTCATTCCCCACCCTCAGGCAAATACAAGCCTGATGTTGTCCTCCTCGACCACCAATGTAGAACGATATTTGTCATGGAGTTTTCCGCTCCAGGCGAAATGAATATCGTTCGAAAAGAGGAGGAAAAACGGACTAAATATCGAAATCTTCTCTTTGAACTCCGCAGGTTATATCCGGACCATTCTGTCAAAATGGTGGTTCTGATCATAGGAGTCCTTGGTGGAATGATGGACACACTGCTCTCCAACTTGAAGATAATACCTGCTTGCCGTAATATGGCAGAAATCTTAGCAGCGCGAATGCAGAAGGCCGTCATCCTTGGTTCGCTCCGTCTACTCAGGGCACATGATTCTCGGACGTAGGGAGTGGTTATTGGGGTTAACGACACCAGCGCGCCCTCCGGATGTATTCTAGCACCGGAGACAGGGCCTGACTGGTACATTCCCAACGGGAAAAATAATAATAATAATAATAATAATAATAATAATAATAATAATAATAATAATAATAATAATGATAATAATAATAATAATAATAATAATAATAATAATAATAATAATAATAATAATAATAATAATAATAATAATAATAATAATAATAATAATAATAATAATAATAATAATAATAATAATAATAATAATAATAATAATAATAATAATAATAATAATAATAATAATAATAGTAATAATAATAATAATAATAATAAGGCAGGGAGGTCAACCAACACCTAAGGCCCTGGTGAGTTGCGACACCACCTACCCGAGCAAAGGATGCAAAATCGGACCGGCAGCTCATGCGCATCCGGGAGGGAAAAGGCATCTTTCCCTCCGGTGTCGGCCGTGGGTTTACTGGGTTAACCCCCCAGTAAACCCTAATACTCGGTTCCAAACAATCGGGGAAGAGGCCCCCACAACCGACCCCCTCGGATTAGGGGTCAAAGGCAAGGTGGTGGGGCCAACATCGAAGATTTGCCAAATGACAACCGCAATGACAACGGACGCTTTGAGTGGACGGACGAATTGAGAGACGGATTTCTGTATATATACGAGAGCAGTGAGCCCGCCCGGAGAGGATACATGGCAAGGATGCATGCTCTCTGGTGTGAAAGACACCCAGAGCATGCCGCCGTTTCCGCCCAAAATCTCAGGGATTATGTTTCCTATCTCCGGGCTCGAGGCTATGTTAGAGCTCCTCCTCAGCCGATTAACGAAGTGGCAGAAGTGGCAGATATGCCACGTGTCGGTCTGGCTGTAGAGGAGGCTCGCATCATACCATCAATGGAGGACATCAGAAAACGCAGGGCGCTTCACAATATGAAGCCCCTGAAGCTACAAGAACTGGCACGAGTGGATGCAGAGATTGGCGATGTTCTTTCAGAAGAGGCTACCATCTGGCAGATCAATTCTGTCGTGTACGACGCCGCTCGTGCTCTATCCCAGACGGAGAGGAGGGAAACCACCGCTCTTGTTGAGAGGCATGAGCGACGCGTTCACAAGATGGAAGCTAAGATCAAGTCGGCGAGACAACACGCGTCTCGTATCCAGTGTGTGGTGGACTACATGTCGGCCAATAGGCCTTTTACGCCGGCAGTGCGGCGAATTGCTGCAAAGCTAAGACGAGCTCACCACACATTGAATCAAGGCGTGCTGTTTACCATAAAACAGCACTGTCTTGATAGGATACGAATGCTAGTGGCTGCAAAGAAGTCACTAGTGAGGCGGGCGAGAAGTATCGCGGAAAACATGAAGTTCCGCGATAAACCTTCTCGCTTATTCCAAGAGCCTCCACGTGTTGTCGATAACCCGCCGGCTGCTGTTCGGGTAGAAACCTTCTGGAAGAACATCTATGAGTTTCCGCAACCACTCAATGTAGACACTCCAGCCCTAGCGCAGTTCGAAGCTTACTGCAGGACGCTTCGGCAGCATGAGCACAATGATCTGCGCAATCCGATAACCACGGAAGAAGTTGGAAGGGCCCTAAAAGGTTCTAAGAATTTCGCTGCTCCAGGCCCTGATGGGTTGAATAACTATTGGTGGAAAAAGTTTCCAACAACCCACCGCCATCTGGCTAGAGTTTTCAACTCATGGCTAGATGGGGAGCAGCAGATTCCGGAGTGGTTCGTCGAGGGGCGAACCGTGCTCATCCCCAAAAACGGAGATTTGTCTGATCCAAAGAATTACAGGCCGATAACATGCTTGAACGCGTGTTATAAGTTGTTTACACGCATCTTATACACGCGCATTCTCTCCGCAGTTGATCCGGTGTACGAACGGATATATGAGCAAAGAGGGTCAAAGAAAGGGGTCGCCGGCTGCAAGGAGAACCTGCTCATCGATAGATGTATCACGCAGGACTCCGTGCAGTATAAGCGTAACCTTTCGATGGCCTGGATCGATTACCGCAAGGCATTTGATACAACATCGCATGAGTTAATCATGCATTCGCTCAGATGTCTTGAAGTACCCGATCAAATAGTGGGATGTATTGGACAATTGATGCCACTCTGAAGGACTCGCTTCACCATAAGATCTGGTAGAGACACAGTCCAAACAGAGCAGGTCATCATTAGAAGAGGCGTGTTTCAGGGAGACTCCCTCAGCCCTCTTCTCTTCTGCATCTCACTATTGCCATTGTCCGTTGTACTCAGGAATACTCGTGGGTACAACTGCGGCACCCCCAGCAACCGGAGGCATAAAGTCACTCATCTGTTTTACATGGATGACCTCAAATTATATGCCTCTGGAGAAAGGGACCTACATCAGTCCCTTAGGGTGGTGGAAAAGTACACGCATGCTATCGGAATGGAATTTGGGATCAACAAATGTGCCACGGTTCATCTCAAAAGAGGACGATGCGAGGAATACGGAGAGGATGTCCAGCTCGTAGACGGAAGCATCCTACATCATCTGGATGCCGGAGAGGCGTATACTTACCTAGGAGTGGAGCAACGCCACTCCCAAGAGGTATTCACAGTTTAGAAATCTCTCCGCGGCAAGTATCAGCATAAACTCCGACAGATCTGGTCATCAGAACTGTCGGGGAAGAACAAAGTTGCTGCAACCAATATGCTTGCCGTTCCGATCCTTCTCTACTCTTTCGGAGTAATGAAGTGGACTAAGGAAGAGCTGCGACAACTCGACGTTAAAACTCGCAAAGTGATGCATCTCAATAGGTGCTTGCATCCTAAATCGTCCGTTCCACGGTTATACTTTCCCAGACAACGGGGAGGCCCTGGACTTTTGAGTTTGGAATGTATGCATAACAAAATGGTTCTGGATGGGGCCTGTAAAGTCATCAGGAGTTCAGATCCCCTTCTCTGCATGGTTCGCGACCATGAAAAAGCAGGAATTGGAGCATTTCTTTTTAAGGCAGCAACCCGTGCGGCCGATGAACTCGGTCTCGTATTCGACACTGAACGGGCTAACCCAAACTCTGTCACCGAGTTGGGACCCGTTCAGCAAAAAGCTCACATCAAAGTTGCGGAGACAGAGGTCCTGCTACAGCTACATATGGATAAGCCAATGCATGGTGTCTTCTTTCACAACATCGAAGACCTTGGCTTATCCAAAAGCTTGACCTTTGCCTTCCTCAGGTCGAGTGAGCTAAAGTCGGAGACCGAGGGATTCATAATGGCCTGCCAGGATGGTGTCTTCAACACCCTCGTCTACCGTAGTCGCGTGATGGGTATAGACGTCCCTGACACCCGATGCAGGGCATGTCGTGGGGCACCTGAGACCGTAATGCATTTGCTATCAGCATGCCCATCTTATGCGGTCTCAGCCTATATCCACAGGCATAACGCGGCGCTACGAGTGTTATACTACCATCTACGACACTCGTACGGTATAGACGAGACACCGGTGTTGCCTTATGTTCCGGGGGATATTGAGTCCGTGGTGGAGAATGAGAGATGCCGGATCTATTGGAACTACTCATTCCCCACCCCCAGGCAAATACAAGCCAATAAGCCTGATGTTGTCCTCCTCGACCACCAAAGTAGAACGATATTCGTCATGGAGCTTTCCGCTCCAGGCGAAATGAATGTCGTTCGAAAAGAGGAGGAAAATCGGACTAAATATCGAGATCTTCTCTTTGAACTCCGCAGGTTATATCCGGACCATTCTGTCAAAATGGTGGTTCTGATCATAGGAGTCCTTGATGGAATGATGGACACACTGCTCTCCAACTTGAAGATAATACCTGCTTGCCGTAATATGGCAGAAATCTTAGCAGCGCGAATGCAGAAGGCCGTCATCCTTGGTTCGCTCCGTCTACTCAGGGCACATGATTCTCGGACTCAATAGTCACTCACCCTACGGACGTAGGGAGTGGTTATTGGGGTTAACGACACCAGCGCGCCCTCCGGATGTATCGGAGCACCGGAGACAGGGCCTGACTGGTACATTCCCAACGGGGAAAAAATAATAATAATAATAATAAAAATAATAATAATAATAATAATAATAATAATAATAATAATAATAATAATAATAATAATAATAATAATAATAATAATAATAATAATAATAATAATAATAATAATAATAATAATAATAATAATAATAATAATAATAATAATAATAATAATAATAATAATAATAATAATAATATAGACGAGACACCGGTGTTGCCTCATGTTCCGGGGGATATTGAGTCCGTGGTGGAGAATGAGAGGTGCCGGATCTATTGGAACTACTCATTCCCCACCCTCAGGCAAATACAAGCCAATAAGCCTGATGTTGTCCTCCTCGACCACCAAAGTAGAACGATATTCGTCATGGAGTTTTCCGCTCCAGGCGAAATGAATATCGTTCGAAAAGAGGAGGAAAAACGGACAAAATATCGAGATCTTCTCTTTGAACTCCGCAGGTTATATCCGGACCATTCTGTCAAAATGGTGGTTCTGATCATAGGAGTCCTTGGTGGAATGATGGACACACTGCTCTCCAACTTGAAGATAATACCTGCTTGCCGTAATATGGCAGAAATCTTAGCAGCGCAAATGCAGAAGGCCGTCATCCTTGGTTCGCTCCGTCAACTCAGGGCACATGATTCTCGGACCCAATAGTCACTCACCCTACGGACGTAGGGAGTGGTTATTGGGGTTAACGACACCAGCGCGCCCTCCGGATGTATCGGAGCACCGGAGACAGGGCCTGACTGGTACATTCCCAACGGGAAAAAAAAAATAATAATAATAATAATAATAATAATAATAATAATAATAATAATAATAATAATAATAATAATAATAATAATAATAATAATAATAATAATAATAATAATAATAATAATAATAATAATAATAATAATAATAATAATAATAATAATAATAAATAGGCAGGGGGGTCAACCAACACCTAAGGCCCTGGTGAGTAGCGACACCACCTACCCGAGCAAAGGATGCAAAATCGGACCGGCAGCTCATGCGCATCCGGGAGGGAAAAAGCAACTTTCCCTCCGGTGTCGGCCGTGGGTTTACTGGGTTAACCCCCCAGTAAACTCTACCACTCGGTTCCGAACGATCGAGGAAGAGGCCCCCACAACCGACCCCCTCGGATTAGGGGTCATAGGCAAGGTGGTGGGGCCAACGATGATTTGCCAAACGATGACGACCGCGATAACAACGGACGCTTTGAGTGGACGGACGAATTAAGGGACGGACTTCTGTATTGCTACGAGAGCAGTGAGCCCGCCCGGAGAGGATACATGGCGAGAATGCATGCTCTGTGGTGTGAGAGACACCCAGAGCATGCAGCGTTTTCCGCACAAAATCTCAGGGATTATGTATCCCATCTTCGGGCTCGAGGCTACGTTAGAGCTCCTCCTCAGCCAGTTATCGAAGTGGCAGATATGTCACGTGTCGGTTTGGCTGTGGAGGAGAATCGCATTGTTCCACTGATGGAGGATATCAGAATCCGCAGGGCGCTTCGCAATATAAAGCCCCTGAAGCCGCAAGAACTGGCACGGGTGGATGCGGAGATTGGCGATGTTCTTCCAGAAGAGGCTGACATCTGGCAGATCAATTCTGTCGTTTACGACGCCGCTCATGCTCTATCCCAAACGGAGAGGAGGGACACCACCGCTCTGGTAGGGAGGCATGAACGACGTGTACACAAGATGGAAGCCAAGATCAAGTCGGCGAGACAACACGCGTCTCATATCCAGTGTGTGGTGGACTTCGTGGCGGCCAATAGGCCTTTCACGCTCGCAGTGCGGCGAATTGCCGCAAAATTGAGACGAGCTCACCACACATTAAATCAAGGTGTGCTGTTCACCATCAAACAGCACTGCCTTGATAGGATACGAATGCTAGTGGCTGCAAAGAAGTCACCAGTGAGGCAAGCGAGAGGTATCGCGGAAAACATAAAGTTCCGCGATAAACCTTCTCGCTTATTCCAAGAGCCTCCACGTGTTGTCGATAACCCGCCGGCTGCAGATCGGGTGGAAACATTCTGGAAGAATATCTATGAGTATCCGCAACCACTCAACGTAGATACTCCAGCCCTAACGCAGTTCGAAGCATTTTGCAGGAGGCTTCGGCAGCCTGAGCTCAATGATCTGCGCATTCCGATAACCACGGAAGAAGTACGAGGGGCCCTAAAAGGCTCTAAGAATTTTGCTGCTCCTGGCCCTGATGGGTTGAATAACTATTGGTGGAAAAAGTTTCCAACAACCCACCGCCATCTGGCCAGAGTTTTCAACTCATGGCTAGATGGGGAGCAGCAGATTCCGGAGTGGTTTGTCGAGGGGTGAACCGTGCTCATCCCCAAAAACGGAGATTTGTCTGATCCAAAGAATTACAGGCCGATAACATGCTTGAATGCGTGTTATAAGGTGTTTACGCGCATCTTATACACGCGCATTCTCTCCGCAGTTGATCCGGTGTATGAACGGATAAATGAGCAAAGAGGGTCAAAGAAAGGGGTCGCCGGGTGCAAGGAGAACCTGCTCATCGATAGAAGTATCACGCAGGACTCCGTGCAGTATAAGCGTAACCTTTCGATGGCCTGGATCGATTACCGCAAGGCATTTGATACAACATCGCATGAGATAATCATGCATTTGCTCAGATGCCTTGAGGTACCCGGTCAAATAGTGGGATGCATTGGACAACTGATGCCGCTCTGGAGGACTCGCTTCACCATAAGATCTGGTAGAGACATAGTCCAAACAGAGCAGGTCATCATTATAAGAGGTGTGTTTCAGGGAGACTTCCTTAGCCCTCTTCTCTTCTGCATCTCACTATTGCCATTGTCCGTTGCACTCAGGAATACCCGTGGGTACAACTGCGGCACCCCCAGCAACCGGAGGCATAATGTCACCCATCTATTTTACATGGATGACCTCAAATTGTATGCCTCTGGAGAAAGGGACCTACATCAGTCCCTTAGGGTGGTGGAAGAATATACGCATGCTATCGGTATGGAATTTGGGATCGACAAATGTGCCACGGTTCATCTCAAAAGAGGACGATGCGAGGAATATGGAGAGGATGTCCAGCTCGTAGACGGAAGCATCCTACATCATCTGGATGCCGGAGAGACTTATACCTACCTTGGGGTGGAACAACGCCGCTCCCAAGAGGTATTTGCAGTTAAAAACTCTCTCCGCGGCAAGTATCAGCATAAACTCCGACAGATCTGGTCATCAGAACTGTCGGGGAAGAACAAAGTTGCTGCAACTAATATGCTTGCCGTTCCGATCCTTCTTTACTCTTTCGGAATGATAAAGTGGACTAAGGAAGAGCTGCGACAACTTGACGTTAAGACTCGCAAAATGATGCATCTCAATAGGAGCTTGCATCCTAAATCGTCCGTTCCACGGTTATACTTTCCCAGACAACGGGGAGGCCGTGGACTTTTGAGTTTGGAGTGTCTGCATAACAGAATGGTTCTGGATGGGGCCTGTGAAGTCATCAGGAGTTCAGATCCCCTTCTCTGCATGGTCCGCGACCATGAGAAAGCAGGGATTGGAGCATTCCTTTTTAAGGCAGCTACCCGTGCGGCCGATGAACTCGGTCTCGTTTTCGACACTGAACGGGCTAACCCAAACTCTGTCACCGAGTTGGGACCCGTTCAGCAAAAAGCTAACATAAAAGCTGCGGAGACAGAGGTCCTGCTACAGCTACATATGGATAAGCCAATGCATGGTGTCTTCTTTCATAACATCGAAGACCTTGGCTTATCCAAAAGCTTGACCTTTGCCTTCCTCAGGTCGAGTGAGCTAAAGTCGGAGACCGAGGGATTCATAATGGCCTGCCAGGATGGTGTCTTCAACACCCTTGTCTACCGTAGTCGCGTGATGGGTATAGACGTCCCTGGCACCCGATGCAGGGCATGTCGTGGGGCACCTGAGACCGTAATGCATTTGCTATCAGCATGCCCATCTTATGCGGTCTCAGCCTATATCCACAGGCATAACGCGGCGCTACGAGTGTTGTACTACCACCTACGACACTCGTACGGTATAGACGAGACACCGGTGTTGCCTTATGCTCCGGGGGATATTGAGTCCGTGGTGGAGAATGAGAGATGCCGAATCTATTGGAACTACTCATTCCCCACCCTCAGGCAAATACAAGCCAATAAGCCTGATGTTGTCCTCCTCGACCACCAAAGTAGAACGATATTCGTCATGGAGTTTTCCGCTCCAGGCGAAATGAATATCGTTCGAAAAGAGGAGGAAAAACGGACTAAATATCGAGATCTTCTCTTTGAACTCCGCAGGTTATATCCGGACCATTCTTTCAAAATGGTGGTTCTGATTATAGGAGTCCTTGGTGGAATGATGGACACACTGCTCTCTAACTTAAAAATAATACCCGCTTGCCGTAATATGGCAGAAATCTTAGCAGCAAGAATGCAGAATGCCGTTATACTTGGTTCGCTCCGTCTACTCAGGGCACACGATTCTCGGACCCAATAATTACTCACCCTACGGACGTAGGGAGTGGTTATTGGGGTTAATGACACCAGCGCGCCCTCCGGATGGGTCGGAGCACCGGAGACAAGGCCTGACTGGTACACTCCTAAGGAGAAAAAAATAAAATAATAATAATAATAATAATAATAATAATAATAATAATAATAATAATAATAATAATAATAATAATAATAATAATAATAATAATAATAATAATAATAATAATAATAATAATAATAATAATAATAATAATAATAATAATAATAATAATAATAATAATAATAATAATAATAATAATAATAATAATAATAATAATAATAATAATAATAATAATAATAATAATAATAATAATAATGATAATAATAATAATAATAATAATAATAAATTTATTCTCCTCTTGGTTTTCATCATCGACTATAAACATGATAAATTATAAAGAGGGTGGGATAGGAATAAATGGGTAACCCTACAGAAGATCAAGTCTCTGCGTAGATAATGAGTTGTGGGAGCTCGTTTAGTAAATCTAAAGTTAACATCTAAATTATACATATAACATAACATTTAAATCAATTATTCTACTGGTTATATAAATCTACAAACATGTATGATCACATAAAAATATAAACATGGTTAAAAATTGACAGTGGTCAAAAATTTTTCTTTTTGTGATAAATGACGGGTTATGTAACGATTAGGAATAATATAAAAATGTATTAATCAAATAAGCATATTCAAATTCCAAATTGGTTATAAATCGACTGATGCATAGGTATATGAATGAATGGAACTGGTGATATGGAGTCTCTATGAAATATTTTCTAATAGTCTGTAGATGTTAATTCTTGGGGTGTTTTTAATATAATTTTAAATGCTCTTTTGAATTGATTTTGTGCTGTCATTTGTTTTAGTGTTTGCGGAAGGGCGTTGAAAAATGTTGGTCCAAGATACAGGTAAGCTCTCTGCATGATATCTTTTTCAAGTTTTATGATGACGTAATTTCTTGCATTCCTATATCTGATACTGTGGTGATGCTCTATCGGTGATAGTTCCCATTTTCATGAATGCTGATAAATGGTCATCTTCAGAAAATAAAGTTGTCGTATATAAAATAATTTTGAAATTGTAAGAAATTCTTCTAATGGAAACTTCATGGGTTTTCTGTATATGGTATATACTATGAATAAATTTTCTTACATTTTTTTAATAAACACGGATCAGTGAGTAAACTCCCTTTACGATAATATTCGTCAGATTTTATAAAATATCAGTTCAGTATTTGATTGTAAACAGAAATAGATCGATTGCTTGAAATTGATTAAGAACTAAATCATACACCAAATAAAGTTTCTGGATGAATCTCTCGATGTATAGGGTCGAAAACAAAGTTCACGTTGTGAAATTGAAATATTTGTGCACGTTTGAGGTAAGTTTGTGATAATTTGATCGTTTATATCAACAGGTCAAGTTTTGAGAGAATTTTCGAGTCTGTTCCAGTCAGGTTTCTCAAGGGATTTTTTTTCATCTACTGTAGTTCTGGAGTTTTAGAAAGCAATTTTTGTTCAAATGTCAAGTAATTCAGTTTTTGCTATTTTCAACATCTTTTATTTGGTTTCTCTTATCTTCAATATAATTTTCTAAATGCCAGAACAAATTATTCTGCACACTTTCAATTTATTGTGAAATAACCCAATCACACTATTTATTACCTACTTACTTTTTACAAAAGGTTTAATTTTTTTTTTCTGATTTACTGAATGCTTTCTGAAATGAAATCGATTAGTTTCATTAACATATTGAAAACTCTTGTAACACTCAGTTATAGTTTGAATCAATTCTCTCAATGTAAATATGTTGCTGAATTCATAACAAAACTGATTGTTGGATCATTTTGTTTGAATTTTTAAATTCTCCTCGTGTAACTCTCAATTCTGTATTGAAACGATTTTCATAGCATCCCATATATGCGAAGGCTCGTAACCTTTCCTGGTATCGTGAATGCTGAATTCAATGGCTTCCGGATGTAGATTCAATGGCTGTACCTTATTTAAAATAAATTCCAAAATCAAGTTTTGTTACAGTGTTAACGATGTTATTGATGTCACGGCGCGGCGTCTGCATTGAATGAAACGGAATACTGTTCAAGAAGCTACCGATAAAAAACCACGTCAATATGAATATAAAAAGGTACTGATATCCTGGTTTTCTTTAGAAGTCTGATGTTATCCCAATTTATAACTTGGGAAAGATACTCAGAGACTAGAAAGCTATCGCCTCATCTCATTCTTGATTTTTTAGCTGGAATAGTGTACTAAGCACTCCTGAATCTCCTTATGTCACTAAGGATAAACTCAAAATAATCCAAACAGTGTCTTCTGCTTCTGAACTTGTTATTACCTCACAGGTTATTCAGATTTCACATGAAATGAAAATAGCGTTCAACTAGCGACAGAACATGGTGCTGATTCCGTTGGATAAAGCTTTTGACACTGTCCGGTTTGCTCACCAACATGTTAGTGCAGGCACGTGTTCACATATATTCATGTCTGTTTGGCAAGACTTCTGAAGTGAGAGTGAGCAGTACACATTCTACAATGTATTCAATTCAATCAGGAGCATGTAGAAAATTTGCAAGGAATTCCTGAGAGAATGAATACGGAATATTAATACGCATACAACATACTCACATTCATTTTCGAATGTAATTTCTGCACCACAGTGTCAAATTCATTTGGAGAGAGCTATCGTGCAGAATTTATCGAAGAAAAAATTCAGTAGTCAATGAAGCAAGGCGGAGGTCACTGACTTCAGGAAAAAATTCGATGACACAATGAACTTCAGGAGGTTGAGGTTCAAGGACTTGTCCATCGAGAAATTTAGCTCAGTGAGATAACTGATATTTCCATTCGGCAAATACTATAATTTCCATCAACATATAAGCTTTGCGATACAGAGGGAATCGGTCGCTGTAAGCCGAACCTATATCTTCATAGCAAGGAACTCGAGTGTACAATACAAAATGTTAGTCTATGAACAAATCATAAGGCCTTCAAGACCATATGATTGTCCAGTGTTCTGAAGCCTACACAAGATTCGATCGATGAGACTCGAAAGGATGCATATTGCCACCATTTAAGATCTTGAATTGTTCGTTCCATCACTTTGCATAACTTTTGAGGTATTACTTCTGGTAATTGATGACTTTACCTCTGTTTTCTTCGACAATGTAAACGTCTCGTACTACGAAGGCCACAAAATTCATCTCCATCAACAGGGGGAACCTTACTTTACCAGTTCCATGACCCTTTTGTCAAAATGTTCTGTATGAACTTTGCAACTCCTTTATCATTCTCTCTGAAATGAATTTCATATGTTTGGCCTGATTCCAAATCACTCTCAGGAATGCCAGCTGAAATTTTGATAAGTTGGGATTTTTCTCTTTTTTTAGTTCTAGTTATTGTAGCAATTATTGCAACTAACTGTGTTTTTTTCGCAAGGAGCACATCGTCGAGATATACTGAGATTCTTATACAGAGTTTTTTTTAAATAGAACCATATGTCATGTTTATTATCGCTAGAAAGCTTGTTTTTTATCATTTCAGTATCACCAATATTACTTAAATTTTGTTGATAGGTACAGTGTGAATCGTGCTTTTGTGTCCACCTCTGCAAAATTCATTTACCTATTGCCTAAACTCTTCAAAATCTTTCACAATCGTGGAATGTAGCCAGTTGGATATTTTGAGCGATGTGGTAATTTGATTCAGACAGTGAAGTACGTAGGTATAAGTTTCTCAAATGCTTATTTCTCGAAGAACAATTCTAGTTATTTCTGTATTGCAAAATTTCAATGAAAAATTCTATTCCAGAATAATTCAAGGATCAACACGTAACCGCTACTTCGCTTTGAAACGCGAGCAACCTTTGGTTACATAGGCTTCAGCGGTTCCAACTTTTGCCACATCGTCACCACGCCGCCGCCACGCCACTTGGTAACCACTTCAGTGCGCGCCTTGCCATAGAGTAGAATTGGCTTTTCCTGGAATCAGTTCTCCCAACTTTTTACTTGTGAAAGTGATATCATCTGAAGAAAATAGCACTTATCAGCAACATACACCTCATAGGAAAGCAATTTCAACATTCCATTTCAACTCAAAAAGCACAGAGCTAATCTGATGGAGTGATAATAGACCTGGTAATGCCACAAATAACAAGGAGACATTGAGATTTCGTCTCCAGTTGGTTCATATTTCGAACCGTTTTTTCATCTACCGAGCTGTCGTATCCTCAACAGGGACGTTTTTGAGGGAAGGGGGGAAATTATCCAGAGATAGTTTGAATTGAAACTTAATTTACAAGGAGCAAATTTTCGTTGCCTAATACCTCACATATAATAATGATGATACTAATAATAGTAAAAATCCTCGACCACCATAGTAGGACGATTTTCGTCATGGAGTTTTCCGCTCCAGGCGAAACAATCGTTCGGAAAGAGGACAGAAAACTAATTAAATATCGAGATCCACTATTTGAACTCCGCATACTCTACCCGAATAATTCTGTTAAAATGGTGGTTCTGCTCAAAAAAAGTCCTTGATGGAAGGATGGACTTAATGTTCTCGAATTTGAAAATAATATCGACCTGCCGTAATATGGCAGAAATCTCAGCCACACGAATGCAGAAGGCCGTCATCCTTTATTCACTTCGTCTGCTCAGAGCATGTGACTCTCGAACCCAATAGTCACTTACTGTCGAGGGGAGTGGTTATATGGTCAAACGACACCAATGCGCTCTCCTGATGAGTCAGAGCTCTGGAGAAAGGGCCTGACTGAAACATTCCTGAATTATAATAATGATAATGTTTGTTTGCGGTGCGATGGATTCGTTACTTTCGAACCTGAAAATCATACCCGCATGTCGCAAGATGTCAGAAATCATAGCCGTAACAATTCAGACGGCTGTCAATCTTGATTCAGTACGTTTGCTCATGGCACTTATTCCTTGACCCAATAGCTGCTCACCTCATAGTTTGGAGAGTGGTTATTGGGGTAATGATGAGGCCAGCGCGACCTCCAGATGTGTCGGAGCTTCAGAGATAGAACTTGACTGTACAATTATCATTTGAAATAATAATAATACATGAACATGATGAATACCAACATATGCAGCAAGACTAACCCAAACAATATTTCTTGGGACATTTGATTTCCTAGCCAAGTCTTCAGACTTTTGTATAAACTTTCAGATGAAGCGACACTAACAGGACTGGAAATTAGTATTTGTAACAGAATGTTATAATTTGAAAAAAATTGTCCTTATCGCAAAAGTTTTAAATGTTTATTACTGAATTTTTATTTTCCTGTATTTGTCTATGAGGATATAATTTTGCTCTTCAAGATATAACTTGACTTTCAAAATTAGCTTTCGAGTTATTACTGCACAAAAAAATATTAATGCATTGAACTCTTTTACATTCTTGCCATTTTCAATAGTTTTTGTCATCTGCTGTTCTGAAGTAGATTCTGAAGTAATAAATTTGTAAAATTAAATATATTTATACTTTTATCGCTGAAGCGACAATTCGATTCCTAATTTATTTTGTCAGAAAGTGGATTAGAAATACTTATTCGATAATAATCTTCATCTGTATCTACATCATAATTAGCTAGTTTTGTTAGCAGATATTCTTGGTTTTTCCAAAGTGACATTCAATGTTGGGCCGAACTTACTATTTCTTCCTTTCCTCAACTCAGAATTCTCTCTTTTTTCCTTCAAAATCTCAACTTGATCTTTGATCAGTTTATCTGCATTAACTTAATTTAGAAATTGATTTTTTGAGATATATTATTTAATATCTAAGTGAAAAAAAGAAATATAGTTCAAACATTTTGAGAACACTAAAAGAGGACTTGTAAGTATGCAATTGATTAGTAAATCAGCATTTAGAATGGAAACATTCTCATTCCAGTATCTGATTTCATCTAGTAGGTACATCAATGGTATTCAAAAGAATGAGTAATGCATTATGAAATTAATATTAATGTATTACTCCAACATATTTCTTATCTGGCCAGTTTTTCAGTCTTTTTCACTGCATAGGCTATGGGAGATCGTTTGAAAAGGAACAGTCGTTGCCGACCGATGATGAACCTTTTACTCCCATATACACCAACTACGTAGGCTTATTGAGGCAAGTACCTGTCAGAAAACAACTACCCCCTAGCTGAGACCACTCCGGGTATTATATTGAATCTAACAGATACTTGTGCAACGTTCCTCAAAGCATCAGAGGACGCAGTTGCAACTGCAAGTGCCCTATGTGACCAACCAGCAGAATTATGTTCTGATATTGCCTCTCATCGATGCAAGGGCAGGTCAACACAGACAGTACTGAGGCCATCTGTTCCCCGTCCAAATCATTACACACTCCGCTTCTTGGTCAACTCTGGTTCAAGTGATTAAGCGGTTTCTAGGCTTTGGGAGATCGTTTGAAAACGAACAGTAGTTGCCGACCGATGATGAACCCCTTACTCCCATATACACCTACTACGTAGGCTTATTAAGGCAAGTACCTGTCAGAAAACAGCTACTCCCTTGGCTAATACCACGACGGGTATTGGATTGAGGATCTGATAGATTTAATTCAATACCCGTCGTGGTCTTAGCCAGGGGAGAAGTTGTTTTCTGACAGGTACCTGCCATAATAAGCCTACGGAGTGACGGGTTCATCATCGGTCGGCAACGACTGTTCGTTACCATAATACACACTGTTTCACAAGTAAAGCAAAAAGGTTTACATTTTTTCAATTTGGATCAGTTCTTGTCAAAATTCATGTTGAAATCACAAAAAAATTAAATGTAGTTCAACTCAGTACCTAATAGTTCGTAACATTTTTTGTTACCAACCATTGTCTCATAGCTTGTCTCAGTGTAGAGTCTTCTAAAACACAAGTTCACCTCAGATTGCCCAAGGCCTTCAGTGGTCAACTTCGATAGGTGAAAGGAAAGAACAGACACCCACAACGCATCATATGCATAATGATACAAGCACGCATCGTAACAAAATCATTCTCTCCATATGTATGAGAGCTCGGCGTGATGCCACCTCGAATAATGGACTCCACACGTCCCTATCGATTACATCGAAATGGCGGGATAAAAACCATTAGAACATCTTCGTCGACTTCCACAGGAGATTATTCATTTGTATCAAGCAGCTGCATGCTGGCGATGACGATTGGATAATAAGAGTATCGAGAACAACAATGTGAATTTTTAAGTACAGGATGTACGTTTGGAATAAAGTATATGTCCCAGTTTTCGTCACGTTAAGACAATGTTTGCAATATAAAACTCAGTATGAAATTCATTCACTTATTAATTTGTTTGTGTTAAAATCTGTTCAATGAAAATTTAGGTAAGTGATATTTCATTTGTTTTAGACAAATACACTTTATTTCAACTTTAAATATTATTTTACTCGAATTCAAAATTAACGTTTCCATGTAACATTATTCGTCATTCAACAAATGGGCTGTCCCAGTTATCTTCAGTTAACGTCCTAGTATTCGTCATATAGTTTAACGCAAGAAGGCTCAAATGAATGATTATCATTTATTTACCCAGGCAATTATTTGAGTATATCACAAAATTTAACTAACACATTTGACAAATACTTCATCTTTTAGCGTTTTTTGACACAACTCTCATGCATCTATCGCAAACAATTTTGACATTTGATCATGTCTTCTTCACGGTTTTCCCATTTTCACAAATTCCATTCTTCTGCTTTGGTGAATTCGGTTTATATTCTTTCACGATCTTATCCCATGCATTTTTAAATTTTTCTTGCCATCTAGTCGTTTTGTTTTCTTTTCATGAATTTCTTGTTTTTTTTCCAACTTCTTGTTCTCTTTCTTTCTGAAATATTTTTGCAAGTCTTCGATCGTTGCTACTGAAGGTATACATTCGTTAGGTGTTTTTGTCACCTTTAGTACACCTTTTTTGAGATTTTTTTTGGACACTAGCCAGAAGACGAAAAATTGTTACAGGAAAATCCCTGCTACAAATCAATCTGACTGAAGTTTTTTCTTCAATTTCAGACAATATGGTATGGTTTCCATTTTTCTCTGTGGAACTTTCAAAGTTTTTTCTGCTGGGGCAATTGACAAACCCTTTTTAACTGCTTCGATCGCTTCTCTCATATCTTTGTCATCATAATTAAAACGACTCACCTATGATAAAGATACCCATTTATTGTCACTTATTGATCCAATAGGTATTTGTCACAACATTTTATACCACAGTAAATATTATCCCCAGCCTTATATTGATATGACGATTTCTGGTTTCTAGGTTAGGTTTGAACGTGAGTGGGCCCATATCAGGCCCTCCACTGCGGCCAATGGCCATTTGTGGCTCACCCTATGGTTTTATTTCTCCCAGTATATCCAATCTCTTGACGAAATTGAGGAATGCATTGGGAGAACAATTTACGATTATTGGTACGCAGATTGTTTATCACAAGTTGGATGCCTTTTTTCCTCTACAGTTGTGAGAGCTACTGAAAAAAAGGAATTAATAGAATTATATCAAAATGATCGATGACCCAATGATCGTCATACCTCACGAATTTTGGGGCAGACAATTGTTTTTCTGTACCAGTATCGCCACTACAAAAATTTATTTCTAACGGACACCTAACCATATAACCAATTAGTTAAAGAACAAGATTCCAGGGTCGTCAGAAGTAACTCATTTTTAAACGAACGAAATGTGTACGATCGAGTAGTGTTAGTATGTACTATGTTTGCATGCCTACCTGCTAGCTTGGCCAGATGACTACTCTTCAGATATTAGGGAATCAAAGTACGTAAAAACATTACTTACCTTAGATGAATCATCAATATACAGATATATTTTTGTAACGCCTGATGGGTTTGTGGACAGTACCACAGGCCATGAGACACTACGAGGAAGAAAGCCATGAGAGAAGACAGGGATTTTCTTTCAGATTACATCCTAGACTTGAATAAACTCAATTCAAAAGAGAGGAAAAAATGTCAAAGGTCTAGAAGTTCCACTAATAGAGAAAATATGTGAAATTTGGGAAAAGAAATAAACAAACTAATAAGAAACTATAGGGATGAAATATGGACGAAGAAACTTGAAAGCTTGACTGTGAAAGACAATTCCCTCTGGCAGATGTCCAGGCGCCTCCAAAAGAGGGGCATTCAGGGACATTTCGGCAGTGGAGGACTGTCAAACACAGACAATGACCGAACTAAGGAAAGCGAAAATGTTTAGAGTGTATTACCAGGAAGTGTTCCAAACATCGGCTGACGTCACCCCAGAACAAGAGCGAATTTCTAGAAAAGCCAAACATCAATATAAACAGCACAACCTTCTCAAGGCTGATGACTAGCTTTAAGGAGGTTCAGGAAGTTATGATGAGGGTCCCTAGAAAAAAGGCTCCAGGTACAGACAAAATTGATGCAATTCTGTTGAGGAGTCTTCCGAAGAAGACTCTCGTACAATTTATCTACATCATAAACGGTATTATGAAATGGCAGCACTACCATCAGTGCCTAAAGCAAGCTGAGATCATCCCACTTCTAAAACAGGACAAACCCGACTCGAAGGTCGGAAGCTACTGTCCCATTTCGCTGCTTAGTGCTATCGCCAAGGTGGTGGATATTTCTCTCGAAAGATTTGTTGACCTCGAGGAAAGACTCAACATCATCTCGGATGAGCAGTTCGGGTTCCGGGTCTTCTCAGGTTGCCCAGATAGTTCACAAGGTGAGGGGGGCTTTTAGCGTGGCCTCAACACATTTATGGTCCTGCTGGACATCCAAAAAGTATTCGATACTGCCTGGATAGGAGGGTTCGTCATGAAAATTTTACGGGCAGGCATGCCAGAATACATGGTAAATATTCTTGATTCGTACCTGGCCAACAGGGCTTTCAAGGTAGGGGTTAACAAAACTAGCTCCGTAGCGAGGATAGCCGAAACAGGAGTACCTCAGGGTTCGAGCTTGTCTCCTCTCTTGTATTCGTTATTTACGTACTACTTCCCGATATTTGCTAACACAGACACGGCAATCTACGCGGACGACACGGCGATTTATTCCCATTCAGATATCTATCTAATCGCACTGATATTTTTGTGTGAATGGTCCAATTGATGTTTCAATTCAAAATGGTCCAGTTGCTGTTTTAATTCAAAATAATGTTTCCCACCAATCTACGGTTTCTTTGGCAGCAACTCTCAGAAGTGTCTTGAGAGCTTAGGGAGATAGGAAGTCAATTCGAAAAGTGTGATACCAAGAACTTTGTCGGTTCTCGTATCTCGTACCCCGTTGGAACTTAAATTATTGTGATTGTTGACAACGAAGGGTCTAACATTTTGCATTGGGTCAGTCCGGCCCATGACTCCATACATTTTCCCGCTACGACTTCGAAAATATTTTATACGGTTTCAATGTTGATACCAGTGTAATTATGGCACTTAATAAAAATATATCAGACAGCTCTTTCAGATATATGCCTAATAATTTATGTATACTAAATATTCATGTCGTTTTTGGTAAATCGTTTACGAACGTCTTCAATAAATCCTTCCAAGAAGGCTTTTGGTTATGACCACCTCGGTGGAATTGTTATTTACTACTTAACAAAGTTGTTTCTGAATTTCATGTCGATCTCACAATATCATTTCTTAACACGATTTTTCTCATTCTTATGTTATTTTTGAATGATCCAAAAATAGTACACATACAAGAAAACCCATTTTCGACTGAACTACCAGACATATCATAGATATCTCAGGAAAACAATATGTTCTAGCTTCTGAATAGATCTTCAACGGTGCTGTGTTGTTTTTATTGTCAGATACACATGAGAAAAAAGATGAACGAGTTGTTCTTTATCTCGTCGCTGGTGTGTAGAGATTTATGTCGCAATATCAAAACTATTTCAATTACACTTTAACGATTTTTTGGGATGAGCATTTTGTATAGCAAAAAGCGATCTGAGCGCCATATGATGCAGTTAATATGCAACTATGGGGTAATCGAACAGGTTGTGCCTTGTCTAAAAATCAATGAAAAATCTAGAAAGCACTCTCAGATGTTCTAGACCCTTTGCGATGGTTGCCGACGTTTTAGTTTGGAATACAATTTCTTTCATCTAGGATAAAATTGTTTCCGAAGTAAAGTAACAAACTGTGGGTACAGATTTTACACTCAAAAATATGGAAGAAAGCTTCTATAAATAAAGGTCAACAAAAGCTTCCTAAGGGATCGAGCTACGGCCCTTCTAAAAACAGATTAACATTTAATATCTCAGGATGCCGTTGAGATATGCACCAATGAAATTCGATACATGATTCAATATTATTGAAAGTTATCATATCCTAATGAAATTAGTAAAACCGATTCTAACCATGGGCGTGAGAAACCTGAAGAGGACAAGAATTTCTTACCATCATTATGAATAATAAGCATTTTTTCAATATCTAGCATTTCAGCGATTTTTTTATTGTTTTGTAAAACTAAATTCATTATCTTGACAATTTTTTTTTCATTTTATTGAAGAGGAATATTTCGTTAATGGTTGATTCCACGTCAATATATGAACAGAGTCTCATTCATGTGGTTGTAACTGATTATTAATAATTCGTATTCGAATTTTCGAAAACTCGGACATTTAAAAAGTACGGAAAAGAAATATTGCCCCCCTCATATTGAAAAGCGTATCCGACTTCCTTTGGTATATGTGGAAATGTTCCAGAACCATGTTTAAGGAAACTCTCTTTCAGATTTTTGAATCAATATCCGAAATTTGTTACACTATTTCGAAAACAATGAAAGAAAACACTACATTCTATCTGACAGCCAGAGCGCTATGAAAGCTCTGAACTCAATACAGATAAAGTCAAAGCAAGTCTGGAAATGTCTTCAGAGCCTCAAAGAACTGTCAAAACGCAACAAGGTTACACTTGTGTGGGTACCCGGACATTGGGGAATTGAAGGCAATGAAGAAGCAGAACAACTTGCAAAGAAAGCATCTGAATCACCATTCACAGATCTAGAACGAGCGTTTGGAATTAGAAAACCCGATGCGGAAACCTAATCAATAAGTGGAAGAAATCAGAATATCAAACATATTGGGACCAAATCGAAGGGCATCAACACAGCACAGCTATGGTGAGGAATCTAATCCAAACACTGACGTCTGACACTCAATCTCAAGAGATCTAAGATACGCACGATCATCGGTTTACTAACCGGTCGCTGCGGCCTTAGGAAACATCTACACACCATGGAAATAAATTGGGAAACAGTGGACTGAAGGCTCTGTGGTGACGAGGACACAGCCTCTCATACATCATCTCCGAATGCGACGCGCTGCTCAACAAGCGCAACGGAATATTCGGACAAATCAACCTAGAAACAGGCATGAATCCGAAACACATAGTAAACAGACTACTAAACCTGGTGAAAAACACATGCCTATTCAACTTTATGAACTACTGACGACAGAACAACACAAGAAACCCAGCTGATCCCAGTGTTCAGGGAAACCTCAAAAGTAATCGTCAGCCTTTAATCAACCAAACAAACAACCATTTCGGAAATACCCTTCATAATTGTTGAGAAATCACTTGAGACTGTAGTGGATCGAGTATCTTGGGGCATTGAAGCAGGAATTTCCAGAGTTCTGTCGTAGTTCTCAAGTGGATTTTATTTGGCAAATGATATAATTCTTCCTGCTCAGTTTGATTCTCAAAGTAGATACACTATACAGGCTGGGGCAATAGTGTTTCAGTGTCCGATTATTCTGAGAGCAAGAAAGATGAGTAAACAACGAAAGTGAACTGGATAAAAGAGTCTATAACGACATATTACCGAATATACAGGGCTAACCAAGGAAAATCTACAGTTGAATGCCTTTTTTGAATGGAATTCCATTTATATCAGCGCATTTTTACAATTGTTTCAAAAGTTAAGAATTTATTGTCAAAATAATGGCATCTGCAGATGAAAACCGAAAATATCACTGTCGTCGGTATTACGGAACTTGGGAGAAAATGATTATAATTCCATTCCATAGACTGATGTGTAGACTTCCTCATGTATTCTCATGCCTTTCAATTGTATAGGGTGGCTGAAGATGTGAATCTATTTGGCTGTTTCTATCCGTTTTGCGATTTAGAGAATTTTGAAAACATTCAGTATTAGCTCAGTAACAGCTGAGTAACACACATTACTTTGCTCCATATACAGCACGAATTTTTCTTCAATTCGTGTTTTCCTTTCTAGATAATGCCTAATTTTCCTGTGAATAATTATTTTTTAATGTATAGTTGTGTGCATAAAAAGTCGTACAAGGTACGAAACTAATTGAGACATTGCAACAATTGCACTAGAAAAATGTTGGAAGTGCGTTACTGAAAAATGAGTTCGAATTTTGATATTACATGTCAAAGTCGATAAGAACCCAAGTGCATATTGGTAGAATATTGGTTCAATATTGTGAAAATATTGGCAAAATATTTTAAACGCAATATAGGCAAGAAAAATAATTTGACCATTCGGCGATATTGCTCCAATATTACTTGAATATATTGGCGAAATAATCTCGAAGCAATATTGGCCTCAAAATATTCAGCGATATTGATACAATATCGCTGGTACAATATTCTGAAAATATTGGCAAAATATTCAATCCTTTTATTGTCGAGGAGTGAAATATAAACGTTTCGCAATATTGGTCAAATATTTTTGAGACATTTCAAAAATAGTACTGGTGAAATATTCTTGAATTATTAAATGCCTTTTAGGTAACACCAGAGTCTGGCTTTTGGTCGACATAACCACTCAGTAAGCTGTCTAGAAAATGAATTTTGTGAAGTATTCAATATAATTTCGTAGGTTTGGAAGAGGTTTTATATGTAGAGCCACCTGGCGGATTTTTATACAGGTTTGATCATAATATAATTTCAATATGGTTCATTGAATATTTGATCAATATTAAAAATTAATCTTATTCTAGATGTCGGAAACAATATGGAGACAATATTGTTTTAACGATATCGGTAAATATTCTTGAACCAAAATTGACCCAAAATGAGTAAATGAGATTTGTTAAATATTGGCGAAATAATATTCAACAAATGTGCAATCACACTTGGATATTTAATATAGGTTTTTATTCCTAGAATCGATGCACACAACTTTTTTATGCACACAACTGTACATTACTTTGGTTGGCTAAAGATCGTACCTTTGATCGTAGTAATCCTTCATCACTTACTATTTGAGTTAAGTTTGAAGTGCTCAAAGATTGCTAAAATTAATTTCAATAAAGAAGATCTTATTAAGGATATGTGACAGAAATCCACCAACAAATATTCGAAATATCAAAGAAATTATAACAAATTAATGCTTTCAGGAGTATAACACTGGCAATTCTAAGAGAAGCAAAAAACTCATTTCCGAGATATATAGAGGTGTATGTCAACCATAATGTGCGACATATTTTTCAGTCTCGATTTTGCATTCCACGTGTAAATTATTTTTCTTTGCTGGTAATTTTGTTTCAGTAGATTGTTCATGAGGGCAGTTGTATTAAGAATCACTTAAATAATTGAACTAACATGTTTCTATGTTACACAGGAATGTTTATGAATTTAGAAGCAAGGTTTTGGTAATAGTTCAATAAATTGGAAATAACTAAAATTAGCCAAAAGCTCATAAAAATATGTGTGTTCTAACCCCACATCATATGGTTGTAAAATATACGATATTGCATTCGAAACACAAGAGAAAATTCAAATCAAAAGTTTCGAATGGAAACATAATTTTTGGTCACCCATACAGTTGAAGAGCATGCGAAATGATCAGAAATATCACACATCTGTTTCTAAATTGACATGATTATTTATTCTTAAATACCATAGTGGCAGGGATAGTGTTCGGTTTGTGGCTGTAGATGGTATTTTTTGGCAAAAAAAATTATAACAAGTGGTTGGGATATATTCGAAAATATTGGAGTGCTGGCGGAGATCATCAAAATGTTTGAAAAATGTGGTAATATGCATAGCATTCCTTTTAAAAAATCTGTATGTTTTCCTCTGTTTGTCCTTTAAATTCTGCAATAATTCATTTTTATAGATTCATGTGGTCGCCATGCAACCATATGTCACAATCGGAAAGGTAAGACGGGATAGTCGCGACACAGTAATCTGGAAGGTAGAAAGTAGCAACATCCCATCTGAACAGGCAACTCAATTAGCCCAATCAAAAAGTAATTAGCCAGGCTGCGTCGGGAGCACCCAATGCATCATAATGTACAGTACAGAAATCGTAATACACAGAAAAATACTCCATCATATCGTCAAAGGATAGAAATCGCAATAGATCATATAGTACAAGACAGAAATGTACAGCGTCATATTGTAAAGTTTCAGAACGTAATATACCATAATTTACACCTTCATAACGTACTTTTTGATAACGTACTCCATCATAACAATAAAATTCATAAAATTATTATCTCATAAAAACAAAGCATCATAATATCAAACTATCACAACAGCAATGCATCATAACATCAAACGATCATAATCGTATTCGGTAGAATTCGTAACGCATCATAACGTATTTCATCAGAACGTAATACTTCCGAACGTAATGTTTCAGAACGTAATTTTTCACTTTGTGGTGAAAGTTTCATACTAATTGAAGACCTGAGAAGAGATATAAGTAATTGAGGAGACTTGAATTATCATTGAATAATTAGATTTATTCATCAATTGTTCTTATTAACGATAATAATAATAAAAGTACTTTATTGAACACAATTACAAAATGCTCAAATGCAGCATTTTTAGAATAAAAGTGTCTTGTTACAATGAATGTGGGAAAAAACATCAATTATTACTAATTTTCCATAATTTAACATTATAATAATAACTGATATTTCAAGAAAGTTGGCTTCTTTGAGGTCCAGTTCACACCACAAAACCAATTGAAGGCGAGACTGAACCCGACCTCCTATTCGTCTTTTGTTCATTTTGTTAGAACAATGAGTAATAGTGGTGGGGATTCATTTTATTTAATGAAAATGAAAGAGATTGCAAACTAGAGATAACACGATAATAATAATAATGGTTGAATAAACGATTTTGTTAATGCCAAAATCAAGAGACACAATATGTGACGAAGGGATGATCTCAATCATTATTAGATTCATGTTATTCTTTCCCCAATTATTATGATCAAAACAAACTCAAATTATTCAAACTATCTGATGATTGTACCGAAACATTATTTTTCCGTTCCACCTACCTGCAAGCAGAAAGTTGTTCTATACAAGTTAGGTAAGACAAATAGTATATAAAAGTATAGGTGAATAAAAAGGTCTTCCAAACACGAGCAAGTATTTGAAAGACCAGTTATAAACGAATACTTTACGCGATTTTTTTATTGGTGCAATTTGAAATCATAAATACTGGTATTATTTCTACACAGATGTTGATATGTACTAATAATGTAAAATGGTTGAATTCGTGATGAGATATCAGTATACCTTTCGTTGTTATGGAGATGAGAAAAACACAGTTAAATTTGCAATTTGTCATCAAAGATTAATTGTTGCCACTGTAGTGCCTAAAAATCAATTCTTATATCGATTATTTGAATAGTTAAGCAGAATCGCGGTTAATATGGCAAAAATCTATTGATGCGCATAAAAAAGAAAATGACAAGTTCATCAAATGGATGAAAAAGCTAAAGGTAACAGATATGAATGAACGAATTGTTTATTTGACGTTACAAATTATTGCTGTCAGATCAATAATCAAAAGTTGTCATTCAGACTTCACGTTTTTCCGAGTTGTTGATGTTACCATGGTGACTTCAAAAAGCGCTCGTTTTTGAAAGTTTGATTTAAACACGCTAAGGCGTGCTATAAATAGGTAGAAAGGGGCACCAATAAAAAAGTGTTGATTTCTGGTTAGTGCATATATTTAAAATAATAAATGTTTAATTAAAATGTGGTATTTTAATATTTTCATTATGTGAGTGATTAATCAGAAAAAAACTAATTTCGCTGAAAATGCAAAATATTGCTTCTACCTGATATTTCTGTAACAAAATATGAAACTATTTCAAAAAAAGACGAATTCAAAACTATTTTCTATCTTTTATACGATATCAAGTGTCATAGTTTTTTGACATTTCTTTATTTTTACGAGGAATCACATATAATATTTATACAGGTTCACGTTTCTTGACAACTTCATAAAAGAATATTGTAAGTGAAATAATACATGTTAAATGAAGGGGACCCTTCTATTTTTTTAAATTTATGTGGTGAGAAAAATTTGACTACTAACTGCAAATTTTTAATCAAAATAGTATTGAGCAAGTATCAAATATTCAACTCAAAATACAATTTCAGTACTGTAGTGCAGACTCAGCTTGCCTTTTGATACATTATTTATTAAATAACTTTTTTAAATCTTATGTGTACTTTCACAGTTTTTCTTCAATGGCTAAATCCTTCTATCAAAATAAAAATACGTATAACGTTTTTTCTCTTTGGAACGATATGGCTCTGGAGGGCAAGTGCGAAAAAAAAATAAGTCGAAATTTCGACTTTTAACTCGAAATTTTGTCTCACCAACCCGAAATTTCGAATGGCTAACTCGAAATTTCGACTAACTCGAAATTTCGACTTGACTAACGCGAAATTCTGACTTTATCAACTCAAAAAACTAAGTCGGAATTTGGAATTACTAACCCGAAATTTCGACTTAGTACTTTCGACTAAGAAAGTCGAAATTTCGAGTAAGCTAAGTCTAAATTTCGCGAAAACTAGTCGAAATTTCAAGTTAGTAGGTCGAAATTTCGACTTAGTTTTTTTTCGCACTGGACCTCCAGAGCCTCCGTAGTTTGGAGTAGCACTACGTAAATGAATTTTCAAAGAAAATACCATACAGCTTCCGTGACGCGTGCTTTTCCATGCTATATAGAGTTATCACGAGTGAAACCGTAAATACTCGACAATGTCTCCTTTTAGTATGATCCAGGGTACGATGTAAATAGATAAAGCCAGATTTGCAGGATACAAGAATTGGACAGAAAAGGCATATCTATATCTTTTATTGCTCGGAAATGTGTTTCCAGCTAATTTGACTTCCGTGACGGACTCACAGATGATATTCTTCACTTTCAGCTTTAGGCTTTGATTTAGTGATACACCTTCAAAATAATAATTACTCAAACAAAATTGCAAGAAACTCATTGGTCCTAATTATTGTGTGGCGAAAAGAAAATACAACTTTTAAGTTTTAAATTTAGTTTACTGTATCACATAGCAAAGACGAAACAAAATACGAATCACAAAATTTCTGTTACCTGTTACTGTCTCACCTATGCCAAAAAAAGTAGTTGAAGAACAAAGGGGCTAAACAAACAAGAGAGTTTAATAAGCTCTAAGCAATCAGAATCTTGTAGAATCGACGTGTCATACTGACGTACTTGGACATGAGTACAGATTCGAACTCGAACCAAGGAACAAAACTTTAACATGTAACTTTTATAAAACCAAGAGCTAGTCCGTCACTGTCTGTAGAGAACGGCGGCCATGACATGTCCAACTACGTCACATTTCGTCACAAATAGTCATTCACCTCTTTCTGTTAGTGTCCCCATTGTCTTATGGGGATTAGACTCTCCTGTTAAATAATGTTCGGTCTCCTTGGTAGAAGAAAACATCTATCTAGAGGGTTTTGTTGTCTGACCCCTCTCGAGTGCATTCAGCCAATAGCCAAGTCTCTTTCGAACAATATACGCTTCCATCCATTCGACTGGGGTAGAAATTTTTTTATTGGAGTAATGGAGTGAAAATATTCAAGCGGAATAGATCTACTCCAAACGGAGTAACTTCGGCAACCGATGAATGAATGAATAATGATTGAGTTTAGTGGCACCTAATATAAGTGACGTCATACACGTGTCCGAAACAAACAAATGGGTGTGTGTACATCCACATGCACCTGGTCACAGTCTGAAATTAATAGTAACAAAATGCAGTATAATATACATTCTTGTTGAATATTTTTTGGAACGATATGAATATTTCAAATAACATCACTTTCGGTCGCATAAACATTTAGTGAAAATGAATCTTTGAACTCATTTCTTCCGAAACATCAAGGTTTGAAATTGCTATTAGAACAGTTTTTGACTTCAACGTCTAATAACTTCCTCCAAACACTAGCGCTCCTTGTGATTGATTCCGAGATATTGACAGTTTTAGGCAAATATTCGAGAAATGCGTTACCGCTGGATGGAGGGAGTTCAGAATATTGGCACGAACCAGTATAGTGGTGATCAGTATATCTTGAAGAACCCTAAGTGATGATTAGCTGCCAAATTCCATGAGAGACTATTGGTTTAGTGGACAATTGACAGTTCTGAGGAGTGGGCCTATAGACGAGGAAAGTGTGTCGTCACAAATGTCATACTTGTCAAAAACTGATTCCAAACAAAGAATTTCAGGTGACATTCTCTGTTGATGATTTGCTGCTTTACGTATTAGTTGGTTTTTCGTTGTTTGGATTTTGTTTTCTCAGGCAAAAGAAGTTGAAAAACTTCAACGAAAACTATATTGGAGTTATCGGACAAGCTGATTTAAATTCGACGGAGGTTTGTTTGGAATCAGTTTTTGACAAAAATGACATTTGTGACGTCATTGCTTTCTTTGTCTATTATCAAATGCCTGAAAAAACTAAGTCGCATGCGACGAAATGTATCTATCGCCTTTCTTGAATATGCATTGAAAAGAGATGGATATATTTAGTCGCATGCGACGTAGAGTAGTAGACATTTGAGAATGGATTTCTCAATTTCCCATTTACCTTATAAATAGGAAGAAGCTCATTTATTCGGTTATTTCAGATTGGAGTGTTTAGCATATTTAACGATTTCAGAGAAAATCCAATAATTTCTTGTTAGTTAGTTACTTATTTTGTTGATGTTCAATTCATCAATGATCATGTCTTCCAGTGTTGTTGGACGTGTTAAACCATAAAGTCCGATTGCGTTCCGAAAAAAGTCCGATTTTACACGAAAGTCCGCCATTCAAAAATGAAAAGTATCTCCTGCATGACGTGTTCCCCGTTCCGTGTTAATTTTGACTGTTGATTATTGCCAATCAAAACTTGTTGGTTGATGGTGCTGCAAATATGTAATATCCAAAAAGTCCGAAAAAGTCCGAATTATTTCCTGGTCCGAAAAAAGTCCGCTGAACGAAAAAAAGTCCGAAAATCGGACTTTAATCCGCCGATTAACAACACTGATGTCTTCGTATTGTGTTATTATGAAATGCAATAAAAAACAAGTTAGTTCTAGATAGACTGGTTATCAACTGTCAAAAAATGACGCACAAAATTTCCTAGAAAACTGTTTCTGTCCATAAAATATGTATTTGGAGCCTCTCATATCATGACCGAAACTAAGACATGCAACTGATGAAATTTTAAATTTTTCACTGATACCTCAGGAATATCTGCTATTAAAGAGAAAGTGGTTTTTCGTGGAAAATCCTGGCTGCTTACTTGGACGAAACTCTCCCATTGAAGAAAGAGGCAGAGGTTTTTCGTGAAAAATCTAGTTTGGTAACTTGAACGAACCTGTCCCATTGGGAATTTAACATTAGAAGTCGCGCTGATGTGGCGAAATATCGAACTACTTTCGCGTACACAATATGCACCATATATTTGGTAAAAATAATGAATATTTTTTTCTTATATTATGTTGGCACAAAGTTTTCCATGACAAACTTTCACCAGCCAAATATTGACAGATTTAAGAAAAAATCAGGCTTAAGTCTCGTTCATACCGTCGCGAATTTGGAAATTTTTCTTCGAATAAAATGGCTGCTGACATGGTTCTGCATCAACGATTGGTCTGGCATGACTCGTAGCCATTTTATTATCAGAAAAATTGCAAAATTCGCGAGGGTGTGAACAAGCTTTTAAGGCTCATTCATACCCTTGCGAATATTCGCAATGTTAAAAAGCGAGTCGACAGCGAATCATTTATGTCATCTATCCGTAATGTAGTAATATCTAACCCCAAATACTGAAAAATCACATGATATGATTCATGATTCATCATAAACCGCCATTTTTCGACGTATAAGTCAAAAAGCAAAAACTAGTGAATGCAAGGATATGAACAAACCTTCATTCAGGTATCCACATGATTATTGGATATTTTATATTTTACAATCTTGAATATTGTAACTTTTCAATATCGGCAAGTTTTTCTATCCACGTCTCACTCTTGATAGTAAAATGTTTTAATGTTGAAAAACTTTCTATTGAAACAGTTTTTAGAATTGGCAACAATGGAAATTCAGTCGAATGAGACATTTTTTGACAGATGAGATATTCATCGTTGAAATTTTGATGAAGTTAAAATCAACTCTACTTTCGGCAGTCGTGTAGGTTGGAAGTCAAAAGGTTATGTGTGAATGTCTGCCAAAATTAAAACGTGCAATGAAAAAATTTAAACTTATGTGTTAAATGTTTTGATGTTCGCCGTCGATAGTACGTGCAATAAAAAATGTATAAGTGTTTGTGAAGTCCGCCGTCATGCCATGGTATCGACATCGTGGTTTCACGTTCAATCCATATAAAAAAGAAGTGTATAAAAAATTTGGGAGGAGCAAGACTCTCTCCACCCATCTGACGAAGCCCCTGGTAGGGACGAGACGGATTCTCGTTTACCAAAGGGGGACAGCTGAGCAAGTGCACCATTAGGAAGCAATGTCCAAGAAATACAGAGAGAGAGAGAGATAAGTTGGAATTCAGTGTCTTTGATCATTCCTCTAACAGTTCAACAGTTGTATTGTAGCCCAGAAATTATTCAAAACAATCTTGAACACCACTAATTTCCCAGGTATTTCCATATTTTCCGAAATATTTCATTTCCTGGTAAAATTCCCGAAGGCCTCAACGATTCCCGAAATTCGGGATATTTCTCGGAGATTGAGAACACTGCCAGAAAGATATTTGCCTTATTGCCCTATGCCTACAAAGTTCGAATTTAAAAGATTCTCCTCATGGAGTGAAACTCACATTAGGGTCACAAGGAACAGACTAATGGATTTGTGTTTGTAGTTGTAAAGCTGGGCCATTCGGATATTGTAAACATGTGGTTGCTGTTTTATTACATGTGAATCAGTGAGCTGGTACAGAATTTGTTTTTCTCAAAATAACGCCTTTCATTTTCAGTATTGAAGAACTGGATCCATTGAGTTGCACAGTAATCAAACAAGTGTGGGGAAAGGAAAATGAGCTTCACCTCCTTGACTTTGGTTATTTTCTTTTGTTTATTTTACTGTTCCGGCAACAGAAAGTGGTATGAATATGAAATGTGTTGAAAACACTGCAAGGAAGACTCGACAGATGAATCAGATATTTCAAAAATGTTAAAGGAAGAACTCAGAATTTATGACAAAGCTGAAAATAAAGGAAGAGTGGTACCCACAAAACAATTATTGTACAAATGTGTTTTCAAAGCTAAGCCACGATGATGTGAATAAAGCTTTGAAATATGAACAGGGCTCGGACGAATTGAAAGAGTTTGGAGAGATACAACTAGGAATGGCCCTTTTAGGATTAAAATGCATATACTTCCTAATTTATTTGTCTTTTTCTGATAATTTTATAGAAATTGTAGTGGAATTCTATATCGTATTAACTAAAAATTTGATAGAAGTCAGTAGTGGGAAATATTTGAACAATAAGGTCCATCAGTATTGCATGAATAGGGAATTATAATTAGGTATAGTTAGGTAAATAATTTTGAGTTTTGTTTTTATCAAAACAAGTTAGTTGGTTGGCATTGAATTGAACCACCCTTCAAATTTTTGTTGTTATGGTCCTACAAATTAAAAAAAAATTACAAAACTATTTTGTTCTAGTGTACAGAATTAGAGGATATTCAACAATCTCTGTTCTTTTATAAAAAAAAAACTTGTTCGTTTGAAGTAAGTAATTGTTGTAAACAACAGTGAACACCAAATGAATCAAACATAACTCAGATAATTGAATTCTGAAATGTAAACTAAAGTTTTGGCGAATGGGATAAACATTTCATATAAATAACATAACTGAATTATCAATTAAACACTTAATTTACAAAAACATAATTTTCCAAGAAAAAACGTTTATGGTGGATTTATGCAGCAGTCATAAGTTTTACGGCATAGGGAAGAATATTTTGTCAATAATTGGTTGGTCCGTTTATTCCAACCGATCACTGACGAATATTCTTTCTCATGACTTAAAACATGACTGCTGTATAAATCCTCCATCAATAATAAATGCATTAATTATTATGCTGACGTTGATTTTTTTTTATTATAAATTCTCGTAATTATGAACACGTTGTGCTTGTTGATTTTAATAACATATACCAAATAGTAAATATAAAAATCATAAAAAATGTTTGGTGAATATTTTATTCAAAATTTTTTGCTTATTGACATAATAGGAGACAAATTGACTAACCCTGCAATTAAAATCGTAACTTCATCCGTATACGAGCTGATGGGTATAATCTTATACGTAGAGACAGATGTGGCAGGGGTGGTGGAGTATGTATATACATTAGAAATAACTTAGTTTACAACACCGTGAATAACTTGAATGATATTGAAGATGTTTGGATTAACGTAGAACTGATAAATAAATGTATTGCCATGGGCTGTGTTTATAAACCACCGAATACATCTTGAAAATCGACTCTTTGAAATTGTGCCATCCTGTGATAGTGTAATATGCATGGGTGATTTTAACATAAATCTATTTGAAGATGATAGTTATTCTCAAAAATTCTTAGATCTGCTGAATAGTGTAGGGCTCAAACAAATTATGGATAAACCCACTCGAATAACTGAAACAACTACGTCTTTGTTGGATTTAATCATCATTTCAGATCATTTAAATTTCTCTGATTATGCAACACTTTCAGTTCCAGATATATCAGATCATGAAGCTATTCTAATTGATTTAAATATGGTTTCTGAGATCAAACAAGCTATCCCATCGGTTTACCGTGACTTTAAAAATATTAATTTGGATCAATTGTATGCTGACCTCCAGAGTATTCCGTGGCGTAACATTTATGACATCGAAGACATTGATAGCAAAGTGTCCTTCTTCAATCAAAATATTAAATCACTACTAGAGTTGCATGCTCCACTTAGGGTATTCATCTACAAAAAACCTTTCAAGCCTTGGATAACTAATAATGTCAAATATTTAATAGAATTGAGAAATAAAGCTCTAACAAAATTTAAGAGAACCAAATCTGCTGCGGATTGGACTAGTTATAAAGGATTGCGTAACTTAACTACAAGTACTGTTGCTCGTGAGAAGAAGGCATATCTAGCCAGTGAATTGAGAAAAGATAAAAAAATTATGTGGAAAGCGTTAAAAACTCTAAATATTCACATTTCTAAGAAATCTACTATTTTGCCAGTGAGTATTTCTAATGTTGATAACATAAATAATTATTTTGTAGATTCTATACCCAAATGTGGAGATAAAGATGTGAGTAAATACTACGAGGGCCGCTTATTGATGCAGGATTTTAATTTCAGTATAGTTCCTGAAGATACGGTAAGGAATTTTTTAGTCGACATTAAAACCACTGCAGTTGGTTCAGACGATATTAATATTAACTTCATTATTTTTTGTTGTCCATTCATTATTCCCATCATCACCCATATAGTGAATTTCTGTATATCACACTCTGTTTTTCCCCACGATTGGAAGCTTGCAAATGTCATCCCATTACCCAAAGTTGTTTCGCCTAAAACTCTCAAAGATCTCAGGCCTATCAGTATCTTACCTGTGTTGTCTAAGTTGTTAGAAAAAGATATAAAAAGTCAATTGGTAGAGTATTTGGAAGATAACGAAATCCTTCCAGAAGTACAGTCGGGCTTTAGAGCAGGGCACAGTTGTGCAACTGCGCTTCTCAATGTAACAGATGAAATTTTTAGAAATACAGATATGGGACGTATTAGTGTTTTGACATTACTAGATTACTCTAAAGCTTTTGACACTCTAAATCACAATATACTTCTGAAAATTTTAGGTTATATTGGATTGAGCGTAAACTCAGTTAAATTTTTTGAATCGTATCTAACAGATCGCAGACAGCGGGTTATCTTGAACAATCAAACTTCTGAAGTAAGAAATACACAACAGGGGGTACCACAGGGATCCGTACTGGGCCCTGTTCTCTTCTCTGTGTATACATCATTTTTTCAAAATGCTCTTAATCACTGTACAGCGCAAATTTATGCTGATGACATGCAACTTATTTACTCTTTCATGCCAGGTGATTTCGAAGAAGGGTGTCAGCAAATTAATACAGATCTTAGGTCAATTTCCGAAATGTCTTCTGATCACTCACTGTATCTCAATCCAAACAAATCTACTGCACTGATTTTTGGACCTAAACAAAACGTTAACGAACTCAAAAATATTATTGATATTAATGTTAATAATATACCAATTCCAGTCAAAGAGGATAGTAAAAACTTTCTTCTTCTTCTATTTGACTCTTCACTGCGATTTGATAAACATATAAATACATGCGTAGGAAAAGCTTTTATGAAGCTGAAAATTCTTTATAAATCTAGGCATATATTAGATTCAAAATTAAAAGTTATGCTATCTGATTCAATTATATTATCCATATTTAACTATTGTGATGTAGTGTATGGACCGTGCCTCACTGCGGAATGTGCTGGTAGAATACAAAAAGTCCAAAATGCATGTCTGCGGTTTTCTTATGGAATACGTAAATATCAACATATCAGTCAAAAATTTTACGAAACGGGATGGTTGAATATGCAGCAGCGTAGGCAGTTACACTGTGGTGTTCTCTATCATAAAGTAATTATAAGCAAAAATCCATCATACCTCTACAGGAAAATAAGTTTTCGCACAGATGTACACAACATCAATATAAGATTTAAAAATGTACTTACACCACCTACACATAAACGTGGTATATATGAACGTAGTTTTTCTTATTGTATTGCTAAGCTCTACAACTCCTTGCCTTCCTACCTCAAAAATAGCCCTGTTTCATCATTCAAAAGGAAATTTAAATCGCACTTTTTTGTCATTTAAACTGATAGTGTAAATTAGTATAGCAGCTGCAGCATCGTCTATCTCTATCCATTCAAAAATTGCCTCTTTTTTCTTCTTTTACTTCTTTCCCAAGGTTGAGTGGAAGACCAGGACACTTCCACGCGGGAATGTACTGAACTCCGCCTTTTCCATTTACTCATAAAATATATGTAGGTATTATGTAAAAAAAATAATCAATGGAATAAAGCTGTTTATTATTATTATTATGTGGAATCATGTACCACTCAATCTGAGTTGAAATGATTTTATATAATTTGAGTCTCTGTATAGCTCGGTCAACATCAATACGGGCTCTAGCTATATCTGCAGTTTGATTAGCTTCTTCTTTTGAAAATTGTTTTTTTAGAAACGGAGGTTGAATCAGTTTTATGAAGTAATCCTCACTTTCTTTTTCAATCATAAAACCCTTGTCATTCATTACTGCATCCAATGGGTCTAATTTTTAAATCAAATTCTCTTTATTGAAAATTCCCTCATCACCAGCTCTTTCTCCATATCCGGGACTGACATATGATATCAAGCCAGATGGTGTGATTCCTATTAAAACCTTGAAAGTCTGAGTTCTTTTGTAATGTGAATATCTATTTATTCTGATGGTAATCAAGCATTTACTTTTTTGCACTGGAACTTTGGTGCAATCCAATACCACCCTAGTGTTTTTGAACTTCTCGAAACACTTTGGCATATTTGCAAGTATGCTCTCCTTACTGGGCTAGTGTACTAGGGGTTACAACACTTTGGCAAGCAATGCCAGAGTGGAATAAAAATATGTAGTACATGTCTTGGCAAATTAAACAGAATTGCGGAGGGAATTACTACACCTTAATTTAGTAAGCACGAGCACTATCCTCATCCGAAGATTATCAGGAATGTCTTGTGAATTCACATTTAGAACATTAATGGAACACTCCACAAGAGTAGTTACGACTGTTGTGTCAACACCAGTAGAACACTTCATACTATAATCAGATTACAGTGAATTCAACAGATTATATGTGGAAATATCAGCAAAAATTGTAATGGTTCTGCTATGATTGGCATCTTGCAGGTGCCATACTGATTTCCCGATTTTGCAACAGGAAGCACTTCATCCACAGAAAATGCAGGTACAAGCTCAGATTCTACTACTCTTTTTTCGGTTCGTAACCTGAAAAATGTATGATTGAATTTCAATTGTTTGTGAATGTACCTATATACCTTGCCCTATCGGATCGATTAATCTTACGATCTGTCTTTGACATAGGAAGCTTCTGGGATGGAATAACCCCTTTCTTCAGTCGTTTCAATTTCTTGTATCAGAAAACATTATTGGTTAGATTCTTGACAAAAACTTCAAAATAATATTACTCAATATAAAGCCTTCAGGAAGGAAGTGTTCACTGCACACACATATGTATCTACTTACTGACTGGTTTGCCTATTTTCAGTTTTATTATCCATTCCTTCGTCGATTTCAAATATTTTGGAAAGGATTGCATGGAAACATTTTCCGAAATATAGTTACTACACATAGGCACCGAACAAAACTTTTTCGACTCACTAGTCATAACGAAGAAATTGTCAACAATTTAGGTACTTGAACAAACATTCACTTCGTATAACGACTTTGAAAGGCGAAATCAGTTCTACGAACAATTGCAACAGCTATATATAATGATAATATTTTATTTTTCTGACGATGCTACGAGCAAGGTATGATTTCAACGCCCCCTAGCATCACAACTATTAATTTTTCGGGTTTGTCACCCAATTAATTTCTATTCAAAATAACTTGAAATGTATTACATTAAAAATTCAGAAAAATCCACCAAATTTTTTTCGTTTTGTGCCTTTTGTGGAAAGGAGGGAAAATCATAAAAAACTGATATTACTCTTAGGAGTTGACGGAGAGAAGGGGGAATAAGAATTTGTTCTTTAAACAAACAAGTGAAAATATTTTTACCGGATTCAAAATTAAATAGTCTAATCAGCGCAAGGGGTGATTTCAACGCCCCCTAGCAACAAAACTATTTCTTTTTTGAGTTGACGCAATGGCAGCTTTGGTTGAGAATTACATGGACTACATCATACCAAAAATTTTAAAAATCCAACACGACCCAAATTCCAAAACAGTAGATTAGTATTATTCTCAAAATTTCAGAACAAAAATTTGAACGTATCCATAGCTCTCTAGAATGAAACATAAAATTCAGAATTTTAGTGACAAAAAGTGGCAAGTGATACAAGGTTGTCTTCAAAATTTCATATAAGGAAAATTATGAGTAAAAATACAACAGGTGTCCCATTTGAATATCGAAAGTTTGAAGCGCTTCGCGTATAACCGAATTATCAGTTTTATGTTTTTCATAGATCTTCAAATTTCGTTCCATTATCTTCACAAACAGAAATGTATTAGGGCGGATATTTTGTAAATGTCTAAATTATTTTGGATTCATTCCAGGACACAGTTGGTACACGTTACTGTTTTTCTTTTTATTTGAATATAACTACATCAACCACAAATGGGTTATTAGCAGTGGTACGAAACAAATAACAAATAAATCATATTTTATTGTATACATTGATGTTCTTCAGATATTCAAATAGATTTTGGAAGTTGCAGTCATCATTCAGTATTTTCATTACTGTCTACTACCTATCTCTCCTACACTGATGATTACTCACTTCACCAAATATTTTGTGTTATTTTCTTTCTGTTTTCCTTCTCTTCCCCTCTCTTTCTCTCTTTTAATACAGTCATACTTTTCAAATTGATATAAAAAAAGATTATATATGGAGCTTATATCACTTTAGGGCATGTAATATTTTAACCATTAATTCTATTGCAAGGAATACTGTTATAATAGTTATAAAGCCGACTATCGTTATCAATAATAAATTCCAGTCTTTTTTTAAAGATTCGTTGCAGATGGCTCATGAATAGTTTTGAAGTTTTAACAAGCCCACTGAAGCCGCCACTGCACCGAATTCAAGAATTTATGGTTGAGATATGGACAATAGTACCGCCCATATTTATAATCCAACCCAACACTCAATTACAGGTGTTCAACAGTTTATAACAGTTTTTTCTTTCCGTTTTGTTTCTCTTGATATTTTATACCTACAGTTAAAAAGATAAGATCTGATAGTGTGATATATCAATTGAGTCTCGAGTTCGGGGAAAAATTAAGGAGATTAATTAAATTGTACTGAGTCGAGGATCTGATGCGATTTTATCTACACGATTGAAAATATACGCTTCTTGAGATGGGAAAAAGGGCTTGCGGTCACCTGTGCGTCGAAGTTCAAAGATTATTATGAAACGAAAGATCCAACAGAACCGCATTGCTGGTGAGTTTGAAATAGGGGGTGTTTAGTTTCTAGTGGATACGCGATTTTTGTTTTTATTTACTAAATGTGTGGAAAGCTGTGTTCTCTCCAAATAAAATTTAGATCCGCTCTGCAAAGAAGTAGGTTCCAAGATGCCTCCAAAGAATCAATGCAAATGTGTACCACCTTCGAAAAAATTTGACTTATCGCCTAATTTTTATTACAGAATTAAAATTGGACTCCGATTTGATATAATACATGATTAAAAGAAAGATACTTCTTCAAGGGGCTATACATATTTGTGAAAGTTACATTAGTTTGCATTCAATGGTATCTTCATTATTCAAACTTTATCAAGAATAATAGTATATTATTATACAAGTGCACAATTGAGCCTGAAGCACTCGCAACGAGTTCGTGGGTACGACGCGAAGTGGAGTATCTTTAACGATGCGAGTGCTTCTGAGGCTCTTGTTAATTAGTATTTTTTTATTATGCCTGCATCTTGAATTCAAAAATAATGCTGGAAATCAATTTCAGTTCAGGATAATAATCCTTATTAATTTTTTTTCGTTAATCAGCTGTCGTCTCCTTACGAACGGCAGCCATCGACAGTGGAAACTTGTGCGAGCTAAGGATTAACGATGTATTACCTATTTACGTGCGAGCTAGATTCAACTTTTACCCTCACTTCTAGCTCTTAATTCTCGTCTTTATTCAAGTTCAGTATGATTCCAGAAGGAGTCTTTGCCTTCAGCCTTCATACTTGGGTTAACTCTCTTCAGTTTCTTCTGTTCCAGCCTCTTCAGAGATTCTTCCAAATCTGTTTACTTATATCTTCCTTTTCCTTTTGATATTTCCTGGATTATTAATTTTTCCTCAATCTCCTTCGAGTCATCGCCATAGCAGGCACTTCTTCACTAAGTTTTCCTTATAGCTGCTTGATTTTTGCTGCCATTTTCCAGTCAGAAACGTAACTTTGAATGGTGTTGGGATCTGAACTAAATTATTTCTTAATTTCCCATCACTCTTTTCAGGTGTAGTTTCTTACACAGCAGTGTTTTCTTTTCGAATATCTACATTCTTGTTGATAATTTTTGAAGAAAAATTCTACTCTGGTTGTTAAAAACTGGATGAAGCCGAAAAAAATTGCAAAAAAAAACTAGCAAACAATCAATGAAATAACAAATCGAAAAAAAACTAAAAATATATAAGCGAAATATCTGTTAATACTCGGATGGAAAAATAATAACAGACAACAACAAAAAAGCCGACGTTTTTAACCAATACTTCATAACCATTGGTGTGAACATGAGGAAGAATATCGACAATAAACAAAATTTGCCCCAATTTCCTAAACGATGCTCACTTGGAACCTACAATATTTTTTAAACCAATCACGGTTAATGAAATAATTGACATAATATCTAAGCTTAAAAATAACTGTTTGCCCTATCCTGATTGTGTTCAAACAAAAATCATCACATGTATCCATACGTATATATTGAATACAATCCATATAATCAATTTAGTATACGAGAAAGGAAAAATGCCAGAACAATGGAAACAATCCATCATCACACTGATATATAAATCCAGGGAAAAGAATGTGTTGGGTAACTATAGGCCTATATCTGTGATAAATGATTTTTCAAAAATATTTGAACATAGTATAAAGATACGTCTGATTGAATTCTGCAATGCACATACAATTATAAATGAAAGGCAATTTGGTTTTATCAATAATTTAAACACTGAAAATGCGGTACTAGATTTCATGAGACACTGTATGGACGACCTGGACAGATCTGAAAAATGCATTGCCATATTCATTGACCTGGACAAGGCATTCGACACGGTGTCACACGAAATACTAGCCGATAAACTTCACCAATATGGAATACTTGGTACGGCCATGAATGTTTTGCAAGATTATTTATTACAGAGAACGCAGAGAGTCAAAATCGGTATCGTTTTGAGAAACCCCTAGAAAATTACATGTGGTGTTCCACAGGGGACAGTACTGGCCCCAATCCTGTTTTTTGTCATTATCAACAATCTTCGTCGAATAGAGAACTTATCGGGCCACCTCATCTCATATGCAGATGATACCGTCTTGATAAACACTGGACATTCCTGGTCAACAGTATATGAAACAGCAGAAGATGTTATGACTGTGGCTAGATGCCAACCTCTTGAGTCTGAATGGAACAAAACCCAAATTTATCACCTTTACCTTGTTGAATGTGAACAACCCACAAAGGAATACTTGAAAATACATAAAAAAATGCACTCTAAATGAAACATGCTCCTGTTTCCTATTACAAAGAACAAACAGAATTAAATACCTTGGGGTAATCATTGACAAACACTTAAGGTGGAATGGACATTGTATATATCTATCAAAAAAATTGAGACTACTAACCCACAAATTGTATACACTGAGGAATATACTATCAAGAGAAAACTCATTTACGATTTATTATTCGCTGCTAGATTCAATTCTACGATATTACATAACCGCATGGGGAGGATTATACACAATCTTTCAGAATTCCATAATAAAAATAAAGCCTAATAAAACAAAATATTTTCAACAACCGGACTCTTTGAAGAATCCACACTATTGAATATAAGAAGCTTCTATTCTTATGGAAGTTTTTCTTCGACGTGAATCCACCATAATCAGCTAGTTTAACAACTCTGTAATGTAAAGTATTTATATTGAATATCTGTAAATATTGAAATTGAATTAATTGAAATTGAAATTTAAAGATGGTTTTTGGTCCGTATAAACTTAACATCTTCATCAAAGGACATGTAATTGTCGACTGCTACTAGTGTACTTCGTAGGACTTCTTGTGAACTTTAGAATTTTTTTGAAGGTTCCATTTCTTAAAACTGAAAAATAGCCACACAGTTTTAATCTGCGCCGGTATTCGTGAGTATATAATTGTTATTTTCGTCAACCTGTTGCACCCCTACGTGCAACCCTCAGAAGTCTTCGGGAGACTTGTACAAACTTGGGAAGACGCAGCCCTTAATATTAAGGAACTTATTATACAAAATCACCTACACGGTGAAAATATATATCTTCTCTGATGGAGGAGTAATTACAATGTAGAATGCAAATTAAATTGACGGAAAGAATGTATCTTTTATATTGAAAACTCAATTACATTTCTTTGACAACTGTCATCAACTACTATTTTCCAAGCTGTCACATTCAAAGTGAATTAGAACGACAAAATTAGGTATTCGCAACACTTGCAACACTTACCCTTTAAAGTGTGATGCACGAGACCAGTGATCCAGCTGGGAATCGAACCCTACGCTTGAGAGGCGAACGCTCTACCAGCCAAGCACCACTGCACACATATAAAGATTGTTTTATTGACTAATTCTACTAATAGAACCATGAAAAACATATGTGAGTTAAACTTTTTGGTAACAAAATAGAAATATAATATTGGCTATTTCCTCACCGTTGATTTCACGTCATCTTGTAATATTACTGAGGAAAACATCAGTAAAATAACTCAAATGGATATAAAATGGTTCTACAGGAATTTTCGAATAGTAATCGACCAAAAGTAACTATCCCATTCTCCATGGACAAAAAATGAGATGTCCAGCTTTTATGAAAAAATTAATAATAGTTTTAAAAAAATTAGGTAATATGGAATGGAAAGTGAAAAATTATCTTTAAAAATCATCGATTATATCAAAATAGGTTAGTGTACTTGATACCAGTCAAATTCAGTGTCCCTATTTTTAGTATTACCTAATATAAAATTTTCTGAATATAAATAATTCCTCAAACATCCAGCTTGTCACTTGTTATTTCTTCTAACTCCATGACAACTCAAGAAATGTCATCATAACAGTTGCTTGCCGACAGTGGTCGTGAAACAGCATTCAAATCACTAAGGTAGGTTAAATGCAGGTTGTTACTAAAACCTCAAATATACTTGATAATTTGGAATCAATAATAATAATAATAATAATATAATTTATTTCGTTTGTTGAAAGGTACAGTTGTACAATAACAAAGAAAACGTCTAGAATATAAAATAAATGTAAATTAAATTCAAAACAAAAATACCAGTAGAGACATTGATCAAGTAAAAAGAAACGATTAAGATTTTACACACGAATTATGAGAAAAATTCGTGAGAAATGTTCGATAAAACGTATCAGCAATAAAAGTATGTGTTTGAGCGTTTTTCTATTAACTAGGGTGGACAATTGTATTATTTCGATGAAAAATTAGTGTGCGACGAAATTTGGGTCACGAAAAATGTAAAATGTTCCTACTTTCGTCTTCACGACGAAAAAAAGGCTAATGGTATGTTTTCATTGAACGGTGTTTGAATGATATCGAGATGCATTTTCAGAGTAAGAATTAATTAAGAGTTCAATAAAAATTAAACGCATATTTGTGATACCCAATATCGTCAAGATTCAAGATTTTCTTAGTATGTATACATTTGTCCATTCCTGCCTAGTCACATGAAAATTTTCCTTCTTTCTTCTTCTAGGGAGAGGAAAGAATAAGGACACCCAGTTGTATACTGAGCGACGGCTGTTGCCAGCCATCCCTCGGTTTCAACGCCAAGTCGATTCCTGGCCCCCCTTGCGGGAGACTCTTGAAACGACCCCCCACGGTATTAGTGGGCAAGTCCGAGACTACTCAGGGAATGAGTGGAAATTGTACAGTATTCACGCCTCCTGCAGAGCTTATGCATGACTTTTGAGTGTATTCAAAACAGAGAATGGATGTCCTTGATCGTTGCAGAGGTTAGTGGGTAGAGCATCCCGGAAAAGGCTTACTGCAAAAAACCGGGGTTTGAAATTGGTCTTATTCAACACTTTGGCTGCCATTACGGGTCCGGTTCTCCATAACGCTCCTGGAAGATGTCAAGAGCTTGATAGACAAGGCCCCCGTGTTTTCGTCAAAGGGCGTTTGGGTAGGAAATATTTATAGAAGTTGTACGACAACTTTCTAATATATGTCGGAACAGAGTCGACGCCACACATCTCCAGGCGGGTATATCTGTTACTGTTTCTAACTATACGAAGTACTTTATTCTGCATCCTGTCCAGTCTCGCGAGAGGCGAGGGTTTCAGGCTGCAGAATACCGAACAAGCATGTAACATTGCGGGACTAATTACTTGCTTGTAGTTAAGTATTTTGTTATCCATACTAAGTTTGGAATTTCTGGCTATCAGAGGGTAGGTACGCCCAACGGCAGCTCCCGCTCTCTGGATAGCCAGAGTTATGTGTTCTCCGAATGTCATATCCTTGTCCAATTGTACTCCCAGGTATTTCACCGATCTCGACTCTCTAACTTTGGGATCCCGGACCCTCATCCCACGAGGAGGGAGCTTCGAAAAGCATCGCCTCTTCGTGAAGTTGACGACCTCAGTTTTCCCTACATCTTGATCTTATTTCTCTCCATATACGGCACGATGTCCTAATCCAGATGAATCTGGATCTTTTGAGCAGCAACCACGCTTGAGAATGAATTCGTGTATAGTGCGGTGTCGTCCGCGTATATAGCCGCATTCACTCTCTCTGATTGTGGGAAATCGTGAGTATATAGTGAGTATAAGTGGGGAGAGATGCTCGAGCCCTGCGGAACACCTGCCTCTACCTGGTATCCTCCAGAGAGTTTGCTATTTACCCTTACCGAAAACGACCGACCCGTGAGATACGAGTCAATCATTTTCACTGAGTTAAAAGGCATGCCTGCCCGAAGCATCTTGCTGACCAGACCTTCGATCCATACGGCATCGAAGGCCTTTTCCATATTCAACAGAGTCATGACTGTGTTGAGAACTTGGTTGAAGGCTTCTTTTAATCCAGACCACCTGTGAGGTCGTCCTAATTTCGTCATACTTATTGAATTATTTCTGGTGTTATAAATAGTGAACTAATAGTGACAAAATTAATTCAGGATCAACACGCGTCGACTATTGGACCACTGTGGACGACAATGAAGCCAAATGGGTTTTTGAAAATTTGTTAGTAACCGTAATTTCGTTAATACTGAGCAAACTGAAATTAACCAGAAAAAAAGGGAAACATTACGTCAAGAAGAGAAAAAATTACGAAAAGAAATGCAATGAAGAAAATGAAAACTCTGAGAAAGAAAACGGTGATATGCTGGATGGAAAAGTGATGAATAAAAGTGATGTTTCCAATTCAAGTGAGGAAGACTAAATTTTAGTGAAGTACGTGGATGTCTCTTATACCAGGATGGTAATCAAAGTGGATCGTCGAACTAGTTGATGTTTTATTTTTCATAGTTTTTCTTAAATTTTGTTAGTATTTTCTGAAAATACCAACGAACATTTGTTTATTTGTCTATTTCATTATTTACACCAAAGCAAGGAATATTACGAAAATTGTGACTGAGATACGTCGAAAATACGGTATCAAACTGACGAAATTAGAGACAGGTGGTATTTCCAATATATTCATTCAAATGGAATAAAAAAACAAATATTCTTGAAATAAACACAATAATAGCTTCTAACTCAATACTGAAGTATATATTTGTTATAGCATGACGATTTTGAGAAACAAATAGCCCTATGGCTTCTGCTGACGAAGCTAGGGACATTTACCTTATCTTTGTGTTTTACTACAGCTATTCGTGAATTCTGTGATTATAAAGATAAAAGTGGTAAGCGCCCATCAGTGCTTTTTATTTAATAAAGTTTATTTTGATAGATTATTAGTTGGATTTTAGTTTATAGTAGGTACTGGCGCGTTTATTTATTTTCCTTGTATTTTTTCAATTATTTTCTTACCATAATTTATTTTATACATTTCAGTTCATATAAGGTATTATGAAAGCATGTATTTTGTAAGTGTTTTGAACAATGATTTTCATATCAGTACTTTATTATTTTTAGCATTTTATGAAAAAACATTACTTTGACATCCTATTGTGACCTATATTCAATGTTTGTTTAAAATAAACTGCAAAAATTGAATCGAACTGACAAAAATTATTATTATTTCATTATTACTAATAAAGTTTTGTCAAGTCACCGGTCCTTGATATGTAAGCCAAATTTTATATGACTCAGAATATTGGAGGTGGGTGAAAATTCAATTTAAAGTTTCAATTACATTCATACAAGTCAAGTTGAGAGAGAGAGCGTGTAAAAATAATTGCGAATACCTTAAATCTCTCTAGTTCCGTGTTGAAAGGGCCACTCTATACTACAAAAATTTTAATAAAGAATCATAGAACCACTCGAGGCACTGAATCATAATGTCTACTTCGAGACTTTGATTATTCAGTTTGGGAATGTGTGGGTGTTCACTTGACTCCACTAATGAGGATAACAAACGTGTGGCATACCACGACTTTTTTCCGACCATACTGAAGTATGCGATGATTGAGACGTTAGCGGAGAATTAAATTCCTCGTTCGACGAAGAATTACCTATATCCTCTTTGAAATTTGCGGCAAGATACGATCTCCGAGAAGAAATATCTTAAGTTGGGAATATTTTGACCACACACATTTGTTTGGCGAATTTCGTGATACAACACCTTACCCACCGGGTTTTCACAGAACAAAGGTCATTTGTTGGAAGTGTGGGTTTTATCGGCTTGTCGACTCGTAGTGAAATCAGATTATTTGTCGGCCACCTACCAGGGAGGACACCTCTAGAGGTTTTTGGTAACAAAAGGAGAGACAATACATCAATTGTTACAATGGCATGTGAAGTGAGTTAATATCCAGTGTTCTGTGTTACTTCAATAGGATAAGGCCTAGTCTTTGTCCACAAAAGTACATCAGACATTATGATTGTCTATTTTTACAAATTTTCGCTTCACAAATAGATACAATAAACAGCAGAAAAACCATATAAAGTTGAAAGGTGACATTATGAGGGGACAAGAGAAACAATGAGAGAATAGCTTTACACTTTCCCAAACGATGAGATCAGAAAGCAGTGGTATACATTGATTAAAATTTAGATTTTGTGGGGGAAACTCGTTTCTTGACAAGCTTTTCTGATAATTTCAACCTTCCACAGTATGAAAATTAAATAATTGTTGGTATTTTGAACTTATATTTCTCAGATATGCAAAATAAGAATATTTACGATACAAAATTTAATGATTGTATTCAAGACAACAGTGTTGTAAACTTGGTAACTTATTTATAGAAGCAAATCGATTCATTTGCCCTTCTGCACTTGAATACATTTCCTTGAACTTACATTTTTTTATGTTCTATTGTCTCATTTGTCCGTACCTATTTCAGGACTCGTTGGTTGACTAGCATATTCAGTAGTCAGTGAGAGTGTAGTGAAAACCAAACAATTTAAGAAGTTTTAGATACTACCGAGAATATAATCTGCTATTCATCAAACCGATATACATGTGTGGTGGAGTAGTGATTTATGTTTGCTAGAAATATAGTATTAGAATCAAACAGAAAATTGCAGATGGTGAATTGTACTGGTGCTAATGACTCATGATTGATTTACTTGTGATTCATAACCAAAACGTATTACCTACTAGGCTGTTTATAAGATTAGCCTAGTACATTATTATACACATATATCGGGTGTCCACGGAAGGTGGCTCACTGAAATTCGAAGGATTTGCATAAGACATGAAACTGCGTTTATTGACAAGTTTATGGATCTTCCAGTTTCACCGGAAGTGACTTAAACTTTCGATTTTTGAATAGGACACCCAGTATATTTTTGGTTCTTTTGTCTCCATATGACATTCTGAATACAACAATGTATCATTTGTTACCTACTGCTTGTGACCAACATTTTTATTTGGTTTTGAATTTTATTTTTCAATCTAGAATGCTATAAATACTTTCAAATCACTAATTGCAGCCCTAAAATTTTAGGAAAAACACAACTTCTCTGTTTTCGGTCAAAATGTATGTGCTACGTGAAATTTAATTTTGAAATTAAAATCACTAATTTTTTTCAAATTTTATTACGATTGATTTGATACCCCACACTTATAGATTTCAAAGTTCCGTTAAAAAACTAGAAAGACCACGATATTTTATAAAATAAAGCATTTTTTGATATTGAGATGAGATTTGAATGCATCGAGTAACCTGTGACAATTAAAACTGATAAAACAAAATCATTGAGGAAGTCGACTTCTTATTTTACCTAGTTTCTCCAAAAGTAAATTAGGTATTCATTGTGTTCAATGTGTTTTAAAGAACATGTTTATGATAATATTTATGAAACAAAATATTTTATCAGCTTTTGGATTATTGATCTTGTTTCATAAGTTGTGTTTGTTACATGATGCTCAATGCATTTTTATTTCTTGAGTTTCTTCAATTTTAGAAATTTCCAATTTAATCTTTTGAAGCAACAATTTGTAAATAAAAAATCAGGTTAACTTCTAAATATCACAAAATTATTTACCATTGTACGATTTGTAACAGATTAATAGGGAAATTGAAAATGAAGTTGTGAATCTACCAAACAAGAAAAAGTCTAAAGTGTGATGAAAACCAGACCAATAACTGTTTACTTGATACTAAAAAAACTTTCAACAATTGAATATTTCTGTCATATCTGATGAAGAAAAAGTGGGGATATTAATATTTTTCTCTACAGATGAGTATGGTTGAAAAACTATTCCTACTTTTCCTAACGTTCTATGGGCTGACATAGCCAAATAAAACACTCAAGAAAAGTAAACATTATTCACAATATTTCCACCAAGTGGAATGTATGATTCAAAAGTCTAACAAAAAACAACTACTTCCCTGAACTATTATATCTGACAGATATTCCTATGTGAACGAATGATAATCTTCTGTTTATTTACAATAAGCACTTGCAGCTGAGTATTCTTGAACGAACGTTGCAAAAATATCTGTCAGATATAGCCCAATATCCGTGGTGGCGTTTGAGCTGCCGGGATGAACCTTCCTGTTAAAGTTTCTTGTGCACGGAGTCGTTGTCATGGGAGAGACGGCGAGGGCTTCGAAGTCTAGAGCAACTTTCAGTTCTTCGATGCACGACAATGCGTACGCAACTTCATTGTTTCCTTCCGTAATGTGTCAAATGTCAATTGAAAATTATTCAATGGAATCTGTATTACGAAATTGGCTTGGCTTGGCTTGTGAATAGTATATTTTGTATATCGCCAACTGTCTTGCTTCCATCATGTGACGGAATTGTCGAACGACCTAGTATAAACTCAGAAGTTCACAATCGAAAGCACTGTACTTCTGTTCGGAGGGGTACCGTGTGGCACCCAAGCACAGTTACACTACTGCTCTAAGGCAGCACCAACTGAAAATACGAAGTCACTGAAAATGGCTAGGTTAAAGTCCATCTTTGGGTGAAACACCAAAGTCGCCAGATCTCTTTGCAGGTCTTGAAACCTATGGTTGCTGTCGGTGTCCGAATCACTGGTGTTTTCCTTTAACATTGTTCTTTTAGAGACCATTCAGCATAGCAAGAAGAAGCGGCAACCAAAGTTTAATATTCCTAGGAAGGAAATGTACCTGCATCTGACGATAGGTACCTGAGAAACACCACTACTGTTTGACCAAAAACGCACTTCGCGGGGTTAATGAGGACACCGTATTTCACTGATAACTCGAAAATAATTCGTATATGGACGAGACGTTTTTCTGGAGAAGTTGTAGTGACTAGAATTTCGTCAATGTAGGCAAAGCAGAAGTCTAGTCAACGTAGTACTTCTTCGATGAAGCGTTGAAAGTTTTGTGCTGCATTTTGGAGACCAGAAGTCATAAAAGGTTACTCGAACAGTAATGGCGGTTTTTGGAATGACTACTTCAGCGACCAGAATTCGGTTGGACGCACGCACTGGGTCCAAAGTGGAAAAACTGGTTTTGCCTAGTAAACACTATGAAAAGTCTTCGATATATGGAACTGGGTAGCAGTCTGGAATTGTCCTGGCATTGAGTCTACGATTTTCTCCACAGGATATCAACTCTCATCCTTTCTTAGGAATCAATTGCAACGGTGCTGCTCAAGTGCTTTGTGAAGGTCAGACGATTCTCATGGCGTCAAATTCCTTTTTGGAGGTCTGGAACGAGCCGTCATGGTTCCCGAGCAAATAGCAGACCTGGGCTGGTCACTATATTATGTTTGGTGGTATGATGAATTACCTTAAGAATTTCTTCTGGACGAGTTTTTTCATGAAAAACGTTCATCAAGCTGTGGTATGGAGTATAACTTGCGGACTTCATTGAGGGTGTCTCACAATGTATCACCTTTCCTGCGGACCTCCGCAGGAATCTACCGATCAAGCATTGAGTAGGTCTGGCAGTAGTCCAAAGTGTGCTAAAACATCGGCACCTATAATTGGCAACCACGAACCTCCAAGTGAAATCCATCCTTAGGCCATAATCCAGTGTGAGTATGTACGGACCTTATGTCGCGATGTGTGTTCCATTGACCGCGGAAAGTACCTAGGATTACTTCTCACGTGGCACTTGAACAAGACGAAGAGGGTACACGCAATTATCTACCTATATCTACCAAATATTGTGTATTGAAGGACTTGTAACGAACGAACAAACGGCGGGATTGAGTTGGACTGAAGTCGCCACCAACTATGAGCGAATGCCGTCCTAGTTTTCCGACGACCGTTGGCATGATGTGGTACAACTTTCAGCTGTTTTACCAAATTTGGAATGATACCAAGACATTCCAGATAGAGAACTTGCAGGTGTGCACTAGCTCGTCTGGCGCGAGTTGGATCGCGGTCTGATCCGCTCTATGTTGATTATTCGTGCCCCGATTGCTAGGCGCAGAGCCATACTTTCCACATGCATTACGTTTTTGAAGTCACGGGTAATATTTGTAAGGGCCGATGATGCAGCAATGGAGCAACGATGGAATATAGTGTACGCAATCTGCGGACTCTGCAGATTTGAATTTCTGTGGGCAGACGACTCTGCGATATGTACACCAAGCAATAGAGCATAAAATGAGTGAGTTTTTAACAAAAATACTAGTTGAAAACCGACTATGCCATCACATGGAAGACAGTCCGTAGTTATATTCTGTTATGTTTTCGACTCTCAACTGTCATTTATTAATTTGTTATAAACATTCAAATAACAAAAAATGTGGTTTTTAAAATTGTTTTGTTTATAAAATGAAAACTAATAAAGCAATCTGGTTGCTACAATGAAAAGAATTGTAGATAGTTGAAAACGAACAAAATGGGATATTTTACAATATGGTCGGATTTTTAGCAATGGAAGAAAAAAGGAAAAACCGGAGAATTTTGCAATTTTTTGAAAAATTCATTAATCCGCCAGTTTTCAAGAAGTAGTATTGGCCTTTCTCACGAAAGTATTGAATCATGTGTAGTTTATGTGTGCACAAAACTGGCGCTGTCGGATCGTTAGTTTTGGCACAATTGCAATTATAATTTTTTTTGCACTATGTTTCAGCGTACCTTGATGCTCTAGTGATAGCACGACGTCAATTTCTCAAGCACATTATGAAAGAAGAAGTATAGTACTACAAAACGTATATTCTCATTTTGCGCTACAATGGTAAGAAATGACATGACTGAAATCGGCCGAGCTCTCGATAGCTGCTGAGTGGAAGGAGAGTACGGGAGATGAGGGGGATTCTTTTAATGATACGTGATTATTATCCCCTCATCTCCCGCTCACTCCTTCCACTCGACTGCTTCTACCAGCTCAGACGTTTTCAATCATGTTTGCAAGCATTTTTCACCCATTTCGCAGCATTTTAGCGTAAAATGAGGATATACGTTTCGTGGTACTGTACTTTTACTTTCGAAATGTGTTTCAGGAATTAAAATCGGACTACCACTAGGGCATCCAGGCACGCTGCAAGAAATAGCAAAAAAAATTCAAATTGCAATTGTGCCACTACTAATGAATGATCCGTTAGAGCCTGTTTCACGCATACATATAGTACACATGATTCAATACTTCCATGAGAAGGGCCAACCCTATTTCTTTAAAAATGGCGGAGTTATGAATTTTTTAACAAATCGTCAAATTTTCCGATTTTTCCGGTTTTCCTCCGTTACTAATGATCCGATCAGGTCATAAGACATTCCATTTTGTTTGTATTTCAATTATCTACAATTCTTTCCATTGTAGTAACCAGATTGAATTAAGGGTTTTCATTTTATGAGCAAAGTGATTTTAAAAAAACAATTTTTTTGTTATTTAAATGTTTATAACACATTAATAAATGACAGTTGCGAGTCGAAAACATAACAAAATATCACTACGGACTATATTCCATGTGATGGCACAGTCAGTTTTCTACTAGTATTTTTGTTAGGAAAAATGCTCTATTGATTGTCCTAATGGTTCGTGATAGTGAGTCTGGAACGGTGGGACCTGCCAAATTTTGCAGACTTTGAAGGAAATGTGATGGATTGTAGTCCCTCATCTGTTTTTCGTTATTGTGTTTTGTTTCGATTATTGTGAGAAAATTGATCAATTGGGTTGCCATTTCATCCTAAGTATTCAGAAGAAAAATCGAATTTCATCGGTTGGATGAAATGGTATTTAGAAGATCCTCTCAAAATCAAAAGCAATTACAAATTATTATTGAGATGTCAACGTATTTGTTCTTTTATTACAAAATATTGCTACTTTATGACTTATTTTTATTAAACCAACCAAATGGCTATAAGTTTCTCACCTCCCACCTTATATTTTTTTTGGTAGAACACAATATAATGGTTATGACGATAAAAAGTATGTCTTCAAGTATGAAACTTATCAGTGTGGATTTTTTTTAAATGTTTTTCGATTCAAAATACTTTTTTCCAGTCAAATAAAACAAGTATATCGCCAGTTGAAATTTCAAATATAGGGTATTATTGGATTCTGAAAGTCTTGTACATTTCAAAACTGTATTATTATAAAGAGCCTTCTGTGTTGAAATATCAAGTTGATGTTATTTCCGGAAAGATCAGACTATGAGCATTAGTTTTTCACGGAATATTATTGAATTTTTGACATGGTAACATTTATGGAATTCTTGATACATCGTCAATGGTCATTCAAATCAAGTGTTTTTTCCGCACTGTTCAACTTGTATTGAAAAATTTCAACTAACTTTTCCCCAAGATCATTTGCAATCAAATGTTTTGATAGAAATATGAACAGTATCAGAAATATACACTTTCATAAACTATTACAGATGACAATAAATACCAGCATGACTTCAGCTGCGTTCGAAGAACTGGAAATACTCCAGCAGAGATAAACGATTCACCATGTACATTTTTCCCATCAAGATTTATAACTCAATCAAAAACACAGAAGACCATTTTATCACCTGTTTTAACGATCCATATAAACGAATTCACTTCTTGATGATGGGATCTAGTTTCATCCGAATAGCCTGCCCAAGCAGTAGCAGTTTCAAGAAATACTGCATCAATTTCATGGGTTCCCGAGTGATTGTTACCTTATAATCCCAATGCCCAATGGCTGACATTCCTGAATACATAATTGACACTGCCTCTAGAAATGGGGTTCTAAATTATCTGATAATGACAGTGTACCTGTTCCTCAGGCGCCATGTTGTAACTCTTTCGGGTCATTATATGACGGAAAACTGACATTGGGGCGGTTTTGTTGCCACAGTTTTACGACGTGGATGTGGTTCGATGAACACGTAGTGTCTCAATAATTTAATAAGTCGCGCGAGTTTTGTTACCTGACTGACCTATAGAAAGATTTGTCAAAAGTTAATTTGTGATCTAGAAAAACAGACAGGCGAAGATGTATCCTATATTAATATGTTAAATTTTATTGTAATAAATCAGTTTTCTCAGTCAATATTGGATTAGCTATTGCCGATATCATCTTCTCCATTTCCTAGGTAGCACATCATATTGCCTGAACTTTGGTACCATATTTTTAATGATTCATTCTTTATCATCTTGAAAAGAAATAACTTTCTTGCATTTATTCCAATTCATTTTTTTCAATGGAACAGAATGGGTGTATTTTTGTATTCATATAATATATTATATCTATCCCAAAACGCACTGGTTACTAATTCTGTACCTACTATATCTATACTGATTTTGTAATATGTTTTTCCAAATAATTGTATAACTTACTGAATGTTTTTACCTATCTGATATCTAGGCCACTCATATGTATGTTATACGCATTTTTTACCAGTTTCTTAACAAGTGTATTTCACCCATCTAGTATGTCTCTATTTCATTCTAACTAAAGCGTTTATTCATCTTTTATTTTCACACATTCTTTGATACATACATACATGACTTTATTTTACTTTTTGAATTTTAAATACATTTTATTTTTATTAATAGGTAGGTATATCCTTTATTTCAATACTAATGATTTTATACTGTATCGCCGATCTTTTTTCATAATTATTATTTAATATTATTAGTACCTTATAAGATTTAATTTGTTCAATGCTGAAACAAGTGCTCCAGCACTTATCGGCTTCTGCTGATTTATTCACGTTAGCATTTCAAATTACGAATCTTTTGTGATATTTTTTGTGAATAAAGATTATTATATTGGGCCAATATTGCAAATGAAATGATAGTATTGTTTCAATAAGGGTGAATATTGAAAAAACAATATTGTATTTGAAATATTGGTGGAATATGGGTTCGACCTATTCTGAATGTTGATTGTTACATATAATATTGGCTCAATATTGGTTTAATAATATGTACCAATAATCGATGAAACAGTATTGTCTTCATATTGCTTTCAACATAGGTATATAATGAATGATGCAATGCCAATGTTCTTCTTATATCGTTTCTAGGAATATAAATAAACATTATTTCGCGAATATCCAACAAATTGAATTAGCTAATATGGATTGAAATTATTACGACAGCCTCATCTCAATATTGAAATAATAATATTGATTCAGTATTACAAAGCACTCTGCACTTGAAGAATCTCCGGTTCTATGACTTGAAAGATCCAACACGAGTAAATGGACTGATCTTCCAATTATTTAGATTTCCTTGGGAATTCACAATCCAGTTTTATTGAAAGTTTGATGTATTTTTTCTCTTTTTCCAAACAGTCTAATCCATACAATTCACAAAATTCAACTCAAATTCAACAATTTTGTGGTAACACTCTTCACAGTTTTCCATGAAATAAGCTGAAAATATGCGCATTATTTCAATCAGTCAAGGCGGTATATCAACTTAGGGCAAATTACTGAGGGTTTAGCTATTACTTTTTAATAACTAAAAGCTATAAGTGATATTTTCTAACGAGATCAAATTAATTTTATAATGGCTGTAACATAAGCCGAAAGCAAGCCGAAAGTATCAAGAGAGAGACGTTACCAAGATGTATTTTCAGGAATATGTGCGAGGTCTTCTTCTGGGTATGAAGTGAGACTAAGTTCCAATGATGATGTGTCCGAGGGTTAAACATTCAAAGTCAGTTGGGTCATAGGACAAAGCACAAAGAGGGCGAGAATTCAATATTGTTTCAATTTGGGCCAGTACTGTACTGAGTTTTTGAAATCTAGGTCAGCATGCTCTTCATCTGGAGTCAAAATTCTTTGTTTTGGCAGTTCTTCGATTTCCCAAAACTTAGTGAGAATGTGTTCTAATTGGGAATCTTTCGGGTTGATTTCAGAAGAAGTCTGAGCAAATAATGAGACAGCTGATCTCGAACGAGAAGATTGTGGTTTGTTTCCAGCGATTATCCAGCCTAACATAGTGTTTTGAAGAACTGGACAATTCCTGCCTAACTTATTGAGTCCATCACAAAGCAAAGTGTAATATAGATCAGCACCGATCAATAAATCAATGTGTGATGGTTTGTAGAACTCGTAGTCTGTTAATGCGAGGTACTCAGGGATATTAAACGAGCTAGTGTTAACGAGTGTTTGAGATAACTCACAGGTTATAGTTGGCAACACTGCACAAGTTGCATCAAAAGATACATTTCTGAGGACGTTGGAGAAAATTCTAAATTCCGGCAGTTTGTTGGACAGAAGTGAGTTTTGAGTTATTCCCAAAATTTGCAATTTTTTATAATAAATTTTAGCATTAATTTTTTCTAGTAGATACTCGGAGATGAAGGAATTTTGGGAACCATTGTCAAGGAGTGTCTTGACACGAATAGGTACCCCATTTTTGTCATATACGGTGACAATAGCAGTAGCGAGTAAAATTTCTGTACTTCTGAATGCTAGGGCAGACATACTAAGAGAAGAAGAGGCACCTTGGGAGTGCTGTGACACTTCGTTATGTTGTTGAGAACTTGGTGAATACACATTTTCTATAGATCTATCAGTGGCAGAACGTAAACGATGAAATGATTATTGATTAAGGTTAAATTGTCGTTATATCCATCTTGTAAAATATTCCATGCCATGTCAAAATTCTTATTTGTGAGTTCAAGGTCGTCAATTAGTGATAAAACTCTCCTTGAAGTGAAATTTCCAAGTAAATCAACGTTTCAACATTTGAAAGTGAGCTATTCTTGACTATCAGAGATGTAAAAAGATCTTGAAAAGCTGTCCACTGAGTCACATCACCATTGAATTTAGGTACTTCAAGTTGAGGTAATTTAACATTGTTTACCTGAGAAATTGGTGCAAAGATCGTACCTTGACTGTCCGAAAGTGAGCATAATTTCCTTTCAATTGCTGCTATATAATTCAGATATCTTTCTGAGAACGTGTTATGTTCAGTTATTTCAGAATCTATGCTAAGGCCTCCTGCCTCTAAAATATCTTCAATCTCATTTTGACAAGTCTCATATTCGAAAAAAACGTCAGTAAGGGCTTCCCTGCGGGAAATAATATGAAATTTGTCAGTGCAGTCTACTAACTTGTCATTTAACCAATTGGCAATACGTGTGAACGAGGCATTAGCACGTTTTCAATCTTTTTTCAAAGTTTACATTTTTTTTAAATTGACAATACAATCAAAAATCCACAAATGAAATAATTAGATGGCAGGACTGTAAATATACTAAATGCACTATCTGAGAAATGAGCGTGAAAACACTTGTGACAAATAGTACAAGAAACTAATAAATTAGCATCTAAGAAACGGGAAAGCAATACGTTTTCAAAGTATGAAATTCAAAATCAAGTTTTTATATTTCCAACAAAATGTTCAACAAACCTCGGAAGGTTACCTGAAACTACGACGTGATGATAAGATGTGTGCTTGTTCACCTCGTGTGTAGGCTGCATCGATGGCTTCTTCCGGTTGTTGGTATATTTTGTCCAGGGCCGCGAAGTGATAACAAACTACCGTAGATCTGCTGCGATTTTTTTCTAATCTGAAGTACCACCCATATAAAACGGGAAAGAGACTTTCCCTGTGTCAAGTCACCGGTCGGACCAGGCACGCACGTTCAGTATGAAGTATGACCATGAGTCGGACCGACCAGATGATTGAAAATATTGGTCACATACATACAGTTCTAATGAGCTCGTCAAGTCAACCAAATGACCGCGCTGGTCGAATCATATTGGTCAGACCGTAGACTTGACTCAGCCTATATATACTTAGGTTGCGTGTGCGGGTTCTTTTTCTATTTTCGAAGAATCCGGTTCGAATCGGGACCAAATGAAGAATCTCGGGTTCTATGACCTGAAATATCCAACACGAGTAATTGGACTGATCTTTCAATTATGTAGATTTCCTTGGGAATTCACAATCCAGTTTTATTAAAAGTCTGATGTATTTTTTCTCCTTTACTAAACAGTCCTAAACCATATAATTTACAAACGTTGCACTAAATTCAACAATTTTGTGGTAACACTCTTCACAGTTTTCCATGAAATAAGCTGGAAATATGCGCACTATTTCAATCAGTCAAGTCGGTACATCAACTTAGGGTAAATTACTGAAGGTTTAGCTATTACTTTTTAATAACTAAAAGCATGACATGGCTGTAACATAAGCCGAAAGTATCAATAGAGAGACGTTACCAAGACGTTAACAACAACAAACTGGCGTCTATATCAAAAAGCGAAAATTACATTATTCAATTCCAATCAAAAAGTCACTAATACCAACAAGAGACACAGAACAAAAGGTAAGTGATATTATCAGTGAATTATATACCTAAATGAATTATGAGGAAACAGGTGGAATGTATCAGTTCAGGAGAAAACTGAACACTGCATTATCCTAATGGAAAATGACTTTCGGTAATATAACCTGAATTTTTGATATGTTGTAGATTTTGGCTTCCTCGGCAAAAGTGGCACATAAAAATCGGGCTACTAGTTTTCAAGATACAGGGTGTCGAAGATGAAAAGTGAAGCTTTCTGCTCAGAATTTTTAACAATTCCGAGAATTGACGAAATGCCTTGATCTCGTTTTCATTACACTTTTTTGTTCTGTGCTCTACGACAGGGTGAACAAAGTAAAATCTAATTCGATTAATTCTAAACCGACCAGTATGAGTTCTCTAATGAGAATTAGAGATTCAATTTAGCCTGAATGAACTCCCTCAATCGGTCGAAGTTAACTGACATAATTTTTTTATACAGGGTGGTTCGAAAATAAAGGTACGTAAGCAGATACAGCAAGGTAAGGAAGATGAGTTACTGAAACACACACTTGCGTTTTTAGATGAAACATAAAAGTGAGGTTGGTGAGGTGAAGAAAGGTTGTCTATTTTCAACTTCCTGTTGCATTTTTACCTTTAACCGTTAAATGTTCAGAAAATATCGTTTGGGCCCTATAGAAAGTGAGTCAGAAACAAAATCATATAATTTCACCACCACCAAGGGCGTATCCAGCTTTCGATCAGAGGGAGATTACTCAAAGGCGTACGAAGGCGAAAGGGGATAATAACCACGCTAAACGAAAATCAGTAATGTTTAAAACGAGCTGTATGATTTTTTGAGAAATTTCGTTCGAAAACGAACGAATTTCAGTACTTTCAAATTACGACAGAAAAGAATGATGAAGAATGTTTCTGGCACTATTTATTAGTATTATAGAACTCTTGCAAAGTAATGGTCTTGGCACATTTAATTTCTGTCTAGGTTTCAGCCAATGGAGAAGCTGTTTTCTGTCAGTCATATGCTGTGCAATCAATACAAGGTTGAAGTCATTTCTGAAAGGATTGCCTGTTTTCACAGTAACTGGAAAATATCAATAATTATCATTATCAAAATGTTACACACATAGAGTGTAAATAAATATTATTATAGTTACGAATCCTTCAGAATATTTTTACCAAAAATGCCATTGATGTAGCATTTCCAAAACAAAAGAATGCTATAAAATTCATTTCTATCAGTCCTCAAGTAGCACACCTATATTGGTAGAATATTGGAACAATATTGTGAACATATTGGCAAAATATTTGAAATACATTATTGGCGAGGAAAAAAATGTGAACATTCGGAAATATTGTTCTAATATTACTAATATTCACGAAGCAAAATTGGCCTCAAAATATTAAGTGATATTGGTAAAATATCGCTGGTACAATATTCTGAAAATATTGGCATAATATGCTGTTTTAATTACTGTTTAATTACTGTTTAATTACTGTTTTACCAATAAATTATTATTATTATTATTATTATATCCAAAAGTTATATTGTCGATAATGAAAATGTGAACATTTTGCCATATTGGTCAAATATTGTTGAAATGTTTCAAAAATGGTATTGGTAAATTATTCTTGAAGCAATAGTGGCCTCAAAACATTAATCGATATTGGTACAATATCGATGAATCATTGAATGTATTTTATTTGATCAATGTGACCCTAGAGTCTGCCTTTTGGTCGCCATAACTACTGAGGAAGCTATCTTGAAATTAGGTGAAGTATTTGATATATTCGCGTAGGTATTAGAAGACTTTCTCTATGTAGAACCACTTAGCGGATTCTTCTCCAGGTTTTATCATATTATAATTTTGATATGGTTAATTGAATATTGTGCCAATAATTAGAATCGAACTCATTCTAGATGTTGAAAACAATATGGAGACAATATTGTTTTATCGATATCGGTGAATATTATTGAACCAATATTGATCTAATATAAGTTAATAAGATTTGTTGAATATTGGAGAAATAATATTCAACCAATGTCCAATCACACTTGGAAATACAATAAAGTTTTTACCTCTAGAATCGATATTGGAAAAATATTGGGATTGCAATATCTATTCTAGATGTTGAAAATAATATGAAGACAACATTATTTTATAGATATTGGTAAAAATCATTGAACAAATATTGAACCAATATTGACCCAATATAATTTGTTGAATATAGCAGAAATGATATTCAACTGATGTGCTTCCAAACTTAGGAATACAGTATAGTTTTCATCCCTAGAATCGATATGACTGGAATATTGGGATTTTAATATGTAGACAATATTGTACTACTGATATTGGTAGAAATCATTTAACTAATTTTGACACAATATTACAGTCAGAACAAGTTGAACCAATATTCCACAAATATTAATGATATAATATTGTTTTTTACATATTCACCCATATTGGACCAATGTTTTTTTAACATTTACAATATATCTATATTGGCCCAATATCAAACCAAGATTCAGCCAATATGATGCGCTACCTGGGTCACAAGTTCAAATAAAAGTATTTTTTATATTCCTATCCGTCGACTGTCATTCCAAAGATATAATATTTATCAAGGTTCCGTTCATTGTTTCGCCTTATTTTTTCTCTTTAGCATACTTCCACTCTTCAGATTCCAAGCTGACTCGAAAAAGTAATGAAATTCAACGTTGGGACATGTTAAATCAAGGCAACAACGTATCTCAGTCTATAGAATGGCAAGATCACCCAGAAATGCAATTATAGCCTGCTGAGGAGAGCAATGTGTTCTTATGTCAAACACGGATGGAGTAGTCTAACAACGTGATTAGTGGTGTCTGACTAATAATCTCACAATCGATTTGTCTGATTCCAATAAGTAGCAGAGGTCACGTTATATCAGTACATGTTATAGGCGAACTGAAATTGTGAGTTATCACTAGTAATGTAGTACTTGGAGTAGAATTTTTTGATCAATTAATTTTTACTCAATTTTTTTGGGTAAGAGAGAAGCAGAAGCGAAACTAGCATAGACTGAAATTGGCATTGATTTGATGTTTGGGTTATTTTCTCTCTGAATCTTAAAATGTTTTATATATGCTAATCTTATCGAAGCTTACGGCTCTTTTTCTGATGGGTGATTTGATCTCCAACTAGTTAATTGGACTATGTCGTGTAGATAATTTGAGATGTTTCATTCTTCTATTCAAATAATCTGCACAGCGGTTCTTTTCTGTATATTCTTATGTTATAGAGATTATTTTCCAGAATGCACTGGCAGTCTGTCACAAGCTTCAATTGATACCTGCCTAGTTCCAAAATTTCAGGATTCAGCATTTTCACAAGCTAACTTGCTGTGTTAGTGTGCAGTGAATCATGTAACTGAATTTCGGAACAGTTCCTCAAACCCCCTCTCAAATTTGGTACAAATATGTAACTAGCGAATTTAAAATCGAAAAAACCTGTGAAATTTCTTTAAAATCTGCGACCTCCGAAATAATCAATTTCAGTCAAATTGACCCCCCTGCTCCCCTCAAAGCTTGATAAAAACCGCGTGAGAATTAATTTCCGAGAGCTTCAGACGTAAAAAATTACTACGAAAAAACTGTCGGTCAAGGGGCTCAGATGGCTCGAAAGAGTTAAAAAAAAAACTCAAAAATACAATAGGAAAAAATTCTAAAACTAGTGTAAAACATCGGACAGTTGCATAATTTAATAACGAAGAATTCAACCACCTATACTCTTAAGGATACAGATAGAGATCACCTGAAAAGTTGCTACAAAAACTGGCAATAATAATATCGTAAAATTTAGTTGAAATAGTGAAAACAAAATAGTCCAATGATAACTCCGTCGTGTATGGGATCGATGAACTTGTTTTGACTATTACCTGTTTTCTCTTACTCTTTTAAAATCCTTTTTATATTAAGTAGATGTGATAACGATTGATGATCTGATCTGGAGTATTTTTCCTTTCTTTTTTTCAGGTGTCTGAAGTTTTATTAAATAGTTCTCCATTTTGGTCTGTTCAGGAACCTCAAGTATTTTATCGAAATTCGAGCAACATTTTTGGAAAACTTTTTCCTGTATTGTTCCTTGACCTAGCAATGTCACTTCGAAATTGAAAACTGTTGAACCTCGCCTACCCTGGCAATAGATCCTCATTTCTCGAAATCTTGGGAAACCAGTATATTTTGTAATATCTTTATATCATTATCTGTAACAACACAATCGTTCGATGTGTGATTATGTCAGTCAATATATCTTTTTCTTCTTCAATTTTTTTAATCAGCTAACCGTTTTAAAAAATCTCTGATAAATGAAAGGGAAATATTAAAGCAACAAACTATATTGACTTTGTTTCCCATTTTTACAATTTTGACGTTCATATCAAACTGTTGATTTACTATTTTTTTCGCGCAACTCTCACGATGTCTATAACTGTATTGGTAGAACAATCAATAGAGCATTTTTTCCTAACAAAAATACTAGTAGAAAACCGACTGTGCCATCACATGAAAGACAGTCCGTAGTTATATTCTGTTATGTTTTCGATTCGCAGCTGTCATTTATTAATTTGTTATTTGTTTGAATAACAAAAAAGTTACATGGTTGTTCTTCGGGTTGTAAGGCCGACGTATGTTTATAGAAGATCTCGACGTTTCGCCAACACGAGTGGTTAGCATTTTCAAGAGATATTTTCAAGTTTCTGATTTTGTAATTCGCTGTCAAATGATTGACATTTCTTATACGTTGTCTCAATAAATACCTGTGATTTTACGTTCTTATATCTAATTGGTCCATAGCGTTAGAATGTCAAACAGGTATTTATTAAGACAACGTATAACAAATGTCAAGCATTTGAAAGCGAATTAAGAAATCAGAAACTTGAAAATATCTCTTGAAAATGCTAACCACTCGTGTTGGCGAAAAGTCGAGATCTTCTATAAACATACGTCGGCCTTACAACCCGAAGAATCATCATGTAAGTGACGATGGCCGCGAAAGCCTTTCATAATTTAACAAAAACAGTGTTGCATAAACTTGTTTTGCTTATGAAATGAAAACTAATAGAGCATTCAAAGGCGTTTGATGCTGTGAGTCATTCCATACTGTTATATCTGTCTGGAAAATAACTTAATTAGAGGGAACACGCTTAATCTGATAACATCCTACCTCAAAAACAGAGAACAAGTCGTTGAAATAAAAAAAATGTTATTAATCATCCAGAGCAGATATAGTATAGAGTGCCTCAGGGGACGGTATTGGGACCGATTTTATTCTGTATATATAATAACGGATTATCTTCAATCGAAAGCGCTGGCAGAATTATTAGTTTTACTTATGACACTGTCGTGCTTTATACAGGAGAAAACTGTTCCGCAGTAAAACAAAACCTGAAATCGATTTGGAATTTATCAAAGACTGGTTCGACTGTCTCTCAATGTGAGGAAAATATTCTGTAATTACCATTCTTTCCTTCCAAACTTCAATAATCTCATAATTGGGAATCAATTGCAAATAGAATCTATAGCATTTATAAAATATCTTGGAGTCATAAGCGATTTCCATATGAGATGGAATTATCATATCGAATATCGTAAAAGAGTTGAGATGCATCTTGTATAAGTTTCGACAATTCCGAAACATATTCGACTTAAAACATAAAAAACACTTTGTCACAGTCATGTCCAGAGTCATATAACTTATTGTCTGGTAGGTTGAGGTGGGGTCTCGGAAACCTACCTGAAACCACTCGAGGTAATACAAAAATGATTTTTGAAACTTATATTCAATAAAAGCCTGAAATACATTCATAAATCAGTAATTTTTCAAAAAATAGGGTTGACATTCCTCATGAAAGTATTGAATCATGTGCAATTTATGTGTGCACAAATCAGGCTCTCTGACGAAATATAGTTTTGGCACTATTGCAATTTGAATTTTTTTCTTGCAGCATGCCTGTATGCTCTAATGATAGTCCGATGTCAATTTCTAAAACAGATTTTGAAAGTGGAAGTACAGTACCACAAAACGAATATTCTCATTTTGCACTAAAAAGCTGCGAAATTCGTGAAAAATGCTTGCAAACATGACTGAAAACGGCCAGGATGGTAAAAGTGGTCGAGTGGGGGAATGCGCATTATCACGTAACCCGTTCATCAGAAAAATACCCCTCATCTCCTGGACTTACCTAGCGCGGGTTAGGCCGTTTTCAGTCATGTTTGCATGCATTTTTCACCCATTTCACACAATTGTAGCGCAAAATGAGAATATACATTTTGTGGTACTATACTTTTACTTTCATAATCTGAGAAATTGAAATCAGGCTATCACTAGAGCATCCAGGCACGCTGCAAGATAGTGCAAAAAAAAATTAAATTGCAATTGTTCCAAAACTAATTATCCTACAGCGCCTGTTTTCTGCACACATAAAGTACAAATGATTCTATACTTTCGTGAGAAAGGCCAATCCCACTTTTTGAAAAATGGCGGATTTTTGAATTTTTCAAAAAATCGCAGATTCTCTCGTATGCATAGTGCGATAGCATGCTTTTTGTACCAATTGTTGAAGAGTTTCTCAACCAGAAGTGGTTTGATATAATATGACCCTCATAAGGTTTAATTTTTTAGATATTTTCGGATTTTCCTGCAATAACATTTTAGATCCATATGATATTTTTCTGAAATCGTTCAAGAATGCCCACTTTCTCGGAGCAACTTCAGGCCTCAAAATACGCTAATCTAGTATTTTAGTCCGTTGCTAAGCAACGAACTTTCCTGGACCGTTTTTGGGCCTAAACGGTACGGGAAAGTACTTTCCCGTATCAAGAACAATACGGGAAAATTTTTGCCGGCTTGTTTACATTTTAGTCAGTTATTGAATTAACGCAAACAATATGTAGAATTCCTTAGTTTTTGATAATGCTGATTGCGATTTCAGAAAAAATAGTATGTGTACCTCGTAGTAAAAGCACATTCCCAGACTTCAATGCTTGTTGGCCTCGGCTTAACGCCTCAGCCAACAATTTACATTGTCTTCCGGGAATGTATTGCTTTTACTACTAGATACACAATATACTATTCTTCGGATTAGTTAATTCATTTTAGTTCATTTCTTTCAAATAAACTTGTGTTTTCTATTTTCATTACTTGTCGTTTTGATATAGGGTCAGTTCTTTTAATAAACCTGTCTGATTGTGTCCAAGTAATATCTAATTTATTCCGTACAAATTATTTTCTCACATCTTCGCCGCTAATTCGTTCGAAGGGTGGTTTTCGTCAAGAACCTGAAGAATTATCTCCAACACGTAGTAAAATAATGCGAAAAAACAAACCCATCGATAATTTAATTAAAAAGTTGCATATCACTTCCTTTGGCAGCGGCCGCATTTTTTTCGAAATTAGTAATAGTCGGTACGAGCCCTGCCCACCGTACATTAAGTCATTATCTCTTCACCTGTCTCATAAATTTATAAAACAACCCAAAATTACATATTATATCTACCGCAACCAGGTTGCTCTCGAATACTTCGGCTACTGCCATCACGAATGAACAGGTTTGCAATCTATAAGAGAATATCTCTTTGAATGCTAATTGGATTTTCATTATGGTCACTGGAGAAAATTTTGATTTTATTGTAGAAATGGACAGGAGTATCAGCTTTCGGGTGTGTTTTGCCTCGTGAATTAGAAAACAGAAAAGTAAGTGTAAAAAATTATCACTTATTGCATATCCATTCCGGATTTTTGTTTTCGAAAAAATACACTTTTAGACCGTCAGATAATAATAATAATAACATTTGTTTTATATTAATCTCCCGTTTACGGCATTTTAACACAAAAACATATTTAACCTTCCAGCAGTCGCGCCTTATTCAAAACATTGTTGGTCGCTCCGGAGTCTGACTCCGCAATGGAGAATTTGGGTGGATTCAAACATAACGAATTGAAATTCACCAACGAGATCATCAGTATGGCTCAGGACATGAATATGCCTACGAAGTGAAATATCATAATCGCATTAAAAATATATTCATTCAAAAAAATTCAAAAATTGAACCTTTCACATCTCTTGCGCATGTCATAACTACAATTACTTACAAACACATTGTTGGTAGAAAAATCTCGATACCGGTGGCATCAGATTTCCAAAGTTCTTCAGAATTCAAACGACCTGCTTTGAGAACTCCCGAAAAGTACAATGAGCCGACTAACGCCTGTATTTCCAATACATCCGTTTCTTTGGCATCTCTCTCACGCATATATTCTGCTTGAAGTGATCGAATGTGATGATTTGTACAATCGACAATAGTGCTCAGCATTTCTCCAGTAAAAATGTGTTTCCAAATGTCGTTTCATTTTTTCAAATCTTTCATTAACACCCGGCAACTGCCTTATGAAATTTTCTGCCCTCTTTCTGATATTTTGCGTCGGTTAATTCTAACTCCACTTGGTAGCTTCATCCTTGCCCAAGAAATAAGGTTGTCCGGATCCTTCTGGATTGTCTGAATTACCTTCTTTTCCGAAATATCCTGTTCCGTGTCGGAATTCATCAGATCTGCCTGTTCAGGAGAATCCTCCCCGCCCTCTTCTGCCTCATCATCAACCAAGTTCATTCTCGTTCAAACACTCTTCATCAAATGTTGTAACCTTTGTTGTTCTTTTTCATATTCTGCAATTCTAGTAAAGAAATATATTTTGTATTCGGAATATAAAAACGTATTTTGATAACTTACCTTTGGCGTGATTACCTGAAATGGAATTTTTGTCTGAAATGCTCAAAATAGCCCCACAGAGTGACTTCGTAGTATGCAATATAACTTGGACGTCTAAGGTCGCTGCGGAGTACAACTCCGCACTACACCGTAACACTGAACCGAAGGAATACTGCGCAGCAGTAATACTTGATCCATACCGAGGCCGTCATTTTAGAAAGGTACTGATTGCGGCGGAATGGGGGAGTTGGGAGTTTTCGAAAAAATCCAAAATTTATATGCGTGCGGAGTGATACTCCGCAAGCGACTACTGGAAGGTTAACAATCTAATAGTAAAAACCAAAGCCATAAGATTTGGACGTACTGAAAGGGTTGAAATAAGGGCACGATCTTGTGAAAAATGCTCGGTTGCTGATGTTTCAACGGTTTCAACGGTTTCAACACTTTCAGTACGTCCAAATCTTATGGCTTTGGTTTTTTACTCTTTGATTGTTACATAATTCATTGTGTTGAAATGCCATAGACGAGTTATTAAAAAAACATTTTTTTTTCTGCAAACGGAAAATGAATCTTCCAAATGCCTAGCACACATCCGATAGCTCAATTTCAATTATTTTGAGATGACATAATTTTCAGTGGTTAAATTCCCAGAAAAGAGAAAATCAGTCAGCAAAATCTGTCATTATCTGACGGTCTATTTCTTCAAAAACTTTGTAATACTCTGTTATTTTGCTTCATAAAGGAGAAGCCGGTTTAGTTCTGGCCCGTTTTTTCCACAGTGATGTATTTTTTGAAGCAAACACAGAATCACTTGGGTAGTCGTACTTGGCTAATAAAATTCCAAGCAACTCTACGATAAAATGAATGAAATGGGCGATTATAAAGGCCTAATTGCTCTCTCAATCAATGGCGACTCTGAAAACTGAAAATTATGGAAAGCCAGATTCGAAAATAACATAATAGCTTCTGAGGCAAATGAAAAAGATGAACAAACGCAATGTGCTCAACTACTCCACTACATTGGTGAAGAGGGCTTCATAATTTATTCGACATTTAAATTATTGGATGAAGAGAAAAATATATTACAGATTCTACTTCAAAAACTTGATGAATATTTCCAATACAAAGGAAAAACAGCATTTGGAAGATATAAATTATTTTCGTACAAATAATCAGGTAGCCCGTTTACAGAAAATCTTATATTGGTGCTCAAGAAGAAAGCATGTAGATGTGAACTCGATTTCCTTCAAGATAGTTTGATTGTAACAATGATAACTTGCAGCATAAAAAAAAATTCTTTAGAGAGAAACTTCTTCAAGATGATGTCTTGACACTTGAGAAAGCAATCGAGCTCAGTCATGTCACTGAAACGTCACATAGTAATGCGATGGGTTTCAGTCAGAATGAAGAATCTTCAAACATCGTTGCACTCTTCAGGAAAAACAAACAACTAGTGAAACTCAAGACGATTAAAATATGCAATCAGTGTGGTGATGAAGAACATCCTGTCAACAAATGCCCAGCCTATAGAGGATTTGTAACTGTTGTCAAATTCCAAATCATTTTGGAATTGTTTGTAGAAAAAATATATTATATTCACAAGAGTGAACGTATAGTGAACAAAATTGCCAATCCTGCTGATTCCTTAACCTTCCGCCACTGCCGCGCGAACTCAGACTCCGAAGCTCCCGAGAATTCCAGATTATTTGGAATTCCCCCACTACCTGACCATCTCTGTCTCAGTAATCCTCAAGCGGCATTCCACGAATATCAGTGTTTTGCCGGGTGTGCAAAGGTGTGTTACGTTACGAATTATAGGCTTTTGCGGAGTGACAGTCCCACGGCAGTAACGCATTCTAATTTTAACACTCAGATTTTTAGTTGCATTTTTGACCAGAAGAAAGGTATTCTACAATTGTTTTTTTTTTAGTTTTTGAAGTTTTAAAGTTTATTAAAATTTTACAGATGGGTAGCTACGAGAAGGAATTAGAAAGGTTAAACAAACTCATGTTAGAGTGTTTAGAAGAGGAATCAGAAGAAGAGAAAGTAGAGGATTCGGACGACGATTTGGAAGAAGATAACATAGAAGTACAGGAAGATAACACAGACACAGAACAGGAAATATCCGATACTGAAATAGAACCAACGGCTAATCTTCCATGCTTTTTTGGGAAAGATAAAAAAACAAAATGGTCAAAATGTGCCCCTCCTTCGTCCAGAACACGTGCAGAGAATTTGATAATTCATCTCCCGGGACCAAAAATGGCTGTACGAGGCTTGAAGTCTGCTATAAATATATGGAAGTATTTCTTTGATTTGGAGATTATAGAACAAATTGTCCGCTATACCAACCAACATATCGACAAGCAAAGACCCAAGTTTGGCGACAGATTGTTGCGAGAACCAGGCACAAATCTTTCTGAGATGCATTGTTTTATTGGACTGCTATATATAGCTGGCGTGTTAAAGTCTGGTCAGGTCAACATTGATGAGTTATGGAATAACGATGTAACTGGAGTAGAAATTTTTCGAATTGGTATGTCAAAATTTCGTTTTTCTTTCCTACTTCAGCATTTGCGATTCGACAATATGGATACCAGAAAGGAAAGACACAAAGTTGATAAATTGGCCCCAATTAGATCTTTATTTGATTTGTTCGTTGAAAAATGCAAATCTGCGTACAAGCCTTTTGAGAATGTCACTATAGATGAAAAGTTGGAGGCATTTCGCGGGAGATGTGGCTTTCGCGTATACATTCCGAGTAAGCCTAACAAGTATGGCCTAAAAGTATATGCACTGGTGGATTCTAAAACATACTACGCTTGTAATTTGGAAGTATATGTGGGATCTCAACCCCCAGGACCATATGTTCAGGATACTTCTGCTTCAGCCGTTGTTGAAAGACTTGTTGAACCGTTTAGAAATTCAAAAAGAAACTTGACCTGTGATAACTGGTTCACTAGCATTCCGTTAGTACGCAATTTATTTTCGAATTATAAACTAACTTTTTTGGGAACGATAAGAAAAAATAAGCGGGAAATCCCCTTAGAACTTTCGAACCCAGTCAAAAGGCCACTTTGGACACGTATGTTCGCCTTCGAAAACATAATGACATTGGTTTCATTTATCCCGAAAAAAACCAAAAACGTACTGCTAGTTTCAAGTCTACACCACGACGACCGAATTGATGAAGCCACGGAAAAACCCGAGATGATAATCGACTACAACAGCACCAAGGGTGGCGTAGACACACTAGATAAGATGTGTGCAGCTTACGATTGCGCCAGGAATACCAGACGTTGGCCGATGGTGATTTTTTATTCAATGTTGAACATTGCAGGAATTAATTCTATGGTGTTATTTTCCTTGCAAAATCCAGGCAAAAACATGCGTCATCGTAAATTTTTACATATGCTTGCTTCGGAGCTAGTAGCAGATCATATCCGTAATCGTGGATTACAGGTCAATATCCCAAAAAGCATAAGACTTAGAATTTCAGAAATGTTTGGAACACCCGAGGAATTACCACAACCTCCAGCTGCCAATCCAGTAAATGTGAGAGGAAGGTGCGAATACTGTGACAGAAGAAAGAACAGGCCGACACGATTCTCATGTAAAACATGTGGAAAGTTTATCTGTTTGGAACATGTTACTTGCGTATGTGCAGACTGCTATTTACATTAAAATTACATGTTAATGATATAGATAGGTATTTAAATTAGTTTTATGTATTCCATAATGAGTTTTCTGCATTATTTCTTTCTTTTGTTTTGTATTCAAACATTTTATTTGCTTCAAGGTTTATAAATTTTCTCAATTATTCAAAATAAAGAATTTTTGGTACTTCTTGTGTTTTTGATAAAAACAATAAACTTTTGACAAATTTTGACAAATCAAAAAAAATTTTGAGGCCCATTTTGGAGTGCGGACTCTCAGTCCGGCGGCAGTGATCGGTAACAAAATCGTTACGGCAGTGCCGAAAGGATAAATGAAAATTTTGATGATTTCTTGTTTATATATCATATTTCTCATAATATTTTAACAATAAATTCGTATCAGCCGATATCGCGGCGTGTCTAAGCAACGTGTTGATGAAATGAGCTTTATAAAGTGCAATAATATTGCCACATAGTGGGTGTCTCAAAAAATTAAAATACATTGGTTATGTTGATGAAGTATTTGTGGAGTGTTGCAACCAAAAAGACTGAATTGAGGTATCTCAAAGAGTTATTAAAACAAAAGGACTTAGTCATTGAAAATAAAAAAATTGCTCTGAATGCATTATTAGATCAAGTCATTATATTAAAAGAAGCAAAAGATAAATCACCTTGTCTATCAAATTCGATCCAATTAGCGACATCTAACAACGAGAAGAAAATGTCCAGTCACAATCGGCCTGTATGTACAGATATCACGAATTATTCAGTTAGCATAAATAAAAATTCATCAGTAGTTAGGTAAGATTAATTCATATGCAAATTCGATGGTCAAACCATCGAAACGAGCTAAGACTTCTGTAAATGAGGCTCCTGTGGTTGGCACGTCATGTACAGTCAAACCACAAGATGTCTCTTCCTCTCTCATGTAAGTAGAGACCAAGATGAAGCTACACGACATTATTAATTTGGATAATGATGAAATGGGTTTCACTAAAGTGAGAAACAGACGACAGCGGCGATCAAGTGGGTCCAATAAACCCATTATTGAACAGCTGGAAATTCCGAGTGGATCGAACATAAAATATGCACCAAAAATGGTGTTTCTTCACGCATATAAAATGCATCCAGAAACTACTACAGAGGATCTGCACAGTATTCTGAATGCAAATTTTCCTGAAGTTCGATGTGAAAACCTGAATTCAATGTTTCCCGACTTATACTCATCTTTCAAAGTTACTGTGACCGAACATTACCTGGAAAAAGCTACGAATCCTGCAATTGGGCCTGTTGGCACTTGGGTCAATAGGTTTTTTTTACAAGAGATCCACTATAAAACAAATGGACTGATAAAAAATGGTGGAAATAATGCTTCCACAGATGTTGAAAATGTCCGAGGGATCTGTGTTTTTCACCTGAATATCTAATGCTTATCGAATAAAATTGAAGAGCTTATACTTTTTCTCGACAAACAGAATGCTGACATTGTATGTATTTCAGAGCACTGGATATCAATTTAATTAGTCTTCCTGGCTACTACCTAGCGAGTAAATTTTGCAGATTGCTCCACGTGCATGGAGGCGTTGCAATATTCGCTAAGCATAAACTGAATTCAAAACCTCTCGCAACAAAAGACTACTGTGTAGAAATTGGGTTGGAACTTTGTTCCATCGAAATGTCTGATATCATTGTTGTTTGTTTGTATCGATCGTGTCTCGGCAATTTCGAAAATTTTGTTGAGACACTGAATAGGTTTTTGTCAAAATTTTCGAACAAGAATAAATTTATCATTTTAGTTGGCGATTTTAACATTGACTTTCTGGTCCAGTCAACAAACCTAACAAATCTCCAAAATTTGATGACTACCTAAGGTCTCTTTTCAACGATTTCAGATTTTACAAGAATTAGCCATTCATCAGCCACTTGTATAGACAATATTTTTACCAATACTGGTGATGAAAAATTCCAGACAGGTAACTATTGATCCATGCTTATCAGATCATCACAATGGTCAGTTCATTGATATTATCAACACGCGTGTCCCTGGGAATTCCAATTATTATATTTGGAAAAGAACATTAAATCAAACTGGATTTGCTAAACTCAGGCTGGTTCTCCTCGATTACAACTGGACCCAATTTGAAGGCCATACCGCAATTTATCTTATTGAGTTATTGACGAATATACTCAGTTACTATGTGGGAATCATATTTCATCTGAAAAAAGTAAAGAATAATGATTCTCCCAAACCACACTGGTATAATGATGATCTAAGACACATGAGGGACGCATTGTCAACAATCAAAATAGTATATGACTCTACTAGGGACGAGGATACCTTCAGTACATACAAAGCACTACTCTAATCATACAAAATTTTATTACCAAATGCAAAAAATGTGCATATGAAAATTCCCCCAAAATATGTAAAGACAGCACTGAGAAAATTGTTTTAAATTTGCAATGTATTTTCAATGTGGAACATTATTTCAGATTCATGGGAATCTTACTTCTATCGTTCAATTTTTAAACTACAAGATGTATCTATACGCACTTGAAATTATATTTTATTCCGCGCGTAAAATTTCCTTCGATATAATGAAAATAATTGTGTGGATATCCCTTGACTATTAGAACATCCACCTGCAACTGGAATGTACATCCGTCTTGTTGTAAATTTTCGCGTGGGTTGTAAAATTACGCATCCACAGGGTAGAGTCAGCTCCTACACGTTCCTGTTCATTCTTTTTTGTACGTCCAACTGAGGTATTGAGGCATTGCAAGTAATAAGTAATTAGTGTATTTTTGAATTGCATCACCAATACAAGGTGAGTGAACTTTATTGAAATCATATTACATGATATTTACGAGATTGCATTCAGGTTTCTTCTTCATAATATCTAAATATCTAATGAAATTGAGAAATATAACCTCAAAATCACTCAGCCGTGTGCATTGTCAATTCCAGCGACTCGCCAGAGTTTCGCCACTCGCTACACAAGAACTACATGAAGTGTGCTAGACGATTCATACCCAGATAATACGGGGTCAATCTGTCTGCCATTCAGCCAGAGTGGTTAATAAAGGTATAGAAGTGGATGGAGAAATATTGAGGATTTTGGAAACGTTTAACGTTAAAAAATTTGAGCAATATATCTCCACTTCACCAAAACACTTCATTGCTATAAATACTCATCTGGAGACTATTATCAGTATTCATGATGCTAGTTTTATTAGCGAAACGTAAATCGACTATAATATAATGAAGTGCTTTGGTGACCTGGAAGACGAATTTCTCAAATTGATGGATACATTTATGGTGTGTTGAATGAAAGACAAAATGTACCTACCAATACAATAAAAAAATATGAGGTCTTAAAGTAAATGATAAATTCATTTTCTAAGTTGTTATCTATTTTCAAGAAAATCCCTGAAACACGTCAATTCATGTTTTCAAAAAGATACTCTGTGGCAAAAAAAAACGCCGCTTCTTCACCCTCCTCAAAGTGTCAGCCATCACTTCACAATTTTTTTAAATTAAATAGGCGGTCAAGTGATACCTCATTTCGAAGGGCATTCAATTGTCTATAACAGCTGTGTGTCACGTATGACAAACAGCAGTTGGTAAATGAACCAAAAAAAAAAAAAAAGGGTGCATTGAATATACAGCGAATTTAATAGATTTTTAACATTTTGAAAATTAACTTCGTTATGACGCAAAAATTCAAAATAAAAAAAATAGACATGGCTGTATAGACAATTGAATACCCTTCTAAATGAGGTATCACTTGACCCCCTATTTCATTCTAAAAAAATCGGTGGGGTGGCTGTCACTTTGAAGAGGGTGAAAAAGGGGTATTTTTTATGTCACAGAGTGTCTTTTCGAAAACATAAATCGATATATTTCAGGGCTCTTCTTGAATATGAAAATGAATTTATCTGTTACTTTAGGACGTTACTGTATAAATTCGTGATAATGTAATCCCACATTATGAAATTCCAAAGCAAATTCACATCGGAGTGTATTTTTCAAGTTAGAAAATCAAACCGTAATATTACAATGTAAAATTCCACTGCAAATTATTCACGTTAGAGAATCATACCGTAATATTACAATGTAAAACTCTAATGCAAATTTTTCTTGTGAAGTGATATAACAATGTAAAGTTCCATCGTAAAATTATGTCACAACGTAAAGTTACATCGAAGAAGTGCACAGAGTTGATCAGAGTAAATATCCAAGGTGATATAACACGTGGTATGCAAAATTCCACTAGAAGGTAAATTCCCGCTAAACCGGGCGGTAATTAATTTGCCGCTAGTGTGAGCGGAAAAAATTCTCCCGAGAGCAGTTCTCAAATTTCCCAAGACTCTTTTAATACTTATTTCTCTAGCATAGCCAGCAAGTTGATCTTCTCGTTACCTGATATAAGTCACGAACCCAGTGATTTATTGAAAAACTTAATTGCACCCGCATCTTCATTCTTTCTTGATCCAGTCACCTCACAAGAAATAATCGAAACAATAAAATCCTTAAAGAACTCATACTGTCTAGACATTTATGATCTGAACTCGTACATCGTCAAACAAATGGCGGATATAATTGCGAGTCCCCTTTCATTAATCATCAATGAATGTTATTCGCAGGGAATATTCCCAGATGCGTTCAAGATTTCAGTAGTTTTACCTTCACTGAAGAAAGGTGATTCAAGCTTAGTGGAAAATTTTAGGCCTATATCCATAATACCGATTCATGCCAAAGTTATAAAAATCCTAATAAAACATAGATTTACAAAATATTTAAAAAAAATAGTCTCCTTTGCGTGGGTCAATTTGGCTTCAGGAAAAATCACTCCACAACTAAAGCAATTTTGAGTGTCATGAGAAATATAGTGGAGGGCCTTGAGGAAGGAAAACATTAATTTGTTACTATGTGTAACCTCACTAAAGCGTTTGACTGTGTTTCTGACGATATTTTATTAGAAAAAATGCACCATTATGGTGTGAGAGGCACGCCACTACAATTTTTTGGATCATACCTCACTAATAGATTACAATGTGTTTCAGTCAATTGCATACAATCATCTCTCGTCAAATATAAATATGGTGTTTCCCAAGGATCAGTTCTGGGGGCCATTGTTGTTCATATTATTTATAAGCGATCTCTATCAATATATGCTTCCAGTGACCACAGTACTTTTTGCTGACGATACTACTCTGAATAACGCTGATGGAAACTTACAGGCTCTATCCATATCAACAGAAGTAACTCTGAAAAAAGCTCGTGAATGGTTCACAACAAATAAACTGACACTGAACGCAAACAGAACTCAAACGATAACAGTATCATCACACACTGATATAACAGCGTGAAATTACTTGGCATAGTAATCGATGACAGACTCAACTGGTCTTCTCATATTGAGCAGTTAGGGCGAAAATTATCCAGTGTTATTTTTTTGGTTCTTCAAATCAACATATTTCAGTTTATTTCATAGCCATGTAATTTATGGCAAACTACTCTGGGAAAATTCCTGTTATTCTCATAAAATATTCATCCAGAAGAAAAAAATTATCAGAATCATCAGCAGAGCGGGTTTCAGTGATCATTGTCGTTCACTTTTTCATAAATTAGGAATAATGCCACTTCCAACAATTTTCATTTATTGTACCTTGCTACAAATCTATGGTAACAGGAAAGGCTATGAAAATCAGTCCAATAGACCACTAGACCTGGTTATTCACTTAAAAAATCGAATCATAGATTGGTAATGTCAGATAAGAATTCTTTAAATATTGACATATTCAATAAATTACCAGCAGAGATTAGACATTTGAATGTCTATGAGTTCAAAACCACATTCAAAATATTTTTATTACATAATTGTTTTCATACAGTAGATGAATATCTCAGTTTTGATTTATCTAATCACAAATATTTTGAAAATACCCAACACCTGGAGCACTTTTGCTGACATTAGAATGTTTTTGTCAGAATTGATGTACATTCAACTATAATTTTTACCATAAACGCTATGTCTATATTATGTAATTTTATCAATTCAACAATTTATATTTTTTATCTTATACTTACATTTAGATCGATTATAAATTACTTAAATTACCTGTAATGTGACGTTCTATCAATGTGGTGAAATTATGTAATGTGTAATGCACAAAACTGTCTGTCTGTTTATATTTCTGTCTGACTGCTTATAGCTTTATTTTTATAATATTTAATATTTTACATTTTTATGACTGTGATCATCTACACATTATTTTAAAATTATTCATATGATTACTACTATATGATATTTATAGTGACTTGCCATAAATGTACTTTGTTATAAAACATGGTTAAATAAAGTATCTATCTATCTATAAACTATGGCTATCTGAGTAAGAAACTAATAACTGTAATTTCAACCTCAAAATCGATACAGGAGCAATGGCGACAGTCCATTCTTTGCATTCTTTCAAGTCTCTGGGTCTTTCTGAACACATGATTACCAAAACTTACTTTCAACTTCATTCTTATACCTACAGGAAATACTCTGAAAATTGTTCCATTCATTAAAAATCATAAATTATACAACTTGGACTTTTTTGTGGTAAATTAAAATACAATAGTTATTTTTGTATCTAGTGCGCGAAATGCTACTTTGGTGATCGAGAACTGATTTTTTTTAACGAGGCGCAGCCGAGTTAAAAAAAATAGTCGAGATTACCAAAGTATTTCGCGCATGAGATGCAAACAAAATTTTTTCTACAAATGTCAGAAATATTGTTCTAAAATAAGTAATAACTATGAAAAATAGTATTGAACTGGCTTAAATAATTTTTCCAAATCAAGTAATTACTGTAACTATGGAAATAAAATGGCATTTGTTGACAATTATTTCAAAGTGACAGTTCTTAATAATTATTTTGGAGTGACTTTTTATTCGCGTCAATTTCGTGCGTGATATTTATTATTGTAAAAGAATGGAAATTTCGAGCGACGATGAACTAAGCAGTACCCCACCTAACTTGATAGATGCGGCCAATTCCGTAATTTCCAACCTTTTACCGGAGAAATCGAGGTATGAAAATGCATATCAGCAATTTAAAGAGTGGCAAATAAAGCCAGAAAAATATATCTCACAATTTGAAAGCCTTAATTATTGTTCTACATTAATAAATAAACGATTTCTTGTTTTTTGCTTGATTGAGGAGTTGAGGACCATATAGGTTAGAATATGAAAATTCCATATAGTTTACATGCAGTGTGCGAAATATATTTCGCACATTACTTCGCGCACGGTGTCATGGTAACGAATGAAAATGAAAAAAAGTGCCACTTCGCATACTGTTGTCAATGCGCGAACCTTGTCATTTTTTGACGTTTGTAGAAAAAGTAAATTTTAGGTCTTGAATCAAGTATTAATAGTTATTTATGCAACAAGTGCAAAAAGTGAATGTTTATTGCACTCGACGTGAAATTGTCACCTCGGGTGCAATAAACAATTTTTGCACGAGTTGCATACAACACTTTTTCTACGTTCATGCAAGAAGCAAAAAATGATTTATTGAGGTGCGGCACTAGGTGTAGGAAAATGAAAGGCGCAACTTGAATACTTTATTATAAATATCGATTTGCATTGAAACAGGAACTAATACGTTACGAACAATTTAACTCAAACTTTATTATTACCCTCAATGTTGAAAGTGAATGAACAATTGGTGCAATTTTCAATATGAATATTTCGTAGTGAAGTACCTATTGCCAATCTCACAGAATATCTGCTAAATATGTAGTAGGTTTAAACGTTTATGTTTGTCATGATAACAGCACGTTGAAGTAGAATGACAGATGAGTGCAATAAAAACTTTATTGCACTAGTGTAACAAAGAACTTCTTTTTCCACAGAATATAGTTCAATAAAGTTTGGCTTTTTGCATGAATGTAGAAAAAATGAATTTAGTTATAAAAATTGATTTAATTGATTCAAATATTATCAATTATTAGGAATTAAAAACAAAAGACAAAAAATTGTTCTCGGGCGGTATAGGATGTATCTAGTAGTATGGTAAAACCTCATCATATTGACAATAAAAAAGACGCAAAACCAGCAGTTCATCCTATCACAAAGGTTGCATTACCACTTATGGAAAGTATGGTACAAAGCTTGAATAAACTTAAAAATTATTGAAAAAGTTGAATGAATGTTTCGGTTATAGGCAAAAAACCAGATAATAAATAGCGGATATATCTGGATCATAGAGATCTAAACAAAGTTATTAAATAGACTATTGCAGAATTCCAATTCTAAATTGAATTACAAGCAAACTAGCGAATGCAGGTATTCAGTACTCTTGATGCTACAAGGTTTCTACCAAGTACCCCTCTACAAGGAAAGTTCGGACCTATGTATATTTAGAACACCTTCAGGAAGGTATACATTTTTAAGGCCCCCATACGGTATCAAATCAGCCCCTGAGGTGTTTCAGACCCGATTTAGGGAAATGTTCACTAAAGAAGGTGTAAAGACTTGAATTGATGATTTTTTGATTTGGGGTAAAGATAAAGCTGAATACCAGTCTCAAAAACGTATTAAATCTAGCAGAGAAAATCAAAATACGTTTCAATCTGAGAAAATGCAAGTTTGGCAGAAACAAATATTTCATATGAGCCATATAATATCTGGTGATGGAGTGAGAGCGAACGAGTCTAAAATCAAAGCTATCACAGATATTCCGCTACCACAATCCAAACATGACGTTCAAACATTAATAGGAATGCTCACTTATGTTTTTGTATTCTTCAAAAACTTCTCAGCTTTCACTTCACCTTTACGTAATCTGATGAAAAAAAAATGCTGAATCAATTTGGAGTATTGAACACCAGAAATCATTCGAAAATTTGAGAAACATCCTAATGAGCCAGTATTACAGTTCTGATGCGTCAAAGTCAGGTACAGTACCATGTGCATAAGCTTCCATAGCCATGACGGAAACAGTGTCGCTACGCACAAATAGAAAAAGAACTTCTTGCTATTACCGTGGGTCTTCAAAAATTTCATCAATTTGTATTTAGGAAAAAAGTCATTATGGAAACTAACCATTTACCTCTCATAGCCATATTCAAAAAACCACTTTATGAATGTCTACCGAGAATGTTGTTCCAAATTCATAAAATAATATATTGAATCTACTTACATACCTAGGATAGAACTCCTAATTGCAGATGCTTTATCGAGAGCACACCTCAATGATAAAATCAATCAATCAATCAAAAATTTCTTCCCAAGTTTGTATGGTCATTTCAGAATTAAATGTATCAGAAAATGAAAAACCCGAAATTTTGAAAAATACTGAAATCGATACTGGATTACAAATATTGGAAAAGTAATTTCTGACAGGTGGCCAAAAGATAATGAAAAATTAAATGATCGATCGAAAATATATTCTAGATTCAAAAGTGGGCTAACAGAAATTATGAGTTGATTCTTAGGGGAAATGCTATAGTCATTCCGAAAACATTGAGAAAAAAAAAAGAATAAGATGTATTTCAATCATATGGGTATTAACAAATGCTTGAAATTGGCCAAAGAATCAGTTTTATGGTCTTCAATGGAGAATGACATCCGACAAAAAATCACGAAGTGTGAAATTTGTATGGAATATTCCAAATCACAGTCAGCAGAGCCTTTAATGAGTCATAATATTCCAAGTTTACCGTGGAATAAAATTGATTGTGATATTTTCGAAATAAGCAATCAAAAATATATATTGCTCATTGATTACTATTCGACGAACATGAAAGTTGAAAAGTTATACAAAGATGCTTCTAGTTATCACATAATCCCAGTTTTGAAAACCATGTTTGTCAGACACGGTATACCATTTACAGTCATTACAGATTGGGGGCTCCAATTCAATTCGGAAGAGTTCAAAATTTTTTCAAGAAATTGAGAATCCGAACACACAATTTATAACTGAAAGGGTATGGTGTCATTTCTTAAGAAAAAGAGATGTGATATAATAATATTTATTATGGGTATGTTGTGTTTATTTTATGATCACTATATATGTTACAACTTTTTTAATGATGTTGCTGTCAAGAAGTTGGCTGGGAAAGAATAAACAGTTCTAAGAATTGATCTTGTCTCTATCAAATTATCGAAAGTCCAAAAAATTACTTATTTCACATTGACGAGACCTTTTATGATCTGATGCCATTCCATGTAACCGCTCACAGCATTCGATGTGCCTGACTTATCGGCCCTTGGTAGTATTCGTTATGGGATGGAGGAGGGGGTTGTGGATGGAATACCATGTGACTAATCCCTACAGCCCCCATCTCCCATATGTTTGCTCGGGTTTGAGGGAACACTGCATTTTTTGTCGGTTTTTCTTTTTCCCAAACTTTTCTTGTTTACTAATTTTCTGTATGGTTTCAAGATTTCCAACGGTACAAGATTCGGACTTGACAGGGATATTGGATTGGAGAATTGGAAAAATTTTCAATTCTTCATACTACTCCATCACTTCCAGTTTCATTTCCATCCTTCTTACTGAGTCATGACTAATTTTTAACTCGTAGCCAATTTCTCTAGTAGAATAAGCACTAGAACACCCTTCTACAAAAAATGCTAAAACACCTCATCAATTTCAAAGTTCGATTCAGTTACGAGCGAATACGGCGTCTTCGAAATGTTTAACTAATTCAATTATTGATTAATTTACACAACAAAGTAAACTTCTCGTTTTGATCGCAAAATTGAAGTTAAGAGTCCAGTTTCGTACAATTCTGTATTCGCGGCATACTTGATAAGCAATCACTCCAATTTCCTCATGATGTTTCAACTAATAATTAGTGTATTGGGATAATACTGTTAATAATAATGTCAATTATCTGGTCGTTATGCATTCGAATTATCTGAAGTTTTGTCAAAAATAGTTTCTGTTCATATGAGTACTCTACTTTTGGCAGACATACCATGCGTTGAATACAAAATGGAACATACCCTCAATTTTATTTCATATAAAAATGATGCATACAACTTTATACAATAAAACTCGAATTTTTATAAAAAAAAAGGTAATTTTCATAACAATTCTGAACTTCTCGAAATTAATTAAACACTAACTAATCGCTAACAGCAGTTGGAGATTGATCTGAAAACTTTCAGCTGCTTCGGAGAACCTGCACAAAACTCTCCGCCAACTCTAGTCATTTGCGAAAAAAAAATATGTTTCAACCTGCTCATCGGCCAATTATTCATTCGAGAAAGATTCTTATCTTCATCCCACTCACTATTCAACCTTTCAAATATGACCGATTACACCGTTTCCGATGACTTTCAGTAGCCACAAAAAAGTAAACATAAGATAAGAAAACATTCCATAAAATTTACTAATTTATCGTCATTAATCAATAGCGGAAGTTTGACAAGCTGCTTAGGGTTATTAATTTGGGCGATGTGTCATTTGATACGAGCCAAACAATTAATTCAATCTTCACAATGTTGTCCCAAACATGTAGTCTTATCTTTTTGTCGTTTTTTCTGGACATGTATTCAAGTTTATTAACAGCTCATTATAATAGAAGTTTGCCGTGTTGTACAGAGTGGAAACGCTTTACTAAAGTAGAAAAAACACCAGCAGGCCTTGAAAAATGGGGTTCTGGACATGTTGCTACTCCGGAGGCACTGCAACAAAGAAAGGTAATTGTGCTCGCGCTGACAATCATTGTTCACAATCAACCGCCCATTTCTGTTACACGTACTAATAATAATACTATGGTCTCGGGTTTCTACGTTTTTCCTCCGCCACCCTCGATTCCCTGCTTGTGCGTACGAAGAGGACTTTAGAATAGGCTGACCTGCAAATTTGGTTACGTCTAATCAGAGCGATGAGGCCTATTAGAGGCGGAATTTGAGAAAGGAGAGCAGTGAATGTGCTTTTATGTTTCACGCCACTAACATACTCAGTAGCTCTGTTGAAGTGGGTTCAACAATAAAAATTGATATATCTATATGGGATTTAATTTTCCGGAGCGCCACGAATTAATCGCTAGTGAAAAATTCGTAACCACCCTGATGGAATGGGACAAACCACTGCAATAATATTACTGAAATATCAAGCAATAAATACCTATAACGGTATGAAAAGAATATATAAATATGTAGAGGTTTTGTTTTCAATTATATAAATGAAGTACTTATATAACTTGGAACAAAATAAATGAAATAGTCATGTCCCTTACTGATGAAATATATGAATACAAAATGAAATGAAATTATTGTGAAAATGGCACCAACATGATGAATTGAAGTATGATTGGGAGTAGTGTATCGTTTTAGTTTTTCAATATTAAACATGATATCACGATAATGGCTAACAATTATTAATATGTCTTAGGGGCACAAACTTAAACTAGACTTATCTGATAGTAAGTAGATTTTCTCAGTCCAGTTCACCAGTTGTAGTTTATGTATCCAGTGCCCTGGTGAGTACAGGTGTGCACAGTGGGTACGACACAATCAATCGAATTAAGTGTACAGCTGGGACGAATACCATCAATGAGGAATACCAATAATAGGAGACGAACAGAGAAGGAACACTGAACCACAGTGGAACTCTATCGGTGCAATAAACAGTAGCGGGAACAGTGGAAAAACAACACAATACCAGTCTGACTTCTGATTACACTCGTATAATTAGAGCCCAAATGAAACTACTAGCCTCTAATTTAGTGGGAGGGTTCTAGTAAGAGCTTTGATGGTCTGTTTGCTGTCTGATAGCTAGTTTCTCGTTCCAGCGGATTTACAAATGACTACAGTCCCTGAAAAATATATAACGAAAAAGGCCTAAACATCAAGAGACAAGAGTCAGACTGATGTGCTTACCTTCCTAAAAAATATGGATGTACTGGACAGAGAGTTCCTCGAAAATATACAGCGTCAAATATAGCAAACAATATGAGGAAATCTCCAGATATGAATTTTCCCAAGGTCCACAGGTGATGATCAAAATTCAATTGGAACTTTTCGAATAGGTTATTTCCCAAGATGTCACTGTCATCAAATAACGAACCGAAAAACGTTACTCAGATGACTGAGACGTCAAAGTCGAAAACTGTCACTATCAGACAAAGGCGCTTTCCTGCCTGTTCGTGGTCAGTGGTATGTGTCCAAGAACTTCTTTGAGCTATTCGGAGCTACTCCTTGGGACAATTGGACAACGACTCAGGTGGAACGTTCAACTAAAGATTCAGTGGTGCCAACTGAACCAAGACGAAAACGCAATCTTAGCTCAATTTCAGAACCAAACACAAACAATATCGAAAGTGAAGTACCTCAATCGCACAGAATAGAGATGGAGAAGAAATGTTAACGTTTTGCGTTCCAACCACAAAAAAATATGTTCACAAAATAACGCTATCACACCGCGAAATAGTTCAACTGCTTTCTATGTTATTTTTTTTTCTTCGGTGTCTTGGCATTGACTGCTATGGTCATTAGCCACGTGTTCTAGACAGGCCTGTTACTAACTCCATTCGCCACCTTAGGAGCAGCACTGTTAATTGGAACGCAACAGTGAATCGGGCAGGACTCACCCCAGTCCAGCCACGAAATTTGAATAATTTAATCGGTCAAATTGAATTAAAAAATCCCAGCCATAACTGGGGCTCGAACTCCAGACCTTTCGACCCAAAGTCGGACGCTCTAACCACTGCGCCACGCCCCGACATCTTTCAATGTTATTATTTACTTTTAGCTTAAGGTTAGTTTATATCTGCTTGAACTAGTAGGCCAAAGATGAGCTAACATTTGAAAAGAGCTGTACATGACAAAGATCAAGTTATTATTTTGAAACAGTGGCGTACAGAGTGGAAAGTTTATATCAATGACAGTTAATTTCTGATGTTATTGTCTTAAAACAGAAAGGGTTTTCTAGTAGTAAGGTTGAGTGTAAGAGAGTACTAACCTGTCCTAGACTGGTAAGCGCTAACTCTGCCTTTTGGTAGTTTTTGTAACGTGTCCTACTACCAATAAAAGCAATTTATCAATTTATTATTATTATTATTATCAATAAAGAATAAACCCGTAACATGCCATATCATTTTGCTGTCTAATGGTGGGGCCGTAAGATGTCACATACTTGTGACTCCTGCAGATTTAGCGCTGCTTATCCGTAACTAAGATTTTGTATCCCTTGACTCATAAGACAGAGACCCCAGCGGCGGTACGATATGTTCTTCTACAAAAATGTAACTTCAATTTTATCCTAGGGTTTTTCAATTTCCAGAGGAGTCATGTATTGATTCAATTTTCAATTGAGAATGTTTCTCTTTAAAACATGTTCCTCTACTTACAGCAGTTTTTAACAAAAAAATACTAAAAGGAAACCGAATATTCCATCACATGAAAGACATACCTTAGCTACATTCTGTTATGTTTTCGACTCGCAACTGTCATTTATTAATTTGTTATAAACATTTAAATAAAAACATATTTCTTTTTTATTTTTTTGCTTATAAAATGAAAACTAATGTAGCAATCTCGTTTCTCCGATGAGAAGAATTGTAGATAATTGAAATACAAACAAAATGGAATGTATACGAGCCGGTCAGATCATCAGTAACGGAGAAAAACTGGAAAAACCGGAAAATTTCACCATCTTTCGAAAGATTCATGACTCGGTAATTTTTCAAGGAGTTGGATTGGCCTTTCTCATGAAAGTATTCAATCGTGTGTACTTTATGTGTGCACAAAACAGGCGCGGTCGGATTGTCACTTTTGGCACAACTGCAATTTAAATTTTTTTTGCACTATCTTGCAGCGTGCCTGGATGCTCTAGTAATAGCCCGATTTCAATTTCCCAAATAGATTATGAAATTAGAATTATAGTACTCGAAAACGTTTATTCTCATTTTGCGCTACAACGGTGGGAAATGAGTGAAAAATGCATGCAAACATGACTGGAAAGGCCGAGCCCGCGTCAGCTGTCGAGTGGTAGGAGCGTCCAGGAGATGAGGGGAATACTTGCAATGAACGGGTTACGTGATAATAGGCTTCCACTCATTTCACGCATTCTCCTTCCAATCGACCGCTTCCACCAGCTCGGTCGTTTTCAGTCATGTTTGCAAGCATTTTTCACCAATTTTGCATCAAATTAGCGCAAAATGGGACTATATACTTCTAGTGGTGTTGTATTTCTTTTTTCAAAAAATCTGTTTTAGAAATTGAAGTATAGAGCATCCAGGCATCCAGGCACGCTGCAAGATAATGCAAGAAAATATTCAAATTGCAATTGTACCAAAACTAATGATTCGTCAGAGCCTGTTTTGTGCATACATAAAGTACTCATGATTCAATACTTTCGTGAGGAGGACCAATCCTATTTCTTGAAAACTGGTGGAGTTACGAACATTTTAAAAAATCATGGAATTTTATAGTTTTTCAGGTTTTAGGTTAGAATGGGGTAATGGCGGTCACTTAATGAAAATTGGACATGAAATTCAAAATATAACACATACATTCATTTTGACAGAAGATAAATGAAACACAAAAGTTACTGTAAGTTGTGAAATACAAAAAGAACTGAAAATTTAATGTTTAAAAAAAGTGACTTTGACCGGCATTGTTTTTACATTCGGGTATTACCGGTCATAGCATAGGTAATACCGGTCACATACAAAAATCACAAATATATCCGACTGGAGAGTCCTTTGCAGTACACAGGGAGTGTGCCCATTGTCCACAGTCGACACACCGGTACCACATCTCATTGTTTGCCCCATATTCACCACAAATCACACATAAAACGAAATCTGTCTCATTATTTTCATTATCACTGCAGATATCGTCCATTTCAATATCAGAGTCAGATGATGTTGAATTGGTTCTTTTTCTGATTTTTTTTTCGGTAGTGACACGCTTCATCTTTGGTTTTTTGGCGCTGCTGGTTTTGGCGCTGCTGGTTCTTTCAGGTGAATTTAGTAGTTTTCTCTTGGCTTTGTCAACATCTTTCACTTTATTTGTATCACCCTTGGTCTTCTCCAGTTTTGCTTTCTTCTTTGCTTCCTTTTCTTCCAATGAGTCTTTCAGTGGTGTAGAAGTTAGAATACTCGAGTGCTGTTTAGGTCTGCTGTTTGGTTTTGTCTCTTTGGTATTTTTCTTTGGTTTTGGAAGGAGATCTTCAACACTACAATTGAGAGAAGGTGCTGACGTTGAAGTCGAAGGAATTGCCTCGGAAATTGCAGCAGCTTTATTTTACGAAGAGCAACTTTGCTGGGAACTCCCTACAAGTTTTTTATTAGATTTCGGACTTCCTGCTGACGAAATATCGTCGTTACCGTTAGTCTCAACTCCATCATCAACGACTGCTATTTCTTCGGGGTCATTCAAAGCATCAGCCGCCAGAAAATCTTCATCCTTGAAGACAGAAGGGTCAATAGGGTAGATTCCTGTAGTTCTGAAGCCTGACTCTCCTTTACCCACTGATGCAGCAAGAGCAAAAGCTTTTCGAAACAGAGAGACAACTTCATATGGAGATATTTTTTCTCCTGGATGGGATTTCATGTAAAGATTGCACTCATTCCTATAATATGATTTGACAGGCCCATAGAATGCAACTTCCAAGGGCTGAGTCCTATGCGACGTGTGGGGTGGAATGGATAACATGATAATATTATTAGCTCTGCAAAAATCATGGGCTGCCAGGGAGACATGACTGCTGTGATTATCTAATATCAATAACACTTTTTCGTTTTCTGATGGTTTTGCATGGACGACGAAGTGCTGAAGCCATTTGACGAATAGTTCCTCTGTTATCCAACTATTTTTGGAACATTCATATTTTGCTGCAATAGGACCATCTTTCTCCAACAGAACTGAATGTCGTTGACGAGGGAAAATAAACATTGGAGGTATAAAACCCCCAGTGGCACTCATTGCACAAACTGTGATGTTGCGACCCCTTTCCCAGCTTGTCATCAAGCCTTTTCTGACCTTTTGCCGCCAAAACTTTCCCTGGTTCCTGCACTGTGGAAATCCCAGTTTCGTCAATGTTGTAGATGTTTCTAGGTGAGAATTTATGTTTTTCCATAACCTGCTGTAAGAGTTCGAAGAAACGATCAACTTCCTTTTTATTGAAGGCAGTGGCCCTGTTCAAACTGGTTGCTTCTGCTCTTCGTACTGAGATTTTATTTCTCTTCCTAAACCCTACAAGCCAGTCACGACCTGCCATTTTTTTTTCGGTGTTAAAATTACGTTTTATGCTATTTTTTTCGGCAAACTGAAATGCCATGCGTCTGACTTCTTTATCTGTGCATCCATAAAATATAGATGCTAGATATTTTATCTGGTTCGACATTTCCACTTCTTGCTCCCTAGTGAAAACAGTTTTTCTACCCAAAATAGGAGTGACAAATTTTTCTTTCTGAATTCTTTCTTGTAAGGTTGAAAATGGAATTTCACATCTTTTAGCGGCAGTTCGCATAGAAACCCCTTGCACATGTAATCGTTTGGCGGCATTCAGGTTTTCAACTGACCACTTTGCTCTATTGGTTACTCTATGACGTGGCTTCGGCATCTGTAATAGAAAAAAACAAATACAAATTCGTGTTTGTTCATGAGGGCAATGTCGGTCACTCGACCGGCATTGCCCTCATATGAAGCCATACATTGAAGAATAATTTAGGTCCTTAACATTTCTATAAATCATTCATTTCAATACGTAAGACTAATCTATGATGTGCCATCCAACTGGAAAAATACGCACATTTTAAAAAAATAATAAATATAAGAACTTACCGCTTATTTCAAATGGAGACGAAATTAGAAGGAACGCTATAAAAACAAATGGCCGACTGTCCCGCCTCAACGCTTGTTGGTGACTGAGTCAGTCAAACGCTCTCAATGCTGCGGTATCAAAAGCAGCCGTTTGCACCAAACACTGTTGCCGGCTTTATCATCCTTACGGAAATATAGGGGTGACCGGTATTGCCCACCGACCGGTTTTACCCCATTTTACCCTACTGATGATCCGATCGGGTCGAGAAACATTCCGTTTTGTTATTTCAATTACCTACAATTCTATCCATTATTTTTCATTTTACGAGCAAAACAATTTATAAAAACACGTGTTTTGTTATTTAAATGTTTATAACGAATCAATTAATGACAGTAACGAGTCGAAAACCTAACAGAATATATTTAAGGACTGTTTTCCATGTGATGGCACAGTCGGTTTTCTACTAGTATTTCTATTAGGAAAAAACGCTCTATTGATTGGCCTAACTACCTGGCGAAATTCTGCCTCTTGAAGCCAAACCCATGTGGAGAGGCTTCAAGTTTTACTATGACGGAGACTTCCACTTCCGTAGAGGTACCCATGTCAGTCAGGTTCCTCCTACTCCGTGTGATGGGTAACCCTTTACATTCGTTTTCACATAGTACTGCATACCCATTTCGACTAGGTTATTCTAGCCCCGCAGGATACGTAATCGTTCGATGTATACCAAGCGCCAAAATTGTCAACATCTGCCATTGCTCGGGTTCCTGAAATAATAAGGATTTTTATTTTTTCTTCCAGCTAGATCAGTGAACCAAGTCCATTTCTGTCTCGATGGACAGCATGCACCCAGCTACCTCTTTCAGTTCCAATGGTGGGTCGTTCTGATTTCATAGGGCATCTTATGCCTACAACACTCATGGATGTCAGTTCACATCTGTGGATTGCCACAGTTGTGGAAACCATCATTATTTTGTTGGAATTAGTCTTTCACAAAACCATATCTATACCTGTTTACCACGCGGTGAGGTACGCCTCCTAATTTTTCTAAAATTCTGAAAACACGATCCAACATCGTACTCATATAGGCGATACAAATAAGAATTAATCACTTCTGGTTGCAAAGGAATTGGCCACAATTTTTTATTTTCAAATGACAGCATCTGATTTTTTTCTGTTTATTCAAAAAAGCTTTGAATTTATAAAAATTCACTCAAGCAAACCAGCATTTCGATACCACTCAGCATCCTAATCGTTCCCGACCCAAGTAGCATTTTGGCGACGGCAACCACACAATACACCAATATTAGCGTTTTACTTGGTGTAGAAATTGGTCATTTATGAAACGACACTTTCTAAACCACCAGATAACGTTGTCACAACGTTGAGCACGATATCAGTTAAACTACATCGTTGCCATAACGTTCGTCCAACTGACTAAGTAGTCAATATTTTGGGAATGGGAATAACGTTCTAAAAATGTTTATACAACTTCAATTATGTTAAACATTTTCTCGACGTAGAGTCGACCTTTTAAGATTCAACTAAGCAGTTAGCAATATTTCAGTTGAGTAAAAAACGTTTTCGTGGAGTCATCTTCATAACTAACAGCCAGTTTCATAATCAGACTTCAAAATCTACTTCAACTAAAGATAAAGGTTTATTTCAAGTCCACTTTAAAGAAAGCTGAAGGTGAGGTGTTTGAGAATCATACTTTTAACTGAAGTACAGTCGATACTTCGATATATGTTCGATAAACAGCCTAAAATTGACAGAACAACAAAATTTGACAATTTTCAGGTTAGCTTTAAGATTTTACTCACTTTTCAGTGTTTAGTGGTGTAATTAATATTATTTCGTTTTCATCCGTTGATGTTATGACTAAATCAAAAAGAGATAATAACTTCTCCAAAAAGAACTTGGTGGATGAAATTGGAAAAAACCAGAAAATGTTGGAAAACAAGAAAACCATCAATATTTCTTGCAAATAAAAAGGTATTATCATCTCCACATTATCATCATAACCATCCAATCTGTTTTTTCTTTTTCTATAAAGTTTTCCTCCCCTTAGAAATATTTCTGGATTTTCTTCATAAGAGGAACTTGAAATTGAAGATTATATTCGTTTGTACAGGTTCATTGAAATTGGAAACTGACATAACAAAATACTGAGACATTGATGATTTGGTGAGTCAATGTTTGAGGTTAGATCGCACTTTAAGTTGATTGAAGTCTGGATATCGCCCCTGCAACTTAAAGTGGCTTTAAAGTCACGTTATAGTATTACGAAACACCAACACTTTTTAAAGTCGACTTTTACTTTGAAATTCTCATTATAAAACTGGCTGTAAGCTTTTTTCAAGAAGACGCGTGCCGGCGATATTTAGATGATAATAATCTACCCAATTCATGATTTTTGTTATTCAAGTGACGAGGACATACTGTTTGCTAAATTAGGTGATAAAGATATATAGTAAAAGGAGAGAAACTAGAATCAAAATGATCCTAAACTTACTCTGAAATCGGAAATTAAATACACCGCCTCCTATTACAGGCATACAAAAAGATTCTGTCGTAAATAAACTCCATAGTGAACTCCAAAGTGAACTGTCATTGCCGCGCGAGATGGCGCTGGTTTGTAGTTGTTTTTAAGTAAATTCAGCAACATTTAGAAAACGACCAACAGCTACCTGCAGTTGGAGCTGAAACGTTGTAAAAACCTTAAGCTCATGCTCATTCTACACCAAAAAAAGGAAACTTTAACAAAATTTCATGTAAATTGAATCATTTATACCTACGCGAGAAAAACGAAAAATCGGGTTTTCGCCATTTTGACGGTTAATTTGAGGTTATGTCGAAAAGTGTTCGACACACAAGTTTTTGATTTTTTTTGTCTACAATTTTTTTATCAAACATTTTCCGCTAAGAGGTCACGTTTCGCCGAAAATCGTAAAAACCCGTTTTCAACCCCTAAACTGCATTCCATTTCACCATTTTGAGTGTTCTCGTGTTCAAATATTTTTTTTCTTCAAAGTTGGAACCTCAAAAACATTCTCCACCTAGTACTTGCCTGTTTTTTTCTTATTTCAAGCGTTTAAAATTCGTTTTGGCTCCAGCCTGAATGTCAAATATAAATTTCAGAATCGAAAAACCGCCTCTGAAGCTTGCTTCATTTCATTAACTCTACAAATTTCTCCAGCTTATGGAAACAATGCCATTTTCAAGTTTCCTGTGGGAGGTTTCATTAGATTGTTATGAAAATTAAGCCAGAAAGTTTCAGCGAAATAGAGAAACATTTGTAATTGGTACAATTTAAGTTCGTCACGTTTAGTCACTTGAAGAGGAAACAATTAAGAGAAACATTAAAAGACAAGTTCGACTGAACTAGATGAAATTCAAAACAAATTATCGAATTTATCTCATGCTAATTACCAAACCTGTAATTGCTCCTTCACTTAGGAAACTCCTAGAAGAAATCGTTGTTTGACGAGATTGGAATAATCATCGTGAAACATCATCTCGTTATTATTTTGATAGGTAAGTAATTATTCAAGTACTTGAATTTTACGATGAAGCTTATGGGTTTCAGGACGAGATTCGTTAAATATCTTTTGATAGCATTGAAAGAATTAAAATCTATTGAATTCATACAAAGCTACTTCGAAAGAACGAACATAGTAAATAATATTTGGCACCCGTTCATCATATTGCTCTGTATACGATAGAATTATGCAGCAGATAGTTTTGTTTGAGGTGTAATGAAGATAGTTTCAACTAAGTTTTTACACCATCAATATAACTACTAATTAATATTCACTGAATAATTTAACGTATACCTACCTCTCCGATACTTAAAAATCTGACTGTCTTGAATGGACTATAACTGTATCTGCCATATATATAAAATAAGTTATAACTACTATACTAATTTGGAGAGTGATGTCAGGGACGGAAACTGAATGAAAAAAAGTAAAGTCCTGTCATCGTCAATATAATTTTTTCAAGTACGAATATTAAATATACCTATTCTCAAGAACACTTTGGCGACGAGTGAAAAACAGATTTTTTTTTTGAGTAATTGGAAGTAATTTTAAAAAATTTCCCTAAAAATGGACGCTGAACAGTTCAAACAACTCATGGTTGCGATCATGGACCTATAAAGTATTGTACTGGACCATGCTGTTTACATCCTGGTTTGAAGTCGTGTTTTCCACAATGTGTAGTCGTGATATTGAGTTGGGCGTTGTCACATCGCGTAGGTAATAAGTCTTTATCATAGACAAAATTGTGTCACTATACGTATTCCATTCGATTACAATCGAAGAATGAAGAATGGTGATGGTGACATTATCACGCAACTCAAACCTGTATAACTTACTAAGTTCAAAAATCCAAACTATCGAAAAAAATCATTACTTGCGTCTTCAAATAGTTGTGAAGAAATTATTGTATCTGGACGTTTGTCAACGCTGTCGAATATCAATGTTTATTTTTTCCATGAAGTAAACTTCTGACAGTTCTGTCATGTTCTTTCATTGATTTTTTGTGGGATAATTGCTGAAATAGTGGTTTTTGAACTCATTCGTGACATATAGTGTCAGTACAATAGTAAGAGAATCGTAATAGTGCAATCTTGTTGGGTTTGCAAACAATCCATGTGTTCAAACCCGAAAATCAGATTCCATTCGTAAGTACCATAGGCGTTACAGTGGGTATCAATCTGTTTTCGCCTAATAAAATGAAATTAATACGTGAATTCAAACTTTTACATGTGGAGATAATGAAATAGATACCTCACGAAACATTTAACTTCATTAGTTTTTTGGATGATGCATTAAAACAAAAAGGTTGCCAAAAAGTCCAAGAAATGTCTATTAAAATTTTGATTTATCTTTAGGTTTCCAGCTGATATCACAGTAAAAGCGGCTTGGTTGAAAGAGTTGGGGATGAAATGTTCAACTGAATGTGTTCCAAAGTCTGTTAGGATTTGTTCCATTTGTTTCAAAGACGCAACATTCGAGATTAACCCAAGTGGAAGAATATTTTTGAAGAAAAGGGTTCTTCCTTTATTATATTATATGATGAATGGTATATCCCAAAAAATTCAGCTGCTTCAACTTCAGGGTAATCAGTATTAGCCGTCAGAATTGTTATTTTCTATGAGTTATTTCAAATAATAACAGAGATTTGTATAAAAAAAAACGATATAATACATATTTTCAGATTGAACGATTTCAGCAAGAATCGTCAACTGAAACACCGCCAGGTAGAGATTCTGAAGAAATTGTTGTTGTCAAGGCCCCCACTGAAGAGGTGAGGACAAATTGAGCATAGTAAAAATTGTTAACTCAAATTTCGCAACTCAGTTTTCATCCACTTCAGGTTGATTGGCTTTGCAATACTGACGATCTGATATTATTTAGGTCAATTTCATATCTTCAGGTTTGAAAAACAGGATAAAATCCCGTGATTTTTCTAAAGAACAAGTGAGTAGTATTAGTTGGTAGCAGTATCAAATCTATATAATCTATGTAATATCTTTAAAAGCAATTCTTGTATATTGATATATTTATTTTGGCTATCTCGGAGCTTAAAAGATTTGGATCAAATTTTTTATTCAGATAAGGTTTTAGTTTTTAAGTTCCTCCATACAGACGATTTTCTTGAAGAAACTCGATTCCACTAATAATAATAATAATGATGTGAATTTTTAAATTCTATTTCCACCCACTTCCAATTATCATAATCTGAAATTTGGCCACATATCAAGGACCGACGATAATACAAGAATTCACTACTGTTAATGTAATAAAAATAATGATAATAATAATTGGAATTTCAAATTCAACTTTCACCCTTTATTAATCCTCCGAATTATCTAAAATTTTTCAAAAATTTCCAGAACCAACCCAACTACAATACAAGAATTTTATGATAATAACGCACCTAATAATGATAATAATGTTGAGAATTTTCCAATTTGATTTCAATCTTCCGCATTATCTGAAATTGGGAACACATAAACCGATTGAAATACAAGGACTTAATTATAAAAGTTTAATGATAATGATAATAATGATAATGACGTGAATTTTTTATTCAATATCCACCCACTTCTAAACATCTGAAAATTTTAAAATTTGGCATACTTACCAAAGACCGACAATAATATAAAAAATTTATTAAATTAATGTTTTATTGATAATAATGATGATGAGAAATTTTAAACTCAATTTCCACCCTCTTCCAATCCTCTGAATAATCCTAAATTTAGCACACACATCAAGAACTGACGACAATATAATAATTCCATGATATCAATGTGATAATAATAATAATGATGAGAATTTTCAAATGCTGCTTTACATCAGTACACGCACTTTAACACTGCAAGGGCTCTAAACGATTTCGAAGGGCACACACAATATGTCTCAAATGGTCGCAGTGTGAAGGCTTTTAGCGCGGAAGCCAAAAATGAATCTAAGCTAATCTAATCTAGTCTAGTAATCTATCTTCAAGCAAAGTTTAAGGGAACACAACTTGATGCCATGCAGGGCAGCAACAAGGCCTTCATTGACTGCAGAACATTGCAGATCACGACTTGATTTTGCTCGTGCACACCCTCATTGGCGGGAAGCTGAATGATGTCGAGTGCTCTTCACTGATGAGTCAATATTCTGTTCCATGACCAATAACATCCGAATGCGGGTCTACAGACGTTTAGGAGAACGCTACAATCAATCTAACACTCTGTAAATCATTTGCTCTTGGCGGAGGATCGGTAATGATTTGGAGTTGTATAAATTTGGAGGCACGTATGAGACTGGTAGTCATTTATGAAGCGAATTTGACAACAGTATGTAACTGAAATTCCTTGTTGTCTGTTCTTTTGCTCCATTCATTGGTAAAGAATTCATAAGATTGCACGACCATACGAGACCACACTGCCCGCCAGTATTTCCAGGCGATCTTGCCCGCGAGAAGTCCTGATACGAACCCCATCGAACATATATATGATATTCTTGGGAGATGAATTACAGCCCTGCAGCCACCCAAAGTTACTTTGAATGAGCTGAGGGACAGTTCAGTGAATTTAGGAGACAATTGAATAAGGACTCTGATATTGAGTATAACAGGCGGTTATCATTGCTCGAGGAGGGAACTCAAGAAATAATTTCAGAATAGAAAACAAATTCTTCATTTTTATTTTATTGCTGTTTTTGTGAAACTCTGTACGTACTTGATTTTTGATATCTTCTAGAAAAAAATGTTAGTTTTTATCTGTATTGTGAATTTTGTTTGTTTATTGTCGTAAATACATTGAAATTTCGTATTTCTGAATTTGAATAATATGCGCTGAAAATTTCTTTGGAATATTTATTCTTCACAATATTCATTTATTTTAATATGTATAAGAACATGTATTTATTGAATATATAAATTACCATTTTCTAGTTAATGCATTTTTATTCTTTTTTTTCAGTCGACTGTCTTCAGCTTTCCATTAATTGAAAACAAAAGTCTTAAAAGTCTTTTTTTTTTTGGAAAAATTTGTGAACCTAATTTTCTAAGGATCGATACTATCCGAGACAATGAAGTTTTTTATGACATCAGGTATGTCAATTGAGTTTTTCTATCTCACGAAGTCCCATCGGATGTATATTCTAACACTTTCCTTGATATTTTCATCATTTTCATCATTATTTCAAATTCAGCATTTTTTTTCTTGTGATTGAACCCTATTTTCAGCAAATGCGTGCGCTCCTGTCTGTTGTGGGAAGGTCAGAGTCTATCGCTACCTTCTCTCTTCACCGCAGCCCGCGCGCATAAAAACAGAGCGACTTCAAATCACTCCGTGTCGTAGGTATGGCAATGAGTCCATCTGTATTTATACGATATTATAGGTCCATGGTTGAGATGCATGAACAGCAGAAAACTCTCATAATTCAGCTTGTGACGCAATTATGCCCTGAACAACAGCCGGTGACCAACGTTCCCATAAATTTTTCTAATATAGCACCATTCGAAAATTTTGATCCCCGTCGGGAAAAATTTTTGTGTTATTTGGAACAATTTGAAAACTATTATACCATCAAAGGTGTCACTGATCAATAAAAAATTGCGCAGCTATTGTGTGTCTCAATTGGATCAACCCACTACAACAGTTTAGCAGCATTCCTGGGTCCGGAAAAACCAGTCAAGAATTTTTCACATGACGAGTTCGTAAAGGTTTTTAAACAAATGCTTATTCCCATGAAGAGTGTGGTTGTGTCCCAGCACTACTTCCTGAGTATTTTCCAAAAAGATCAACAAACGATTGCCGAATACGTTGCAGCTCTCCAGCGTGATCTTGCAGAGAGCGAATTATCAGTTAAATGTGAATGTACGAAGTCAATCTCTATTACTGACGTTTTTCTCAGAGCTCAATTTATACGTGGTTTGCGTGACGACTAGTTGAGAGAACAGATACTACAATCTGATCGACGAAATTTTGGCAAAAGCAATTGCCCTTGAAGCTTCTAAAATAGAGAGTAAAGAGCTAACTCAACGTTTCAGTGCCAGCCATACGAATTTCAATACTTGTGACATGTCTAACGATCAACCAACAACAGATTTTGCATACGGTCCTAACAAAATAGAAGTATTTCAACAACATTATGAGGTTGTCGATTTGTTCGAAATGGTCCCAGATTTTGACAAATATTTCATATCTGTCACACTCAATGCCAAATAACAACGGTTCGAAGTTGATTCTTCTGATTTTTATTGAGTGAAAATGATTTCAATAATTTGAAGTTGAATATACCTGTAAGGAATTGAAATATCGCATTCAGATCGTATTCAGGCAATATCATTCAACCCAAAAGGAAAATATATGTAAATGTTGCATACCGTGGAAGGGAAATTGGAGGTGAACTGCACATTGTTCTAGACGGGCATGACGCCTTACTTGGCCGACAATGGATTCGGGGGTTAGGTATTGACCTACAACAGATCGATGCGGAAATGGAAAATTCTGCTCTAGCATATCCACAATCTGTAAACTAAATCGAAGATGTTCTCAATAATTTTGCGAACGTTCCATATGCACTTCAAAGATTGATGGATGAGTAATTAGACTCCCTAGAAGCAGATGGTATCATCTCTTCAGTTCCAACAAGTGACTGGAGTTCACTTTTAGTGGTAATTCCGTAGAGTTCGATTATGCATTGATTACAAATGCGGAGTCAACGAAAGATTAGTCCTGGCGAATCATCTAATCCGTAGTATTGACGATGTTCTTAACAGTCTTCACAATTCGAAATTTTACTGTAAACTTGATCTCTTCAAAGCTTATCTCCATCTCAGAGTAGATGATGAAAGTAGTGTAATCCATACAATTTTCACCCATCGAGGTACTAATCGCTTGAACCGCCTTAGTTCTGGAGTAAAAACCGCTCCATCTGAATTCAATCGCATCCTTTCTCAAATTCTCAATGGTCTCCCAAAAAAAGAAGCGTACTTCGATGATATCATTGTACATGGATCGACGATTGAAGAGTGCACAGAAAATCTTCAAACCTGCCTTCAAAAATGAATGGATTTCGATCTTCGTCTCAACGAATAGAAATGTTCATTTTTCGAGGAACAAATCGAGTATCTAGGACACATTGTAGATTTCAACAAAATTTCCAAGTCTCCAGTGAACATCCGAGCTATTCATGACATGCCACGTCCATCTAATATTAACGATATAAGACGATTTCTAAGTCTTGGTACGTATTATTCCCGATTCGTTCCCGATTTTTCCACGACTTCTTATCCTCTCCGATGTTTACTAAGGAAAAATGAGAAGTGGGCATGGACAGCAGCGTGCGAGTCAGCATTCCTGAAACTGAAAACTGAACTTTGCAGTAATCGTGTTCTCGTTCCTTTCGACCCCAACCCACCTTTATTATTAACCACAGATGCAAGCCCTACCGGAATAGCTGCGGTACTCAGCCATACCACCGAATAAGTTGAGAGGCCGATCGCTTATGCTTTGCGCTCTCTCACTGTCTCAGAAACAAATTACAGCCAGCTTGACCAAGAGGCTCTAGCCATCATTTTTGGTGTGAATCATTTCTATAATTACTTGATCGGCAAACATTTTCTGCCTATTACCGACAATGAACCTCTCTCGAGAATATTTCTTCACCATAAAGCACTTCCGCAGATGACTTCTTCCCGCCTGCTTCGTTATACATCATTTCTATCAGGTTTCAATTACTCTGTTCAGTTTAAGAGAGGCAAGGATAATCAAAATGTTGATTGTCTATCTCGAGCTCCACTTCAACATTCAAGAAATTCTATTGATGGTCTTATTGGTGAAGAAGTTAACCTAATATGTGATCAAGTGATTTCCCAGATTTCAAGCGACTAAATCACCTTTACGACGATCAAACCTGAAACAGAAAAGGATCCAGACCTCAGCAGAATATTTCAAAACCTGAAAAACCGAGCGGAAGACACAGAGTATACGACATACGTTTTAAGATAGATAGGGTTGTGATTCCTGGCTGCTTGAGATCCAGAATTATTGAAGAACTACATGAAACACATTCAGGAATCAAACTGGAGGAAGGACAAGCCGGAGCAGGAGTTTACTTGGAAAACGGAAAGAGAAGAGCCTATGCGCTGGGTTTTCTGACAACAGTTTTCCAAGCAGAGGTGTATGCCATCCTACAGACAACCAGAATGGAAGAGGTGAGGTCCGGCCCAGAGAGGCATGTTTATGTCTGCTCGGACAGTCAGGCCGCCATCAGAGCTCTGAATGCAACCAGAACCAGATCAGTACTGGTTCAGGAGTACATAGATGCCCTGGAGAGTCTTGCGAGTAAAAATGAAATAACGCTGATGTGGGTCCCGAGTTATGCAGGGATTGAAGGCAACGAGCAGGCGGACCAGCTATCCAAGCAAGGAGCCGGACAACCCTACTACGGGCCCGAACCCGCACTCGGCATAACAAGGAGACAAGTAACAACGGCACTGAATGAATGGGCCGTTGATACATTAGGAAAAGAGTGGAGAAGAATAGACGGATGCAGGCAGTCAAAGCAGATGATATCGGGGACCGACATGGCAAGGACGGCCAAGATACAGCTAAGCCGCAAAGAACTCCGACTGTTGGTGGGAGTTCTAACCGGCCACTGCGGCCTCAGGAGGCACCTGGCTCTCATCAGAGTTGAGGTAGACCCACAATGCTCAGAATATGGGGAGGAGGAGGACTCCTTCCACTTCATGTGCGAAGGTGGTATTTATGGCAGGCTCAGACAAAACTTCTTCGGAGCTGCCACTATTGAGGAGGAAGAATTGCACTCATTGCAATGGGAGGACATTTTGACTTTCATAAGAAGGTCGAAGAGGTTCGAGCAGGTATCCGTCATGGGATGAGTGAAGATGCCGGGGATTGCGAAAAGGGTCCACTGGAGCCTAGTCGCTGACGCTGGCGTCCCCCACCCACTACCATTACCAATTCGAAGAAAAATAATGTCATCTATTTGAATTACAATCGTGCATTTTTGGTTAGTATTCAATTCATAATTAAAAACGAAACTTATACGTTTCAAGTAATGGTCGCGGCAAAGAGCCAAAGAAGTAGTTATTCTATATAAAATTGTACAACTATTCGATATAATCAGTGATATAATTAAAGTCTGTACATTTATCATTTCCAAAATTCAATACTCATCATCTTTCGGAATCAAAGTAGAGGTTAGGGGTGCTTATCGCCAAAGGAATGGAAGACACCAAAAGAATTTTTTCAAAATTCCTGATTGAAAACACAAGTGAATTGAATTATCACAGTCAACGAATGGAGATTCGGAAAAACATTCATGATTGGGAAAAGATCACTAAAGGAATAAATTATTGAAGGAAAAATGAAAAGGAGAGTTAAACTAAACTAGATGAATGTCGAACTAATGAGAAAATTTTAGAACACTATTTCCATTCCAGAATTTGCTGATCTACTTCAGATTATCCTGAAAGGAGTCGTTTTTCATAGAGATTGAAATAATGAACGTAAATCTTGATTTTATTTTGTTAATAAATTCGATATGAACCTATTTTCGATGTCAGTTCGCTGGGCTTCTGAAAAGACTCGTTAGTTTTCTTTGAAGTTCTGATAGCATTAAGATAATTAAACTTTATTAGATTTATGGAAAGCCAGCTCAAAATATCACGATCAGAGTAATATTGTAGGTCGATTTCCTATTGAGCTTAAAGTACGATGATTTTATGTGGATGATAGTTTCGATCGTAAGAAGATTACCAAACGGCATCAATATTCGCTGAACAACTTAAAATGATATTTTTCAGAAACATGCATTGAGTATTATTACTGAAGAGACATAACATCATTCTCTATACCCCTTCATAATGATAATAGTAATAATTTTTCCGCATAATCACTGGTAGATGGGAAACAGGGGCATTGCTTATGAATGTAAAGTTTGACTATCATGATTATTCGCTGTGACGCTCCAGTACACATTGATTTTTAGTAATTTGTTAATTTTTCAGCTATAGGAAAACCCAAAAAACCTACTGCGCCACCTCACGTGGCAAAACTATCATAATGATGAGCTTTCTCAGTTATACTATAGACTGCAAGTCAAGCTGGCTTATCATACCGCACCAAAATGATTGAGAACTGAGATGAGCCCTACAGTTACCGAAATGGAGGTAGGTACTCTTCGGTAATTTACTACTTAGAATAGGTGACTTGTCTAAATGTGAGTCTATTTCCGACGATGAATGGGATGCAGTTTAGACAGAAATAGGTACTAATCAATTGCATCCACGTACACTAAACTACAAAGAACTTGTAGATCGGCATCTAGATCACGATTTCAAGAGTCATCTCAGTTTTAGAGAACAATGGTGTTTTTCACTGTTTCATTTTTTTATTCCCAGAATGTCGCGAGCTACTTTTGAATTTGTTCTTCAGACAATAGGACAATATTCAGAAGAGCGGACATTGATGACCGGTTGTCTATTACACTAAGGTATTTGTCTCAGGATCATACAATGATATTTTCGTCATTTTTCGAAAAACTCGGTAAACAATAATTATAAGTGAAATGAGTAACGATGTGTATAACGGCGTCCGTTCAACTTGGGTTATTTTCAAATTCAGCAAGCAACGTTTGTGAGCTAGTGGTATATACAGTGAAATTGACGTCATTTGGCGAGAGCCCTTTGGGCTTTAAGTGGAACGCACTGGTAATTTCTGAAACTATGTGAATATTTTCCGGTTCAAAATTGAATTCTATCAACAGGAATTTGGTATGACTATGGGTTCTCATATTGAATGATACGTTCATGTTGTAATTGGAAGAATGTCGTTGTTACTAGAATGGTCACACGGTATGGTAAACCAACACTTTGGAAACAGTGACATATAATCAACTTCTTAGATGACCGTACGTCAGAGTTTTAGCAGTTAAAAGTTAGGTTAGGTTAAAGTTACTGTCATTAAATAGGAGATATTAGATTTACCTGGTGTTTCTTTAGGTCAAAATCATTTTCAGTTTAGCAATAGATTCTATTCATTTAATGAAGGATGGATTATGAGTTTTCTCTTGAGCCTTTTATTGGCTGAAATTTTCATGAATAATTTATGGAAACTCAAATTGAAACAATATATAGTTATTTGTGCACTAGCTCGACTTCTTGACATTCTGTATTCAGAAATATCGTCAAAAGTCATAATTTCACTTTCAATCTCATTGGACAAGGACCTTATGTCAATGTCACTACATCATGTATCACTTTTCAATTTATATCTTTGTCACATTTCGAATTATTTGTCATTTCCGGCAGTACCTCGTGGTTCTCGTTTCTGGTAGTCCATTCCAGAACAAGTATGCAGTGTTAGGGGCAAAATTTAGGAAAAGAGGGCAGTGAATGTGCAATGATGTTTCACGTCACTAACATGCCCAGTGGCTCAGTTGTACGTGGATTCGACAATTAAAATTGATTTCGATAAGATTGGAATATCGGGTTTAATTTTCCGGAGCGCCACCAATTTATCGCCAGTAAAAAGTTCAAAACCACAATGGGACAACCCATTGCACTAATATTAATAAAATTATAAGCAATAGATACATGCAGTGCGCATCATAAGTGTTACCCCCCCTATCTAACTCGTTACTAGACTCTTGTTAGGAAAATCGCCGAAACACGTCGATTTTTGATTTCTACAGTGCACATTTTCGTATGAACAGTGCACCTCTAATTTCATCCCTGACTGGAGGGGAGCAATCCTGTCAAAAAATTTAAATAGCATGGGGTGGTGAGTGATAGCTCATTTGAAAGGGACTTTTATTCTCTATTCAACCGTGCAAAGAATTACACCACAAACAGGAAAGCAACTGAACTAACACTATTTTTTTCTGTTATTACAGTAAATGTTCAAAATGTTCCCCGTTGACCTCCTGGCAAAAATAGAGTCTATTTTGTGTTTCAGTCCTGACGCTTTGCAAGGTATCGCGAGTAATTGTTGCACACACTTCCGTAATCCGCGCACGCAACTCCTGAATAGAGTGACACTGAGTCTCGTAGACTTTAGATTTTAGGTTACCCCATAGGAAAAAATCTAAAGGAGTTAGATCTGGTGATCTTGGAGGCCATTCCACAGATCCTCGACGCCCGATCCATCGTCCTGCATAAACAGTATTCAAATATGTCCTGACAGCAACTGCAAAATGAGGAGGAGCTCCATCTTGTTGCAGTATAATGTCCATGTCAAATTCATCTGGATTATTTTCGACAGTTGTCACTATGAGTGGATCTATCACTGTTTCCAGCATTTCCAAATAGAGGGCACCCGTCAAATTTTCCTCAATGAATAACGGACCGATAATATGGTCACCCAGTATCCCTGCCCACACATTAACTTTTTGGGGAAACTGGGTATGAGTTTCGCGAAAAAGTCGAGGATTTTCATCGGACCAGTACCTCAGATTTTGTCTATGCACATGACCGTTTAAAAAAAAAAGTAGCCTCATCACTGAAACAAATATGCTGGGATTTTGTAAAATATTGTTAGATACTACTGAGGACAGGTTATTCACAAACTCGCTCATAATGTCCACTTGTTTATCTTCTCCTGTAATTGATCGCCCAGAACGTGGTTTATTTTGCACACTGCCGTTCTCATAAAATTTTGCCACTAATTGTTTGAAATAATGTCTATCAATAGGGTGATCCGGAAAACGTTCATTGAACATTCGTACCGCCTCATGATAATTTCGATGAGCCTCACCAAAAATTACAATTGCTTCGCATTTCTCATTCAACGCACGTGGTGCAACCATTATTTGAAGAAGAATAGCAAGCACAACTAACAGCTAGACTACACTGACTCGCACTATCCGTGATATCATTTTCTTGTATTGACCATTTATCCGCAAACACCCAAAAACACCTACAAAAACGTGCAGTTAATATCTACGCACACGACAAATACGTCTCACTTGACGTCTGACCCAACACCGATATCATACAGGGCCGACTTTGTAATTCGAAGGGTGAGTGCGCTACGTTAATTGTAGTTATTTTTAAACATTCATAACTCTTGCAATAATGTAACATATTTCAATTCCTTTGCACGGTTGAATAGAGAATAAAACCCCCTTTCAAATGAGCTATCACTCACCACCCCATGCTATTTAAATTTTTTGACAGGGTTGCTCCCCTCCAGTCAGGGATGAAATTAGGGGTGCACTATTCATACGAGAATGTACACTGTAGAAATCAAAAATCGACGTGTCTCGGCGATTTTCCTAACAAGAGTCCCGTAACGAGTTAGATAGGGGGGGTAACACTTATGATGCGCACTGTATAATGGTTTGAAAATAATATATGAATATGTAGATATTTTATTTTCAATTATTTACCAGAATAAAAGAAATGCTCATGTCCCTTACTAATAAAATAAATTGAATGATGTTACACACTGGATGTGTGTCGTTCGGTACGCGATAGAACATGAAAGGAAATAAATGTAAATATGGCACCACCAAGATGAGTTATAGCGTATACGCTATGATTGATAGTGGTATATTATTCTATGATATCAATATCAAACCTCCAGTGAACAGGAGCCCTAAACAGTAGTGGAGTAGGAATAGTGGAAAACCGAACAGTATTGGAACAACAACAGTGGAGCAACAATAAAAACTAGCGGAACATCCTAGATTACACAGTACCATTCTGACTTCTGATTACACATGTATGGGACCAAAAGTGGAGCCCAAATTCAAATACTAACCTCTATTAAGTGGAAGAGTTCTGGTGACAGCTTTGATGGATTGTTTGCTATCTGAGCTAGTTTCTCGTTCTAGAGGTTCTAACGATGAAGAATGAAACTAAGATTCCTAAAAATACATAACGAAATAGTCCTAAACATCAAGAGACGAGGGTCAGTCAGATGTGTAAATATACGGCGTCAAATATCGCATACATTGTGAGGAAATCTCCAGATATGAATTTACTCAAGATCCAACTACGATGATCAAAATTCAATTTAATATAGGAAAATTCAAATAGCTTAGGCCAGTGCCATCAACGTCTAACCTCGAATCGAAACAGAAAACGTCACTCAGACGTCAAAATCGCAAACTCTCAACAATCTGTCAAAGTTGTCTAGTGATAGAACACATAACCTCAGACTCGACAAGTAAGGTCATAGAATATTGATATGATGCCTTCATGGATGCATGCTATTTGTTTGATATTTTTTCATACGAACCAAACACATACAAGGTGAAGTATTCGTAGAAGAAATGTTACGGTTCTGTATTCTAAGCGGTGACCATAAGCATGTTTACAAAATAACGCTGTCATACCCCGGAAAGCGGGATGTTATTATTCACTCTTAGCTAAAGGTTAGCTCATGTCTGCTCGAACAAGTACAGCAAAGGTAAGTACCAATATACGAAAGAAGCTGTACGTAACAACAATCAAGTTATCATTTTGAAACATTAGCGTATAGAGTGGAAAATTTTATCAATGACAGATAATTTCTGATGTTATTATAAAATGGTTTTCCAGTGCAAAATAAACCCGTACCCGCAGATTGCCACGAAGTTACAATTTGCAGATGTTAAAAACCCCAAATGGGTATTTCAATAAAAAAATTTATATTAAATGTATGTACGTTCAAACAAGTGTCAATAACCATGGTTTTGTCGATATTTATTAGACCTCCTGTATAGTACTTGACGAGTAAGTAATCAGAATTGAAATTTCTAAACTTTTTTCCATATTTCAAAAAATATTACATACTTGCAGGTATCGTACTGATGATGGCCTACTAGCCGAAAGCGGTTTGCAGATGTAATTAAATGTACAAAAAAATAAATTTTTAATTCAATTGAGCGGTAACGTATATACAGCTTCAACAAAGTTTACCTCAATAATGTTATGTTCAAAAACTCAACGTCTCGAGTCAATACAATTGTTCTTCGAGAGAGAACAAAAATACATACATACAAATATATTCACAATAACTTTGATCACCACACCACAAACATAAACTGATCCATTTGCCTTGCTACATTCATATGAGTTTCCCTGTAACAATTTTTTTTTAGAATGTGGAAAATAAAATTCACAAAAAAAATTGCCACAAGAAACTAATTTCCTCGACGAAATGAAACTTTCAAACAATACACACATTCTTCACTTACAACAATGTGGTGCATTATATCAATGAATGCCGTTTATTTCTCTCCGTTCACTGGCACAATGAACTTTTCATCCAGCCAATGAATTAAGATTCACTGAAAAACATGCGTATTCATTGATACAATTACAAGTTCATTGACTCAATGATGATTGTTGCTCAGACCTATGAAATGGTTTCGTTGCGACAAAGGAAAAGTTCGTTGTGCAAAAAAAATGGCACACTGACACAATGTGAAGTTTTTCATTTCATCAACAAACATAATTCATTGTCCCAAAGCACTACTATGGCCATTTTGATGAATATGGTTCATTATATTAATAATTACCGTTATTACTTCTTTGTTCACTGACACTTGATCATATTCGTTGGCTGAATGTACAGGATTCTTTGACTCAATGAAAAATAATTGAATCTCCGAGCAATGAAAGATATAGGTGCTATTTCTATATAAACAACAAACGTTGTTATGAAAGCTGCATATCACTATCCTTTGTGATAGTTCGTGGGTAAAAAGTTTTAAAATTTTGAAATGTATTGATTTTTTGTTTTTGATTTAAAGTATAGGGGATGTTATATGTATGGTTTATATGACTGGACATATGGCATTATCCATATGGTCTCCACATTATCCATATGGTCTCCAGGCTTCGGATCTGTATCGATCAGTCAATAAAACAATACTGCTTAGTTTCACTTGGTTATTTGAGTAATTTCGATTTATATAATCAGGGACAATCCCAGCTTAGGCTACCTGTCTTAAAGAGCATATAACAACATTCAAATTTATGTTGAAAGTGTATCATTAAAATACTCATCAAAAGTGTAGTAAAAGCCTCAATAGCTCTCTATCACTTTTTTTCTAATGTTTTTTTCTGAATTTTGATTATTGGTATCCTGGGGCAGATAATCAAAAAGTGTTTTAGTGTTGTCAAAAAGTAAGGTATCTACTTATGTAGAGTTAGGCTCAGGAAGCGATCGATACTACAAGTCTGCCTGGTAGAAAATCGAGAATTCCTCATGTAGTTATTATTTTACTTCTGTTTCTTGAACATCTAACAGGTAAGATTCATTAAAGTTTATGGGTTGAATAGGGGTCGACATGTATCTCTGAAGACATCTATGCTGACATACCAAACAACAGCTCTATTTTGATATAGTCTTGATTTGCTCAGGGTGGAGCGATGACTTGCTTATTGTAAGTCGTCTGTCCGGCTTGAAACAAATTAGAATTTTGATTTGCATTCTTCTATTCTTTTGCTGGAGTAGTCTAATTTTTTGTATCTGACGGATTATAGTTCTCGTTGCTACTTTTGAACACTTTCTTCTGGTATCATCTGTGTCCATATCATCGGTTTCACAATCACGAATTCCTCTAAAATAGCTCACACTTCAAACACACAAACACATAACTGCCAAGTTATTATAATGTTATAGTTGCAGAACTGAAATAAATTCCATGTCCAACAAAGTAAAAAATATCACTAAACTAACTATCGTCGTTGGTACCTACTGCAATACGAGCTCTGTCCAGAAACATTCATTTCACAGAAGACTGTATACAGGGCAATTCAAATTCAAATAATGTTCTATCCGGATGTTGTCTTTCCGGATATAATTCAAAATAAATTTGTGTTGGTTTCGTACTATTCCTATCAAATTTATAATAAAGTTTCAACATATCTCGTTTTTCTTCATTTGAGAATGAGGACATTTCGACTGAAGTATTTGTGCAAACTTATGATGTTTAATGAGTTCTGACAACTAGTGTTTATTAAACAAATTTTTTTGATGGAGTCATGACCATCTCAGATGAAGATGTTTTTTTTTTTCATATCTGTGGTTTCAGAAGTGCAAATCATAACAAATCATACATTAATGAAATCAGAATGAGAATCACTATTTTTCTGTATAAAAAAACAATATGGCCCCCATAACAGAAAAAAAAGTTGATGATGAATGCCAGAAGACGAAACGTCGGTTAATAAATCTGAACATGAAAACGTGTAGCTGAAAAAAAGATTCAATAAAAATGTAGTTTTGGTTTTGAGCTATGTTGTCAAATAACGATAGAAAAAAATATAAACGAAAATTCCGATTTTCAGTTTTTTCCCGATATTTCCGGAAATACTCGGAATTTTCCAAGTTTCAAAATAGTATTTTGTTAAGCACCAAAATGCGCAACTTTGCCCCAATAGTTTAGGAGATCCCAATGGAGGGGGTCGAATTTGAATTGCCCTGTATAATAACTACTACTGACCATAGCAGTCGATGCGAAAACACCAAAGAAAAAAAAATAACTACTACATAAAATTTTTTATCGGTCATTGTTTTGGAATTCAAAGTATAAAATAATCGCGCGTAGAAATTTTTATGTAGTACCTACTATCATTTTACAGTCTTCTGTGAAATAAATGGTGACATAGCTCGTATTGCAGTGTCAACGACGCTGTTTTATATAATCGAAGAGTTGATGATAAGTATAAAATCGACAAAGTCGAAGTACCCTTCTCTCCAAAGAGAGTTGAGTTTGCTTATTTACTACTAAGTGTACCTACTCTCCAACAAGATTTTTCCTAATTATTGATAGGTAATCGTTTTTAAGGTCGACTTAAATAGTAACAATGTTTTCCACAGCTATTACAACAAATAGTGTATTTTGTCTCAAAATCGGGATTATGCCATGATAACCATGCTGCGACGCCCATGGTTTGATTCGACAAGACGATAAATGAGTCTTAAACGGACGTAAACCAACATGATCGCCAAGTTAAGAGTGAATATAACATGGAATTCCAACCTGGTCCCCGAGAGCAAACGGATATATCCGACAATTCCCATTTTTAATATGATTCGGGCCGAGATGTTCGTAAACAACGTCGGGTATGTACCTTTCAAGAAAGAGACAGAGAAGCCCTATCTTTATCTTTCATTGCTCGGAGGTTTAAATACGTATATTCCTACTGATTCTTGGAATTTATCGAATGTAAATGATCTTACATGAATTCATAATATGAATTTACTGATCATCAAGTTTATTCGGCGTCTAATCACTTTCGGGATGTTTATGAATTTAGTCGAGTTTGAACTGCGAACGTAGGGTTATTTTGTCGTTTGTTGTGAAAGAGGGCGACCAGGAGGTAAATATTTGTCTCTAGGTATTGAAATTTACTCTTAGATTGCTGTTCTTTATGTTTTGAATGGAGACAAAATTTTATTCTCAGTTTTCATTTCAAAAGGATTCATGACTTAACGAACAACCCAGCATTCAGATATTGTTTTCAAATATTTAGAAATTTGCGTAGTTTTAACATAATGGCACCACCCAATCGGTTTGCAGTTGAATAATAATAATTATTAAAATTTTACCATTCAATCGATATATTCGCTATATCTAACTCTATCTTTTGTCAAATCAACTTTTGCTGGTTTCTCGTCCAGTTCACGTTACAGTAGATCAACAAGCCCCGATGAAGTTGATGAAATATAACGTTAGCCAATATTAGGAATGAAACTGCAAAAGAGGTTATGCTGCTAGAATTTTATTGATAATTAGAAATATTTCAAAATGAACACAACACATTGGTAATGGCAACTGTAGTATAATACTTTGGAGATGAGGGTGTTCAAATGTCTTTGTCAAAGAGCTACGACGTGAGAGATTTTGGCAAGATTTCCTACTGAAAAGTGGCATGAAGAAAGAATATTTACTAATTAATTAATTCATTCATGTTTCTTATAGGATTATTATCGAACAAGTGAATAAGGAAAATTGTATAATGAGTTCTCTAATTTGAAGAGCATATTGAGGTGAAGGCTCAGAAGGGACGACAAAATGAAAATCAGGTAAGATCTTGAATTACTATGATATATACATATTGGGTACTATTACATGTTTTTCGGATCCAGACCCCAATGCTGATGGCAGTAGGATAGACTTCAAAATATGGTAAACATATGTTCATTGATTTTATTTCAGAAGTAATTGATATGTGCTAAAAATCTTGTAGATAGTATAAACCTCATCAAATCTAAAGAAGAACGAAAGCAGACTTATTTAGGAAATGACGACCATACCAACGACACTCTGGATTTCATTTGGTAAGCTATAAGTATACCTATACCTAACTAGGGCTTTCAGTTTCCTTATTTTTCTTTTTTGAAGATGTGGATTTCAAAGTTTTATATGACAATGCAAATGGACTGTTGGATAATTCGGAAGTTTTTGTGAAAAAACTTTTTTCTACGACCGTGCGTTTTTACCCACTTTTCCGCACTAATTTTAGTTAGCACTAGTGCGGAAGAACTCGCTTTCCTGCACTAGTGCGAGAAAGTAAAATATGTCAATTTATCGTTATTAAATGTAGATTTAATCGATTTTACCTGTATATTACTATTCAAACTAATATAGGTTTTAATATTCAATCCAACCCAGACTATTTTTCATTCATTGGAATGAAAAAATTGCGATACTTTTATATATCTACCCTATAAATTTCTCAAAAGCAATCCACATAACAATCAAACTAAGCTGAGTCAAGTGGTTTGCTGTGGTAACCAAAGATTTTTTATGACAACCAAGTTGTCATCAAGATGTCAAAGTTTCAAGTCGAAGCATTGTCGAAGTGTCCAATTCTGGCATTTTTCAAATGATTTTCAATAAAAGTAATATTTTAATTGATTCGTCAGACGAAGAGCTCCCAGAAGCAATATTATAGGACGCAGATGAGGTAAATTCAGACCTGTTACCAAGTAAATCACGAGAAAGATACGAACAGCAATACAACCAATCTTTAAACTGGTGTAATGAGAAGGAGTGAATAGCTTCAGAGGAGAGGTTTTTTTGGATTATTTTTCCGAGCTGAGTATGGTACTGAAATCCAATACCCTATGGTCGCGTTACTCGATGGTGAAATGTTTAGTTAAAATAAAACAAAACCTGGACACAAGCAAGTTTCACAAATTGACATCGTTCCTAAAAAAGCGAAATGTTGGTTTTCGACCACATAAAGCGCAGATTTTTACCAAAGAAGACATATCCAAGTTTATGCTAGCCCCTGATGAGATATATCTTATGATTAAAGTAAGCACTATTTTTGCTTTAGCGGAGCTTGTGAAAATCACGTTTGACGATATTCAAGATAAAGGAAACCTAATTATTGTGAAAATTTCCGATTAGAAACACCATACCTCAAGATCCTTTGTTATATCTGAAGACATAAATAATGGAACCTTTTTGAAGCTCTATAGAAAGTATGCAAATTCACGGCATCCTACCACCACGCACCGTCGTTTTTTTATTCAATTACAAAAAAGGCAAATGTTCTGTTCAGTGCGTAGGCGTAAACACATTTGGTAAAATGCCGGCACAAATCGCTACCTACTTAGGCCTACCTAACCACAGTATTCCTCATACAGTACTCTTTTAGCCAAATTCTGGTTGGAATTTTCATTGCGCACACCCAAGAGTTTCGAATCGTGGGTGTGCGCATATGACGAATTTAAGAAAGGATGCAATCCGTACATGGTTGCCGCATTTCAGAAGTTTCGCCCATTTTACTGTAGTCAGCGTTGCCAACTCTAAGACTTCACGTAGATCTACGTACATCAGGCCTTTCATGCAAACCTACGAAATTCAGTCCCAGAATCTACGTATTTTCTATGAATTTGTACAAATTTTACAAAAAAACTCATAAGGCTGAATGGGCACAATTTTCTTTTCTCTCGCTATAAAAATTTGAAAAACGTTCTGTTCCATTTCATACTAATGCACACATGCCACACCACACGTCGCGTCATCCATTTTATAAACAAATTGCCTATTCCATACAGCTGTGCCTGTGTAAAACAAAACGTCTCATCGTAAACTTTGAAGGTGACTCGTTAGTGATTTAGATATGTTTCAGCTACGCTTAATTTAATTGAATATAAATATGGAAATGAGCAGTGGCAGTGACTTATTCAAGAGTTTTATAAATTCAGCAGGGGCTTTGCTGCTGAATTGATCAAATTTTTTCGCTGATTTTCAAATTATAATTCCCAAAATCTAACGGAAATCGTAGTTATTCATTGAGAAACTATAATAAAAAAGCAATTTCTGATGAATTCTATGTTCAGTTCCCCCCCCCCCTTAACCTGAAATCCTGGCTGGAAAGTGATACTTTCCTTGGCAGGAAATTGATACTTTGCCGATATTTGTCGACCATCTTGAATTTTTCAATAAAATCAGAATGCGATCACAAAAACCACAAAGTACACCACAATTTTGTTTAGAATCAGACCATAACTGACAAACTCATATGCTATCATTCAATTTTAAGAAAAAATCATCATCTGCTACCCCAGGAACCCTGCATTATCAGTTTTGAATATAAATTGTACTATAAATCAGAAAACTCGCCAACCATATTGAATTCTCAAATTAACGAATAAATATAATATCGGGCCTCAAATACAATTACAAACCAAATTTGAATCATTAAACTCATCCACCATCTAGTTTTTTTTCTTATAAAAATGGCTACGCATTTTGTTACACCCGAATATGAACATCTGTCAAAATCATTAATTCTCAGATTTTACTTGAATTCTCTTTTTTATTTTTCAAAAGCTCAGAGTTACTTAAATATTACACAATTATAATTTTTTCTAATTTTCTATATGTCCACCGCAATTTCAATGGACCGAAGTTTTGCGAGCAGTTTATACCAATAGTTGATATGTTGAGCAGTTTAAATACGGCTTGGTAGGGATCGTGGTAGGGAGAAATGTCATTAGTGTCAACCCAGTTAACACAAACATCTAGGAGATGTTGCTTTCATGGTTATTATGGTAACAAAATGAGTTGAATTTAGACATCACTGTTACCACTTAGTGAAGCCAAATGTTATAAATTGTTCACAATTTTCTTCTCGTTATTGTCGCTTTGAGCACAAAATGTGAAGAAAATTGCTAAGCACATTAACATGAATTTTGATTTCATTGCAATTTTGTCGGAATTAGGTTGGTAACGAAATTGAGCATGACATCATCATCACGACACAAAATGTCCAGAGTTGTTTGTCGAGTTGATAGTCAAGTATAGAATCTGTATTTGGTTGACGCCATCCTTTAAATATTCTATAGGTAATTCTGATAGTGTGTAGTGTTCTGTTTGATTCTTTTTATTTCAATACTTAAATCAAATGTGTTTATTAACATTGCCTAATTATTATGTTTACTGGAACGGTGAGTAGAAAGGTAGAGAGGTAAATTCAGTGATTTACAGAATTTGGAATTTTCAGGATAGGTACTGATTTCGCAGCAAAGAAAATGCTGTTCAGAGGATTGAAGTTGAATTATAGATTTTTCTACATTTCTGTATATTGTTTTTTTATGATTTAGACAGAGTTTGATAATTTTGTTTTGTTTGTGAAGAGTATATACTACGGAATCAACTCTCACGCATTTTTTATCTAGCATTCCATTATTCCATATGAACCGCAATTCATTAGTAAGAATAAGAATATTGAGGTATAATTTCTACTTATGTTGAAACATGGTGAGCTTTGTTTTATTCTTGACATAAAGAAGAATCAGAAAGTGAAGCGCATTTTTGAATAAGTACCAGTCCTTTCAATTTCACATTGTTACACGAAAGGGTCTCGATGTGCATTCGATTTCGAAGTATAAATGAAATGTCACATCGGGCTAAATTCGAGTCACATTTTGCATCACATTTTGAGGTCTCGACATGACCAACGGGGCACCAAATAGACGTTTATGCGACAATAATGAAAGTCACTTTGCGTGTCACTGGTGTGATCTGAAACATGAATGTGAATCCCACTACCATCTCTGGGACCATTCTGTGTTGACTGGGAATGTTAGCAGCGTTATGAAAAATGAAACTCCTAGACACCAACATCAAAGGTACCGACGCTAAGTCGGACAACTGTATGTATTTAAACTGTGACCTAACCGAGAACGTTACACAGGTCACAGTTCTAGACGATCCTCGGCAACGTTTCTAGCAGATTCAGGCAAAGGGATAACCAACATAAAACGTCTTGGAGACTGGAAGTCAACTTCTGTTGCTGAGAGTTATTTGTAGGACTCCGTAGAACAGAAGAAAACCATCTAGAATAAAATTCTTTCATGTACTGGCAACTTGCAACCGATGCCGTCTCAGTCATCTTCATGCAATTTGCAATCTACGAGTGTTACTCTTAACAGCCAGTTACCACCAACTAATTACTCTGGACCGGCTATTCTGACGCATTGGCAGAATGCAACAAATTGTGTTTTCAACATTAATATTAATAATAATTAGTGGATTTTCATAGAATGTTTTGTATGTTGAAATGAAATATATATTTTCAATGTGCTTTTTGAATCTTTATGCGGTCGTAGAAAAAATAATGTTCCTAATTCATGCGTAAAGTGTCTTTCCCGCCCTTGACTGCTTTTCCGAACTACGCTTCGCGTCGTTCGGGTCAACGGCAGTCGCGTGCGGGAAAGTATCACTTTTCGCACTTCTTAGGATAATAACTATTCTCAAAGTGTGAAAAACAAAGTAGTGAAAACATTGCCGCATAGTATACGCAACCCAGATATGAGAGAAGGAAAGTTTTTATTATATAGGTACCGATATCGTAAATCATTGAGGTTTCATTTTTTGAAATTTCTTTACCAGTTTTAGGTTCAACTATCAGCAATTCAGATAGTATCTTAACCGGTTGATCAAGCGGCCCATGTGCCGGTCGCTTAAATTTCAGCTAGTATTGGATGACTGAATGATTTCTTTGAATAATCGAAAGATTGATTTTGGATCATTCTATTTTTGTGTTTGAATTTTGCGTATATTTTTGTTATTTTTTCATTTTGGAGAGTTCGTACTCCTAATTAAAATAATTCAGTAGGTAGTTTTTATAGAAATAGTAATAATAACTTTCGTATTCAATGTACTTTTTTCTACTGTGTTGTCCTTTCTAGATTAGATATAAGTTAATGTTCTCATGAATTTTATTTAATATTCACTACTTGTGTGGATACGCTGAATTCGTTGTTTTCGGAAATTAATAACAATATTGATAATAATTATCTCATTATTCACTCTTCCATCAGATGAATCGTTATCAGCTGAAGTATTGAAGTATTGATAGCAAACATGTATCTATCAGAGAAAAACTGGAAGATGCATCAATTATTCTCCAGGAAAATAAACATATGTTAAATACATTTCAAAACAAAACAACAATTCATTAATTCAATGTACACCAATGATTGAATCGACGAATGTAATTCATTGCTTTCAAGAAAAATCCATTATGGTAACGACCAACATTCATTAGTTCAATGAATCAATTGAATCAATACTTTTGCATTCGTTTGATGAATGGGATTCGTCAAAATAACGAACCCATTTGATGTATTATCATGCAATTGATAAATGTATTCATTAATAGTATGAACATTCTTATTCATAGTATTCATAGTGACATAACGATTCCATTCATTGAACCAATATTGATGAAACTGTATTTTTTCATTGTATTCAGGTACCGATTATTTTCTGTGTTGAATCCTGTCATCTCACCTTCATTTATTATTATTTATTACACACTTCAACTGTCTCACCAAAACAATGTGAATCAGCCAAGAACTTGTAGAAATTCCGCGAATCACCTTGTACGACGACCGACCATCGTTGATGAAGTCATTAGTGTCTGACCTGGGGCCAGCAACAGATGACAGGTGTCTGCCTGCCGTGGCAGACGTGCGTGTGGGTTTCATTTTAGTTGTGCGAATGTGGACCACACCGCAGCCCCCAGACCAATTTTCCTACGGACACGTCCGTAAAAAACAGCATAATGGCCCGTCTCTGCACGAAGAAAAGATATCACGCTATGGATGGTCTCGAGAGTGATTGAGTAGTGCTTTCACACATTTTTTGGTATAGGTTTTTTGAGTCGTTACCTTTTTGTCGCCAATGAATTGACGATTGAAAGAGACAGTGACCTTAATTCAAGAGCCAGAAGAACATGGAATAGATACTTTCACAAAATTGATTCAGGTCGACTTGAAACAGTACGTACAATAATAAATGATATACAGTGTGAATCAGAATAAGACCGACAAACTCCGAATAGAGATTTTTCACCTCATTTCGAGGTGAAAAGTTTCTGTCAAGGTATGTCCTAAAATGCATCCCGTCTGAGGCACAGGGTGTCGAAAATACAAAAAAAAAATTAAGATTCATCATAATGTTTCCTTCAAAACTCCTGAAGGAAAAAAAAAATAATTTTGGTACACCAATCAAGGTTTATCAACGTGTTAATTTGAAGTTATAATTCTCGATTTCCATAAACCATAGTTTCTTTGGACAAGTGAATGGACAAATGAGTGTTTGACATCAGTTAGGCTTATCGACACTCAACTTAAAAGTCATAACATTCCATGTCCCTTAAAGTGGAGATTTCTGCGATTATTGAGAAAAACTGAAGATATGTCTTGAGTTGCGACGTAATTTTCTATGTGTAATAATGGCATAATGCTAATTTTTTACAACATATCGGAATATTTGTTATCCTCATGAACATTTTAATATATTCGAAGAATCGAAAACAGTATGGGTGAGTCCAAATGAGTCGGAAAACTCCGTTTTTTTATTCATCATATTATATGATCGAATCGATGTCGTGGATTCACTGGTATGTGACGATCCTTTCTTGCATATGATTGTTGACAGATCAACTGACAAACGCATTCTCAAATTTATAATACTCCACTCAGATAAGAGTTAAGCACTGAAATAATTTTGTGAAAAACTGAAGATGAGTACTCTAAACGAGGGGAAACCGCGGGGGAATTTTGGTGTACAAGCCATGGGTATTGGTGGTAGTAGGTATTAGTGGGGAATTAGTGGAATTAGTTGAAAATTTTGGGTATTAGTCAAGAATTAGGTGTATTAGTTGAAAATTATTGGGCATTAGTGGGTATTACTCGGGAATTAATCGGAACTTAATGGGCATTAGTCGGGAATTAGAAGTATTACTCGAGGAATACATTGGTATCACATGAATTATATCGTGCAAGAAGAATATGAAAAAAAGTCCATAATTTGTTGGATATTATGTTGGAGTAGGTATCATTGTTGAGCCATTTCTGATTGATGTATATAGGTGAATATTGTCCAATCAGCATGTTTCTGATGAAGAACGATGAACAACTCTGTGTGTATCTTATGCGTTGCTCAGTGGTGTACTAAACCAGAATCGAGTCCGAAAGTTAATTAGTAATCACGAGTTGAACGAAAAATCTTCAGGAGAATTTTATATTCGCATATCAATGTATCTAAGACACAAATTCATGAGAATTGAAAATAAAAATACAAAATAAAGATAAGGAGGTTGACGGACTGAAACGAAATGAGTTAAGGCTTCATTATCGCATTTTGAGGTGCCAAGTTTTCATTTCATCTAAGAGGAATATTATGATTTTGAGGATGGAATTGTTCATCAGTTGATCTTTCAAAACAATCATCAAGCAAGAAAGTATGGTCACATATCAGTGAATTTACGACATCGTTTCGATCAAATAGTATGACAAATTGGAAAAACGGAGTTTGTCGGTCTCATTCCAACTTACCTCTACTATGTTTCGAATACTCACACCATTGAATTATGATCAGAAATACAGAATTAATTGTACATGCTGTAAGAAAGGTACATAATGCTGTAAAGGAAAACATTCTTCGTTGGAAATTGTACCAAACAGTATAGTATTATTGCACACAGGAAATTATGTCTGTACTACTACTTTTAGGCATGTGCAATGCAATGTTATGAATTTTAGGATGTACCTCAGAGATAATGCATTTTAGGACATACATTGGTAAGAACTTTTCTCCTCGAAATGAGGTGAGGTATCTGTATGCGGAGTGTGTCGGTCTTATTCTGACTCTGTATAATTCGACTAGTCGGACAACTGTTCCGATTGAATTCACTGTAATATCGCATTCGGTCCGTTCTTCAATTTGATCGATATTGCACTGGTAATGATAATAATAATAATAAGAATGTCGGGGCGTGGCGCAGTGGTTAGAGCGTCCGACTTTGGGTCGAAAGGTTCGGAGTCTGAGACCCAGTTGCGGCTGGGATTTTTTAATTTAATTTGACCGATTAAATTATTCAAATCTCGTGGCTGGACTGAGTTGAGTCCTGCACTATTCACTGTTGCGTTCCAATTAACAGTGCTGCTCTTAAGGTGGCGCATGGAGTTAGTAACAAGGCCTATCCAGAACACGTAGCTAATGACCATAGCAGTCGATGCCAAGTCACCAAAGAAAAAAAAAAAATAATAATAATAATAATAATAATAATAATAATAATAATAATAATAATAATAATAATAATAATAATAATAATAATAAGAAGTGAGTGCTCGAATCCGCGAAGAGCTCGGAAGTTGAAAGGCTCGGAAGTTGAAGGGACTAAAAGTTGTAGGTACTTTTTGAATACTACGACTTCGAGAGAAATTGGTAGGTTGATTGTTTTATTATAGTTTTTATTATCTCAAAAATACAAAATGAACGTCTCTTTCAAAGTCTACCTGACAAATCACAAATTATCAGATTATCTCTGTCCAGAATATAGGAAGAAGCATAATCAAATATGGAACATAGACAACATCTTTCCCTTTTACCAACAAACCAATTGAACAGTCAAAACATATCAAAATCATTGAATTCTCTAGGAATAACCCTCTTTCGTCTCCCTTCTAGACTCACATTCTCTTTCAGACACTCATTATCACCTACAATCACATCTCCTTCATCACTCACTTGCTTCCCATCAACATGTTCTATTTCTTCATTATCATTAATGAAATTCAAATGAGAATCATTCAAGTTCTGATTGATTCTGCACAAGTACTCTTCATCATCACTATAACTATACTGGTTTGAAAAATCATCGCTATGTTTATTTCTCAAATGAAAACTATTCCTTCTAACAATATTTCTATTATCTTTTTCAACCCAATAAGACTTGGAGTATCAGCAACTTTCACTAGTTTAGCTGGTATCCACACACCAAGACTACACTTTGGTCAATTTGATATTTTTCATCTTTCCTCTTCACTTGTTTTTTATCATTCTTTCGTTTATTTGTTAAAAAAGATTTTTCAAATTCATAATTTACTAAGGTCGGTTTCTGAAGTGAATCACATATCGACAGAGGTGTTGTCAATCTTCTGTTGGAAAGTAATTGTGCTGGAGATTTATTCAATCCTGATATCGGTGTATTACGATATTCAAGTAAAGCTAAAGGAACACCAACACATTTTCGTAAAATTGTTTACATTGTTTGAAAAGCTCTTTCAGCCATTCCATTAGAACAAGAATTTCCACTGACTTGCAAACATTTTGCATTCAAATGAAACAAGACGTCCCCCTCATCACGTAGGGGCGTGAGTACCAAAAAAGTGCAAAATTGAGTTACGTCGCATTTAGGCTGACTTGCAATATACTTTTTATCTCAGGACTGTATCTCTTATAATGCCGTCACAAATAGAACTTATGTTCATGGCGTATCTGCCGATGTCAATACAGAGAACTTCACGTTGATGTATCTTTTACCATGGTATTTTTGTAGGATTGTAAAATATTTATTTACTTTTCATACTCACAGCGCTTTGTCGTACTTTGTTTTTTCCCAGTTACAACAATAATTAAATATTAAGGTTTCTTGAAATCTTTGTCTTTTACTATTGATTTCTCTATTGCTACAGTAGACCTATCTTACAAAACGATATGAATGCATTCTCACGTATATGGGCGTATCTGTAAACTTTTTTTGTTAAAAAAAAACAAAATTTGTACGTTTCTTATATAACATCAGCGTAAAGAATATTATTATTTTGAAATATAACATATTAAGATCTACAGGTTGATTAAATTGTCATCAATTTTTGTTTTTCCTCTCTCCTGTGAAATGTTCAAAAATCAGATACGCCCCTACGTGATAAGGGGGACAAAGAGGAATATTATCAGCAATTACTGTTAAAGGAACCCCATGAACTGCAAATATACGAGGATGTATTGATATCTAGTTAGCCTAGACCAGTTCCCTGCATAAACAAAATATTGCGTTACCATAGCAACGAACAATAACTTATTAGAAGTGTCAGTGTGAAGTTTCACGTCAAAAAAGTAAACCAGAGTTACGCAATAAATTGATAGAAAAAATATGTCCACCGAAATTGTGAAAATCGAAAAATTGGAGTATCGAGCCATCATCAAGTACCTGTATTTAAAAGGGTTGAGAAGTAAGCAGATTCACGAAGATATGCCTAATACCCTTGATGATCAATGTCCTTCGTATGCGACCGTGAAAAACTGGACTGCAAAAGAGGTAAATTTTTCATTGAAGATGATGACCAATCGGGAAGGCCAGTTTCTGTGTCATTCCCCGAAATTATCGATGCAGTTCATGACATGATATTAACAGACCGTCGAATTGGGCTAAAACGGATATCTGAAGCACTGAATATTTTATACGAACGCGTTCATCATATAGTTCACGTCAATTTGGACATGAGAAAAATTGCTGCAAAATTGATCCCCAAACTCGTTCTGTGCTCGATTTGAAAACGATGTAGACTTCCTAAAACTGAATTGTTACTATGGATGAGACTTGGGTACATTTCTACGATCCAGAAACAGAGCAACAATCGATGGAATGGCGACACTCCGGTTCTCCAAGACCTAAGAAGTTTCGTGTTCAAAAATCTGCTGGAAAAGTTCTTGCTTCAGTGTTTTGGGATTGCCATGGAGTAATCATCATTGATTTTTTGGATAAGGGTAGAACAATAACTGGAGATTACTAGTCGACATTACTGACCACTCTACGGGAAAAAATTAATGAGAAAAGACGCGGAAAACTGTCCAAAGGTGTTTTATTTTTGCAGGACAATGCCCCTGCACACAAATCTCATGTTGCCTTGCAAAAAATTTGTGATTTAGGGTTTGAATTACTAGAACACCCCCCTTATTCACCAGATTTGACTCCGTCCGACTATCATCTCTTTCCTCAACTGAATAAAAGTTTAAAAGGTCTTAAATTTTCTTCCAACGAGTAAGTAATGAAAGCTGTGGAAGTATGGTTTGCAGAGCAAGGAGAATCATTTTTTTTGAAAAGTCTAGAAACGCTGCAGGTTCGCTGTAATAAATGTATCCATTTAAGAGGAGAATATGTTGAGTAATAAAATATTTTGACATTGAAATTTTGTTTGGTTCGATAGCAGGCTAAGAATTGTTCAATATACCCTATTATTTTTCAATGCCTCTATAACCAAAGTGGACAATTTATTTTTAAATTTTGTCATCAATCTATTCTGTCATATAATCAACAACTACCAAATATGATTCACCACCATATTCCAGTATATCTGTACCTACTTTGTCGAACGGTAAATCAGGTATGTCTGCATGTCTGCAATTAGAATTTTTAAATTTATCACATGCACTACAGATTTCTACATATCTTTAAATATCCTGATCCATTTTCGGCCAGTACAGAATTTCTTTAGCCCTTTGCTGAGTTTTTGTGACACCGAAGTGATTTGCATGAACTTATTTAATCATGTCATACTTCATGGAAGATGGAACAATTATTCTGTCATTGAAAAACAAAATACCGCTTGAAGAATATCCCAAAATGATTTCAAATAGTCCGAAGAGAGTTTCCTTATATCCCTAGGCCCCAATTTTTCGTGCACATTACTACTTTTTGTAGAATTGAGTCTTTTGACGTTTCCATTTTGAATTAGTTTTTCCTAGAGTAATTTACATTTACATTACATTACTTACATCACGTTCTAAAGAATGTACATTTTCTGTATGATCTGTGTCATCGTCAACTTAATCTTGTGGAAAATTACGCGACTAGTAATCTGCGATAAGAAGATATTTTCCTGGTTCATACGTGAGTTGAGTGTCACATTTCAATAGTTTCATTTTCATCCTTTGTAATCTTGGCGAATAAACCTGTGATGTTCCTTATTGCATAATACCCAGCAGTGGCTTATGATCTGAATCTACTTGAAAATTTCTTCCGTATATATAATTCTGAAACTTTTTACAAGCGAACGAAATCGCTAAATATTCTTTTTCTATACGCACATAATTTTTTTCTGCTTCAGTAAGAGATCTAGATGCATACGCGCAATAGGTTTAGTCTTGTAACAAACAGCAACCAATTCCATCTTTAGAGGAATCAGTTTGTATGATAGTTTATTTTGTTTCATCAAAATTAGCTAAAACGGGAGGAGAACTAATAATATTTCTTAATTTATTCAGAGATATGGTATGACAATCAGTCCAAAACCACAGGGAATTCGATTTCCAAAGTTCCCTCAATGTCCCAGAGAGGTCCGATAGGTTGGGAATGAAACTTCTGAGATAGTTCACTATAACTTATAAACTTTGTAACTGTTTTTCAGTTTCTAGTATTTTCAAATCTTGTATAGCCTCAATTTTTTCATCATCAGGACGCATGCCATTTTTATCGAATGAATGTCGCAACTACCGGACTTGTGTTTATCTGTATTGGATTTTATTTTTATTAAATTTCACATTGTACTTTCTGGCTCTTTCTACAACCATTTTCAGGATTCCATCATGTTCTTCAAGAGATGAACCCGCAATCAACAAATCATCAAAATTGACTATTACACCTGCTATATCTCCAGATATTTCAGAATTAGACTTCTGAAAAATTCCGGGTGTACAATTCAAACCAAAAGGAAGCCTGTTAAATTCATAGATACCAAAGGGTGTACCAAAGGCACATAACTTCTTCGATTCATCACCTAAGGGAATGTGATAAAAACCTTCCTCAAAATCCAAAACAGAAAAACATTCGATAAATGTACGCTTAACTCTTGCAAAGTTGATATCGAACAACACTTTCTCTCTGGAGATTCATTAAGATATTTTGGATCTAAACATATTCTCAAGGATATATCTTTTTTTTTCCTATAATCACTAAGTTACTGAGCCACTCTGTAGGAACATAAAATTTCGAAATTATTTTCCTCCGCGGAGTGGTTTAGCAACTGATATCGCATTCACTTTCAGTTTCAATTCATACTCCATATCATATTTTCCAAGTCTGACAATATGTCTTCGTTGATATCAATTAAGTTTTCTTCTGTTGCCATTTTTCCTCAAAATTCATTGATTTTGTTTATAATATGTAATTTGATACATGTATTCAGACCCAAAATCTCTTTATCTACAATAATGAATTTTTATACGTAAATTTCGTTTTTGAATTCACAATTCAAGCTTACAAGACCCAATGGTTTGACTTTGAATCCAACCAAAGATTCAAGGATAATATTTGTTTGTTTCATATTCAGTATGCCACTTACCTTTCCACTCACTTGAGAAAAATGCATATATGACAAAATAATGACCTGAGAGCCAATTCAATATTGAAATATGAATACTCTAATCATTCATTCTTCATCTGAACTTCATTTATTTCTATACTTGTAATCAGCACATTTCCATCTGAATTAATTTCATCTTCATTCATGCCACGGATTTCTTTCGCTATTTAATTTCTGCAGAACCTCTCAAAATGAACAGGTGACACTTCCCACATTTTTGCCCGCAAGCAGGACCAGATCGCGGCTGATGAAATTTGCCACAATATCTGCACATGAAACCATCTCTCGAGTGGTAATCTGACTTTTGGTTGGAGCCTGGTTGATATGCTACTCTTTTCTGCACTTTATAGTATTCGTATGCTTCAGTTGGTTGATTATTTTCTCTTGATGATCCTCCTCTCTCGTAGTATCTGTTTTTCTTTTTGATTCCATCAATTCTTTTTTCTTTTTCCTAAATTTCTTCAACGTGGATCTTTGATTCTTCAGCTGCTCAGCAAATTTCAATGGACTTATTCACAGTTATATCTCCCTTTCCGAGTAATTTTTGTTGTCACTGTTACCTAACATTATTCTATCATATCATATAGTCAGTTTGATCTTGGAAATTACAGTTCAGTGATAATTTCTTCAGATCAGTGATGTATTGATCAAATTTTTCACCTTCATCTTTCATCTTCATAAAAAACATTCTTCTTAGGAGTCACATAATCTATAACTTTGATCACCGTCTCGTAGAATTATTTTTCTTCCTTCGTTAACTTGAGTGTCAAATAGCTCTATACCTTCTTCAACAATTATGTTCATGCCTTGAACTATCACACCTTCACACGACCTACACTGTGGTCTTTTCTGAAAGAGAATACTCGGTTCAGAATGAAACTGACCTATTTACGCAAATGAACGTTGGTTTCAAAACTTTGGAAAATACGCACTCGACCGGTATACGACAGCGATGTTTCACTGATTAGGAAAATAGCGATGAGTGATTTTTTGGAAATAACTCAAGAACGTAGATACTAAGGAGGATAGGCCTGTACCAACGGGTTCGTAATGAGAAATCTCAGCACCGACATAAATAAGTGAACTGATCCATTCATAGAGTAGTTTTTTCTCAGTATACGAACTCGTTCAATATACACCCCATAGCCAAGCTCAGTATCAAACAAAAAACCATCCTCTTTCTTCTTTTTCGTAATTCAAGAGGGAAGTTGGTAGCACAGTTTATATGGAAATATCACCAATATTTTGCATAAGGGAATCACTTATCTATGAAAGATATCATTCAATAAAATTTGGGATACATTTTGTGATAAGAACTTTTTTTCTGTTGAAAAATTCAAGCCGCTTCAAATGATAGAATGTCAATAGTTACAATATACAGATTCTCACCCAATAGCGTGATGGTCCTCGGCCGAACAAGTTCTATTAGTCCAAGCAATAGGGAAAAGTGCGTGCAAAAATTAATATCCAAAAACAAAAAATATGAGCGTATAGGAAATTGAAATTCAGCATGAGTTTCTATTTCATGCGACTCGATCGTGATTACCGAACATAACCTGAAAAATTGGCAAAGTTGCGAAAAGCGGTTTTTGTCGATAGCTAAAAAACTACAGTTCTGATCGAAAAAAGTTAAATCAGGAAATTGTAGGTATCAAAAAGATCTATCAATTGAATCACCTATAATTTTCCGATATCATTGATACTTTTCGAGTTATATCGGAAAAACCGTGAAAAATCGGGTTTTCTATAACTCGTTAACTGTAAGGTATTCAAACTTGTTACTCACCGTTATGTGTAGCCTATGACAAGGTAGAAAAGTCTTTTTGTGGAAAATTGATAAATATTGATTATTTTTCAAAATATATGAAGTTTTCTCAAAAAATATGCTGTCTCAATATGGCTACTCTTGCTCAGGGAATGATGCTATAGTACCGATTTATGGCTTAGTTTTTTCTGTAAGAGTTGTTCTTTCATATTATCGAAAGAGTATATTGATTTTTTAAATTTTGTGGGTAAAAAAATGACTTTAAAAAAATTGCACAATTTTTTTACTTGTTTTTTTAAAATACATCATTCAATTTTATTTTTATATAAATGACTTTCATGAAAATGGATTCCTAGCATAATTTCAAGCATTCAGAAAAAAATTTAATACCTACGACCACTAGGAGCTTAGATAATTTTTTTATTTCAAAAGAATCTGGAAGACGCAATAATCATCGTACAGCAGTCACTTCCATGGATATTAAGGTTGAATACCTATATTTTCAATAACAAAATTCTAGGATATGTCTAGTTCATTTGCATTGATGAATAAATTGAGGCGTGCAGGCGCGGATCGCGATAGTTGTAGCGGGTGGCGGAGTGGGGATAGCACTGAAAACTTATTTCGTGGGTTCAAAGTGGCTTGTGCTTGAAAAATAATTACTATCTCGGCTTGTTGTTCACGTACGTTTTCTTTTGCTTTGTACACTAGTACTTGAAATTGAACCAATAACTTTTCTTTTCTATTTCAATAACACTGTCAGGACGAAAGTGTCTTCAATGTCAACAGTGTTTGTATCCTCACTGCGCCACCCGCTAAAATTGCATCGCTACGTGCCTGCACGCCTCACTTTGTTCATTAATTAATAATACTGCAAATGAAGTAGACATATCCTAGTATTTTATTATCGAAAATATAGGTATTCAACCTCAATATCCATGAAGGTGACTGCTGTACGATGGTTATTGTGTCTTCCAGATTCTTTTGAAATTAAAACAATTATCTCGGCTCCTAAGTGATCGTAGGAATTCAATTTTTTTAATGCATGAAGTCATGCTAGAAATGTATTTTCATAAAAGTCATTTCTATAAAAACAAAATTAAGAAATTTATTTAGAATAAACATTTAAAAAAATTGTGCAATATTTTAAAGTAATTTTTGACACTTAAAATAAATAAAATCAATATACTCATTCGATAATATGAAAGTAGAACTCTTACAGAAATAAATAAGCCATGAATCGTTACTGTAGCATCATTCCCCGAGCAAGAGTAGCCATATTGAGAGAGCATATTTTTTGAGAAAACTTCATATATTTTGAAAAATAATCAATAATCATCACTTTTTTTTAACAAGACTTTTTTGGCTTGCCATAGGCTACAAAAAACTGTAAATAACAATTTTCAATACCTTACAATAAACGAGTTATAGAAAACTCGATTTTTTACGGTTTTTCCGATATAACTCGATAGGTATCAATGATATCAAAAAATTATCAGTTATTCAATTAATAGATCTTTTTAATACCTACATTTTCCTAACCCACCTTTTTTTGATAGGAGCTGTAGTTTTTTAATTATCAACCAAAAACCGCTTTTCGCAACTTTGCCAATTTTTTAGGTTATGAAATAGAAACTCATCCTGAATTTTAATTTCCTATACGCTCATATTTTTATTTTTCGGATATTAATTTTTGCACATTTAACATTGGGCCTCTTCCTCGTTTCTTGGACTATATCAAGTGACAAATTATGTCCGAACCTTCATTACGCTCCCAAAACCAGGAATGGTATTAAAACTTTTTCACAAGATATAACTGGATTGTATTTCTCGACAACATCAAATTCCCACAACACATGATGTACTTTCATCCTGCTCCAAAGTCGTAAAACTGAATTGAAAAATGTTGATCAATTGTAATCTCTCTGCCAAGTACTCTTTCTCCACTCGACACAAAGATTTTTCATTATTCACAGCGAGCACATCCATATTTCCAATAAAATCGGAAATTTATCGACCTTGGTGCAATAAAAATGAACGCGGGAATTTTCTCTTTGTCTTGAAGTGGCCTTACTTTCCAGTATGTATTCCTGCTATGCGCCATCCGCAAAGCTCTGAAATAGTGCAATAATACGATAAGACGTGTCCGGTTTAACAAAAGCCTGTGCCAATTATATTGTTTCCGTTTTGTAGTAAAATAGCTCGAAGGTTTGTTTTCCCAGTTTTAGTTGTTTGCGACAGTAGTTTACTTTGGTTACGGCATTTACATGGAGTTCATTCAGATGTCATTCCCAAATCAATTTAACACTGAGTTTATGGCATCTTACCAGATGCAATATCGTCATCCAATTTGAAAGTCATTTTGGAATTAATACAAATATAGGTAAAGAGTTTGTGAAGAGAATTGTAAAATCCTGTTACTGATACAGCACTGTGTTACTCCGCAGACAAAAAAACTCAAAAGACGTATTTTGAGTACTGCTTCGCGATAGAAGAATGGTGGTACAGTTGCGGCCCAAACAAAATGGGACAGTCGTCTATTTTTGTGATAATTTCACCATTCGTTACTGCATTTATATGCGACATTATTACTTTCTTATTTGGAACAGTATGACAGATGTAGATTTTTCAATGTTGCCGTAAGACATATTCATAACACAACTTCAAGTAGCTGGAATTGAAGAAAAACTTGCTATAAGAGTTGTCCCATTTTTTATTCGCCGTAACTGTACTTATGATCTCGGTTAAGCTGTTTACTTCTGGGGTATATCAATAAGATCACGTGTTTCGAGCTTAAGCTCTCATCAGTACGGTAAAATCAAGTGCGAAGATGTACAACACTTGGATATAAAAATAGAAACAAAGGTAGTCAACAACGGGAAGCCAACCACATATTTGTGGCTTAGGTTAGAAGACCTTGTGCTTACAAGGCAACAACTAACGTCGCCACGGAGGCAGCTATAGCTACCAGCGTGACAATCCTACCCAGGAAAATATAAATCAGGATGGATTTATCGAGGGGAAATATATGAAAATATAAGTAGAAAAGCTATTGGGTATAACCCTCAAAATGTTGTGCAACCGTAGACACGTGTTTCGCGCTTAAGCTCTCATCAGTACGGTAAAATCAAGTGAGAAGATGTACAACACTTGGATGTAAAAAGAGAAACAAAGAAAGTCAACAACGGGAAGCCAACCACACAATTGTGGCATCGACTAGAAGTACTTGTACTCACGAGGCAACAGCTAACGTCGCCACGGAGGCAGCTATAGCTACCAGCGTGACAATCCTGCCCAGGAAAATACAAATAAGGATGGATTTAGCGAGGAGAAGTATATGAAAATATAAGTAGAAAAGTTATTGGGTATAACTAACCGATGCCACAAATGTGGGGTTGGCTGCCAGTTGTTGACTTCCTTTGTTTCTATTTTTACATCTAATTGTTGTATAACTTCGCATTTGATTTTAACGTACTGATGAGAGATTGAGCTCGAAACACGTGTCTACGGTTGCACAACATTTTGAGGGTTATACCCAATAACTTTTCTACTCATATTTTCATATATTTCCCCTCGATAAATCCATCCTTATTTGTATTTTTCTGGGTAGGATTGTCACGCTGGTAGCTGTAGCTGCCTCCGTGGCGACGTTAGCTGTTGCCTTGTGGGTACAAGGTCTTCTAACCGATGCCACAAATTTGTGGTTGGCTTCCCGTTGTTGACTTCCTTTGTTTCTATATTTACATCCAAGTGTCGTACATCTTCGCACTTGATTTTACCGTACTGATGAGAGCTTAAGCTCGAAACACGTGTCTACGGTTGCACAACATTTTGAGGGTTATACCCAATAACTTTTCTACTTATATTTTCATATATTTCCCCTTTTAACGGAGGAAGTTATTAGGACATCCTGTAAGAGATAACTGAGGCGATTTGAAACATGTTTAAATATTGATTGCAGACATTTTGAGCAGCTTTTATAATTTTTGTGGTCAATAAATTCTTTGTTATAAAATTTTGTAAAATGTTGTCCAAAATCTCTAATTCTGTCAGTTGAACATCTGTCAAAATATCAAGTTTTCATTACTTGATTCGAGTGAAGTACACGTTGAGCCAAAAATATATAGGTACAATGAATTATTCCTTATAAGGCTCGTACCAAAACTAATTTTGAACACTAAATATTAGGAAAAAAGTAACCGGCAAGGACCAGGTGGAAAAAGTGGTTGAGGTTTCAACCTTGGGAAAAAAAATTAAACACGAAAACACTCAAAATGGTGGAATGGAGAAGCAGTTTAGAGGTTGAGAACGGGTTTTTGCGATTTGCTGCGAAATTGTTTGATAAAAAAGTTGCGTATATTATGGAATAATCGCATATAAATAATTTAGTTTAGATGAAAATTTGTAAAAATATATCTTTTTTGGTCTCGAATAAGCACGATCAATGAAGAACCAAGTTACATAGGCCATTTCAAAGAAGATATTTTTAGAATTAAAATGATCACTTATAAACCTTCGAAATACAAAAATGTATCAAGACAATTGTTCGTGGAAGATAGGGGTATTTTTTCAAAAAATGTACATATTACTCAGAAAATAGTCGTCTTCTTCATCTCGAAACAATCATGCTAATTCGACAAACATTCATGTAAATTAAATTATTGATACGCGAAAAAACAAATAAATACTGAAAAGCAGGATTCCACAATTTTGACGGTTGATTAAAGGTTATGTCTGAATGTGTTCAATTGAAAAAAAAATTATTTTTGTAGTCGCAACCACTATTCCATCAAACAATTTCCGCTAGTAAGTCACGTTCCGCCGCAAATCGCAAAAATCGTATTCAACCCCTAAACTTCATATTTTTTTCCTTGAAGTTGGAACCTCAAGAATACTTTCCAACTGGTCCTTGCCGGTTACATTTTTTTCACAAAAACTATAGGCACCTGTCTGTAACAAATGCCGTTGTTTACTTCGAAGTTTCTTAATTTGTGAGTTTGACACCTGTCAAATTATCAAGTGTGATACATAGTTGAAGGTAGAATTATTCACACAACACAAGTTAAAAAAAAAATTATTGGATGATATTTGAATAATTGAGGTTGGGTATGGTTTCTCAGGGGTTGTTTCACAGAGAATGAGTGTATTTTTTTAAAGTTTCCTACCAGCATCACCGAGATATTCGCTATATGAAATGATCTGAGACACCCATTAAAGTTGTCATTTTCATAGCTCATTCGAAAAAAGAAATTTCCATACGACAATTAACAGTAGGTTACAACCGCAATGTTTTTGTTCATAAAAAAATTTTCTAAGGATTCTAAATAATTCAGTTTCCAACCCTTGCTTGCATTTCCCTATAGTTCAGAGTCAGATGCTGTGGTTGCATTCCAAGTGATGGCTTAAAAGTGTCGAATGATTTTTTCCATCATGAAGGGCCTTTTATGTTCAGTGTATATCTCTTCAAAAAATTACGCCCACATTGTCCCACATAAACACCATTACACGCTGGAAACTCAAGCTTGTAAACTCCAGATTTCCATTATGTCTACTCAATTTTTGGCATTGAAAGGGAAATTAGACATCCATGCTACTTTTACATCGTTCTTTTTTTCGTCTGAAATCTGCACGATACTGTATTTTTGATAGCACTTTATCAAAAACAGTCTCAACTACACAACTTTCACATTTTTTTTTCTATAACAATAATAAGATACGTACGTAAGATGAATCATTCTGTACAAAGAGCAAAGTCATTATCCTCTATATTTCTAAGAATGTTCTTGAAATATCTGTTGATATTATCGTTTTATATAATGACTGCGACAAAATCTTCAGCAAACCTGGGAAATCGCCTCAAATCTGAAGTTTTATATTCCAACCCATGTAATATGGCGTGACCAAGTCACTTCACTACAGCACTGGCGCATTTCCATGCCGTTTTAACATACGCTGCATGTAATTATTTAAAGTTCTTGTTCCGAAAAATGATACCATGATTACCGTAGGGCCATTTCGCGCGGAATGCAGGTCCAGTAATACCGCTGCACATTCATCATTTTAGGAAACAAAGAATTTTTGTTTTTCCGAAGCAGGGTTGGAATTTAATTAACGTATACTACGTGTTTCGTGAAAATATGAAAGTTTTTAATTACCTTAATAGACAATGGATAAATTTAGTAGAATGAATATGCGGTTTTACGGTGGTATATAAATTTTGTTTCGGGAAACCGGACATACCATGGTCCATATACATAAAAATCATCATTTTATTGAAGGTACATAGGTTTTATGTTCGAAAAATATCAATTTTATTCACTTGCTATATTTGAAACTCAATAAAAATGAGAAAAAATTTGTTGTCTTGATTATGCTGTGACGCTCTTATTTTGGGGTTGTGGATTGGGGGGCTCTCGGAGCACCCAAATTCAACAACCTCGGATCTTGCTCGGCAGAGCTCTCACTAAATGGCCCCAGAGACTACGGTAGATTTCGGTGTCTTCGGTCTCTCGGGCGCCAGATTTTTTTTCCAGTGGTTAACTCCACTCACCTGGGTAGCAACAGATGGAGATACGGTATTCCAGGGGTCAGTTGTCTTGACCCGGATTTAGCACCTCGAGCTGATGGGGGCTTTAATCCCACCACTCGGCAAACAGAATACCGGTCGCTTTATACTCTTATAAGCTTCGATTCACACACACGGCGACTCTTCCTGAAATATGAAAATTGCGGAAAATAATAGCCAAAAATAAACCACACAATAACTCGTTTATTCACAGCTGTTCTTCTTTAGTCACAGGTTACCTTTCCAGCATAAATTTCATTCAATCATAATGATTACGTTATTCCTGACAAAATATCAACAATGTCAAAATTAAATATTTATATGTCATTTGAAATTCTGCTTCTTCTTAATAATGAAAACCTAACTAGACATTTAGACACAGAATACGGAGTTACAGTGTTGGGGTAGGAAACTACGTGCAATGATACCAACTCGGAAAATGAAAGTTACTGTAATTTTAAAGGACGGTTTGTAAAGTTTCGACGGGCATCGTTGGCGTACTAGTGGTGACATTTACAGCCGTATGCATAGTCAATCGCCAGCGACTCGCCAGAGTTTCGCCGTTCGCTACACAAGGATTATAATGCACAGTCGAGCTCGAAAAAAGTGACAACTACGCGATTAGTCACATTTTGGCGAAACGCTGGCGATCTACCACTTTTTTGGAGCTCGACTGTGCATTATAGTTCTTGTGTAGTGAGAGGCGAGTCGCTGGAATTGACTATGCATACGGCTGTTAGAGTTTATTTTCACCAGAAATACACCGGAATGTACCGTCCAAGCGAAACTCGGCCGTCCGGAAGGACTGACAGTCTTTATACTAGCAGATTGACATTTTCACGAAACTCGTACGGAACGTGTTCCCAGGGGAAGGGGATGTATACGTTTTGATAGACGGGGTTACGAATGTACGTTTGTATATTATCAAGAAATTATAATTCGCGGAGTTTCCAAAATGTTCGGAGCCAAATTAAGGCGGCTACCTCCTTCTTAATTTTTCTCTCGAGAAAACCAAACTTACTGTCGGACTGGCAAGCGGCGTCGCTGACAGACAGGCGAGATTTTCTAATGAAAATCTTTCGCAATCAAGTCATTGACCCACGAACCCCAAAACAGTTCACCAAGTAATCTCGCAGGGAAGAATCAGAAGTGGATTAGATTCGCGGCTTTTCCAAAAGGTTCGTAGCAAAATTAAGGCGGTTATACCTCCTTCTTAATTTCTCTCTCGAGAAAACCAGACTTACTGTCGGACTGGAAGCGGCGTCGCTGACAGACAGACGAGATTTTCTAATGAAAATCTTTCGCAATCAAGTCATTGACCCACGAACCCCAAAACAGTTCATCAAGTCCTCTCGCAGGAAAGAATCAGAAGTTGGTTATATTCGCGGATTTTTCAGAATGTTGGTAGAAAAATTAAGGCGGTTATACCTCCTTCTTAATTTCTCTCTCGAGAAAACCAGACTTACTGTCGGACTGGCAAGCGGCGTCGCTGACAGACAGGCGAGATTTTCTTATGAAAATCTTTCGCAATCAAGTCATTGACCCACGAACCCCGAAACAGTTCATCAAGTTCTCTCGCAGGAAAGAATCAGAAGTTGGTTATATTCGCGGATTTTTCAGAATGTTCGTAGAAAAATTAAGGCGGTTATACCTCCTTCTTAATTTCTCTCTCGAGAAAACCAGACTTACTGTCGGACTGGCAAGCGGCGTCGCTGACAGACAGGCGAGATTTTCTTATGAAAATCTTTCGCAATCAAGTCATTGACCCACGAACCCCAAAACAGTTCATCAAGTTCTCTCGCAGGAAAGAATCAGAAGTTGGTTGTACTCGCGGGTTTTCCAATAATGCACGGTAAAACTAGAGAGAACCGGAACGCGCTTGAAAAGGACTGTTGATCATATGATACACTGACTAACTGGTCGACGACGGTAAACAATAGGAAATGAAAGCTACCTTTGATTATTGAATTTCGAGAGACGGTAAACCAACACGGCAGATTTGAATTTATTACTAATAAAATTGAACTAGTTCGAAGTTTAACAGAGAATCACACGAAATGTCAAATAAATGCTAAAACAGTATTTAGGTAAGTTACGTTATCGTAACTTTAGAAACGGCTTTTCTTCTGTCAAATACGGTTGAGAACAGAAAATTTATTTGGCAGATACAGATGAATAAAATATAAACATTTCAATCCACACGAATCAGTACTTACTGTATATTGTTAACTAAGGTAAACTGGCAAAACTATTAAATCAAACGGACCAAACGGCTGAATAGTTTCAACGGTTAAAGCGAACTCGGAATCAAAGGGAATAATCGAATAATCAAGACTGAACTTTGAATACTGAATCAAGAATGAATGAAAAATAATCTTTTTCCAAATGAGCTGAGACTGGTATTTATATATTTTAGATTTCAATAAGAAATATCGCAAAAAGACGGTCTCTATCCCCCCCACAAAGAAGCAAGAACATGAGAATTGGAAGAGAAGGGGAATGCTTGTTTTTCTAGGATTGGTATCAAGGCCAGGTTTTTTCAGCGGAATTTCAAAGTATTTTCTTTATTAGTGGAAAATGTTAAATTTTTCCAACGGATTAACAATGCAAATGAAGTTATGGGGTGGTTTTCACCCTCAGCTAAGTAATTGGAAGCTAGTTACAAAATGTATTTAACAATATGTTTTCCCTGAACGCCTAGTCAAACAGATTTACATGATTTTACCAGCAAGTAAGTAGTTGGAGGAAGTATCGAAGCATTTTCATTATCATATCTTAAAACCTTTTCCAGTCAAGTAAATCAGTACAGCTGCTTGTTAATCAAAACGTACTATTGCTTATTGTCAGGCAGGGGTTGTTATGCAATAGATGGGGTAGAGGGTAATCTCCACAGTTCAGGTAGAACTAGTTATCCCCTGACACGAAGAAACGTAACCCCCAGTACCTTATGCAATGAGCTGAAGGGGCAAGCCCATTGATAATCGGATGGTTATGAGTCCAGCCAACTATACAGGGTGTATTTAGTCTGAGGCTACCTACCCTTAGGATAGGTTGCATCGATCGGTGACCGAACACGAAGGTACGTACTCAACGTGTAAAGCATACTTTCTTTGACTGGTTTGGTATTTAATAATCAGTATAACAGGTCTATCGGATACAGGGTGAACCTATTGTGTTCAACTTTATGTAAATAGATTGGCTTATAGTCGCAAAAGCTCTAGTAACGGAGCCCCAAAAATATGCTTCGTTACAATGCTAATTCAATAATCAGGAATTGAAAAGTACACAGTGTTGTATACAGTGTTACAAAATTAAGTCTGCACCATTTTTAACTATGTTATTATTTATGCTACGAATTCGGTTGAATAGGAAAACTAGTGACATTTTAATGACCTTCTCGATGATGAAGACAAAAAAAGTGACAGTAGCTTCATCAAAATATTTCATAAAATGATGTTTTCTCAAATGGAGTACCTACCCTATATTTTATTATGCATGTAGATTCGCAACAATATTCTGAACAACAAAGCTGATATGACGTTTCATCCAAAAGTTGAAAATGGTCGACTTATGTGAAAATATGTATTCCCTTCACTATCGTACAAAAAAATTATTTGTTTTGTCGAGTAAAACCTCATGAGTCTCCAAACTCCCAATTGCAGTAGAAGTATACCAATAACAATATTTTGTTACTAACAGCAAAATAAGACAGTAAAAAATATTATTCGCCCTGGAATTTGAACTCGTGGAACCCGTGATCATCATGTACCACTCACTTGATACCATACTGAGCTACTTGATATTGATTTACAAAACAATCATTTCTATCTTCAAGCTATTCCACTAGCCGTACCCAATTTAAGAATGAAAATATGTCTGCCATATTAACAACTTTGAAGTCGTTTTTGTGCTGAACAGAGAATACTGTAGCGTCATATCAATGCAGTTGAAAAATATCACCTCACCTTATGAAAATCATATTTTGCCGCTACAGTGATATCACCAAAATCTCCTCCTTCACCATAGACAACATTGGTGCTGACTTGATAAACACTAACGATCCAGATTACAATTCACAATATATTGGCCAGAGTGATCATAAGATCCGAACAAGGGTATTTCATTGAAAAATGTAGAAACTCTGGACTCGATGTTTATAACAATAAAAGCTCATTTGCTAATCAAAATCTAAATTCTAACCATTACTTTGACATTAATCATGACTTCGGAATTTTACACATTTGTCAAAAGGGTACATTGTGGAATCTATTTGAAATCTTTAGAATAAGTCATCATTTGAAAGACGTTAATGTTAACTCTTCGAATGGGTAGGTTGATTTTCATTGCATAACATTTTTTAATTCCTCAAATTTCTAATACTTTCACCAAGTTGCTCTTCAACGTGATGAACCATCGACTTGTTTTGGTTTTTTCCACTAAATATTGGTTTTCCAAAGCATCTACCTCCCCTATTTTGATACTTGTTCTCGAATTTTATTTTGTGGAGATGATTTTGTGATATTCCTTCTCGATTCGTCTATACCACTCCACTTCCACTCTACCAGAAAATAAATTTAATTGTTAGCTATCGGGTTTTAATAAATGTGTTTCAATATTAGAAAACAGAATTATTCATATAGGACAGCAAAGAGTATCGGTCATGGTTTTTAATATAATATTTTTCACACATTTTAATGAGTAAAATATTGACAAAATTTTTACTTATTGGTTATTTCAAGCTACGGTATGTGCAATCAAAATTGAATATACTATATAGTTACCATATTCCTAGAATCGACTTGAGAGGAATATTCTTGCGATATATATTCTAGATGTTGTTGACATAATGAAGAAAATATTGTTTCAACGATATTGGTGAATATTATCAACCAATATTGAACCAATATGAGTTAATACGATTTGTTAAATACAGTTGAAATAATATTCAACCAATGTGCTATCAAACTTGGTTTTGCAAAATAGTTTTTTATCCCTAGAAACGATATAAGTGGAATATCTGGATTTAATAATTTATTTTAGATGTTACAAACGATAGGTATAGACAATATTGTCTTATCAATTCTGGTAGAAAATATTCAACCAATATCGACTAAATACTAAAATATGTTCATTCAGAATAGGCAGAACCAATATTCCACCAATATCATCAATTCAATAATGTATTTATACTCACCCATATTGGATCAATATAATTCTTGTATTCCCAATATACCGGGTGTATCACAGTGGATGGAACATAAGAAGTATCTGGAGAACAGAGAGACAGATCATTTCGAAAATTTGTGGGCGATAATCAAACTTGCTCTATCCGTCTAAAATACGTTCATCAATACAGTGTTGCCGCTTGTATCAGAAAGTAGTAGCTACTTTGTTATTTCAAATAACACACCTCTTATATTATATCATTTTTGGAATCCTTATAAGATTCCTCACAACTTTCCCACATAATTTTCTATACCTATCTATGACGATTTCCGAGATAAAAATTATTTTGTCCAATTTTTGTGCAAAACCTGACCATTGAAAAATATCAATTTTTTCCCAATTCAAATTTACAAAATATTGCAATTTGGGTTATAGCTGCATAATACTATCAAGTATTCTGTCGATGAACTGGATCTCAGTTTCAGTATACAGGGAGGCTCAGAAGTGAGTTCCTTCCGGGACTCATGAAAATGACTGAAACTCCGTTTTTTTAAAATGAAACACCTTGTATATTATTACTTATTTGAAAAGCTGTAACATTTTTTAATTTAATTGAGTATACTTTTCCTATACCTATCTCGTACAGTTTGTGAGTTATGATCACTTATGTTATGAATTCGTCTTCAATAAAATAAATATTGGATAGTGATTTAGAACTATGAACTTCATTCTGACAGAAAACTATTATGTTATTCCTTCATTGTCATCCTGTATCCAAGCTACATGGATGTGAAAGTACTATGGCAGAAAATAATTACTCGAATGTGGTTTTGATGGATTTATTCATCATTTATGGTAAATGTAACAAGAATATCAGTAGAACATGCAGAGAGTTTAATGAAAAGTATGCCGATTTACTTCGAATGAATTTGAGAAAATTCATTAGATTGAAGAGATATTTTAAAATGTTTGGATCTACTTTGAAAGTAACAAGAAACTTGCCTAGACTTGAGAAAGGTAATGGGTACAACGTAATAAATGTTTTGGCATACTTCCACAGGAATCCTCAAGCTTCCATTCGTAGTGCGGGTCACGACTTACGTGTGAAACTCTCATCAGTTCATAGGATTCTGAGGAACACGGAACGCATGACTACAAATTTCATAAAGTTCAAGCTCTCAATCCCCAAGACGCTCAGCAAAGGATTGAACTATGTGAAATGTTGTACACAAGTAGACGAAGATTTTCTCAAGAAGGTAATATGGACTGATGAATAAAAATTTTCGAGGGAAGGTATTTTCAACAGGAGGAATCTTCATTACTGGGCAACCAAAAATCCGCATGTCACAAGAGAAATGGGATTTCAAGAAAAATTTAGTTTCAACGTTTTTTTTCAATTATGGACAAACAACTGAGCTTTTTGATTTATGATGAAAACCTTGATTCTAGAAAATATTTGAATATCTTGAGGACAACGGTTAGAGATTTCATTGAAGAACTGACACTAGAACAATATCGATCATGTTGGTATCAACTTGATGGAGCTCCTGCTCGTTGCACCGCAGAAGTCGGGTTGGAAATGGACCGTATATTTGACGATCGATGGATTAGACGTTTGGGACCATGGAACTGGTCCCCTAGGTCCTCTGATCTTACACCCCTAGACTTTCATTTGTGGGGCACTATCAAGCATAGAGTCTACAGAACACCGGTCAACACAAGGGAAGAATTAGATCATCGAGTGACCCTAGCGTTTCAGGAATTAGATCCAAATGAAATTCAAAGAGCCACAATAGATGCAGTTGATGTTCGCATAAGAAAGTGTTTGGAAACGAATGGTAAAGATTTTGAATATTTATTGAAATGATTCAGAACCGCTAAATCTTTCTAGATTTATTAATATACATGTCAGACTTTGATACTTTTAGCTTTCCATGATGATACAAACATTTTAAAATTTCTACTCGATCTAATAAATTTTTTCGAATCCATTCGAGGTAAATCAGCATACTTTTCATTAAACTCTCTGTATGTTCTGCTGACCTTCTTGTTACATTGACCATAAATGATGAATAAATCCATCAACCACATTTAAGTAATTATTTTCTGCCATAGTACTTTCACACTCATGAAACTTGAATACAGGATCACAATTAAGGAATAACATGTTAGTTCTCTGTCAGAATGAAGTTCATAGCCTACTATCTAAATCACTATCCAATATTTATTTTATTGAAGACGAATTCAAAACATAAATGATCATAACTAACTGTACGAGATAGGTATAGGAAAAGTATACTCAATTAAATTGAAAAATGTTACAGATTTTCAAATAAGTATTAATATACACGGTGTTCCATTTAAAAAAACGGAGTTTCAGTCGAAACCAAGATTCAGCCAATATGTATGTTTTGAAAGGTCCTTCATTTCGAATCGATAAGACCACATCATTATTGGAAACCACAAACCCAAACAACATTGGGGAATATCATATAATTTTTTCATCTAATATGTCATAAATGTCAGTCTGACAGACTTCATGTTAGTCAGTCACTAGATATAACTTATAAAGAACTCACGATAATGAAGCTTTTTTGACTTTGTTGGTTCGTGAAATTATCGTTCAAAGAATTGGTAACGATAAAGCGGTACTTTGAAATTTCATATGAGTCGCGTGATGAGATGGCGCAGCAAAAACAAAATGACTGAGTACCTACATAAAAAGGTATCAAAATCCCGGATTCCAAGCACCCAACTACTTAAGGATTCATTCTACCTGTTTCGCATCTATACTGTGGTTTCCGAAAGACGAATATTGTCAAACAGCATGGATCAGTTGATATTGAAACATTTTTAAGGAAATGTTAGCAATCAAAGAAATAAATTGATAACGAACAGTCGTTACCGACCGATGATGAACCCTTTACTCCCATATACACCTAGTATGTAGGCTTGGTATGGCAAATACCTGTCAGAAAACAACTACTTCCCTGGCTAAGACCACGACGGGTATTGAATTAAATCCAACAGATACTTGTGCAACGTTCCTCAAAGCATCAGAGGACGCAGTTGCAAGTGCCCTATATGACCAACTAGCAGAATTATGTTTTGATTTGGACAGGGTGACGACTGTTCGTTATTAAACAATCTCCCAAAGAACTCTGTTTTCTTCGATTGGATTTCTTAACCCGGAGATTCCGAGTGTTCTCCCGCTGCTCGCTAGGTGGAGCGGCCTAGAAACCGCTTCACCACGTGAACCAGAGTTGACCAAACCAGCGGAGTGCGTAATGATTTGGACGGGGAACAGATTGCTTCAGTGATGTCTGTGTTGAGCTGCCCTTGCACTGAAGAGAGGCAACAACCTAGAAACTAGTCTGCAGGTGGTCATCCTGTCCAAATCAAAACATAATTCTGCTAGTGGGTCATACAGGGTACTAGCAACTGCGTCCTCTGATGCTTTGAGGAACGTTGCACAAGAATATGTTGGACTTATGGGAGTAGAGGGTTAATCATCGGTCGGAAACAACTGTTCGTCATTAAACAATCTCCCAAAGAACTATGTTTTTTTCGATTGGATCTCTTAACCCGGAGATTCGGAGTGTTCTCCCTCTAATCGCTAGGTGGAGCGGCCTAGAAACCGCTTCACCACGTTAATCAGAGTTGACCAAACCAGCGGAGTGTGTAATGATTTGGACGGGGAAGAGATGGCTTCAGTGCTGTCTGTGTTGACCTACACTTGCACTGGAGAGAGGCAACAACCACGAAACTAGTCTGCAGGTGGTCACTCTGTCCAAATCAAAATATAATTCTGGTAGTTGGTCATAGAGTGCACTTGCAACTGCGTCCTCTGATGCTTTGAGGAACGTTGCACAAGTATCTGTTGGATTTGATTCGTGGTCTTAGCCAGGAGAGTAGTTGTTTTCTGACAGGTACTTGTCATACTAAGTAGGTGTATATGGGAGTAAAGGGTCCATCATCGGTTGGCAACGACTGCTCGTTATTAAACGATCTCCCAAAGAACTCTGTTTTCTTCGATTGGATCTCTTTACCCGGAGATTCGGAGTATTCTCCGTCTGCTCGCTAGGTGGAGCGGCCTAGAAACCGCTTCACTTCGTGAACCAGAGTTGACCAAACCAGCGGAGTGTGTTATGATTTGGACGGGGAAGAGTTGGCTTCAGTGCTGTCTGTGTTGACCTACCCTTGCACTGAAGAGAGGCAACAACCACGAAACTAGTCTGCAGGTAGTCACCCTGTCCAAATCAAAACACAGTTCTGCTAGTTTGAATGTTTTAGACGATGTAGTAACTTGATAACTTATATTTCGGACGTCCATCATCTTAATGGTTGGAAGATTTCTATCTCTTTCAAATTTTTTCACAAAAAAAAAATTTGAAAGAGATAGGAATCTTTCAACCATTAAGATGATTGACGTCCGAAATATAAGTAATCATAGTTCTGCTAGTTGGTCATGGAGGGCACTTGCAACTGCGTTCTCTGATGCTTTGAGGTACGTTGCATAAGTATCTGTTGGATTTAATTCAATACCCGTCGTTGTCTTAGCCAGGGGAGTAGTTGTTTTCTGTCAGGTACTTGCCATAATAAGCCTACGTAGTAGGTGTATAAGGGAATAAAGGGTTCATCATCAGTCAGTAACGACTGTTCGTTATTAAACGATGTCCCAAAGAACTCTGTTTTCTTCTAAAAATTTGATATTGAAGATATTCTCATATTCATAACATCTTTCATACGCCCGCTGTATTTTACTATTCAATCTGCAACATTTCTTTTCACTTAAACCATCTTTTCGAGAACCAAATAAATTTTGGTCATTATTATCAATTATTCATTGAGTTTTTGGATTTGTATTGCTGATGATCTGTCAAACATGATAACGAGTTCGATTCTAAAAAAAGATATCCCACTACCTGGTAACACGAAGAAATCAAATCAACCGATATAAAAATGTTCCTCAAATATTTCTAAACATCATTTGTCAGTTGGAAGACGCGACGCTCCATCGTATCGTAAAACAACAGGTATATCGCTTGATAATCTTCCTTCACTCCCAATTAAAAAGTGACAAAAACAAACGTGGAACCTGCTTCAAACTCGCAGATGTGGTGATTATGAGCGCAGTAAAAAAGTACCTGTCATTATGAGCCATTGTTAACATTTTCTACCAATAAAATTGTGGCAAAGAAACGGATAGGAACGTTACAGGGTGTCACTTCCAAAACAGATGAAGTTGTTTCAGTTTGAACAGCAACTTGTCACAATTCGTAGATATACTGCCAATGAAAGTTTCGTAGGTACTGTTTTATTTTAATATCGAAATGATCTATATTTGGGTTATGAGTATTCATATACAGGGTGTAACTTGATTACGTTAAAATATTGAAGTGACGTATTTATAAGACAATTTTAAGAAAAAGTGTCTATATAAACTTGTGTCCTGAAATGATTCGTTTCGGTGATACATGGTGTTGAAATTGATTTTTTTTGTTCGTTTTTTAAAAATAACATTTTCAAAAAATAAGTTATTTGCACAAAATTTGGTTCTCGGTTTTTTTTTTGACTTGGGAAACCATAATTTCGTGTTAATTTTCATGTTACATCTAGAGGGCGCTGCGTATGCTGTCATTACTTATTTCAAATTTCCTTAACATTTTTGACATTGAACTTTGTGTACTCTTCAAGAAAAATCCTAATTCCCACACCTTTTCCAATTAATAAAGGTGCACTTCCTCAACAACGCTGTGGGTGATCGTTTTCGAGATATTTACAATTTTCTATATCGATAAATGTTACAAAGCCCCTAGGGCGCTAAGTGAAGTTGCTGAGAACATTACAAAAACTAAGTATGTGGTAGATCTCGTCAAAATAAACAACTTTTCTTCCATAAAATGTTTATCGAAATATGATTCACTTTCGAAATACAGATTGTTGAAATTTTTCAAAACATGATTGGTTTTTGTAATAAGTTTTTTGCAATTTTAGTTATTTCAGTCATCAAACTGTATATGTAGTATACCTGGACAGACTTTTTCTAAACTGAGCATTATCAAACTGCTTAATTAATTCAAATTTAAAAAAAACTGTCAGGTTTAATTATTCAATCGCATGTTAAAAGGTAAGACCTCGTTAATCCTTTGCTCGAACAAGGGGACGACAGCTGGTTAACGGAAAAAACAACTACAACAATTAGAAAGTGCTACATTTCGGAGTTTGTAAAAAACAATTCGGAGAAGTACTATGTTGTTCATTAGGCAATTAAACATATAAAAATTGAATGAAACAACTATTACAAAAACTGTTCATAGTGACGACCCCCAACAGTAATACAAGCTTCTGCCCTCCTCATCAAAGAATTCCGCACCCGTTAAAAAATGCCGGGAGTGTTTCTTATCATTTCGCAGCAAGTTATGATGCGATCCCTTAACATTTCCTCGTTTTCAATGGGGCTAGTATAAACTAGTGATTTTAGGTGTCCCCGAAAGAATTGACGGGATTGAGGACCGGTGACCTTGGGGGCCAATGCTGAGGGCCTCCTACGCCAATCCATCGTTGGGGATATGCCACGTCTATGACACTTCTTGCCACCAAACTAAAATAAGCAGGGGCTCTATCGTGCATGAACCAAGAGAGATTTTGGAAACCAATGGGAACATCTTCCATAAGCTGGAGAAGCTCGTGGTCCAAAAAAATTCAGTCAGAATCTCCATTCAAACGTAATGATAGAAAATAGGGCCCAATTAGAAAATCCCTACCCATGCCTACCCATGCATTGAGAGAGAATCTGTCTTGGAAATGAGTTTGCGTTATCGCATGTGAATTATCTTCCGCCCAGATGTGGTTGATATGGAAGTTCATGATACCATTTCTTGAAAAATTAGCTTCATCTGTGAAGAGGATTTTCGATAAAATCTGGGGATGTTGTTCGACTTTTCTTTGAAGCCATTGAGCAAATTCGATACGAGGTAAGTGTACACGTAGCCTGGAAATGCAGAATATGAAAGGGATATAATTGCTGTTCCTTTAAAATTCTGTAAGCGTTCATGTAACTCACATTTAAAGTTTGACCACTTTTTCTTGGATGTTCACTTATTTCTTCGAGAACCGCCTTCTTCAATTCCACAGTCCGTGGCCGTCCTACTGCCGACTTTCTTTCAATGCTTCCAGATTCGCCATAGTCGCTGCACATGGAGTCACGCGTTGGTGATACCTTTCCTGATAGAAGCATCTGGCCTCGGTTGAATTTCCGTCAGCCAAACCGTATCAGCCATTTCAGCACTCGTAAAGTCGGGCATGGTACCAAAAAATCACTTTATAATCTTATAAAAATGTGACAGCGAACTTATATTTTGATAAACAAACGTTCATAGCCTACTCGATTTAATTATCTCAATTTGCAAGCGGAGGGTGACAAAAATTATTGAAATCAAATTTGGCTATACTGATTAAGCAGTTTGATAATGCTCAATCTACAAGAAGTCTGTCCGGGTATACTGCGTATAATTTAAAAAACTTATATATTTTGACGAGATCTACCACATACTTAGTTTTTGTGTTCTCAGCAACTTCACTTACTGCCCTAGCTATGTAACATGCATCGATATAGAAAATTGTAAATATCTCGAAAACGATCACTCCCAGCGTTGTTGAGGAAGTGTACCATTTTTACTTAGAAAAGGTGAGGGAATCAGATTTTTTCATGAAAAGTACCAAAAGTTCACTGTCAAAATGTTAGGGCAAATTGAAATGAATAATGACAACGTACGCAGCGCCCTTTATATGTTATGTGAAAATTAATACGAAATTATTATTTCCCATCTCAAAAAAAAACTCGGGTACCAAATTTTGTACAAATAACTTATTTTTTGCAAAAGTTATTTTAAAAAAACGAACAAATAAATTCAATTTCAACACCCTGTGTCTCCGAAACGCAGAATTTCCGGACACAAGTTTATATAGAATTTTTTTCTTTAAATTGTCTCAGGAATACGTCACTTGAAAATTTTAACGTACCTGAGTTACACTCTGTATTTTTTTAAAGCGTTATGTAAGGATTATCGTTTGTAAATGTGTGTCGATGAATATCGAAATTCCTTAAATTTTGGTGGGAAACAATTTATGTTGCTTTGTTTCCTGAGCAACATAATTTTTTTCCAAAAAAGAGATATAATTTATGATCATCTCAGATGAAACGAGTTGTAATTGTTAGGATTATTTCACGAATGAAATACTCACCGAAACTATTTTCATTCATTTTGACGTATCATTTTGAATCAAATTTTTTTTTATTTTCCTTCAGCAACTCCCTGCCACAGCCTACTTAGTCAACTTTTAGTCAACAAAACTATACTATATGTTAGGTAGAAACATGCAGTCGCCAACAAGTATAATACAATTTTAGGTTATGTTGTCTCCTCATTCGTTTTACTGATTGTACCTAATACTATTACCTATAATTTATCGAAAGTTGTGAAGTTGATATGGATGAATAGTGAGTTTTTATCACGGTTTCGGTAAAAATTGAGTGTAGTATTATTTCTGAAAGAGGAAAATATAACAGGTTGATGGGGTAAGTCATTGTTTTATAAGGTTTTAACAGCTTCTACTCTATCAAGATTATGGTGTTCATCAGATGAAAATGGAGTATTAATCTAAGGGGGTTTTATTAAATCCACGATATCCTGGTGGTTCTGAATGGAGACTGACAAACGTAAAATTCCATCACCTACAGGTACTCTCAAAATCAAAATCATTGCTTATTGTCATTTTAAACATTTCATTTGTTTGTAAAATAAATTGAAAAATATGTCCTTAAATCCCTTTGTGGGCATGTGGTTTCGAAGTGGAACAACAAATGTATGATTCATTTCACAGTGAACCAGAAAGCGCCATAATATAGTTACACTGCCAGGCCATGAGCTGCCGTCTTATGATGTTACTGTACTTCAGAAATTATTTAGTTTGACAGGTGTTTTTCCTAATGAGTGACCAGTTATTTATTTATTTTTTATTAAAGTGTAAATCACATCATGACAGGTAAGTTTAGTGTTCATCAGACAGACATAAAATAAGTTGGAAGATATTACAGGAAAATTGAGATTTCATTGAACTTGACTCTTATTTCTCTTGTATTGAACAGTGTGGTTCCTCAGGGGCACCACCAGGAACATGGCGGTCTAACCTAATTTTCACTAATTTGAGTTTTTGTTTTTTAGCTACGAACAAATGGACTCTAAGTGGAGTAGATGGCCTTGGAAGTGATGATTTGTACACTATTATGGACCTTAGACCATCTGATGGTGATTCAGATGTGTCGGTTGATGATGAACCTACAAATGATGCATTTTTTTTAATTTCAAGGAATCACACGAAGATTCAGATGGAGGGTCTACTAATAGAGAAGCTATGGGCTATAAAATCGTTTTGGATGCTTATAATTTTGTTGCAGAGATTGAAGAATCAATAGAATGGGATTCTGAAGATAATTTGCCCTCATCAGCTCTCTATAATCTCAACAATAATAATAATGCCAAGGGCAGGAGAGGAAAAAAGAAGGACTAACAACTGAGAAAACTTCGAAGATACTTAATATAGAGTCTATCAAGTGGTCGAATAATGTGCAAAAGTATATTGCTCCTTCGGTATTTGTTGACGAGGTTGGTCTAGATGTGCCTGATGAAATCGAGAATCTATTAGATATGTTTCTATTATTATGGTCTGAAGAAGTGTTAAATGATCTGGCGTTGGGGTAGACTTCGAAATACCACAGAGGGACAAAAGTAGTGAAGATATGATCCGAAATAAATTCCAGATGCATGTGCCGTTAGAGAAAAGGAGTGATAAAGCCGCTTATCAACAAATGATGTTGCGCCTACGGTGGTACGTGGCAGAAGCCACATATGACAAGGTGGTTTTGCCTCTGTTTCACTGATAAAGTGTTTCAGAAATTTCCACAAAAAATAAATAAAATTCTTGTAAACCACAATGCCTTTTTAATTCCAGTGGTTTCATCATGGAACCGCATGTTTTTTCAAATAGCTCAATTTTAAAATTTTCAATTCTCCTATTTTTGTGCTATTTCATGTATCTGAATACTCCCCGAGTAGGAAAATCTCATTAAAAAAAATAAAGAAAATTATAAATTTGGGCTGCAAAGGGTTTGACATTATGTTATTGAATTATTTCCTTCATTCAAAGTATAAAAATTTTGGATCTTCAAAATAAGTTTTCACAGTTATGATTACACCATTTGTGAAATACAGGAATGCTGAACAGAGAATGAAAATACCTTCCGAGCAAAGTGCCTCACGACCCCCCATCTCATTTAAAAATTCAGAGGGTTTACAAGAAGGGTGTAATATTTTCATACTGGTCAAATTGAAAATAGAACTCGGGTTTCAGGTTTTTTCAAACAAGTTATAATAACGGTATAAAAATTAACTTAGTAATTCAATTGTCATAAAGAACAGTGGAAAGTGTTTTTAGTTCAATGCTAACCGTTTGTATTTCTACTATACAGGATGTTGTGAGAAACGGTTTTCTATTGATTATTTATGGTTTATAAAGTTGCCAATAATAATATAATGATAAGTTCATTTTTATTGTTGAGAAGTACAAAATATAAGATGATTTCAATGGTACAATAACAGGAAAAACGTCACATAATGATAAATATAAATGTATACATACATACACACTAAAATAAAAATATTGTTTTAAATTTGCAATGTATTTTCAATGCTTAAAGGTTCCGTCAAATCAAAGAGGAAACGCGGGAGCGGGAGCTGAAACGAAACTTTGGAACCATGCGAATTGCTAGAAAAACGGTACACGTAGTAAACCATATACAGTGTCACAGATAAAGTTCGCAACATATGGAAGTTTTTTTTATTAATAGATATATAGAAAATTTGACTTCGCAGTTAGTTTGTGCTTGAAAAATTAGTGAAAAACAAAATATTTCCTTTTTTCATGTACCACTATAAACCTGTCAAATTTGACATTTTTTTTCGAAAATCCTCAAAAAATCAGTTTTTTTGGAAATTTCGAAAAATGCCAAATAAGAAAGTTGCTCAGTTTCCAATTTTATACATTTGCTTCAAATTTGGACCCTCTACTGTCACTTCCAATTTTTTTAATTTTTCGAATCTTTCGCTCTATCGATTCGAACGAAACATGATTCAAATTTCATAATTTTGATGAATATGATTACGAATATAAATAGTTATGAAACTGTAGATCATTGTTTAGTTTACAGAAAAGTATGATATTTCGGGTTTGTTTGTAACTGAATTATTGGTCAGAAAAATAATCAAACTGAGTAAAAGTCTATTAAAAAAAGAAATACGAGTGTAATAAGAATGAAGGGAAATTCGTTTATTCAATTACCAACATATTAACGTCCATACTTCGAGAATCCGAATCAGTTTAACAGTGAAATGAAAAAACTAGATGAACTTTGCCACAACAAAGACGAATTTCTGGAGGTGCATTTTTTTAAAATTTTCTGGTAACAGGCCAATGTGGGTATTTTCTGGGCAAAATATGATGTTGAAGTCTCATATTCATCAAAATTATAAAATTTGAATCATGTTTCGTTCGAATCGATAGAGCGAAAAATTCGAAAACTTAAAAAAAATGGAAAAATGTCGAGGTGACAGTAGAGAGTTCAAATTTGGAGCAAATGTATAAAATTGGGAACTGAGCAACTTTTTTCTTTGGCATTTTTCGAAATTTACAAAAAAAAACTGATTTTTTGAGGATTTTCGAAAAAAATGTCAAATTTGACAGGTTTATAGTGGCACATGAAAAAAGGAAAGATGCTGTTTTTTACTCATTTTTCAAGCACAAACCAACTGCGAAGTCAAATTTTCTTTATATCTATTAATAAAAAAAAACTTCCATATGCCGCGAACTTTATGTGTGACACTGTATATTTCGTTGCTTGTATGCTTTTCAGAATACGAATAATTAAACCGGTATGTCCCGGTTGGATTCATCTCCGTCCCGCTCCCGCTTCTGCGTTCCCGTGTTGGTTTGAGGAAACCTTAAAGCGGAACATTATTTCAGATTCATTGGAATATTACTTCTATCATTGAATTTTCAAACCACAAGAGGTATCTATACGGAATTGGAATAATATCTCATTTAGTGCCTCAAATTTCTTTTTTCTACAAACGTCAAAAAATGACAAGGTTCGCGCATTGACAACAGTATGCGAAGTGGCACTTTTTTTCATTTTCATTCGTTACCATGACACCGTGCGCGAAGTAATGTGCGAAATATATTTCGCACACTGCATGTAAACTATATGGGATTTTCATATTCTAACCTATATGGTCCTCAACTCCTCAATCAAGCAAAAAACAAGAAATCGTTTATTTATTAATGTAGAACAATAATTCAGGCTTTCAAATTGTGAGAGATATTTTTCTGGCTTTATTTGCTTCACACCACTCTTTAAATTGCTGATATGCATTTTCATACTGCCGCCTCGATTTCTCCGGTAAAAGGTTGGAAATTACGGAATTGGCCGCATCTATCAAGTTAGGTGGGGTACTGCTTAGTTCATCGTCGCTCGAAATTTCCATTCTTTTACAATAATAAATATCACGCACGAAATTGACGCGAATAAAAAGTCACTCCAAAATAATTATCAAGAACTGTCACTTTGAAATAATTGTCAACAAATGCCATTTTATTTCCATAGTTACAGTAATTACTTGATTTGGAAAAATTATTTAAGCCAGTTCAATACTATTTTTCATAGTTATTACTTATTTTAGAACAATATTTTTGACGTTCGTAGAAAAAATTTTGTTTGCATCTCATGCGCGAAATACTTTGGTAATCTCGACTATTTTTTTTAACTCGGCTGCGCCTCGTTAAAAAAAATCAGTTCTCGATCACCAAAGTAGCATTTCGCGCACTAGATACAAAAATAACTATTCATATACTGAAAATAAATGCAAATATTCTCAACTAGGAGAACATCCACTTCCAACTGAAATTTAAATTCGTCTTGGCGTGAATTTCCGCAATGGTTGCAAAATCAGGCATCCACAGGGTGAAATCAGCCGCTACATATTTCTCATTCTTGTTTGTATCGCTGCAGTTCATTTAATAGCAAGTAATTTGTGTATTTTGAGAAATGCATTATATGATATTTTACGCGATTGCATTCATGTTTTTTCGTTATGATATTGAATTTTCTGATGCAATGAAGAAATATAACCTCAAAATCAGGAAATGTCACGTGGGAAACGCTGATAGTATGTGTTGAGTTGAGTACCTACTCATTGAAAATTACTAAATCACATTCAATAGTACTTTTCCTAATGACATTTCAATATTTTCCAAAGATAATTTTCTATCCAATAAACTAGTCTCATTTGTTTATCGTTGTCAAAAAGCATTTTCCCAAATGGAAAGCATATAGCTGTGGTAATCAAAAATCGAAATATATTATATAACTCCATATCCCATAATAATTGAATTTTATTGGTCTCTGTCCTGTTTCAAGGATTAACAAGACATGGAAAGCTTTAGGCTTGGTGTATAATACCACCTTTTTAGGACAATCGCACTGAGTACGAAGATGAACCCATCAATCAATCAATCTATAGATTAATTAGGGTTAGTTAATAATATGTAATATATCATCCATACATATTTTCAGTTTTTTGCAATATAGTAATTAAATATTCATTTAATGATTGAAATTGTACATAATTATTTTCAGTTTTTTGCAATATTGAATTAAATACTTATTCTTTCTATGATTGAAATAATTGTGTTTTTATTTCCAATTATCAAAGGAAACCGTACATAATTGACCAAAATATTGCAAGATAACGAAGACAAAGACATAATTTGTTATCTCAGCTAGAGTGGTATATGAAGGTATTAGGTAGGTACAGATTGAGTGATTAAGAAAATGATGGGGATTTTCGAAACGTTGGTATTTTAAAAAAATTAGAGAAGAAGGTTTAAATCACTTCCTTAGCGAAACGTAAGTCGAGCATAGTAATATAGTGATTTGGTAAATTGCAGAAAAATTCCGCAAACCGTTGGATACATCGATTATATTGTTTTGAATAAAAGACAAAATGTACGTTTACATTGAAAAAATATAAATTCATGATAACGTAGTATCACGTTATGAAATTCCACAGCGAATTTACAATTGAATGTATTTTTCACATTAGAAAATCAAACCGTAATATTAGAATGTAAAATTATATCGTAAATGCCAGGAGAATGTGAAACTACATGGCATATTTCCAGTGCAGATTTTTGTTGGGAAGTAATATTACAATGTAGAGTTCCATCGTAAAATTATGTTACAATGTATAATTACACCAAAAAAGTGCACAAAATCATTCAGAGTGAATTTCCAACGTGAAATGATACGTGACATGATAAATTCTACTTGAAGGTAAATTCTCGTTTAAACGGGCGGTAATTAAATTGCCGCTAGTGATAGCGGAAATAATTTCCCCAGTGCACAACAAACACATTAATACATTTGAAACAAAAATATGATAGAAATAACAAAGTTGTATGCAGAGGCAAGAATAACTAAAACGACTCCAAAGGAAAACAGAGTTTCCTACATCACAAATAAAATTACTAATAAAATGGGACAATATAAACCTAGAATTCGTCGAGGTGTAGAAATTTTTCTGGATAAGAGCAGTTTTCAATCTTGATTTGAAAATTCTTAAATTAGGTGAGTTCCTAAACGAGGCATCTAGCTTATTGAAAAACTTTGGTCCAAGGAAGAGAAAACTTTGTTGGTATAGGGTGGTTCTGTGCATGCTGGGTATCTACGAGTTTTTAGAGAGAGTCGAGTATTGATGCTGAATAGATGTGAAGTTCAGCCTGTTTTTATAAATATATATGCATAGTTCATAAATATAAATACTCACAACCGTAAATATTCGGAGTTCTTTGAATGTATTTCTGCATGATTGCCTTCACCCGATTTCAGTAATGATTCTGATAGAAAGCGTGCTTTCGTAGAATGAAAACCTCCTCTGCAGTTGACCCTGTGCCCCTGTTCAGTATTCCATACCGAAGATGACAGTGGATTATTCCGTAATGCGGATTCAGCAAAACCTCTTTTCTACAATGTCTGAACATAAATCTCAATGCGTAACAATTCTTTCTTAATTTATTGCAGAGAGTTTCAATATGAGGGGTCCATGTGAGTTTATAGTCCAGCGTGAGAACTAACATCATTGTTGTTGAGCAATTTCCAACATGTTACTCCTCATTATCAAAAATACTGAAGTCTTCAGGGATATTGTTCAATGAAAATTTCAATAATTTGGTTTTGGAGATGTTTAATGCCAAGTGATTTTTATCAGCTCAAGTTACCACCCGCTCATAAGCACTTTGTGTTTTTTCTGTGAGATCTAACACATTATGACCCATGATGAAGAAATTGGTGTCATCTGCATAGGCAACTACATGAATTTCTCCGAGACTGCTGAAGTAATGTCATTGCCGTAAATGAGGAAAATTAAGGGGATAAATATTAAACCTTGAGGCACGCATTGATCAATAGTTGATGATTGACTAAGAGTATTCAGAATAACTACCTTTTTGGCCCTACTCTCTAAATATGACATCATCAGCTCCAAAGCAATTCCCCTCACACCATATCTCTCCAGCCTATGGAGTAGAAGTAGCTACATGATTTACACTATCAAAAGCTCTAGAGAAATCAATGAATAACCCACCCAGTTTCTCTTCGAGAGCATTTATGACGTGGTCATTAAATTCGTAAAGTGCCGTTTTAGTACTTTTGTTTTGAGTGAATCCGTGTTGATTTGGTTGAAAAAAATTTGTTAGCAGAGAAAAAAGAGAACTTTTTTTTAATATTGAGTTCAATAATATTGGAAATATTTGGAAGCAAACTGATTTCTCTGTAATATTCATAAAGATCAGGATCAAGTGCAGCTTTCAATTTTTCAGAAAAAATACCTCGTTCTAATGACACATTTATGATATATGTATTCGTCATGGCTATTTGCTTTGGAGTTCTTCATACTTTTTATACAGTCAACTACGTCGTGGTCCGTTATAAGGCACAGAAAAATGTAGTTTTGACATAAAGTTATGTTACTGTCCAAAATATTCAAATCTATGACTTCTTGTTCGAATGCTTTAGAAAAATGTTTGTTGAAGTTATATGCCATGTCAATTTCAGAAACTTCCTTATCGCCTTCATTAATTGTGATATTATCATGATTATTTATCTTTTTCTGTATCTGATTCACAATTCGCCACTTAGTCTTCGATTAATTATTCGCGTTGGCTACCCTATTATCTATATTCTGTATGTAGTTATTTTTCAGTTTTTCTCTGTACACTTGTGTTACTTCTCCACTTGTCTATACACTTGTCTATACAATCTTCATCAACTCTTGAGCATTCTGAATATAAGGACACTAAGTTTTTCAGTTCACATAGCTCTGGAGTTAGTTTACTAGGGTTGAATTTATTTAATTTTTTTAGAAACGGTTTTAGATGCCACCTCAATGTAATGGTATACTATATTGTAAAATATTTCATAGGTTTATAGGTTTTATTTGAGCAAAATTCGTTGTAAATATTTTCCCAAGGCTCATTTTCCAAGGAGAGTGTGAAGTTATCTATGTTATTCTATAGAAAGCCATACCGTAATTCAGAAGATGGTAGTCACTCTTGTCTTATTTTACAGTAGGAACTTGAATGATTTGAGCAAAGTGATCAGACAAACTGAAATTTTTGACTGTCACCTTGTACTCAGAATTTCCCCTTACAATAAAATTATCTAGGCTCTGGGTATCAGATACCCTCGTAAATTCATCAATGGTATGTATCAGGTTAAAACTTGCTAACTGATCCTGAAGAAGATTCATTGCCCTACAACCAATAGCAAAATTAATGTTAAAGTCTCCACCATTGAGCATTTTTTCTATTTATCAGTTACCAGCGATAGTATTCCATTGAAGTGATTAAAAAAAGAATTCAGATTGCTTGATGGGGGTCTGTAAATTCATACACAGGCCGTCTTACTCCGTTCTATTAAAATACCACAACATACAGGAACTCTCTCTACACAAAAACCTGTTAATCATGTTTAGTTATTTTCAATCCACTTTCATCTTGTCTATAGATTGCTACAACTCCGTTTTTCGTCAAACTCTTGTCTAATTGTATGTTGTTCTGACAGTTTTCCAAAAATCAATAAAAAGTCATAAATTAGATCACCATCTGTTACACATCTACCTGAAGAATTTCATTGCTAAGGCACTGAGGGTTTTGGTGACATACCGTTAATACTCCATCATATTCTTCTTTTCCACTTGCTGTACTATTATTTCTGTTCTTGCTCCGCTTACTCTGTTTGGTTGTTGTAATTTCTTTATGGTGTCATTTTTTGGAGCAACCTGCGACAGTCGTGGATATAAAAATGCTGGCGTGATTCCACTTCTTTGTTTACTATTGTTTCCTGTATTTCGGTGGCTAGTGATTTGGGTGCATTGACAATGTTTTTCGACACGAACTCGCTGGGATCATGTTCTCGACTAGGTTAGTCTACAATTTGGAGTATAAGTTTCCAGATAGCTTTGCATATATACCACTTTCCTTTTTGCGATATACTGTATCCATTTCTAAGGAAATTGGATCTTCATAGGATACTGTTGCATTCGAAGATACATGTGTGCGAATTCTTACTGTGTAACAGTCTTTTCAGCTGTAGATTTTTTGAGTAAATGAAATCATTTATTGCCTCATTATCATATCAAAATGATTGCATGATGATTATGAGGTTTGTATGCGTCATATTTGGAACAAGTCCAATTTCCACTTCACTCTTTCGGTCCCAATAATGAATATACCCTTTTTAGTAAATGTTTCAGTGTTACTTAATGCGGTTTTTATTATGATGTTCGAAGAGGTATTTGGTTTCAGGATTGTTTGACCATATTTCTACAATAATTTTTTTGCATCAGAAATTTTGTCATATCTCTACCATTTTTTTTCCTTCCTCGGATGCTGGTCCCCTCACCAGCTACACCACAGCCTCTTGGGATTTTTGTGTTTTCCGAGTTGGTTTTACAGCACCTACTCCGTAACTCTGGTCCCCTGTACCAGTCTGTACAGGTTCTTCACCGGTTGGCTGTTGTATTCTTCGGGAGTTAAATTGGGTTTTCCAAAAATTGCCTGTCTCTTGCGGTCTAATGCCTCGCATTCTGACAGTATATGTTTGGCTGTTTTTGTCCCACATTGTCTGCAGGAAAGTTCTCCGTTGTACAGACCCATTTTGTGCAGGTGTTTTCTCATTGGACTGTGACCAGTAAGAAGACCCGTTATTGTTCTAACTTGATTCCTGCTCAGCTTGAGTAGTTCTTCAGTTTTGTGTTTTGACGGTTCCTTAGTGTATGTTTTCCCGTGGTGCATGAGGGGGGCTTCGTGCCACCTCTCCTTTTGTTTTCGCTTGACCGAGTCCCGAATGCATCCTCGATTGTCGGATTTATTAATCCCGAGTGCGGGTTCTGGGCCAATATATGGAGTTGATGAGCCCTTTCTAGCAGCTCATCAGATTTTTCATTGCCCTCGATACCGCAGTGTCCTGGAACCCACATCAAAGTTAATTTGTTGTGTTCTGTGAGAACACTGAGTTCTTCTCGGCATTCCCATACCAGTCTTGATGTCACTTTCGGGTTCATAAGAGCCTTCAGTGACGCCTGACTATCGGTGCATATTATGATCCGTGCATTGTGCATTTCCCTCATATTGATTTCTCTCGCGCATTGCAAGATGGCGTACATCTCTGCCTGGAATACAGAGGTTTTTGTTCCTAGTGAGACGCTAATTTGGGAGTTCCTCCCCTCACTGTATATTCCAGCACCAGTTCCTTCTCTGGTTTTGGATCCGTCCGTGTACCAGATCCTCTCTCCAGGTTTGCCCCTGGTATTGTCGTCTGTCCATTCACTTCTTGCAAGATAGCCTCGAAGTTGATGTTGAAGAAGTATCAAGAATGTTGCCTCCCACTATTTCCTTTATCTTGTTGTGATCGTATTTTGTTTCCTCAGGAGTCCCATTCTTGCCTCTCCCGTGATTGCTATGTCAATCGGTGGGAGGTCCAACAGTACTTCCATAGCTAATGTTGGTGTTGTTTTCTCTCTATCATAGTGACCTGCTACAATTAGTATTATATTTCTAAGTACAGTTGTGTTCATAACGAAGTCGTTCAGCAGATATACAATATTGTGAGTCAGGCTTGTCGTCTTTATTATTAAACTTCTTATCGACTTTGACAAGTAGAGTCGAAATTAAAACTTTTTTTGTCAGTAACGCGCTTTCAACATTTTTCAGTGCAATTAGTGCAATGGCTCAATTAGTGTCGTATCTTCTACGACTTTTTTATGCACACAACTGTACATTGTTCATCATCGTTCCTTGGTTTATCCTGACCTGCACCTGCAGTTTGCCAGTCATATTTTTTTCTTGAGTTTACAAACATCTCAGCCCGAATCATGTTAAAAAAGACATTGTCAGTTATATCCGTTTGCACCCGGTGATCAGGTCGGAATTCCGTATTATATTCACTCTTAACTTGGCGATCATGTTTGTTTACGTCCGTTTACGACTCATTTGTCACCTTGTCAAATCAAACTATGGGCGTCGCAGAATGGTAATCATGGCATAACTCATATTTGACATTTTTAGTGGTATTAAATAAGTTGATTTTCATTGAATTTGTTCATTTTCATCCCAATTTTGATGAAAAGTACACTATTTGTTGAAAAAGCCATGTTACTATGTGAATGGACTAAACGATTATCTGTCAATAATTAGGAAAAACTTGTTGCAATGTAGGTATACTAAAAAGTAAGTAAGTAAGAAAGCAAACTCAACTCTTCATTAACCAAATTCAAATCATAAGTCACTAGCTATATCTAATGGGTTTTGGAATATTTTGGGCATATATAGGGATTATCACGAAGGTAATCCGTTCATTAGAAGTTGTCGATGTTCCCAGTTAAATCAAATTTCATATACATGAAATATCACATATATCAATATGAATTATCGATCTGGATTGTTGTTAGTGACGTATCGCTTCCGGTTAAACCGGACATAGACATAAACTTCTTTACTGTAAATTGAACACTATAAATCATCGCAGGTTTAAAATCTAATCAATGGGTTGAGTAGTATTTTTAATCTTCTGAGGGAGCCCATACTCCTTCCTGATTTCGTGAGATATCTCATTCAATTTCTTTAATCCTTTGGGGGGACGCAGGAAGTTAAATAATAACTACATAAGAAATTCTCGATTTCCTACTAGACAGACTTGTAATATCGATCGCTTCCTAAGTCTAACTCTACACTAGTTAAGAAATAACTTTTTGACAACTCTGAAATTTTTTTTCATTCATCTGCCTCAATAACTTGAATCCAGAAAAAAATATCAGAAAAAGAGTTGAAGAGTTGAAGGCTTAATACACTTTGGATGCGCATTTCAATGATATACTTCCATCATAAATTTGAATATAATCTCTTATATGTATAAAAGTTTATGCGTGAATTATTATGTGTATTATAATTCATATACAGGGTGGGGCACCGAAAATGAAACAGATCGAATATCTTCAAAACGCATGTGTTCTGAATAAAATGCAAAAACACATCGATTTTTAATCCAAGGGGGACATCTTCCTATCATAACCTCAGCTGTCATACCTCTCCCCCAACCCTTGTGCACTATCACCCGAACAATTTGAATAGGGAAAGTAGTAAGTAAGACACATCATTAAAAAGGTAATTTCATAAGGAATTCAGCCATGCCAATTTTTGTCACCTTACTTTTTATTTTGGCGCCCTCTTGCGGGAAAAACAACTGTTCCATATTCCAAATTATGATACTTTATTTTCAAGCTATTTTGACATAAATTCGGTGGCAATGCATTATGGAATTTTTCTAAGAGAAAAAACAAAATGGCGTTTCCAAAATGATTTGATTCAAAATCGATATGTGATGGTTTGCAAGGTCGGAATTTATGATTTGTTTGTTAATGCAAAAAAATAAGATGGTGGCTCCAAGATGGCGGACAAAATTTGTAATTCTGGTCCGATTCGAATCAAAATTAGTATGTGCGGATTTTCAAAAACCAAGATGGTGGACGAATTTTGTGGATTTTGTGAAGATTGTGGATCGATTCAGTTCAAAATTGGCATATGGGTATTTTACAAGTTTTAGGTATGACTGAAATGAATTAAGTAAATCGATAAAAAAAACCTTTTAAACAAATGTACTACAAAGGAAATATTTTTTTTTATATGTGTGATATTGGTTATTCTATGCGTAACAGAATCAAAATTTCACCTCGCAAAAATGCTTATTTAGTACTCGCGGCAAGCTTCCGAATCTGTTACGCACAGAATAACCTACGTCACACATCCAAAAAAAATGTTATTTCCTTTTTATCCAATTTGTATAAAAGCTTTTTTTATCGATTTAATTAATTCATTTTAGTTATACTGAGAACTTGTAAAATCCCCATGTGCAAATTTTGAATCGAATCGAATCACAATTACAAAATTCGTCCACCAACTTGGTTTTTCGAATTGACAAAAACAACATAATTTTTTAACCTGAAAATTCCCACATACTAATTTTGATTCGAATCGAACCAGAATTACAAATTTCGTCCGCCATCCTGGACCACCATTTTGTTTTTTTGCATTAACGAACAAATCATAATTTCCAACCTTGCTAACCATCACATATCAATTTTGAATCGAATCGGACCATAATTGCAAATCATGTCCGCTATTTTGGAGCCGCCATTCTGATTTTTCTCTTAGAAATATTTCATGATGCATTGTCAGCGAATTGATGTCAAAATAGCTTGCACATGCAGTATCATAATTTGGAATACGGAACAGTTATTTTTCCCGCAAGAGGGCGCCAAAATAAAAAGTTAGGTGGCAAAAACTGACATGGCTGAATTCCTTATGAAACTACCTTTTGAATGATATGTCACACTTACTACTTTTCCTATTCAAATTGTTTGGGTGATGGTGACCAAGGGGAAAGGGGATAGGTATGACAGTTGAGGTTATGATACGAAGTTGTCCCCCTTGGATTAGAAATCGACATTTTTGCATTTTATTCACAAGACATGTGTTTTGTTTTTTTGCATTAACGAACAAATCATAATTTCCAACCTTGCTAACCATCACATATCAATTTTGAATCGAATCGGACCATAATTGCAAATCATGTCCGCCATTTTGGAGCCGCCATTCTGATTTTTCTCTTAGAAATATTTCATAATGCATTGTCAGCGAATTGATGTCAAAATAGCTTGCACATGCAGTATCATAATTTGGAATACGGAACAGTTATTTTTCCCGCAAGAGGGCGCCAAAATAAAAAGTTAGGTGGCAAAAACTGACATGGCTGAATTCCTTATGAAACTACCTTTTGAATGATATGTCACACTTACTACTTTTCCTATTCGAATTGTTTGGGTGATGGCGACCAAGGGGAAAGGGGATAGGTATGACAGTTGAGGTTATGATACGAAGTTGTCCCCCTTGGATTAGAAATCGACATTTTTGCATTTTATTCACAAGACATGTGTTTTGAAGATATTCGATCTGTTTCGTTTTCGGTGCCCCACCCGGTATATCGTAAAATAGTGTATAGTATAGTTTACTAACGTGATTCAACGAGTTGAATATTTGACTTTTTTACTTCAGCACTTTCATTTATTTTTTCAGTATCTATGACCTCATTCTGTGCTTTATCAGCAATAATCTAACTCTTCGCACAATACGGTATTTTTGATCGATTGAACCCGTGTCAAAAGTGAGTGTTCATAGCTTTAGAGTAATTTAGTTCATATTGCCACACAGCAATAATGACTACCTTTCTGCATTCACATTTGACGAATAAAACTCAATTCATTTAAAGATCGTAGGAAGAGTAGTGGATGCAATGATAGTACACATGGCGTTTTGACAATTCTCAGGTCATTTCTAATTGTCACTTATTTTTGTATCTATTGATCGTAATAAAATAGGTTACTCTCTGCTGACAACACTCGTAGATCGATACCAATACATGTAAGAACACATTTCTCCTTACCGACCGGGTCAATTATACATATTTTTAATTAAAAGTGTAACATGAGAAAATGTCAGCACGCCACTGGTTCTACGCTTACGACCGAATGTCATGACAATAACAAATTTTTCCCTCCGAACTCGGAGTTTTAGCAAAGGATGGTGTTATGGAGCTTTCATAACAAATGTGTGTTGTGAATATAGAAATGGCATCTCTACGACTTTTATTGTTCGGAGGGCTACGCCACTGAAAATAAATTCCTCTGTAATTGTTGATACATTATTCAGACTAGTACTTTTTATTTGGGTAGGTACTGATATTTTTCATTTCGCAGTATTTATCCCTAGCTGTTTTTTGTAGTACTAGAATGTGATTTTTCAGTTCTTCAATAATTTTCTTTTGTTGATTTATTATATCATTTAGTTCCATTTCCACTTCAATTGCTTCCTGAGTGAATTTTTCGCCTTCAGTTTTTAGTTTTTGGATGTGTTCACTTCTTAGTTCCGCTTCTTTCCTCAGATCTAGTATAGTTTAACATATTCATGGGTAATGTTCGGAGAAATCTTCAAAATGTATTTATTTCATAAGTATAATTTCACAGATTTCTGCAGTAAACTATAAAGGAAGTATTGATTTACAAGATTTGTTGAATTTTCACCGAATTAAGTCTACTGATTTTTTTCAAGACGGGCGAAATATTCCATTCTAGGTATGCAATAAGAAAAATTAGCCTGGAAATGAGACTCGTCTTCAAAGATACGGCCCTGTGCGGCATTCGGTCTATTACCCTGAATACGACCACGGCTATCAACTGTGGCGATAAACCAATCATCCTACGACTAACAAAAATGGCTGCCCATTGTTTAATCAAGCAGTTCCAACAGTCAATTGTTTCGCGGCTCTGAATGGATCCATAATACGCATGAAAAGATGTACTCAACCGTTTCGAAATTGTAATTCACCTGACGATTATAAATGGAAAATGGAACTAAACCAATCGAATGTGAAGCAGCCATACCGGATTGTTTCAAATGATAAATATGTGACAGACACGCTGAATTATCGCGTTTATGATCGGAGTTGGTGGATGGAACTCTGAATGAATGTTGGTTGTTTATCGTTTCTTTTTTCGAGTCCAAATATAGACGATTGAGAAAAAAAGAACAACAATGCTACTGATTTATTCCATCCCTCTACAAACGGATTACCTACCTATATAGGGCATTTCCAAAATAGCTTGACAGCTCATAACTCTATGAATTTCGAGTGTTTTCTGAATGAAACTTAGTTAGGGTATCTTACATTGGCCGCGATTTCAACTTCTTCCTCTCTAATATCGTCTAAATAGTATAAAACAAAGTTGATACATGCGTCTGTCCTCATCATTTCAGTTCCGTCGCTGGTTTCTTCTAAACTCTGCGAAGGAATTTGATACTGTGATTCAAAGATTGTTTATGGAAAGATACAGAGCTGTCCCAGAGCACAGTGCTTAGTACTCGTGAAAGCACTCAAAGCACTTTAGTGCTCGTAAGCACTGTGCTCCTGTAACAAATTCCCCAAAACCCAAGTATATTTGTCCTTTGATTGCCTAGCCTATAAGTCATAATCGAAATTCAATAATGAGAAAAAATATCGTTTCTCATGAAGCGGATTAGCGAGGTTACAAAGCAATGAAGAGTCAGGCATTAATCGAAGGAAATAGCGTAGACTCAAACTGGAGTTTGTTCCGACTAAATAAATTGGTCAGCGATTTCTGTGAGATCGACTGGAGCGACTTGTCGATTTTTTGAGAACGAAGGTCCAAGATCTGACCAGACGAAAAAAGAAGATAACTTCGTATTGCTGGGAGAGATGGTTGGAGAAAAAGGATTGATCGGGAGAAGGAGTCATGAAGTCGAAGAGGACGGTATCGGAGTCCCGCGTGAGGTCGGAATGGCGGATTGTCCTAACTCAGTTTTTCTTATATTTTAATTTTCGGAGTGACATCAAAATTAAGAATCGGTGTCAAAAATCAGTCATTGTGCTTGAATCTGGAAGTCGGAGTTGTCAATAATTGTCGACAGTATAATTATAAGGGGGGAAAAACCTAAACTGATTCATGGGTTTACAAGGAAACACTCTGAATACAAACATTTTTGTTGAAGTTGAATAACGTTAGATTCTCCTTGGGAATTTACAAAGAAACTGATTAGTTTTCTTTTTCTTGTTTTAGTAAGTGGTAAAGTTATTAATTTAGTAACTATTTTTATTTGAAAAATTTTCTCATCTACTTAAATATTGGGTTTTATAACATCTTCGTTGTTGTTTTATTCCAAATTTCATTACTTTTTATCCATTAGATATACAATTTATCCAACCTCTGTGCTTGACATGGGCATTCCACTCATATCATAAATTTCATCAGTTGAGTCAATTTTACTTGAGTTCACCCCTTTGCGCGGGTAGCACGAGTCTAACATCCCTTTTGGACAAAGTAGGTTTTGTTGGTATCTCCTGGCTAGCAAATATTTAACACATTACCCCTCACCACAGGAGTGGTGACATCAGCCTTATTGGGGTCCAGTGTGACCAAGATCCGGTTTCAGGAACTTCATCACTTGAAACAGTAGATTCAGTGATTCAGTGAGTGTATCCCCTAGACGAGGAAGCAGCGAGGAATTAATCAGATAAAACCGAGTTTCACCTACAGTTAAGGGGCACTCACTAAGAGTAAAGAGGGTAGTTTTTTTTCAGAATATAATGGTTTCTTTGTGAGCTGAAATACCTAGTTCAATTCTATCAAAGTGGTGACAGCTATTAAAGAGGTGACTCCAGTGAGGAATGATACCTTGAAGTATTAAACTCCTGAGCACTTTCTTGGACCAGTGCTCCGTACTTCTGAGTATTTCACGGAACGGCTTAGTGTTTAGTGATCCCGAAAAGTGCTCCGGAGTATTTTTCGAAATTACTAAGCACTAAGACTTTCCATAAAACTGAATCCTATCGAAACATGAAGTCGCGGCAGATGATATCCGGCGAAAATTTGTCTCGATTAGTTACTGCGTTTGAAAGATTACTCTGTATTGAAGAAATAATCAAATTTTGTCAGTAAGTTTGCCTATCTACAAAAATAGGTTCAAAATAACTAAACATTAGTTCTCTTCTTCAAACTACGTTTGGTTATTGAAACTATTACAAAAAACTATTTTCTTATATCTGCATCGAGTCAAATAGGTATTAGAGAGAGAAATCATATTATCGACATCTGTGTAGATGTCGACGGCCATCGACCGAGGTCCTTCAGCCAGAGAGTGTGTTCTTGGTGATAGGCTTTGTTACTAACTCCATAAGCCAGCTTAGGAGCAACATGGGTCTCCGTGAAGACGTCAACTATGAAACGTGGAAGAGTTATTTCTCAATGAGCTAGACATACTCTCGAAAAGAAAAAGTCCGACTCATAGAAGAATCGTACCCGTGACCTACGGGTTACGAATCGAGCGCCTAACCACTACGATCCCTCTCCAAATAGGTATAATTTCTTTGACGAAGTCAAAAAAAACTCTACCAAAAATTTCGTTACGGTGACAATTGCTATGTTAGTACAGGGGATGTGCGGTATGTCAATCACCATTCTGTTACTTCTCACTTCTCTGTGAAGAGGTGATCTTGTGCGACTCATTTCGATTTGATTTTGATATACATATTTTCATTTTCTGACTGGGAGGTTAAACAGTCAAAAAAAGATTTCAAGAAAACCATAAAACCATATATTCAATCAATATGCCGATATTATTTGAAACAAATTGTTGATTTCAGCAGTTCTTTTTCAAAATGGTATATTAGGTAAAAAGTGTTATAAACGTCCTTTAGTAACGAGTATTTTAATCACGAGTGTGGCATAGCGGAACGAGTATTTTATAAGCGAGTGTCTCTAGGAGATTACACCGTACTTTTTTCAGGAACCCATTTTTCAACCACAAAATTATGTGTTTTTATATTGATATATTTTTCATCATAACAGCTTATGAATTCTCACAAGCTGTTGCGAGATTGCGTCATGCAGATGCATATTATAGAAATGAATCTATAACTAAACAAAATGTAGTTCACCAGAATGAAAAGTCGTTACCAAACTCATTTCAAAATTATCATACCGATACTGATACAAGTGAAAACTCAATTCAATCATTCACAAACAAAAAATACAATGAAAACCCTAAATCTATACGTGCTACCCAGGTTTGAGTGGAGATGTGGGGACAAAACAAGAACAAAATATTTCTATACCTAATAATCCTATAGATGATCATCTGCGGAAAGAATGTCATTTTGATCATTCTCTTCCAGAAAGTCGCTGTCCCACAATAGAGATAAATGTTCACGATTTTAGATTTCCATGCATTGATTGACACAGGAAATAAGCATGTTGTGCTATTTCAATGAATATTTGAGCACAACATAGTAATTTTCATAATGTTATACCACATTTTCCTATAACAGGAGTTCGAGTTATAGGTGCTTTCGAAACAAAACCACAAAAGCTGACTTTACAAACACGAATGAATTACTTCCAGTGTAGAAAATTAAAAATTGGTCTTTGAATTTCTCGTTATAAATTCATTGTCACATCCAGTGATTATTGGCAGTGGTCGTTTAAATGTGCAATCCCTATCTGGAAATCGAGTGACATTTCAAAATGGTGAACAACTGTTTGAAATACCAGAAATAATAATGTTACATAATTTGTCACTTCTGGCAGTGTTGTGAAGGAATGTGAAGAATACAAGTAAGTGAAGTTCAGTAATATACAGTAAGTCAAAGTGTACTAGCGCCATCTGAAACAGAGGTTTCTAGAAACCCCTCAAAAAGTTTGAAAATGTATTCTCAAGCATACCTGAAAGATCACAAAGATATATTCATGAAATCAAATTGAAGGACACCTCAGAATTTTTCGTTAAGGCATATCCAATTCCGCTAGACCACCGAAATGCTGTGGAAAAAACGATTTAACAATTGTCGTCATAGGAAGTAATTGGAAGAGCTTTATTCAAATATCACCATATGCCTGGATACAGAACATTTAAATAAGGTTATGGAACCAGATCCTGAACTTCCAAGGCCGATACATAAAATCATTAAATTATGTTACAATTGTAACAGTTGAACTCTTTCAGTACGCCACTGCTTGGGGATATCGTTCAATAAGATCACATTGAAGATCTTTTTTTTTTCAGCATATCACAATTTATTCATTCATCAGTATAGGTACATTACATGATATAAACATATTTCAGGTTATACAAATAGTTTACAAAATTTTATAATTCTACATACATATAAAAAATAAAATTACATATAATTGCTATGATAAATTTACTCATGAGATTTTGTACTAAGACTCCTAATCAGCAAAGACGCTGGTATCGGAGTATGTTTATCTATGTGGTTGATGTGATTATTAGGATCGTTTTTTAGTTAATTAAAATTATATTTTATTTGTTATGTGTGCTTTAAGTTCTATATTAAATTGCCTGTAACTATTTATATTTCTTATATTGATCCGGATTGTATTAAATGCTTCCATACATCTATTTATTGGGTTATTTAAGGCTAGACTTGTTCTGACATTTGGTAAATAGACACATTTATTTAACGAAATAAGCCATTACTAAATATTTACAGTAGTATTCCCAAAAATACTATTCAATTTTATGAAAGTGGCGAATTGTTTATGGTGAATCAAAACCCATCACAATAGAAAATAATGTTAGGAACGATATTTTCGAGTATTACCATCATTAACTCCGTCTATCTCTGAAGAGAGGTTTCTATTTTTTATGATTATTTTCAAAACCGCGGACGAAGGAGTAAAAATAGCACAGATTAATACAGTTTCTCCGAACTCAAGATGCGGGAATATGTAATCGATCAAACAACGGAATCGAATCGATATGTCATATGTAAATATATATTTGTTACTATAGGGTTAGGGGCGATGATAGTATTTGAGTCATTCGAAAGAATATGGAAGTTTTTGTACATCTTTCTTCCAAACTGAATATAAGAATAAGAATGATATAATATGTTAATGAGTTTGTACGGGGTTGTCCACCCATGCTATCATTTGGGAAAGTCTGGTTATCATTTTCCGAGTTAGTTGTTTCATCATTATTCAATTAAATTGTAGTTTTCATATATTTATTCGGGTCTCGGATCCCGAACCTAGATATTTCGTATTTGAAGGCATTGAAGTCAAGCCACTAGTTCGCCGCCGTGTAGAAACAAACGTGTTTAGATATCCATGTGTGTTCTGAAAAGGTGTTTGGTACAGATGAATACGTATGATTGCATTCAGAGTTAGTTTTGTAATTTTCGAGTTTTGAATGACCTATTTGCAGATTTAATTTAATTGATTTGGTAATTAGAAGTATTTCAGAAAGTCTATAGTAAATGTTAATATATTAATTCCAGTTCGCAGTTCAAATATTCTAATAATTGTCTAGTCATTTTTACATCTATATTTTATATCTTCATTCTATTTTCACACATGACTTTTCCTAGTCAATAAATTTCAAATCAACCAAAGCCAATTGAGTTTCCTTGTAATTTAGCACAATTTGAATCAAGTCAAAGCAACCAATATTATCATAGTCATTGAGAATACTAAGAAACCAGCACATGTGGGTTTCTTCGCGAATGTGTAAATATCGAACTAATTTCGGTATCCACCAATAAGACGACAAGGAGACAAAGTATTTCGGTAAGTGAAATCACTGTTATAATTGAGATTACATATGAGGGTTTCATAGCTGAATTAATTTCCACAAAAGTGATAACACTGTGAAGTTGTTTGTCAAATGAGAGTATTTTGGACTGAATAGAACAAATCTAGTTATTGCACTAGCTTAAAGAATACACACGCTAACGGCCAACCAGTGCTCTGCATTATACAGGGTGTCAATTTGAAAACTTCCCACCCTTAATATCTTCCTTCCAGTAAACAATATGAGTAATCGAAAAAATAGGTCAATTTTATTGTAAAGGGGGACACTTTCACGGACTATTTGTAGCCCTCGTGGTTCAACCCCCTAGGAGGGGTAGATGTTACCCTTAGAATTTTAAATGGGAAGGGGGGTCAAGTGGCACATCATTTTGATGGGCGTTCAATTCTTGTTCCAATGGTACCCTGACTTATTATTTTGTGATGAGCATTTTCCGAAAAATTGCGTTCTAAACTAACAGAAGTAATTATTAGAACGCCTATACTGAGATGCATTATTGTATTGACTCCCTTTAATAAAAATGGTTAGAAGAGTAGGTGGCACCGCTCCAACCCTTGAATGACAGGAATAAATTTATTACGCAGGGGATTTTTTATTTGGTGGTTATTTTCCTTCTACACAATAAAATTTAATTTGCGAGAAAGACATTTCCAACATAAAATCTACTTACGCTTATCTTATTAGCTGTTCGAAATGTTGTCCATTTTGCTCTAAACAGTAATACAGTCTGTTTTCGAACTCCCCTCTAACATTACGGAAAACTTCACTAGGAATTGACTGGCATGCTGCTGTAATTCGTCTTTTAAGTTCGTCAATATCAGAAGGTTGTGTTTTATAAACAACGGATTTAAGATGCCCCCAAAGAAAGAAATCTAAGGGTGTTAAATCCGGTGATCTCGGAGGCCATTCAACTGCTCCCCTTCTGCCAATCCATCTACCCGGAAATCTCTCGTTTAACCACTGTCGGACGGGAAGAAAATAATGAGGTGGAGCACCGTCCTGCTGGAAATGTAACAGATCCTCCTGCAAAAGTTCATTACCTTCTGCATCAATTTGAGTTTCTAGCTCGTGAGTTATAAGAGGATCGATAGTCTCTTCAAGCATATCAAGGTACAGATTGCCAGTCAAGTTTTCTTCCAGAAATAATGGACCAAGAATGGCATTTCCAAGAATATCAGCCCAAACATTAACTTTTTGTGGGTGTTGTGTATGCCCTTCCCGAAAAATATCTCCAATAGCGACAATTTTGTCTATTAACATTGCCATTCAGAAAAAATGAACACTCATCGCTGAAACAGATGTTTAACAGAAGATTAGGGATGGTATTGACTCGATGAGACATGATTTCACAAAACTCTATTCTTCTATCATAATCATCCTCGTGGAGCTCTTGAAGAATCTGCATTTTATATGGATGAAATTTATGCATTTTCAATGCTTTTCTTATAGTCTCGCGTGACATTCCCTTCTGTTCTGATACTGATCGTAAGGAGCTCGTGGGCTCTGCAGCAAATGTTCCCAAAATTTCAATTTGAGCTGCTTCATTTAGTACTCTGGGGTTATTTCTTTTTTTATTTGTCACTGAACCAGTTTCGTAAAACTTATTCACCAAATCAAGCACATACCGGTGACTTACATTACAATTTGGATGTCTTTCGTTAAAAAGACATGCCGCCCTTCGTGCGCACTTTCCAACTTCGCCATAAATTACAATCATTTCAATTCTGTCTTGAAGAATGTAAACCATTTTTACACTTTTATACACTTATTAAAGTAATTCCTAAACAGCCCAACAGGTACAACGGTATTCACAATACTACCACATAGTTCAAATTTGCTAACCAATTTTTTGCCGGAAAACAGAAACTTTTTATAGCAGAAGTAGCAAAAAAGGAAGGCTATCTGTACAATTTCTGCGATGACACTTAAAAATTCAGCATTTAATAAACACAACTTTACTACCATCTACGTTTTACTATTAGACTACTTTTTTATGTAAAGTGTTTGGAGCTAATGGCTAACGTTACCCCTAATAAAGGGTTGAAACGGTACCACCTAATATTCTAACCAGTTCTGGCCAAACCATGCATCTCAGTATAGGCGTTCTAATAATTACTTCTGTTAGTTTAGAACGCAATTTTTTGGAAAATGCTCATCAAAAAATAATAAGTCAGGGTACCATTGGAACAAGAATTGAACGCCCATCAAAATGATGTGCCACTTGACCCCCCTTCCCATTTAAAATTCTAAGGGTAACATCTACCCCTCCTAGGGGGTTGAACCACGAGGGCTACAAATAGTCCTTGAAAGTGTCCCCCTTGACAATAAAATTGACCTGTTTTTTCGATTACTCATATTGTTTACTGGAAGGAAGATATTAAGGGTGGGAAGTTTTCAAATTGACACCCTGTATGTATGAATAAATAAAGGGAAGGGACATTGAGAGTCATTCTCAGCTGATATCCAATTGATTAAATGTTCTATTCATCTGATTGAGACTTGCTAGTAGTACAGAAAAGTTAGTAAACAACAAGAAAGTGATGGGCATATTGAATTCAACTCATGGTTGGTGGCAGTGTCTTATTCTAAAACAGCATAGACAGTATACTGGCTTCATTGGGGTACGGAAACCTACAGATTTCGTTTCTTGCCTTTTAGGGGGAAAATGCAACAAGTTCATTCACTAGATGCATGGATACTATATTTGGACCAGAATTCAATTGATTTGTTATTATTTATATTGACAACGTTTTGGTTATTTCAAATAAAGTGGCAGATCATATCCAACATCTGTCACTGGTAATTGAGAGATTGTCAAGTGCTGGACTTTAACCCTTAACTACTGTGGTACAAGTTTGAGGACGCTGTGCGTGTGGTGCAGTCATGGTTACCGAAATATTTATATACCTTGAAAAATTATATAATTGAGTTTTTTCATATGATTTTATTGCAACAAAATGAATTGAACATTTTTTGATGAAAATAAAATACAGTGACCGCCAAAAAGTATGTACCATATGGGAAAAATTTTTATTATTGGAGTATTGGAAAAAATATCCTGGGGAAAAGTTTGTGCATATCCGATAACCTAAAAATCGATTTTGACACATGTCACGTGATCGCTAGATTGGCGGCAAAATGAAAAAAATTGCAATGCAAAGGCAAAAAAGGGGTAAGATGGCAAGATATCAAAAAAAGTTATTTCAAAAAGTCATGTAGAATTCAATTTTATATACACAAACGAAGTTTCGAAAAATAATTCAAAAAAATTGAAAATAGCAATTTTTTAAATATTTTCCCATCTATTTAAAAATATATTTTTTTTTCTTATGAATAGCTTGACTATACTGAAACATTTGCATTTTAATGATAATGACAAAACTCTCATTTTCTCCACACCAGAGGGCACTAAATTAAAAAAGTTGTTTTTTGCCAGAACCCTCGCTGTTACATTGGTTCTTATCTAACAGTTATATCAGAACTCCGAGACTATTGTGTTGATATGGCAATCTAGAAACACCACGTTTCCTGATTTTAATCAAGTTTCAATAATAATGCTGTATGAGCTGTTTTACTTTGCACATAAACTTTAAGAATCTTTAATTTGACGCACTATTTTCAAGTTTATGTGCGAAGTGAAACGCTCATGCAAGATTATCATCGGAACTTGATTATAATCTGGAAATTACCATGTTTTTGGGGTGTCATGTCATCACAACGGTCGTGGAATTAGGATATAACTGTTAGATACGAACCGATGTAACAGCAAGGGTTCTGACAAATTCCCATTTTTTCAATTTAGTGCCCTCTGGTGTGGAGAAAATGAGAAAGTTTTGTCATTATCATCAAAATGCGAATGTTTCAGTATAGTCAAGCTCTTCATAAAAAAAAAAATAATATTTTTGAATAGATGGGAAATTATTTTTTAAAAATAGCTATTTTCAATTTTTTTGAATTACCTCTTGAAACTTCGTTTATGTGTATAAAATTGAATTCTAAGTGACTTTTTCAAATAACTTTTTTTGATATCTTGCCATCTTACCCCTTTTTTTGCCTTTGCATTACAATTTTTTCATTTTGCCGCCATTCTAGCGATCACGTGACATGTGTCAAAATCGATTTTTAGGTTATCGGACATGCACAAACTTTTCCCCAGAATATTTTATCCAATACTCCAATAATAAAAAATTTTCCCATATGGTACTTACTTTTTGGCGGCCACTGTATATAAAATTAAAAACCGGACATCTTTTTGACAAAAATTTATTTTCTTGGTCAAATTCTTTTAAAAAAAAAATGGATATTTAATTTATTATTAAACATTTAACAGAAAATAATAATTCTGAAATGAAACTAGCAATATTTTTCGTAGAAAATTATTTTCACAAAAATCACACGATGTAAAAAATTACAAATTAGACTTGCAGTTTATACAGATATATGTTGAACATTCACCTCAAATAGGCTTGGTACATGTGTAACACAAGTGAAAAGTTTTTCTGTTTAGTCATGAAGGACAAGTGTAGCAAGTTTTTCTTTTTTTAAGTTTCTCCATGAGTACTTCCAGACGTTCTTCAGTAACAAACACGGCAAGAATAAGTTACACTAATACTGTGCTGAGGTCACTATGACCGCAAAAAAATTTGAAGGTACAGGGACGCCCAATGCCATACAACTAGGAAGTAGCTTAATACTAGAGATGTTCAAATAGGCAGCGGTCACGGTGACCGCACCACAGTAGTTAAGGGTTTTAATTGAAAAGTAAAGTTTGTTTAGGAAAGAAATTTCAAATATTGGCTATGTTATGAGAACTGAAGGTGTGGAAGCTGATCCTACCAGATGCTTGTATCTGTATCATAAAGAACCCAGAAATCAGAAGGAACTGCAGCGGTTTTTTGGACTTTGTCAACTTCTCAGATTTATCAGCACCACTTACTCGCTTCCTGCGTTAAAAATCGACTTTGAGGTGACAGCAAAAGGAACAAGAAGCTTTCAATAATCTGAAAAATCAACTGAGACAAGAAATTGTTCTTTACCACCAAGATCCAAAATTCATTTAGAAAGTGTCAACAGATGCGAGTGAAAAAGGAATTTCAGGTTCTGTTCCAAATTATTGATAGAAATAGAAGGATGGTAGAAATAAACATGGAAATATGCCCATTTCATGCGCTTTTCGATCAAGGAAGTATGCCGACTGTATACAGTTTTTCATTTTCACATCGCGAGATGTACTGTGATGATCATTTCAGTACAGGATGTGTGTGTGTGGCTTAAATATAAAGCCCAAATAGACCAGTCCAGAAAGGTTTCGCCAAAAATTATTTTAAAAAATATGTCAATCTTGAATCTTGAATCAAATATCATTACTCATAAATTTTTTCGTTGACTGTCTGAAATCAGTATTTCACATTTGTACTTTCTTTTTGCAGTCAACCTATTATCGGGACAGGCTGAGAGCAACTTCGCAGTTAATAGCAGATGAACTCTGAATATTTTTCCATTATCAAATTTTGTCATAGATGATTTATTGGTATGGGATTCGTTCATTCTTCCAGGTGAGAAAATCAGAGATTCAATATTGTGTTACTTATATTAGAAATAAAACATTCTTTTAGCAGCAAGATAGTAATATTTCCCAGAGTGCAATACGATCAGCAAATATTTTGCAATAAACTCAATTCTCCACAACTTCTTAATTCTTCATTTCGGATAAAGGACCAGGGAAAAGCAGATCCCACACAGGATTTATCTCAAATTCAGTACTTGTCACAGTAATAATCAGAGAAGTAGGTGTTTCCTGACAAATACTTACCAAATGGACTATCGCTTAATGGTAGAAAAACTAGTTAAACCTTTGTCGCTAACAATAACGTATGTCATTATGTTTTTGATTGGTTCATGAGATAATTTAATCTACCGTCCTAATCTTGATGGACCCGTTGAACATTTTACTCATAATCGGGAAGATAATTAGCCTCCAGAAAGTGATATAACTAATGAAGATATCGTGAAGTTAATATATTCTGTCCAACCATCGCTGGCCAACCATGCAACAATGTGGACATGTTTATACGGGCCGAAGTAAAACCAATGAAAGCAAATGAGTTCTTTTGATTAATTTCGTATTTTGTTTGACTTTGTCGGCGAACTACGAACGTGTCAACAACAGTCAGAAATAAATGAAGAAAAACTGGTGTTGATTAACTTTTCGTTTTTAAAAAATCGTTAGCCATTATTCAAATTGAAAGGGGTTTTATCTTGTACAATCAGCTATTTATAATTCAGAGAGTTATGCGAGTGATGATGTAAATGTAAATAATCGCATGTCGTTTTGGTAAAACATTTGTTTGTTTCAGTGAGTTCACTCAGATAGAGTATGTGAAGTTTATAAATATGTACAAAGTGACTTGTAATTAACATAAAGCAATTACAAAAATAAAATAAAATGTAATGGTTCGAGTCGACCGGACACGTAATTATTCATTCCACCGTCAGAATGAATTCCAAATGAATTAAGAGGATTATTTTAATTTTCTATTGTAGACCAGACGAAACGTTTAAAAAATTAATACTATTTTGTGGTTATTGACTGTTGTAAAAGAGGAGATATTTTTATAACATTACTGATTATTTGTTCTATGTAGAGGAAAAGTGTTCATCAAGACATATTCGAATTATTCAATGGTTTGCAATTGAAAATTATATCAAAAACATTCAACAAACTGATACGTGAAAATTGGTGAGTGGGAAGAATTCTGATTGTGTGTCGTCACCAACCGATTACAAAAATTTCTCATTTCTGAAAGATTATCAGAATGTCTTCAGAAACCTTTTGACGAATATCTACTTCGTTAAAAAAATATTAAAACCAGTAATGTTGTATAACAGAGCACAGAAAATTGCCCCTTTTCCGTCAAAGGACCCCCCTCGTAAAAATATGGAAAATTGGCCCTTGGTCGAATTGGCTGAAATCTTATTATGTTATAGTAGGAAGGGTCGTTTAAAAAATGTTTGAGTTTGATTGATTTTGTATACCTACCTATGTCGTTTCTGAGATATCAGCTGTCAAAGTTCGTGAAAACGTCATACTTGGGTAGGATTGACGAATAAAAAACCTGTTCTGTTAGTCGATCTAAGACCAATTCAGGATCAAAATGTATTTATCGGATTTCGTTAACATGTCCAATTATGATCTTATTGATGATAGTGAATTAGGGGCATTCAAAACAAACATTTTTCTGGATATTTTTTAGCACTATTCCAGAACCGAAAGGTTATGTTTTCGTGGGATATCATAGTTTCAGTCTATTCGAAGCGATACAAATGTGTTTTATGTGATATATGATACACGCATTTTTTTAAAATGGCAAATTATCTGTTAAAAAAATGTAACGTACCCTGTATCCAACTGAAAGGTATATCATTGAACAATTGAATCCATCAGAAACCTACCTTATTTTTTGTCCAACCACCTCTCCATTATTTTCAATGTAGGGGTACTATCAAAAATTAAAAAAAAATCATAATTCAAACGCAGAGAGTCAACAAGAAACAAAACACGTTTTTATCGCTTGGAATAGACTGATACTATGCTTTTTCAAAAATCAGGAGACAACCCACATAAATATATGAAAAACACACCGTAATTGAAAGTCCGCTTCCACTAGAATTCATTATAAAAAAAAATACCTAAATTCAAATTTAGTTCATCCCATCCACATAAATTGAGATTCGTTTTCTTAATAGGTTATAACTTTTCGAAATTGTATTCAAAAGAATTACGATTTGGTTTGAGAAGTAAAGCCAATTTTCAAATTTTTTTACATAAGATTATGTATATCTCTAGTGGAAGTAAACGTAATTAGGAACAACTTCTTCTTTTCGGGCAGACTGATTCGGAACACAAAACAAACTTTTTCTACGACAGTGCGTAAACTAAGCTTTCACGCACTGCTGACAGTGCGTATAGTAATACTTTTTCGTACAAGTGCATAAAAAAAACACCTGTGCATATAGTAATTTTTCACACTGTTGATACATTTATGCATTTATGAATAATACAGTATTTTGCGTCAAATATAACTCGGAAGTCTTTATTTGATAATACGACGACAATTCATATCATTAAACATTCAAATTAATGATATAATTGCTACAATTTGGCAATATAATAACTGTCAAAGAGAAAACTTTGTGTGAAACACTTTCGTAAAGGCATTTTTTATACTCGCGTGTTTGTTGCACTCGGCTGCGCCTAATTCAACATACTTTTCACGATCATAAAAAAAATCCTACTTTACGAACTTGTATCATAAATAGCTATTTATCCAACCAACCATATTCTCGTATGTAAAACACTTGTGATCTTCATCGTATATCAACTGCCCACTATTAATATTCGTTTGAAACAGAATATCGGGATGTTACGTAAGTCTGAATAGTTCGCAAACACTACAGCCACCTTTTTATTAAATTTATTGATAGGGCTACAATGTGATGATGAAAATAATAATAGTAATAATAATATTACAAGGCGGGGATTAGCGCAGTGGTTAGGCGCCCGCCTGGTGACCAAGAGGTCCCAGGTTTGGTTCCCAGCCAGTTCGAGCTTTTTCATTTTCAGACGTGAAAGTCTGAATGATTGAGGCTCAAGTCGGCTAGTAATGATTCTATACGATTTACTGTTACGTTAATAATCAACAGTGCTGCTCTTAAGGTGGTGTATGGAGTGGTTACAAGGCCTATCCAAAACTCTTGGCTGAAGACCATAACAGTCGATGGCAAAACAATGAAGAAAAAAGAATAATGATAATATTACAAATGTCAGAGAGTAGCGCAGAGGAAAGAGCGTCCGACTCTGTGTCGAAATGTCGAATATAGTCTTCCTTTATCGGTCGAGGAGGACTACATCAGCCCTCTTGGCCTGTTTTTGACTGACGGTAGGGAATAAATAGTTCTAGTCGATCCGGCACTTTTCATTCTCAACCAATATATCTATATCTCCCGGAATGTAAGGCAACACTGGTGTTTCATATACCGTACGGGTATCGTAGATGGTAAGTCAATACTCGTAGAGCCACGTTATGTCTGTTAATATAGACTGGGACAGCATTCGCTGGACATACTGAGAGCCATTGCATAATAGTCTCAGGCGCCTCACGGCATCTATCAGAGACCTCTATAACTATCATTCGGCTACGGTAGTTCGAGATGTTGAAGACACCATCCTGGCAGGCCATTATGAATCCATTGATCTCCCACTCCAGCCACTTGACTTAAGAAAGGCTTTGATCAAATTTTCGGATAAGCCGCGGTCTTCGACGTTCTTGAAGAGGGTCAACTACTAAATATCCATCACAAAAATATCCTGCAAATTATCCTCCATTCAATAATGTCCTCAGACGTTAATAATCTCATGCAGAATTATTCCGTCCGTAATTATTAGTCTGATATAACCTGAATGAACTAACCCCGCTCGCAAGTTGGAAGGTTATTATTGGTCAGGATATTATTGTCATAGGATATTATTAAATAGGAGATTCTTAAAAGGATATTTTTGACAGGACATTTTTGACAGGATATTTTTGACAGGATATTTTTGACGGGATATTCAGTCGTGCTACCCTTGTATGCTTTCCTGTAAAACTGTTGCAGAACTGCATTTTTAGGAGACTACATGGGCTTTTTACTGAGCGATTACCATCTTAGTGATAGGTCAGATCACGCTGTTTGTTGTTGAAAGTCAGACCAAGATCATAAGCTGCAGGAGCTGCTGCTTCGAAAATAAACGCTCCATTCCCTGCATTTTCGTGGAAATACAGATAAGGGGATCCAAACTCCTGATGGGTTCCATCCAATAGCATTCTATTGTGAAGACACTGCAAACTCAGAAGTTTTCTGCCTCCTTGTTATCGGAGAGGAGATATAACTGAGAAACGGACGAATCAGGATGCAAACTCTTGCATATGTGCATCATATATTGCGCGTTTCTGCTTCGAGTTGTCGCAGCTCCGTCTGAGTCCACTTCATCATTTCAAAAGAGAAGGTAGAGTAAGATGGTAACGGCAATCATATTATCTGTGGAAGCAACTTTGTTCTTCCCCAACAGTTATGTTGACCAGATCTGTCAGTGTTTGTACTGATCCCTGCCGCTGAAAGAGTATTTGACAGTTTGGATAACTGCGTTAGAGTGTTGTTGTTCCACTCCCAAGTAGGAATTCACCTCTTGTACCTACGAGATGGACGTATTCTTGCATCGTCCTCTTTTGAGATGAACCGTTGAACATTTTCCCATCTCAAATTCCATGCCGATAGCCTGCGTGTACTTTTCCACCACCCTCAAAAACTGACGTAGGTCCTTTTCACCTGAGGCATGGAGTTTGAGGTTATTATTATTAACAGTTTCACCAGGTACGTACATTTTCAGATGATGAAATATTTATTTATTTCACATTGTTTGGGTTTGGACTGAAGTCAGGGACCAGACATTTAGTCGGAATGCTGTATGTGGCTCCTTATGGGGACTCTGTGCCAATTTTCGCAGTGAGTACCGGAGTAATAGTGAAAAAAATTGACAAAAGCAAATGTTAGTCAATTGCCAGGTCTGCATTGATGATCAGCAGAACCGTGAAACTAGTTCACATGTAGTTGAATAATATTTGCTAGTTGTTACAGGTTCTCAGGTAGCACATCATATCGGCTGAATCTTGGATCTATATTGAGACAATACAGATATATTGTAAAAAAAAAATAATATTGGTCCAATATGGATGAATATACAAAAAACAATATTATAATAGTAATATTGGTGGAATATTGGTGAACCTTTATTGAATGTAGATTGTCACATGTAATATTGGGTCAATATTGGTTGAATAATTTCTACCAATATCGATGATACAATATTGTCCATATATTATTTCCTACATCAAGAATAAATATTGCAATCCCAATATTCCACTCATATCGATTCTAGGGATAAAAAACTATATTTTATTTCCAAGTTCGATAGCACATTGGTTGAATATGATTACAACTTCAACAAATTGCAATAAATCATTTTGGGTCGAAATTGGTTCAATGATATTTACCAATATCGATAAAACAATATTGTCTTCATATTGTTTTCAACATCTAGAATACCATTACAGAATTACAAGGTGTGTTCTTGTAGAAAAACTCTTCAAGGCAGTGGGAAATCGAGATGATTTTGCTGTTGGATTAGGTTCTGTTCATTTATTGCCAAAGGAAACTCCTATACTATAGGAAATTTGCGAAAGGCTGGATTGGTAAAAAATTCTTTATCATTTGATGGGCCCTTTGCTCAGTCTTCGATCCATTTGTTTATTATTTCTTTCGATTTTCGTCTCTTTCATCTGCACCTTGCTATAGTGACGGAGGTTTACCCTATTGTTTCGTAGAATGGACAAAAACTCCCTTCAATAGCAAAGAACTTTAATAATTATCAATATTAGACAAGATAACCTTTTTTTGATTAAATAATTGACAGACTTTCAAAAACGTGTATCATAACAAAAACTCGAACTCATTGACGACCATCTCGTAATTCAACACAAAGGGCGTTTATTCCAACATTGACAATTTAGAGTGATATTCAGTGGATGGAGTTTTCTCGCAGTTTGTTTGAAAATTCCCTGGGCCACGGCCGTATGGACGTCTGCTACTCTAACAATTACATCTCCTCCTTTATGGACCTTTTCTGTAACCACCAAATGCCATATACCTTTTGGAACATTGTTTTGATTTTTTACCACAATTTACCCTATTTGAATATTGGATTTGTTTATGTTCCATTTCGTTCTGTTGAACAACGTGGGGAAGTATTCCTTCAACCAACGACGCCAAAACAGATCAGCCGTATCAGTCCGTCAGCCGCTGCCAAAACGTTTAATGATTTTGTAACGTATGCCCTTTAGGGTTTTGGGCGTTATAAGTATAATGATCAAAGAACATAACAACAATAATATTTTTTTCCTTGAATACATGCATAAACACGTATAGACATTGTCAGAAACTACTTGATTATTGTTGCTTGTATAAATAAATCACGTATTTCAATGATAGTTCAGCGTATGCCAAGCACACCAAACGTTATTTCATACACATAAAAATCAGACGGAATCCTATCGGCATACGTGTCGCGTGGGTCCAAAGAGCCACCATGTGCCCTCAAATGTGTTGAGAAATATGGCATTGTTGAATCTATGCATGTCTTTGAGAAAATGAAGTAATATTATGATTATTATTATTGTTATGTACCACATGTTAACGCTAATTTTCCTTATTCATTGATCACTATATTTTTAACTACCAAAACCCTGAAGGGCAAACGTTATAAAATCTTTACCCATTTTGGCAGCGGGCTGACGGGCTTTATACTGGAAGATGCGCCAATATTTCTTGGGCAAACCGGCAGTCATTAATTCAGAAGATTTTTTTTTGAAAATTCTCCTGATTCTATTATACATAAAATGTCAATACTTTAGAAATATTAAGTCAATATCCACATTCTACATACCAACAAGTAAAATACATAAATCAAACACAACTCACAACGGTAATAATAGTATAATTCCGGCACACGATGTAACACATACAACTACTATCTCAAATGCTGGAATTGAAATGAGGCCAGTTTTGCAAAAACGTTGATGATCAGTGCAACGGTTACTACCGATTGATCCCGAACTGGTCGCATATCAACAAGTAGGTGAACAGTTTTATTATCGTAGGAACACCTAGCTCTACTGCAAATAAACTGTTGTATTATGCCTGTAACACGAGTCTCTGTTGTTATGATATACTTTTCAGAAACACAAAGTAGATAAATATGAATATACACTTTTCCAGCGCTAGTGGAATGTTGACCTGACATTATACAAAGTGAATTATCTAATGTTCAAAGCACTTGCTGCATGTAAACGATATTATAGCTACAAGTCCATGCGTTCAGAATAGTTTATTTTTTTTAATATAGGTGTTAATTTTCTTACCACGATAGAAAAATAGTCAGGAAAATGTTTCACATAGACCATTTTTTTCCGACTCCATACATAAGGAAATGAAGATTTTCCATCATATTTTTGCTACCCATGTTCTTGAGTTTCAAGGACAAGTCATGGATGTTGCAAAAAGTCAATTTTATTGTTGACATTTTTTCTCATTGCAGAATTGACAGACTGTTTCAAAAACATTCATCATTACAAAAACTAGAAGTAATTGACGACCATCTCGTAATTCAAACTCCTACAACTATTGCTCTTTCACACTTATTATAATTATTAAAAAAATTATTCAGAGTGATATCATCCTGATATTTTCATCCTTACATTCTTCTTCGGAAGAATTTATGAAAAAACAGGGAAAACTTGAATAATAGTTTGACGTTGAAAGGACCATCTAAAACTGGTACTCATACTTAATGAACGCAGGCGCCTTGAATTCAATATATCATTCAGTTATATCTTTGTGTTCTCTCATTTTTTTTAAGTACTCGTCAATCAAACTGACATCAAAATATTTTTAAAATAATTATGGGAAACATAAGTGAAAATTGCAATGTTTCTCTCACTAATTGAATGTCTGGCCTGACAACACCGCTTTGTCGAGTCGTGCATTCATGTTAGCTTACACGAAAAAGAAACAAAAGAGCAAACAAAACGAATTGGAACGGAGCCAGGAGTTCTCATCCTTAGGCTCTGTCGTGTGGTAACTGAACCTCTAATCACTTTTTCACTCCGCGAATGGCCATTTAATTATGGAAGCCGCGGCAATGGAGTAATTTGGGTGTTTTGGTACCATCACGAACTTAGATGGCAGCTGATAACCGGCTCACAATTGAGACATCAACTTTTGAAGTCGACCCGAGTAATTATCTAAATGAAATATAATTAAAATCTATCTCTGTTCGACATCGCCGGACATGCAGGGGCGCCGAAGATAATTTGTTCTCGGAAACTGTTGACGTGGTTTGTCATGTCGCCTTTTAGTTAGTTGATTAGTAATTTCTTTTTATATATGGAGGACATTTCGAGAAAGATATTCAATCCAATTACAAAGTTACTAGTCCAATCAATTGGAGTTTTGAACAGGAAAAAATATAGTAGTTGTTATATTCCGCGCTATATGCTTTTTGGGGTGCTGAATCCGAATTTCAACTTTGCTACTTTCCTTGAATAAGGCTTCCGAAAGTCGCAAAAAAAAGCAAAATTTTCGTCCTTGTTTCAGTTTTTTGCCAAAAAGTCATAAAACTACGCAATTTTTGAGGTAGACTACCCCATACAAAAATAAAGTAAATAAAATTTACAACAAAAAACACTGCCTCTATGTATTTTTTGGTTAAACGGTTTGGCCTCGAGAGTGCGCTGAAAAAAGGCCAAAATTTCCTACTTTGTGAAAAACCCAGTTTTCTCGTTAGTTTTTCACTTGTTACTCGAAAACTATGCTTGTAACTTGGTGGTGGCCAAAGGTAGAACAAGTGACAACCAGGGAGAAGCTGGCTAGTTCACAAAGACTGGCCTTGCTCGGAGTCACTGGTGCTATGTCCAGCACATCGACAATTAGATTGGAGGTAAACCTAAACCTTCCTCCCCTGCATTTGCATATTGTAGCAGAGGCGAGGATGGAAGCATCCAGGCTAAAATGTCCGGGCCAATGGAGGGGCAATAACCAAGGCCACTCCAGCATACTGGAGGTCATAAGAATCGACACGTCTGAGACGCCGTCGGACAAAATGACTCCAACATACTTCTTTGATGGAACATACACCATCATATAAGATGGGGAAGTTACATCAAGGGCCATACCAATGCAGTCAAAAGGGCAGATCTAGTACACGGGTGGCTCAAAGACTAGCAAAGTAGGGGCTGGAATATACGGGGAGAGACCGAGGCAAGACATCAGTCTAAGCCTCGGTACTAAAGCTTCTGTATTCCAAGCCAAAGTAACGGCAATCTCCGTCTACACGAGAGAGATTTTAAGGAGGGGTCCTAGAAACCAACCCATAGCAATTCTCTCCGACAGTCAGGCGGCGATTAAAACCCTGCGTTCATGCAGGTTCACTTCCAAACTGGTTTGGGAGGCACACCAAAACCTTAACGACCTGGGAGCACAGAGCATTGTCTGGGTACCAAGTCATAAGGGCAAACAGGGATGAGAGCGCAGATGCCCTAACAAGAGCGGGGGCAGCAACAACTCTCATTGGACCAGAACCAGCCTGCGGAAACCCGTTAGGGGATATCGAGCGGGACACTAACAGCCGTATGCATAGTTAATCGCCAGTGACTCGCCCGAGTTTCGCCGTTCGCTACACAATGATTATAATGCACAGTTGAGCTCCAAAAGATTGACAACCACGTGATAAGTCACATTTTGGCGAAACGCTGGCGATGTACCACATTTTTGGAGCTCGACTGTGCATTATAGTTCTTGTGTAGCGAGCGGCGAAACTCTGGCGAGTCGCTGAAATTGACTATGCATACGGCTATAAGAAATGGGTAAAAACCATCATTAATCTCTCTGGGAGAGTGCCTCGGGCAATACTCACGGACAAAATATGATGATGGGGCCAACCAACCGGCTATCAAGACACCATCTTGAACTAAGCCAAGACTGTCAGGAAGGTGGTAGGACTGATCAGAGGCCACCGCCACCTGAGAAAATACCTGAAACTGTTGGGATACATAAAAAGTCCACACAATGCAGATTTTGTGATGATGAGGACGAAACAGCCTCCCACATAATGTTTGAATGCGATGCTCTGGCTCGTATGAGGATGGACATCTTCAGACACTGCGGTGCAGAAGATACCATCCCGCAGGAAAACCTTGTGAAGAATCTCCAGGAGTTCATTAAGAGATCCGGAGTACTCACGAGATAGACCTGATAGCGGGGTGCAGAAAGGTTCTATACAGAACTACCTGCACTTCAGCCACTGGCTAGCCCCGCCATCTAATAATAATAATGAAAAAATACTTGTTACTACAAGAATGCTTAACTTCTGCTGAAATGACATTTAGTTTTCAACAAAATGCACACCATAGTCTCTTATTTTGGCCAAACCGTGTAGCCACTACTGGCGCTAGAGCGCATTCTAATTTCATGTCATGTTATGAGGAACCGTAGCCCTTCACGAAAAATTTAGTATATTATTACTATCTATTCATTAAAAACTGTTTATTTGGGCTTTATGAATTTCTATGCACCAGAAGTTATATTTAACCTATCATTTATGTGATTTTTAGAATTTAGAAAAATTTCGAAAGATGATCTAGTAGTAATTGTACCTATGATGGTCCATACACCTGTTATGTACCACCGAATTTCGCGCCCAAAATACAAAGTAACCTACACCTACATATTGATTGGGAAAGTCTAACAACAATGATCAGCCATTAAACAACGATGCTCTACCTAGAGTGTGTCAGTTTAGCAACTGTAGTCTTTATGAGCGGTTTGAACTATGTAGTGTCTCTTTTCGTTCAGTGATGTACACATAACCTTGTTTGAATATTAGGAGGTAAGTACTTCACAAATTTTGGCTATCTTTGCTGATTCAATTCGCTTTTTCAATTTCAAAACTTTTGGCGTATCCACATAGAATATTTTCGAAGGTTTACGTAAAAATTATCATATTATTACTCTTATTCAGCGTGTTGTAGGTAGGGGTGGATCAAATTAGGTGCTCAGTATCATTGTGTGTCCCAATTTTCTGTAAACAGTATGGTCCAAATTAGGGGAACCACATCGAAATCAAATTGTAATGTTATTTGATTCGCCGAGAAATAAGAATATGATTGATCTAAGTTAGAGGCGGATTTTGTGATTACAACCTACTTTGGACCTAAGGTCCATAATTGGCATATTTGATGGTCAACAATAGGAGCATGTTGATAATCAATATTTTTATTCACAGAATGGAAAAACCAAAACGCAGTCAGTATGGTAACATATACTGCGAATAGAAGAGAAAACGCCTGCAGTTGTAACATCCCCACAAATGCTACAATTTTTGAGAAAGAAAGCAAAGGAAAGGAGAGCTGAATAAGTTGAAAAGGAGAGAAAACGGAAAGAAAGAGAAGACAGAAAAAGAGCCAAAGAAGCAAAAAAGAAAATAGTCAAGTCCCCTCATCTGAAGATACCCATTTCAACCTGCAAGAGTCTGGAGATTCTGATTAGCGAAAAGAAGAAAACGTAGGTATGAGCAATGTGATCGGTGATGAGGTTACCACTATTGATGATATTGGAGAAGGAGAATTTGTATTCACCAGCTTTCTAGGTGGAAAAAGAGATACAACCAAATTTGTATATCTTTGTTCCACACGGGAAATAAATAAGGAGTAGGGTGAAATGAAAATGATAGGGTTTAAATCATGTGACTTTGGTGATTACAAAAGTTTTGGAGCACAAGAAGATGATGTATCTATTGTAAATCTTCACCAAATAATCAGTTCGCTCCCGTGTGCTGATGTGACAATGAAGGACAGGAAGCTCACATATGTCTTTGATAAAAGAATCGGGGTGAAGGAGAAGTGACCATTTCTCATAATTTCAATCTACTCTCTGTACACGCATTTTTATTTTTATTTTCCACTGAAGTTTTGTTTTTCTATATAAAATTTATATTGAATAGAAAACTATTCAATTATTAATCATAAATATTATTATTAATATATTTCATGTACTGATTTTTAATGGTCCATAAATGGGGGGTCTATAACTAAACCATTACATAATTGGTTTGTCCATAATCGGTGTGTAGATATTGATGAAAATTTAGGTCATAACAATTTTTGTATTCAACATTGATGAAAATTTTCTTCACATTCACCGTAATTCAAACTTAGTTCATTACAAAAAATTTAAAACCAATAGATTTTTGCATAAATATGGACATACATTCAGTGAATACTGTTAACTGGACCGTAATTGGTGGAGTTACCCAATAAAAAATAAATTTGTCATACAGTTATAAGAAAAAGTTGCTATATCCGATACAAATTGTGCTATTTGTTATCAAGTGTTGACAGGTGGAACCCCGAAGGCATTGGTGAAAGAAAAAGGGGTGAAGTCATTCGTTGAAGCTAATTTGAGAAGACAGGATGGTAAGGTCATTTCATTCAAGATGGTATCCTCAATCATAGTGCATGATAAATGTAGAGAGCAATATGTGAGAGAAACGTGTATTGTTGCTGACAGCAAGATGGCTGAGGAGACTAGATACAGTCTGGGTCACGAACTTTAATCAAACCCATATTTGATTTGAAAAATAATTGCTATTTGTGTGGGGTTGAGATACCTCCATAATATCAAAAGACACAAAACAAGTTGACCCCAGCTTCATCATGTGGTTCTAGTTAGGAATTTGAACCTGAGGGCGAATGTTTTAAGACACAATGTAACGATGAATATTGTAAAGCCATCATAATACATAATAATATAAAAAATTTATGAAAATTGTTTTTGTGAAACTTTTCATATGTCTGAATGCCCATACATGCTTTGGACAAGAAGTGGATATTATTTATATGTAGTAATCATGAAGACCAAATAAATAGTGACTATGCAGGGTGTTTCATAATAAATGCGCTGGACTCCAGGATGTGATAGCTCGTCTAAAAATATGGAAAAAAGTTTCTATTGACTTACCCTCCGATATGCACCATTTTCGATACACAGGGTGTTTAAATTAAAAAAAAAAAATATGGTTTTTTGCGAATATCTCTGGAACCGTTTATCGCAAAGAAAATAAATTTCGTAGGCATTTTCTACTCATAATAAGCTATGTTTTGTGTGAATTTTTTATTTTTTCAAATTCATAATTGGTGAAAATTTTGAAGGGGTAGTGGGTGTTTTTTACCCAACTTCTACGCTACTGAAGAAAGTACAGTTCGGAGCCTTTTATATGAACCGCCAATATTTTCACCACAAAAAGGTATTCTTGGTCATAAGCTCTAAAATTGACCGTTTTCAAGAAAAATCAACTTTCATGTTGTTTAAATAATGTTTTTTCCCCGAAAAATTGCTGCTTGCATTGAAGCTAACGGCGGACATTTCCAACAATTCAACTGAGTATGATTGTTATTTTTTTTGCAATCAAGAAGTCAACGTTTGGTTTTGTTACTTGTTGTAACGTTTAAATAAATGTTGTATAATTAGGAAAAAAATTATTGAAAAAAAAAATGACCATGTTTTTCAATATGAAAGTTGATTTTTCTTGAAAACGGTCAACTTTAGAGCATATGACCAAATTAACTTTTTTTTGTAGAAAATATTGGCGGTTCAAGTGGGCAGATCAAAATCATATTTTTTTCAGTGGCGTAGAAGTTGGAGAAAAAAACACCCACTACCCCTTCAAAATCTTCACCAATTATGAATTTCTTTTCATCTCTTTTCATTGCATATTCGAGGAAGGCGATGGATATATTTTATCGCATGCGACATACGCTAGTAGACATTTAAGAATAGGGCCCCAGACAACGCAGGTAATCTTCAGAAGGAGCTTGTTTCATGTTGACTTCCCTGGCTCTCTGCTTTTTTTAATTTTTCTATTGCACAGAAGACGATGCAAGGAATGCGTCAAGAATGTCCTAGACAGAAGCATTCTCCATCATCTTGATTCCATAAAAAATTTCTGCGCGGCTACTATCAGCACAAACTGAGATAGATCTATTCATCAGGGAAGAACATAGTTGCTGCAACAAATATGCTAGCATATGACACTAAGGTAAACACGATTAAATTTCCACGGATTTATTGTCTACGCGACATGTTTCGATCCCAAGCGAATGTAATACAATGTATTACATTGGCGTAGACAATAAATCTGTGGAAATTTTATCGTGTTTACCTCAGTGTCATATACTATGAATTTCCATCAAGTAACGACCACGTCAATCCAAAATATGCTAGCACTCATCAATAATTTCTGTAATCCAGACGTTTGTTAAAAAAATAAACAAGTACTGTTTACATAATTCAAACATATATATTTCAGACAAATATAGAATACGATAAATTACTGACAGAATTAAATAATTTCTTCAGTTTTGTAAATACAGTAACTCATCGATTCATTTGACCTTTTACACTTGTATAAATTTCATTGATATCACATTTCTTTATTCCCACTCTGTGGACGGTTATTAAAGAAACAAATCGTGAAACGAAATTTCCCCACAAAATCAAACTTTCAATCAATAAACACTTTTCTTTATACAGAGTCAACAAAGGAATTGAGTACCTTCACACTTCTCTCAGTTAAAATGAGTCATTGAAATAAAGTGATGAAAGTCGAACGGTAATTCAGTTCGCACCTTTTGATGAATCCAAATATTGTAGGATATACTTTCAGATGACTGAATTCATCAACGTTTATTTTATTGGAACTGTATCATGTTGAGTATTGTGAGAAAGCTGGCTATTTCTTAATACACTAGTAACATGTTCGTTAGATTCGGAGTTTTAGTTTTGATAATCACCCTCTAACTCAATCGAAAAATATGGCTAGATGGACTATCTGCCGATGTGAAAACTCGTATCAGACTGCGACCTACGTAGTTTACAGATAGAGTGGTAGATGATGACAGATTTCAGGTGACGATTTTCTCGTTTATGCCTCTGAGACCAGTGAAAGATATGAAAATTCTGACAAGAATGATGAAAAATTTGAGCGCTCGCCGCGTGGCTTTCATATGAAAAAGTCGATTTTCATTAAAAAATATATGTGTTTTGGGACGATTTTATCGCCGCTGCCATGTACACCAACAGCATGTTAAGATATAGAATAGAAGCGAAAAAATTATAGGCATAAGGGTTGCACGTGGCCAAAGGGTACCAATGAAACTTGTACAAAAATTAAATTAATGGAAGTTTCCATCATGAATGTCCCATTAAAAAAGTGGCATAAGGTTTGCGGATGTCGAAGTGAGGTTCAGTGCCGGAACTGATTTTTTTATACGAAGGCCAGGTGGCGACCGCTTAAACTTTTCAGAACACAAATTCAAATTGGTCAGAATTTTCATATCTTTCACTGGTCTCGAAGACATACGAGGATGTATTGATATCTAGTTAGCCTAGACCAGTTCCCTGCATAAACAAAATATTGCGTTAACATAGCAACGAACAATAACTTATTAGAAGTGTCAGTGTAAAATTTGACGTCAAAAAAGTAAACTAGAGTTACGCAATAAATTAAAAGGAAAAATATGTCCACCGAAATTGTCAAAATCGAAAAATTGGAGTATCGAGCCATCATCAAGTACCTGTATTTAAAAGGGAGAAGAGGTAAGCAGATTTACGAAGATATGCTCAATACCCTTGGTGATCAATGTCCTTCGTATGCGACCTTGAAAAATTGGACTGCAAGCTTCAAAAGAGGTTAATTTTCCATTGAAGATGATGACCAATCGGAAAGGACATGAGAAAAATTGCTGCAAACTATATCCCCAAATGTTTGAATGTTGACCAAAAGCGTGCAAGGGTAGTAGCATTGTCTAAAGAAGTATAGTCAGTCAACCTTATGGGATTATTATTGGATGACGATGGGGTTTATTAGTAGATGGCGCCAGCACGATTGCCCCCAAAAAGGAGACAAACGAATGAGATGGAAAGTGTCGTAGTAATCGCGTAAAGTGAATAATGAATGGACACTATTTCGTGTTTTTGATTGGCTCAGTGTCCGTTCCACCTGCCACTTGCAATTTGCATGTAAACGAGAGAGCAAAGTAGCGAACTTTCGTGGTGTTTGGCATTTCATTGTTTTTGTCTTGTTAGGTCTCAGTCAGTTTTCGAATTCACATAAGTAGATATTTTCAGGGTGATTTCTCTTGACTAATGTGGGGGGGAAGATGTCCAACGTTCTTGATGACAACCGATGATTGGTTTCAAGTTATGAAGGTGATAATGCCATTTCCGACAGTTACCATATTATTTTCTGTTTTTATTGAGAGCTTTTATTTAGCTCTGTGTGTGTTAGATGGGTACAAATCTTGCAAGCTGAATTAGAACCACTTCCTCTTATTCTATGGAATTGAAATTTTTCGTGTTGGTTCAGTTCCGATGACAAAACATTAATGTCGAAGAAATTGTCCCCCCTGCCCCCCGAAAGTTAGATAGAGAACGCGTAGGGTTTCGGAAGTTTTATTGACTGATTTGGACGTTAGAAATAACAACGAAAAAAAATAGGTAGGGAGGGGGATGCCCCCCCTTCTCTCGAAAAGTTGGTAAACTAACTCGTGAGATTAAAATCGGAAAAATCTCTAAAAATCGTGAAAAATATCTGACAGTCGAATGTTATTGTTTATAAAAAGGAATTGTCCCCCCCCGTCCTCCGAAAGCTAGATAGAGAACGCGAAGGTTTTCGGACGTTCTTTTGACGGATTTGGACGTCAAAAATTACAGCAAGAAAAAATGAATTAGGGGGGTACTCGCCTCCCTCTTTTCTCGAAAAAAAAAATGGAAAAAACGCGAAATTATAATTGGAAAAATATGTAAAAATAGTGAAAAATATCTGACCTTCGGAAATTATGTTTTAAATAATTTCGCATTCCCTTTCCCCCCTCAAAAGCTAGGTAGAGAACGCAAAGAAATTCGGAAAATGTTTCAACAGTTTCGGACATGGAAAATAATGAAGAAAACAAAAATAGATCGGGGGGTTCGCCCTCCCTTACTGTCACAAAAAATAGGAAAACTCGCGGAATAGAAATCAAAAAAATCCGTAAAAATAGTGAAAATTATCTGGCCATTGAACAAAATGGTTTTAAAAAAATTCACCCCTCTGACCCCCTCTAAAGCTATTTAGAGAACACGTAGAAATTAGGAAAAATTTCCAACGGTAAATTAACAGGCAAGCGACCGTGCAACAATGGCGCATTGATTGAAATGAACAGATTAAGAAACATATTCACAGAAAACTAAAATAAGAAATAAATAAACTTAAAAAACCTTTTCAGATAAAAGCTTTTATTTAAATGCACTAAAGCGAAAAACCCATAATTTTGTTACATTATAAAATTTTAAATGATATAAAAGCTTGTCGTGTGAATAAATCTTGAGGTGATTTTTGAATTTTATATACTATCAGAATTACATACATACTTCTCGCGACAAGCTTTTATGTCATTTAAAATTTTTTAATGTAACAAAATGATGGGTTTATTCACTTTAAAATTTATTTTCTTCTTTTTAGTACATTTAAATAGAAACTTTTCTCTAAAATGTTTTTTTCAAGTTTATTTATTTACCATGAAGTCAAAGTTGTAAAACCTAATAAGGGTTTTTTTTTTCGAAATTAGGTACTGATATAATGGCATTATCTGCGACTGAATTTGAAGTTTCAGTCAATCGTTCGAAGTAACCTCTATAAGTGGAAATTTTTATCAAAAATGAAACTTTATGACTTCATGACCAATACGCACAGAAAACTCATATAAAGAAGATGAAATAGTTATTTATATATGATACAAAAATTCGTAAATTAGGACTTTTTTTATGAGCGTGGAAACACGTGAGTACAAAAAAGCTCTTTATGAAAATGTATCTACAATTTTATTTCTACGCCTGTTATTATATTGGCAAATTGTAGCAATTGTTGAGTATATTTTATTCTATGAAGTTTTCATTTGATGACTTTCGAGTAAAATCTGACGCAAAATACTGTCTTTTGGAATTATGTGAACGATGCGTAAAACTTTACGCATATTTGATTTTTTCACTTACGTGAATTTCTCGGAAATGTTTTGTGACAGCTTTTTCGCTCTAGTGCGAAAATATTGAAGAAACGGTCGATCTCTCGATCTCTTTCGTTGAAAACGAACCTATTCTTGCATGATGTTTAGTACAGACAATAAATTCATAACACTCTTAGGAACTGTGGTGGTGTTGAGAGCGTAGCTGCTATCAAGCTGAAGGCCTGTGATTCGATCTCGACATACTTTTTTTTTCAAGCAAGTTATCTTGTTTTGTTAGAGATGTGAATTATTGGATATTTGGATAGCTTATTCATTTGGAATTACTATTGAGTGTTTATTTTCCTTGAATTGTCCTTGAACTGTCCTACCCAAATAATTCTAGATCTATCATGGACGGATTCGGACATGAATCACAAAATTTGTCCTCCATCTTGAATGTTCGTATTGGTCTCCAACACAACAAGCCCTTGTATAGGTACCAATTTTGAAAGAATCTAATCAAAAATCGTATTCGCCATTTCGAATTTTGAAAAAATACAAAATCTACTCGAGATTCGCATTATAAATAGTTTTGGGCAATAAATCACAAAAACTGTTCGCTATCTTGTTTTTTCTCTTGTGAATGTCGTAACGAACCTGAATGAATTTAATGGACACCTGCCAAATTTAAAGATGATTGGATCAGTGGTATTGGCTCAAAATTTCCACTGAAGTTTTGACCCCGTTATACCTAGACAGTAGATACTATACCTGTTACGTGTGAGTGAAACTAAACAAAAGCTTGTACAAATAATACTGATATATTATTATTTACCTACTTATTGGGTGCCTTCAAGCACTAATGAATATTCTTTATGTGTTTTCAAAACATATCAACTGCGATATAATATTGTAATAGAACATTTTTTTTGTACCTATACTTAGGGATCATTTTTCAGTAAACATTACGTGTTTCATTATATTAGGCTTAATTGCAGCAATATAAAATTTTACCACTGATCATCATCTGATATTCGAAACATCCGAATGCAAACTTTGACTCGTCTTTTATTCTGCTAAACATCTCACCAATGACAATATTCTGCACATTTCTGAATGAAGTGAATGAAGCGAATGAAAACTGGCGTTCTATTTTAAAAAGAGACAGAAGTATAGTTTTGCGTGCCATCCGATAACGGCGCCACATTACTGGATACATTTTCAATGTTTCCAGTAAAATAGTATAGATGTCTCAGGTGACGGCCATCCAATGCATTTTGCACAGGGATTGTCTGACTATTCTTCTTTAGACAATGGTAGTAGCATTGCATTCGATCTGTGCTCGATTTGAAAACGATGTAGACTTCTCAAACCGAATTGTTACTATGGATGAGACTTGGGTATATTTCTACGATCCAGAAACAAAGCAACAATCGATGGAATGGCGACACTCTGATTCTCCAAGACCTAAGGAGTTTCGTGTCCAAAAATTTGCTGAAAAAGTTCTTGCTTCAGTTTTTTGGGATTGTCATGGAGTAATCATGATTGATTTTTTTGGATAAGGGTAGAACAATAACTGGAGACTACTATTCGACATTACTGACTACTTTACGGGAAAAAATTAAAGAGAAAAGACGCGGAAAATTATCCAAAGGTGTTTTGTTTTTGCAGGACACGCCCCTGCACGCAAATCTCATGTTGCCATGCAAAAAATTCGTGATATAGGGTTTGAATTACTAGAAAACCCCCTTATTCACCTGATTTGGCTCCATCCGACTATCATCTTTTTCCTCAACTGAAAAAAAGTTTAAAAGGTCGTAAATTTTCTTCCAATAAGACGGTAATAAAAGCTGTGGAGGTCTGGTTTGCAGAGCAAGAAGAAATATTTTTTTTTGAAAGGTCTAGAGACGTTGCATGTTCGCTGTAAAAAATGTAAGAGGATAATATGTTGAGTAATAAAATATTTTGACAGTGAAATTTTGTTTGGTTCTGTAGTAGGCTGAGAATTTTTCAATATATCCTCGTATATGAGAAAATCGACACCAGAAATCTGTCACCATCTCCCAGTCTAAGAGTTTTTATAAGCTGACAAAAATGATTTTACGTTGCCTTCAAATCATATTATGATAACAATTTTCATTGATTTGTGCCTTCGAATTTAATGTCATCTGGTGTGATAAAATTGAGACAAATTTATCTATATTGTCGAATTATAAATGCTCCTTCACAGTCGAGCAATTCAGAGGAAAAATGTTGATTTTTAGAAATACATCGGAATTTCCTTGAAAAAATGCCATTTTCAATCTCTCAAATAATTGTTTGAATCTCATTACCTATATGAGTATGAAACTGAATGCTAAGCAACATTTTCGAAATAACATTTTATTATATTTTGCCATTTTTGATCAGCATTTGGGAATGTTATATCTACGTTAGTCACTTTTTGATTCGAATTGTAACATTGATAAAATAACCGTCTAGCTACATTCGCCAACTGTATGCAATTCCAATAAATCAAGCGATGTGTTTTTCGTATACAAGGGTGCTCAAACAGAAACAAAACTAAACGAGTTGAAGTAATATTATTATTGCTTAAATGAGAAAAAAATGATCTTTTCAATGATACTGAACGTGACATACAGTTTCAAAACAAAATACCAATGACAAATCTGAACCCATAATCCAGTAAACATTTGTCCAAACATTTTTAAATTACTCTCTTAGTAAGTGAAAAAAATGGACGGGTCCATACATATAACCAACTCCACGGAAGTGACCGTGGGAAAACAATTTTCGTCTCTTGAGTAAAAATTTGTAGGTGAATGTCGTGATTCTGTATCATTCCCTATACTGTACAGTGTTATTTCCCAATTTCTCCAGCAGATCACCATCACAAAGTGATGGAGCGTTATCGTAAATCGACATTTTCATCCCATCAAGAAACAAACGAGGAACTTGAACTTATTTATGGCCAACTGGTGGCCACTTCAAACACTCATCCGGCGTACACAGCTTGGCTTCGTGAACTACTTGATTTAATATTGTGTTCGTCTTGACCACTTCTTCAAGAGCCGGCAGCTGCCCTTGATTTATAATCTTTACTTTTCATGAGACGTCTGCATCTTATCGATTCTGTATTAAGAGAATTGATGATATGTGGAGATCGGCTCATTCATCGTGTTTGTTTTCTAGGGTGGAATAACGCCCTCGGCATAAAAACCGTTGTTTTGATTCCGATGAAAGATTATTTCCTACTGAATTATTAGTTGTTATTATAATTACAGAAATAGACAGAGTGGAAAACGGGTTCAGAAATAATTCAACTATCGTTTTGTTGTATTTAATCCTGTATAAACTTTTGGAGTAATTTTACATTGACACATTTCGTGATATCTACTCATTTTTATTGAAACAATGAAAAGCTAGAGAGAACATTAATTAAAATGATTGATTTATGTCAAGCAATCAGTGAAAGGAAAACTTTATCCATAATACAATTTGTCCTAAATTTATTTGTACTAATCGTTAATCGCTTCACCTTCTCAAGTAACAATTAACAATTTCAATAAATACCGTAAAATCTATAGAGCCACAATCAAGCGAGCAAAAGAATTATTTTACAATAATATACTCAATAAGTCCCACAATAGGATGAAAGTAACCTGGTCAATCATAAATGACCTAAGGAGAAAATCTAGAAAACAAAATTTTAACATTACTCTAAGTCCTGATACTATAAACGACTTTTACTGCTCCATTGCCCAAGATATAAGTAAAAATATTACTAGCCCATATGATCCAATAATCCATCTTGAAAATCTAGGAGTAGAAGAGAGCCTGATTCTGTATGATACAGACATTTATGAATTGATCGAAATCTTGAAGTACATAAAAAATAAAAATACCACAGGTTACGATGAAATACAAAGCAAAATACTAAACCTTCCATTTAATGCCCTTCAGGTATTGTCTACATCAATATATTCTTCAAAACGGGTTCCTTTCCCCCTTTTCTGAAAACCTCTGTGGTCATACCTCTGCACAAGGGCGGATATTCCTGTGACCCCTCTAAAATCTCCGCTCTATTTCTCTTATTCCATCCATCGCAAAACTAATTGAAAAACTAGTTGAAATAAGGCTACTTGAATTCTTAAATAAGCATAAGATTATTAGTGAAAACCAGTTCGGTTTTCAAAACAATAAAAACACCCAGGATGCAATATTCTCTTTCCTAAATGAAGTTTTTTCGGAGATAAATGCCGGCGAAAAGACTGCAGCAGTGGTTTGTGAACTGTCAAAGGCATTTGACTGTGCTAATCACAAAATACTGCTAAGGAAGCTCCAACAATATGGATGCTGAGGATTGACTTTTGAATGGTTCAAATCTTACCTCACAGGGCGAAATCAAATAGTAAAAACAGCGGAATTTTCAAAGAGGAAGGAAATCGATTCAGGAGTCTCACAAGGGTCTGTGTTGGGCCCCATATTGTTTTTATTGTATATAAATGACATCACCACTATGAATATTTCTGGAAAATTCACCATTTTTGTAGACGATACAACTATTCTCTGGAATAGTAAAAACACCGGTGACCTGCACAACATAATAACTACCGATCTGAAAAAAGTAAAAAACTGGTGCGATGCAAACGTCTTATCTTTTAATTTGAAAAAAACAAATTTGATTTCATTTAGATGTTCGCTAGATGAGCTTCTCTTGGAAAACAAATCATTGGAAAATATAAATCACACGAAATTTCTAGGAGTGTTCATCGATCAGAATCTAAAATTCGAGAATCATGTTAGGCAACTTACAGGTAAAATCGCCTCGGGATGTTATGTGATTAGGGTGATTTCCAATGAATTAGGATTCAGCACAGCCAAAATGGCCCTTATTGACTTCCAGCTACGCTATGGGGGGCGTGCAGTCAAACATTATTCAAACCTCTACTGATTCTACAAAAAAGGCTATGAGGTATATTTGTAACCTAAAACCGAGAGAATCTTGTAGACTCCACATTGAAAACAATGAAATTCTGACGACAACTGCACTATTCATACTAGAATCCGTTTGTTTGAAGAATAACATATTTTGAACCTCGCTGCATCCATATCTCACTATAACACCCAGAACAGCAGCCACACTTCAAAACTACCGTTGCCTTCCAAAAATATCACAAAAGTCTCTATATTCTACAATGGTGGGAAAATGTACAATCGTTTATCCCTGTATATAAATCTGCTGATCTAAGTGTTTCCCAATTTAGTGAGGCAGTCAAAAGAGTCCTATCCGATATACTTAGCAGAAATATTTCAATGATATTTTTTTGCGGAACAATTATAATTGTGATCGTCTATTTTATAATTGTGGTTGTCTATTTAATATCTGTTTATAACCTAACGCCATTTGTAATTTTTACTATTGTTTGTGACAAATTAACATTTTTATGATTTACTATCTTCAATATTTAATACAATTACATAAGTTTTGTCAACAAGACCCTGTCTGATGATAATAAAGCCTATCTATTATTATTATTATCATTATAACCCGCACATGTCTTTGAGAGTTTGTGTGATGCCAAGCACAATTGACACATCCATTCCCAAACCAACAGATCAAATTTCCAACTGACAGTCACTCTAATTGAAGTACCTACTAGACTGTTCCATTCTCATCAACGAAAAACTAACTCTTAGTAATTTTTCCTTTGGAATGTTGAGTGTCCTGAAGAATCTCACTCGTTTTGGTATTCTTCCAGAGATTTGGAAAGAAACTTTTTCGAACGTCCAGAAAAGAAAATTTTTTGCCTTCATGTTTTCTGCAAATTGTACCTTGGATTCATTGTGAAAATAGCATTAGATTATCACTTTCATCGACAGTCAAATGTCCGAGATTACCATCTGCCAACGAACTATCAGGCACATTTTGATGGGTTTCAACACCAACGAAGTTAGAAGATCAGACGGAGTTCTGCCTAACGGTTTCGGAAAATGTGCTTCCAAACTAACACCAGTGCTTTGCCAGTTATTCAATCTCTCTTACGTTTTGGGGGTAGCTCCGTCCAACTGGGAAATTGCAAGAGACCAATCAGTGCCCGAAATAGGAAAAAATTCGCTACCTAGCAACTACAACAGACCTATCGCATTGCTATCTGTTATCTATTGTTCTTCCTGCTTATGGATCACATATACAGGGTGTCCGGTAAACCTTGTACAATATTGAAACTGGTGATAGACCAGGTCATGACTCTTCAAAATATCGGAATATCTCCTTAGTAAAAATCTTACAGCCGTATGCTTAGTCAATTCCAGCGACTCGCCAGAGTTTCGCCGCTCGCTACACAAGAACTATAATGCACAGTCGAGCTCCAAAAAAGTGGTACATCGCCAGCGTTTCGCCAAAATGTGACTTATCGCGTAGTTGTCACTATTTTGGAGCTCGCCTGTGCATTAAAATCTTTGTGTAGCGAACGGTGAAACTCTGGCGAGTCGCTGGCGATTGACTATGCATACGGCTGTTACCGTTTTCGAGATAATGAGCATTTTTGAATTTCTGGAAAATCACTACCTCACCTTGAATTTTAGAGTGCCATGTCTACAAATTGGGGAAAGTTCAAATATCTTTGCTGCTAAAAAATACTGATGAGTGATGCTTTCAGATGTACAAAACAGTTTTTCAGAAAATGGTACAGTTTTTTAAGAAACCCTCATTTCTTAAAAAACTGTACCATTTTGCCAGATTTGAGTTTCACCAATTTTTTTAACAACAGTTTGACATTGTTTGAAATAAACATTACCAAGTGGAAGTGGATATTCATTATAAAAGAATGCCCATTTTGTCCAGACTCTACCATGGTATAAGACATACGATAATTATTTTTGGAAGGAGAAGAATTTCGATTATATTAGAGTGTGATGTTATTCTAAGCTAAAATCAATTCCATTAGACTTTGTCAGTAATGTCTTTTATTTTTATCCTATCAAGATGATATGATTAAATAATTATGAGGAATAACGAATCAACTGCTTAGAAGCATTCAATGAGATGTGAAGAAGTAAATACTAATTTAACGTTTCTTTGAATCAACATACACTATAAACCACAATAACGATTATTCAACATCGCACTGAATCGCACCCGTACGCAGAGACGACATCTTTTCAAGAAGAACCTTTTCAAATGCGTTATAGGTCACAGCCCCCAAATCAGCGATTCTCTGAGCGGCACTGTGCAATCGGATATCGTTCTGCATAAAGCGCTGCTGCAGCAGTAGCACTACCTCCACATTCACCATAAATGTAGTGCAAAGCGGAGTATAACGTGTGTACGGCATGATAAAGAAATAAATACCACTGAATGAAACAAGCGGAATAATTTAAAAAAACTACGACATAAGTCACAAGTTGTTCAAACAAAATGTGACAGCCACCTGCTAGATTTTTTCAATTCTACTTACAGAAGATCCGTTCATGCACAATGCTGTTTTTCAATTTTTCATTAGGAAACTATTGCTTCTACGAACACAACACAGGAGTTAAAACAGTTTTTAATTATCGGCAAGGATTCACCTCCTAAAAAATTTGGAACTTATTTGGTTACACCCTGTGTATCTATCGGTCTCTGAAACTTCGTTGAAATCTGGATGTTGGACAATTGCGACATTTATCACAAGAATTTGTAATAATTGGTGCCATGTCGGATAATCGACATTTCATTTCGATAATTTTATTAGGCTTACTTATATGAAAATTTAATTTTATTGACATACTATTTAATGCTCCCAAGCAGTCTATTCTTCATTATTAATAATCATTACCATTTTTATCTTGATAAAATCGAAATAAAATAATTTTTGGGCGTAAGCATAAAAGTTGATTTCAAGCCTAGAATAAAACCACGCCTAATTCAATGGAAATCACTTTCTCTAAAAATAATTAGAGTTTGTTTCATACCATGGTAGAGTCTGGACAAAATGAGCATTCTTTTGAAATGAATGTCCACTTCCAATTGGTTGTGTTTCTTTCAGACAATAATGTCAAACTTTTTTTTTTTAATTGATGAAACTCAAATCTGTCATTTTACCCTCATTTCTTGAGATTTTTTCCACTTTCTGAAAAACTGTTCTGTACGTCTGAAAGCATCACTCATCAGTAATCTTCAGCAGCAAAGATATTTGAATTTGTCTCAATTTGTATGAATGGCACTCAAAAATCCAAGGTGAGGTAGCGATTTTCCAGAAATTCTCAAAATGCCCATTGTCTCGAAAACGGTGATATTTTTACTGAAGGGGAATTCAGATATTCTGAACAGTCATGACCTGGTCTTTCACCAGTTTCAATATTGTACAAGGTTTACCGGACACCCTATATAGTAGGTACCTATTGAAAATGGTAGAATTTTGGCAGTGGTATTAGATATCTCCAAGGTTTGATCGCGGATAGCAGCAGGGACTCCTTGCCAATAATCCATCTTAGGACTTGCCACCTACAGTAGTGTCCCTTGCTTTCTAGGTGTGTCCCAGATAGATCTATCCAGGGAAGTATTTGCTTTCTGTCAGATTTCTGCCCCATATTCTCCACTTGGTGGAAATATTTGGAGAGAAAGCTCACTTCGACTCTATCTATTTTATTCATTACATTTAATTGTACTCTCTGGCAAAAACCTTCGAACTAGTTCGAAGTTTCGCATTTCCTCTTCCTGGAGTCTTGATTTCCCGAAGAGTGCTCATTGATTTTCCTGGCGGATGACGTTGCGATTGACTTACTATAAGTCGCTGCTTCATACGTATATAAGGAATCATTAGATAAACAATTGATTATGATTCAGTGGGCAGGGACAAGACGACTCTGAAGTTGTTTGACCTACCCTTGCACTGGTGAGAGTCAGGAACCTCTAAACATGTCTGCAGGTGGTCATCCCAGCCGTGAAGGAAATTTTTTTCTTTGTTTACAGTAACGTTGCACAATTACATGTCAGGTGCGGTTCAATATCCGTCGTAATATTAGCCAAAGAAGTAGTTTTTTTCCGTCAGATTTTTGCCCCATATTCCACTTGGTGGAAATATTTGGAACTTTACTCTACTCATACTCATATTATTTGATTGTTCCCTCCGGCAAAACCTTAGAACTTCGAAGTTTCGTATCTACTTTTCCTGAAGTCTTTGTTTTTCCGGAAAAAGTTTATCAATTTTCCTGGCGGGTGGCGCTTTGACTGACTTACTGTTAGTCGCTGCTTCATCTGTAGGGAATTATCAGATAAATAATTGATTTTAATTCAATGATCATGGGCAGGGACAAGGCGACTCCAAAGTTCTTAGACCTACCCTTGCACTGATGAGGGGCAGAAAATTTATAACCTGTCTGCAGGTGGATATCCCCAGCCGAATGAAGGAGTTTTTATTTTTTCATAATAAGCATTGGCAATTGAGTCTTCTTGGAATAACGTTGCACAAATATCTGTCAGATTTTGTTCAATATCCGTCGTGGTATTAACCAGGAATGTAGTTGTTTCCTGTTAGATTTTTGCCTCATATTTCTTCGACTATGTCGATTTTATCCATATCATTCAGTTGTACTCCCCTGCAAAATCTTCGAACTTGTTCGAAGTTTCGCATTTACTCCTCCTGGGGTCTTTTCTTTTCCGAAGAATGCTTAATGATTTTCCTGGCGGGTGGCGCTGCGACTGACTCACTGTAAGTCGCTGCTTCATCCGTAGGAAACATGAGATGAACAATTGATTAAAATTCATAGGGCAGCAACAAGACGACTCTTAAGTTGTCGCACCTACCCTTGCACTAATGAGAGGCAATAACTTCGAAACATGTCTGCAGGTCATCCCCAGCCGCATGAAGGATATAATCTTTTGTTTGTTTACAATAAGCACTCGCAATTTAGACTTCTTGGAAGAACGTTGCAAAAATATCTGTCAAATGTAGTTCAATGGAATAGAATAAAATAGAATAGATTTATATGACCAAGTTGCAATTATGTTTTTGGCAAGTCAGTAGTACAAGTTTGAAAATGTTTGAAATCGACATTGAAAGAGTTTGGGTAAAATAGTCATAGGTAAAAAAATTAACAATAGAAACGACAAAACATACAAAAACAATCAAAAAAACAGTGTCAACGGAGTAAAGCAGTGATTGAGAACGTGTTGTTTCAGTTTTGATTTAAGACAGTTCCAAGTCAAAATCTTGAACTCATCAGGATAGGAGTTATAGAGTCTGACATCCAGTAAATTCATTTGTGTTTTATTGAGTCTGTAGCGAGGAGGTCCCAAATCAGTTGCACAGCGAGTTTGGTATATAATAATGAAAATCAGCTTTGGCCAAAACTGATTTTTTGTTTCTATGTACCTCTAATACCGTATTATAAATAAATAATGAAGGAACAGGCATATTGGATAGATCTTTGAAGATTTTCTGACAGTTGTCCCTGTAACCAGCATCAGCCATAATTCTGACTGCTATCTTCTGCATTTTGAAAACCCTAACGTCGTGACAAGAATTTCCCCATAAGATAATGCTTTAATATATGTGAGCATAGAAAAATTAGAAATAACATGTTCGATCTGTGTTAAGACATAGTTATTTCTTCATATTGCGTAGCAAATATAGTGAACTCGATAATCTATTACATAGTTGATCTATATGGACTGACCAAGTCAGTTTTTCATCTATCACAATCCCAAGAAGTTTGACACTCTTACCATCTGCGATCTTGGTGGAAAGAACAAGACTTTGGGTTTTATCATGGTTCAAATTCAGATTGTTGGCAGTGAACCAATTTTGTGTAGATTCGATAAAGCACGTCATAAGTAACGTTGAAAGCAGTATTGAGTATTATCTAGTTATGGTTGAACAACAATTTACTGAGTCTCAGTATAATTAAAACAAAATATATCACGTTCTCATCCACAATATCTAATCAACCTCAAATCGGAAGTTTGAGATTGCAAATCACTACCTGTATAGACCAAATAAATTGTACATGCCCAATTATAGAAAAAGCATTTTCTCTGAAATACCTTGATGGAGTGAACATATAACCCATATAAAGAAGAGAGTCAGGTCACTTATGGATGGATTTTTCATATTCTTAAGAGACATACTCACTCGAAAACACTCCTATGCTCTAGAAGAATCTTTAATAAGATATTGCATCCTAGCATGGGGAGGGACTTTCAACACCAGGTTGAATATCCTTCAAACCACACAGAACGCCATTTTAAAAATAATCTTCAATAAGAAAAGACTAGACTCGATCGGACTACTATATAAAGAAATGAATATTATGAATGTGAGATCCATATACACGTATCAGTGTATAACATGGGCTCACAAAACGGAGATAAATCAACTCTAAAAAATCCCAGATCAACTAGAAGTACAACAAATCAGCCATTCCAAATCTCTTCGTTACATAAAACACTAACACAAAAATCCGCTATCTATTATGGGGCAGAACTATTTTATCTACTACCAAACAAATTAAAACAAATACGTAATATCAAGAAAATTTAAGCAGAGGTGAAAACGTGTCTAAAAACCAACTCCACAATCTTTGGTATATTTTGAATAAAAGAAAATTATAACTAATCTTATATTACTGTTCCTACTCAAACTCTCTACCTAGTAGATTCAAACAAAACTCCCCACTTTTGTGCTCATTTAATTCATCACTTGCTTATACAAGTATTACAAGTATTTGTATAAACTCGATCTTCATGTAATTATGAACCTCTTCAAAAGAGAGGGCTCAAAAACAAGCATTTGGTTGCTTAGCTGACCCGATCTGCAAAGGTTTGCATAAAATTTATGAAAAAAATGTTTATGTAAGATGTGTGTACCGAAAAATTATGATGGATAATAAATTGAAGAATACCTTGTGTATAACTTTTTCTTTAATCTTATTGTTGGAGGGTTTGATATCTTTTACTGAATCAAGTTTTTTGACAAAAGTATATTGCAGTATATATTCAGCTAACTGATTTTTGGGAATCTCAATTTCTTCGAGAGTTATCTTGGAGCTAGGTGGAAGAGGTTTCGTAGGACCGCATTGAAAAGAAAATGAGGAAGGAATTGTTGGGGACTTGGCAACACCTGAAGTAATTTTCTTCTTTTTGGTAACATTTTGAATATTTGGCCCAAAGCTTATACTTGGTTGAGACAGAACAAAATTTTTTGGTAGTGGACGACTTTTGGTGTTCTGTTGATATGATGGTGTTTTATGTTTTCTGCTACAGTTGGGCAAGGGCGAAGAGTTTTCATGTGTATGAGATAGCAAGGATAATTTATTACTAGTAGTAAACCAGGCAAAGGATGAATCACAGAGAGCTTCCGCTTCTCTGTAGGATGTTTTGTTATTGACCGTAATGTTTTTCATTTTTTATGATCGTATTGAAATGAATAATTTTTGTCAATTGATATGTGATCCGCAGTCTCACAGTGAATGCAATATATGCACTCTTTCTCAAATAAATGATTTTCAAACTTTTCGGAACCGCATTTGGTGCAAAATATGCGTAAACTTCGGCACTGCTTGGAGATGTGGTCAATTTTCAACCATTTGGAACATTGGATGACCAACCTACGAATTATTCTACTTCAAATAATACTCGGTTTATAGACTTGTGATCAGCTAATTGGTTTCCTTCAAATCTTACAATTATCATTTGTTCAGGTTTGTCCACCCTCTTCACCCAATTCTTCGTATATCAAGTGCTCCTGTATAACACTCTATAGTTTGGTATAAATAATCAATATCAAAGTCAGTGTCCACATCACGTATAACACCCTCAGTTTCAAGTAAACGATTGGGAATGTAATAATTCAGGTTTTCAATAGCGAGATTGAGATAACGAATTGAATTATTGGCATCATTTAAAGTTCTTAGCTCAAATTTAATATGATTCTTATCTACACTTTTGTTTTCAATTGTCTTCGGTATATTTATGTAAAATATGCCCAAGCGCAAGTTTAGATTATTGATATTTGCAATGTAAACATAAAACTTTGAGGGATGGTACTTATCTGAAGCATCGTTGAAAAGTCGTATTTCCTTGTAGACCGTCAGACAGTGACAGATTTGGGTGTCCCATTTTCGCATACAAGCCTCGAATAGGTTTGAAAAGTACATCGATGTTGAGTAATATGGAGGAAAATTGTAATATGGTGGCTCCTGGGGAGAACATATTATGTAAAAATCAAAAAGAAATTTCCATTAAATTTTCCGACGACAAAATCTACTTATCAATTCGCGCCACTCAAGCCATTATGTTTTTCGGTCTAGTGAATATGTAGGTTTTCATAGTTTCGATGGGATTGTGTGGGACAATCTGTTAAAATCTCGATTTTTCCTTACAAGATTACGCCCTCATTTTAACCCTTTAGCCACCTGCAACACTCAAGCTTTTGGTATTCCGAAGCCTGGTTCTATTAATTAATGAGTAGTTGAAAACGGCTCGCGTGAAAATATGGGCAACATACTCATTTTATTTATGTTCTGGAAAATCGAATTTGCCATATGTTCTCCCCAGGAGCCACTCGTAAATTTCCCTCCATTTAACTCAACATCGATTTACTTTTCAACCCTATTCGAGGCTTGTATGCGAAAATGGTACACCTAAATCTGCCACTATCTGACGGTCTATTGTTTTTATCAGCAGATTGGTAGATTGTTTCGGACGTTGTCTGTTGGATCGATAGTTCACACGTTCTGTTATAAAGCCATTATTCAAGGAGAACTTCTTAATTCTTTCATTCGTGTCAAAGAGCCTTTCGCAGATGCATTGAGAAACTTTTACTGTTTCTATATCAGAATTTTGAATTTATACAGTATGTCCATAAAGTAACTCCCCTGCTAACTTTTGAACGAGTTGGAATTTTATTTTGACCTTTGTTTTGGTTGACTGGTAGGTCATAAGCTGTTTTTTGACAAATAATGTATGTCTTTCAAAATTGTGTCCCGACGCCATTTTGACAAACTTTTTTAAACGACAAAGGAGGTCGAATGACACGTCATTCGAAATGTCTTACAGTTATCTATACTTCTACAAAATTTCAAACGAAAATATTCTTCCAAATCAAAATGGCTGTACATAATGTAAGAACTCTCTTAGACCAAGACCTTTTCCATGGCTAATAATGAGCTTCAGTAAAATCATCAAATCGAATTTTAGCAAAATTAAGAAAATCATCCAGAATAAAGAACAATGTTTATTTTACATAAATATCTGAAAAATTTGAGAAAAAAATCAATTCGAAATGTTCGCCATTGACTTCCTGGCACATGAAGAGACGATTCCGAAATTCGCTTCTTACATTTCTGGTGTAACATTCCTGCATACGTTTCTTATGCGTTCCTCCAATTCATTTATCGTTCTTGGGGCGGTTCTGTATACTTGAGATTTGAGATATCCTCAAAAGAAAAAATCCAATGTCGCCAAATCAGGCGAGCGAGCTGGCCATTCAGTAGGACCCCTCCTACCGATCCATCTTTCCGGAAAATGTTGATTTAAAAAGTTGGTTACTGGCCTGAAAATCAATATTCGTTATTTCCAGTCACGTGAATTATTTCTGGAAAGATGTCTTCTTGTAGCATCCTCAAATATCGAACTCCGTTCAAATTTTGTCTCAAGAAATATGTTTCCCAATATGCCATCCAAAACATTAACTTTTTTGATGAAAGTACACTGAGTATGTGTTTCCCTGAACTCATGAGGATTTTCAGTGGTCCAATAGCGGTGACTATGTCTTTTCACCTGTCCATTCAAGAAAAACGTGCTTTCATTACTGAAACGAATGTTGCTCACATGAATCCTATTTTGACGAAGTTTCTCACTCATCAGAGATCTAACATCACGTAACGCCATTTCGTTTTGGATAAATATTTTTGTTTCATATTTTGTTCTTGTGTTGAGAACTGGAATACAGTTCAACCGATGTATCACTCAACCCTCAGAGCCATTCAAATGAAAAATCAAAATGGCGGAGAGACGTCATTTTGAAAAAAAAATCTGTTGTCAAAAGAAGCATGTGAACACATTTTACTAAAAAAAATTGAAAGAAAAAATCAAAAAATTCAAAACTTAACGGGGTTGGGGTTACTTTATGATAGTTCTAATATCATGTACTACATTTTGTTTTGAATTGATATTTTTGTTTGAAATTATACTGTCCTATAGAAAATTGAAAGATGTTTCGAATGAGTTATTAGTCAACTCACCATGCTATTCAAGAAGTTCTTTCAAAATGGCGTCGGGCTGCTATTCCGAAAAGTAGCTCATGAACTGTCATTTCACCAAAAAAAGAAAAAGAAATCATCCGAAAATTCCAATCCGTTCAGAAGTTAACAGGGGGGGGGTTACTTTTTGGACACACTGTGAAACTTATGGCACGGTGAAAATAATTGAAATTATTGGAATTTTCAATTTGTTATAATAGCTCATGTTTGAAAAGTCCACTAATTATAATTTGCCAAATAGGTTTGCAGATGCGCTAATCAGTGGTTTACAATTTTCAAATTACTACCAAAATTTCCTTCTATCTCTTTGTTGAAGATGTGAATTATTTGCATATTGAATGAGGAATCGAACGTTTTTTTCTAAGAGCTATGTTTGTAGCAGGAATCCTGTGTATATTTCAAGTACATGTCATTACCACTATCCAAAAATTACCTCTCTTTCATGAGAGGCAATCTATCACTTTGGGCTGTAAATACACGAATAACGCGAAATTAAATTATGTTGCATTGAATAAAAATTTGTTCATTCAAAAGAATAGAGATGCATTTAACATAATTACGGAAATACAAAAAATAAGTATTTGAGGTATTAGTTTTTTCATCGCTCGATCTAAATCTATTTGATATTTCTATTAAATCTAAAATAGCATTATCAACACTTACATTATCATTAATTTCTAGACTTTATCACTGTCACGAATTTTGCGAAAATGTATTGCAAGTTGATTGGCTTACATCATTACCATGTTCTTTTTTCCTTTTCAAAAAAGTTATTGTTCGTGTAGTTTTCTCTTTTTTCATTAATGAAATCCCAAAAGTTAATACAAAAATTACTACCACTTTTCTTTCTCCTCTAGTTTTTTCATAAACGCGTTCTTTACTACTCGAAATTAATATAAAATTCAATCATGTCAAAGATAGTCTTGTGAGGTAGTTGTTTTTTGTAAGATGTCATATTTATACTCCCTTATCGTTCGTCCAAAAGATGTAACCCATTCCTAACCAAATGCTCCCACTGTACGAGTCTCCTATATCTCGGGATATGTTTGGAAATTTCGTTAAGACAAAATGTGTAATGTAACAAAGGCTTAAGTCAAAGGAGGCGTATAGCTTTCCGGTCGGTTGCAAACCGCATCTTGCCACCGCCAAAGCCGTTTCCGGACAACATGAAGCTTCGTCCGAATTGAACCAATTATGTGGCAACGTTTGTACTCCGTTGGTGGTGCATGCCCTTCCGTTCGATGGTAACACGAGAGTGGAATGGAAGATAATTAACATAGGAGAAAATTGAACGTTCGGGAGTGTATATCTAGTGTATACCCATTAACATATCCGTAATGAAACCATTTTCTTCTGCAGTCGTGCAGTGATTTTTCGATGGATAATTAGGTGGTGATGATGCATATAAAAGTCTAAAGAAGTCATAAAATAGAAATATACAGGGTATCCCAAAACTCAACGTCATCATTTGGAGGGCTGACAGTCCAGCTCATGACTAACCAGAATATAATAATATGACCTCAGTAAAATATCGATAGTTTTGGAGATATTGGCAATTTTATGAATTTCGTGAGAATCGAAACCTTTGAGCAGTACTTCAAGTGTCGCAAGTACAAAATTTCATAGTTAAAAATTCTAATTTTTGCTATGCAATCTGTATTAACCTTTCTATTGATCGAAATCTAAAAAAATAGTTATTTATGTACGAAGGGTATAAATAGATGTTTATGCCCAGAGGGCGACGTTTCACGGAGTCGCCCGAGGGTATACACATCTGTTTATACCTGCGGTACATACATAACTTTATGTCATACTAGTTCGTTATTGCAATCCAATCTCAATACATATCAGTATTTCAAAAAATCCGGTTTGAATTAATAACATTGCCATTTTATCATACACTATCGTTGCTAGATGAATGTTGACAAACGTAAATGTCATAAAATCACAATAATTTATCAGGGTGTTAATTAAGTACGTTGACAAACTTCGGGAGGTGATTCTTTGAAGGTTTTCAGGACGAAATTTTCATATAAACATATGTCCCAAACGGCTTGGTTTTCGAGATACAGGGTGATAAAAATACATTTTTTTCAAGATTTTTTAGAGTTAACTTCGACATTTTCTACAATAATCAGTTCAAATTGAGCAAGTACAATCCATTCAATAGTACGCACGATACAAAATAATGCATTTCTCAAATAATTCACAGAGTCCTCCTTTTTTCAGAGTCAAGCTTTGTTCAACCCTTCAGAATTTTTTTTTCCGCCGCCACTGACATATTATGAGAAAGGAATAATCAATGTCGTTTCATTTAACATCTTTTTGCTCTCTTGATGTTTTTCATTTACTTGTACGGTTCAGGAGTTACAATGAAAATATTAACGCAAACATTTTCCAGTAACGCATAACATAAAGAAATTTGAGAAGCAAATAGTCTAACAAACTTGAAGGGTGATTCTTTGAAAGGTTTCAAGATGAAAAGTTCATATAAACATGTCCCAAGCGGCTTGGTTTTCGAAGTACAGGGTGATCAAATTACATTTTTTAGGAGTTTTTGGAGTTAACTTCGAAATTTTCGACAATAATCGATCCAAATTAGTTCAAATTGGACAAGTACAATCCATTCAATAGTGCGCATGATATAAAATAATTCATTTCTCGAAGTGTCATTGCCACTCTCCAAAGATTAGCGCGTGACCCAATACGTCATTTTGTTCTCATTACACAAATAGCTATTTTCTGCTCGTGTAGAGAAAATGTAATGTTATGGAGCTCCCATACATTTTTTACCATAACTCAGGTTGAAAATGTATTGCACAAAGTTAATTATGGCAAAATAATTTTGGACATTTTCAATAGTGAATAACTTTATTATCAAATACTAGAGCAAAGTAACATAAATTCCCTAGGAATAAAATTAAGTTCAGAAAAGGACCAATATTGAAATTGATATGTCAGAGCAGCTGCTGGAAATGGCCACCGCCAACTTCAATGCATGCGTTTATGCGCCTAACCATAGACTGGCGGACACGCTCAAAAATACCAGGAGTGTTTCTTATAATTCCGCATGACTCCTGTATGCGATTCCTCAGGTCTTCTTCACTTTGAACTGGAGTTCGGTACACTAATGATTTAAGGTGCCCCCAGAGAAAAAAATCAAGTTGATTCATATCGGGTGACCTTGGTGACCAAAGTTGAGGCCCACCACGCCCAATCCAGCGATCAGAATAATTCTCTTCTAAATATTGGCGTGCAACCAATCTGAAGTGTACTGGAGCACCATCATGCATAATTCCATAATTCCAATTCTTTCCCTCAGTGGGATCTCTTCTAGGAGTCCAGGTAAGATGAATTCAAGAAAATGTCGATAATGGTCACCATTGAGTCTATGAGGCAGAAAATGTGGCCCGATAAGGAAATTCCCTACAATTCCAACCCAAACATTCACAGAAAACGTCTCTTGAAAATGGTTTTCAATCACGGCGTGTGGGTTTTCATCAGCCCACATATGATTGTTGTGAAAATTAATAACGGCTTTACGGGAAAAGAATGCCTCATCGGTGAATAACACTTGAGATAAAAACCATGGATTTTCCAACAATTTATTTCGAATCCAAGCGCAAAAAGTTAATCTCTTTGGAAAATCCCTTGGCAGAAGAGCTTGAACACGTTGTATGTGATAGGGATAAAGTTGTTGCTCTTTTAAAATTTGCCGTACCAATACATGGGTTACGTTAAACTGTGCCGCAATTTGTCTTGTACTGGTGTCTGGATGCTGCTCAATTTCGTTAAGTACAGCTTCTTCTATCTGAACTGTTCTAACTCTCCTGGGTCTTCCTATGAGAACAGCAGACCTCTTGAAAGTACCCGTTTCACGAAGACGGGGTGAATATAGATGAATATTTGTGTGCTGGGAATATGACGTTGTGGAAATCTTTCTAGATACATTGGTCTGACGGCACGAGCGTTACCATCAGCCATTCCATACATTAAGTGCATGTCTGCCATTTCTGAATTTGTATATTCAACCATTTTATCCGAAGGAATATTGAATGAATCTGCTTTATAGCTTGCACTAATGAAGAATTAACAATGAGACAGTTTCTCAACTTTCGATAACTGTCAAGTTGTTGATATTTAAATAAATGAATTAATATCAAAGCCCACTTTGCTATTTTTATGAATTCAAATTGATTACAAAATTTCTGCGATACTGCAGAAGAAAAAACTAACCAAAATTTCTGATAAAATAATGTACGCCGTACGGAAACAAAAATTTGTTTGATTTAGTTTTTCGGAGTTATGACCAGAGATTCATAAATGAAAATCAAATGTGTAATTATCTGCGACTATTAGATAAACCCTATTAACTATCTTCCATTACAGGATTACCTTTCGGAAGTTTTTTTATGTTGAAAAGGAAATGTTCAATTGAAAACTAAAAAATATCTTTTTTTAAAATAACAAAAAATTTGTATGAGTTCTCTATCAAGACTGATGGGTAAAAACATTTTTAATCAAATATCTCAATGAAAATGCACATTTTTACCATCAGAATCTTCAGGTTGAAAGTTAAGGTTTTCCCAATATCTGTCAGATCTAGTTTAATATCCAGCGTACCGCAGTGACGGGGAGATAGTAGTTTTCTGTTAGATATCACAAAAAGAAATCACATCTTTACAATAACAAGCCTTTATTTAGCTTCACTTGTAACTAACAAACAATTTAATAAAAGTTGAATTTGACCCACTTCTGATACTCCGATTAATTTGAAATTTGGCTGGTTTCCGTAATTCCGGTGACAATGCATTAAAAAAATGTTTGTTAAAAAACAAAATGGCGGCTCCAATATGGCGGACGAGTTTTGTGATTATGATCCGATTCTGTTCAAAATTGGTATGTGATGGTTTTTGGGTTGGAGATTTTCAGTTTCACATAAAAAATAAACTAAAATGTTAAAAATGAAAATTATAAAAAGAAAACATTTTAAAGTTTTTATACAATACACTGAAAAGGAGAAAATAATTCATTTCATTGTTTGATCTAGGTAATCTTGTACAGAAAGATTTTGATACTCACAGAATAACCTACAAAAAATGAAACAAATTATTTTTTCATTTTCAGTGCATTTGTATAAAAGCTTGTCTTTATATTTTTTATTGTATAATTTTTATTCATCGTAGATTTTTCTAATTCTGAAAAAATATTTCCATCAATTTACAATAATTGAAAATGTTTAATTTTCAAATTTTCTAATGTTATGCCACACTGGAAAATGTTTAAATTAATATTTTCATTATAGCCCCTGAACCGTACAAGTAAATGAAAAAAATGCAAGATATGAAAAAGATGTTGAATGAAACAACATTGATAATTCCTTTCTCATAATATGTCAGTGGTGGCGGAAAAAAAATTCTGAAGGGATGAACAAAGCTTGACTCTGAAAAAAGGAGGACCCTGTGAATTATTTAAGGAATGCATTATTTTGTATCGTGCGCCCTATTGAATGGTTGAATATACAAATTCAGAAATGGCAGACATGCACTTAATGTATGGAATGGCTGATGGTAACGCTCGTGCCGCCAGACGAATGTATCTAGAAAGATTTCCACAACGTCATATTCCCAGCACACAAATATTCATCTATATTCACTCCCGTCTTCGTGAAACGGGTACTTTCAAGAGGTCTGCTGTTCTCATAGGAAGACCCAGGAGAGTTAGAACAGTTCAGATAGAAGAAGCTGTACTTAACGAAATTGAGCAGCATCCAGACACCAGTACAAGACAAATTGCGGCACAGTTTAACGTAACCCATGTATTGGTATGGCAAATTTTAAAAGAGCAACAACTTTATCCCTATCACATACAACGTGTTCAAGCTCTTCTGCCAAGGGATTTTCCAAAGAGATTAACTTTTTGCACTTGGATTCGAAATAAATTGTTGGAAAATCCATGGTTTTTATCTCAAGTGTTATTCACCGATGAGGCATTCTTTTCCCGTAAAGCCGTTATTAATTTTCACAACAATCATATGTGGGCTGATGAAAACCCACTCGCCGTGATTGAAAACCATTTTCAAGAGACGTTTTCTGTGAATGTTTGGGTTGGAATTGTAGGGAATTTCCTTATCGGGCCACATTTTCTGCCTCATAGACTCAATGGTGACCATTATCGACATTTTCTTGAATTCATCTTACCTGGACTCCTAGAAGAGATCCCACTGAGGGAAAGAATTGGAATTATGGAATTATGCATGATGGTGCTCCAGTACACTTCAGATTGGTTGCACGCCAATATTTAGAAGAGAATTATTCTGATCGCTGGATTGGGCGTGGTGGGCCACAACTTTGGCCACCAAGGTCACCCGATATGAATCCACCTGATTTTTTTCTCTGGGGGCACCTTAAATCATTAGTGTACCGAACTCCAGTTCAAAGTGAAGAAGACCTGAGGAATCGCATACAGGAGTCATGCGGAATTATAAGAAACACTCCTGGTATTTTTGAGCGTGTCCGCCAGTCTATGGTTAGGCGCATAAACGCATGCATTGAAGTTGGCGGTGGCCATTTCCAGCAGCTGCTCTGACATATCAATTTCAATATTGGTCCTTTTCTGAACTTAATTTTTTTCCTAGGGAATTTATGTTACTTTGCTCTAGTATTTGATAATAAAGTTATTCACTATTGAAAATGTCCAAAATTATTTTGCCATAATTAACTTTGTGCAATACATATTCATCCTGAGTTATGGTAAAAAATGTATGGGAGCTCCATAACATTACATTTTCTCTACACGAACAGAAAATAGCTATTTGTGTAATGAGAACAAAATGACGTATTGGGTCACGCGCTAATCTTTGGAGAGTGGCAATGACACTTCGAGAAATGAATTATTTTTTAACATGCGCACTATTGAATGGATTGTACTTGTCCAATTTGAACTAATTTGGATCGATTATTGTCGAAAATTTCGAAGTTAACTCCAAAAACTCCTAAAAAATGTATTTTGATCACCCCGTACTTCGAAAACCAAGCCGCTTGGGACATGTTTATATGAACTTTTCATCTTGAAACCTTTCAAAGAATCACCCTTCAAGTTTGTTAGACTATTTGCTTCTCAAATTTCTTTATGTTATGCGTTACTGGAAAATGTTTGCGTTAATATTTTCATTGTAACTCCTGAACCGTACAAGTAAATGAAAAACATCAAGAGAGCAAAAAGATGTTAAATGAAACAACATTGATTATTCCTTTCTCATAATATGTCAGTGGCGGCGGAAAAAAAATTCTGAAGGGTTGAACAAAGCTTGACTCTGAAAAAAGGAGGACCCTGTGAATTATTTGAGAAATGCATTATTTTGTATCGTGCGTACTATTGAATGAATTGTACTTGCCTAATTTGAACTGATTATTGTCGAAAATGTCGAAGTTAACTCTAAAAAATCTTGAAAAAAATGTATTTTTATCGCCCTGTATCTCGAAAACCAAGCCGTTTGGGACATATGTTTATATGATCTTTTCGTCCTGAAAACCTTCAAAGAATCACCTCCCGAAGTTTGTCAACGTACTTAATTAACACCCTGTATATGTGTCAAAGTTAGAAGTCAAAATGAACGAAGATATTGGAATTCCTGACGAAATTATTTCTCTTTATGCCCGCACGAGCATAAAGTACGACATTAGATAGTTGGTAACTAAGCAATAAAAACACAATAATGAACTAGTATGACATAAAAATATTGGTGCAATACCTTTGGAGAAACAAATATCATTTTTGCCCGATTGACGGGTTAAAAATGATCCAGGGTCTCGGCCGCCCTAGGCTACTAAAATTATTCCGCACTTTTAAACTCTAAATGTATGGATAGTTTCAATAGATCTACCACGGAATAATCAATTCAAATCAAAGAAGAAATACGCACTCAACAACATTTATTTATCATCTACGTTATTGAGGCCATAAGCCAGAATATTACAATTTCATATTAACAATGCAGTTGGTACAGTAACCAATGTTGAGGATGGGATATTCCCTCTTTTCTTGAATATAATTATTCCCTATGGAAAGCTGCTGCACAAACATCCTCATCGCTAAGAGAACAAGTATTCGTTAAGAATGCATTCCGTTTGAAAATAAATTTGAGGACCAATTTGCAGTATATCAATAAAGCACATCTTGTATTTCACAATATATGTATATTTACTCAATTTTCTACAAAAAAGAATTATATATGAGTAATCAGTCAAAATAATTGTTATAACTCACCTCACGACTATAGGTGCATTTAGTCAACATCATTTTAAAATTGTGCTTATATATATGTTAAAAACGAAAGTTGAATCTGTTAAATCAAATGGCACCATTTATACAACAATATTAAGTTTATTCTAAAAACATGTCACTTTGAAAATCCCAATTTCATAAGAATCTTACTTTTACGATAAAAATATTGTCCTTAATTCACGTGTACCTAAAGTTTCATGTCATAAAACGTACCTATCATTCTTAAATGTATGCCTAAATCTAAAACTCGTGTAATATTAGGTCTCATTCAAAATTATTTTTAAGGTTATGTTTATGTTAGTGCTTGTGCTAAAGTTACGTTTATGTTGACTAAATGCACCTTAACTCTCAAGTGAGAATTCTGAGATTTTTTCTATCTGTCAAATTTTGACGTTTCTTGGCAATACAATTATTGCTCCCGTCAGATGCAATTTGTCTACTGGGTTACTAATAAACCTCAGTAAATCGTGTTTCTCGGAATTCCTGATTTAGATTTAAACAATAATATAAATAACTGGACGTATTTTGAAACTATATTGAATGTCAATTGATCAGTATCTTTCACAGGTATCGTTCGGGCACCATACTTTTGATTATTGAAGTAATACCTACATAACGTATGGAACGTATGAATGATCGAGATATTTTAACGCGTGAGCGGAGCGAGCGCGTTAATGTTCGATATCATTAATCGCATTTTAATATAGGAGTTGATTACAATACTTTTCCATCGACCTAATGATAGTATGAAAGAAAATAAAAAAAAGTTGAGAAATTTTTGTGGTTCAGGATTCGAACCTCCGATCTATACATCCGGATTGTCTTCGTTCACTCGCATTTCACCTCTGCGCTATGGAGCCCATGTACAAAATGTCGCGTTTTGATGAGTTGAGTATTTGCTACATTTTCCAAAATTACTTGCAACACATAATAATGAAAATAATTAATTTTTCATGTATTTTTCTGCTTTTATCAGACTAACTTTAAGCTGCCACTTTAGCGGTTTCCGCAACATCTGGCGGTGTCAACGTGAAATTATCTTAAATATTCATTATTTAGATTGAAAAATTATGTGTCAAAATTTTACAGCGCACATAAAATCTGAATCCGTTGATGTCTGGTTGCCATGCAACGCGCAAAATCAAGCATTCACAGAGAAATCGATCATTAATGACAAATTGAGCATTAATAGGGGTCATTAATGGTCGATTTCGTTTGCAATGAATTATGTTAAACAGACATGTTGATACGAGGTCGGCGGAATATATATATTATATACTTACTCTAGAATTCTAATCCCGCCAATTTTCACGGCAAAAAGCAAGCCGCGTATGCGACCCGTTTACGATGTGCGCATGCGCGTCATCAGTGTAGTTTGGGTAGATCGTTGCAGAGTTTGAAAATAATTTGGTGTTCCAATTCAGAGTTTTTTGTTATGAGGCAATAAAATACATGTCATTTGAAAGAGAGAAATTTTACAGCGCATTTGGGACCTTTCAAAACCGAAAAGAATCTTTTAGGGAAAAAAAAAAGACTGCTCAGAATTTTAGACGTGGAAGAATCTTATTTGAAACCATAATGTGCCCTATGCTACTGTAAATATAATGACCGTGCAACAATGCTTTTTCATCAACAGGAAGACTTGTCACTGAGATCTGTCACTCTTGTCAGAGATCAGAGACGGTTTTTAGAATTTCAGATTTTCTCCTGTCGTTTTGTGTGGTGTTTATTGTCGTTGGTTATTGTTTCATCATTCGTTACTTTGCAATAATTTCTAATAAACCCGTTTCTTCCTACAAATAAACAATGAACTGTGTAGTGTTGTGTAAACAAAAAATACCTGAAATATATCATTTTTGGTAGATAATGAAATTTTTGCTTTGCTCAAAATAGCTTGAATATTATTTTAGCTTGACAAAAAAAGCATGATTTTTGGTTATTGTTCTTGAGAAGAGACCCCAGCAGAACATTTGAATGAGAAAATTTTAATTTGTGGCAGACATTTTCCTCATGAAGATTCATGTGAAAACGACAATAAAATTATTTGAAACCTAGTGCAGTACCAATACTGAGTCTGCGTGAGCATGCATGGCGAGTGATACAACTTTCTGCCACACCGCTTATATTATGAGTTCTTGATTCCTACAAAAGTACTAAACATACATAGAATCGCCTCAGAAAATCAATGTCAATTTGGAAGTGCTTTTCTTTGATGGTAAGGAAAATGCTTCTGGCCTCACTTTTTCATGCACCCTCATGTGGAAATTGCACTAAGGTAATATAGTCTAAGATCCGGCTGAAGGATTGGTGCGCTCATCAGTTTTATGCTCAAAAAAAACCAAATTTTTATGTATATTTGTAATTGGAAGAATTTATATGTACCAGGTTGACTATCAAAATTTGGTCTCCAGTATTTTTAATTGATTCTTAGGAAAAAATTTCGTTCACTTGTTTCTTAAATGGAATAACGACTACATCACGGCAATTTATATGAAGATTCTAAAAAATCACGTTTGCCGTTGCGCACCGTGTCGTATCTCTTCGCAGCCAGGTGTAAACAGGTAAGATTTCGATACACTTATACTTTCATAACGTTCATTTATTAATCATATACCAAATTAAAGTTAATTTTTTTCTAATTATTATCATATATGGTTGCCTAATTAAATCCGCCCGCAAATAAAGGTTGCTGGCTGTTAAAAATAATTAATATTTAAGGTAATGTTAATCTCTTCAAATGATTTAAATTAAATGAAGTTGCATATTTTGACATGAATCGTTCTAGAAAAAAAAAACTCCAGCTCCCAAGCATCCAATTTCATAAATTCAATTCGAGTTGAAATTATTCATGATATTAGCAGAAATAAATTTTCAATGTTTTTTGTACTTTTAATTTATTTTCCAATCCAGTGCTTTCTTGAAATTCGCACCGAAGATTTGGGGTGGTTCCGTAGGTTTTAGTTGGTTAACTACAGCTGACAAGTGGATGTGATACCAAAAATCAGTCGCTTCAGAGCGATAAATAATAATAACCGCACTCTACTTTCTGATGGCTTTTGCTGAATATTTGGGATCATAAATATGTGAAAATATGTATTCAAATCGGCTAAATACAAATAATAGGTATAAGTAAAATGAGGTTTCCAACCTCCGAGATTTAGAATTTACTTTTGTTAATCTTCACAAGTACCATAATATTTTACTAAAACCGGGCCAATTACAAAAATCACTAATGACGCGCATGCGCATTGCGGACTAGCCTGAACTTTTTACAACACTTTTGACATGGGGATTAGCATTCAAGAGTAAGTATATAATATATATTTCTATGGCCTCAGGCCATAAACGCCTACTTTATGCCCTTGATACATAAATAACTATTAAGTTTGCTTAGCTTCACTTCCATATCCGATAAACAATCATAAAATTGCACCTTTCGATTTTTTTCAGCAAATTCATTTATCACGTCTTTGTAATCTAGTGAGTTTGACAAATGTGACTGTATACCGAGTACGGCAAGAGCATTGAGTCTATCTGCTGTCATTTTTGAACGCAAATAGTTCTTGACGCGTCGCAACCAAGAAAAGCTGCGTTCTCCCAAGCAATTTGTTACCGGGACGCAAGCACACATGCGTACTGCGATATCGACGTTGGGATACATAGTCTGTAGATCTTCTCCGTGAAACCATTTCAATAATTGTAAAGGTTCCGTCAAACCAAAGCGGGAACGTGGATGCGGGAGCGGGAACGGAACTTTGGAACCGTGCGAATTACTAAAATAACAGTACACGTAGTAGACCATATATAATTCGTTACTTGTATACTTTTCGGAATATGAATAATCACTCTGGTATCTCCCACTATAGAATTTACTCTTGGATTCATCTCGTTCACGCTCCCGCTGTCGCGTTTCCGCATTGGTTTAAGGAAACCTTAAGCTGTTTTTGATTTTCCGAAAATTAAGGAGCACTGTGCAGGGAAATGGAGACATTCATCAGCAAAACTTTCTTCCAGATCAGTTGGGTATATATTATGTGAACTGACTGCTTTTGCTCAAGTTTCTGTTTGGCTCAAAACAGACGAATTGGTCAGGAAGGAGAATTTATCGTGAAATTTATGATAAGCATTGCGTCGCTTCTCAAACTCAATGGGAAGTTTATCAGTTCTTATCAAGAATGTGTTAATTCGTAGATCCTCTCGCCCGTTTAGTTTAACTTCTCCACTAGCAGCCTTATCGAATCGTATCTTCCATCTTCCATCTTCCCTTTTTCCTGTCGTTTCATATCTTCCTTATACACTTGTAGCACAGACAAACTCAATGCCCTTTCCTCGAAATAATTGAAAACTTCGCAAGTAGTTGTAAGAAGGATAATCAATGACTCGTAAAGCTGTAGAGTTGTGAATATATCTATATCTATACTCTGTAGTTTATTGTTAGCAGCATCAATTCTGCTCAATATAAAGCCCAAAGAAGGCCGTTTCTGATCGCTCAAGCTTGAGTCTAATACCCTTAGCTTCACACCTGACGACAGCTTTTAGGTGCTTGTTATCTTCGAAGGAACGCAAGGCATACGTAAAATGTTTTCCCATGATTTGTATAAACTCCGACAAGCATCTGCGCGTGCTGACCATCGAATCTCTGAGACTGAGACTTTTTATGGAAGGTGTTTTTACGCGTGTAGGTACATACTACTGGTACTCATTAGTGACAATTATTCAATTAATAACTCGGTTTGTTCATATAACATGAATTCGTCACTGGAAAGCATTCGTTTTATTCCATTTTAGTTCGGTGGAAGTTTGACTCCTTCAGAAATTTCCAACAAAAAATTTGACGTACTATGAAATCTGCCTCCTCCTACATTTTGCCGCCCTAGGTTGTAGCTTTCCTAGCCTAGTGGGAAAACCAGCACTGATTTCAGGATTTCTTTTTTTAGTTCCATACTACAATACTGTCGAAAATATCGAGCAATGCTCTTCGAATTGTTTTAGTACATTGATCTATTATCTTGCTATTTATTGATTCGGTCAATTGCGAAGTTGATGACTAGCGAATTGTATTACCGTGACTGTGTAGACCACATGAAAATAAAATATTTCAATCTATATACAAATATAAGGTGATTTGAATCAGGAGATAGTTAGTAATAGACTCCTGTAGAAGAGAGTCCTAGCACTCAGTTGGACTTATAGGCTAGGCCCTTTCGGCCTCAGCTGAAGTCGTTCATAAAAAGACAAAGGATTTAGTATTGGTTCAGTGATAGTTTTAGGTAAGAGTTGTTTTGAGTATCCCATATTTTATTATTGAATGTCCCTATTTTAAAATGTATATTTTACTTTCTCCCCAGTATCTCAGTTGTTGCAAAATAAATGTTTATGTTGATTTCATTGAAAATATGAACAGGATGTTCATAAAGTCAGTTGTGGAATCAACTGCGACTGAAAGTTGGAATTTAGTCGCTGTTTTCCATCGTACAAGATAACCTTTCTTGGAAGGGATTCATGTTTTAGAGAGAAATTCTCAATTGAAAATTGAATCAATACATGACTCCTCTGGAAATGGAAAAAACCCAACGATAAAATTGAAGTTACTTTTTTATAATATCTAACAGAAAACAACTACTTCCCCGGCAAAAGCCACGTTGGACATTGAACTACATCTGATGGATATTGAGAAAGACCCTATATAACTTGAGAGAAGAAATCTGAAAGTGAAAATTTGCATTTTCATTCAGATAGTTGATTATTTATTAAATGTCCAGTTTCCATTGGAAATTCTTATCTATGAATGAGATAAGGGAGAATGTTATTCAGAAGTATCACTCACAGAAAATCGATCATTTCATTGACGCGTGGATTGCATCACTTTCGCTAGGCCTCCAATACATTTTGGTCGACAAAAATCTATTTCACTCTTCTAAGATCATCAGGGAGGTCGGAAGAATTGGAAAACATGCTCTTCAGAAGCAATTTCACACTGTAATGAGGAATTGTTGGACTATTTCTTGTGCGGTGAAACTTTGAAAATATTTTTTCTGACATATAACCTGTCATGGGTATGGCATATTGATTTCATTGAAAATATGAACAGGATGTTCATAAAGTCAGTTGTGGAATCAACTGCTACTGAAAGTTGAATTTTAGTCGCAGTTGATTCCACAACTGACTACTATTTATAGGACACCATGTGGACTATGAATTTCAAAAAAAAAATTATCGGTCGCTTCTTCAGACCAAACAATATATTTCGTCAATTCAAGAAAAAAAAATCCACAAGTGAGTATATCACATTCTTGAACTAGTTCTGCTAATTTTGACTTCACATAATCATTCATTTGGTTTTAAAGCGCAATACCTTATATTCTGAAATTGAACAAATATAAAAGGAAAACATTAAATATTTTGACACATTTTCGGTAATGTCTTTCATCAACTATAATAAACATTTGTTTCATTTGAGTGACTCACATTGTGCAATCCAATTTGGCATATTTCTATCAATTCTGATTTCATCTTATTATTCAAATGATTCCAGAGAGCTATTCAATTCATTCAGTAGAAATAAATTAATTTTTGCATCAAACAAACTAAAGGTATTGGTTGAATGAAACATCACTCAACTTTATACAATATTTTTTCAAACAAATATGTGTCGTGAAATTCAAATTGATATACCTAATAGGCTTTTTTGCCATATTAAAACAACTGACTTGATTCACTAAAGTATATTGTGTTTGGTTCGAAACTTTTTTTTTGCATTCTACAACCCATATAGGGATATATTATTTACTCCAAATGTATTATAGAATCAAAATATCATTTTAGTTTCTATTTCTAGCTCCTAAAGCATTCAGCCCTATACATCCTGTATGCATTTTCACAATAATGGCTTGAATATTTATTACATAATGTTACTTCAGGTATAGTCTGATCGCCAATATGGGGATGACCGTTATTCCTGTTATATATTAAGGAAATTGCTTCAATTAGTTAGGTTAGCAGAGTTGTACCCCAGTTTCATGAAAGTGAAGATACCTACCCATCCAATCAATGAATTCACTCCTACCAAAAGGCACCAGAAATGGGAAGTGGGCGTCTACTTTCGGAATAGGGTATATTTTATGTTCGTGATCAAAATGATTCCATCATATGTACCGGATGTTAATTATAACAAAGCTATTTTCTCCTAATAGTGATGTTTGTATAAGCCGGTCAATTTCATGAAACTGGAAAATAATAATGGGCTTAATGATTTAAGTACTTCAATATGGGTAGATTGAATGGTCTGATAAAATGAGTTTCGTTGGATGATTTCATAGACGATATCGTTTAATCGGGTGATGATATCTAGATGCGATTTGCTTTGAACACACAATAGAACAAATTGCATCGTTACAGTAATGACACAATTACCTTCCCTTAAGCCAGTTTAATCGCTTCACATTGTCACTGCTGACTAAAACAATGTCTCTCTCCTATTTCAAAACTGTCGAAAACTTTTCCTGAACAAAATGTATATACGAGTTCCGCTAGATATTTCTTTCAGAATCGGCTTCGGAGACCACCAATTCTCCATTTCTAGAAATTATGGTATCGAACTAACTTTGAAAGCACTGAAGAACTGGAGTTTCATTAAGTACTTTATTTGATCTAACATTCAGAAAATGAGGCCTAGGAATTGGTTCACATCGACATACTCGTAATGAAATCGCATCATGACTTCACATCACATCACATCATTTTTAACTATAGTTAAAAAAATTGTATTCAACTCCATCTAGCGGAGTTCATTTGAATCATTGGTAAATTCGAGCTAACTTGAAAATATATATGCAACCCACATTCATTCATTCATTTAACTATTTTGAGACACGAACAGAACAAGTACATAAATAGTTTTTGGAAGCGAAATTTAGGAAAGGAGAGCAGTTAATGTGCAATGATGTTTCACGCCACTAATATAGCCAGTAGCTCAGATGGCGTGGATTCGACGATAGAAATTGATTTCGATAAGATTATGGGGTTTAATTTTCCGGAGCCCCACGGATTTATCGCCAGTGAAAAATCCGATGGAATGGGATAACCCACTGCACTAATATTACTGTAATATTAAACAATAGTGTAGATGTTATGTCTTCTCTCATGCTTGGATAACTTTGACCAGAATGAAAGAAATAGTCATGTGCCTTACTAATAAAATATATTGATTGATGTCATACACAATTCGGCACACAATACAAAATTAAATGAAATTGATGTACATCTGACACCACCAAGATAAATTCAAATATACCCACGCTATGATTGAGAATAGTGTATCGTTTTAGTTTTTCAATATCAAACCTCCAGTGAGGGCTACGCATGTGACGTCGTGATGATAGCTAACAATTATCAATATGCCTTTGGGGCTCAATCTTAAGCTTAACTTATCTGATAAAAATCAGATTTTCTCAATGATGCCAGTTCACCAGTTGTAGTTTAGGAATCCAGTGTCTCGGTGAGTACAGGTATGTACAGTGGATACGACACAATCAAACGAAGTACGTGAACAGCTGGGACGAATACCATCAACGGGGAATACAAATAATATGGGACGAACAGAGAATAAATACTGAACAACAGATGAACAGTGGAATAATCACAGTGGTAGAACAATAAAACAGTAGCAGTAACAACAGAATAGTAGCGGAGCACCCTAGAATAAACAATACCAGTCTGGCTTCTGATTACACTTGTATGGGGACATAAGTACGAGGATGTATTGATATCTAGTTAGCCTAGACCTGTTCCCTGCATAAACAAAATTTTGCGTCACCATAGCAACGAACAAAAACTTATTAGAAGTGTCAGTGTGAAGTTTGACGTCAAAAAAGTAAACCAGAGTTACGCAATAAATTAAAAGAAAAATTATTTCCACCGAAATTGTGAAAATGGAAAAATTGGAGTATCGAGCCATCATCAATTACCTGTATTTAAAAGGGTTAGTAGGTAAGCAGATTTACGAAGATATCCTTAATAATCAATGTCATTCGTATGCGACCGTGAAAAATTGGATTGCAAGCTTCAAAAGAGGTGAATTTTCCATTGAAGATGATAACCGATCGGGAAGGCCAGTTTCTGTGTCAGTCCCCGAAAATATCGATGCAGTTCATTACATGATTTTAACAGACCGTCGAATTGGGCTAAAACGGATATTTGAAGCACTGAATATTCCATACGATCGCGTTCTTCGTCTAGTTCAAGTCAAGATAATTTGGACATGAGAAAAATTGCTGCAAAATGGATCCCCATATGTTTGAATGTTGACCAAAAGCGTGCAAGGGTAGTAGCATCGCGTTCGATCTGTGCTCGATTTGGAAACGATGTAGACTTCTTAAACCGAATTGTTACTATGGATGAGACTTGGGTACATTTCTACGATCCAGAAACAAACCAACAATTGATGGAATGGCGACACTCCGGTTCTCCAAGACCTAAGAAGTTTCGTGTCCAAAAATCTGCTGGAAAAGTTCTTGTTTCATTTTTTTGGGATTGCCATGGAGTAATCATGATTGATTTTTTGAATCAGGGTAGAACAATAATTGGAGATTACTACTCGACATTACTGACCACTCTATGGGAAAAAATTAAAGAGAAATGACGTGGAAAGCTATCCAAAGGTGTTTTGTTTTTGCAGGACAACTCCCCTGCATAGAAATCTCATGTTGCCATGCAAAAAATTTGTGATTTAGGGTTTGAATTACTAATACACCCCCCTTAGTCACCAGATTTGGCTCCGTCCGACTATCATCTCTTTCCTAAACTGAAAAAAGTTTGAGAGGTCGTAAATTTTTTTCCAACCAGGAGGTAATAAAAGCTGTGGAGGTCTGGTTTGCAGAGCAAGAAGAAATATTTTTTTTGAAAAGTCTAGAGACGTTGCATGTTTGCTGTAATAAATACATCCAATTAAGAGGAGAATATGTTGAGTAATAAAATATTTTGACATTGAAATTTTGTTTGATTCTATAGTAGGCTAAGAATTTTTCAATATTTCCTCTTAGAGCCCAACTGCAAATAATAACCTCTAATCAGTGGAAGGGTTCTGATAAAAGATTTGATGATCTGCTTGCTGTCTGAGCTAGTTTCTTGTTCCAGCCATGGACGTATAATATCGTATAAATACAGATGGACTCAGCATTGTCATACCTACGAAACGGAGTGATTTGAAGTCGCTCTGTTTTTAGGCGCGCGGGCTGCGGGGAAGAGAGAAGGTAGCGATAGACTGTGACCTTCCCACAACAGGCAGGAGCGCACGCATTAACTGAAAATAGGGTTCAATCACAAGAAAAAAATGCTGAATTTGAAATAATGATGAAAATATCAAGGAAAGTGTTAGAATAAACATCCAATGGGATTTCGTGAGATATAAAAACTCATTTGACATACCTGATGTCATTAAAAACTTCATTGATTCGGATAGTATCGATCCTTACAAAATTAAGTTCACAAATTTTTTTAAAAATAAAGAGACTTTTAAGACTTTCGTTTTCAATTAATGGAAAGTTGGAGACAGTCGGCTGAAAAAAAAGAATAAAAATGCATTTACTAGAAAACGGTAATTTATATATTCAATAAATAAATGTTCTTACACATATTAAAATAAATGAATATTGTGAAGAATAATTATTCCAAAGAAATTTTCAGCGCATATTATTCAAATTCAGAAATTTTAAGAAATTTTAATGTATTTACGACAATATGCAAACAAAATTCACAATACAGATAATCAAACTAACATTTTTTTCTAGAAGATATCAAAAATCAAGTACGTACAGAGTTTCACAAAAACAACAATAAAATAAAAATGAAGAACTTGTTTTCTATTCTGAAATGATTTGCTAATTTCTTGAGTTCCCTCCTCGAGCAATGATAACCGCCTGTTATACTCAATATCAGAGTCCTTATTCAATTATGTCTCCCAAATTCAATAAACTGTCCCTCAGCTCATTCAAAGTACCTTTGAGCTGCTGCAGGGCTCTAATTCATCTCCCAAGAATATCATATATATGTTCGATGGTGTTCGTATCAGGACTTCTCGCGGGCAAGATCGCGGGCCGTGTGGTCTCTTATGGTCGTGCAATCATATGAATTCTTCACCAATGAATGGAGTAAAAGAACAGACAACATAGGGTTCAGGATTTTCGGATTCATACTGTTGTCAAATTCGCTTCATAAATGACTACCAGTTTCATACGTGCCTCCAAATTCATACAATTCCAAATCATTACCGATCCTCCGCCAAAAGCAATGATTTACAGAGTGTTACATTGATTGTAGCATTCACCTAAACGTCTGTAGACCCGCATTCGTATGTTATTGGTCATGGAACAGAATATTGACTCATCAGTGAAGAGCACTCGACATCATTCAGCTTCCCGCCAATGAGGGTGTGTACGAGCAAAATCAAGCCGTGATCTGCAATGTTCTGCAGTCAATGAAGGCCTTGTTGCTGCCCTGCATGGCATCAAGTTGTGTTCCCTTGAACTTTGCTTGTAGATGTCTTAGATTACTAGACTAGATTAGATTAGCTTAGATTCATTTTTGGCTTCCGCGCCCATTTCAGACATATTGTGTGTGCACTTCGAAATCTTTTAGAGCCCTTGCAGTGTTAAAGTGCGTGTACTGATGTGAAGCAGCATTCGAAAATTCTCATCAGTATTATTATTATCACATTGATATCATGGAATTCTTGTATTGTCGTCAGTTCTTGATGTGTGTGCCAAATTTAGGATTATTCAGAGGATTGGAAGTGGTGGAAATTGAGTTTAAAATTTCTCATTATTATTATTATCAATGAAACATTAATTTAATAAAATTCTTATATTATCGTCGGTCCTTGGTAAGTATGCCAAGTTTTAAAATTTTCGGATGATTAGAAGTGGGTGGATATTGAATAAAAAATTCACGTCAATATCATTATTATCATTATCATCAAACTTTTATAATTAAGTCCTTGTATTGCAATCGGTTTATGTGTGCACAATTTCAGATCATACGGACGATTGAAATCAAATTGGAATATTCTCATCATTATTATTATTAGGTGCGTTATTATCATAAAATTCTTGTATTGTCATTGGTTATGGAAATTTTTGAAAAATTTTAGAAAATTTGAAGGATTAATAAAGGGTGAAAGTTGAATTTGAAATTCCAATTATTATTATTATCATTATTTTTATTACATTAATAGTAGGAAATTCTTGTATTATCGTCGGTCCTTGATGTGTGGCCAAATTTCAGATTATGATAATTGGGATAAGTGGGAGGAAATAGAATTTAAAAATTCACATCATTATTATTATTATTAGTGGAATCGAGTTTCTTCAAGAAAATCGTCTGTATGGAGAAACTCAAAAACTAAAACCTTATCTGAATAAAAATTTTGATCCAAATCTTTAAAGCTGTTTCCGATTTAGCCAAAATAAATATATCAATATACAAGAATTGCTTTTAAAGATATTACATATATTAGATAGATTTGATAATGCTACCAACTAATACTACTCACTTTTTCTTTAGAAAAATCACGGGATTCTGTTCTCTTTCTCAAACCAGAAAATATGAAATTGACCTAAATAATATTATCTGTCAGATCCTCAGTATTTCAAAACCAATCAACCTGAAGTGGATGAAAACTGAGTTGCGAAATTTGAGTTAACAATTTTTACTATGCTCAATTTGTCGTCACCTTTTCAGTGGGGGACTTGAGTTATCAACAATTTCTTCAGAATCTGTACCTGGCGGTGTTTCAGTGGTGTTGCAGTTGACGATTTTTTCTTGCTGAAATCGTTCAATCTGAAAATATGTAATATATTGGTTTTTTTTATACAAATCTCTGTTATTATTTGAAATAACTCATAGAATATAACAATTCTGACGGCTGATAATAATTACCCTGAAGTTGAAGCAGCTGAATTTCTTGGGATATACCATTCATCATATATTATAATAAAGGAAGAACCCTTTTCTTCAAAAATATTCTTCCACTTGGGTTAATCTCGAATGCTGCGTCTTTGAAATAAATGGAACAATTCCTAACAGACTTTGGAACACATTCAGTTGAACATTTCATCCCCAACTCTTTCAACTAAGCCGCTTTTACTGTGACATCAGCTGGAAACCTAAAGATAAATCAAAATTTCAATAGACATTTCTTGGATTTTTTGGCAACCTTTTCGTTTGAATGCATCATTTAAAAAACTAATGAAGTTAAATGTTTTGTGAGGTATCTATTTCATTATCTCCACATGTAAAGGTTTGAATTCACGTATTAATTTCATTTTATTCGGCGAAAACAGATTGATACCCACTGTAACGCCTATGGTACTTACGAATGGAATCTAATATTCGGGTTTGAACACATGGTTTATTTGCAAACCCAACAAGATTGCACCATTATGATTCTCTTACTATTGTACTGCCACTAAATATCACGAATGAGTTCAAAAACCATTATTTCAGCAATAATCTAACAAAAAATCAATGACAGAACATGACAGAACTGTCAGAAGTTTACTTTATGGAAAACAAACATTGATATTCGACAGCATTGACAAACGTCCAGATACAATAATTTCTTCACAACCATTTGAAGACGCAAATAATGATTTTTTTCGATTGTTTGGATTTTTAAACTTGTAAGTAATACAGGTTTGAGTTGCGTGATAATGTCCGTGATAATGTCACCATCACCATTCTTCATTCTTCGATTGTAATCGAATGAAATACGTATAGTAACACAATTTTGTCTATGATAAAGACTTATTACCTACGCGATGTGACAACGCCCAATTCAATATCACGACTACAGATTGTGGAAAACACGACTTCAAACCAGGATGTAAACAGCTTGGTCCAGTACAATACTTTATAGGTCCATGGTTCCAGCGGTTCAACTGATGAAGAATAACTACAAGACTATAACCTCAAAGATCCAGATATACCGAAAGAAACTTTTTCGAAAATATACGTTATTCATTATACAATATGAGAAAACCTCCAGAAATCCACTAGAAATGATGTCCCTCTCATCAAATATTAAACCGGAAAAACGTCAATCAGATGACTCAGACGTCGAAGTCAAAAAATGTCACTAGCAGACAAAGCGCTTTCTTGCTTGCGTGGTCTGTGAGATCAATTTAGGAACTATTTCGAGCTACTTGGAGCTACTCCTTGGAACAAATGGACAACGACTCTGGTGAACAGAATACCAAGAGATTTAGTGTTGCCAACTGAACTGAGACGAACCAAACACAGACAAGGTCAAGTATTCGAAAGTGGAGTACCTCAATGGCACAGATTAGAGATAGAGGATGAATGGGTTTGGGTTTTAAACACACAAAATAATAGACATACCAAAAGTATTTACAAAATAACGCAGTCATACTGCAAAATAAAACAACTGATATCATTAGATTAGGAATGGTCTATGTCTGCTCGAACTAGTACGGCAAAGATGAGTACTAAAATACAAAAAGAGCTATACATGACGACAATCAAGTTACTATTTTGAAACAGTGGCGTACAGATAGGAAAGATTATATCAATGACAGAGAATTTCTGATGTTATTGTATTAACAGAGAAAGGGTTTCCTATTGCAAAATAAACCCGTAACATAGTGTCCACCAATTCAGTATACAATAGATTAATATCATTTAGAATTTCAAAAAGATGGGACTCATTATAGACTCAGATTTAAGGTTCACAGAACATGTAACAACATGTATTAGAAGGGCATATGGCAATTTAAGATTACTCTATAATCTCTTACGAATCTTAGACGCAGAAACAAAGAAAATTTTATGCGACTCCTTGGTGCTGAGCCATTTCAACTTCGCGAACATTGTATATCACCCATGTTCAACTGTGCATGATCAAAATCGTATTAAATATGTCAAGAACTTTTGTGCCAGGTTTATTTATAGAATACATAAACGTAGCTCTATTTCACACAAAAAAACTTAATCTAATTAGCTGACCATGCGATAAAGGTGGTTTCTACATACTTGTTGTCATTATCACAAGCTTATTATACAAAATACCCCTGCATATCTACTTAAAAATATTACACTTCGACAAGATGTTCACTCATTAACTATGAGGTACCGATTACACATATCATCCCCAAAGCACGTTCCTTTACAGACAACGTAGCCAAAATTCATAATGCTCTCCCAGATTCGCTGACGGTTTTGAACATCGGTCGGCAAATTTAAATCCATACTGAGGAAAAAGATGAAAGAAGGTACTATTCTACACCTTTTTAAAATGATAATCAGAATGTGAAAACTGAAATTCAGAATAGTGAGTTGAATTTCAGAATGAGTTCATTGTAATTCAGAAAGGTGAATTGAATTTCAGAATGTGTAAATTGAAATTCAGAATAGTGAATTGAATTTCAGAACACGTGAATTGTAATTTAGAAAGGTAAATTGAATTTCAGAATGTGTAGATTGAAATTCAGAACTGTGAATTGAAATTCAGAATATGTGAATTGATTTTGAGAAAGCGTAACTTGTGAATCAGAGGTGGCAAACTGTGAACTATGTACATAAAAACTTCATCAATATGGTGAATATTGCAAATCCATGAGTTGAGATGAAAGTGGGTAATTATGAGCCCAAACATTTTCCATCGAATTATGCCTCTCCTCACACCAAAATTCGTTACTATTGATATGTAATAATTTATTTACAAAGTTGAATTCTTTTGAATTGTGGTCAAATATCACGCTGTTTCGTTTACCTAACTTTTACCTATTGGAGTTGGTTAACAGAGGCTTGTATATCTTGAAGAGATGAAGAATTGAAAAGTATATTTAGAACATCAGCAAATCATATATTTTGGATTTACAAATCACTGTTTCTGAATTACAAATTACCTTTTCTGAATTTGAATTTACACATTATGAAATTCAATTCACCACTCTGAATCTCAATTAACATATTCTCGAATTCAATTCACCACTCTGAATTACAATTCACGCATTCTGAAATTTAGTTCACTATTCTGAATTTCAATTTATAATTCCTGAAAAGAAACTTACCTTTCTGAAATACAATTCACGAATTCTGAAATTTACTTTACTACTCTGAATTTCAATTAATTCTTTCTGTAATACAAATCACCAATCTGAATTACAATTTACGCTTTCCGAAATTAACATTACCGTTTCTGATTTACTACTTGAAAAGGTGTAGTATAGGAAACTCTAAATATATTGCACCATGGTCAGAACTACTACAATAAACTAACAAATTTCTCTTGAGTGGTCGTCACCCATTTTCACCCGTTTCCACCCTTTTGTACTGTTGTACTTGATCAACAAATTTTTGTAATAATTTTCATTATATCCATGTAGTTTGAATTTAGTACCCAGTATATGATGTTTATTTTTTTTCTTCATACATTCAGTATTATTCGATAATAATGATTGATATTTAATATTTAAATTGATAATTAATTTTCTCTAATCTCAATTCATTTTTTGCATCCACAATTGTTGAATTCTCTTTTAGAACGAATGAGAGGTGAGATACCAATATTTGTTCTCCCATTAGGGGATTCCAAAATACTTTTCTCCGCAGAGTTCTGCTTGGAACCCCAATGTTAATAAGTGACAGTAGTTCGTTGGAGGTAATTTGATTTTTTATTATTTTTGTGATAAATGTAATATCACTGAGAGATCTTCTGTCAACCAATCTGAGAATTTGAAATTTTGTTCTAATGGGCTTGTAATTGTTGTTGTTGAAGAATTGTTGTTGTTAAAATTGTTATTTCCGTTAACCGATTGCACCCCTACGCGCAACCCTCGAAAGTCTTCGAGAGACTTGTGTTAGCTAGGGAAGACGCAGCCCTTACCTTTTAACGTGTGATGCCATGCACGAGACCGATGACCATGCGAGGCTTTGAACCCTCGACCCTTCGCTCCAAAGGCGAACGTTATACCAGCACGGCCACCACGGCCCATTGCTGTCCTCTTCTGGAATATTAGTTTTATATCCCAAAAATGTAAGAAATTTATTTCCAAACTTTTCTATTCGGTTGACACGTAAACTGTATATCGAAATTCAATATACAAAACTGAGTGTTATGTGAACAAGAGCATTATATAGAGAAATAATCTGTTACTTTGTTTGATTTATTGGCTATTTCTTAAAATGAATCATATTATGTTGTTAGCCTCGTTAACAATTTCAGCTACGTGACTTTTGAAACTGAGATTGTTGTCTATTATTACAACCAAGTCCCTTATCTCATGAATTCTCACGAGAGCCTTTTCCATGATAGTATAGTGGTAGTTGATGTTGTTTCTGTTTCCACTGGCGAAGCTTATGTAGTAGCACTTTTCCAAGTTTAGGAAAACATGATTTTGATCGCCAAATTTTGAATATCGAATATCGATAATTGAATTTGGCTCATTATGTGTTTTGTGTCTAAAAGCGAGAGGCGTTGTTACTATTAACTGGTTTTATTGAGAATACAGTTATTAAACTTAACACTATTCTCATATAAAACCATTATTTATACCTAAATTGTTTGAAGTTGTGAATTTATACTTTGTTTAATCTATTCAATCCTGCCAAATTGAAAATGGCTTCCATTCTTTATTTTATAAACCAAGTGCAAAGTGCAGATTGGAACTCAACCTCCATGTTGATAGAAGAATAGTATTCATCATTGTCATTATAATATCCTTGTCTCAACCTACTCCCATGATTCAACAAAAAAAAGTGCCCATTATTGAATCTAAAATATTCTCGCCTCAATCAACTCATGAAGCAAGGGTTCACTTGTTTCAAAATATTTTCCTTGTAAGTGGCCAAGCGGAATCCGTCAAAAAATCAAACTAATATTTGGTTGGACCTATTAAAGAATACAATCTCTTTGAATCAAAAAACCCTTGTTATCTGTGCATTTCCTATGAGTTATAATTATGATTTTCAACATGAGCCTGTGAAAAATCAGAAGAGTAATCCATACTTGAAATGGGAAATCAAGCAAGACTTGTCTTTTGGGACATATTGGGATTAATTTCCACTCGTGCTTTCATACTGATGATTACTAGCAATTGTGCTGGCATTCGATTTTTTCATGGAATGTTCTCTACTTGTGTGAAACCAGATGTGTTGTTCAGATGAACATACACGAACATTTTGATCTGATAGATAATATAATAACATGAGACACAAAACATTTCCAATCTTCGTTGATCCTTGCTGGCGACTATCACAAATCAAATAAGTGATTCGCCTTTTTTCTGAAAAAACCTTTGTGTGGTTTCTAAAAACTCACTGACTAAACGTTATATAACTTGTGAATACAACTTCGTGATGACATTCACTTAGTGAATAGAAAGAAATAATAGAAAAGTAGAATATTATATGACAAATACACACTGTTTTTTTTCCACATATTTGTATCAGAGTACTACGAAATAAAGCCTCAGTAAACACCGGATTGACTGAAAAATTACAGAAGGCAACCACGAACAATCAAAGAGAACTGATCATAGGTCATTAGTTATGTTTGTACGCAGAAATTATTTGCGCTCGGCGTGGTGTGTTTGCAACAGTGGCGAATCTTCGGAGGTTGACGAACAAAAAAAATGTTACGAATCATCACAGATTGCTCTAATTTTACAGATGGGATCCCAGATGGTATATTAGTACACAATTTTATTTTATCAGTTCACCCTCTATAAATACTCTTCTATAAAGTTTCACAAACCAGGTATTCAATGAGATAGTTACAAAATATACCGTTAAACCGAGTACCAAACAGAAACAATGAAAGTCTCCATAGTCAGTAGAAGTAATTAATTTGAGGAATTCAACGTCACTTCACTCTGTAAAAATCAATTGCCAGTAATTTGTCACATAAGTCGGTCTTGACGTTGAATTTTCCTTTATATAGAGAGTTTTATAATTAAAATCGATTTCCATTACTTCCAACGTCTATTTCATCAGTAAAGCTCTTTCCATTATGTCGCACAAAGAATAAAATACCTCTTTCCTACACTAGCTGGAAGTTACCCACCGGCAAACTAATGACTTTCCACGGAAAGTGAAAGTAAAAATGTATATTTCGCCCCAAAAGTGGGTAATTGCTTCGTTTCATTTTCGATTTCTATACGGTTTTCATCTACGAGATGTCTGCAGCTTTGTGAAAGTGATGACACTATTAAGGGAAGGGGAACGCGCGAGATTTGACAAGTAGATGAAAAACAGTTTCATCGAATATCGAGAAATATAAAGGACCACGCACACATCTTATGGGAAAAAGTCTTTCGGTGAAAATGGCTGGATTTCTATAATATTGTTGCTGTAGCCATCCTCTCAACTCGATTTTATGACCGATTAGGTGCTAGAGGGCGACAAATCATTAATTTTGTGATTTTTGGAGGAATTCAACTGAATGAAAAATTATTAATATCTCATTCATATTCAGTATTGTGTGCGACTAACCATTCCTTAAATTCGTGAGAGATACATTATCATAATATAGAAAAAAACGCAGCTGTTTTTTAGAGGGTACAGTCACAAACATACTCTTCAGTGAATTAATTCACCTACGAGGTTATAAGTTGATTGAGTTTGTCATTGAGGATCAATCGGAATTGTCGATTGATTGACCAAATGATAATGAAGCTAGGAATACAGAGTGTTTGAAATAGGGAAGGGTAGGTGTAGGTGCATACTATTATATAAAGGGTGTCCCCTTAGTGTGAGGAAGTACATTATCTCGCCTATCATGGGGAGTATGAAAAAATGTTCTCGTTGAACGTTATACTGTTTACTCTGTTGCTTGTTGTAAAAATATTTCAGAATATACAGAGTGTTACTATAAAGAGGAACAACACAAGGATCAATTTTTTAGGTAGACCTTCCTGTAAATTTTCTCGCTATTGAACTGAGCAAAACGTCTTACATAAGGAGGTTTATGTTTTTTTTTGAACATCTTGCGGCGTTGTCCAGTTATTAGTGAAAGAAAGAAAATCTTCGGAAAAACAGAAAGAGGTAGCAAAGACGTTGAGATATATGCTACACAAATTCAAATGTCTACGCTCTATGCTGGATCTGACTTACCTGAAAGTTATATATTATGCTCTAGTAGAATCTCGCTTCCAGTACTCTATTCTGAGTTGGGGAGTAATTCTTCAGACACATATGAAAAAATTAGAAATACTACAGAAAAAAAATCCCAAAATAATGTATCGTAAAAAATACTTCACAAAATCCCTCTTTGCCGAGGCGAATGTACATAATATTTGACAAATCTATTTGTTCAACGTTGTCAAATATATGTATAAGAACAAGGGATGTCTCAAAAATATAGAACACCAATACTCCACTTGATATCGAAATTATTCAGATAGGACAGCGATGTTTTACTTATAGGTATAGCACAAAGATTGTACAATTTTCTACCATATATGTGCAAAACATATTTATGTACACTGAACTCATAACAACCTTTTCGAAAAAATAAGTCAAATAATTTGTGTTTAATATTGAACCCGATACAATAGAACACTAAATAGGGGCTCAATTTTTTCTCATATTCAATTCAGTTACACTAGCCAGGTAATTAAATAATTGTATAACCCTTGAGCAAACCAGAAATGGTTTAAATGGGCGACTCTTATGTTTATTCATTCTGTTAAACATATTCATATTTAAGTAATAATTGAATTTTTAGATTTTTACATTGTGTTATACAGGGTGTCAATTTGAAAACTTCCCACCCTTAATATCTTCCTTCCAGTAAACAATATGAGTAATCGAAAAAACAAGTCAATTTTATTGTCAAGGGGAACACTTTCACGGACTATTTGTAGCCCTCGTGGTACAACCCCCTAGGAGGGGTAGATGTTACCCTTAGAATTTTAAATGGGAAGGGGGTTCAAGTGGCACATCATTTTGATGGGCGTTCAATTCTTGTTCCAATGGTACCCTGACTTATTATTTTGTGATGAGCATTTTCCGAAAAATTGCGTTCTAAACTAACAGAAGTGATTATTAGAACGCCTATGCTGAGATGCATTATTGTATTGACTCCCTCTAATAAAAATGGTTAGAAGAGTAGGTGGCACCGCTCCAACCCTTGAATGACAGGAATAAATTTATTACGCATGGGATTTTTTATTTGGTGGTTATTTTCCTTCTACACAATAAAATTTAATTTGCGAGAAAGACATTTCCAACATAAAATCTACTTACGCTTATCTTCTTAGCTGTTCGAAATGTTGTCCATTTTGCTCTAAACAGTAATACAGTCTGTTTTCGAACTCTCCTCTAACATTACGGAAAACTTCACTAGGAATTGACCGGCATGCTGCTGTAATTCGTCTTTTAAGTTCGTCAATATCAGAAGGTTGTGTTTTATAAACAACGGATTTAAGATGCCCCCAAAGAAAGAAATCTAAGGGTGTTAAATCCGGTGATCTCGGAGGCCATTCAACTGCTCCCCTTCTGCCAATCCATCTACCCGGAAGTCTCTCGTTTAACCACTGTCGGACGGGAAGAAAATAATGAGGTGGAGCACCGTCCTGCTGGAAATGTAACAGATCCTCCTGCAAAAGTTCATTACCTTCTGCATCAATTTGAGTTTCTAGCTCGTGAGTTATAAGATGATCGATAGTCTCTTCAAGCATATCAAGGTTCAGATTGCCAGTCAAGTTTTCTTCCAGAAATAATGGACCAAGAATGGCATTTCCAAGAATACCAGCCCAAACATTAACATTTTGTGGATGTTGTGTATGCCCTTCCCGAAAAATATGTGGGTTTTCGTCACTCCAATAGCGACAATTTTGTCTATTAACATTGCCATTCAGAAAAAATGAACACTCATCGCTGAAACAGATGTTTAACAGAAGATTAGGGATGGTATTGACTCGATGAGACATGATTTCACAAAACTCTATTCTTCTATCATAATCATCCTCGTGGAGCTCTTGAAGAATCTGCATTTTATATGGATGAAATTTATGCATTTTCAATGCTTTTCTTATAGTCTCGCGTGACATTCCTGTCTGTTCTGATACTGATCGTAAGGAGCTCGTGGGCTCTGCAGCAAATGTTCCCAAAACTTCAATTTGAGCTGCTTCATTTAGTACTCTGGGGTTATTTCTTTTTTTATTTGTCACGGAACCAGTTTCGTAAAACTTATTCACCAAATCAAGCACATACCGGTGACTTACATTACAATTTGGATGTCTTTCGTTAAAAAGACATGCCGCCCTTCGTGCGCACTTTCCAACTTCGCCATAAATTACAATCATTTCAATTCTGTCTTGAAGAATGTAAACCATTTTTACACTTTTATACACTTATTAAAGTAATTCCTAAAGAGCCCAACAGGTACAACGATATTCACAATACTACACCATGGTTCAAATTTGCTAACCAATTTTTTGCCGGAAAACAGAAACTTTTTACAGCAGAAGTAGCAAAAAAGGAAGGCTATCTGTACAATTTCTGCGATGACACCTAAAAATTCAGCATTTAATAAACACAACTTTACTACCATCTACGTTTTACTATTAGACTACTTTTTTATGTAAAATGTTTGGAGCTAATGGCTAATGTTACCCCTAATAAAGGGTTGGAACGGTACCACCTAATATTCTAACCAGTTCTGGCCAAACCATGCATCTCAGTATAGGCGTTCTAATAATTACTTCTGTTAGTTTAGAACGCAATTTTTCGGAAAATGCTCATGAAAAAATAATAAGTCAGGGTACCATTGGAACAAGAATTGAACGCCCATCAAAATGATGTGCCACTTGACCCCCCTTCCCATTTAAAATTCTAAGGGTAACATCTACTCCTCCTAGGGGGTTGAACCACGAGGGCTACAAATAGTCCTTGAAAGTGTCCCCCTTGACAATAAAATTGACCTGTTTTTTCGATTACTCATATTGTTTACTGGAAGGAAGATATTAAGGGTGGGAAGTTTTCAAATTGACACCCTGTATATCATCATTATCATTTACTTTATTTGAATAGTTGTATATTTATATAAATCAGAAAGGATTTATCGAGGGGTTATATATGAAAATATAAAGAGAAAAGTTATTGATATCTATATTTTGAAAAAAAAACAGATCATCACAAATACCATCACAAATTATGAACAAAATAGGTTTCTCTAGTTTTTCAATAAAGATCTAGTTTAATAACTCCGTAACTATGATTGAATTCTCCCTGAATTCAGATGGGTAAACTCAGTTCATTCAGTTCAAATATAAAGTCGACGGAAATATACTCAATATCCTCAGATCATCAAATTTTGCAAGAAAATCACAAAATTAAGTATTTGGCGCTCTCTATCACCGAACCTATAGGTATTACGACGTAGTTAGTTTTATAGGAGATGACTTCAAATTGAATGGAGCCTTCCTTGTGTGAAACAACATGTATTTTCATTGGCATTTCGTTTTGAGAGATCAACTTCCATTCTGATCGATCATGAATAATTAGCTTGATCAACTTATAGTCTTGAAGGTGAATTCTTTCACCTAAACATTGAATAAATTGGGGGTGGTCACAGTAGATTTTTGTTTCGTTCTATAGAAGAATCACTTACCATCTTGCACTTTATCGAAGTATTATTCAATAAAAAATCAATATTATCATCATTGAAATGTTGTAACAATTCATCTTATAGGCCGTTGGCCCATGAAACTAGGGGGGTCGATTATCTACGAAGGCATGCCCTTCACGATTGAGTTAGATTATCGGAAAAAAGTGGTTTGCTGGATCGGTCAATGACGTCACCATTCCTTCGAATACGGCTAAATTGGCCCACCCAAATTGTATGCCTAAGTTATAACCCTTGAAGGGCATACCTTCGAAGATGATCGACACATTCTATATAGTGTCATGCGCCAACGGTCTATGAATGATGGCTACATTCAATGAACCAATGGTTCAATCAATATCTGAATGATAGACCTGATGTTTACAAGAGATTGTGTAAAAAATACTTTTCATTGTGATGATGTAACAATACATCGTATATTTGTGTAGTATATTTGAACGAATTCACTCTAAAATATTTTATTTGACGAAATACAATGATTCAACAATCTCATTACAATACTCTAATTTATATCACAATCACTAAACTATTTATGGTCGACTTCTGCCTCACTGTCTCCCCAACTCTGCTGCGTGGTTCTTTTTATATACACCGTTCATTTCGCGGAACGCTCTTGATATTTCTAGAAAGCCTTAGGAACGTTAGACCAGATTCTTTTCGAAGCAAAGCTCCTCGGAAGTAATTCGCGGCCACGCTCTGTCTACGTGAGCGTTCAGGTCCGACATCACCCGCAGCTTCGTCACGCTACATCCAATGATCTCATGGTTAATATCAATACATGCATAATAGAATTGATGTACCAGAAGAGATTGGACAGAAAAAACTTGTTAATAAGATAATGCATTAGGTAATCATTTCAACATCACAAACCTTGTATTGATTTTTCCTCTGTAACATAGTCTTAGGATGATAATTTTACTCGCCGTAAGAAACCCACTTTTCCTACAATATTAGGACCAATAAGGGACGCATGCCTCGATAATACGCAATTCCTAGCTTTCGAGCCGGTAATACCACTTTGTCATGGCAACCACGTACTCAAACAACAACGGAGAACTCAATATCATCTTGCTACTAAAATGAATTTCAGTCTGACAGACTTCATGTCTATCAGGCATTATCTATATAACTATTGAAAAATTCACGACAATGGAACTTTTACACTTTGTTGGTTGTGAAACTATCTCAATAAATACTACTCGTGCTCACAATACTATCGATGATTCTGTCAGAAATCAACTCGATCAAATTGCTTTGAAGTGAAACCACTCGTCCTAAAGGACTCGTTCTAAAGGACTCGTGGTGTTACCAAGCAATTTGATTCGTGGATTTCTGACAGAATTACTATCAATATTATTGCGAGCACTCGTGGTATTACCCCCGATTATTGTCAATCTCAATCTACTGGACTCTTACTGGGAGATTTTTTTCGGATTGACTCGGACGTTACTTGATGAAGATTAATAGTAATTTTACAAACTACACACAAAACGATTCAAACTGTATCATGAAGTTTGTGAATATCAAATCTTTTTAGTGTACTCTTACCCGGAGTTTGATTATTTCTTGATTTATTTTCATCGAAAATCCATTCAATTCAAGCCTCTGGTTCCGAATTGAGCTCGAATTATCCTTATGTAGTTCATGAATGAGCAGAGAATTTTTTATGAAATTTCGGTGGATGATCATCGTCTCACCAGTCTTCATAACACTCGTGATGAATATCACGTATTTAACTTATAAAAACAGTAAGCCACTACCCAATCTTCCTCGTGTAAAAATATCATAAAAGTCAGATAGCATTCGAACATCTTCATTTATCGTGATGAATTCTGGGTATCAATTCTGCTACCTGTCATTAGTGGTAGACAGTTCGGGTGGAATATAATTTGAAAGCTGCTTCGACGGCATTCGTCGAATATATGAAATGATGACTTCATGAGAACTCTCAATAACATCAAATCGAATCAGCGGGTGGCTACGTCGCCTATAATGGAGTAATTTTTCGGTTTGATATATAAATTTCCAGGGAATAACGCTGGTTGCCGCAAAATAAGGAAAATGTCGCACTGAAAAATACATGGTATCTCGTCGAAAGAGGATCGTAATTGCTTTATTCTGAATATATGATTACTACTTATGGAACAGTAGGTTATGCAATTAACCGTGAAAACCAAAGAGTAAAAATTAAAACCCGATTTTATTCTCAAAATTTGGTTGGGAGCTTTAGAAAACAACTTCATCTGCAATAACTCAAGTGAAGTGTTATAAAAAACAATTCCTGAGAAAATGGTGTTTTTTGCAAGTTTTCCACATGACAACACAAGATTGTGTCAATCACCTACCTAACCTCAAATTGAAACGATATTAAAAAAGAGCAACCGTCAACTACTATAAAAAATCGACAAAAATTTCGAAGTTACACAGACAAAAGAGCAATATCGTCAACAATGTATTGTACTCACGAGATGAAATGTATGCTCCATATGGCATCTAAAATTCTTAATAATGTTTAGGTGCTGGATTACACGTATGGAAAAGTCTATTCTAAAATTGTCTTCCTGGCGCTTTTCTTAAAGATTTATCCATGCAGTCAACAATATTTCTTAAACCAATAACGTAGAATGAAATAATTGAAATGAATTCGAAAGTGAAGAAAAATGATTGTTCACCAGGCCAAGATGGCATTTCATCAATGTACATAAAAAACTTTCATAAATATCGGATAGTACCATTAGTACAAATCAGAAATTCAACCTGATGAAATGGAAAATTACTCTTCCAGTCGAAAGAATCAGCTGTATCACCTATTTATAAAGCTTGCAAAAATGACTGTAAACAAAATTACTGACCCATCTCTGTTATAAAAATTTCACAATTTCTTTCAAAAATAGGTACACTTGAAGGAAGATTGATGAATTTTTGAATGGAAATCATATAATATTACAAATGCTGTAAGGCTTTACTGTAAACTCAATTGCTGAATGAACGGTGATAGATCCAATTGAAAAAAATCATAGTGACTTTGGATAGTTCACAACAATGCTTGACAATTTTCCCAGATCTTGTTCAAGCATTTGATACTCTAGTACATGCCATGCAAGCTTATAGAAAAGTTGTACATATACGAAATACGGAATGATTGTATGTATGCTCAAATACTGAATGGCGATGCTTGATCTGATCGATAATATCATAAAAGTTTTGGATAGTCCTTAAAAATGCTTTACAATTTTCCTAGATCTTGTCAGAGAATTTTGTACTGAAGTAGATGCTGAGATAATAGAAAAGTTAAACACACACGGTATACGAGGTCCCAGTTTATTGCCCATACAGGACTGTTTAAAGAATACAGCTCCAAGAATTCAAATCGACAACAAATTTTCTCTTGGTCCATATTAGAAAAAAAATTTAAAAATAAAATGAGTTGGTGTAATGGTAGACCAGCACCTGAGGATGAAAATGATGTCCACTCCATGTAGTAAAAAGACTCAGAATGTTAAGTGAAAGCTATTATGATATACAAGATATTTTGGATAAAGCTAATCTCATTATAATATACAGGGTGTTTCTTAAGTACGAGTAGAAACTTCAGGAGCATGTTGCTGATGTTGAAATAAGAAAAAAAGTTTCCATAAACACATGTCCGCAAGTTATTCGTTTCTAAGATTATTATTTCCGTCAACCTGTTACATTCCTACGCCTAACCCTAAGAAGTCTTCAAGTGACATGTGAGAGCTAAGGAAGCCCTTACCTTTCAACGTGTGATGCCATGCACGAGACCAATGACCATACTAAGAATTGAACACATGCTTATGCTTGACAGTCGAATGCTCTACCAGCACGACCACCACGGCCCATTGTACAACCATGACGCAAATATCTACAAATAAGTTCTACTTCTTTAACTAATCCGACGACAGATAGATGTTTTCTATTGTTTGGCTGGGAAAGACTAACTAAACATATGTTTCAGTGTTCTTGACTCTACCTCTCTTCATTGCTAGGGTAGATCGGACATTTTGAAGTCATAGTTAACTTTAAACAGTTATTGAATGGTTTGTTGGAAGTAATCAAATGACTGATTCCATTCATCCAAATTTTGGTTTATTTTTCCCGAATGCTGAAAGATGGTGTCGTTGCTGTACACGGATTTCAGAAAAATTAACAATCGGCAAAAAACATTTTTCTTGCAAAAATGGAAAACCAGTCGATAATGTATATCAGTTTATCATGTTCGAAGTCCATTGTTTTCAAAACACAACTGTCCTCATAACAACCTGAGTGCATATTCTTCGAAGTCTGACTCTGTTCAATCTCTGATCTTCAATGCCCCCCTATTCTATTCTTGAGGTCTTCGATATTTGCGAGGGCTATGTAACGTAAACACGTTATTTGAGATGGTGACAAAGAAAAGGGGTAGGATATGGCTACTTAGCAGTACATGTTACCCCCATACTTCTCGTCGTGACTATTATGAAAGTGTATAATGCTTTATATGGTTGAACTCAAAAAAACAACTTTGGTCATCTTTTACCAAATAATATGATGACTCATTTGAAAAATAGTTGACATGTAACAAAATGTGAATAATAGGAATCAGTCATTGAATTGCCTTAAATAAACAATTCAAAAACTTGCAAGGTATTTTTGGATCTTGAATCCATCATACTGTATAATAATTTTGAGCTTCTGTCATTATGATATCAATTCATCATCATGACTTTAACAAATATTGTCGGTCCTTTTCAAATAGGTGAATATCCTTATCCAACCGATAGCTTCACCAAATACTTTTAGATTGTTGAGGTTGCATGAATCTTTTCTTGGCGAGGAAAACGAAATTTAGCCGAAAAAAAAACAACGCAAGTTGGAAATGTTTCAGAATCCAACATCTCATCAATTGATTTTGTAAGATAACGATTCCATTATTTGGAAAAATAATATCAGGACCACAAACTTTATATAGTTAGGTGAGAATAGTGTATTTACTAATTTTTGTGGATAAATAATAACATAATTGTAATAGAATATTGAGACGCCTCTGGTCGTGGGACCAAATCCATTTCAATAAGAAAGTTGCATCCCACATGTTCCTCTGGGCGATAATACCAAACTTTAGTTACAGAAATGATGGAACTCAAAATTTATGAGGGGCATATTACAAACAATAGATTTTTCGTGAGAATCAGAAAATCCATTCAACTTTGAAGATATTGTAAAATCTGGTAATTTCAGCCTGAATAGCCCAGAGTCGATTGTTTACCATCTGGGTACAACTCGTTTGATGCTATAGATATTCCAGGAACGAAAGGTCGTAAATATCTTTCTGACCATTTAATCAATTAATTTTTGTCTTAAATAATACATATATGGAAATAGGTCACTCGTTGTAAATGCATGCAAATTATTGTTATTTTAAAAGTAAGAAGGCAGAGAGACATCGGACGAACAAAAGAGAATGTTTGATAGTTTTTTGTCGACCGTTTTCTATCAAAGTGAAACAAAACTACATTCGACGCGAGTCCTAAAATGTACGGGGCGGTCAACCACATGATGTCACGTAATAGGAAAACTTATATGTAATTAATTAGGACTGTAGAATACCAGAATAGGGTTTAGAATGCCAAGACCATTCAAGTAGCGACACCTACCTAATATCTTACAAGTAAAATATTCTGAGGGCGGGATCATCCCCCCTATCTTTGAACGAATTATAGAGTTGAACCGTTGGAGATTTCAAAACAAGTTTTAAGGTGAAATGTTATGTTTGAAACAGTAAGTCGAGTGAAAAATACTCAGGTCAAGGCCTCACCTTGACCTGGGACATGTCCGATCTATTTTCTCAGAGTTGAAGGGTTTCTTAAGTATGTTATCATTTATTTTGTCAAAGTCTCTAATCAGTTTCACGTATTTAAAGATGGTCTTGGTAAGATAACATGCTAGATAATATATTGTCAATTAGATAGGTTTTTGTTTTGAGTTATAAAAATATTGTTTTCAGTCTGTTCTTATTTAATTATTGAAGTTTCCAGTATTTTGATTTTAATTGTGAAAGTAAATTCTCTATATCCTTTTTTTTCTCGTAAATATTAACATTCTAGTCGCATATTTTTACAGTTTTATAATTTATTTATCTCCGTTTGCCTTAATAAATGAAAAACAGACTATTTCTCGAGTTTCCTTTGTTAGTTAAGTCAATAATTGAACCAAACCAAAATTACTGAATTACTGAAACCAATCAGCTCTGAACGGGCTAATTAAAGGTGCATGTTCGATAAGTTAAAGTGTTACCAATCCAGAGCAATGACACGACGACGGGAGTATTTAGGTGAGTAAAAATTCATTGTCATGATTGAGATCACATATGAGGGTTTTATAGCTGAATTAATCTCCACAAAAGTGATATTCTGTGAAGTTGTGTTAAATAAGAGTATTTTGATCATGATAGAATTTCTCTAGCTTAAAGAATTCACACGCTAACGGCCAACCAGCGCGCTGAATTATATATGAATAAATAAAAGGATGGGACATTAAGAGTCATTCTAATCTGATATTAAATTAATTAAAGGTTAAATCCAAATGATTAAGATTTGCTAATAGGGAAGTTAGTACATAATATTCATGGAATAAAACAGAGTTCTTTGGGAGATCGTTCAGTAACGACTGTTCGTTAATATGGTTCGATTTTAGTGTCCAAATTCTGATAGCAACAATCACATAGGGAGAACTTACCTGAAACCAACTAAATAGTTATTACTAAATAGTTTGGTCAACATGGTCAAATCGGTGTCAATTAGTCATAAAACTCCTAAAAATATGAGCCATAGCTTATTGTATTCGGAATGACGTGTAGAAAAATTGTTTCAAATGATTTAACAGCACATAAAAAATTGCAATTGTTACTAACAGATAAAGATGAAAATTGGCTTCTAGTTTTTTGCTTATGATTCAAGTACTATTGATAATTCAGAAATTCCAATGAAAATATTCTTAAAAAGGAGGAAATTTACAATAAAAATGTCCCCAGTCCCGGAATTATATCTCCATGAGTTATAATTTTAATTTAACGCCACAAATGTTTGCGTCTCTCAACCTTTCTTATGCATATACTTAAGGAGATCACATAATAAAAGCTTATTAAATTGTTCATTTTGTATATTACAATTGTTTGATGTCAAAAATAATTGAAATATCCAAAAAAAAAAGGTTAAGTTATTTCCGTTTCGGTATCAAACAATGTCATTCATTATCGCTGAATAATTTTTTCATTTATTAACAAGTTATTTATAAAAGTTTAGTATGTGAAGAAATATTTTTAAAATTTCGTTGTCTCAACAATAATTCCATTGTTGAGTTAACAATTTATTATAGACAAATTCTGACCAACATTATATTTTTTCTGAAAGTATTTGGAATTGCTGAAACAGTCATATGTGGGAAAATTAGGAATAATTTTTAAAAAATTCTTTCATAACACTTACAGTCAATATTACAGTCATAGCGGTCATTTGATTTGTGATGCAAAAAACTGATATTACTATTTTTCGCGTCAAATCAAAATTCTAAATGATAGAGATACAGGTCCAGGATTCAAGGCTTTTTATCAGAAATTTCCTCCTCTTCCAGAACCTTTTCTATGGAATTTCTCAATAACCATTATCATTTGAATCATTACCGAAAAACTAAATGCCTTTTTTTCATCTTAGTTTGTTAATAACAAACAAATGAAATTTTTTTAGTGCTGTAAAATTATCGAAAAACATTGTTTTACACGTCATTCCAAATCCACTGGGCTATTGTTTATATTTCTGAAGCTTTATGACTATTTAACACCGATTTGAACTTGTTTTGACCAGACTATATATACCAATTCCCTATATGCCTATATCTGTGCTAGTATAATTATTAGTTATAGGTACAACTCTAACCACTCAGCTGTTTGTTATACAGAGGAAGCAATTTTCAATTATTGATGTTCGTGTTACATGGGAATACATTTAAAATCACATACCTCAGAATCATTATCATGAAATGAGGATTTGAATAAGGACAAACATAAAGATAAAAGGACATAACTTCAAATATGTTTGTGACTTGTATCATTATAAATCTCGAACACAAGAAGTGTGGGAGAGGAAATAAAATGGTAAACCACTGATTTGTAGAGCTTCTGGGCTATGTGAACAATTTATTTCTCACTTTCATAATATATATTTTCGAATTATCTGGTATACAATTACTCCTAGACAGCTTGATTCTTATTTCTCGGAGCTCTATTGATTAGGGCTTCACCTGTCCCAATCGAAACGGATGAGGTTGATTTACCACCACGCTTTAATATTAATGGTTCAGGAATTAATTTGTGGTTAGCTTGTTTTAATCTTCGGTTTTCTCTAGCTTCCAGGCGCTCGTTATTCTACCCACGCTTAAGTTTGTGAAGGATATCTAATTGAGAGAGAATTATTAATTGTTATCGATTGTCTCATAGTAGTGGTACAATAATAATAATCAAACTAAAGAAATATGTCGAGGAAATCTTAATAAAAAGGAAATTTTTCGGAATAACCCATCAAATGCAAGTCCAAATAGGCACGTATATTTGAGATGATTGTTCTTTGTCAGGTCCGATAATTTCTGCTCAACCACAACAACACACAACCAAAATGTGTGGTTCCAGCGAGAATATATTCCATAGTTACATGGCAAATACAATCCTGATGGCGGTTGAAGTTACCTGAGTGACTTTTGAGTTTTGCATCATACAGAAACAAGATAGATGTATTGTTTATTTAATATACCTAGCTAGTTTTAAACTTAGACTTTACAATGTATTTGCCATCCTCACAAACAGGTGTGAGCCTCTGTGAGTTTTATTGTTATATTGAACATATCCTGTCTTGATATTTGTATATATAATTTAATGTTTTAAAATTAGTATCCTCACAAACAGGTGTGAGCCTCTGTGAGTTTCTGTTGTTTATTTTGAACATATGTCCACTTTATTTTATTTGATGTATTTACTTTCTACAAAATAAACTTCTATTCTATTCTATTCTATTCTATTCTATTCTATATCGAGAAAAACTATATAATATCGCCCCATGTATACGTGTCACGATCTAAAGACACCTAAGAGAAGCAGTCTTTTTAGTCGTCTCCAAAGCCTTCGACAGAGTTTGGGATGACGGGCTGATTCACCATGTTAGTAGATGCCGGATACACCACACCAATGGTTAGGCTGATAAACTCCTTTATAAGAGGACGACATTACCGACGCATAGTCGGGAACCCAGATCACCTACACAATAAGCGTTTCACGCAAATGGTCACGGCTGGGGACGATTTTGTAGTTCGTTGTGACCGCACGTAGAGGTCTCTGCAACCTGAATATCACAGAACAATAGGATTTCATGGCTCCGTAACGTGATTGTGTCAGAATGTCTGTCCGAATAAGGTGTCAGTAATGGCTGATCACATTAGTAATTTGTTGTTGTTGTCATTTTGTCTTTATAAAGTAATTTGAATTGTATTATTTTTATTAGTGTTACTACATTCAGTTCGTTTATGTCTCATATAATTATTTTTAAACAGTGTTTTTTTTTTTCGATTTTTCTTTAACTTTGTCGTGTAAACATAACTTGTAGGAAATGCTGTATTTCAAAATATTCAACTTCTGAAATACCACACATAGGACTTCGCACATTTTGGTAGAATTTTTGGTATGTTGTAGTTCTTCATGAGCTGATCAAAAGTGTCCCATCAATCGGAGAGCTTTCATTTGTTTTTGGGATGGAATTTGAAGATAACGCCAGTATAATTTATTTTTACAAAAAATGACATAAATTTGGTGTTTTTTTTTGAAGAGAGACCATAATTACTGATTCTGGATATATCGGATGTCCAATATTATCAAATATATTTTCCAAAATGTTCATAACGAGGCTCTGCAAGCTCTAACGGGAAAAAACAAATGGAAAAATCGTAATCATATATCCTAGGAGATATCAATTGTGATTATTATTGATGTCATTTACATAAGATACATGATTTATTTCACACAAATCACAATAATCAGACAATGGTGTGCCAAAACATTTTCCTCAGGGTGGCTCGAAATGGATGATAGCCTCTTACAGCAAAATGTATCCGTGGAAATATCTGCATCTTTGATATCGTGTAGTACTTTCTAGGTAGAATATGCAAGTTAAGGTGTTGGAAGTAAACTATGAATGAATATTTACCCCTGAACTCATGAAAATATTATTATTATTTTTATGTTGCATCAAAGATTATTCATATAAATGTATTCTATCTATTCATAAGATGTGTGGAAAAATGAGTGAGAAGATCATTCAAAAACAATGAGAGTGCCATTCATAATGAAATAAGAATAATGATATTATACGAAAAAATATTTAAACTATCTTAGCAATCTCAAACAATCATTTGAAATATTATGAGTCAGATCATAGTGATTTAATGGTAACATAAGACTATAATTATATCAACAACGAACGTAACACAGTCATTAATTCTTTTAACAATATAAAGGAATAATCAAGTCTCTTACGCTCATAATATTTCAAATGATTATTTGAGATTGCTGAGATAGTTTATTACTGTTCTTTGTTCAATACCATTATTCTTATTATTATGAACATTACTCCTTTTATTACATTGTTTTTGAATGATTTACTTTTACATTTTGCAAACGATCATATGAGTAGATACTTATTTTTAAGTGTAAACTTTAATGCAACATTTATAAAAGAAATTGTATGTTTAGGAATTCGGGGGTAGGTATCGAAAGTTCCATTCATAGTTTGCTTTCAATACCTATTCTACCTGTAAAGTACTACCAGGTCTCAAAGATGCAGACATTTTCACGGATTCGTTTGGTTGTGAGATGCTATCATCCATTTTGAGCCTTCACCCTGAGAAAAATGCCTTGGCACACCATTGCCAGATTATTAAGATTAGTGAGAAGTAAATCACATATCATATGAAAATTACATTCATAATGATCACAATTGTTATCTCTGAGCACACAAAATGATTATGATTTCTCCGTTTCTGAATACTGCGAACTCAACAAGCACGCAGGTATTAAAAGTACATGAGACACCACTCAGAACCTAAGTCATCATTTTTTCAAAAACAAGTTATGTCTGAAGGCCCTGGGATTTTACCCATAAAGAAATCTTAACAAAATCTTTTATTTACCAAAATTCTGTTTTCTTTTAAATTTCTTTTTGAACAAAAATCCTGCCAGGGTTGAAGCCGCTTCCAACCGAGATGGCTAACCTTAGTGTGATGCGTCTGCTGGGTTTTAAAAAAAATTGTTGTAGACGAGATTTGAACTCGGGAGCTCCGGGGTGGTAGCTTGTTATTCTGTCCACTGATCCACCATGGGTTACAAAAATGATTCTGTAGATTGGCAATTCAACTAAGTGAATAGTGTTTTTAAGTACCTTGATTCCCTAATATCTGAAGAATGGTCATCTGGACGAGCTAGCAGGTAGGCATGCGAATATAGTACATACTAACACTACTGAATCGTACACATTTCGTTCTTTTAAAAATAAGTAATGTCTGACGGCCCTGGGATCTTGGACTATTACCTACTATTTCATTTTCAGATGAAATCAATCAGGAACAGTAGAAAATCACTAAGTGAAAGATCACATGAAGCTGAACGATACAAGAATAATAACGAATTGGAGTATTATATGGAAAAGCTGAAATTCTTGGCGGCAATACTGATTCGATATCAATTTCGAGAATCAAACAAGTGCAAGAGGAGGATTGATCTTCAGGAAATGGTGGAGGACAGAAGGCGTCCTCAGTTGGAAGTCAAGTAAATGTGTGTGAATGTTGAACTATGTTGAAAATTAGCAGTATTGTGTATTGTCTATGGGTGTTATGTGAAATTGTGTAATTCTCTGGCTCTCTACGCCGGTATCCAGGCCGGATGACAACGCCTTTGTCGCCATACTGCTATTTCAAACCTCTTGAAACATATTTATTTACCAGTTCTGGAGAAATTGACTTCGTATGAAGTCAGAAATCCAAAAAACCAACTAGAAGAAGAAGAAGAAGTGCAAGAAACTGCGGCATTTTACCCTTGTAAAAACGTCACTGTCTGTAGCCCTTTAAAAACAGAGTCCCAAATCTTATGCAATTCCTAAATATTGTTTTAAACAATAAACCATCCCCACCGCTCCTGATACTTGATATTCTATTACTTTTTTATTTGATGTTCAAACTGGCATCGATTGCTGTCATTATTATCAGATTTCATTTACCATAGTAAACTTCATTACAGGACAATAAATTACTCACTTATATGTTTTATTCCCAACTTGAAAAAAGTAGAATTTTGATAATTTTCAAATCTTTTACTCTGTAGATACATGACAAATAACACGAAGAGTCTGGTAATCTACGAACAAATAGTAAACAATATCGTTCGTACTTCAAAGATCCTTTAAAAGAAATTTAAAAAATACAATCGAAGTCTATGGTTCCTTATAACCACTTATGCCAACGTGGTTTCACTTTGGAACTGTTTCATATAAATATTATATCTATCTGGCTACTGAAATCAACGTGAAATCATTGCTATGGTTTTCCTCTGATGCCAATGGTAAGATCGAAAGAATATTCATTTGCAACAGTTCCAAAGTGAACGATGGTTGACCAGTTGCGTTTAAGTTTACCGCTTTTTTGTTGACTTTCAATTCCAAGCTATAGCGGTAGCTCAAAATCGTTACCAGCTGACAACATTAGTGTCATCATTTGACAGATGCTATTGTTGCGACTTCTTCGTGCGGTCACAACGAACTACAAAAGCGTGTCCGACCTTAAGCATTTCCGACCTTAAGCATTTCCGTGGAGCGTCTATGGAGTACCGTAAACCTGGGCTACTTTAACATCAAGGGTTACTGACACTTTTTGGGGCTACTTTGACAATGTCCCTCGTATAAGCAGAAATGCGAGAAACGTTGAGGTTATGTTACTGTTATTATTAGTAGACATCCAACCGTTTTATCCAAAGTCGAAGATGAATTATTGATAGCAGAAACACTGGGAACTGTTGTGATTGGGGATTCCCGATGACTAAATCAGATGTACGAGGTGTGATCGAGAAATTTGTTAATAAACAAGGCAGGGTTGTACCACAGTGGGAAAATAATGTGCCGGGTATTGACTTTGTGAATTCTTTCGCCGCCAGAAATAGACTTTCCGTTCGTCTAGCTACAAATATTAAGAAGCAGAGAGCATCGGCAGGGAAAACTGAACTCACCGAGTTTTATGAAAATATTCGTAATATTCTAACCACTACAACACCTCATCATATTTATAATTACGATGAAATGAACATTAGTATGATCCAGGATCACTTAAAGTTCTTGTGCCACGAGGAAGAAAAAGAGTGGAGCGAGTAAGAGAGCATTCAAGAACATCAACCAGCGTGATGTTTGGTGGAACGGCGTCAGGAGTTTTATTGCCGCCTATGGTGGTATATAAGTCCAAAAATTTATATGAAAATTGGACCAAAGGAGGGCCAGTGGGTTCTATATACAATCACAGCGAATCGGGATGGTTCGATATGGAGTTATTTGAACAGTGGTTTTTAAATTTGTTACAACCACATATTGATGCCAATCGGGAAGAAAATGAAACGGTCGTTGTTTTGGGTGACAACCTGGCGTCACACTTTTCACCAGAGGTTGTGAGGGCATCAATACAAAACAACATTTATTTCAGTGCTTTTCCTCCTAATGCCACACACCTGCTACCTACAGCCATTAGACGTTGGAGTTTTTGGGCCCATTAAAAAGCAATGGCGAAAGGTTTTTGATAGATGGAGACAAGAATCCAGGAGTCGAGGAACGATTCTCAAGGAACAATTCCCCGTGCTCCTGCTGAAACTATGAAATTCTATAGCACCCAAGATGGAATCCAATCTTCAACGTGCTTTCCGAGAAACTGGCCTCTATCCATTTGACCCTAATATAGTTCTAAACAGGCTTCCTTCCGGTGAAACCAATACTGGTAGAGTTTTAGACGTCAGTTTACTTCAATTTCTGAGAGAATCTAGGGGCTTTGATGAAAATAGATTGCGTCATAAAAGAGGGAAGAAAATTACCATAAAGTCAGGTACTCGCATTTCATGAGACAATTCCAAGAATGAAAATCAGACACAGGATCTACATCTAGGCACTTCTAGTAAAGTTCGCCCTACAAGTCCGCTTTACTCTTCAGATGACATCCTTCCACTCATTAATCGGGTCCCAAATTCATCCTCCAAAGCACAAGAAAATTCCAATATTCAAACTCAGGCGAAAGATCTTCATCAAGCTACTTCTAGTACTCCTCACCAGATAAGTCTGCTCGACTCTTCAGATGAAGGCCTTCCACTCAAGAATGAATCCACCAAGCAGACCAGGAAGCAAGAAAAAATAGGAGATAACGAAAACCTTTGTTCGATATGCTTATGTGACTTTCGACATTATGTTGGAAAGGATTGGATTTGCTGCGTCAGTTGCACGAGATGGGTTTGAAGACATTATAACAAGGGTACCAAGAATCCTCGCTACCATTGTCCAAGATGTGAGGATGATGAATAAAGGTGTCAAAGGAAACATTATTTTAAAGAATATTATTTTTGTTTTTGTTAGCGTTACCATTATATTGTTAGCTTTCATTTTCTTAACATTATTAAAACTTATATTTAATAAATTAAGCTTGATAAAAACCTGTATTTTTAATATATATCCTCTTAGAAATATTGTAAAATAAAAAAAATATATTGTTTTTGGTGTCAAACTAGCCCCCAAACTAATTTGACCTCCAGTACAAAACAATGCCCTGTCAAAGTAACCCCGAGCATGGGGCTACTTTGACATCAAAAAAATTATTATTTTTTATATCAAGGAGTGCTTTTCGAAAGTTGTCGAATACAGGCAATGTTGCTAAGACATCCATTGGTACAAACAAACACAATTTTTTTTATTCAGGTACCTAAAAAAAAGTTATGATAAAGCAACTCTCTAAACTATGTCAAAGTAGCCCCAGTTTACGGTAGGTGGTCTGTGGTCGGGAATGTACTATCATTCCGACGGAGTCTAGAAGCAATGGGTGCTATTACAACACACGTTCTCCATCTATACCGCAGATATGCCTATGGCGGACAACCCCATGATCAAACTTGCGCTCTATGCAGATGATATGGCTATATCTTCGCCAAGTCATCCTTCAAGAGAGGAGTCACATCAAAGCTCCAAAAAGTTTGATACAAACATAACCTCACTACGTGTTTACAAGTTTCCATAGTAAGTTTTGAAGTAAATAATATGACTGAAGTTTGCGAGAAGTATTTGCTTGAAAGTAGGTCGGTCATTTTGACCTTCAAGTTCAGATGTAGACAAAATACAAAATAAAAATATTTGATGAAAAAAGATTTTTTTCCATTGATGGTTGCGTTCTTTTTGAATGTCACGCAAATATGATGACGCAAATATGTAATGACAAATAATGTACGACCAACATTATTTTTTTCATTCCTGATGTTGATTAATAATAATTTGTCCAATCAAGTCTCATTTCAAAATGGTTTGATCAGAAATATTAACTTTTTATTTTAAGTTATAAACTTCAAAAAAAAAATCTGTTGAAAGTCTAACGGATGGAGAGGACAAAATTCCAAAGAACAAGGAGGTTGGATCAATTGAATTATAGTCCAAAAAACTCCGATTCGAGGACATAAGATACTCTGAGGGAAAGAGTAGGATACATTAAATATGGAAGTTTGATTCATTCCATGTGTGGAGAAACTGAAATATGCCATAAGAAAATGAAGCAGTCTGCAACATTCCACGTTCTTTTACATTTATTATGGGTTTTTATTGATTTATTAGATGAACCTAATTATGTACCCATACAGTATACTTCAGTGCAGTGATTTACAAATCAAAACTGATCGTTAGAACTATAGAAAAGTAAGAATTTTGCTGAGGATTGATCTTATCAGTACTGTTAAAGGACCCCGCAAACTCCTTATGGAATTTGGGCCCCGGTGGATTTTTTTTGAATTTTTGGTATGATGTAGTCCATGTAATTCTCAACCAATGGTACCATTGCGCCAACCCAAAAAAATTAACAGGTTTGCTGCTAGGGGGCGTTGAAATCAGCCCTTGCGTAGATTAGACTATTTATTTTTGAACCCGGTAACAATATTTTCACTTGTTTCAATGTGGCTAATGTTGCACAATATTGTGCTGTTTTATAAAAAAACGAAAAGCAAAAAAAATATTTCTCGAGTGCCTTCAAATCTATCGTCGAATGTTTAAATATGACCAAATAAGGGAAATAGCAATTTTTTATGATTATCCCCCTACCCCCCAAATTACACAAAACGAAAAAATTTCGGTGGATTTTTCTGAATTTTTGATATGATGCAGTTCAAGTAATTTTGAATAGAAATAAATCGGGTGACAAACCCCAAAAATGAATAGTTTTGATGCTAGGGGGCGTCGAAATCATACATTGCTCAGAATAGACTATTCATTATTATAGGCGGAAATAATAGCTCTACGTATTTTTGTTTTATTTTATGCCGAACAATTGTGTGAATTTTTATAATTTGAAAATCTTAAACCTCACCCATACCCCCAACCCTTATTTTAAAACACGAAAAAAATTATTTCAGGCACCCACCTCAAATTCAAATTGTGGATGTCTAATTTTTATTTATTTTCAAGATATTCGCCAAATTAATTGATATTCAAAAAACATGAACTATGCCCTACTAAGGAGTCAGCGAATTCCACCAATATTTTTCTGAAGGGAGGGAAAGGTGAAACAACTGTACGATTTCCTCAATTTGAGCTGATTAAAACATTTATTTTGATAAAGCATTTACAAGTAGTCGGGAATTAATTTTTTTCGTGTTTTAAAATAGTGGTTGGGGGGTAAGGGGGACGTTTTAGATTTTCAATTTATGAAAAATTACACAATTGATCAGCATAATCTAAACTAACATACGTAGAAACATTGTTTCCGCCTATAATAATTCTGAGCAAGGTATGATTTCAACGCCTCCTAGCATCAAAACCATTCATTTTTGGGGTTTGTCACCCAATTAATTTCTATTCAAAATAACTTCAACTGCATCATATCAAAAATTCAGAAAAATCCACCAAAATGTTTTCGTTTTGTGTCATTTGGGGTGTGGGGGATAATCATAAAAAATTGCTATTTTCCTTATTTGGGCATATTTAAACATTCGACGATACATTTGAAGGCACTCGAGAAATATTTTTTTCGCGTTTCGTAATAGGAGTTGGGGGAAAAAGGGGAGGGAGTAAGAATTTTTTTTATAAAACAGCACAATATTGTGCAACATTAGCAACAATGAAACAAGTGAAAATATTGTTACCGGGTTCAAAAATAAATAGTCTAATCTGCGCAAGGGGTGATTTCAACGCCCCCTAGCAGCAAAACTGTTCATTTTTTTTGGGTTGGCGCAATGGTTACATTGGTTGAGAATTACATGTACTACATCATACCAAAATTTCAGAAAAAACCACCGGGACCCAAATTCCATAATGAGTTTGCGGGGTCCTTTAGACCGGTGCAACATAAAAAAATTTCGAAAAATATTTCGAATCATATCATAAATACTAATTTCTTTAAACAAAAGAAATTGCGATCGCTCGATAGATGGCGCGGGTGGCCACTTCAACTTAAAAACTCCAATTCCAAAGTCAAATGTCACATCGTTGAAATGGTAATTCAATTCTCTTTCAAGCCATCTACAATTTTTCGAATTTCTTCAATAATTTTTTCAACAACATGCTTCTGAAATGTCAAGAATGAGTGTCGGAACGTTTAGCATGCCGTACATATTGAAAAAAAATCTATAGCTGGGTTAACTTCTTCAGAATGGCTTCTATATGGAAGAAACCGATGTGAGTCTTCTACCAACGCCGATGCTTTGAGTAATGCTATTATAGATGTTTTCAAAAATAGTACCTTGGTGTGTGGAGCATATTTGGGGTTTGTTGTTTTTTCTTGATCTATGTTTGGTTTCATGTTATATTATTTCCCAGATTGTTTCATTTTTATACACAACCTTTTTTGATAATTCAAGCATACCATATGTTTCAATTGACTGTTTTCTGGTGTTTGAATTTTATTTTATTTTAACTCACCCAAAAAACTCTGTTTTGATGCCAACACCCACACACAAAAAAAAATAACTCACCCAAACTCAATGAAAAATAGGCTATATTTATGTCAGAGTTGTTTAAACCTAATTAAAGTGGATAGATACCAAATGAACAATAGGATTCATTTCAGACGGTGTATAATTACGTGATATTTTATGAAGAAAAGTTCATATGAACGAATGTCTTAACTAACTTCGTTTTCAAGTGATGAGGTATCAACGTTTTAACACGACATCAGTTATTTATTAATTACTCAAAAGTCTTATCTTCCATTTTGATAAAAACTATTGTGTTTGTCAGCAGTTACAAAAGGCTTCATTTCATGAGATAAAATTTCGAATTATACGTAGGAAGGGTCACCTGATTGGTATTTATGTTAAAAATAATTGTACACTACTGTTTCCTTCAAGTTTTCGTTTCATTACAGACCTTGACGAAAGTTTGGCAGGTTGGAGGTAACGAAAAACATTATTTTCAGATTTTTCACGTCTATGGCGGTAGTACAACGTCAATATTTTTTTTCTGTCTTACCGGAACTTTACGAAAAAATCATTTTCCTCAGACTTGTTTTAGAGTACTAAAACTTTATGCGTTAATCGTAACTTGATTGGCCTTCTACTATAATAGTTTTTGAGGCAATGTCCAAATATTTTCGAAAATTTTGTACACAAAATATTTAATGGAGGCCGAAAAATTCAGCAAAGTATAAAACTACAAAGAGTTCATGGATGGGCATCACATTGATTTCAAAACTTTTGACTATTCGTTTGGAGGTAGAAACATCGTTTTATTCAAAAGATTATCTTGATTTCATTATTTAGTGTTGATCAAAATCGTGAACTAAGGATACGACTTGGTTTGGACTAAGATTTCTATGAAGACAGTATTTTGGTAACAATCGGAATGGTATTGCCATCTTTGACGAGATATCCAAACTATAACAGCAACGAGGCGTTTCGAAGCACAGGTTTCGTACTTATGCAACGACTTTAGAAATACTAGATGGTCCAGCGTCCCAAAGGTGGCGCAAGAGTACACATTTCATGATGCTAAGTTAGAATAATGCAAATGAATGGATTTTAATACTCTGCTTCTTCAGTTTATTGTAAATATCGAGATACCAAACTTGCTCCAAGAAATAATCCCGAAGTGATGCTTGTCGAGAGGTCAGATGACTATAATGATAATAATAAAGAGGAGAAAAACCAAATGATAAAGAGGCGAAGTGACAGCTATTGCTGTTTTTCAACTTGACCATGACATTTCATTTGGAGTGAGGAGGTATAACAAAAACTTGTCCATTGAGTGTTCTGAGATCGATCATAGTTGAGAAAGTTTTCAGTTTTTCTGGAAGATATCTAGGTGTTTTCGTTCATAAATCTTTGTGTGTTAGTGAAAGTAGATGAAGACTTCGAAAATCATTCAGTATCAGCCAACCAGATTCGTTGAATTGTTCACTTATGTGATCAAATTTTTGAATGCCAAAGGAGAATCTTACGCATGAGTTTTCTATTCTCTGTGGGTGATTCTGATCAATTCTTAGAGCCGTTTTACACTTCAGAAATTACTCCGAAAATTCTAACGAAAATTGTTTCCAAAAATTATTTTTATAAAACTGGGATGTGTAAAACAGTGTAAATACTGCGAAAATTATAATGAAGTTTACCGTGAATATTTTGCGAGGAAAAATATAGGGCATGTTCTATATTTTTATAAAGTTTGGGAGTAATATGCGCGAGAATTTACGCAAAGACACAGGAATGGTTTGATCATAGATCGCATAAACTTATTTCGATGATCTGTGCGATTGAGGTTTGACGTTTGGCAGTTATAGTGTTTTGGGTGTTGCTTTTTGTTTATATGGTTCATAAAATAAAAGAACAAAATGTCTTGGTAATACTGTACATAAGAGATCGATAAGTTTCACCTGTAGCCAGAAAACGAAGAGTAATGTCCAGTCTTGAAATAAAACAGAATTATCAGAAATAGGTTGTCAAACACTTCTTGTTTCAACACCCACCTATGTTTAGTACTTATAGAATCTGTCATGAAAGTGTCCTGCTTTGTGATACCATCCTTGATTTCATTCAACAGTTTGGCAAACTGGTAATAATTTATTCTGAGAAAATTTCTATATGCTTCAGGATCCTCACTCTTTAACTCGTTATTGAGAAGAGAAAGTATAACTCTACCTTCATTTCTCCTTTGCAGCCACGTTTTACACCAAAGCGAACGCTTTCTTGCTTGGATCCTTTTTTTTATTACATATATCAATAAAACATGTAAGGAAATAATTGTAGCAACACACATTTCTTTGGTTATCGGCACTATCAATTCGTAGGTTTAGAAGTTTAGTTATAAATAATGATCTAATGACAGTTATTTAATCATAAAATAATATGGAGAAACTGTGACATTTTAAATTCTACCAGCAAAATCGAAATAATACGCATGCGCATGAAAGAAAATTCGCCATAATTTCCTTGTTGTATAAAACATGAATTTTTTATTAGTCATTGTTGAAATTATCAGAGAAATTTTCGATATTATTTCCGTTAGAATTTTCGGAGTAATTTCTGAAGTGTAAAACGGCTCTTAGAAGAGCCGTACCAAAAAAGCTATCACAATAAGACAGTTTGGACGTTATCAAAGATTCACATACAGAAAACTTCAAGTGCCTAGACGCATGTGCCTGCTCGGGAACAGTTGTCTGAGAACATAGAAACTCGCTTGACAAAGATAGTTCACATGTTTAGTAAAACGCAGTTCAGAATCAATCCACAATTCAAGATTTTTGTTTTCTGCTACTATAGGCAGTATGGGACCAGGTAGCCGAGTGGTTAAAGCGACATTGTTTCAATCACTTTGGCTGCCAGTCGACGATGGTTCAAACCATGGCGACTGCAGAAATTTTTCTGATGGGCCGAGAAAGTGCTAGGAATCGCACGTAAAAAGGTAAGACCTCGATAATCCTTGGCTCGCACAAGTTTCGACTTCTGAGGGCTGCCGTTCGTAAGGAGACGACAGCTGTTTAACTGAAAAAAACAATTTAAACAACACAAACAAAATGTCTTTCCACTTTTGTTTTCGAACCTAATAACATTATCCGAGATTTTTTTAATTCAAACGTAAATTGTGGGCAGAGGAGAAATCATACAATTTATTCGAATCATTGTTTATATTTTCTAGTGCTTTGTTGAGATGTCCGAGATTATGCTGTCACCAAATAGCTGAACATGCTGAATAGTTAATTTTTCTATCAGAAAATATTTTTCTTAGCACTGAATTATCTATCGCAGGGTATAGGTAAGTTAAGTTCCTGAAAACACAGAATCAACAAAAGTGTGATTTTTTGTGAGCAGATGAACAGCAAAGTGTCAATTTGGTTACTGATGATTACAAACAATTTCTATGTGCGGTTATGCAATTTTTGAAGGTTCTACCAGTTTGTCTGATGTTAATCATAAGACAAGTACCACAACTTGATTTATAAACTCCAACATTTGTACTTTTTGAAATTAATCTTTATTGGTCGTAATGTGATTACCCAAAGAGTTATTTGTCTTAGAAGCAGTATGAAGATTCAATTAAAAGTACAGTCTTTTGCAATTTTTCTTGCAGGAAATAGGATAGAAAACCTCATCTATCAAAAGAGTCTTTTTTTTTTCACGAACCGCTTAGCATTAAAAATGTGGATAGAGGCATGTCTTCTGTCTTCATGAGATAACTTCTGAACTAAGTATAACATACAAAATTTCATTTTTCTGATTGATTCAGCCATTACTTGATGAAGATCAATTGTAATTGTATAGAGAAGAGACGATATGATCTTAACAATCTTTCATTTTTGTAAAGGAAGTAGTCCATCCTGGAAGTGGAGTTTCAGTATATAGAGGCTAAGTAAAACTCGAAGTCGTCTCCACAATATATATTTGACCCCTAAGGTAGGGAAATGGTGGGCTGTTGTCAACACAGCTTCAGCAAAAACTTGTCAAAAGTGTGTGTTGATACCATCAAAAACATGTTTTCGAGCATAGAAATGCTCATCATCAGTTGAAATTACAGGTTACAGGTCAAACTGAAATAGCAAATATAAAAATTACAATTTTGAAAATGAATTTATGAAAAATTTGAATTGACTTTTAAACCAAAATGGATACTCACATGGCATGGAGGCGTAGTAAAATTTAAATTATTAACAAAACATATTTAAGAAATCTTGAACTAAGCGCAGTAAGGCCTACCACCTATATTAAGGTGGAATGGTGGGTGACCATTCAATTATATGGATAACCCACATTGAAAAGTTTAAAAAATTGATACAAAATTTGCAACGACAATGTGCTCTAACAATGGCTGTCGAAGAAAAAGAAAGCTGAACGAGTCTGATTGTTGAAAATCAAAATATATCGGTAATAAAGAATTGTTGACATTAGATGCCATCTATCAGTGAAAAACGAAAACAAAAATCAAAATGTAAAGCAATGTTATAGGAATCCAGCTATCAGGAGGTTGAACACTCGGATAACGAAGAAAACACACCAGCCGGGAAGAAAACTGTAATTCCTGGCAAATTTAGTTTATTTTTGAATTTTAGAAATGTAAAGCGTTGAAAAAGGGGATACAAAGATATTATGTTTTCATCTTTATTAATTCTATTTATCTCAAAAATCTCTAGAATATTCAATTTAGGACCTTTATTACAAACATGTAAAATATCAAGATTAGAAACAATATCAAAGCTATGTTTATTATTAACGACATGGTTGGCAAAAGAACTAGAAGAATTAATTTCATCAAGAATCTCTGAGTGGAGATAGGTATCAATGACTCTCTTATGTTCATGAATTCGTTGAGAAAATTTACGGCCTGTTTGGCCAATGTATGAAGTATTACAATCATGTTGTGAGCAAGAAATTTTGTATACACCAGATTTATCCATTATAGGGATCTTGTCTTTGTTATTAATTAAATTGGAACCTAAGTTATTATTAGTATGGAAAGAGATTTTGCAATCAGGAATAAATCTATCAAAAATATTTTTAATATCGTATGAAACTTTACCCAAAAAAGTAAGACTTGGTAAATAACCACCTGTAGGTGGGGGATCAAATTAGCATTCAAAACTTTCAAAGACTTATGTCTATATAATTTAGAAACAAAAGATTCAGGGTAGCCATTATTAAGTGCTATTTGTTTTATAATACACAATTCCTTATTGAAATTAGCAGGGGATAACGGAATGGAAAATAACCTAGAGATTAAAGAATTAAAAGCAGCTGCTTTATGATTAAATGGGTGGTTAGAGTGGAAAGATATGACCGTGTCAGTATGTGTAGATTTTCTATTAATGGAAAATTCTAGAGAATTATTTAATTTCGAAATAAGTAAATCCAAGAAAGGGAGAGAATGATTGTTTTCAATTTCCATTGTGAAACAAATAGAACTGCGCCTAGTTCAAGATTTCTTAAATATGTTTTGTTAATAATTTAAATTTTACTACGCCTCCATGCCATGTGAGTATCCATTTTGGTTTACAAGTCCATTTAAATTTTTCATAAATTCATTTTCAAAATTGTAATTTTTATATTTGCTATTTCAGTTTGACCTGTAACCTGTAAATTCAACTGATGATGAGCATTTCTATGCTCGAAAACATGTTTTTGATGGTATCATGTTGATACAACCACACTTTTGACAATTTTTTGCTGAAGCTGTGTTGACAACAGCCCACCCTTTCCCTACCTTAGGGGTCAAATATATATTGTGGAGACGACTTCGAGTTTTACTTAGCCTCTATAAATCTTTCATTTATAATCACTTGAGGAAGCTACTGTGATAGTGATGTCGTGGTTGAATAAAAATTTGTGAAGATCAAATCATATCTTTTCTATACAATACTATTTTTCAAATGATATCAAAATCTACCATGACAAGTCTTTGTTCAACGTAACTATACTACATTACAGTTAACAATTTCTCACGATGTTATTATATGGACCAATTCTCTCTGAAGATATTTTCCGAAAAATGTATTTTTCAAATTCTCAGTTTGTATTCATGAGTGTATTTGATCCACAATGACATGTGTTATGTTTCCTCAAACTGAAACGTTTATAACAATCAGTTATGATGAACTAATATACAGTGAGCACGTAAAGGTTGGAACAAATTCGTTGAAAGCTCGATACGGCCATTGGGGAAGAAAAGCTCAGACACGTCTATTTTCTTTTTCAGCTGCTCATTTTTTGTTATAAACAAATTTTTTATGACGTCATCGCTGTTCGAGTTATGACGTCATTATAATTTTTTTGAATGGCATCACTCTATTTTGATAATGCCTTCAAAAAGAACGCATTTTTCTGTGTATGGATGTCATTTTTTTTTATGCAACATAACCGTATTTTCGAGAAATAAGAGATATTTCATTCATAATTAGGTCTATTAACGTAAACTTTCGACTTGAGGTATCCCCACAAAAAAGATCCAGTGGGATTAGATCAGGAGATCTAGCTGACCACTCTAAATATCCTCATCTGTGATCGAAATCCGGAGTATGAGGGAATTTTTCTCAAGTATCGATAGGCTACTTCATACTCTGTTGTGAAGCAAGTGTGATGTGAGTTGACTAGATGCCAATCCCGTGCAACCGTGCAACCGTGCAACCGTGCAACCGTGCAACCGATCACCCGGAGTGAGGCTGTAGGTTTTTCTGGGTTTTTCTGCAGCTTGAAAGTGTATACGCCACCAAAAATTAGAAACTCCTCCCGATGCACTACGGCAAATGATAATAATAGCCGTCCTCTACCCGCAGACGAGGATTTTTAGAGTACACCGAGAGAAATATCTGTTACCTGTTATACAAAATTGTATAACCATTAAAAGATTTCTAAATTGAATAGACGCCAACATATTAACCTATTCAGAATGATCAGGGTATTTTTTTCAAAAAAGTTTTATTAGAAGAAGAAGAACTTTATTTCAAAAATAGGCAAGCCTAATATAAACATAATTAATTTACTATATCTACACATTATACATAAAAAAATAAGACAATAAAGACAATAAAAAAAACCTGTCTAGTTTCCCAAAATACAAGAAAAACTACATAACACATATTCTATATAGGATATGAATTTATATTTTGGTTGTAACAATGACTTAGATTTAATATAGTTCAATTTGTCCTTATGAATATTATCAAATCCCTTTTGAATAAACGGAGAGAAGTAGAATTTTTTACATTATTTGGCAGTTTACTAAAAGTATCCAGACCCTTGAAAAATAATGTTTTCATACAGCTTCGTAAATTTGTCCTTGCAATGTGGAAATTAGTGTTCGATCTGGTATTATGATGATGTATTTCATTATTTGTCATTAGAAAATAAGCTAAATATGTTGGTTGCAATTTATTTATTATTTCAAACATAAATATCATAGTTCGATAGAAGAGTCTTTGAGAAACCGTAAGCCACCTTAATCTGTAAAGCATATCTTGTATAGGTGTCGCTTTATTGCAGCGTAGTATCATTCGCATTCTACGATTTTGCAGTTTTTGTAATTGATTTAATTTGTTCTGATTAACAAGATATAAGAGAGTACCGCATAAATCATAATGAGGCTTTATTATGCAATTATAGCACGTTATTCTGGCATACATTGATAATGAAGATGATATATTGTTTATCACATATTCAGCATGATCATTCAATGAAATTATGTTATCTATGTAAAACCCTAGATACTTGATTTTACTAACAATTTCTAAGTCACTATCATTGATTTTAATTTCAACTGGATTCGTTTCAATGTCATTTTGTTTATATTTTGTTGTAATGATCATAGCCTTAGTTTTAGTGATATTTAGTTTTAGTTTATTTGTTCCAAGGTATAACTCAATATTTTTTAATGAATTGTTCATCTTTTCAACGGCTACTTGCAAGGATTTATCGTGGGTATATATCAATGTGTCATCTGCAAATAAGTTAATTATATGATCTCAATGTACTTAATTAATATGATTTATATAAATTTAAAAAAGTAATGGCCCTAATACACTGCCTTGTGGTACCCCGAAATCATTTTCTATCTCTTGTGAGTAGCACGTAATAATTTTTGTTATTTGACTCCTAAAACTAAGGTAGCTTTTCAACCATTTCAACACTACATCATCAATACCATAATATATGAGCTATTGGATTGATATATTTCTGTCTATTGTTTCAAAAGCCCTCTTTAGATCTGAGAATGTACTAACAATATAAATATCTTCATCAATTTTTCCTTCCTAATTTGTTACTGTGTACTGTAAGGCAGATTCACAGGAATTTTTTTTTCTAAAACCTGACTGACAACCTAAGATTAACCCGTTTTCATCAAAGTATTTGTTGAGTTGTTTATATACTGCTAATTCCATCACTCTTTTCGAGGGTTGGTAGAGTACTGATACGACGAAAATTGCTAGATTCTATAGTATTATTTATTTTCGGTATTGGTATTACTGTGCTTGTTTTGAAGTGCTGGGGAAAATTTTCAATTTGGAGAGACGTATTTACAAAGTTCAATATTACATGTCCCAAGGTGTTAAATGTCTGTTTCAAAAATTGACTGTTCATTATCTCTGATCTATTAATTTTATCTATTGAAAATATTATATTTCTTAACTGCGACAAGTTTAGCTGTTGAAATGAATTCAATTTACAGTTCACTATATCAAAATCGTTTGAACTCCAGTCTGAGTCAGAATTAATATTGTTCACAATTTGACCTACACTATTAACAAAATAGTCATTAAATCCATTTGCAATATCAATTTTTGTTTTACAAACTTTCATTTGACCATCAACATTGAATACTATCCTTTCAAAATTATTGAGTTGAGTGGAAGAGCGCAGCTTCTTTGATTAACACTCAAAGAAGTGCGAACTCTACCTTTTGCAATGTATTTATTAATCGTTAGATAATTGTTATCTATTCTAATCATTGCAATAAAAGCATTCATTATTATTATTTTTATTAACTCACAGTTGGATTTATAAGAGATTTCAAATATTTCCACATTTCTTTAGCATTATGCTTATTTTCATCAATTTTTTGTTCATAATATCGCTCTTTCTTTACTTTTAAAATATTTACAGTCATACATTACTATTACTGTTAAAGAACACTCGTACAAAAATGAAAATATTGTCATATCAAAATTACTTGCTTCCAATATAATGGTTGAATGACTGGCGTTTCAATATTATATGAAGTTATTATAAAAATCGAAAGATGCTTATATCAAGCTTACTCGTACTCAATATAATGTTTAAATGATTGACATTTCGATACTAAATGACGACTTTATAAAAATGTCGTTTCTGTTCAAACTGGAATTAGGTACTACTGAACCCGTTCGGTTCCTAAAAAAATCGTATTTTCATCCAATTCCAGCCAAACCGACAAAATTTTTCGAAAAAATTAATATTATCTGGAATAAGAATGCACCATCATTCAAGCAATAACAATGGATAAAATCATTGCAAACAACTGTTGAAAACACACACACTCACCCGAAATTTATTTCTTGAACAAACTATAAACAAAGCGTATTTAACCTTTACTTCTGCACTCGCACAACACAACCAAATCTACACGTAAACTGATTGACAATAAGAATTGAAATGACGCAGATGACCCGATGATGAAACGGCCTGTTAGGGGTGAGTGAAATAAAACATCATAGGAAACACGTGTGTGACGAAGAAGGTGCATGATCAGAGGTGGTGGAAAAAACCGTTACATTTCCAGAACTAAACGACACCTATTTACTGGTTACAAGGTATCGTTTAACAGTTAAAATGTGAATTATAGTTATTGCTATTGTTATTGTTATTGTTATAGTGGCTTAACAGTTTGTTTTTTCAATTCGATCTTTTAACCACAATCGTAACCTTTTCAAAATAAAATGAGTGTTTTGAAAAAAAGACCAGTTTAACGTTCAGAACTGCCACTTTTTACATTGATCAGATAACACATGGTTGCTAAAATAATTTATTTAACAGCTTTAAGATATTTTTGAAAGAAAATTTGAATGACTGGATTTCTCTCGGTGTGGCCAGCTAGATCTCCTCATCTTACCCAACTAGATTTCATTTCATTAATATTACATTATTATGAATGGAATATATTTTATTTCTCCAACATACGGTTATCTAACATAAGAAAAAATATGACATTCATACACAGAAACATGCGTTCTTTTTGAAAATATTATCAAAATAGGATAATGCCATTTAAAATAAATTAAAATGACTTCATAACTCGAACAGCGATGACCTTATCAAAAATCCGAGTAGTCCAAAAAATGCTCAACTGAAAAATAAAATTGACGTGTCTCAGCTTATTTTCCCTAAAGGCCATATCAAGCGTTTAACGACTTTGTTCCAACCTTTACGTGCTCACTGTATATTCAATGCAATTAATACCTATGCCTTTGAAAAAAATCCAATATTTGGGTGAGCTTATGCAATACTCACCTACATGTGCTCATCCTTCCTTATCGGCTCAAATACCATCATACGAAGAAAAATACTGATAGATGTCATAGGCCAAGAACAACTAGGTCATTTGTTTGAAATACATTTCAAAGTGAATATTTTTCTCTTTTAATTTCAATACATTTGTTCTATTTCTGGTAATCAATGATGGAAACGACTCACCTTAAGGAAGTTCAATCCAAATTATATAAAAATTTGGTTTCCAATATATAATACCTTGTAGTATATCCTAGGGTGAAGGGCATTTCACATCGATTAAAGAGATTTCCAGCACGACTTGTACATTCCCTGGTTCTGGTACTACGAACCTATATAAGTCAGTAGGTATTAGAAATTCATTTGAATGGCTACATTGGGTTTTTTGAAATGTCAGTTGAAAAAGTGGAGGGTGGGAAGTTTACATCTAAACATTGGAACAAAATATTCTTATAATTTGTATTGAACTTCCTTAAGGTGAGTAGTTTATTCCATTAATTATATTTCACATATGGTTTCCAATATACAGGGTGTATTTGAGAACGTTGACAAACAGGAAGTGATTCTTTGAAAGTTTTCAGGACGAAAAGTTCATTTAAACACATGTCCAAACAGCTTGGTTTTCGAGATACAGGGTGATAAAAATACATTTTTTTCAAGATTCTTTAGAGTTAACTTCGACATTTTCGACAATAATCAGTTCAAATTAGGCAAGTACAATCCATTCGATAGTCAGTCAGTGAGTGGAATTCTACGAGGTGTATTTTCATGAGTACATTAATTACTTTGCGGAGTTACCAAGTGAATGAATACTGGCGTTTTTAGACTCTTTTCAGATAACGTTTCATTAGACTTCCTGACTCTACCGGTATCTCAAAAAGGAGGAATGGTGAGGAACACTGAGTATTTACAGTGGTGTAGGTTGTGCTCCTTTGAAATTCAGAGTCCAAAAATTCCAAAATTTCCTTGATTGTTGTGTAGAATTTTTTCACTTTATCAATACCTATTGCAAATATTCGACCATTTTGCGTAAGTCACCACCCCATTTTGTTTCTGAGTATCATCACTCAGTGAAACGATCATGGTTGGAATGATGATCTCTGGTGTTTCAGCTGAAAAGCTCTCCTGAGAGTGTCTTCACAGCCATAGTAAGGTTTGTGCTCATAGGGCGAGGTTCTCTAGAAGGCGATAATGATAATTCATTATAGGGTGTTAATAATAATGTTTCTCAAAAGTTACCCTTTGAGAGTTGGAAACCATGGTTGGGAATGCCAGAATGAAACAACAACTGACTCTTTCAATGATTATTTCATCCAAAAATCGGGCATACCATAAGTTTGTACAATTTTTTTCGAATTCTCTTTGGTTGAGACAATATTCCGTATCTTTGGCTCCTAATCTAGATTATCTGCCAGCTTCAAAGGTATCTTTTTATGATGCGAAAGTCATAATTTCCTACTCTTCACACACTTTCATTTCTCGAATGAAAATATATTTAAATCATCATATTTTAAACCCCGCATACGGTTAATATTACGTTTTTCGCAAAACACTCCAGGTCATAGAATGCTGCAGGTAACTCGAAATGATTTATTCGTTGGGTTTTTCCTAATTTGTCCTAAACCCATGAGTATGTTCGGATTGGGAGAGTTAAGCCTTCCAATCAAATTCTTGTTTAGAATATTGTGAAAGACACCTACATTGTCAAAATTTCTAAATTTTGCTTCGACTTTGATCGCTGTCCAATGTGTAATAGGTCTATCTGGATATTTATAGTTAAATAAGTCACAAACCTCAGCTTGCGTACTAGTCTTATCCCCATAACCTGAAATCATTATAATATCTTTGCGTCATTTTTCGCTTTTTGCATGATGTCGATAACTTATTTATACCACAATTATTTGATAGCTAACTATTATTGTCAAGCAGAATTTTAGAAACATATTTACGTACAGTCAGTGTCTAGTTGCATTGGAGTAATCAGTGTGTCAAACGTCTGTTTTAAAATGAATAAAAAAGAATAAGTGGCACCCATATGAAGTGAAAGTAATTCATGAACTCAACGAAGATTATTTCGATCGCAGGATTTTTAGAGTTTCCAGCAAGATCTCCTAATCTAACCCCACTAAATTTTTTTGTGGGGATACCTCAAGTCAAAAGTACGACGGCGTATTGGCGCCATCCTACCAGTATAGTTTTTTATTGAAATTTGAAAATTTTAGATTTTTTCTCAAAATTTCGACTTTTTTCTCAAAATTTCGACTTTTTTTCTCAAAATTTCAACTTTTTTTCTCAAAATTCTGACTATTTTTCTCAGAATTTTGACTTTTTATCTTAAACTTCTGAGTTTTTTTTTTCTGGAAATTTCGACTTTTTTTCTCTAAATTTTGACTTTTTTTCTCTAAATTTTGACTTTTTTTCTCAAAATTTCGAGTTGTTTTCTCAAAATTTCGACTTTTTTTCTCAAAATTCTTACTTTTTTTCTCAGAATTTTGATATTTATTCTCAAAATTATTCTGAGAAAAAAGGTCAGAATTTTGAGATAAAAAGTCAAAATTCTGAGAAAAAAAGTCAGAATTTTGAGAAAAAAAGTCGATATTTTGAGAGAAAATGTCGAAATTTTAAGAAAAAATCTCAGGAATTTCAAATTTCAATAAAAAATTATACCGGTAGGATGGCGCCAATACGCCGTCGTACAAAAGTTCACGTTAACAGACGTAATATTACATTATTGTGAATAATGAAATATCTTTTATTTCTCGAACATGCGGTTATGTAACATAAGAAAAAATATGACATCCATGCACAGAAAAATGCGTTCTTTTTGAAGGTATTATCAAAATAGGGTATTGTCATTTGAAAAAAATTATGATGACGTCATAACTTGAACAGTGATGACGTCATCAAAAATATAAGTAGTCCAAAAAATGCACCACCGAAAAATAAAATCGATGTGTCTGAGCTTATTTTCCCTAATGGCCATATCAAGCATTTAACGAATTTGTTCCAACCTTTACGTGCTCACTGTATATATTTCTCTGCTTATCTGCATTTCGGATAATCACTCCGATATGTATTTTTACATATCCCACTATCGAATTTAGTCTCGCATTCATCCCGCTCCCGCTCCCGTCCCGCGTTTCCGCGTTGGTTTGGGAAAACCTTAACACAAGGTATACAAGAATAGATATTGTAGGGTTTTAGAGTAGCAATGAAAAAAAATTTCAAATTGAATTTTTGACGACCCTTTGTTCCTCTAATTTCAAATGAGGATTGATTATAAACTCGTTCAGGTGCTTTACGTTCAAAACTAATTTGTAAGAACCATTCTATTTTTTTTCTCAAAAATGGGGTTACAGATATTCATCCCTGCAGGACTTGCATGTCGTTATGGCTCCCTCTCTTAACATAACTTCAGTTTCTTTATTAATGGAATTAATTTCAATGTCTGAAAAAGACAGATATGCTGTCTTTCTTATTTCTTTGACCGATACTAGTTATTTGTATGCTAAGGCCGCGAAATACCTTTTTAACGTACCGAAAGAACAGTTATCGCCGAGGCCGCTTGCGGCCGAGGCAAGATAATCTTGAGGTCGTTAAAAAGTTTCGCGGCCATGGCATACACACTATTTTTCGTGCAATCGTTAAAATTATTAAAATAGATAGTTGTAATTAAATATATTATTGCTCTGAAATCAACAGCAGTTCAATTTATTTAACAATATCACCGTGTGCTATGGAAATGATATGATTCAATATATACAAAATATTTTGACAGTTCTTGTCAAAACGCAAAATGTCTGATACTGATAGCGATATTTCAGTACCTTCCACTCCTCCTGAACTCAAAAGCGTTGTAAATTCGGCGCTTTCCGTTTTAATACCCGAAAAATCTAAACGGCAGTACGAAAAATGTTACGGCGAGTTTAAAGATTGGTGTGACAAACAGAATGTTAAGACGATGTCTGAAATTATTTTATTGGCTTATTTGAACTTTATGGAGCATTTATTCCATGCTGAAGTGTATACTGAACATACGAGACAATATCGAAATCAAGCAGTTTTCAAAATTATTACCATTTCTGAAAAGAAAAGCAGTAGGTTATCGAGCAAAAAAGTCTGAAGTTTTAACGCGTGAGCAAATTGATACATTCCTGAAAGAAGCTAATGATGAAAAATACTTATTGTTGAAGGTAAGTGTTAAGAGATGTTATTTACAATTGTTTTATTTATTTTACTGATTTTTGTAGGTAGTTTAGATAATGGGAATATCTGGTGCTTTACGACGAGATGAGTTAGTAAAAATGGCCATTGAAGATATTCAGGAAGAGAATGCTGTATTAATAGTAACCGTTCCTGATACCAAGACGGAGAAGAAGCGTGTTTTCACTGTTACTAATATTGATTTCATAAAAATTTATAGTAAATATGCAGCTCTTCGACCAAAATATATTGTTAATAATCGTCGTATATTCTTGAGATACGTAAACGGAAAGTGCACCGCACAAGTTGTTGGAGTGCATACCATTGCGAAAATGCCTAGTATGATTGTTAAGTATCTCAGATTACCAAATCCTGAAACATACACGGATCACTGTTTTCGGAGAAGTTCTGCCACGCTGCTTGCCAATACTGGGGCTGATATGTCAATTCTTGAACGTCACAACAGTAGCGGAAGGATATGTAGAAGACTCTATCGAAAATAAGAAGCAAATTTCCAACTCAATTTCTGGCGATATGGTATCTGGTTTGAATGTAGGTAATAACCATTATTCAGAAACACTAGATGTAGTTGCTTCAACTTCTGGAGTAAATATTAGTAATAATACAAACTGTACAATTAATGTAAATATTCATCCTAAATAATATAACTTATGTATTTGTTGGTATTCAATAAAAAATAATCCTTGTCTTTGTAGTATTTTAGAAATGTCAAAGGACCCCGCAAACTCCTTATGGAATTTGGGTCCCAGTGGATTTTTTTGAATTTTTGGTATGATGTAGTCCAAGTAATTCTCAACCAAAGTTATCATTGCGCCAACCCAAATAAATTAACAGTTTTGCTGCTAGGGGGCGTTGAAATCACCCCTTGCGCAGATTAGACTATTTATTTTTGAGCCCGGTAACAATATTTTCACTTGTTTCATTATTGCTAATGTTGCACAATATTGTGCTGTTTTATAAAAAAAAAATCTTACCCCCTCCCCTTTTTCCCCCAACTCCTATTACGGAACGCAAAAAAAATATTTCTCGAGTTCTTTCAAATGTATCGTCGAATGTTTAAATACGCCTGAATAAGGAAAATAGCAGTTTTTTTATGATTATCCCCCCACCCCCCAAATGACACAAAACGAAAAAAGTTCGGTGGATTTTTCTGAATTTTTGATATGATGCAGTTCAAGTTAATTTGAATAGAAATAAATCGGGTGACAAACCCCAAAAATGAACAGTTTTGATGCTACGGGGCGTTGAAATCATCCCTTGCTCAGAATAGACTATTCATTATTATAGGCGGAAACAATATCTCTACGTATTTTTGTTTTATTTTATGCCGAACAATTGTGTGAACTTTCATAAATTGAAAATCTAAAACCTCCCCCTTACGCCCACCCCTATTTCAAAACACGAAAAAAAATAATTCAGGCACCACCTCAAATTCAAATTGTGGATGTCTAATTTTTATTTATTTTCAAGGTATTCGCCCAATTGATTGATATTCAAAAATCATGAACTACGCCCTACTAAGAAGTCAGCAAACTCCATCAATATTTTTCTGAAGGGAGGGAAAGGTGATATTAAACAACTGTACGATTGCCTCAATTTGAGCTGATTAAAACATTTATTTTGATAAAGCATTTACAAGTAGTCGGGAGTACATTTTTTCGTGTTTTAAATTAAGGGTAGGGGGAGGTTTTAGATTTTCATTTCATGAAAAATTACAGAATTGATCAGCATAATCTAAACTAAAATACGTAGAGCTATTATTTCCGCCTATAATAATGAATAGTCCATTCTGAGCAAGGAATGATTTCAACGCCCCCTAGTATCAAAACTATTCATTTTTGAAGTTTGTCACTCAATTTATTTCTATTCAAAATAACTTGAACTGCATCATATCAAAAATTCAGAAAAATCCACCGAAATTTTTTCGTTTTGTGTCATTTGGGGGGTGGGGGATAATCATAAAAAAACTGCTATTTCCATTATTTAGGCATATTTAAACATTCGACAATACATTTGAAGGCACTCGAGAAATATTTTTTTTGCGTTCCGTAGTAGGAGTTGGGGGGTAAAGGGGAGGGGGTAAGAATTTTTTTTAAAAAACATTACAATATTGTGCAACATTAGCAACAATGAATAAAGTGAAAATATTGTTACCGGGTTCAAAAATAAATAGTCTAATCTGCGCAAGAGGTGATTTCAACGCCCCCTAGCAGCAAAACTGTTCATTTTTTTGGGTTGGCGCAATGGTAACATTGGTTGAGAATTACATGGACTACATCATACCAAAAATTCAAAAAAATCCACCGGGACCCAAATTCCATAAGGAGTTTGCGGGGTCATTTGAAAGTGACGTTTGGTTTCGCAGCCGTTGCTATGGGTAACGGCAGCGAAATTAAATTTCGCGGACTGTGCTGAGAACGCGAAATACTGACTTCGCGTGCGATTGCACGAAAAAATAATTATTGAAAATCATACCTTTGTCATACCTTTGTCAGAAGATAGGCATTATCAGGAGTTTCTGATATAAATTTATTAATTTGATTGTTAAATTATCCTCACTATCGCTAATCATTTTTAATAACTTAATTTTTTCAATCGAATTTTGTAATTATCTACTGATATGAAATGTCAAATTATTAGGCAGACGTTAACAAACTTGATTCGTTATTATTTATGTTCATAAAATTCGTTAATACCCACCTATAATGACAGTCTAGTAGTTCATGAAAATCGTAGGAAATGAAATATTTTGATACAGCTAGCCTGTAGGAAATGAAAATCGGTGTTACAACGTGGTAGGTTTCTTAATCGAAGACGCAATTGAAAAGTTCATTTTTCTTAATGGTCGTAGAAAAATAATATAGATGTACCATGTGTGAAGGAATTTCTAAATATACGGATTTCCTGTACAACTTGGCAACATTGCATTACTAAAAATCGTATCGAACAATAATAGACCGTCAGATAGTGACAGATTTAGGTGCCCCATTTTCACATACAAGCCTCGAATAGGGTTGAGAAGTACATCGATGTTGAGTAAAATGGAGGGAAATTTACAAGTGGCTCCTGGGAATAACATATGGAAAATTCGATTTTCCATGGAAAATTCGATTTTCCATGGAAAATTCGATTTTCCATATTTTAACGAGAGCCGTGTTCACCTAATCATTTATTAATATAACCTGGCTTCAGAAGATCAAAGGCTTGAGTGTTGAAGGTGGCTAAAGGGTCAAAATGAGGCTGTAATCTTGTAAAGAAAAATCGAGATTTTAACAGGTTTTCCCACGCAAGCCCATCGAAACTATGAAAACCTACATCGTCACTAGTTTTCGGGCTTGAGTGGCGTGAATGGAAAAGTAGATTTTGTCGTCGCAAAATTTAATGGAAATTCTTTTTGATTTTTCCCTATCTTTTCCCCACGAGCCACTCGTAAATTTCCCATCATTTTACTCAACATTGACTTACTTTTCAACCCTATTCGAGGCTTGTATGTGAAAATGGGGCACCTAAATCTGTCACTATCTGACGGTCTATAAAAATAATATAGATGAACCATGTGAAAAGGAATTCTGTAAGTCTTGGACTTTTTGTACAATTGGCCACATTGTGCAATAAATAAAAATGGATAAAAAAATAAAAAAAAATTGAATGTTTCCAAAATAACCCTAATAGCACCATGAAGTCCGATGGAAATCCATAGGACATCCTCTAAGGACATTCGGGACGTCCTTAGGATGTGCAAAATTGGTACCGCGGACGTCCTTTGGACATCCGTGGGAAGCACCAATGTCTCGACTTCTCACCAAAATTGGACGTTCTATAAGGATATCCAATGGACATCCACCTGGGATGTTAATCGGACGTCCCCGAATTACATCAATCGAAAGTACATCTTGGACGTCCTTAGGACGTGCAGTATTGGTACCGCGGACGTCCATTGGACATCCGTGGGAAGTACCAATGTTTCGACTTCTCACCAAAATTGGACGTTCTATAAGGATATTCAATCGACATCCACCTGGGATGTTCATTGGAAGTCCCCGAATTACATCAATCGAAAGTACATCTGGGACGTCCTTAGGATGTGCAGAATTATCAGATGTCTACATCTCTTTCAAGACTAAGATTATGATATTGTTTTGGATTATACCTACTGGAGATACCAATTTGGATGGAACCAGATTTACTTACTATGTAAGCTCAGCACTCTCTCAGATTCATTCAATTCGGTTTTGTACATGTTTAAGGATACACACAACTCTACTTGTCTTACGAAAACACCTTTTTCAAAACAGTGTTGAATAGGTTAGTAATAACTATTGAATAGTATACAAAACTTTTATTTTCATTTATAGATATAACTACACCGAATGAACACAAAATAACTTACAAAACAGTCACTAAACTAATTAATCACAAAAGACGATAGAAAAGCCGCCATAGCTGGTAAATACTCAACAATTGTCTGTCAGTTCGTCAACTCTTCACTTGAACACAGAACACAAAACACAGAAAACAACTTTATGCACGGAATCCATATATGAGGAATTGTTCGGTTTCAATCCGTATACGACATAAATTTTTTATTTTCATTGTTGTGAAACAGTGAATCGTATTGTCATACGCATAAACTCGAGAATATGGCCCCTGATGACTACAATGATAGTGAAAAGGGTTTTATTTCAGATGGGTTGTTTTCAATATAATTTTCAGCCCTATTGTGAATATGCGATCCATTTTATACCTCTTCTGTAAAACCACTAGCTGGGATGTATACACGGGTACTGGGTACACATGGAGGCCTAATTATTGTAACTGTTTTCGAATTTTGTTTCATTTTTATGATCATCCACCCTTCATCTGTGGATGGATGCACCTAGGAAACATTCCGAGAAGTGTTCAATCCAGGACATCCCAAGGAAGTCCTCACAGGGACATTTTCTGAAATTCACTGAGTGGGATGACGTCCGATGTACATCCATCAAGGACGTTCCAGAATGTCTCCGTACCAGGACCACCATAGGAAGTCCTTTCGAAGACATGCCAAATACATGCCAACCAGGACATCCAATGGATATCCTAGAAAATTCTACAAAATACATCCGAACCAGGACATCCCAAGGAAGTCCTCGCAGGGAGATATTCTAAGATTAACCAATTGGGACGTCCAATATTCATTCATGCGGGATGTTCTTAAATGTCCCGTACCAGGACAACCATGGGACGTCCATTCAAAGACATGCCAGAATACTTACTAACAGGGACGTCCGATGGATGTCCTAGGAAACATTACAAAATATATCCGACCCAGGACATCCCAAAGACGTCCTCGCAGAGACGTTTTATACGATGTACCGATTGGGACATCCATAGGAAGTTCTTCGGGGAAATTCATGAAAATGCACTGAATCGGACGTCCCAAGGACAATGATTTTATGTCCCGGACATTCGGACATGATTTGTACCAAATAGGGACGTCCCTGGGACATGATGTGCTATTAGGGAATGATTATTCCCCAACATTAATCAAGTTCTGAGAACAAAGAGACAACACCATACCACTATAGTGAGATGTACCAATGAGTCAATCAAATTCCACCCAAAACTAGACAAGTCATTGCCGAATGAACCACAAAATGAAATTGACCAACTTTTTCAACAATATTTCCAAAGAAAAATTGATAAAGCTAGAAGTTATGTTAGCCGTACTTGCAAAATCGAATGGCTCACGTTTACACCAAAGTGTTTAAAAGATAATAATCATCACGGTAATAATTGAAATTCATAAATTGCTTACCCTCGATCTTCGAATCATTTCGGAGATACAAATGTCTACTATCAGTCAGTGAATTCTATTCACGTGTTCCTATTTCAAGAAGATTGACCTCCAACGCAAAAATTTACAGAATTCCGGCAGTTTTGCGCTTCGTGCGTAACTTCTACAATAAACAAAAATGAGATGCGCTACTAAGTCACTAGTTGAGAGACTTTGATGAAATGTATCTGATAAATGAGCTACTCACGGGGAAGTCGTCGATGATCCTCTAACGAGTATGAACTGACCTGACCTAGACCCTCAGATTCATCAACATACGACTAGGTACATTTCCATTGATTGGAATTATTTGGATTAATCCTCTTATATGGTGTTATTTCCACAACACAGCTCCACTAAAATTCTTTTCCGACTTTTTACCAAGACATGACGTTGTTAACATAGATACGATTGGCAGTTATTATATTTTTTTCGAGTACAATCTCGAATCTTCTGGAAGTAATTGAAGGTTTGATACATATTTGTCATCCTTCTTCTCATCTTAGACCAAGCTATAGAGGTTTTTTCCCACACAAAATAAAAGTCGCAAATGGCCTATACTAATTTTTATAAGATAGTTCTTTAAAGGAAACCCCAGTTTTCGCTCCAGCAAAATCGCTTTGTGGAATTTTTTAAACAAGAAATAGTGAAAAAAATTACAACTTTTTTGGTTTTTTAGAAATATCTCAAAGATAATTCAAGGAATCGTTTTAAAGTCAATGGAACTTCAGTAGAGACTTATAAAAGCTACAAGGATTTTCATACGACCGGATTGGTGCATTTTCCACTGAGAAAATCCGGGAAAACCTCGAAAACGAGACCATTTTTCAAAAATTTAAAATTTTTATTAATCTGAAGCTGGACAAACAATATTGCGGAAACTGATAGCTATTAATATGTGGTTCAACTGTGCTCAAGATGTTTTCTGTCCGATGTGTAGTTTTTGCACAATCGTGTTATAAACAATTTAAGGACATATCTTTCTAAATGCGCCGATTTAAAGGAAATCATCTTATTCAAATTCTGTAAACGGCATATGGAAGTAGAGATCAATATCTACAATTTGTATATTCTGGATTTTCACTTGAGAAGTGGGAAGTGTGTTGAAAATGTCACTGAAAGTTACTCTAAATGCTTCAAAGTGCTCTCGAAGTCGCTCTCATTAACTTTATTTCGACTTTGGGTGACCTCGGATGACTTCGGATGCACTTTGAAGCGTTTTGATTAACTTTCTGTGACATTTTCAACACATTTCCCGCCTCTCAGGTGCAAATTCAGAATATACAAATTGTAGATATTGATCTCTTATTCCTTATGACGTTCACAGAATTCGAATAAGATGATTTCCCTTAAATCGGCGCATTTAGAAAGATTTGCCCTTAAATTGTTTATAACGCGATTGTGCAGAAACTACATATCGGACAGAAACCATCTTGCGCACAGCTGAACTACATATTATTATCTATCAGTTTCTGCAATATCGTTTGTTCAGTCAGATTTATAAAAATTATGAATTTTTGAAAAATGGTCTCTTTTTCGAGGTTTTCCCGGATTTTCTCAGTGAAAAAGACACCGATCCGGTCGTTTCAAAAACCATTTTGTAGGTTTTATAATTCTCTACAAAAGTGCTATCGACTGTAAAAAGATTCCTCCAATACTTCTTGAGATATTCGCAAAAAAACAAAAAAGTTGTAATTTTTTTCACTATTTCTTGTTTAAAAAATTCCACAAAGCGATTTTGCTGGCGCGAAAACCGGGGTTTTTATTAACGAACTATCCTATAAAAAGTAGTATAGGCAGTTTGCGTCTTTTATTTCGTGTGAAAAGAGCCTCTTATTTTTATCTACAGCTTGGCCTATCTGTCAGTTTCATGTTACGAAAACTAAACGTCAAAATGACAGCTGTGCATCATATCTTCCGGAAACATGACACAAAAAGGAAATGACAAATGGCGACAAACTGGTTGGAAAACAGAGTCACTCTGTTCAATTCACAGAGTGTTGCAGCTGATTTCGTGTTAGTTTCATCCTTGCGTTGGTTGATAGTTTATTTTTGGTAAACAAAAAATTGAGCGTTACAACCTCCGAACAATAAAAGATATAGAGAGGGCTTTCCTGTCTCTTTCTTGAAATCATACCCTACGTTGTTTAGGAACATCCATGCTCGGATCATGTTAAAAAAGAACATTATCGGATATTTCCGTTTCCACTCATTAATCAGGTTAGAATTCCGTATTGTTATTCACTCTTAAGTTGGCGATCTAGTTTGTTTACGTGCGTTGACAATTTATTCATCGTCTTGTCAGTACAGTTTGGACTTGAGTCTATTTGTATAATTGTTTTAATTTTAAGTGGTAAGAGTGTTGTGTTGGATTGTTAAATTGTTATATTAGAGACCTTATCTCTGCGAAATGGCAATAACGTGTGAAGTTTTTGGGCTGAAAAAGTTATCAAGCACTAAACAAACATGCCACAAGTATCAAATCAAATCATGGGCGTCGCAGCATGGCATATACCATGTTGGATTATCACATAACCCGTTCATCAGTTGTTTTCGATGTTTCCATTTGAATAAAAATGTTGCTTCTGGTTGAACCGTACGTGGACATGAACTTCTTGATTGTAAACGAAACACTGTATATTATCACAATTTTAAAATCTAACGAACGGGTTACGTAGGTATAATGATCGTCAAGACAATAATTGCATTATGTCATATTCCTTATTATACTTTCACATTGGTTCAAATACATTATATATTCAGGTTACCAACCAATAGAGCAGTTGCCAGTTGTGGTGTGAATCACTTCACTTAGAAATCAAGAATTTGGAAAAATCCTCAGTTATCTGTTCTAACCACTTTTGGCATCACCATATTTTTCGGTCAGGTTATAGAACTATAATCAGTAAAGGAGCATTACCAGTCTTGGCATTTCATGATGAATATTCATCTGATGCGATAAGGTAATATTTTTCAGTTTTCTCCAAAATATTTTCCTTACCAGCAAGAATTTGAGCGCAGTTTTGAGGGTTTCCGGAGTGCAAAATTCGTACTGATTATCAAATCAAATGCTTTCAGCTTGTATCTGATTTATTTTTTTCAACCCTCAGGAGGAATTTTGCAATTTTTCTGCGAATAAAATGGCTGCCAGTCATGCTGGACCAATCGTTGATGCAGCCATTTTATTCGTAGAAAAATTTGCGAAATTCGTGGGGGTATGAACAAGACTTTACCACGTGAACGCGCGAGAACTGACAACAACATTGCTATCGTTTTTTTGTAAGTGGTTGACAATGTTTTACTTTGAGTAAGGTTATTCTGGACTTTCATTGTCTAAAAAAGAACAAAGAAAAATTCAATTCTCTGCAATTTTATTCACGACGTTTCAACTGTTAAAATCTACAGTCGTTATCAAGTGTATGATAACTTGATAACGACTTGCCATTTTATTTTTATTGCCCCACAGTAATAAGCACTACCTTTTCTCATTCAAAATTGACGAATGAAAGTCTAATTTTTCAAAGATCGTATTAGAATTAGTGTATGCTGTGTTAGTACACGTAGCGTGTTGACAATTATCAAATCACGTACAATAAACAGTCACTTATTTTTGCACCTGTTACATAAATAAATATTTGTCCACTACATATTCATCATGAATTCTATTTATGAATATGTTATTTATGTAACTATTTAGGAAATATTGCCATTCGTATGACAGGAAGGGTTTAATCCAAAACTTCGTTGTATTAACGTAAGAACATGTTATTATTTTTTGACAACACTCGCAGAGTGCGGGTACATGGCAGCTTTTATTTGCTGTGGCGCTCCAGGGCGACTTTGCATTGGAAGCGCATTCACTTTTCATCTGTAGGAAAACCTACAGCACTACTGCTGGAGGTTGGTGCGAATTTCAAGCATTAGACATCAGGGTTGCAGCTAAATAACAAACTTGCTTTCCAACCAGGCATGTGGTCGTCTATCGATGCCGATACATGTAATAACAAATTTGTCTGCACCGACCTTGTCTAATTAATAATATATAAGAAAATGTATCAGCACGCCATTGGTTCTAAGCTTAGCTCCAGTTTTCAAAACAATAACAAATCTTATCCTCACCTACAAATCATAACAAAGGATAGCGGTATGCAGCTTTCACATCAACATGTGTTGTTTATATAGAAATGGCACCTCTATATCTTTTATTGCTCGGAGGTTACAACATGAAGTGGATTTGAAGCGTTGTCCAGAATTTCGATCTCTCATTTTTTGTGAGAAAGGCACATAACATTCGATGACACAAAGTCACATGAGAATGTTCAGAGAAATGGGTACGTAACACTCAATGCCACATAAAGTCACATTGAGAATGTAGTCCTATTGCTCCCTTCAAATTTATCGAGATGAGGGTATCATTCAGATCCACACTTACACTTAATATTTCGAGTGAACATGTTGAAAAAAAATATCAACGGACTCCAGAAAACCTTAGATAGTTGGAAAGATAATTGAATTTTCTTTTCAACGATGTGTCACTTGGCTCTCCATGGCATTTGAAATTTTCAAATTGATGCGCGTCCCTGCCCTGCTATGACGTAATCACAATGTCTTTAATTTTAGAAAGCAATATTAGTGATACCATTCAAAACAATTTTTGATCCATGTCTGTAAGACAAACCGTTCGAAATTTTACAGGGGGGAGTACTTACTAGAAAAGCCGCACTTTATATGTTGAAAATTGTATGACCGAAATTTGCTTCACAAAAACAATTTTTCTACGGTCATGACACAATACTGCACTGCTACTGTTTTGATTAAACAATGAGGTACATTGTATGCCTTCAATTTCATTTCCTTATCTGATAACACAATGAAGTCATTGATTGTGTTTTTATTCTACAATTTATCACGTCTCCCATGGAATGTCAAAATACGTTATTACTAATACCATTTGTACAAATATATTTTTGTGAAGATAAGTTAGCTCAGCGGTTAGGTGCTCGCTTCACAATATGAAGGACGATGGTTCAATTCCCACTTCAAGCATTATTTATTTTTTATATTTATTTTCATTTTCTAGTTTCTATTAATAATGGGGATTATGGGTGCTTCTAGAAGAGACGAACTTTATTGAATGAAAACAACAGATAAGATTGTAGAGACTTGGATTCAGCAGCAGTTCTTATGCAAATATCCAAATTTGATGAGTCATATCTCTCTGTATTTGTATTTAATAAAAAATTTAGAGAACATTTCGCTACTATAGATGTAATTGTCGTATGGTTTTTTTCCCACTATAATTCAAGTTCTGCTCTGTCAATTTTTGCAATTTGGCGCTTGGTTCCTCTTCGTTCAACAATATCCATATACCTAAATTAAATTCAAATTAGTAAAATCATTTCGCTATTATATGTTATAGCCTTAGAAAAAGTATAGTATATAACTTGCACGGAATTCTCATTTCCCACTCGTATGAAACTTCATACTCGTGGGTAATGACTATCATTCCGTGTTAGTTAAACAATATACTATTTCAATTCGGACATATACAGTGTGTTTTGGAAACACCCTCATATCTTACGTAACTTTTGACGTAGAACCACGAAATTGTCTGGATGCACTAGAAATGAACTCACAGCACAAAAAGGGTTATCCTACGTGATATACACTGCACGCCGGCAGCGATGGAACCACCCATTTTTCCGGAAAGTTATATTAGGGCTCAAAATTGGCCCGAAATTCATCCGGATTCATGTTCAAGATTTACAAATAACTACTAATACACCTATCTCCTGAAAAATATTCAGTGCTGAAAAATTCGTATTTGTTTCACTTCTCATGGAAACATCCCCGAATCTTTCGTAATTTTTGACGTCGAATTATGAAAAATAATCATCCTACGTGATATTCACTGCACGCTAGCAGCGATGGAAAAAAAGGGTGGTTCCATCGCTGCTGGCTGCAGTGTATATCTTGTAGGATGACCATTTGTGATGTGATCTCATTTCTAGTGTATCTATCGCTTCTGAAAATTTCATAGTTCTACGTTGAAAATTACGGAAGATACGAGGGTTTTTCCATGAGAAGTGAAACAAAGTCGAATTTTTCAGGACTGAAAAATTTTCAAGAGACAGGTTCAATAGTAGTAATTTGGGGATCCTGAATACGAATCTGAAAGAATTTTCTGGCCAATTTTGCCCCTAATATAACTTTCAGGAAAAAAGGGTGGTTCCATCGCTGCTGGCGTGCAATGTATATCACGTAGGATGACTACTTTTGTGCAATGAGTTCGTTCCTAGTGTATCTATCGATCCAGGAAATTCCATGGTTCTACGTCAAAAGTTACGTAAGATACGTGGGTGTTTCCATGAGAAGTGAAACACTCTGTATATACCGAATTCGCGGCAATAATCATATCGGCGGCAATAATATTCTCATATTCGAAGAAAGACCTATAGTTTTTCCCAATCATTACTTTCTGAATCCGTTATAGGAAGCATTTTCCTGTGGAACTCCTGCCTGGTGACATCTGTCAAAGTTACACGTTTCGTTCAAATGAATTTTTGAAAATTTTTTCATATATTGTGGACTGCTTCTTTTCTTGATGGCAACTGTTAGTTTATTATGTCTAGAATTTTTCAATATTTGATAGAGCTTATGCAATATTCACCTACATGTGCTCATCTTTTCTTATCGGCTCAAATATCATCAAACTAAGAAAAATACTTGAAATGTCATGGGTCAAGACCAACTAGGTCATTTGTTTAAACGATATTTAGGAATTGATATTTTCACACTTTGAACTATTTCAATAGATTTGTTGTTATTCTATCAATCAATAATTGAAAAATTTCATTGAACGTATACTCGATACTTGTAACCGTACCTATTCGAGCTACTTCACTGTTCTGGAAATTAAAGTTAAAGTCACACAACAAATATTGTAATATACAAATAACTTTGTATATAAAAATAACAATGATATATAATATCAAAATTAATAGTGAATTTAAATATTTTATAGCAGTCAATGTCGGACTTTAAGTAAACAGAACGTTGGACTGGCATGCGAGAAATCAATAACAATAATAATAATAATTTTTATTCAGACAATTTTTTATAATAATAATATGGTACACAATTATGAATGAATATACCTAATTGATAAGTGCAGATCACTTCGTATAGGCGTATAGAAGAATATATCGTCTACATAAAAATACACCAAATCTAATAATATATATGCAAAAAAAGAAAGAGAGCTATCGGGGGGGGGGGGGGGATAAAATAACATGTAAATGAAATCCTAATTTTATTTATCTAAGATGTGTGTTTTTTTCTGGATCCATATCTAAAATCTTATTTTAATTGTAATTGGGGTTTCAAATCGTGATTATGCTTATCTTCCCTTTAATGAAATCTATTAGTGTACTCACTGTTCGACTTTTATTATAATTTTCAATATTTGTATTTTCAATTGATGTTTCCGATAGGAACTTATGAAAGAAACAGTCGCACATTATTTCGTTCATTACAAGCTAGGTGGACATAATTAGTTTTTGGCATTTTTGCATTTATATCGACCAGTTATGAAATGAAATAGAACAATAGAAAATTTTCACTAATTTTGAATTGATGGAGAGGATTACTGGGAAATAAAGAAGAAAAATAAAAAAAATTATAATTAATTTATACGAAAAACAATTTAAGTAGAATATTCGGTACTAAATATATACAAATATACAATTAGATGAACACAGATAAATATTTGAATAACTGAAACTAAACTAAAAAATAATACAAAGGAACTAAAGCCTAACTCAGAGATCTAGGTGGCTCAAAATACCAGGCAATTTCTCGAATGTCGGAATCGTCGTCCGATGAATCACAGTTAGATAGATGCAAATAAATACTTCAATGACTAAATACCAAAAATACAAAAAAATTTAATTAAAACTTACAAATCTAGGTGGCTTTAACTAGACGCAATTCCAGATGTATCGGAATCATCGTCCGATAAGTCAGATTGTTCTTCATTTTGGAGTGGGTTTAGTAGTGACACTGACAAAGGTTTAAGCTCTATTGCGTAGAAGCTACAACAATCAGTTCCAAGACTTCTGGGCAAAATTTTCTCGCATTCTTTTCGGAAATCTCCCGGAGGCTATTGATTAGAAGATCAGATGTTATTATCAACGTTGAAAGTAAATCTGTATTCGTGGCAATACGAGAGCGCTTCCTGGTGTTGTACTCCCGGAACCTACGGAAATCTTTGTTTCTAGCTTCTTCAGCTTCTTCTGATAGCTGTCTAATTGGAAAAATTGCAGTTTTTATGACTTCTGTACTATGAATGAGTATTTTATGTTCAGTAGCAGGCATTCAGGGTCGCTGATATGTGTGGAAACAGTCGATCATCTCTTGAAGTGAGATAGCTAGCGAAAAATGTTGAGATACAAAAGTTCTAGGGTTTTTCAAAATCCATTATATTAACGGAAAATTAGGTATACAGGGTCAGTCAAAAAGTCACGACGGAACAAAGTTGCTTTTTCTTTAATGGGACACCCTGTATATTCTTCCATATTTTCATTTTGCTCAAAATTCTGAACAAAATTGATACAGCACATCATTTCCTAAACTCAACCATTTTTTAGATATCGAATTTTGAAAATAACTTGTTACTACTCTCATATTTATTAAAGAAAAAGCACGAAATAATGGATATTTATTAGGAAAGTCACACAAGGTGGAGTATGTGGATATGATTACAATTTAATTATAATTTTTTTACAGAAAATAAAAGAAGCATATTTGTTCAGAGTTGATAAAAATGCATGAAACGATAAAATGTATTTTTTAATGAATGTCTAGGATGTTTGAAATTTTATGAAACAATGGTTATGCCAGGAGAAAAAGAAAAAAAACAAGTTTTAATAAACAACAAATTTTTCTTTGGACTTCTATTAAATAAGGTGCTCAAAATGAACTCGCTGAACAAAATTTTGTAGTGAATCTAAAACCATGTGAGGAAGTATGTTAGAAATTTCATGCCATATTCATTCTTGCAACTCTTCGATATTTGGCGGCCTATTTCGTAGACAAAATTTTTTTATGTGACCCCATGAAAAAAGTCAAATGGGGTCATATCGGGAGACCTTGCTGGCCATTCAATTGTTCCCCTGCGCCCAATCCATTTATCAGGAAAAGTTCCATCTAGATATGCCCATATCAAACGTCCAAAATGTGGAGAAGCCCCATCTTGTTGAAACCATATTTGTTCTACCAGCGAATTTGGATTGTTATTATTCTAGAATAATCGTCTAAGCTCTGGAATAATATGCTATTGTAATAGTGACAAATATCGTTCAGAGGTCAAATTTCCGTTAATAAATTAAGGTCCTATGACGTGTCCACCAATAATGCCACACCAGACATTTACTTTTTGTGGCCGTTGAGTGTGAACTTTCTCAATCCAATGTGGATTTTGGTCTGATCAATACATCCTCGATTTACGTGCCCGTTTAAACAAAATGTAGATTCATCAGAAAACAATAATTGGTTGACAAAGTTGACATTTTCATTTCATTTATCCATAATAACTTCACAGATTCTACGATCAGAATCGTCTTCACTCAATTCTTGTACCAAACGAATTTTATATGGACGGAAGTTTTGCAGTTTTCAAATTTTTTGAATGGAATATCGACTCAATGTTATGATTCAAAACCCTCTTTTGTGCTGAATTTATTGAATTTTCCACCACATCTAACATGACATTCAAAGAATTTTATTCATTTGTAACGCTTACTGGTCTTCCACTTTTTGGTCGATCTTTGACACCTCCAGTTTCATGAAAACGCTGCAATGTTTTTGAAACGGTTGATTTAGAAATGGGTTCCCGATTGGGATGCAATTCAATAAAAATATCCACTACTTGGTCACAACTTCGTCTTCTATCACCGTATCCTATGATCATTAAAATTTCAATACGCTCAGTATCAGATCAACGTGCCATCTTTGCGCGAAAATTATTTACAACAAATGTATTTTTGACATGTGTTGTCAAGATTATCACTGTTAGACAAAAGAACGACGCGGCGTTGTTATGGAGCTAGAAACTTTCAAAGGTAACTTGATGGACTATGAACTTAAATGGACTAAAACATTTTTGGATAATTTATTAGAAACTTATTTTCAAAATTCGATATCTCGACAATTGTTGAATTTAGGAAATGATGTGCTGGATAAATTTTGTTCAGAATTTTGAGAAAAATTGAAATGTGAAATAATATATAGGGTGTCCCATTAGAGAAAAAGCAACTTTGTTTCGTTCTGAATTTTGACTGACCCTGTATACTTAATTTTCCGTTAATATGATGGATTTTGAAAAACCCTTGAACTTTTGTATCTCAACATTTTTCGCTAGCTATCTTACTTTAGGAAATAATCGACCGTTTCCATACATATCAGCAACCCGGTATAATACCACGAATAGAGACTGAGATAAAGTTTTCTGGATTCAAGACAGAGTTTTTGAATTAAGCTATATTTATGTCAAAACCAGAGGACAACGTTCTCAGTATTACATTAGATTTTTTGATAATCCTACTATCCAATCCTGTGATCTAAGCACTCAACTCTGGGTTGTTGAAAAAACGGCGAGCGGTGTTTCCATCATTAGTTGAACTGAATTCTCGCTTTGGTTTGTCCACAATCAGTCCCATTTCATGTTTGAATCGTTGTTTAATTATCTCGGATGGTTGTTCAACACTGGACACTTCTAGCCTGCCATTTTTTACAGTCCAACTTGTAGCTGATGTGTAGAAAACATTCGAAACAACGAATCCTTGCATGAAGTGTAAACAAACCAAATCCAAAATGATCTTGATTGCTGTCAAAATCTCTCAATGAATCGTCCATCATTGTTGAAGTACCAACACAAATGAAACACTTCTGTGAAGAATGAGTTTCGGTCAAGGCATTGCAAATTTCTCCATCTGTCATTGTTTAACAGAAATCAGATAATCCCCAGCGCCACACATTGTTGGAAGTATATTGTATATTGTTTTCAAGACCTTGTTAGTTTCTGCTATGGTGGATTCAGTAGTTTCCTAAGCAAAAATAAATTTGATCAGACAAAAAAACATCGTGGATGATGGCCGAGGATTCTGTCAAATGAAGTTTTTGACAGCACTGATTAATCTAATAGGAACAAAAATAAATAAAAATAAATTCACCAGAATCCTCACTGTTTTCAAATTTCTGTTTGTATGCACTGTGACCAGAACTTCCATCAAAACCCAATTTACTAATAAGCGAGAACGACAAATTCGGAAGCACACTAGTTATGACCTCTTTCTGAACTTTTTCTAGGCGCTCAGCAGTTTTATCCAATATGGCATGTAATTTTACCTCAGCACGTGCTTCGGTCACTACAATGTGTTCCTCTGGTGGATAACAGGACTGTTTTGATTTACTTAAACAGTGATACGATGGAAATACGTCATGACCTGCCTTCATAGACCACTTCCAGTCTGTTTGTAGGAATGCGTTATAGACTTTTAGTCTATGTATTGAGCTAGTGCTTCACTCCCACTCAACTGTCTAGAGACTATGTAATAAGCTAGTGCTTCACTCCCACTCAACTGTCTAGGATTCTCCAAGGAATTTGGATGTTTACAACTTGTAGAAGCAACAGCGGATTCTGGGCCTTCATTGATGTTCCTAATTATTTTGGCAATGTTTCTTTTCCCTGCTGAACGCAAAGCTACTTCTGCAGCAGTCATCAGCTCCTCAACATTACGTGATTGAACCAGATCCTCAACTCTACGCTTTTTTGTTTTGAATGATGAGTGTTCAAAATTTTTCCGTGGTCTTCCTGCAGGAGTGGAATTTTGAAATGATGTAAATGGTCGTGGCACGGTATTTCGAACTTGGAACTGGATGTCCTGATCTTCCAACCAATTCTTACTCCTCGTCAAGAAACGCTCTCCAGATTTTCCACAGCAACCCATTTGGTAGCAATTTTTGATGAATAGCTGAATAGCTGAATAGCATTTTGACTTCTATTTCAGAGTCCTCAGTGAGGTCTCTAAAGTTAAATTTAGATGAAAGGAAATCGAAAAGGCAAGCATTTCATTCTTATTTTTCGTGTTTGAGCCATTCTTTGAAAAAATAGATCTTTGTAATAGAGTGAAGATACTCTAAAAAAAATGAAAATGATATCCATTTCCCACGATTAGGTATTTGAAATTTTGTAGTACGAACGTAGCGAATACTATAAAAATTGAATATTTGAATCGTATCATACGCAATCTTTTGTTTGTGACAGTTTCTGTTATAAACGTTCATGCTCTCATTGAAAATACAAATATTGAGAAATATTATAAAAATCGAACACTGTTTTAATTAATTTCATTAAAAAATCAAAAAACCAAAAAAAATTTCAAAATAAAATTCCAACCCGTTCAAAAGTTAGTCCATGAAGTAACTTTACCTTATAGACAGACTGATTCGATCTCATTTTTATATCATATTGAAATTCGGTAGTATAAAGACGGACTAGCCCATGAAAGTTGAAGGAAATTAACATTTCGATATAGCCAGCCCGAAGAAACAGAAGATCTATATAACAATATTGTAAGTCTCTGAGTCACAGACCCACTTGAGATATACAAGATTTTTAAATTCGAATAAAAAAATTGTTGAATTCGCGTGTGCGCACTGCAGTAAGTCTTATTAGTTATAGAAATGGTGAAGCTATCATATACAGTAAATTTAGCCCGGATACAAGTGGGTATATGTCATTTCCATTTTTTGAAAGTTGTAAAACGGGGAAAAAATAACGTTAAATTTTAGTTCATATTAAAACAATTTTTTGTATTGTTGACCTCTCAGAAAAATATATATTGAAAGAAATTATTCAGCCTTAACCCTCAGAAATAAAATTCATCCTCAAAAATTTCCTGTACACTACGAACTGTCACAATTAAATAATGTTTGACGTGTCGCGAAAATTCAACTGATTTATTCTTACAATTGCTTTCAGCCTACTTGTGATCTTTTAGATCCTACCGATCATTACTGTGGGGTGTCATACATGAACAAATATCAGAATGTGATGTTTTGAGGTATCGTTTACATAAGTCCATTACCAATTTTCATGTTTCTGAACAAGACTTTTGTCCAGCTAGTTTGGACATATGAAACACTGTGAGTCGTAAAAAAATTATAGTGTACAATGGGAATGAAAAGACCCATTTTCGACTCGATAGTGTATGAACTTTCATAGAACTTGCTATGCTCGTACTACAAAATGTAATTTCATGCTTATTATTCACTATACCATATCTAATACGAACCGAAATCATTCTATTCCCTGAAATCTGAATTTGCAATAATTTTTTCTCTACTTCATTGTTCACATTACATCTTATATTATTAGATGACATGGAAAAACCAATCAGAACCGCTAAAAAATCCCACTAATGATGTGATTGATTTTATGTTATTACTGCTAATGAGAATAAGTATATTCTCAAATACCACTACAAAACAATTGTTGACTCTTGCAACACGAAAACAGTTTCCGGAATTGTGTAACAAAGATAACCATGTTTACAATTAACATCAGTTATCAATCATCATTAGTGGTCACTGTTTTATTTACTACGAGCTCTCTTTCGCGACAGTGATACAAACCGAAACAGATAGCAGAAGTTCATATCTTTTTCAACAACATTTGCATTTTTTCAATGTCACCAAACATCAAAATAAAACCATGTAACAACGATTTTTGTTACGTGATGCCATTCCGTTATCTTTTCGGATAAAAAATTATTTTTATAGTTAACTATGCGTGAGGTTCCTTGATTGAGACAATTTCTTAATTTCTTCGTAATTTTAGAAGCCGTTTACTGAGTGATATTATTAAAAATCATTATTTACTTATATTATAAGTATCATCAGCATCAGCAATAAGTAATTACTGAAATTCATATCAAAAAATAAATGCCTTTACTTAGAAGTATCTTCTGGTTATTCTTAAGTATTTTTCATTTAGTCGAAATTCAATTACACGATAAAACTACATAAAACCGACGATGACACTTGTTCAAATCAGTTTACACTTAAGATGTAAACAAACCTCAAAAAAATTACTTTTCTACCAGTCATTGGCCATCATATCGTTAATTTCGTCCGAAAGTGAAGGAAGTAATAAGAGTGTTTCAAAAACTAAAAAGTCGGATATAGGTTAGGTTAGGTTTGAACGTGAGTGGGCCCGTATCAGGCCCTCCACTGCGGCCAATGGCATATTATGGCTCACCCTATGGTTATATTTCTCCCAGCATATCCAATCTATTGACGAAATTGAGGAATGCATTGGGAGAACAATTTACTAGGTTTTCTGGCCTTACTGTCGTATCGCCAAATATTGAGAATATGGTTCTGGCCGCTGCAGGGCATGTACACAGAATGTGTTCAGCCGTTTCATCATTCTCCATGCATAGCCGGCAATCTGCATCTTGTGCAAGTCCGATTTTATGCATGTGATGTTTGAGTTTGCAGTGGCCAGTAAGCAAACCTACTATAACTCTGAGATGCGCTCTGCTGAGTTCTAGCAGTTTGTCAGAGTCCTGTTTTTTCCTTGTACAAGCAATAAATGCTTTGGAATGGGCTAGGCCCGGTAGACTACGCCAGTACTCGAGTCTTCTATTGTCTGCCCAAGCTGTTATGACATTCTTGGCAGTGCTATATGCTAAACCGATTACCGGTTCTGGTCCAGTGAACGTTGTTTCGGCCCCCCCTTTTGCTAGGGCGTCCGCTATTTCGTTTCCTTCTAGGCCTGTGTGACCTGGTATCCAGACTAGGGTAACGTTGTTGCGTTGCGCCAGTCGGTTTAAGGTGACTCTGCAGTTCCATACTGCTCTAGATTTAAAGCAGTTGGATTCAAGCGCTTTAAAAGCTGCTTGACTATCTGAAAATATTTTTATTGTTTTTCGTGTGTGGTGTCGATTTTCCAGCTCCCTGGCACACATTTTAATGGCATATACCTCTGCCTGAAATATCGTAGCTAGTTTGCCCATACTGAACGAGCGTTTCACTACTGGGTTCATCCCATATATTCCGGCTCCGACGGATATAACATTCGAGTCCAAATGGACCAGGCAGCAGACTTATGGAAAAAATGTCACCAGTTAATTTTTCTGAATTGTTGGTATGTTGTAGAATATGATCTCCTAAATGAGAGTGCTTACGGGCCCAACTCAATCCTATGAATAGTTTTCGAGATACAGGGTGTCAAAGTTGGAATATGGACCTTTCTTTAAGGCCACATTGCTCGTCGGAAAACATTTTGAATGAAGAGTTTTGCCCAACAAATATTGCTTACCCATAAGGCAATAAGTTAAGACTGGTTTTCAGTGGAAAATATCGTTACATACGGGGTGAGTCAAGCATTATTCAAAATGAAATTCTCATTCGACCCTATGAAATGAAGATGAGATCAAACCAAGTAACACACTGGAATGCCCATCTTTTGGATATGTCAAAATCGACAAATTTAAATTTAATACTGTGCGAGTCAAAAAATAATAGTGTTTTTGGTGACATTTGGTATATTTTTATTTTACATTTTGATCTTTAGGGATACTTGACTGGAAACCATTCAGCATACTGCTTGTCCGAAATTGATATACAATGTTACAAAATCGCTAGGTTATGACAAAACTTGCGAAAAGATGTTTAGTTCATAATTCACCCTGTAATTAAAAATTTCGTACTTGAAATTTTCCAATTTTTTTGTCATTTCTCTTAGTTTGACTACACCGATAAAATATCAAACAGTATTGGCTTTGCTATGACCAGTTTTTGAGATACACAGAGTAATATATTAAGTAGGCCTCTTTTTTACATGGTTTTCCCAATAGATCCAATCCATGGTACACAGGACATTAAAACAATCAATTGATTAACAACAACAACAGTAGGTATTTATCTACTGATCTAAACACATAACATTATTTGTCATAGCCATCTATGTAACTGTTACTAAAATGTAGCGCGAGAACAGAGAACATTGGACCTGGTATTGTGAGTACGGAAAATATCAAAAATAGTTAGGTACCAAAGGTTTTTTACTATATTTCCCAACTCTGAATTTCTGAAATTTACAGGGTATGTAATAATTTCTGGTAATTGTATTTTTTTGATCGTGGCCTCCGAGCGTGGAGTGTAAAATCAATTTGTTCATGAGGTACTTCAAACCTACACACATAAAAATTACTTCTTAACTTAACAATTTCAAAAGTATTGAATCAATTGTCTTAAATTGATAGAATATCGTTTCTAATCAAGAAAATTTGGTTATTGTGATCAAATCGAAATTTTTCTTTTAAAACTTTAATATTGTTGAGCATTTTCTAATTCTGAGAAAATATTCTTGTATTGAGAGAACAAAATATTCAATTTTCTCCTTTCAAGATAATATTATTCTCAAACTAAATTAATGTATCCTTCAAATAACATTTCTGATGATTTAATTTTAAAATATTTCAAATACCGAAGAGAAATAAACATTTCTGCAGGCTGAGAAAATTGGAATATTGTTTGGAGTAATCGACTATTCTTCAATCTGGTTGTTAAAAAAAATTCAATATTTTTCGATGAATTACTCAACACTGCAACCTATTTTTGACCAGAACTGCCTTTGTCATTTCGAAATGAAGGAATGAATTTGCGAAGGTATTCACTTATTAAAATAATTATGACATTGATTATCATCAAAAACTTATGAAAATAATCATTAATTACAGTACATGTACAAAAACAGGTTTTGATTCAGATTTGCATGAACACGAACAAGTTTTCGAAATAATGCAGCTTTCGTTATTCCAAGAATTTAATTCTGTTATATATAATCGATAAAATTATTCTTTCAAATGAAGAATTTGAAGTTCTCAATAGTGGGTAATTTCTTGGATAGAGAAATCGTAGTTTCTTAGAAAGAGAAAATGTATTTTCTCGGACAGAGAAAACGTATTTTCTTAGAAAGAGAAAATGTAATTTCTTGGACAGAAAAACGTATTTTCTTGAACGGAGAAAATGTGATTTCTTGGATAAAGAAAACCTAATTTCTTGGACATAAAAAAGCAAAAATGTTTTGAGGTGATCTTCCAATAAATTTTAAAGTTGATATTAGTAAAAGCGGTCAATTCCCTGGAGAAATATAAAATCAGTTTCTGAGCAATTGAATATTTTCAAACGGAACAGTTGACGAGATTCGGAACTGGATATCATGTTTGAATCCCAGACACGGAGGTACACCTAATAACATTGAAAATCGGGTCAAAAATAAGGAACTGCCAAGAGTAACTAATATTGTCAATAATGTTCTTCATTTTAGTAATCCATTTTATTCAATTTATGAATTGTCCATATTTAAAGAAATGTTTGGTTATCGAATTAAATTTCCCACAAAACTTTCATGGTTCAAGAAATATTAAGAATATTTTCTCTAACATCAACACAGGATGTTCTTTTCAGACCAAGAAATGATATGTTCTCAAATTGAATTATTATTCACAAACATTTCTCAACTCAAGAAAATATTTTGTTATATTTTCTTAATTCAATGAACACACAATTTTGAAATTGTTTTCGTTTGTTTTCGGCAGACATCGATGCGATGAACTGCTATGTGTCTCCTTTTCAGCCATTTCACCTTGGTGTTTGAAACGTAGTAGTTCTTACGCAGCGGCCGGTAAATAGGTTAAATTATTTTTTATCATGAACTGACAACACAGAAAAGATTTTGTGTGAGTGGGTTGTGCCTGGAGAATGTATTGTGGATTTTAGGGGTAAGTACAATTATTGTTTTCATTTAATTCAGAATATTCCTAATAAAGTTAGCTTTGAAATGTTAAAAATATTATAATTACTGAATTCTAAATAAGATGATCCATCATTCAGTCATCGTTTACAGTACAACCGTATTTCAACAACAAGCCCAGTTTTTTACTTAACAGACAGTAATGAAAGTCGAGTCACTAATGGTATTTTTAATGATATTGTCTCACCAAGCCATGTATAAATTGCAATTTCTGTGATCAAACTCGGAACAGGGTTGTGTTGGAGACCAGTCGTATCTACCAAGTATAACCACATTCATAATAATATGATATCTCCTCACGTTTGAGTTTACAGTGTTTTGTTTGGTATATTTTTGGGTTAGTCTTTTATATAATTTAAAATAAAGAAGACAGGTGTAATGGGAAATAAGAGTGAAACTTGATGGTATCTAGCGAACTTAAATAATTTCCATTTTTGAAATTAAATATACTGAACAAAAAAATATCAGAAGATTTTGTCTACATAAACTGAATTATTTAATTCATTCAGTTATAACGACAAAGTTGATTGTTCCATAGCAAAAAATTATTTATGACCAAAAAAATGCATTTTCTTGTTTTGACAAGAAAGGTTGTTGATCTGATACATACTTTTTTGTTCTAAATTCACAGGGTTAACATCCTTATCTCAAAAACCGCAGAAGGTGCAAAACAGGGTTGTATGAAGCAAAAGTTACGTTCAAAATAGTTCTTGAACACCATAAATATCTTCAGCACCAAAAAATTATAAAAAATGTGTTTGCAAGTTAACTCAGTTATAAAATATTGAAACAGTGAACAATGAATTTTTAAATGAATTTCAATCGAGCTACAGAACTGAAACCAAATCAAAATTGTTATTCGAAAACACTATTAGCACACTCTTTTTCAATACTAACTGTATTTTCAAATAACTATTTCAGCTGCAATTTTCTATCTTGACTTATATGGTTATGTTCAGACATTTTTGCACCATGCAACTCCTCTCAAATTAATGTATTTTCACGTATTTTTCAACAAGAGTCATTGAATATCACCTGTTTAATTAAATGCGAAAGATTCGGCAATAGTCCGATCAGTTTACTGGAGAGTGAAACATTATTTAAATCGAATACTTTTTACAATATTGAAATTCCTCTCTCTCTCAATTAATTTCATTAGAGTAGAATATGGGGCTACTTTCTGACAGAAAACAACTGCTTCCCTAACTAATACTATGACGGATATTGAACTACATCTGAGAGATAATTGATTTTTTATGTCGGGCGTGGCGCAGTTGTGAGAGCGTCCGACTCTGGGCCATAAGGACCGGAGTTCGAGCCCCAGTTATGGCTGGGATTTTTTAAAATCAAATTTAACCTTATGAATTATTGAAATTTCGTAGTTCGACTGGGGTGAGCAACAAGGCCTACCCAGCAGAACACATAGTGGCTAATTACCATAGCAGTCGATTCCACTATAAACACCAAAGGAAAATAGGAAAAAAAATATAGTCAATGTGCCTGAAGGAAGGAAATATTTCAATTACCATCATAGTATTATACTTAGATAAGTAGTTGTCAGTGAGAAATATGCGTCATGTATTTCTTTTGTTCATGATAATATCTAATGGGTCGAAGAGAAGAGATAACCCTCCTACAATATTGCGAACTTTGTGGTAATTACATTATTATTGAAATTTCTCAAGTTCCAGTATGGAGTATGTCATAATTTGTACCGCATTTTTTCAAAAGCCGCCATGAATTTAATGACTCCCAAAATAACACTTTAAAATTTGAACTTTCACTAATGCGTTCTCTGTTAAAGCCTATTCGAAATATAATATTATTACCTATCGACTTATACGGATTTGCAGTAGTAATATTTCCCTATGCATAGAAGAATTATTTTCGATTCTGTAAATTATTCAAAAAAATACATTTTCTGTTTCCTTGGCGTGGTTATCTTCACTCTCTTGAAAATTTTACTACAAAACTAAGGAAATTAAAGCCTCAGTATTTTTCATATCCAATAGGAAAAATATTGATTATAATATTATTAACAAAGTCATTATCATGTTCATATGTACGTCGGAATTTTTCATGATTATAATTTTTCAGCAACCTGGAGATGTTACAGCAGTGGAGACAAGGAAGCATACAGGAAAACAGACGTACAGCTGTATTTGTTAGATATTTAGTTTAAGGTAGTATTACTTAGTACTAGTTATGGTGAAATATCAATTTGATTCATGTTTGAAAGCCTTCAATACCTCGTCAAGGTATTTCATGTATTTCTTCCTATTTATCATTATACTGTTTTTTGGATTTTATTGAATTTATTTCCTTAACTTATTGCTATTGAGAAAGTAATGGGCTATTGATTTGAATGTTTAATTTTTGTCTTCATATTTCATAGATTGAGGTTACTTTGTGATATATCAGAAAGACTGCTACAGTGTGATAATATAACTGTCTTTAATACTTCACGTTTTCCTTCAAGCCTCACACCTTCAAAGAAATAATTACACTAATGGCCATCGACGAAAATCATATATTGCTATATTTCTGCAGAACGTTTTCCTTCCTCAAATACATTTACACTTATTTTTCCTAGGTATCTTTGATAGTTTTTCAATTTACAATTTTCCGCATTAAAAATTCATTACTTCAGCTTTTGCAAAAATGCTATTTCTTAGATAAAAATTATAGACATAGAAAACAGCTCAAACTATGTCACTGGACGCACCTTTCGTTCTGGAAGAACTAGATTACCATGTTCCCTCACTTGAAGATAATGATCCACGCTATCTAAAACATAACATTCTTTCATAAGCCATAAAATATTTTTTCTGACAAAAAAATCTCAACAGGATATAATTTATTCATGAAATAGAAAACTACCCAAACACCAAATTTACGTCAATTTCACTCGACGGTTGTTTCGCAGGAGCTGAAGGCCTCAGCTCTTGAAGATGCTAACTTTGTTGGCGAAACGCGCGTCTAGTGAAATTGTCGTAAATTTGGTGATTTGGGTAGTTTTCTATTTCTTGAATAAATTTTCTCCTGTTGAGAACACTTGTTTTTTTAAGCAGAGAAAATATTTTTCTCTTTATGGGGGAATGAAATGTTTCATTCGGAGTGTATTATTATCTTCGACTAAGAGAACATGATTACTTCTTTCAAAACTTTTTATTTTTTAAATTCAAGAAATTGTAAATTATCAGAAAAAGAACAATAACAGTTTCAATAGAGTAAACACGATTACTTCGCACAAGAACTTTTGTTTTCTAAACTCAAGAAAATGTAGAAAACGTAATATCTTTGATGAAAAAAAGTAAATGCTAGTACAGAGAAATCGTTATTCCTTGGAAAGACAAAATGTAATTTCTTGGACAGAGAAAACGTAATTACTTGAACGGAGAAAACGTAATTTCTCAGATAAAGAAAATCTATTTTCTTGTACAAAAAAAATTAAATTTCTTGGATAGAGTAAACGTATTTCTTGGATAGAGAAATCGTAATTCGTAATCTCTTTGAAAGAGAAAATATAATTTCTTGGACAGAGAAATCGTAATTTGTTGAACGGAGAAAACAAAATTTCTTAGATAAAGAAATCCTAATTCCTTGAATAGAGTATTGCTCATTTTTTGTTTTAAAGTAAATATTTTTGATTGGAGTAAATCGCAGTGAAAAAATTGATTTCTTCGAATAAAGACACATTTTATAGATTATATACAGGGTGTTAATTAAGTACGTTGACAAACTTCGGGAGGTGATTCTTTAAAGGTTTTCAGGACGAAATGTTCATATAAACATATGTCCCAAACGGCTTGGTTTTCGAGATACATGGTGATAAAAATACATTTTTTTCAAGATTTTTTAGAGTTAACTTCGACATTTTCTACAATAATCAGTTCAAAGTAGGCAAGTACAATCCATTCAATAGTACGCACGATACAAAATAATGCATTTCTCAAATAATTCACAGGGTCCTCCTTTTTTCAGAGTCAAGCTTTGTTCAACCCTTCAGAATTTTTTTTCCGCAGCCACTGACATATTATGAGAAAGGAATAATGAATGTTGTTTCATTTAACATCTTTTTGCTCTCTTGATGTTTTTCATTTACTTGTACGGTTCAGGAGTTACAATGAAAATATTAACGCAAACATTTTGCAGTAACGCATAACATAAAGAAATTTGAGAAGCAAATAATGTAACAAACTTGAAGGGTGATTCTTTGAAAGGTTTCAAGATGAAAAGTTCATATAAGCATGTCCCAAGCGGCTTGGTTTTCGAAGTACAGGGTGATCAAAATACATTTTTTATGAGTTTTTGGAGTTTACTTCGAAATTTTCGACAATAATCGATCCAAATTAGTTCAAATTGGACAAGTACAATCCATTCAATAGTGCGCATGATATAAAATAATTCATTTCTCGAAGTGTCATTGTCACTCTCCAAAGATTAGCGCGTGACGCAATACGTCATTTTGTTCTCATTACACAAATAGCTATTTTCTGCTCGTGTAGAGAAAATGTAATGTTATGGAGCTCCCATACATTTTTTACCATAACTCAGATTGAATATGTATTGCACAAAGTTAATTATGGCAACATAATTTTGGACATTTTCAATAGTGAATAACTTTATTATCAAATACTAGAGCAAAGTAACATAAATTCCCTAGGAATAAAATTAAGTTCAGAAAAGGACCATTATTGAAATTGATATGTCAGAGCAGCTGCTGGAAATGGCCACCGCCAACTTCAATGCATGCGTTTATGCGCCTAACCATAGACTGGCGGACACGCTCAAAAATACCAGGAGTGTTTCTTATAATTCCGCATGACTCCTGTCTTCTTCACTTTGAACTGGAGTTCGGTACACTAATGATTTAAGGTGCCCCCAGAGGAAAAAATCAAGTGGATTCATATCGGGTGACCTTGGTGGCCAAAGTTGTGGCACACCACGCCCAATCCAGCGATCAGAATAATTCTCTTCTAAATATTGGCGTGCAACCAATCTGAAGTGTACTGGAGCACCATCATGCATAAACCAAATTCCAATTCTTTCCCTCAGTGGGATCTCTTCTAGGAGTCCAGGTAAGATTCAAGAAATTCAAGAAAATGTAGATAATGGTCACCATTGAGTCTATGAGGCAGAAAATGTGGCCCGATAAGGAAATTCCCTACAATTCCAACCCAAAAATTCACAGAAAACGTCTTTTGAAAATGGTTTTCAATCACAGCGTGTGGGTTTTCATCAGCCCACATATGATTGTTGTAAAAATTAATAATGGCTTTACGGGAAAAGCATGCCTCATCGGTGAATAACACTTGAGATAAAAACCATGGATTTTCCAACGATTTATTTCGAATCCAAGTGCAAAAAGTTAATCTCTTTGGAAAATCCCTTGGCAGAAGAGCTTGAACACGCTGTATGTGATAGGGATAAAGTTGTTGCTCTTTTAAAATTCGCCATACCAATACATGGGTTACATTAAACTGTGCCGCAATTTGTCTTGTACTGGTGTCTGGATGCTGCTCAATTTCGTTAAGTACAGCTTCTTCTATCTGAACTGTTCTAACTCTCCTGGGTCTTCCTATGAGAACAGCAGACCTTTCGAAAGTACCCGTTTCACGAAGACGGGAGTGAATATTGATGAACATTTGTGTGCTGGGAATATGACGTTGTGGAAATCTTTCTAGATACATTCGTCTGGCGGCACGAGCGTTACCATCAGCCATTCCATACATTAAGTGCATGTCTGCCATTTCTAAATTCGTATATTCAACCATTTTATCCAAAGGAATATTGAATGAATCTGCTTTATAGCTTGCACTAATGAAGAATTAACAATGAGACAGTTTCTCAACTTTCGATAACTGTCAAGTTGTTGATATTTGAATAAATGAATTAATATCAAAGCCCACTTTGCTATTTTTATGAATTCAAATTGATTACAAAATTTCTGCGTTACTGCAGAAGAAAAAACAAACCGAAATTTCTGATAAAATAATGTACTCCGTACGGAAACAAAAATTTGTTTGATTTAGTTTTTCGGAGTTATGACCAGAGATTCATAAATGAAAATCAAATGTGTAATGATCTGCGACTATTAGATAAACCCTATTAACTATCTTCCATTACAGGATTACCTTTCGGAAGTTTTTTATGTTGAAAAGGAAACGTTCAATTGAAAACTAAAAAATATCTTTTTTTAAAATAACAAAAAATTTGTATGAGTTCTCTATCAAGACTGATGGGTAAAAACATTTTTAATCAAATATCTCAATGAAAATGCACATTTCTACCATCAGAATCTTCAGGTTGAAAGTTAAGGTTTTCCCAATATCTGTCAGATCTAGTTCAATATCCAGCGTACCGCAGTGACGGGGAGATAGTAGTTTTCTGTTAGATATCACAAAAAGAAATCACATCTTTACAATAACAAGCTTTTATTTAGCTTCACTTGTAACTAACTATTAACAAACAATTTAATAAAAGTTGAATTTGACCCACTTCTAATACTCCGATTAATTTGAAATTTGGCAGGTTTCCGTAATTCCGGTGACAATGCATTAAAAAAATGTTTGTTAAATATCAAAATGGCGGCTCCAATATGGCGGACGAGTTTTGTGATTATGATCCGATTCTGTTCAAAATCGGTATGTGATGGTTTTTGGGTTGGAGATTTTCAGTTTCACATAAAAAATAAACTAAAATGTTAAAAATGAAAATTATGAAAAGAAAACATTTTAAAGTTTTTATACAATACACTGAAAAGTAAAAAATAATTCATTTCATTGTTTGATCTAGGTAATCTTGTACAGAAAGATTTTGATACTCACAGAATAACCTACAAAAAATTAAACAAATAATTTTTTCATTTTCAGTGCATTTGTATAAAAGCTTGTCTCTATATTTTTTATTGTATAATTTTTATTCATCGTAGATTTTTCTAATTCTGAAAAAATATTTCTAACAATTTACAATAATTGAAAATGATTAATTTTCCAATTTTCTAATGTTATGCTACACTGGAAAATGTTTAAATTAATATTTTCATTATAGCCCCTGAACCGTACAAGTAAATGAAAAAATTCCTTTCTCATAATATGTCAGTGGCGGCGGAAAAAAATTCTGAAGGGTTGAACAAAGCTTGACTCTGAAAAAAGGAGGACCCTGTGAATTATTTAAGAAATGCATTATTTTGTATCGTGCGCCCTATTGAATGGATTGTACTTGCCTAATTTGAACTAATTATTGTCGAAATTGTCGAAGTTAACTCTAAAAAATCTTGAAAAAAATGTATTTTTATCGCCCTGTATCTCGAAAACCAAGCCGTTTGGGACATATGTTTATATGAACTTTTCGTCCTGAAAACCTTCAAAGAATCACCTCCCGAAGTTTGTCAACGTACTTAATTAACACCCTGTATAACAGAATAATTTTCTTAGGATAAAGCAGGCTGCTTTATGTTGAAAACTTTTTTTTCTGTTTATATCCAAAAATGTATTATTTTGAACCATGGTGGTTAGCGTTATACAGAGAGGCTCGATAGTGTATGGGAGTAGTCCTTCGGAAGGCATATTATTCAGGATATGCATGATTCGAGATGAAATCATTGATGATGCTGAAAGACTCCTACCGGAAAATATTGATTATGGTACAGAAATAATTGAAAGATTATCGTCTGATGAGTAGATACCTTTACCTACTATTGTTCTTGTTTTTTATTGGTATGTTTATTGTTGTTTGTTCTAATGTCCTGTGAACCGTGAAGTGAGTCTAGTGGGTTAACAATATGAAAATGAAATGTACCCTGCATTCTACCTCAAAATCATTGAGAAGACGAATGAATTGATATACATTTAATAATTCATTTGGGTCGTCATGAAAACTGTTGATTAGATGAATCTGTATGTAGGATTTAAATACAAAACAAATTAGCTACTGTTGATTAAGCCGCGAATAAAATGTAATAATATCAATAAATGAAGAGTTTCATTTACTTTTTGTCAATATTAAATACAATATCTTTCATAGTACTATGACGAAATAACAATAGGTGAACGCCAACATGTCTCTTACCGTTACTCTGTATGACATTCTCATTGTATACGTTCTTTTGACAACTTTTGTAATAACAGATGGATAGCCGGTCGCCCCTCTTAATATCTTGAAATATATTAATTACCATGTGTATCTCAAGAACTGCTCATAGCAAATCCAATAAATACTGTTTGATATTATAATAGTGTACTCAAACTTAGATTAATGACAAAAATTGGAAGAATTCACGGTCTAAATTTGTAATTACAGGATGGATTATGAACTAAACTCCTTTTCGAAAGTTCACCTAGCGTTTGTGTAACACTATTTATAAATTTCGGACAAGCAGTATGCTGAATGGTTTCCAGTCAAATATCCCTGATGCTCAAAATATAAAATAAAATTATATGGAATGTCACCAAGAGAACTTTTTGACATATTCAAACGATGGGAATTTCAGTGTGTTACTTGGTTTGATCACATCTTGATTTTTTCGGGTCGAATGAGAATTTTATTTTGAATAATGCTTGACTCACCCCGTATGTAACAATATTCTTCATTAAAAACCAGTCTTAAATTTTGTTCTTATCGGTAAGCAATATTTGGTGGGCAAAACTCTTCCATTCAAGATGTTTTCCTCTGAGCAATGTTACTTTAAGTAAATGGCCATTTTCCAACTTTAACACTTTGTATCTGTATCTCGAAAGCTAGTCTTAGGATTGAGTTGGGCCCATGAACACTCTTGTTCAGGAGGTCATATCCTACACCATACCAAATATTCGGAAGAACTAACCTGTGACAATTCTTCCATAAGGCTCTGCTGCCTGGTCCAATTTGTGAGGGATAACTCTATAAATTTAAATAAAGGGAAAACTCACGCAAAAATAACGTTAAACAACAAGTTAACTATGAAAACGTTTTAGATAATTTTGGAAAACCTACTGATTCCAAAAAATAATTTAAAACAGAATAAAAACCAGAAGGCGATAGTAAAAAAAGACAGATGCCAATATAACCGGGAAAGAAGAGAAAAAGCAGTAACATATTTCATACGCGGATGTATTGATATCTAGTTAGCCTAGACCAGTTCCCTGCATAAACAAAATATTGCGTTACCATAGCAACGAACAATAACTTATTAGAAGTGTCAGTGTAAAGTTTTGACGTGAAAAAAGTAAACCAGAGTTACGCAATAAATTAAAAGAAAAAATTTGTCTACCGAAATTGTAAAAATTGAAAAATTGGAGTATCCAGCCATCATCAAGTACCTGTATTTAAAAGGGTTAAGAGGTAAGCAGATTCACGACGTTATGCTTATTACCCTTGGTGATCAGTGTCCTTCGTATGCGACCGTGAAAAATTGGACTGCAAGCTTCAAAAGAGGTAAATTTTCCATTGAAGATGATGACCGATCGGGAAGGCCAGTTTCTGTGTCAGCCCTCGAAAATATCGATGCAGTTCATGACATGATTTCAACAGACTGTCGAATTGGGCTAAACCGGATATCTGAAGCACTGAATATTTCATACGAACGCGTTCATCATATAGTTCACGTCAATTTGGACATGAGAAAAATTGCTGCCAAATGGATCCCCAAATGTTTGAATGTTAACCAAAAGCGTGCAAGGGTAGTAGCATTGCGTTCGAGCTGTGCTCGATTTGAAAACGATGTAGACTTCTTGAACCGAATTGTTACTATGGGTGAGACTTGGGTACATTTCTACGATCCGGAAACAAAGCAACAATCGATGGAATGGCGACACTCCAGTTCTCCAAGACCTAAGAAGTTTCGTGTCCAAAAATCTGCTGGAAAAGTTCTTGCTTCAGTTTTTTGGGATTGCCATGAAGTAATAATAATTTATTCTTTGTATAAGGGTGGAACAATAACTGGAGATTACTATTCGACATTACTGAACACTCTACGGTAAAAAATTAAAGAGAAAAGACGCAGAAAGCTATCCAAAGTTGTTTTGTTTTGGCAGGACAACGCCCCTGCACACAAATCTCATGTTGCCATGCAAAAAATTCGTGATTTAGGGTTTGAATTACTAGAACACCCCCCTTATTCACCAGATTTGGCTCCGTCCGACTATCACTTCTTTCCTCAACTGAGAAAAACTTTGAAAGGTTGTAAATTTCCTTCCAACGAGGAGGTAATGAAAGCTGTGGAGGTTTGGTTTTCAGAACAAGAAGAAACATTTTTTTAAGGTCTAGATACGTTGCAGGTTCGCTGTAATAAATGTATCCAATTAAGAGGAGAATATATGTTGAGTAATAAAATATTACGACATTGAAGTTATGTTACCCAGGTAGCACATCATATTGGCTGAATCTTGGTTTCATATTGGGCCAATATAGATATATTGTAAATGAAAAAATAACATTGATCCAATATGGGTTGAATATTGAAAAAACAATATTATATTAAAAATATTGGTGGAATATTGGTTCAACCTATTCTGAATGTAGATTGTTACATATGATATTGGCCAATATTGGTTGAATAATTCATACCAATATCGATAAAACAATATTGTCTACATATTGTTTTCAACATGTAGAATAAATATTGCAATCCCAATATTCCACTCATATCGATTCTAGGGATGAAGAACTATATTGTAAATTCGAATTTAATAACATATTGCTTGAATATTATTTCAACTATATTCAACAAATTGTATCAACTCATGTTGGGTCAATATTGGTTGAATGATATTTACCAATATCGATAAAACAATATTGTCTTCATATTGTTTCCAACATCTAGAATTAGTATTGCAATTTCAATATTCATCTCATATCGATTCTAGGAATAAAAAACTATATTGTATATCCAAGTTTGATGTCACATTGGTTGAATTTTATTTTGCCAATATTCAAATAATCGAATTAACTAATATTGGGTCAATATTGGTTCAATAATATTTACCAATATCGTTAAAACAACATTGTCCTCATATTGTTAGAATCCATATTGAAATATATTATGATGAAACCTGAATAAAAACCCGCTAGGTGGCTCTACATATAAAACGTATTCTTAAACCTATGGAAACATATTAAATACTTCGAAAACTTATTTTCAAGACAACTCATACTACAGTGGTTATAACGACCAAAAGGCAGACTCTGCTGTCTTCTGACTTGATTAACTGAAGAACTGTCATTGTAAAAGTTCCGAGTTATTCAACATTTAATAATTCACTTCTACTAATATATCCAAGTGATATTGTACCTATATCGCTGAATGTTTTGAGGCCACTATTGCCTCAAGAATATTTCACCAATATCATTTTCCAAATGTTTAAACAATATTTGACCGATATCGCGAAATATTCACATTTTATTTCTCGACAATATAACTTTTGAACAATTTGCCAATATTGCACGAGCGATATTGAAGCAATATTGCTGAATATTTTGTGGCCATTATTGCATCGAGAATATTTCGCCAATATTATTCAAGTAATATTCGACCAATATCGCCGAATGTTCACATTTTTTTTCTCGCCAATATTGCATTTCAAATATTTCGCCAATATGTTCACAATATTGTAACAATATTCTACCAATATAGGTGTGCTACTTGGGTAGGATCTATAGTAGGCTAAGAATTTTTCAATATATCCTCGTATACACGGCACTACATGGGCATCAAGAAGAGTACAATACTGTTCTTAACAGAATACTAGGAAAAATAATAAATTTTTATTGTACAGGGTGTTAGGTTAACATGCAGCAAAAATTCAATGGGTTATTCTTCGACATATTCTGAGAATATTTTGTTCTATGATTTTTAAAAAACCAAAACAATACCTGCTTCGAAGATACAGGGTGAACAAAATTTACGGCACGAACAACATTTTATCATCAAAAAGTACATGAAAAATTGCTCAATCTGAAATGAATTTTCGAAATGACTTCTTCCATCCTGGATACAAGAATTCAATATTCTCGTCATTGACTGCCGAACTCTTTCAAACACACCAAGGTCGTTTCTAATTGAGTTACACCCAGCAATTATGAGATTCAGAAAATCACCCAAACTCTCCAATGGAGTAGCGTGAACTGATGAAGAAGAAATAATCTTTGGTGTTTAGATCCACGGATCGAGCAGGCCATGTGTGCGGCCCACTTCGAGGTATCCAGCGATTTCCGGTAATTGCTACTCCTAGAGAGAATTTAGATGATTTGATTCATCGGATAATTGCTAGGTGTTAGTCAATGAGAAATGACCTTGGTGAGTTTGAGAGAATTTGGCACACAATGACGAGAATATTGAGTGCTTGTATTAAGGCTGGAGGAAGTCATTTCAAACTTTTATTGCAGATTGAGCAACTTAACCCCAGGTGGCACATCATATCGGCTGTTTCTCTGTTACATATTGGGCCAATTGTAAATGAAAAAATAATATTGGTACAATATATGTGAATATTCAAAAAATAATATTATATATTAATAATATTGGTGGAAAATTGGTTGAACCTTTTTTGAATGTAGATTGTCACATGTAATATTGAATCAAAATTGGTTGAATAATTTCTACCAATATCGATAATACAATATTGTCTATATATTGTTTTTCCAATTTAGCACATTTATTGAATATCGTTTCTCAACTTTAATTAACAAATTGTAATAACTCATATTGGGTCTACATTGGTTCAATGATATTTACCAGTATCGATAAAACAATATTGTCTTCTCATTGTTTTCAACGTCCTGAATAAATATTGCAATCTCAATATTCCCCTCATATCGATTTTAGAAATGAAAACTATATTGTATATTCAAGTGTGATTACACATTGGTTGAATATTATTTCGCCATTATTCAACAAACTTATTGAATAATATTGGGTCAATATTGGTTCAATAATATTTACCGATATCGTTGAAACAATATTGTCTCCATTTTGTTTCTAAAAATTTAGATTAAGATGAAATTTGAATATAGGCAGAATATTCAATGAAACATACTGAAATTATATCATGATCAAACCTGGACAGAAATCCGCTTGGTGGCTCTACATATAGAACGTCTCCTAAAACCTACGAAAATAAATCAAATACTTCCCATAACTTGTTTTTAAGACAGCTCACTCAGTGGTTATGGCAATCAAAAGACAGACTCTGGTGTCACCTTGATCAACTCAAAGACATTTAATAATTTAACAAGGTATATTCACTTCCACCAATATATCCAATTGATAATGTACCAATATCAATAAATGTTTTGATGCCATTATTGCTTCAAGAATATTTCACCAACACTATTTTTGTAATGTCTAAACAATATTCGACCAATATCGCAAAATGTTCACATTTTACTACTCGACAATATAACGTTTGAATATTGTGCCAATATTGTCTGAATATTGTACCAGCGATATTGTACCAATATCACCGAATATTTTGAGGCCAATATTGCTTCGAGAAAATTTCTCCAAGATTATTCAAGTAATATTGGACCAATATCGCAGAACGTTCACATTTTTCTCTCGCCAATATTGCATTTTAAATAATTTGCCAATATATTCACAATATTATATCAATATTTGTGTGCAACTAGGGACATGTACTTTTTGATAATAAAATTTAGTTAATGTACCTTCTACGCTTTGAGTTTCCTCCGAAAATAGCCGCAGATTCAGCGTACTTTGAGCTTAAACATAAATCTCTCAACCCGGAGATTCCGAGTGTTCTCCCTCTGCTCGCTAGGTGGAGCGGCTTAGAAACCTCTCCCCAGTTAACACAAACATCTAGGAGATGTTGCCTTTTTGATTATTATGGCAACAAAATGAGTTGCATTTAGACTTCATTGTTACCACTTAGTGATGCCAATTGTTATGAATTGATTACAATTCTCTTCTCATTAGTGTCAATTTGAGCATAAAATGTGAAGAAAATTGCGATGCACATTAACATGAATTTTGGTTTCATTGCGATTTTGTCGGTATAAAAGGAATTAGGTTGGTAACAAAATTGATCGTGACATCACGGCACAAAATGGCCAGAGGTGTTTGTCGAGTCGCGAGTCAAGTAGAATTTGTATTTGGTTGACACCATTCTTTAAATATTTTATAGGTACTTCTGATAGTGTGTAGTGTTCTTTTTATTTCAATAGTTGAATCAAATGTGTTTATTAACAATGACCGATTATAATTTCTACCAAGAACTGTAACTCTTCAAGGACCGGAACGGTGAGTAGAAACTTAGGAAGGTAAATTAAGTGATTTACAGAATTTGGAACTTTCAGGATAGGTACCTACTGATTTCGCCGCGAAAAAAATGCTGTCCAGAGGATTGGAGTTGAATTATAGATTTTTCTACAGTTCTGAAAAGGTTTTTTGTACGATTCAGACATAGTTTGATTTTTTTTGTTTGTGAGAAGTATATACTACGGAATCATTTCACGCATTTGTTTTCTAGCATTCCAATACAAATGAACAGTAATTCATTATAGACCGTCAGATAGTGACAGATTTACAAGCCTCAAATATGGTTGAAAAGTACATCGATGTTGAGTAAAATGCAGAGAAATTTATGAGTGGCTCCTGGGGAAAACATGGAAAATTCGATTTTCCAGAACAGAAATAAAATGAGTAAGTTGCTCATATTTTCACGCTAGCCGTGTTCACCTATTTATTAATTGATAGAACCTGGCTTCGGAATACCAAAGGCTTGCAGGTTGCTAGAGGTTTGAAATGAGGGCGTGATTTTGTAAGGAAAAATTGAAATTTTGACTGATTTTCCCACACAAGCCCATCGAAACTATGAGAACTTACATCGTCACAAGACCGAAAAACATAATGGCTTGAGTGGCGCGAATGGATAAGTAGATTTTGGCGTCGGAAAATTTAACGGAAATTCTTTTTGATTTTTCAGTTATTTTTCCATAAATGAAATTATTTGCAAACAAATCTTATAAATTCAAGAGTCCGTTAAAAATAATGGCTTGAGTGTAAAGCGTGGCCTTCAAATTTTCAGAACATGAAAAACTTGCAGGAAAATTGTAAGGAAATTGACACAATTTTCTCACGCAAGCCGTTTTGCATAAGCGATTCTAAGACTAAATAACAAAAGGCTTGAGTGTTGGACAAGGTTATCATATTAATTATACATGACTTATTTAAGAAAAACATTGCAGAAAATAATACCATCTTCCCACACAAGCCCTTTGGCATCTGATTCGAAAAAGATATTCTAAGACTATATAACATAAGGTTTGGTTGTTCCACATGGAGCATATTATTTATCCGTAAAGGAGTTGCCAAAAATTATAGAAATATTTATTTATGCAGGGTCATTATTATCCGTTTACACCAAGCAATAGAGCATAAAATGAGCGAGTTTTTAACAAAAACTCTAGTAGGAAACCGACCATGCCATCACATGGACGACAGTCCGTGAGTCTGTAGTTATATTCTGGTATGTTTTCGACTCGCAACTGTCATTTATTGATTTGTTATTAACATCTGAATAACAAAAAACGTGTTTTTAAAAATTGAAATGAAAACAAAAAAAATGAAAAAATGAAAAAAATTATAACAAAAAAAAAACAATATGGTTGCTCCTATGGAAATAATTGTAGATAATTAAAATACGAACAAAATGGGATGTTTGACGACCCGGTCTGATCATTGGTAACGGAAAACAACTGGGAAAACCGGAAAATTTTGCGATTTTTTGAAAAATTCATAACTCCGCCATTTTTCAAGAAGTAGGAATGGCCTTTCTTAGGAAAGTATTGAATCAGGTGTACTTTACGTGTACTCTGTGTGTACTCACGTAAGTATAGTACTACAAAACGTATAGTCTCATTTTGCGTTAGAATGGTGCGAAATGGGTGAAAAATGCATGCAAACAGGACTGAAAACGGCCGAGCCTGCATTAGCTGCCGAGTGGTAGGAGAGTCCGGATGATGAGGTGAATTTTTTTAATGGATGGGTTACGTGAGAATACGCTTCAACTCATCCCCCGCTCTCTCCTAAAACTCGACCGCTTCTACCAGCTCGGCCGTTTTCACCCACTCCGCAGCATGTTAGCGTAAAATGAGAATATACATTTTGGGGTACTAAACTTGTACTTTCAAAATCTGTTGCAGAAATTGAAATCAGACTCTCACTGGAGCATCCAGGCTCGCTGCAAGATAGTGCAAAAAAAATCAAATTGCAAATGTGCCAAAACTAATGAACCGTCAGAGCCTGTTTTGTGTACACATAAAGTGCACATGATTCAATACCTTCATGAGGAGGGTCAACCCAATTTCTTGAAAAATGACGGAGTTATGAATTTTTTAAAAATTGTGAAATTTTACGGTTTTTCAGGTTTTCCTCCGTTACTAATGATCTGATCGGGTCGTAAGACATTCCACTTTGTTTTTATTTCAATTATCCACAATTTTTCCGATTGGAACAACCAGATTGCTCTATAAGTTTTCATTTTATAAGCAGAACAACAACAACACGGTTTCTGTTATTTTGATCTTTATAACAAATTAGTAAGTTACAGTTGCGAGTCGAAAACACAACAAAATATAACTACGGACTGTCTGTCTTTCATGTGATGGCACAATCGGTTTTATACTAGTGTTTTTGTTAGAAAAAAAATGCTCCACTGATTGGCCTAGTTAGGAATGTCCCAGTCAGGCCATGTTCCGGATCCCCGATATATCCGGAGGGCGTGCTGGTGTCAATTATTCGCAATATCCATTCTTCACGTCTTTGGGGTGAGTGACTATCGGGTTCGAGAATCGTGTACCCTGAGTAGACAGAGTGAACCAAGGATGACGGCCTTCTGCATTCATCCGTCTAAGATTTTTGCCATATTACGGCAAGCCGGTATGATTTTTAGGGCCAGAGAGCAGTGTTTCCATAATTCCATCATTGATTCAGAAACACCATTTCAACAGAATGGTTTGGGTAAAGCCTTCGAAATTCGAAGAGAAGATTTCGAAATTTATTCCGCTTTTCATCCTCTTTTCTTACGATTTTCGTTTTGCCAGGAGCCGAAACCTCTTTGACGAATACCGTCCTTCTTTGATGGTCGAGGAGGACTACATCAGGCTTAGTGGTGGATGTGAATAAAATAAATTTTAAGTGAATGCTTATACTTTCTTGAGACAGACTTTTTCATTTCATTAATAAATGAAAGAGATAAATATATAGTATGAGCATTTACTAGATTTTATTCACCTCACCCATTGGCTTGTATTTGCCCGAGGGTGGGAAATCACTAGTTCCAATAAATTGGGCACTTCTCATTCTCCACAATAGACTCAATATCCCCCGGAGCATAAGGCAACACCGTTGTCTCGTCTATACCGTACGAGTGTCGTAGATGGTAGTACATACAAGACTCGTAGCACCGCGTTATATCTGTGGATATAGGCTGAGACCGCATAAGCTGTACCCATCACGCGACTACGATAAACTAAGGTGTTGAAGACACCATCCTGCTAGTCCATTATGAATTCCTTGGTCTCCGACTTCAGCTCACTTGACCTGAGGAAGGCAAAGGTCACATTTTTAGATAAGCCATGGTCTTCGATGTTCTTGATGTAGATCCCATGAATTGGCTTATTCGTATGAAGCTGCAGAAGAGCTTTTTCTGAACGGTTTCCAACTCGGTGACAGTGTCAGTGTCGAACACGAGACCAAGTTCATTGGCTGCACGGGCATCTGCCTTAAAAAGAAATGATTCGATCCCTGCATTTTTATGGTCACAGACCATGCAGAGAATGGGATCTGAACTCCTGATGACGTTACAGGCTCCATTCGGTACCATTCTATTATGTAGACACTCCAAACTCAAAAGTCCACGTCCTCCTCGTTGTCTGGATAAGTATAGCCGTGGGACGGACGATGTAGGATGCAAACTCTTATGAAGATGCATCATTTTGTGAGTTTTAACGTCGAGTTGTCGCTGCTCTTCTTGAGTCCATTTTACTACCCCAAAGAGGAATCATCATCAATATTATGTAGGATGTCTACGAGCAGATTCCGTATTTCTCGCATCGTCCTCTTTTGACAAATTCGTATAATATCTTAAGTTTGTCTAATATTTTAAAGTTCCTGTTAAGTAATTTTAACAGATTCGTAAGGAATATATGTTGTTGCATTTTTAATTATAACAAAATTAATGTATGTGTAAAACAATACTGCAGCTACTGAACATGAAAAATTAAATACCCTATACGTGTAAAGATGTCGTATAATATAAAGCATGAAGCAGGCGGCGAGTAAGAGGAAATAAGTAAGGACGATGATGACAATCATGAATGAGTTATACATTTAGCTCGTTCTGGAGATATTGTAAAACCACTTTGTGATATAATCATTCATAAAGTTAGCACATTTCATCATCAATATTAAAAAAAAATGTATATTTTCTATACGTTATCCACACACTATTTTCATAATATAAAATATTTTCAAACTTATAGAAGGAAATGTTTACCAAATCAGATGGTCAAAATAATAACCCTGCATAAACATTTTTGTCAGCTTTTTTTCAAAATTGTAAATATGTTCCATTTCCTACACTTATGCCTTTCATTACATGGTCGTGAAAACACATTTTCTAAGTACATGCCAATGGTCTTGTGTGGGAAAATGATTTAATTTTCTAAAATGTTTTTGTCAGCTCTTTGTTATATAAATATAAATGTATAATTAATATGCTGACCATGTTCAACACTGAAGCCTTTTGTTATTTAGTCTTAGAATCACTTTTTCTAAGCATATGCGAAACGGCTTGGGTGAGAAAATTGTGTCAATTTCCTTACAATTTTCCTGCAACTTTTCGACGCAATCCTTCGTTCCGGTTACATACAATAGTCATGCCAATTCAATTATAATTTCAAACACGTCAATAATATTCTATACTTCCAAAGGATTGCATGGAAAAATAACTGAAAAATAAAAAAGAATTTCCGTTAAATTTTCCGACGACAATATCTACTTATCCATTCGCGCCACTCAAGCCATTATGTTTTATGGTCTTGTGATCACGCCCTCATTTAACCCTTTAGCCACCTGCAACACTCAAGCCTTTGGTATTCCGAAGCCAGGTTCTATCAATTAATTAGTAGGTGAACATGGCTAGCGTGAAAATATGAGCAACTTACTCATTTTATTTCTGTTCTGGAAAATCTAATTTTCCATATGTTTTCCCCAGGAGCCACTCGTAAATTAATCTCCATTTTACTCAACATCGATGTACTTTTCAACCCTATTCGAGGCTTGTATGAGAAAATGGGGCACCTAAATCAGTCACTATCTGACGGTCTATTAGTAAGAATAATAATATTGAGGTTGAAACATGGTGAGCTTTGTTTAATTCCTGACATACAGGTGAATCAGAAAGTGAAGCGCATTTTCAAATAAGTACCAGTCCATTCAATTTCACATTGTTATATCGAAAGGGTCTCAATGTGCATTCGATTCCGAAGTATAACTGGAATGTCACATTGGGCTAATTTTGAGTCACATTTTGCATCACATTTTGATGTCTCGACATGGCCAACGGGGCACTTTGCGATTCACTGGTGTGATCTGAAACATGAATGTGAATTCCACTACCATCTCTGAGATCATTTTGTGTTGACTGGGTTCATCGCGTGAACCAGAGGCGAACAAGCAGCGGAGTGTGTAATGATTTGGACAAGGAACAGATGGCTTCATTGCTGTCTGTGTTGACCAACCGTTGCACTGATGAGAGGCCACAACCTCGAAACTAGTCTGCAGGTGGTGATCCTGTCCAAATCAAAACATAATTCTGCTGGTTGGTCACAGAGGGCACTGATGCTTTAAGGAACGTTGCAAAAGTATCTGTTAGAATTAATTCAATACCCGTCGTGGTTTTAACCACGGGAGTAGTTGTTTTCTGACAGGAACTTGTCAAAATAATCCTACGTAATAGGTGTATATGGAAGTAAAGGGTTAATCATCGGTCGGCAACGACTGTTCGTCACTAAACGATCTTCCAATAGAACTCTGTGTCCACATAAATTTCTCAACCTGGAGATTCGGAGTGTTCTCTCTCTGCTCGCTAGGTAGAGCGGCCTAGAAACCGCATCATTGCGTGAACCAGAGGTGACCAAGCAGTGGAGTGTGGAATGATTTGGACGGGGAACAGATGGCTTCAGTGCTGTCTGTGTTGACCTACCCTTGCACTGATGGGAGGCAACAACCTCGAAACTAGTCTACAGGTCACCCCTTCGAATTCAAAACATAAATCTGCGGGTTGGTCACAGAGGGTACTTGCAATTGCGCCTTCTGATGCTTTGAGAAACGTTGCACAAGTATCTGTTAGATTTGATTGTATGCCTTGTATGACTTGTACAAACGAATTAAACTTACATTATACTCATCACCAAGTCGATGATGTGCGTCGAGCTGCTCGTCATACAAACTGGTAAACTGTTTTATTGTCTGTATTACTCAGTAGCATCGAAATAAAAAAAAAACATTATTCCAATTTATGTAAAAGATTTTGCTGCCTATTGCCTAATCAGCATCCTTGACATTGAGTGTTGATGTTCCGGAATGAAACCCAATTCCTGCTGGTTGATGACTGGCGTTGAACTTGAAATACTGTATTAAATGAATTTAATACCAGTTTATGGGATTCAACGAACTTTTAAAATATTCAGATGATGATGATGATGAATGATGATTATGATGAAAACAATCGAATTCTATTCTTTACGATGTGTCACCTGAACCCCCATGCCATTATTTGTAAGTTTCAATTGGATGTGTCTTCCTCCTGCCGCGCCATCTGTAGAGCAATTACCTTTTTTCTTATTCCAAAAAGTAGTTTCGGTGATACTTTTCAAAACGGTTTTCGTCCCCTAGTAGCTCGACGAAACGTTCGAAATTTAACAGGGGGAAAAGCCTGAAACTTAGAGTCATTATGGCTGGAGACAAATATTAACACACATTTCAAAACTGCCTTGGGAGTCATTTACAAACCTCCAAACTTCGACAATGAATTATTTTGGGATCAATTTGAAGATACTCTTAGCTCAATATGTCCTACGAGAATTTAATCTTCACAGGAGATTTCAATATCATGAACGTGCAAAATCCGAGTGTCGATGAGTTTTTATCTGTTTTATAGGAATTCAATCTGAAACAAGTGATAGATATGCCAGCTAGAATAACAGGTACGACTTCGTCTTTGATAGACTTCATTATCGTTTCGCATCAGGAGAGAATTGGAGAGCAGGGAAATGTGGCATGCGAGCTATCCGATCATCATATGGTATATACTAAACTGAAGGTCCAAGAACGTACCTACTTTTACAGAAATTTCAATAGTTTTAATTATGAGACATTTCGGGTGGCAATCAATATTCTTAATAGATAATATTAACGAAAAAGTGGCGTTCCATACAGACAAAATTGTCAGTTTATTTGATATACACATACCATATTATGTGACCTCTAGATTCACAAAAACATTTTCACCTTGGTTAACACATAACTTCAAAAAATGATTTTTGCATGAGACAAATCTTTAAAAAGAATCCAAAAATCCTGCACACTATGAAGATCTACGGAATTTCACCAATAAAGTTATAAAAAGAGAAAAGAAAGCATATTTCGAAAATAAATTAAAGAATATCAGTACCAAGGAAATTTGGAAGATTTTGAAAAACAATCGAATGCTACCTCAGAGTAAAAACGTCTACCTTCCAGAAATATTGAGTAATGTCAATGAAATTAATGAGTTTTTTACTAGATTGCCGATAATTTTTTAATTGTACCAGTATGACTTGAGACAATATTACAGAAATAACGCTCTCAATAATCATAACTTTGAATTTCAACCAATGACTGAAATCGTTATATTGGATATCATTAATAAAATTTCAACTAGTGCTACAGGGTGTGACAGTGTTAATACAAAACTTCTGAAGCTGTGTCGTCCCTCCATTATCCCCTACGTTACTCATATTATCAATATATATTTAACGGAAAATGTTTTTCCTGCTATATGGCGGGGAGCTATTGTATCTGTTCTGCCAAAAAAATCCAATCCGACTGGTATGAGTATTCTACCTACCCTGTCAAAAATTATTGAAAAAATCATGGATGTACAGTTGAGAGAATATTTAACAAAAAATGATAACTAATGACCGATAATACAGTCTGGCTTCAGGGCCAACCATAGTTGTACCACGGCTCTTCTTCATGTAGTAGATGACATTTTCAGTGCACTGGATAAGGGACATAGTACGGCGATGATATTGGTAGACTTCAGTAGGGCGTTCGACACAATCAATCATAGAGTATTATCTAGTATATTTAAACATATTGGTTTGGCTGATAGTGCAGTTTCACTACTTGATACTTATCTAACAAACAGAGAACAACGATTTCGTGAAGGTGACACTATTTCTGAGACTATCACTTTGAAATGTGGTGTCCCACAAGGATCTATTCTTGGACCATTATTATTCACAATATATACCAGCCATATTATCAAATGTCTACAACACTGTCAAATTCATTTATATGCTGTCGACTCACAGCTCTACTACTCTTTTCCTCCTACTGACATAGACATTGCCGTTGAGAAAATTAATAAGGACCTTCATACATTTATACAGTTAGCTGAAAGACATTCATTGATGATCAATGAAATGAAATCTAATGTTATTGTATTTGGCCCTAAATCCTGCCAAATTGTTATAGAGGAGGATATGTCTATAATCATTAATAATGTGTCTCTAGAGACAACCAATGATGCAAAAAGACTTGGAGTATTAATAGATAGTGATCTGCGGTTTTCTGAGCATTGTCTCACTCGTAATACAAAAATAATGCTCTGCGATTCTCGGGTTCTATCAGTATTTAATCATGCAGATGTTTTGTACGGCCCAAGCAAAACGAGTGTTCACTCTAAAAAGATTCAAAAGGTTCAAAACTCCTGCCTCAGATTAATTCAGGGTGTTGGAAAATACCAAAGGATTTCTCACACTCTGAAAATCACAAACTGGCGAATATGCATCATTTTGCTTGTTTATTTCATAAAATTGAAATCTCCAAAGTATTTATTTTAAAAACTACACTAAGGACAGATGTGCATACACTCAATATACGTCATAACCCAAGTAGCACACCTATATTGGTAAAATATTGGTACAATATTGTGAACATATTGGCGAAATATTGGAAATGCAATATTGGCGAAAAAAAAAATGTGAACATTCGGCGATATTGGTCCAATATTACTTGAATAATATTGGCAAAATATTCTTGAACTAATATTGGCCTCAAAATGTTCGTCGATATTGGTACAATATCGCTGATACAATATTCTGACAATATTGGCACAATATTTAAAAGTTATATTGTCGAGAAGTAGTATGTGAACATTTTGCGATATTGGTAGAATATTGTTTGAATATTTTAGAAATAGTTTTGGTGGAATATTCTTGAAGCAATAATGGCCTCAAAATATTTATTGATATTGGTACAATATTTATCGATATTGGTACAATATCATTTGGATATATTGGTGGATGTCAATATACCTTGGTAAATTATTAAATGTCCTTTAGCTGATGAAGGTGACACCAGAGTCTGTCTTTTGATCGCCATAACCACCGAGTGAGCTGTCTTGAAAACAAGGTAAAGGAAGTATTTAATATACTTTCGTAGGTTTTAGAAGACGTTGTATATGTAGAGCCATCTAGCGGATTTTTACCTAAGTTTGATCATGATATAATTTCAATATGTTTCATTGAATATTCGGCCAATATTCAAATTTCATCTCAATCTAGATGTAGGAAACAATATGAAGACAATATTGTTTTAACGATATCGATAAATATTATTGAACCAATATTGACCCAATATTAATTCATAAGATTTGTTGAATATTGGCGAAATGATATTCAACCAATGTGTAATCACACTTGGAGATACATTATAGTTTTTATTCCTAGAATCGATATCAGGGGAATATTGGCATTGCGATATTTATTGTAGATGTTAAAAACGATGTGAAGACAATATTGTTTTATCGATATTGGTAAATATCATTGAACCAATATTGACTCAATATGAGTTATTACAATTTGTCAAATAAAGTGGAAATGATATTCAGACAATATTCTAACAAACTTGGAAATACAATATAGTTTTTCCCCTATAATCGATATGACTGGAATATTTGGATTGCAATATTTATTCTAGGTGTGGAAAAAAATATATAACCAATATTTTATTATCGATATTGGTAGAAATTATTCAACCAATATTGACCCAATATTTCGTGTGATAATCTACATTCAAAACTAGTTCAACCAATATTCCACCAATGTTATTAATATAATATTGTTTTTTGAATATTCACCCATATTGGACCAATATTGAATTTTCATGTACAATATATCTATATTGGCCCAATATGGAACCAAGATTCAGCCGATATGATGTGCTACCTGGGAAAGGTACTTCAACTCCAGCTATACAAAGAAAGGAGAGCTCTAAAAGGCCTTTCGGTTATCAGATTTGCAGAGTTTATGACGGCATCGAAATGGATCTGAAAAATTTAAGTAGACAACAATTCAAATATGTTTATAAAAAAGCTCTGCTTAGAATCCAATATGGGTGATCACATGTGGTTAAAAATTTAAAATGTGAGAAGTTTTGGTAAACAATGGTTCACCACATACAATTGAACATAGACAGATAGCAGAGGGCTAGGCCAAACATTGTCTGACAATTCTGCGGACTGGTTTCGTGCTGGATATCTACCCGGTGAACATTTTTCAAATTGTTACATATGTGGAACATAAACTTAACGTCTTATAAATGATGGTCAACATCATCAATATGTATCCATTAAACGTATTTTCTGAGGCGATAAGTCCCAATTTTCAGCGTTGTATCAACGTCATATAATGATAATATTTTCATTATCAAAATGACGTAGGTATCATGCTCATTGTCCAAATAGCATATTATAACATATGTCAAGTAACTGATTCAAAACTTATGTTTCCAATACAACGGTCTTTTCTGAGGCGATAAGTCCCAAGTTTCAGCGTTATATCAACATCATAATTCATTGATCTCATTTTCACCATCAAAGTATTATGCACAATGTCCAAAGAACTTATCATAATAAATATCAAGTAAGTGATTAAAAAGTCATGTTTCCAACACTACGGTCCTTTCTGAGGCGATATGTCCTAAGTTTCAGCGTTGAATCGACGTCATACTTCATTGATCATATTTTCATCATCAAAATGACGTATTATGCACAATGTCGAAAGACTGAAATTGGTTATCATGGTATATTGTAGGTACAAGCTAAGCAGCCTATTAGGCCTTTTGTGCATGTTAACATGGAAAACTTTGAAGAGACAATTTTTGTAAACATATATAGATGATACATTTACATTTGATTTTCAAAATGATCATCATCCAGGAGATATATAAACGATATAATAGTTTATAATGATTATTTTGATCAATAAATGAACAAATTTCTTTAGATATCCAACTCACGTCAGGCAAAGTATGCAAAAAAGTACCCAAAGTTACATAGTTATTTGTTCATAAAATGGATCGATTCAAATAATATGATATTTTCTTTACTATATTACGAAATATGTAAAATATTCATATTCTGCTTGATGTCAGGAAAAATTTGGACAAACAATGTTAGATAATCGAAGAAGACAGAAATCTTTGGAAGATCGTTTGCTAACAAACAGTCGTTACCGACCGATGTTGAACCCTTTACTCCCATAAACACCTAACTATGTAGTCTGATTTTGGCAAGAACCTGTCAGAAAACAACTACTCCCCTTGCTAAGACCACGACGGGTATTGAATTAAATCTAACAGCTACTTGTGCAACGTTCCTCAAAACATCAGAGGACGCAATTGCAACTGCCCTCTATGACCAACCAGCAGAGTTATGTTTTGATTTGGACGGGGTGACCACCTGCAGACTAGTTTAGAGGTTGTTGCCTCTCATCAGTGCAAGGGCAGGTCAACACAGACAGCACTGAAGCCATCTGTTCCCCGTCCAAACCAATACACACTCCGCTGATTAGCCAATTCTGGTTCACGAGATGAAGGCAGTTTCTAGGCCACTCCACCTAGTGAGCAGAGGAAGACACTCCGAATCTCCGGGTTGAGAGATTTAATCGAAGACAGAAATCTTTGGGAGATCGTTTGCTAACGAACAGTCGTTACCGACCGATGATGAACCCTTTACTCCCATAAACACCTAACTATGTAGGCTTATTATGGCAAGAACCTGTCAGAAAACAACTACTTCCCTGGCTAAGACCACGACGGGAATTGAATGAGTGCTGTCTGTGTTGACCTGCCCTTGCACTGATGAGAGGCAACAACCTCGAAACTAGTCTGCAGGTGGTCACCCCGTCCAAATCAAAACATAATTCTGCTGGTTGGTCATAGAGGGCACTTTCAATTGCGTCCTCTGATGTTTTGAGGAACGTTGCACAAGTAGCTGTTAGATTTTCAATACCCGTCGTTTTCTTAGCCAGGGGAGTAGTTATTTTCTGACAGGTTCTTGCCATAATAAGCCTACATAGTTAGATGTTTATGGGAGTAAAGGGTTCATCATCGGTCGGTAACGACTGTTCGTTAGCAATGTTAGATAATGTTTGGAAACATATCAATAATATGTTTATATCCGATTTTCAAAATAACCATCACTCAAGAGATTTATTTATGGTATAATTGTTTATATCGATTATTTTGATCAATAAATGAATATATTTTTTTAGACATTCAATTTACGTCAGGCAAAGTATGCAAAAATATATAGTTATTTGGTCGTTAAATGTATCTAATCTAATATAATATATTCATTACTATATTAGGAAATTTGTAAAATTTTCATATTTTTTCTGTTCCCAGAAAAACTTTAGAAAAGCAATGTTTGGAAACATTTATAAATAATATATTTATATTCGATTTTCAAATTTACCATCGCTCAAGACATATATAAATGATATAATACTTTTTATTGATTAATTACATCAATAAGTGAATATATATTTGTTCAGGTATTTAACTTACGTTAGAAAAAGTATGCAAAAATACATGGTTATTTGGTCAGAAAATGTATTGATCTGCATGAAACGTTTTTATTACCATATCATATTTTTTCTGACACCAGGATAACTTTCGAGAGACAAAGTTTGGTAACATATATAAATAATATGTTTACATTTGTTTTGAATAGTTTATATCGATTAATTTGATCAATAAATGAATATAATTCTTCAGTCATTCAACTTACTGCAGGTGAAGTATGCAAAAATACATAGTAATTCGGTCGTTGAATGAATCCAATACAATATATTTTCATTACTATATTAGGAAATATGTAAAATATTCATATTTTGCCTGATGCCAGGAATACTATGTAGAGACGATTCTTGGAAACACATATAAATAATACGTCTGTTTTCGGTTTTCAAAATTATCGTCACTCAAGATATGTAGTTATTTGGCCTTACTATGGATTATATTGACGAAGATGTACGTTCGATTATATTTAAAAAAGTTAGATATTTTCATATCTATCTTGATGTCTGCAAATTATTGAAGAGACAATATTTGAAAAAGTACATAAAAAATGTACATAAATGATACATTCGTGATTATGCAGTATTGATCGTTTAATTTGATAAAAAATGCAACATAATTGAAATGTGTTAAAACGAACGTTCGACGTGAAATGGTTTAATTTTGGTATATCATATAGTCATGAGTATGACCGATTTTTGAAGTACGTATCGGTTAAGTTCATTCAACATAATGCATGAGACATCTGATAAAGACCATTATATGTCTTATAATTGTAAAGTTGAATGTTTACCGGGATAGGTTCAATTATAATCTTTTTTCTTTAGGATTCTTACTTTATATTGGTTCTAATTTTAAGGTTAAGTGGAAGATCATGTTGATGAGACACCTGTATCTTTGTCAAGATGAACTTCGCCATTTATTTCCAAATGCTGGTGTAATAAGCAATAAATGTTGATTTATTTTATTTTGGGAACAATAAAGATGTTTATCATCATTATTATCACTACTATTATAATAGATAGCTGAAATATATATTTCAGTGTTCACCACAAGAATTCCTAGCCTAAAGCCGGTCCCAGACACATCGCGAATATTCGCAAATACGGGCACTTGCGATGAGTGTGGGAGGAGATACTCGCGAGTATTTTCTAATCGCACAAGCACTTGCGTATACTTGCCCATACCCGCGGACTGTTGGTAAATTTGTACCGAGTCAAAGGGAATTCATACTCGTGATTACTTGGATTTCCAATGGACGCGCTGCTCCCACACGCATCGTATTCAATCGCGAATCTATACAAGTATATTCACAATCTGTAATTTGCAAAAGTAAAGAGGTCGTCACTCGTCCGACCAAATATTTGATTTTCTAGTCTTATTGAGGGATTACATCCACCACATTCTCTTGCGTCTTTTAGCTTATCGAAGTAGTAGATATCTGCCACATAGCACAAAGTACGCAGCACAATTTGCCAAAAGATAATTTTCGTTTATGATTTTGGCGTTTTAATTTTGTTACCGTTCAAGTCTCGTCGATAGTAAACAAGTGACCAACCTACTAGGGAAGGGGCTCGTGAGTGCCACTCACGATTATCTGCGAATACAAAGTGCAAGTCGTGTGGGAGCTCCGATGGCTCGTTGCTCGTACTTGAACACACTTGTAAAGGTTTGTGTTCCCTATTACTCGCGATGTGTCTGGGACCGGCTCAAAGCAGGTCCCATACACATCGCGAATATTTGCAAATACGGACACTTGCGATATGTGTGGAAGAGGTGTTTGCGAATATTTGCTAATCGCACTCGCACTTGTCTATACTTGCCTCAACCCACGTACTTTCGGTAACTTTGTACCGAGTCAAAGGGAATTCATACTAGTGGTTACTTGGTTTTCCAATGGGCGCGCTGCTTCCACACGCATCGTGTCAATTGCGAATCTATACAAATCTATTTTGATTTGTTTTTGTCCTCAGTTGGCTTGCAGAAGCGAATAAGTGTCTACGGAAGTTTGTTATTTATTGAAAATGGAGTGGTCGTCCGACCAAATAATTGAATTTCTGGAACTTTACGAAGCTCAGCCAGTGTAGTGGAACTCTAAGCCATTGCAACGCATTAGAAATGAAATCAAGGACTACAGGAATAAGATTCAGAGAATTGTTCAAGATTTTGGCGTTTTAATATTGTTTCAACGTTCAAGTCTCGTCGATAGTAAACAACTGACCAACCTACTCGAAAAGGAGCGTATGCGTGCAACTCTCGATTATGTGAGAATGAAAAGTGCTAGGAGTGTGGGAGCTCTGATGACTTGTTGCTCGTACTTGAACATGCTCGGAAATATTTGTGCTTGTTAGTGCTCGCGATGGCAACAATGGAACCCCTTCTTGGATTACTTCCTCTCCACATAGTTCTGGAGAAAAAGGCAAGATGGTCAACATACAAACTCTACCAAGCGGCCATTAGTCTACCGCAGGCATGTGTTATGAGAGGCTGGAGGGTATAATATCTCCTAACATTCTAGGAATGCCCTCAGTCAGCATGCCCAAAACTATCTACCTTCACACGTCCTACACTGTGGTCTTTCCCGAAAGAGAAGACTGCGCCTGGAATGAAACCAACCTATGTAGTGATACGCTCATTCCGAACGGGTAAATTAGCTACGATATTTCCGGCAGAGGTATATGCCATTGAAATGTTTGTAAGTGAGCTGGAAAATCGACACAACACACGAAAAACAATAAAAATAATTTCAGATAGTCAAGCAGCACTAAAAGCGCTTGAATCCAACTGTTCTGAATTTAGAGAAGTAAGGAACTGCAGAGACACTGAAATGCTAGGTGCTTTGCGCTGGGTAAGTAATTATTTTAATATATTGTACGATAGTTTTGTGGGAATATATATTTTCAACGTATTGTTTTCTTCATGATAAGAAAATGTCGCCGAGATAGTGTTTCAATTACTAATGCTTATTTTTTATTTGTTACTTTAATGCGAAAAACACGGACAACAAAGAAATGAGTATACAAGGTGCCTCAGGAAGGCGTTAGGAAAATGCTGTGTGACATTAAAATGTTACAGAAAGGCCTTAGAAAGTACTTGGCAAGGAAATAGTTCGTCTGAGAATTCATCAAACGGTCATGGTTGAACAGAGTATTATGGTCATGAATATAGGATCAGAGTCCTGCATGCAAATGTCCACCATGCCAAGACTGCCTCAGCAATGATATGTAGGTGATTTCAAAAAGAAAGCAACAACTCTGGCTCATGTACATTAGTCACTAGTACCTGGCCTCTTTCAATTGATGATCACCACATATTTTATACTTCATGAGGCGCCTTTCCTTGACAAGTCAGACAACATTTTCCTCTGCCATTTTCCCCGATTTGACCGCTTTTTTGCTCGGAAAACTCCAAAACATGTCGATTTCCCGGGGTCTTGTAAATTTAATACCACATTTTTTCTTTTCATAATCCGTTCCAGATAACGAGAGTAACTTTGTCCAACAAAAATTGTTTTGCTATTGTCGAGTCCGACAACCCAAACATGCCGAAATATCGGGGTATTGAAAATCAATTACCACAAAGCTACTTTTTACAGGATTGTTTGAAAAAAATAAGTGAAATTGTCCGACGACTGGAAGTCGGAATTCCGGCAGAGTATTGTTTATTGATTACCACATGTCTAATTTTTGTTTGTTACCATTTACACTGATCGTATAATACTCTAACACAGTTGTCCGACAAAATAGTATGCGCTAACTAGCGAAAAATCGAAAAAATGTCATAATTTAGAAGACGATAGCGTACGCGCATTTCGTCATTTACGAAATATCAACAATCAGTCATTAATTTCTGATAATTGCCATTAAATATTATAAGTTGATAAAAATGCTAATTAGCACTATAAAATTATTGAATATATTCCCCGATAATTGTATCCTTTTTTCAAACTTGTTGTGAAGCAAAATTTTCAGTGGACTGTTTTTAATTTTTCAAGTATCAAAGAACCCCGCTCAAATCAAATGGAAAATGGATCCCTGTCGAATTTACTGAAATTTAGATATGTTCTAGTTTATACCCTTCTGATCAAATGTTTCCATTGGCTTGAGACCTAAAAATGGACAGTTATTCAGGTAACAAAAGTCAGAAGTTGCAGCTAGTGCAAATATCTCAAGCGATCACATTTGATTTTGATCATGTATAAATAATGACATTGTTTATAAAGAAAAAAAAATAGTCAGTGCCCGTGGAAAACGCGTTTGATACAATCGCCCGATAACGACGAACCTTGCCAGAAAATACACCCGTACGAATGCGCCACCTACAATCAACTTGCATTATTTTTCGTCAAGGAATCCAAATAGTGAATCATTCGCCCTGACAGGGACGTACTTGAAATTTTCTTATGACAGTTTTTAACAGAGTAGCATATTTTATACACAAATTCAATGTCATTCAATAACAATGATGTGCATACTTTTTTGTTGATTATTTGATATAAATTGAATGTACAGTCATAATTTTAATAAAGTGAACGTGAAAGATGAAGATGAATTACTCCTTTTCGTGTTGGGAACTTAATATCTATTTTGTCATTTTAAATTCAATCACCATGAACAGTACTGTGCATGGTTCAATTGAAAAATGGGTGAGATATCTTTCCATCTACATGTGGTGTCCAGTGTATTTGTTAAGACAAAATCACTGATACTACTGGTGAACAGTATATACCTTTGCCTTATTATTTTCGGGGCAAACTGCTTTGTGTTTGTTATTATTTGTTGTTTAATTTCAATCACTGGGCGACTAATTGTAACCAGTAGGTGACATTTGTGTAGCCCACTTCACTAGTTGAAAGGTGGTTCACACAATGGAACAAATAAGTAGTATGTTTGTATAATCATCAGTTAATTGAGTCTCTGTATTCATCTTGAAAATATCACTTAACTAGTGTATGTACATTTCACACCTTTGCTCATTTATTCAAACTGTATTTCTTCGAAATGGGGCTCCAAATATGCTGTCAGAAGTCAGAACAGGTTTGAAGTGTTATAAAGACAACCATTATTGAATGAAGAGATTGAATGAGACATAAGCAAGCAGGTCACCACTTGATTTCTGACGACGGGAACCATTTTGTCGATCATTCACAATTTCTGAGCATTTTCGATATTTCGTTATCCCAATATTCATAGCTTTCTGTATTACCTTCGTAATACCATTGCGATAGGTCTGTAGTTGCTCAGTAGGGTCTTTTTCTGTTTTTTGAAGATTGGTTGCAATTTTCCAGTTAGACGAAAAAAACTCCAAATTATAAGAAAGGTTAAATAACTTACAACAAAGAACTGGTGTTAGTTTGGGGGCACATTTCTTGAGTACGATCGGCAGAGTTCTATCATATCCACCAGCTTTCTTGATGTTAACTCCCAGCAAAATGCAGGAAACATGTTGACAAAAATATTGGCTCTTTCCTGGGCGTTTGTGACTAGTATTCCATAATTCTTTGTTATGAAAGAGAATGAGCTGAATGTGAAGTTTCTTCCCACAGCTACAGTATTTTAGAAGACATTTTGAAAACAATCAATAATGACCGAATGAATTTCAATAGTAATATTTGTATATGCAGTACCGTCGCTGTACACATAAAATATTTGAAAAAAAATCATCAACATTTCAATATTTTCCAATAATCTGCACGAAGTAGAAATTACCGACTCTGATCACTTCAGAGGCTTTACCTTTTCAATCCAATAAACGATTTAAAGGAACCCGATCAAATTTCTACAAACGCTGCTCCAGCAACACTGAAATTCACCCTAAAACAAATATTTAACACATCTTGCTTGCTTCAAAAGATTCGTCAAAGTAAATGAAGGGCTGGATAATTGAATAAAGATGGAAAAATTTATCAAATTCGTGATTATTTTTGTTGAATTGTTCTCCTTTGAATAGAAACCAATTTCCGGAAGAGAATCTTTAATTGCATTTCTGGATAACGTAATTGGACGATGGAAGTCGCGAACAAAATTCAATTAACAATGTTAAAAGTTAACGCATTGCCGACTACTTGATGGAGAAATTCGGATTGTATTCGCTCAAATTAACACGTTTTAATTTATTAAAGATATACGATTTCTTCAAATACTCGACTATGTCTGATTTAAAATCTCTAGTTTGTATCTCAAAGGTTTCATTAAGGTGACAGCCTAATTGGAATTCTATTAAATACTCTCAAGTATGATTCATTATAGTTTCTAGTATATAGTAGGTACGGACAAGTTTGGAAGCTTCAACCAGAAACGATGTTTCACCTATCTCTTTCTCTAAATTGATGAGCATCATTGTAGGTAATAGAACAGAATAGTGTTTATTTGCAAAAAAATATATACAAATATCAGATCTTTGAAAAATAGTAGCAAATAGCAAAATAAGCACATCCGATGTCTCACTGAAGTTTTCACTTGTTAGTGAGATGGAGCACAAAAATTTATCGTTTTTTTATTCTTTATATAATAATACTTTTTATATGAAAGATCACGCACACATCTTATGGGAAAATGTCTTTAGGTAAAAATGACTGGATTTTTGATATGATGTAGCTAGATTTATTCTAAGTGGATGTCTTTATTGGCCAACTCGATCATATGACTAGGGCGCTAGGGGGCGCAAAATCATAAATTTGGTGATTTTTAGAGAAATTCGGATTAGTAAAAAAATATCAATATCTCATCTATATTCAATATTGTTTGCGACTAGACATTCCTAAAATTCGTGAGAGAGCTGTGCCGAGCACTGACAAAAAGTGCTTCGAGTACTGTTAGGGGCGAAATTTAGGAAAGGAGAGCAGTGAATGTGCAATGATGTGTCACGCCTCTAACATACCCAGTAGCTCAGTAGGCGTGGATTCGACAATAAAAATTGATTTCGATAAGATTGAAATATGGGGTTAATTTTCCGGAGCACCACGGATTTATCGCTAGTGAAAAATCCGAAACCACCATGATGGAATGGGACATTAAACTGCACTAATATTACTAAAATATTAAACAATAGATACCTGTAAATGGTATAATAATAATATATAAATATGTAGAGGTTTTGTCTTCCCTTACGCTTAGATAACTTGCACCAGAATAAAAGAAATATTCATGACCCTTACTAATAAAATATATTGATGTATATATGTTACACAAATATGGTACCACCAAAATGGATTCAATAGATTGAGAGTGGTGTACTGGTTAACTAAATAAAATATTGAACCTCCAGTGAGGGCTATGCCTGTGACGTCACGATAGCTTACAATTATGATTACTGATGCCTTAGGGGCAATCTCTTATGCTAAACTTATCTGATCATAAGTAGGTTTCCTTCGGGTACGTCTCAATCAATCTAAGTACCAGTACATCTGGGACGAACACCCTCAACGAAGAATACCAACAATGGGGACGAACAACAGATATACAGCGGGACAACTACAGTTGAGCAGGAACAATCACATTAGTGGAACTCCAATAAATGGTAGCAGAGTAGTAGCAATAAACCGTACTGGAGCACTACCAGCGGCGAAGCAGCAACAGTAGCAAAGTAGTAGCCAGCAGTGTAGTAGCCACAGCGGAGCAGTAGCAGAGTGGTAGCAAGCAATAGCCGCAGCGGAGTAGAAGCAAAGTGGTAGCCGTAGCGGAGCACTCTAGAATAAACCATACCAGTCTGACTTCTGATTACACTTGTATGTGGCCATAAGTAGAGCCCAAATGTAAATACTAACCTCTATTAAGTGGGAGGGTTCTGATAACAGCTTTGATGGTCTCTTTGCTGTCTGATAGCGAGTTTCTCGTTCCAGTGGTTTCACACAATGATGAAGTGACTTCTAACCTCAAAAATCCGCAAAGCGAATGGAGATTTCTCAAAAATATATAGCGTCAAAAATCGCAAACAATATGAGAAACTCTCCAGATATGAATTTTCCCAAGATCCATCAACGATGATCAAACTTTAATTGGAAATCTTCAAAATAGGTCAGTCACTCACCAAGGACAAATAATGAAATCCGAACTCCGGAAGATATGTCTCAGACGTCAAAGTCAAAACTGTCAATATCTGACAAGGCGCTTTCTTGTTCGTTGGTGTTCAGTGGGATCAGTCCAGGAACTATCTCGAGCTACTTGGAGCGATGAAAAGAACACCTTGAGATTCAGTGTTGCCAACTGAACCAAGACGAAAACGCCAGCCTCTCAATCTCAGAACCAAACACAAACAAACAAACAAAAGGTCAAGTATTCGAATGAGGAGTAGGTACCTCAATGACACAAGATAGAGATAGAGTAAGAATGTTACGGTTTTGTGTTCTAAGCACAAAACAATAGACTAACCAAAAGTATGTTTACAAAACAACGATGTCATACCGCAAAATAGAACAACTGATAACTTTCATTAGCTTAAGGCCGGTTTATGTCCGCTCGAACTAGTACAGCAAAGGTGAGTACTAACATTCGGAACAAGCTATACATGACAACGATCAAGTTGTCATTTTGATACAGTGGCGTACAGAGTGGAAAGTGTATATCCATGACAGAGAATTTCTGATGTTATTGTATTAAAACAGAAAGGGTTTTCTAGTGCAAAATAAACCTGTTGCAGTACTAAGCACTAAGCACTCTTGAAAAGTGCTCGGGAGTCTCGAGCACTAAGCACTTTTTTTCATGTGCTCGCGATTACTAAGCACTTTTAAAAAGTAATTCGATTTAGCAAGTACTAAGCACTGAGCTCTTTTCAAGAGGGCGAGACCGTTAAGGTGGGCGTTCAATTTCGTGTATTCCAAGTTCATATTGTATTTGGAAACGGTTTCACCTGAAAAATTCAAATTTGGTAGGTGATTTCAGAAAGGATTGAAGTACTTATTGAATATGTTGACATAGATCTGATATCGAAAATTGAGATTTTTTTGGTCGACAGTTAAAGGAAATGAGTCAATACTTGCTTTTGTTTTATTTCAATAGAAATACCTATAAAAACAGTGCAACTTGCAAATGATAGGGAATATCCAGATGATGTCGTTTGGGAGATTGATTTGAATTCCAAAATGGGCAGCGAATAGCCAAATTGAAATATAGTACAGGACTCGATCATCAAATTACCCTTTAGATTAAATAATATGCATCTGCTATGCGACTTCTGCAGACTAGTTTCAGCTTAACGTGAAAAGTTAAATAGTATCAGATTCACTTCATCAACTACCCACTGATGATCGAATTAGGTAAGTGGTCTATTCAGATATTCCCCATTTTCGGTGCTTAGGATCCCTACAAAACAGCCATTAATCACCTTGAACATCAACATGAATGTGGAAATAGCTGAGTACGATATTTGAGCAATTTTCATGATGAGAATAAGCATATCAACCTTTTATTCATTTGGTTTAATCATCATACCCTAAATGTCAACATTAGTTTAAACAATGAACCTCAACATAGAACAATTTGAATTACAAGTGAACTACTTGATCACGATTTGAACTAATCTAGAATCACTGATCCAAGTGATATCATCAGCAAAAGAACCCCAACAGGACAAGTGTAAGGTTGTCTGAACTCTACACAGGAAAACCCTTTTTTGTGGAAATCCTTTTTGACCTTGGAGAGGCACATGGCCAGAGGTAGCTCTTGAAAGGCAGAAGTATACCCTCACCTAAGGTGGATTTGGTCATTTCAATTAGTAGCAACTGAATAGGTCCTCCTGTAATCTAACAGATTGGGAGAAACACTTCGGTGGATCCATATCATTCCGTTCTCTAAAAGGTGCTTCACTCCGAGACAGCACTTTAGGCCACCCACCACCTGCAGGTAGGTCTATCTCACTGTCCTAAAAGGTATCTTTTTAATTATTGTTGTTGCAGGCATCTCTCATTACTTTTTGCTCACTATAGAGGTTCTCGTAGAATTTGCTCGTATAACCGAAACGCTATTTCAGGCCTGTTAGTTCCGTTTCCCTCGTATAACTGGACAATTTAAGACCAAGCTTTATCAGCCCATTCAAGCCTTTGGTGACTCTGGAAGGTTTTCTGATTATCCGCTACCTCCTCGAGGTCTCCTCATCGGATGCCGAGTGTTGCCGAAGACGAGCGAACAAGAAGACATCTATTGATATCATTCAGGTGAGCTCTTTCCATTTATTTGCTTATCCGCTATCATACGATTGACAATTATTGCTACCAAGCTTCTCACAATATATTGCTCACTGCTATTAACAGCTTTGCTAACAAGTATAGCTTACCGCTATTCTTTTAATATCCCAGCTTAGGCGCTAGGTAAGTGTTAAGGGTTGGTGCTGGAAAAGACATCATAGTGCTTACAGTAGAGAAGTAGAAGTTGTGCACGCCTATGTATATATACATTCGGGTAGAGTAAGTAGCTGGTATTAGGTGTGTCAAACAGTAGGTAAGCTTGCACTTATCTTGCTTCCTGCGTTCATTATCATCGTATCAATTCTGAGCGATAGATAGTTGAACTTAATAATTCGTTCTCTCCTTCTATCATACTATGCAACCTGTTCTGAAAATAATTACATACCCAGCTTTAGATCATTATTGAGTATCATTCCACTCTCAATCCACCACGGAACTAACCTGACGTTTTTCCCGTTCTACATTTTAGCTCTCCATGTAGCAGGGATAAATGAAGGTAACACTATCACGATGTTTCCTGAACATTATAGGATTTTCCTTTTCGTGAGAACCAAAACAAAAAAAAATAGGTGAGGACGTGTCCTATAAACCCAAAACTCTTTCAAGAATAGTAACAGGAAATTGGAATCACCATCATTTCCATATTCATGAAATTTGGAAACAGTACACACATGAGTCAACAATGGGAATGATGCAGCCAGAAACAGCACTACACAAGAGACACAACAGAATCTAATTAAAAGATTTCAAACATAAATATCATGCTCACATGCGCTTAATAGCATTATTGTGATACAGTTGAAAATATGGGAGATGGCCATCTTTAGTTGCTCATTCCTAATTTAATTGACAAATGAAAATGGATAAATTCGCATTATGGTGTTTCCTTGTATTCATTTCTATTCTCTACTTCATTTTAAACTATTCCATAGCACACACGCTAGTTATGACAAATTTTCATTATTCACAAATCTTCAATAATTGAACTGTCGCATTTTCCATAAAACTAATGTTAAGATGAAAATGGGCCATTTCTGTTTCACAAATTATGAAATGACTGCAAAAGATGAAACAATTTGTTAACAATGAAAGAAGACGTTCATTGACCTTAACAACTTGTGAAAGTTTTATTCACTTGAATCGGTCGTAACAGAAGTTTTTCATGGTCAAAACTGCATTCAGGCTTGGTAATCTTTCATTATAAACGAATCTAAGTAGAGCAATTCTTCACAGTGATTTTATTGATTTCAGTCAGGAATTTGATAACGTCTGACAGCCGTATTACATTTGCAAGATTTCATGCAAGTTTCATGCTGTGCAAGTTATTTTCTCCAATTCAGAATGCGCATGCGCCCGTGCAAGTTTGTGGCGAGTTTTATGCCATAAATAAAATTCGAAGAAATTCTATTTGAGGAGATTTGTGTTGCCACCTGAGACATATGTCTCTAATATATCATACATCGAGTGATTGTATTTTCGTCACAAATACCGGTATGTGTCGATGTCTTTGACGATGTGTAGGGTTAAAAGATATGGCAAATATAATGAATATTTTTGTTAGATGAATGATATTTTCAACACATACTACTTTCAAAGATGAAAATTACCATTCATTCAAGAGATGGTGCAAGGCGAGAGGCATGCAATTATCTCTCTTGCACATGATTTGCATGCCGTGAAAACTGTAAATGTAATACACGGCTTTGAATGATTTGGATCGGTATTAAATTCTAATATTACTATAGAAACAAATACAATCCTAATATTATGATTCAATATATTCATCTCCATTTGAATTTTTCCTACCGATCGTCTATAAATTTAAACTCACGAAGGCAGCTACTATGACTAGTCACAAAAAGAATATGACAATTAATGCAAAAAAATAGTTGACGTATAAGTCATTGACAGGTGACAAAATGTTGATTGATTGAATCAATTCTTCATTAGTTTACAATCAACCATTCAAAAACTGTAGGTATAGGTAAGATATGGATATTTCTTCAAATGAGTAAGTTACAGGGATGCGAATACCTAGCTTATTCACTAGGTATACCGCAGTGGAAATCCAAAACCAAGGCCAACGTATGATAATGGTATTCACAGAATAAGTTCGTCAAGAAATGCATCTCAGAATAAACACGACGGAGGTGCGTATTAGAGCAGGCAAATGAATCCAAACTGGTGGATCACGCTTAAAATATTCATTTATTATGTATTCAAATGATTTTGAATGCTCTTTATTCCTTTCATTCAATTTTGACGTTTTATTTACTAAACTAGCTCTAGGTACGTATATGAATAATTAGAAATAAATCTATTATTCAACTTTGAAAAGTTTAAATCGCCCACATTTTATAATTTGATATTCAGATTTAGAATAAGAATCTAAATACCTGCAGGTATGGCTTTTATGAGAATTTAATTATTTGACGCATATACTTGGCTATGTTTTCAATCGTATGAATCCTGAATAACCTCACCTCCCCTTTAAGTTTATTTCAATATCTCATAAACTTTCTGTATTATTTATTTCAAAAAGCAAATAGCTTATTTGCACGGCCTTGCAAGAATTCGCTGACATTAGGCCACCTGTTAATTATCACTGCAAACAGTTTCAAGTGTTTGCAAATATATCGAAAAGTGCTTCAATTATTGACAGTCGTGTTTGATTGTTGTAAATATTTTGCTGAGAATAAAGGATTGAATTCTATTTACTTCCGAAAGTTTGAGGACAGCAAAATATCATGTAACTCAAACATGACACGTAGGTATTGTTTATAACTATTTCCGCATTCATTACTTATAGAAGCTCTGCAGTTCCAAAATTACAGTGTTTATAAATAAAACATGGAAATTCTATTTGGTCAAGGACAAGTGATTCAATCCAGCGGAACAATACTGTTTTTGATAACATTACTGGCCGACTGTCAGTCGATTTTTTTTAAGATCTATGATATACAGGGTGACCCAGTATTAAACCACCAAACATTCAGGATCGGTTTTTCAGGTAGAAAAGATTTTTTTTTCCTACAAGAATGTTCTAACTTGCTACGTTTTCGAAATACAGAGTTTTCAACGTTTTTAGAAAAAATCAGTTTTTTATCAATTATTTAAAAACCTTTTTGCTGATTTGATAAAACCTGGCATGCTTATTTGCAGTGATAGCCTTCTTTCAAAGTTCTTATAAGGAGAATTTCAATTACAGTGGCGTCCCAAAGGGTAATATTTATTGATATTAGGACAAATTATTGTAGATCACTGTGTTTTTGTATTAGAAACACAATTTTTTTGATCTGTTTAATTATTTTCGCATCTATCCTAATTTCTGAGGAACAATTTAAGAACAGCTTGTAACACGAGAACAGTATGTAAGTAATTGGTACCCAGGTCAGCCGATATGATGTGCTACCTTGGTTCCATATTGGGCCAATATAGATATATTGTAAATGAAAAATCATTATTGGTCCAATATGGGTGAATATTCAAAAAACAATATTATATTAATAATATTGGTGGAATATTGGTTGAACTAGTTTTGAATGTAGATTATCACACGAAATATTGGGTCAATATTGGTTGAATAATTTCTACCAATATCGATTATACAATATTGGTTATAAATTGTTTTCCACGTCTAGAATGAATATTGCAATCCAAATATTCCAGTCATATCGATTATAGGGGAAAAAACTATATTGTATTTCCAACCCGGTGAACATTTTTTAAATTGTTACATATGTGAAACATAAACTTAACGTCTTATGAGTGATAGTCAACATCATCAATATGTATCCATTATACGTATTTTCTGATGCGATAAGTACCAATTTTCAGCGTTGTATCAACGTCATACTTAAATGATCATATTTTCATTATCAAAATTACGTATCATGCTCAATGTCCAAATAGCATATTGTAACATATGTAAAGTAACTGATTCAAAACTTATGTTTCCAATACGACGGTCTTTTCTGAGGCGATAAGTCCCAACTTTCAGCGTTGTATCAACGTCATATTTCATTGATCTCATTTTCATCATCAAAATGACGTGTTATGCATAATGTCCAAAGAACATATCATAATATATATATATCAAGTAAGTGATTCAAATATCATGTTCCCAATACTACGGTCCTTTCTGAGGCGATATGCCCTAAGTTTCAGCGATGTATCGACGTCATACTTCATTGATCATATTTTCATTATCAAAATGACCTATTATGCACAGTCTGGAAATAGTTATCATGGTATATTGTAGGTACAATCTAAGCAGCCTATTAGGCCTTCTATGCATAATATCATGGTAACCCAAGAGGTCCAATAACTAATGGACAATTCACAAAAGCTTTTGATAGTATTCATATACTGTTACTGAGTTTGAGATGATGCTTCGTAACTTCAAAAGCAGCGACACCTATCGTTGGGTAAAATACTTCATATTGATTAAATTGATCAATATCTGAAGATATTTTTTAAGGTATTTAACTTACGTCAGGCAAATTATGCAAAAATACATAATTATTTGATCGTAAAATGTATCAATTTGAATAAATCATTTTCATAATTATATTATGAGGAATGAAAAATATGCACATTTCGTCTGATACCAAGAAAACTTTGAAGGGACAATTTTTGTAAACATATATAAATGATACCTATACATTTGATTTTCAAAATGATCATCACCCAGGAGATATAATATAAACGATCTAATAGTTTATATTGATTATTTTGATCAACAAATGAAAATGTTTCTTTAGATATTCAACTCACGTCAGGCAAAGTATGCAAAAAAGTACCCAGTTACATGGTTATTTGTTCATAAAATGGATCGATTCAAATATGATATTTTCATTACTATATTACGAAGTACGTAAAATATTCATATTTTGCCTGATGTCAGGAAAAATTTGGAGAGACAATGTTTGGAAACATATATCAATGATATGTTTATATTTGATTTTCAAAATTACCTTCACTCAAAAGATATATTTATGATATAATAGTTTATATCGATTTTGATCAATAAATGGATATATCTTTTCAGATATTCAACTTAGGTATGTCAGGCAAAGTATGCAAAAATACATAGTTATTTGGTCGTCAAATGTATCTAATCTAATATAATATTTTCATTGCTATATTAAGAAATTTGTAAAATTTTCATATTTTTCCTGTTGCCAGAAAACCTTTGGAGAGACAATGTTTGGAAACTTATATAAGTAATATGTTTATAATCAATTTTCAAAATAACCATCGCTCAAAATATATATAAATGATATAATACGTTTTATTGATTAATTACATCAATAGGTGAACTTATTTGTTCAGGTATTTAACTTACGTTGGAAAAATTATGCAAATATACATGGTTATTTGGTCAGAAAATGTAAATCTGAATGAAACGTTTTTATTACCATATCATGGAAAACGAAAAGTACACATATTTTGTCTGACACCAGGATAACTTTGGACAGACAAAGTTTGGCAACATATATAAATAATATGTTTACATTCGATTTTCAAAATTATCATTACCCAGGAGATGTATCCACGATGGAATAGTTTATATCGATTATTCTGATCATTAAATGAATATAATTATTTAGTCATTCAACTTACGTCAGGTGAAGTATGCAAAAATACATAGTTATTCGGTCGTTGAATGGATCGAATAAAATATAATATTTTCATTACTATATTAGAAACACACACAAATAATAAGTCTATTTTCGGTTTTCAAAATTATCGTTACTCAAGATATGTATTAATGATATAATAATTTTTATTGATTATTTCGACCAATAATTATATATTTTTTTGGGGGCACATGAATTACGTCTGGCAAAATATGCAATAATACGTAGCTATTTGGTGTTACTATTGATTATATTGATTAAAACAGTTAGATATTTTCATATCTATCTTGATGTCTGCAAATTATTGAAGAGATAATATTTGAAAAAGTACATAAAAAATATGTGTATATGCAATCTTCAAAGTTATCATCATTCAAATGATACATTCGTGATTATACGGTATTGAACGTTTAATTTGATCAAAAATGCAACATAATTGAAATGTGTTAAAGCGAACGTTCGACGTAAAATGGTTTAATTTTGGTATATCATTTAGTCATGAGTATGACCGATTTCTGAAGTACCTATCGGTTAAGTTCATTCAACATAACGCATGAGAGACCTGATAAAAACCATTATATGACTTACAATTGTAAAGTTGAATGTTCACCGGGAAGTTTGTAAGAATATTGGTTGAATATCATTTCCACTTTTTTTGACAAATTTTAATAACTCATATTGAGTCAATATTGGTTGAATGATATTCACCAATATCGATAAAACAATATTGTCTTCACATCGTTTTTAACATCTAGAATAAATTTTGCCATCCCAATATTCCCCTAATATCGATTCTAGGAATAAAAACTATATTGTATCTTCAACTGTGAATACACATTGGTTGAATATCATTTCGCCAATATTCAACAAATCTCATTAATTAATATTGGGTCAATATTGGTTCAATAATATTTATCGATATCGTTAAAACAATATTGCCTTCATATTGATTCCTACATCTAGATTGAGATGAAATTTGATTATTAGCCGAATATTCAATGAAACATATTAAAATTATATCATGATCAAACCTGGATAAAAATCCGCTAGGTGGCTCTACATATAGAACGTCTTCTAAAACCTACGAAAGTATATTAAATTCCCATAACTTGTTTTCAAGACAACTCTCTCAGTGGTTATGGCGATCAAAAGGCAGTCAGTCTCTGGTGTCACCTTCATCAACTGAATGACATTTAATGATTTATCAAGGTATATTGACATCCACCAATATATCCAAATGATATCGTACCAATATCGATAAATATTGTACCAATATCGATAAAAATTTTGAGGCCATTATTGCTTCAAGAATATTTCATCAAAACTATTTCTAAAATATTCAAACAATATTCGACCAATATCGCAAAATGTTCACATTTTACTTCTCGACAATATAACTTTTGAATATTGTGCCAATATTGTCAGAATATTGTATCAGCGATATTGTACCAATATTGCCGAATATTTTGAGGCCAATATTAGTTCAAGAATATTTCGCTAATATTATTCAAGTAATATTGGACCAATATCGCCGAACTTTCACATTTTTTTTCTCGCCAATATTGTATTTCAAATATTTCGCCAATATGTTCACAATATTGTACCAATATAGGTGTGCTACTTGGGTAATACGACAAAGGACATAGCACTGGATACAAGTACTCCTGGGGCTCGACAGATTTTTTTTATGTTCGGATATATCATTCTAGAGGTCAAAAGAAACAACTTTCTTCATTAGACATTTTTTCTGGCCCTACAGGATAAGCTAAAAAATTGGGTTGAATGTCTAATGTCAATTAGGTAGTACAGTCTGTAAGTTGATTTTTCTTGATTTTTGGGTATAACTTGCTATGAAAAACAACAATTGACTCTTAATGCATACTTACAGAATGGGGCAGAATACGCGATTTTTCTAAAACCTGTTTATTAACTTCTCGCCCAAGTGTGGACTTTTCATTGAATTTCTCGAAGCCAAATGGTCCCCCGATGTTAGAATTTTTGTTTTTTACATATCTGCACCCATATACAGTGTGTTTCACTTCTCAAGTAACAACCTCGTATCTTCCGTAATTTTTGACGTAGAACCATGAATCGATAGATACACTGGAAATTAACTCTCTGCACAAAAGAGGTTATCCTACGTGATATTCATTGCACGCCAGCAGCGATGGAACCGCCCATTTTTTCATCGCTGCTGGCGTGCATTGGATATCACGTAGCATGATCATTTCTATCTTGTGAGTTCATTTCTAGTGCATCTATTGATCCTGAAAATTTCATGGTTCAACGTCGCAAAGTACGGAAGATACGGGGGCGTCTCCATGAAACATGAATCAAATTAGAATTATTCAGGACTAAATTTTTTTCAGGAGAATAGGTGTATCAGTGGTAATTCGGGAACCCTGAACACAAATCCGAAAAAAAGTTGTACCAATTTTTCCCCCTTAATATAACTTTCCGGAAAATGGGTGGTTCCACCGCTGCTGGCGTGCAGTGTATATCACGTAGGATGACCCTTTTAGTGCAGTTAGTTCATATTTAATGTACCTATCGATTTTGGAAATTTAATGGTTTCTATCTGTGTCTCTGAGATGCGTGAATGATAAATAGATAGGGTAAATATCTTCTACCAACTTTAATCGGGAAGGACAAGAAAGGACAGCGGTTGTTGTACCGAGCGCACCCAATATTCCGAGGAACAGATAGATTTGCCAAATTGTACAATAAAGATTACTGTGGAAATATTTTCAAACAATGTGAGATGTTTTGGAGAGACAACATCTATGATGAATTCATTGAATAGTTATGAATGAATAAATGAAAGAAATTCAAGTAAGTTGTTTTATTCATACAAAAGTTTGAAAATCAATTTGTACCAAACAAGCAACTCTGCAAATTCATATTCCATATGCGAATAATCAGACCTTTTAGGTTTTGGCATTCAAATTTATGAGGAATAACTCCTTTTTTAAATTGTGAAAGGCTTTCGCTGCCATCGTTGAATGAATGATGGTTTTTCGGGTTTTTAGGCCGACGTTTATTTAGAGAAAATCTACACGTTTCGCCAACACGAGTGGTTGGCATTTTCAAGAGAAATGTTTACAGCTTCGATCACTAAACACTACTTGTTTGGTATGCGTTGTCTCAGCCAGTATTTATGGGTCGACGTACTCGTACCTGCGTCCGGTGCCATCGTCCCTGCGTCGGGTACCCCTTCGGATTCATTAATTACCCGGTATGGTGTTATTACCGTTTTCTTGAGAACAGGTAGCCATGCTATGTTCAATTGTGACCCTTCTTCAGTTCTGTTGAAGTTGTTGGGATGTTTTTTGATTTCGACTGCTTCTCGGAAGCAATCGAAGCAATCGAAATCAAAAAACATCCCAACAACTTCAACAGAACTGAAGAATGGTTACAATTGAACAAAGCAAGGCTACCTGTTCTCAAGAAAACGGTAGTAACACCATACCGGGTAATTAATGTATCCGAAGGGGTACCCGACACAGGGACGATGGCACCGGACGCAGGTACGAGTACGTCGACCCATAAATACTGGCTGAGATAACGCATACCAAACAAGTAGTGTTCAGTGATCGAAGCTGTAAACATTTCTCTCGAAAATGCCAACCACTCGTGTTGGCGAAACTTCGAGATTTTCTCTAAATAAACGTCGGCCTAAAAACCCGAAAAACCATCATTAATCCTTTTCTTAAGTTTAAATTTACCATCAACTAATCTATACTTCACGTAGTTTTCCATGGCACTTTCAATCTGTAACAAAAAAAAAATATATGACAATAGGTAAAACTTCCATTAATGAACCTAAGTACTGCAGTAAGATATACTTACATCAAAATGATCTTCGCAACAAAAAACAAAACTTTATGCTCCGTGTGGACCAGCCCACTTCATGTTTTGCATCCATTTTTTTCGACTTTTAGGTTCGAAAGGGACAATGAAAAACAATTTTTCGGGTGCACTAGTAGTTGTATTTAAACACTTTTGTACAATACATGATTTTCTAATTTCTGGATTCCACATTTTTATCCATTTTAGACGCAAACTTCAAATACACATGTCGAGAGCAGAGCACACACTAACCGACCGTTGTAAAGTGACGTCACAGCGGCCGATGACACCACGTCGTCGCACGCCTAGCTAAACAATCAAATATCTCGGAAACTATGAGACGTATAAAAAAAAATCCACTGAATTTTGTTATTTTCAATGGAGCATATCGTAAAGTAAAATTCAAAACTTCGTGATATTCTTCATTAACGTATAACTGTCCCTTTCGATAGCAAGAGGCACTTGTAATAGTGTTCTCCTTGAGGAACATTGCAAAAATATCTGTCCGATGTAGTTTAACGCTTGACATGACATCATTAAGGAAAGTAGTAGTTTTCTGTTAGATATTTGTCTCACATTTTGCACCTCATAAGCATGTTTGTGGAAAATAGTATTCCAAATTTATTTTCTGTGTTTTTTCAGTGGTTCCTCTCTGTGCCTGTTTTTTCAGTAGGTAATGGAGTTATCGTAGGACCATTTGACAAAGGCAACAGGAAATTAATTCAACAGATATGAGTATAACCTAACTGTTCTGACTGCATCAAAACTCATATAGTATAATAAATTAGCTAAAAAGGCTGGATTACTAGTAATCTATTTTAATTCGATTACTGTTGAAATTACTTGTATCGTATATTCGTTGCTCTCCTGGAAAACTTCTCGGACTTTGTTCGAGTCCTTCATAAAATGATAAAACAACCCAACCATATATAAACAGCATCAACAGCGTAATGAAGTATTAACTAACCTTGATTGTTTAAATTATTGTTGGAAAATACACGAGGATGACCAGAAATTCATACATTAAACTGTGTGGTCATGATACGTAGATAACTTATAGTAAACATTGTGTTTCATTTAATCTTCTGTTTTATTTCTAAATAGTTGATACGTTTCATCGTCTTTGAAGTTGCTATACATTGTAAACTTTCCATTCTTCAACTGAATTGGATGTTTCCCCACTCGTCAAAATTGAAGTAGGTAGCCTAATGTTCTGAGATGAGGGGTAATTTACGATTTGCGATTTATTCATTCACTGATTTCAAATATAACATTATCTTTCAAAAGTTATGTATTTGAAATCAAATTCCAGATATCCTCGCATGTATTTGTCCTTCAAAATAAATATTGACCAAAAATAATTCAATTTTGTAGATTTACCGTTCTCCTGCTAGTTGCACTGATGTACTGTTCATTTGTTATTTGGGACGTTAAAGGGTAGGTTTTTCAATGCTGAATTAATGTGTGTATTCAGAAAATAAATATGTCCTGTAGATAAACTCAAAGATAACTCGATAAAGATTTCTCAATGCCTCAGATGTTTTGGAGATAAGCTTCTCGCAGATAAGCAATGTTGGCAATAGTGAGTGATGAAATAAACGAATTTGATTGGTGAATTCGTTGTTGTCACTTATTGATGTTTATGCCGCGGTTCGTTGAAAAGTCTGAAGTGAAAGAAGTTTTGAAACGATTATGGATTTTTTAGATATTCATAATATAGTAATCACTGCCCAAGTAGCATTTTGGCGACTATAACCATATAATATACCAAAATTAACGTTGTACTGGGTGTAGAAATTAGTCATTTATGAGACGATGCTCTCTAAACCACCAGACAACGTTGTCTTAACGTTGAGCATTACATCAGTTAAGCTACGATGTTGTCAGAACGTTTACCCAATTGACTACAACTAGTAAATATTTTGGGAATGGGAATAACATTTTTAAAACGTTCAAGTGACAACTTAAGTTATGGTAAACGTTTTCCCAACCGAGGGTCGACCTTGTAAGATTCAACTAAGCTGAGCAGTGGAAAATTTTTCAGTGAAGTTGTCGAGGTGTCATCTTTACAACTAACCTTTTTCCAAATATTTACTACTGAGGACGTGCCGGCAATAATTAGATATTAATAATTTTCTCAATTTATTAATATTTTTTTTCTAGAGACAAGGACATAGTACTGGCCAAATTGCTTTATTAAAAAAGTATATAGTGAAAGAATAGGAACTGGAATGATCCTAACCTAACTTTTGAATCGGAAACAAAAAGAGCATTCCAATACACTGATTTCTGTTACAGGCACAAAAAGGACAACATGGTAATGAAACGTCACAGACACAAGCCCTCATGAAGATAGACAGTGTGGAGAGCTGAAGTTCAAAGATCAAGTTGAAATTTTTCGTTAGCTGTACCTACTTGGTTTAGTTTCTGGTCGGATAAGCAATTTCAGTCGCGGTCCGGACATAAAGTTAGTTGCCTGAGAGACTATTGTTGAAAGTTAGTATATTTTCAGTTATCTGACATCCAAGTCGATTGGATACTCCTAAGTGTAATTCTATTTGAAAACATGGCCGGTCATTCAAATTTTAAACATAAACAAGCATAAACGAATAATTATGAAGCCTTATTTCGCTTTTATAGAAACATTTCATGCATGTGTATTCCATTTAGTTCGAGATTTGATCAATATCTAGATATTGTTCATCGAAATGATTTTTTTTTTTATTTTTGAATTTCGAAAAGTTCGCAACAGATTAAAAGCCCACGTGGTTTTTGACATAAAACGATAGTATATTTGACAGTAAAATGAAATGCGTTGCCAATTTCTGTTACAGAATCGTTATTTTTCGGGTATATTGAGCATAAAAATATAACGGCAGGAGTAACCAGAAAGTTTTCTTCAAGTGTTCATTTTGGCAATTAGTATTTATTTGGTTGATAAATTAACTATGTTTTAAACACCATGAAAAGTAAACTGTCATCGCTGCGCGAGAGGGCGCTGGTGTGTATAGCTGTTTTAAAGAAAACGACCATCAGCTACATACAGTTGGAACTGAAACGTTTTGAAAACCCAAAAATGATTGCCCAAATTGGTGCAAAACAGGGTTGTGACAACGTTGTGTTAAGGACGGCAACGCAACTTGGTTTGGTTGCGCAACTTTTTTAAACACGTCGCCTCAACGTTGAATTGCTACTTGGGTGATGAAGATGAGATCATCGTCGACTTCCTAAATAACGAAAGACACGTTGTTAGAGAAAGGACAGATTATTTTGAAAAATATGACGATTCGGATTGTTTCGCCAGATTCAGGTTTAGAGAGAAAACCGTTCTTTTTGTGCCTAGTTTGATGAAATATCGGTTGGAATTTCGTCCCGACAGGAATATTATAGAATATTCCCAGATAGCACCAGATATTCCATGAATAATCCTAGAACGTTCCTTTTGGAATATTGGTATATCCGAGGAATATTCCAGGATATCCTAGACCATAGGAAGAATATTTCCTGAATATTCGAATGGGAATTCCTCAGATAATCATAGAATATACCTGAAAGAATATTCTATGGATATCTCATACCCGGAATATTAGTTAAAAATAATCAAGGATTATTTCTAAAGAAATATTCTAGGAATATATGGTATAATCATGGAATATAACAGTAATATTCCTAGAGTTCCATTTTCGAATAATTCAGGCAGAATGCTTTCTGGAAAATATTTATTCACTGAAATACTAGATAAATAAAAATAACTTCTGGTTTCGGCTTTTTCACCTTTCACTTGGTGTAAAAGCGGCAGCCGTTAGTAACAAATAAACCAAAACTCAGTGGTAATAAAAAAGTTGTTTTCCCTATCTAGTATTTCATCATTAATTTCTAAAAAATAAATAAATCATCAATTGAACAAAATATATTTATTACTATCATTGAAAAATTACCAAAACCTATAAAAACTCAAACTATTGAAAACCATTAGTTGAAGAAATATTTGAAAAAATCTCAAATAAACTAATATTTCAAACAAACCCCAAATGAATTATGATTAACAGTCTTTCTCTTTTGTTTCATTCACCCAGTCCGCTGCTGAATTGGGAATCCTGAAAGAAGAGAAAAAAATTAGTAACAAGGCAACAGAAGTACAGCTTGGCAAATCTAGCTATGATTGTCGAGAAACGTATGATATGCGCTAATTTAGAATGAGAAAGTATTCGGGCGATAATAGTACATTCAGTAATAAACCTTCACAGTACGCTTTGCGATGCGACAGATACAATGTAACTGACCAGTACAACAACTTATTCTTGTTTCGGACTGTACTGAACACTTCTGCTACCACGGATCGATAGGCGTGGCAATTTCACATTCAGAGCTAGATTTGCCAAGCTGCAAATGAACTACATTTTGTGCGATTTGCCAGAACCTCAACCTATACTACTAAATATTACTTATCTTCTTCAATCATTTCCTCGTAAGTTCAATTGTGATATTGTATCAAGGATATAATTCGTTCCCTGATGGACTTATCTGTACTACTTACTATTTGCCTCCTTTTCTTTCAGACAATGTGACTGATGACGACGTAGCGATTCTTGGGAATGAAACAAAAATAATAACTGCTACAATGTTGTTCCAGCGGGGTGATACATAACCTATAAATAATAGTTTGATAATATTCGAAAGAATAATTGCTATCAGATTCTAATAAGTGCTCTCAAAGTATAACACCTATTTTATTACTATACTTATTTTTTTAAAGTACTTACCTACGTTATATATGACATCATTACACTATGAGGCGCCGTTTGGGTAAAAATTATTTTTGCAAATATGTAAAATTGTGTGTCAATATATTTATTAGTTGTAGCAATATTTTTATTTTTCTTTCTGATATATTTATTTTCTACCAAACACAATATATTTAAATTTCAAGCGTTGCAAATATATTGAAACGTAAATGCCCATATATTTATAAATTCGATCTATTTTATATCGTCAAGAGATGGCGCTGCCGACGCGATTCAATACACCCTTTAATTTTTTCAGTTCTAAGGTATTTGACTTCGAATAATCCAATGATTATTCAACAGAACTAATGAAAAAGTATTCTGAGAATATTTTCTGGCGGCTGTGATATCATTCGGCCGCTATATTCTCGAGAGTGTAATGAATCGCGTAGGTAGCGCCATCTCTTGACAACATGAAATAGATCGAATTTATAAATATATGGGAAATCACATTTTTATATATTTGGAACGCTTGAAACGTAAATATATTGTGTTTGATGAAAAATAAATATATCGAAAACCAAAATAAAAAATATTTCCACAACTAATAAATATAATGACACAAAATTTTATATATTTGCAAAAACACTTTTTACCCAAACGGCGCCTCATATTACACTATCTTAATCACTGAAAACAGAGCAACACAATTCACACAATATGGCGGTGGGCGGTGTGCCGAGAAATAGCACGCTCTATGATTGACAATAGCGGGAACTTTAAAATGACAGATAGCCGCATGCAATCTGAGTTGGAAATGCATAAATTATAACCCAACTGATATTATCGAAATAAATAAACACTGCGTTAATTTTTGAAGCATCAGGGCTTATGATAACGTATGGTCAAATTCACGCAAATTGATTGCATTTAGAAAATTATTCCTTTAATTTTTTCTCGTAAATATAAAAATATCAGATCGGGAATGATCCACGAATATTCCATACGTAAACATTCTATGAATGTTCTATAGAGAATACACACTAAATCTTATATTCGTGCTGGAATATTCCTGTTATATTCTTTATAATATGCTTTAGGAATATTCCTGTAATATTTTTCGTTTTTTTTTTTTTTTTTTTTTAGTTCGATTCGGTGGATGTTTTTTTTTTCGTTCGATGGATGGTACGATGGTGTTCGATGATGGAAGTAATCACAGATAACAAAATGAATTTTTATTCTCTGTGTATTACAGACGTACTCGTCTGATAATAAGCACCAAAATAATAACAGATTGTGTTGACTACGATAACAAATTTCATAATAATCAAAATCGTTCACGCTGTCTTTTTTCGGTAAAAAATCAAAATTATCGCCCAATTGGCCCGCACAATATTGCTAGGCGACATAGGTGTCGAAAGTTATTAACCGCCTAATCGTGTCGGTGCACTGATACAGGGTAACGTCTATGTACACTGAATGGAACAAAAAATAAAGGTACAGCGGAGACATAACATGCCGGCACCCTTGAAAGCACCAAGTCTTTCAATACAATGATAGCGTTCACTTATTTATCATTCGATTGGCAAAAGACAGTTTCTGCACAGCCCGTTTGGTAACTGCCGTAGATGTTTTTACACTCACTACTCGAACAACTCCGTCAGAACCTGGATGCAGCTCTAGTATCTTCCTAAGCGCCACTGCTGTGGAGGAGCACAGTCGTCGATGAGAATGACCATAGATCCAACCTTGAGTGAGTCCATAGAGCTCTTCTTCCATTTGGAACGCTGTTGGACATGACTTAGGTATTCCTGAGACCAACGGTGCCAAAAATGTTGAGTGATTTGTTGGAGCCGTTCGTATTGTGACAATCGATTGGATGGTAGTTCGTGAATGTCTGTTTGAGGAAGGGAAGTAAGGAGATCGCCAATAAGGAAGTGACCAGGTGTTAGGACAGTAAGGTCATTGGGATCATTGGATAAAGGAGTGAGCGGTCGGGAATTCATTATTGCCTCCACTTGGGCAAAAATAGTTGATAATTCCTCGAGTTGCAATTTCCTACTACCCGAGTAACGTGATATTTCGCCATTTTAACGGCGGCTTCCCACAACCCACCGTGATGCGGGCTACGAGGAGGAATAAAATTCCATTGAATGTTATTCACTAACAGAAAATCTGAGGTTTTTCGTTCAACGATAAATTGAGACAATGACTCATAAACGCGTTTTATCTCGTTGTGAGCTCCAACAAAGTTGGTTCCATTGTCGGACTATATTACTTTGCAGAGACCACGACGAGACACAAATCTCTTTAGAGCATTGAGAAAAGCCGCACTGCTTAGGTCACCTACCGTCTCTAAGTGAACTGCTTTTGTTGTGAAACAAATGAAAATACATAAATATGCCTTTATGATTCGTCTATTCCTTAATTTTCCATCCTTTATGTTGAAAGGACCTGCGAAATCGATGCCCGTAATAAAGAAAGGACGATTTTGTGTGATTCTGTCAGTGGGAAGATCTCCCATAATGCGAGTCATAATAGTCGGATTTGCTCTGAAGCACACCAAACATTTTCTTAGCAGGCTACGCAAAGACATACGTCCGTTAATCGGCCAATAACGCTGATGCAAAGATGTCAAAATTGCCTGAGGTCCAGCATGTAGGTTTCGATAATGCTCATTTAGAATAATAAGCTTAGTTAGTGTATGTTTTTGCGATAAAACAATTGGAAATTTTTTATCAAATGGTAAATCCGATTTTTTGAGACGGCCTCCAACCCTAATAATATTATCTGAATCAAGAAAAGGATTGAGAGATGCCAACTTTGAATTCCGCGGTAGAGACTTCTTTTTCTTAAAAGCGAGAACTTCTTCTGGATACATTTCCTGTTGAGCTATTCGACATAGCACAACCATTGCATTGTTTATTTCTTCCCTAGAAATATCCCCTTTCTTTCGATATTTTAGCTCAGTTCGACAATTTACATAGAACCTAAGAATTAGTGCAACCACCCGTTGTAATCGATAAAGCGACGAGAATTTATCAAACACGTCGGAACTTGCATTCGCTGTTAAAAATGATAATTTTATCTTGCGTTTTTCGGGTGGATTAATGTTATTCTTTTGATGGTGAATGTTCCACGTTGGTACATAAGGCGTACTAGAAGACAGCCACTTTGGACCCCGCCACCACAATGAACAACCTTTAAGTTTAGTAGGCTCAATGCCACGGGATATAATGTCCGCAGGATTTTCTTCTGATGGTACGTGTGCCCACTGATTAATGTCAGTTTGACTTTGAATTTCGGAAACCCTGTTAGCCACGAATATCTTCCAGGTGTTAGGTGGAGATGACAACCAACACAAGACTATGGTACTGTCTGTCCAAAAGTGAACTGAATCAAATTGTTGATTGAAAGCTTTAGCAACCTTTTTATAGAGGTTTACCAAAAGCACGGCACCACATAGCTCTAAGCGTGGTAGTTGTATTGTTTTCACAGGCGCAACGCGAGATTTTGCCGTGAGTAATCTTGTAGTTACTTCACCATCATTTGTGATACTCTTTAGAAAAATGCACGCTCCATACGCAGATTGCGAGGAATCAGAAAATCCGTGCATTTCAAGACGTTTAACGTTTAATGCTACAGCTTGCCGAGGAATTGTTATGTTATCTATTGATGGTAGTTGTTTACTGAACTCGAGCCACATTTGGCTAATATTCGCGGGAAGATTCTCATCCCAGCCAATATTTAGTTCCCATAATTTTTGTAACATAAGTTTTGCTCTTATTGTTATGGGTGCTATAATCCCCAAGGGATCGAATATTTTGCATATAGTCGATAGAATCGATCGTTTCGTGATAGTCAGGCAATTCTACAGAATTTGCCTTGAACCTAAATATATCCAATTTTGCTTGCCACCACAATCCAAGCGTTTTCTTGGACTCCTCGTTGGTAATAAAATAATTATCCTCGTTATCAAATTGAGTTTTTTCCAAAATTCGAATATCATTGGAAACCCATTTACGGAGATGGAAGCCGTACTCTTCTAGTATTTCATTGAGGTGTTCTTTTATGGCACGAGCACCTTCAATAGTATTGGTACCAGTAAGTAGGTCATCCACATAAAAGTCACGGAGGATTATTTCGCTAATTTCAGGGTACTTAGTTCGTGTCTCGATAGCAACCTGCTGCAAGCATCTTATCGAAAGATAACTGTCAGACGATGTGCCGTAGGTTAGAGTATTAAGGCGATAATGAGAAATTGGTTCATTTGGCGTGGTACGCCACACGATACGCTGAAAGTTTCGTTGGTTCTCCGCGATATTAACCATCCTGTACATTTTGGCTATATCTGCGTTAATCACGTAGTTATGTTTCCTGAATCGAATGAGTACAGAAAACAAATCGTCCTGTATTGTTGGACCAACCATCAATTTATCGTTTAATGATACCCCAGTACTCGTTTTGCACGATCCATCGAAAACAACCCGTAATTTCGTGGTACTGCTAGTTTCGTTCATAACGCCATGATGTGGCAAATAAAATAAATTTTTCGGTGCTGTTAATTCTAAATCACGAGCTTCGATTTTAGTCATGTGACCGAGACTAAGGTATTCGGACATAAAATCTACATATAACCGATGAAATTCAGGATTCTTCATGAATTTTCTTTCGATAGAATAAAGTCGATTAGTTGCCTGGTACAAAGATTGTCCAAAATCCCCTATATTTTCTCGGAATGGTAACTCAACTACGAAATGACCCATGTTATCTCGTTTGAAAGTGTCAATGAATTTATTTTCGCATTGTTGTTCCTCTTCTGAGTAATTATTTGTTCCCGAACACTCTTCGATTTTCCAAAATTTTTCAATTTGATCATTAATGGTTGAAGTAGACAAATTGCATATCATATTACCTTTGGGTAACAACTCAGCACGTATAGGACCCGTAATGATCCAACCAAACAGAGTCCGCTGTAGATTCGGTAAACTATCCCCCAACTTTATTCGATCGGCCAAGAGCAAATCATAAAATATTTCCGCTCCTATCAAGGCATCTATTTCTGACGAAATATTGAAGTTTGCGTCTGCTAGACTTAAACCCGGAGGAATGCTTACTTTCGATACATCAAATGAGAAAGATGGTAAATTTTCGGTAATTTTCTCAAGAATCAAAAACGTTATTTCAGCGAGAAATTCTTCGTGCAACGATTTTATTTCCGTACGAATTTTGTTGAAACACTTAGTATGTGAATTTCCAACACCAACAATTGGTATATTCGCTTTGGTGCCCGTGAAACCCAAAGTATGACATAAGGCACTTGTAATGAAATTTGGTTGTGATCCACTATCAAGTATAACTCGACAACGATGCCAAGTGCCATTTATACCCTTGATGGATATCACGGCCGTGGACAACAGAATATGTCGGTCGCGTTCTGAACAATGTGTCGAAACTAATTTTCGCGGTACAGATACTGTCATAGAAGTGGAAGCTAACTCAGACTGCGTTTTAACCTCATTTACTTCCAATGGTGCGTCACCTGAAACGTTATTTATATGTAACAAAGTGTTGTGCTTTTTTGAGCAAATTTTACATCCCTGTGCCAAACACTCACTCGTGGTATGATTCTTTCGCATACAGTTCGTACACAATTTCAACTTTTTTATTTCTGCAAACCGTGACGCAACTGACAGAGCCTTTAATTTTTCGCATTGATAAATATAGTGTCCCTCCTTACAGAAAGGACAAAATACGCGGAACGAACTGTTACTTCCATGTGTTGACACATGTGAATGAGCGCTGTCATTTGGATATTTTTTTATGTAAGGTTTCTGATATTTTTCAATTTTATTGATCGACTCGGTTTTTGAATTATTATTTAGTGTTTCTAATAATTGACATCTATTATTCAAAAATGTTGTTAAATCCTTAAATTTAGGAGATGTTGTTTTCTTATTGATAAGATGTTCTTCCCAATCCTTTTGACTGGCGGCATCCAATTTTCGCGAAATTAAATAAATCAATAACGTATCCCACGTGTCAACCGGTTCTCCTAAAGTTTTCAATGATCGATAATGTTTTTGAATATCATCTGTCAACTTTCGCAAATTTGTGCGAACATCCTTAGCAATTGTTGGCAACTCAAATAAAGCTCTAACATGATTTGTTATGATTATAGCGTTATTTTCATACCTGGACTTCATCAGGTCCCATGCAGTTTCATAATTAGTTTCGGTGACCTCGATACACTCGATGACTTTTTGGGCATCCCCTTTTAAACAGCTTAAAAGATAATAGAATTTTTTTATTTTATCCATGTTCACATCATTATGTACCAATGTTGAGAACATATCCCTAAATTGACCCCACTTTTCGTAATCTCCATAGAATTTTGGTAATTCAAGAGTGGGAAACCTAACGTTTGATATGCTTTGGGGTGAAGTATTTGAAAGCTCTTGATTTTGGGATGTCTTGCTAGTATTCGCTACCTGCTTTTTAGCGGTATTAACTCGTTCGATAATAATGCTCGCTCTTTCAATGCTATCATAAAAACGATTTTCAAATTCCTCACGTTCTGTGTTTCCCGTTTCGTCTTCATCTAGAATCTCGATTTGATTCTGAATTTTGTTGAAATTATCCAAAATAAGCTTGGAATCGTCTAATCGAGATTCTAACTGAATGATTTTATCATCTACAAATTTATCCATGAACGTATTGAACCTTGTTAACGCGCTCTTGACTTGTGCTCTTTCAGCACGCAAGTTTTTTAATGCTTGTTCCATATTTCAAAAAGTATATAGGTATCTACTGCGTAACAATACTAACTCTGCAGAATTCACGTTACTCGGTATTTCTGCAAGTTTTCGAATACTGTTTGATGATTATGATTGAAATATTATGATTGTTAATAACCAATTTTGCCCAATCGGAGCAATAATATGAAAGAAAATAGGAAAATGAATGGAAATGATACAGACTCACGAATTGTCTTCAGTGCTTGCGATGACAGCTTTTTTCGACGTTTTTACTTCAGTGTGAGCAGCAATGTTCCATAAACAATGACGATAACCATTCGGCTGAAGGACCATGTAATATTTTTCGTTTTTTTTTAGTTCGATTCGGTGGATGTTTTTTTTTCGTTCGATGGATGGTACGATGGTGTTCGATGATGGAAGTAATCACAGATAACAAAATGAATTTTTATTCTCTGTGTATTACAGACGTACTCGTCTGATAATAAGCACCAAAATAATAACAGATTGTGTTGACTACGATAACAAATTTCATAATAATCAAAATCGTTCACGCTGTCTTTTTTCGGTAAAAAATCAAAATTATCGCCCAATTGGCCCGCACAATATTGCTAGGCGACATAGGTATCGAAAGTTATTAACCGCCTAATCGTGTCGGTGCACTGATACAGGGTAACGTCTATGTACACTGAATGGAACAAAAAATAAAGGTACAGCGGAGACATAACAATTCCAGTTGGTATAATCCATAAATGTGCTCAGGGCACATAGACATTCCAGGATTATTCCATGATTATTCGGAAAATATACATCCATTCTAGGATATCTGAGGAATCTTCTGGGAATATACCATACTGTCCGGGTTGATAGATATTAGAATTTATCAGTTTTGTTCATTACTGAAAAATAACTCTGTCAGGCCAATGGACCAGCTCCTGTTGAATTTGCGTTTTCATGCGACAGGTAAATTTGTTATGCTCTGGAGATTTTTCCAATGTAGGCAAATGTGACCAAATTTCTGACCCTATTGCCCAAAGTTAGCAATGAACTCTTGTTAAGTAGGGGAATGCCATCCTTGATAAAAATATCTTATCTTCATGCAAAGTTGTTCCTGTAGAATACTTTGCCAATAATCTAAGAGATATAATTCAATAGTCGTAGGGGGCAGTAGTATTTTTTTCTGTTGGAGACTTTCCAACGATATACCATTCTTATAGGTTAAATGCAGATGTCTGGATTGCTTAATCCATTTTTATTATTAATCGTTGGGATGAGACATGTTTTGGCGTTGAGATTGGGAGAAGATTGCGAAGTAGTTCTTGTAGAATACTTTTCCAAAAATCTAACAGATATAATTCAATAGTCGTAAGGGGCAGACATTTTTTCTTTTGGAGAGTTGTCGACGATTTCACCTATTGTATAGGTTAAGGCAGAAGTCTGGTTTGCCTAATCCATTTTTCTTATTAGTAGAAATATCTTAGCAGACGTAAAATAAATACGCCCACCATCTTGTTATCTCAGACTCAACATAAAGAAAAATAGTCAGGGCAACAAATATAATAACATCACATACATAATTTACATTAACAATCATTGATGTTCCGTAATCTTCCACTGATATAAAAAAATAGTAGACAATTAAATTAAATAAATTCAATTCTAACATCATCAGACAACGTAAATAAAAACAGTCCTCATAGACAAACAACATTTTTCTAATCTATACAGTAATTATTGATTGAAAGTTCGTTTTCGTGGAGAACATTAGTTTCTTACAAAACTTTTTTGGAATTTTAACCTCCTACAGTCTGAAAATGGAAAAAAAGTCAATTCAAGGAAATATGTACAATAAATCAATTTGGCCCAAAAAGTCCCTCCATTTAGAAGATCGTTGACTTTTATTTTAATGAAAGTAATAGTCTTACATGCATAGTGAATAGTCGAGTATCTGAGCGCTCCCAATAAAACGTGTAAATACAGTGTTGAAAGTCTAAATTTTCTTCTGAAAACTTGCATAGCAAACGAACAAATACATTTTCTACATACTATAACATATTTTTCGAAAATGGTCTTGACTAGAGAGGTTAGTGTTAAAATAAAATCTTCAGTAAATGTAGCAATGAGTAAATGCCTGAAAGATGCCATTTTTATGAAACCCTTTCAGATATGGTATCGGCCGCCGGCACCGTATCGAGCGCTCGTTAGACAAAAAGCTATCTGAAATGGAGATAAAATTGGCAGATATTGAAAACGAACACCAACAGTATAAAAAGGTAAACGAAATGAAAATAAACAAACTCTACATCATCAATAACCTACAGAAGGAGAAAAACATTATGGAAGCCAAATACGATACGTTAGATCAAACAGGTAGGAAAAAAACCTTCGAGTCTTCAATTTCATATAAAAATCAAATGAGAATCTGAGAGGTGTAATTATAAGGCTCTTCAATTCAAAGTAATCGTCCATGGATTTCAAGCATACCAAAATAGAATTATGCTATAGAATAGGAATACAAGTTAATGATAAAAAATCTCGAGGAATTTTCATCAAGTTTAACACATATGAGATGAGAAAATACATTTACATAAAAAAAATACTTAAAAGGAACAGGAGTAGTTATCCGGGAAGACGTTAACAATCGCAGAGTGGAATTGTTAAATAAACTATTAAAAATACCGAAATGGAATGTTGGAGTTTTATTAAGAAAGTTTTATTCATGTTACATGTATTTGAACACGTTGTATACATTTTCAATTTTGAATAGTTACCAAAGTTTGTTTAAAAAATAGCAAGAAATATATTGACATTAATTTGACAAGTTGAACTGGAATTTTTATTTTCGTTCTTCGAGACCGGATATTTCCAATAAACCTAATAATATTACAGGTAAAGTAATAACATATGGTCCTTCATCGCCTATAAGGAACCGCACTTTGGAATTTACTATGTCTGAAGTACGTAAAAGTGAAAGACTTGCCGGAAAAAGATCTGGGATAGATACAGAAAAACAAGCAATAGCCAAAACCGAGAATCCAGGACGTTCAGATGAGCACAAAGAGACCAGTTCTTCAAAACATTCTTTGGTTGATTATAATCTCGACAAAAAATCTACCAGAGATTCTTTCATTGCTGACAGCAAGAAGAACTACTCCGCACACAGCAAATCTCGTCATGGAAGCAAGTCGGCTAGTACAAAACGAAGTTCTGTATCTTCACGACGACAAAAGGAAATGGAAATCGAGACTGAAATAAGGAAGAGACAGATAGAACAAGAAGTTCTGAAGAAAGAACAGGAGATTTTGGATTTACAACTCGCAATGAAATTAGCACAGATGGATTCGGGTTCAATACAATAACTTAGATGAGGTAGGTGATCTTTATTCATCCAAATCTGAAATATCTTCGATGAAAAGTCAAAATCTTTGTAGCCGTCAATATCAATTGACAGATAATGACATTAGGAAGATTTTGACCAGACAGGGTGTTCCTAAAGATCTGCCTGTATTCAGTGGTGATCCAACGGAATGGCCAAATTTCATTATACAAAATAAGAACTCAACATCCATTTGCGGTTATTCTAATGAAGAAAATCAATGTCGTCTTCAAAAATGCCTCAAGGGTAACGCCAGAAAGATAGTACAATCTCTTTTGATACTACCGCAGAATGTAGACAAAGTTATCAGTCTTTTAGAAAAACGATTTGGTCGCCCGGAATATATAATTTCCCTTTTATTAGACAGGGTGCAAAATTTTTCTCTGTCAAGGAAGACAAACTGGAAATTTTCATTGAATTTTCAGATGAGGTAAAAAATCTGGTAGCTACCATTGAATCATTGAAAGAGGAAGACCATTTGCGGAATCCATTACTTTTACAAGAGTTATTGAATAAATTGCCAACTTCTCAGAAACTCAGTTGGGTGGAACACTTGGCTAATAAAAATATCAAATGTAAATTGGTTGAATTTTCTACTTGGTTAGATTCAAAAGCGGATGCAGCTAGTCAACTTTTGATTCCGCGAATTTCTGACTAGAAAAATGCAAGTTCTAAAAATAAATTGAAAACTAGAGATACTACACTCACAACCAAAACTGTGAATAAAACCTGTTTGTGTTGTAAAAATGAAGTTCATCATCTGAGTATTTGTCCAAAATTCAAATCTCTTTCAACAAATGAAAGATGGTCATTTGTGACATAAAATAAGATATGCTTTTCTTGTCTTTTTCCATTCCACAGTATAAAAGTGTGTAGAAAGGAAATCTTGCAAAGTTGGTGGGTGTCAAAAACCTCACAATGAAATGTTACACCATGAAAGTATAGTGGAAAATTTACCGAAAGAGAGCGATGTTGAAACAAATTGTCACATACTGACAGACAGAAAAGTTTTACTCAAAATTCTGCCTGTTGTGATTTCAAGAGGTCGAAAACAAATCGAAACATTCGCTCTCCTCGATGACGCTTCTACTGTCACTTTGATAGACGAAGACTTAGCTAATGAATTAGATTTAACTGGACCCCAACAATCTCTTAGTTTGCAATGGACAAATAATCAAGTTGAAGAACAAAATGATTCCAGAGTTGTTAGTTTCTAGAACAATCAAAGGTCTCTCTTTACCAAATCAATCTGTTAATATTCAAGAAATTTCCCAAATTTACCCATATATAGATGGCCGATTCACATCTTTGGTTAACGCTCAACCAAAAATTCTAATCGGACAGGACAATTGGCATCTATTGGTAAGTAAAAAGGTTATTTCTGGACCTTGGCATGGCCCTGCAGCTAGCAAGACAGCTCTAGGATGGGCTATACATGGAAACTTCAAAGTGAATTTTGAAAATGAACCAGAAAGATTCGTTTGCTTCGTGGACCACAAAGTGAAAGATGACCTCGATATTCTACATGATCTCGTAAAAGAGCATTGGAAAATTGAGGCGTACACAGAATGTGGAAGATCAATGTCGAAGGAAGATCTACGTGCTCAAAATATTTTAGACGCCACGATGAAGAGGGTCGACGATGACTTCGAAACTGGACTTCTCTGGAAAGCTGACAACTTGATTCTTCCCGAAAGTAGAAATAATGCCATGAAGAGACTTCTATCCACAGAAAGAAGAATGGATAATGACAATACTTTTGCTTTGAATTATTTAAAAAAAATGCAAGATATGGAAGAAAAAGGCTACATTTCCAAACTTCCCTCTGAGGACATTGAGAAACACTTCAATAATGTTTGGTATCTTCCTCATTTTGGAGTGACCAATGTCAATAAACCAAACAAATTGAGGGTGGTTTTCGATGCCTCAGCAAAATCGCAAGGCGTGAGCCTCAATGACTGCTTGTTGACAGGACCCGACCTTTACAATTCCTTGCAAATCATACTTCTCAATTTCCGTATTAAAAGATTTGCTTTCACTGCAGATATCAAGGAAATGTTTTTGCAAGTGAAGGTGAGGAAGGAAGATCGCTCGTCTCAAAGGATTTTATACAGGGGCATGGAAAGAAATATAAAACCGAATGTTTACGAAATAAATGTCGTTTTTTTCGGTTCTACGTGTGGCCCATGTTTGGCACAAGAAGCCAAGAATAGAAATGCTCGCGACTTCAGCAAGGAGTATCCCAAAGCTGTTGAGGCTATCATCAATTCGCACTATATGGATGATTATTTAGGTGGGACAGATACTGAAGAGGAAGCCGAAGAAATCATACGGGATGTAATTTATGTACATAGCAAGGGAGGTTTCACAATCTGTAATTGGGTAGCTAACAACCCAGACATCTTAAGACAGGTGAAAGACAATTTGATAGCCGATGGTCAGAAAAATTTGGACAAACATTTAGAGTTATCAACCGAACGAATACTTGGTGTTTGGTGGGATCCAAGGAATGATGTTTTCACATTTAAAACCAACTTTCATAAAATTGAAAGAAAATTGTTGAACAATGAAAGTAGACCGACAAAGAGAGACGTTTTAAGAGTGGTAATGTCAGTATTTGACCCACTCGGATTCCTAGCAAATTTCATCATACAGGGTAAAAAACTTTTGCAAGATATCTGGAGGAGTAAAATAGATTGGGATGATGAAATTCCTGATAATCTTTTTACCAAATGGGCTAGATGGATTGAAGACCTGAAAAATATTCAACAATTCAGACTCCCTCGACAATATTGTCCAATGAATAGACAAGACAGCACTCTTCAGTTGCATATATTCACCGATGCTTCTGAGAATGCAGATGCTAGTGTTGCATATATTCTTTGGGATAATGGAGAAGAAGTACAGGTTTGTTTTTTGAATTCCAAAACTAGAGTCTAACCTTTAAAACCCTTATCAATACCTCGTCTAGAACTTCAGGGAGCTCTGATTGGGGCACGACTAGGCTCGAGTTTGAAAAAATCTTTGGAATTGAACATTTCCAGTACATTTTATTGGACCGATTCAAAAACCGTTCTGTACTGGATACGATCGGAGGCAAGAAGATTCAAGATGTTTGTTGCCCAACGTCTTGGAGAAATTCAAGAAATCACCAACATTCTGGAATGGAGATATGTGAAATCCAAAGACAATGTTGCTGATGAAGCAACCAAAAGCTATGACAAAACTGATTTTTCAAGTTCCAGTAGGTGGATTACTGGTCCAGAATTCCTATGGCAAACACCAAATCACTGGCCGCAAGAGGAATGTTCAATCGATTTGATTCAAGAAGAGTTTGAAGTTAGAAGAGATTTTATTTGTTTTCAAACGTCGCCGTCAACAGAAATTATCGTTACTCCAAAACTTGAAAGTTTCTCTAGTTGGCTGAAATTATTAAGATCAACAGGATGGTTGTACAGATTTATAGATAACTGTAAGAAACATAAAAGAACTGGCAAACCTGATGTTTCAGAACTGGAAAAATCAGAAATTATCTTGTTGAGGAAAGTACAATTAGATGCATATCCTGAGGAATTGTCGATTCTCAAATCAAAAGGAAGATTATCACCATCCAATAAGTTGTACAATCTTGATTGTATATATGATGAGACAGATGGACTGATCAAACATAGTGGGAGAATAGATAATGCTCCTCTGGATGAAAATACCAAAAAACCTGCGATATTGAACTCGAAACATTTCATCACCAAATTGATTATCAAACATCATCATGAACTCGTGAATCATCATGGACAAGAAATCGTCGTAAACAATCTTCGACAAAAATATTGCATCACAAAAATTCGACAGGCATTCAGAAGCTGTTGGGCGAATTGTCAAGTCTGCAGAAACAGAAAAAGTTTACCCAATGTGCCTATCATGGGACAATTGCCGATTTGTCGAGTTGAACCTACCATAAGACCATTCATAAGGACGGGTGTGGATTACTTCGGACCAATAGAAGTAACAGTGAAAAGATCCCATGAAAAGCGATATGGTGTTTTATTTACATGTATGGTAACACGATCTGTTCACATAGAAATCGCGCACGATTTGAGTACTGACGGATTCATCCATGTATTCAGGCAATTTGGCTGCAGGAGAGGTTTTCCAGAAGAAATGTTCAGTGATAATGGACTCAACTTCAAAGGTGCCGAAAGAGAATTAGCAGAAAATTTGCAGAAATTGAACCAAGATGAAATTCAGAAATATTGCGCAGTAAAAAAAACAAGATGGACTTTCAACCCGCCATTGGCTCCACACATGGGAGGTGCGTGGGAGCGACTGATACAATCAATCAAAAAACATCTCAGAGAAGTACTGAAAGGAAGGTACCCCCAAGAATATGTACTAAGGACAGCTTTCGCTGAAATTGAAAATAATTTGAACTCACGACCACTGACTCACGTATCGACTGATCCCAATGATCCCGAAGCGTTAACCCCGAATCATTTTCTGATAGGCCCTTCGTATGCTGCGCTATCATGTTCTAAAATTGAGGAGAAAAATCTCAATCTCCTAACAAAATGGAAGGCAGCCCAGAAAATAGCTGATATATTCTGGCCACGATGGTCCCGTGAATACATACCTTCTCTAACAAAACTGAACAAATGGCACAAAGATCAGAACTCCATCAAGTTAGAAGATATTGTGCTAATTTGCGATCCGAATCTACCACGGAACTGTTGGCCCAAAGGTAGAGTTGTTAATCTGTATCCATCCAAAGATGGAAAAGTCCGAGTTGTTGACGTTGTTACAGCAAAGAAAACCATTTTCCGAAGACCTGTTTCAAGATTATGTATTTTACCAATCCAAACACCCGAAGAGAAGTATTTGTTAACGGAAACAACTACTGAGGAGGAGAAATGTTGGAGTTTTATTAAGAAAGTTTTATTCATGTTACATGTATTTGAACACGTTGTATACATTTTCAATTTTGAATAGTTACCAAAGTTTGTTTAAAAAATAGCAAGAAATATATTGACATTAATTTGACAAGTTGAACTGGAATTTTTATTTTCGTTCTTCGAGACCGGATATTTCCAATAAACCTAATAATATTACAGGAAAAGTAATAACAGGAACATGATTGGATCGACCACAGTATACCTCATACAGTACTCCTCAAGCCAAATTCTGGTTGGAATTTTCATTGCGCACACCAAGGAGTTTCGAATCCTGGGTGTGCGCAAACGACGAATTCAAGAAAAATGCCATCCGTACATGGTTGCCGTATTTCAGAAATTTCGCCAATTCTACTGTAGTCAGCGTTGCCAACTCAAAGACTTCACGTAGATCTACGAAATTCAGTCCCAGAATCAACGTTTTTTCAATCGAATTGTACAAATTAGCAAAACAACATAACTCGTTAGGCGAAAAAGGAAAATTACTTTCAGCAAGTATTTAACCATTAATTGTTAACAATAACTAAGATCATTTTATACATTTTTGGAAAAATGTAAGTAATTGTCGTGTGTCTTTATTCATGTCTTGTCAGAAGAAGTCAAAAGTTCAGTTGCTAGACTCTTAGAGAAACTGGTGCAGCCTGAGGAGCTGCTATTATATCACCTAATTGACGATAAAAAAGCTATTTCTGATATATTCTATGTTCAGTTCCCCCCCCCCCCCCCACCGAAAATCCTGGCTGAAAAGTGATACTTTCCTGGTAGGGAAAGTGATACTTTGCTAGTAGTTGTCTTCAATTTTTCAATAAAATTAGAATGCGATCTCAAAAACCACAAAGTATCCCACAATTTTATTTAAAATCAGAACATAAATGACAAACTCATCTGCCATCATTTAATTTCAAAAGAATTATGATCTGCTACCCCAGGAACCCTGCATTATCAGTTTGGAATATAAATATATCAGAAAACTCGCCCAATTCTCAAATTAACAAATAAATATGATATTGGGCACCAAAAAACAAATACAAACCAATATTGAATCACACCCGAATATGAACATCTGCCAAATTCATTAATTCTCAGATTTAACTTGAATTCTCTTTTTTATTTTTCCAAAGCTCAGAGTTACCTAAATACTATACAATTACCATTTTTTCTAAATGTCCACCGCAATTTCGATCGACCGAAGTTTGCGAGCAGTTTATATTAATAGTTGATATGTTGAGCAGTTTATATAAGGCGTGCTGCGGATCGTGGTAGGGAGAAATGTCATTGTCAAAGTTAGCAGCATTATGGAAAATGAAACTCCTGGACACCGACATCAAAGGTGCGGACGCTAAGTCGGACTACTGTGGATCGACGCAGGAAGAATATACGTTAAGATAGGGGGGCACATTTTCACTATCAGGAGCAGAGAAGAGTTCAAGATAGTTTTTATAATTAATTGATATTAAATAGTCTGCTAGCTTTGTAATTATTTTCCATCGCATATCAGAATTAAATTATTACATTTGGGAGTCGCTAGATATAGGGGAAAGTGGGGGAATTCCGGCCCCGGGGGGAATTCCGGACAGCCAATTTCTCCGCTGCTGTATCCCCCTCCACTATCGGGATAAGTCAGTCAGTGTATTTTAACGTCTGACTTCAGTGTGTGTTGTCTGCGATGTAAGGGTGGACGTGTTAAACATTTCTGCGATAGTTTACAATATCGAAGGTCGTATTTATAACGCAAGTAATTTTTGAAAGGTATGTACCGACTTAAAAAATATATGAATTTATTTCAAATTATTGCAGTAATATGAATGGTTAATGGTCTTTCATGCCTCTAGCATAGAAATTCAATCTAGTCCTTATTCATTTGAGAAAAAAATGATTTACAACTTCCGTAAATATGGGGTAATACCGACCATGCCGTTGGGGGAAATATCGGCCTGGCCGGTATTACCCACAACCTATTACTTTTTTTTCAGATGCCTCGAAAATACATCAGAAAAACGGCCAAAGCCTCATATACACAAGAAAGCCTCAGGCGTGCCTTACAAGAGATAGAAAATGGACGCAGTTTGAGACAAGTTTCAATAGCCTTCGGTATACCTAGATCAACTTTGCAGGATCGCCGTAGAGCTGGAACATCTTCTAAACCAGCTTTAGGACGCAAGCCAGTTTTCAGTAAGGCTGAAGAGGAAGCACTTACTTTTCAAATTATTAAACTTTCTAAACTATTTTATGGAATAACACCCTTGGAAGTAAAGCGCTGTGCCTATGATTATGCAAAAAAAAATTATCTTAAGCATCCTTTTGTAGAAATGAATGAAGCGGCGGGGCGAGACTGGTTGGAAGGCTTTATTAAAAGAAATAGCCAGATTTCTTTGAGGAAACCGGAGAAACTCAGCATAAATAGAATACACTCATTTAATAGAGCAGAAGTTTCTCGATTTTATGACAACTTAGAACTTATGGCAAAATATAAATTTTCTCAGTCAAGAATATTTAATGCTGACGAAACAGGCGTTACCAGTGTTCAAAATCCTGGGAAAATCTACGCAGAGAAGGGCCAGAAATAAGTGGGATTCGCAACAAGTGCCGAAAGAGGAAAGAATACAACTGTCATGTGTGCAATGAGTGCATCGGGTATGTATATACCTCCAATGTTTATCTTTGCCCGAAAGCGAATGGCTCCACAGCTAAAAAAAATGGTCCTCCAGAAGCGCTTTATACGTGTTCAGATAATGGATGGATTACGGAAGATTTGTTTGTGGAATGGCTTGAGCATTTTCAGAAGTTTTCCAAAGCCTCTTTAGAGGATCCGATATTGTTAGCTCTTGACAATCACAGCACGCATTGCACTCTACAGGCATATAATTTCTGCAAAGAAAAAGGTATCATCATATTAACTATACCTCCTCACACTTCCCACCGCATCCAACCCTTGGATGTTACATTCTTTGGTCCCTTTAAAAAAGCGTATTATTCGGAATGTGACAAATACATGAGAACTCATGTGGGTGAAAGGATATCTGCTACTGAAATTGCCGAACTTTTTAATAATGCTTTTGGCAGAGTAGCGACTCCGGAGAAGGCAATTAATGGGTTTAAAGCCACAGGAATTTTTCCTGCAAACCGGGATATTTTTTCAGATGAAGATTTTTTACCTGCCGACAACTGGCAAGGAAACAACTTCGAAAATACAGCCGAAGATATACCTGACGAAACTCCTGAGATCATATCTGAAAAAATATCCGAAGAAAGACCAGAAGCAACACACAAACAACCACAAGAAGCAGTACTCGAAAAAACACCTGAACAATCATTCGAAACAGCTCGACAAAAGACGATTGATGCTAAACGTTCTGAAAGAAACGAAAAGGAAATTTCACAAAAAAATAAAACCATCAAAGCGACTTCATTTGTTGAATTACTCGAACCTATTCCAAGTTGTTCGAAATATAATGGAAATGCTAAAAAAAAAGGTAAAAACAAGCAGCATTCTGAGATTTTTACTTCGACCCCAATGAAAATACTTCTTGAAGAGAAAGAGAAGAAAAAACAAGAAAAGTTTGAAAAAAAGAAGAAGGCAGAAAATGTGAAGAAAGTTAAGCGAAATGTATTAAGCGACACTGGCTCCTTTGATCAAATTACTGTGGAAAAACGAAAGCCACCACAGTTACGAGAAAAAATTTGTAGAAAAGCAAAAATTGCCAAGTATCAAGTTCAAGATGAAGATGAAGAAGATCAAGAATATTCAGATGAAGACAATGCTATCAATGAAGACATATGTCTAATATGTGGCGAATTTGGTAAAAACAGAGAATTGTGGGTCAGATGCACAATGTGTTCAGAATGGGCTCACAAAGAATGTACTGATATCGATGATATCAACTGGATTTGCGATTTCTGCCAATAAAAATTACTTGAGGGCAATTTCGGCCACCCGGCTGGTATTACCCCGATTGACCGGGTAATACCGGACAGAAGACAGTTTACGTTATTATTTTATAGAATTTTTAGTTTCGTTTTATAAATGTTTTCAATTATATTTTGTATTTTAGTACACAATTCTTTGTTTTGTCACTGAATACCATTTTTGTAACTATTAAAACTTTGCCATACATGAATGGTCGCCTTAGACGGCCGGTATTCCCCCACTTTACCCTACTATTTTCATTACACATTGTAGACAGTTGAAAAATTCATTGTTTCTGAAGTTTCAAATTAATTAATGAAGGTGAGATTCAAACTAAAGAATATGATTATCCAAATGAGTTTTTGAGGGAAATGGTAAATTGGGAAGAAACTGAAAATATGTCAATCCTACTTTTAAACATACGAAGTATTAGAAAAAAAATTGACGAATTATGTATATATCTTGAAGATAGAGAAATACTGATGTTATCATTTTTTCCGAAACATAGAATATTACAGAGGTGAGTGACTATGATTTTAAAGGCAGTGAATCTGAAATCAATAAGAATGATGGCCTAATTGTCTATGTAGAAAATATGTGGAATTCAACGATTGAAACGATTTACCTAGAAGAAACAAAAAACAGATACTTAAATGACTTAGGAAATTTCTTTGATAACCTTAATAAAAAAACTCAAGTTTTCATAGGAGATATCAATCTAAATATTTTAGATACACATGATAATTCTGTTAGTGAATACCTGAACATACTATCGCAACATGGATTCTGTTCGTATATAAACAATCCAACGGAGTAACTGAAAATACTTCCAGTCTAATTGATCATATTTGTATAAAGCAGTCAGTCAATTCAAACACTATAAATTTTCATCCGGCTGTTTTTCATTCACATATCACAGATACCCGACCTATACTGCAGTCACACAAAAAAAGAAAAGGAAAAGTATTCAAATGAAATTAAATCATTAAAAAAGAGCAATTTTTCTAAACTATAAGATTTTTTAAGGAACGATGATTGGGAAGAGGTTTTCAGCAATAGAAGTGAACAAATTAGTTATAATAAATTCATAAATAATCATCAAAAATATATAACAATGTCATCTTATACTAAAACTTTTAAACAGAATGAATGTAAAACCAAACCTTGGATTACAAAGGCGTTAATAACATCTATTAGACATGGGACTTTCTCAAAAAAAGAGTATTGCATAATCATTCACCAGAACATGGCAGAGAGTATAAAATTTACAGCAATAATCTCAATAATTTATTAACAAAAACAAGAAATGAATACTATAAAAACAAATTTGATTCCGTAAAAGGTGATGGCAGAAAAACGTGACAAATAATCAATGAGACCATATACCGAAACTTTAGTAAATATTCTTTAACAAACCTTCCGATAACTAATACGGATAAAGTTGTTATTATAGATAATGAACAAAAATCAACTAATTTTGAAATATACTGTTGGAATAAGAGTGAAGATGCCAAACCATATAAATAAAATCCAGTTTGGAAATCTCCAAAAGCTATCAAATGACGCAACATTACCATCCACAATGGTTCTTGAACCCACGAAAGGAAATGAGATTATCAATATTATATCCTTGCTCAAATGCAATTGTTCACCAGGTCCAGATAAAATATCAACAAAACTTATAAAACAATTTCACAACTATCTAGCAGATCCACTGGTTCATATCATAAACCTCTGTTATGAGAGCGGCGATCTACCTCATGAATGGAAAAGAAGCCTTATCACTCCTGTTTATAAATCTGGTGAACGGAAACTTATCGAAAACTATCGACCAATATCTGTGATAGACAATTTTGCGTGTATCTTTGTACGTAGCATAAAAAAGACTGATAACCTTCCTGAACAAGAATAACGTTATTACTGAAAGATAATAATGGTTTTTGACTAATTCCAATACAGATAAAGCAGTTCTTGATTTTGTAGAAAAAATGGTTAACTCCTTGGATAGATCACAGAAATATTTAGCTATCTTTCTTGATCTTGCCAAAGCCTTTGATACCATATCTCATGAATTACTTTAGGAAAAGCTTTACAACTATGGCATTAGAGAGCCTACGAAGAATATTCTACAAAATTATCTGCATAAAAGATCTCAGAGAGTAAAGTTGGGAGAATATTGTAGCAGTCCATTAGAAATAACTATTGGTGTACCACAAGGAACAGTATTGGGTCCAATATTGTTTCTTATATATTGTATAAAAAGATTATTGGATTTTTGGGAAACTGTAAAGGCCTTATTATCTCGGGACGAGGTTATTAATGAAGCAAATAATGGACTAGGGCAAGTAAAGTGATGGCTAGACCAAAACTTACTAAGCTTAAATGTTGAGAAAACTGAGTACATTTCATTTTCTCTAACTTCAAGTGATCAACTGGCAGATAAAAATACTATTTTTGTACAGGAAAATAACTGCCAAAATCGATCAACATGCAATTGCCCGAAAATAGAAAAATGTAATAGCATCGAGTATTTGGGTGTCATAATAGACGAAATCTTAAGGTGGGAAAATCAAATTCTATCTCTGACAGCAGACTTAGGCAGCTGACTAGAAAAATTTATGTTTTGTGAGATATTCTGAATAACAAAACACTAAGGATAATTTACTATTCCTTTGCTGAATCCATATTGGGTTATTGTATACAGGTATGGGGCAGTCTATTCCGCAATAATTGAATACAACTCCAATCAATGCAAAATAAAATTCTAAAAATTCTATTTAAAAATACAAAACCTCATTCAACTATAAAACTATATTAGCAGTTGCAAATACTTGATATTACAGGCCTGTATGCCTACCAAGGCGTTGACTGGATGATTTATAACGTAAATAATTCCACGGAAGTAGTAAAAAATACCAGATCAGATGTTCAAAAACAACCATACACAAAGATATATTTTCTGCTTTGGACCGAAATTGTATGATATTCTACCTCCTGAAATGAAGACGATAACAAAACTCCATAAATACAAAACAGAGATAAAACATTTCGTTCAACAAAATACAAATGAAATGTTTTCAGTACCCACCTATTCCTGAAAACAACTCATTCATTAATAAGCGAATGTTACATTCATTATTTTATTTTTCACTTGTCCGTTACTGCTTTGTAATACCTTGGCAACGGTTGCTATTAACAGACCCATAACGCCCGGGGCGTTATGTACGGCATTATTAATCATAACGCCCGATGAATGTTTCTGTAGTTCAATAAATTAATTACCCAGAAAAGTTTTATTTATAACTGTACATAAACAATGGACTAATTATTTTCTCTCAAATAGAAATTACAATTTTCAAATGTTTCTGAAAATTTAGTACCAAGTTTGAAGTTCTGTGAGTTGACCGATGATGAACTCCTTAATATCAATGTGAATGTATCCTTTTGATTTAACTTTCAGAAAGGCCATCGGTTAACTGAATGCCGATATATTAATATTTCTTTCACAATTAATGTGGATTTCAGCTGTGAGTATTTGGTCTATATAATATTTGCACTATATTTTTCAGACTGAAATAAGGCAGAGTTACCAGTTTTGGCCACTTTAAGAACTTCTGATACTTTGTTGTAACGATAAATGTACATATTTCATTGTACATCTGAATTGTTTATACTCAACATATATTTGACATATAAAGAATGTTAGTATTCAATAAAACATCAAACAAAATGTAAGCGGTGATTTTATTGATATAAAATAAATAAAATTATCATATTTCTCCAGTTTTGGCCAGAACGTTCCTCAGACGGCCAATCAACTGAGCAGATTTGGCCAATCACTAGAAATGTTGAAAAAAAATACATAATACATTGAAAAAAATCGGAATATTTTGCCATTTCCGCCACGAGGAATACTCTTCGTGCATTTTTCTTAACAGGTCATTCAATAATTTCTTCAATGTCCTCCCCTCCTTATATTATTTCATCCTTACGTTCCGGCCATTTCCAGTCGTTACCACTTCTTTCCATGGTTCAGAAACTATTTGCTTCAATTGCATTTATCTTTCCAGGAAAGTAATCATGTTCATATTTGACAATAAAATAATTTCCAATGCTGAACTCAATTTTTTTGGGACGTGCACATTCGTCAATCTTATTTGATACCTTTAGCGTAGGGGAAACATTCAGATTAGTGTTTTGGACTTTCATTGTTCGAGAATGTGTAGTTTTGTTTGTTTCTTCACCTCTTGATCTCTTTATTTTGTTCCTCATATGCATTTTTCGCGAATTAACATCCATTTTTAGTTTCTTTTTCTCTTCTAGCGTTGCTTTTCTTTTATTTTTTCTGTCATCTTTCTGCTTTTGAATCTCTATTTTTTCTTGTTCTTTTTTTTCTGCTAAATCTAACCACTCTTTCGATGTTAATACACTAGGCATTTTCATTTGATTTCTAGTTTTTTTTTAGCTGTTTTGAGTATTTGGATATATCAGAATGTCACTCAAAATATTTATATTTCTCTTGCATCCAATCATTGATTTTTCTGCTGAAATATCTCGACATAGTGATGTACTACATGAACTAGGAACTTCTTCCTTCTCATCACTATAGTCCATTCCTTTTTGCTCACTGCATACTAGTGTTTTCCTCTTTTTCTCAACGTTTTCATTAGAAGAAAGATTTTCTTGTTTAATATCTAACTTTTTCGTACACGGATTTGATGGCCTATTTTCTTCAGTGAATTCATCAGGTTCAACATCCGTTGTCCGTTCATTATCGTCATGAAAAATTCTTTCGTCTTATCAAATTCGTCTGTTTCCTTTTCAGTATGTTTCTCATTATCTCCGACTTCACTCAGTTCATTAGATTTATCAATTTCCACATTTTCTATATTGCTATCGTGAAGCACAAAGTCTTTTAGCCCATAGTCACTTTTTTGTTTCCTAATATCTGAATGATCTAAATGATCTGATGGGTAATATGTCATACTTGTAAACTGTCAAAGGAGGGGCAAATTCCCCTATGGCATTAACTGTGATCAATGTCGTGACGTTCTCTTTGTCGCTATTGCTGGAGGTTCCATATACCCTTTGCCCTTTTTTCCCCAAAATTAGGCCACCACTTGGTTGTAGCTAAAAGGCTGACTCATCCATGTTCCAAACACGTTCTGGTTCTTCCAATACTATTATGTCTTCTCCTAATAAATCTGTCACTTCTTTAAACCAATTTCTTATTTTTTCTGGAGTGATCATGGCCCTTGCTTTGCTGATGTATTCTGATTGCTTGACAGAAATCCTAGGATGTCTTCTCAAAAAGGGCTTGATCCATTTCACCCCTGGTATGCGACCTACAAAAGGTGTCGTCTTTCCTGTTTCTTCGATTATCCTCTTGACCGAGAAGCAGAGTCTATCTTTATTGACGGGAAACCCCATATCTGCGGACTTAATGAGCCAGTGGCAAATATGTTCTTCAGTTTCCTTCCCAAGTACACACTCCGGTCCTAATTTTTTATAAGATTCGGGGGCAGATCCATCTATCTTATGTCTCAGTGTTGTTCGGGGTACGTTGAACACCATACTGGCACTATGAACCGCCATACCAGTCTTTAATGCACTAAGTGCATTTTTTTATTGTTCTTCGGTATATTTGCACCTTTTTTTTCTTCTCCATATTCAAAAATTCCTGTAAAATTTACACATAATAGGTAGGTATATCCACCATTACTTGTAAATGAAAAGGTTGGCCATAACTGAAATAAGGAAAATTCGAGTTTGGCCAGCCTACTGGCCAAAACTGGCTTGATATCATTCACTTTTGGCCAGGCGATTGGACAAAACTAGTAAATTGATTCAAAAGTCCAAACCGGTTTTGGCCATAACCGGTAATTAATTATTCCTTAACCATTATTGATTTATTTTAAAACTAGCATAAAATATGATGTAGCAACACGTAATATGACAGGAAATGACGAATTCAACTAATTTTTACAAAATGCGAGAACTTAAACTACTCACCACTGTTTCTTAGGATTTCAGTAAAGAAAACGAACAATTCGTACAGCCTCACATGTAACACGCTGTCACAATGAATTCATTCAGTGTTACCAACCCTTAAATTGTGTCACAACACAGAAGGAAATTAAATTTTTAGCGGGATTTTCAAAAACTGTTGTCTTCTATCTATATCTTAAATATTAGTATTTATTTGAATACATGGCCAAAACAGGTGAACTGGCCAAAATAGGGTACTGTGCCCTAATGTAAAATAAATAAAAAATATTAATATTTTTCATGAGATAAACTCACCATTTCCTGGAAGTATGCCATTAAGACAGTTTCATTTACGGTATTCACTCTGTTTTCATCTTTTCATTTCAAAAAATGGTCATACTCCTTCTCGCATAAGTATGTGGATTTCACAGGCAGTAAATTTCGTAACGCTTTTATCGTCACATTCTGTAAGATCTCCATAATTATTATGAACACAACCGTTTTTAGTTTTCTCCACAACAAGCTTGTCAATTCTTACAAAAATGCAGCGTAATTTCTTTAAATAAACAACCCTTAGCAACCTCTTCAATGTTTCCATGGTAATTGCTTAGAAGCTCACTTGTATTCAGTTGCCGACCAGAACGCAGTAAATACTATGGGAAGAAATTTATGAAGTAAACAACGTTGTTTAAGATAATTTTTTCGCCAAAGGCCCTCGGGAGAATGTTACCCTTCGGGCGTTATGATCTATATTACGCACTTGGTACATAAATAGCTAATACACTGAAAATGAACTTTATATGTTCATTGAAAACGATTACCATAGATGAATATCTGTACAATTACAATGTTTCTGGAGAATTGCAGACAAGCACAGCACAAGCATACACTATGCTTAGGTGCAGTCTAGCGATTCAATAGAAACTTTATAATAATTTGCAAATGTATCTTGATCTGTATACTTCACACTGAATTGAAAAAATCTGAATTCAATTCTGTCAGTAAGGTATAGTCTTCTGAAATTCTGGAAAAAAAATTCAAATCAACTCAAAAATACTTCTTTTTTCCAAAAAAACGTGAACGTTCTGGAAACTGTATCTACATCTGTTTGCAAATCTTGCTGAAAACTGTATTTTGTGATTGGTGCAAGGTATGTAATTTGCCTTCTGCTGACCTAAGACTTTGTTGTGTTATACCACGCCATTTTGTAATACCAACCCAACCCTTCGCCTTCGAGTGTTGGAGTTGTTCATAATTCATTGGCTGGTTAAGAAGAGCTGGTTTGGTTTGTCTAGAGGATCGTTGCTCAAAATTCCTGTCAAATAATATTTCGAACGAACGAATACTTCAAGTAAGTCATTTTCATGTACGAGGGTGAACGTTAATTGAGCAGTTTTACTGTACGGAAAGTAGTCTTATCCAAATGTATATTTCCAACTAGAATCATGAATTGCAACCTCCAGCAAGGAACTGGAGCTGGAATTCATTACTGCAACTGGAACTTACATCCCCCTAAAAGAATTTCATCCTACAAAATTATCTTTAGGTACACCAAGGAACCCTATGCTCAAGGTCTCCATTCCGTTGAAGGTATTTTTTAGTAAAACATTCCTTTAAAACCTAAAGAGTCTGACAATATAAACTGTAGGTAATAGATTGCCGAGTGGTTATAGCACCGCTGTTTCAATCATTTTGGCTACGAGTAGAAGGTTCAAACCCTAGCGACTGCAGATATTTTTCTGATGACCCGAAAAGTGCTAGGAATCGCACGTAAAAAGGTAAGAACTCGTTAATCAAGTTTCGACTTTTGAGGGCTGCCGTTCGTAAGGGGACGATAGCTGGTTAACGGAAAACACTATTTTAACAATATCACTAGGAAACATGTTGGCTATCTCTCTTGAAGAATCTTCTAGTGGGACGTTGGTTAACAGAGACACAACGTCGAAGCTGACAAGCATATTATCACTTGGCTCTAAGGTCATCTTCTTGATTATTCTAACAAAGTATGTCGAATCATTGACGTTGGTGTTTGTTTCTTGCACATGAAGCTAGAGGGGCGAGGCTAGATGTACGTCGTTTTCAACTTTCCAGCGACAGAATGAAAAAGGGTATAGACAGGAACACTCCAGGGACTATATTCGTACCATGTGATGCCATTTTGGCTCTACCAACTTCAGAGAAAAAATGGGTATGCCCCAAGCTACAGAGAAATTGGAGGACACTACGATGTCATGGAGCAAAATAACCCAGAGAAGGAGGCTGTGTTACGAACCTGGAAATAGACGAAAGCAAAGTGAATTCTTCTAGAAACGCTTAGAAACATCCGATGAATGTGATGGAATACCTAGAAGCACTAGATCAAACGCCGAATATTCTTATTGTCTTCTAATATTATCTCAATTGTTAATGCTTCCTCAAACCAACGCGATAACGCCAGAGGGGAGTGGGAGTGGGAGTGGGAGTGGGAGTGGGAGTGGGAGTGGGAGTGGGAGTGGGAGTGGGAGTGGGAGTGGGAGTGGGAGTGGGAGTGGGAGTGGGAGTGGGAGTGGGAGTGGGAGTGGGAGTGGGAGTGGGAGTGGGAGTGGGAGTGGGAGTGGGAGTGGGAGTGGGAGTGGGAGTGGGAGTGGGAGTGGGAGTGGGAGTGGGAGTGGGAGTGGGAGTGGGAGTGGGAGTGGGAGTGGGAGTGGGAGTGGGAGTGGGAGTGGGAGTGGGAGTGGGAGTGGGAGTGGGAGTGGGAGTGGGAGTGGGAGTGGGAGTGGGAGTGGGAGTGGGAGTGGGAGTGGGAGTGGGAGTGGGAGTGGGAGTGGGAGTGGGAGTGGGAGTGGGAGTGGGAGTGGGAGTGGGAGTGGGAGTGGGAGTGGGAGTGGGAGTGGGAGTGGGAGTGGGAGTGGGAGTGGGAGTGGGAGTGGGAGTGGGAGTGGGAGTGGGAGTGGGAGTGGGAGTGGGAGTGGGAGTGGGAGTGGGAGTGGGAGTGGGAGTGGGAGTGGGAGTGGGAGTGGGAGTGGGAGTGGGAGTGGGAGTGGGAGTGGGAGTGGGAGTGGGAGTGGGAGTGGGAGTGGGAGTGGGAGTGGGAGTGGGAGTGGGAGTGGGAGTGGGAGTGGGAGTGGGAGTGGGAGTGGGAGTGGGAGTGGGAGTGGGAGTGGGAGTGGGAGTGGGAGTGGGAGTGGGAGTGGGAGTGGGAGTGGGAGTGGGAGTGGGAGTGGGAGTGGGAGTGGGAGTGGGAGTGGGAGTGGGAGTGGGAGTGGGAGTGGGAGTGGGAGTGGGAGTGGGAGTGGGAGTGGGAGTGGGAGTGGGAGTGGGAGTGGGAGTGGGAGTGGGAGTGGGAGTGGGAGTGGGAGTGGGAGTGGGAGTGGGAGTGGGAGTGGGAGTGGGAGTGGGAGTGGGAGTGGGAGTGGGAGTGGGAGTGGGAGTGGGAGTGGGAGTGGGAGTGGGAGTGGGAGTGGGAGTGGGAGTGGGAGTGGGAGTGGGAGTGGGAGTGGGAGTGGGAGTGGGAGTGGGAGTGGGAGTGGGAGTGGGAGTGGGAGTGGGAGTGGGAGTGGGAGTGGGAGTGGGAGTGGGAGTGGGAGTGGGAGTGGGAGTGGGATGATCGGGAGCCTAAATTTTATATCAGAATATACAGGGTGTTTCTTAAGTACGTGTAGAAAATTCAGGAGCATGTTGTTGACGTCAAAATAAGAAGAAATGTTCCCATAGTCATATGTCAGCCAGTTATTCTTTTCTGAGATACAGAGTGTCAAAGTTTAATTCTTATTTTTGTTTTTTGTGAATAAATATCAAAGTAATTGTGATCGAGTTGAGTTTGATATCTGGCAGGATTTTTCAATGACGATATATTTTTATATCAGCGACTCAGAAACACATGGATTGGTCGAGGCGCTGAAGTTCCAAATCAATTCTGACCTCCGAGGTCCCCATTTTTAAATCAAATTTATTTTTTTGTGGGATTACTTGAAGGCCCTTGTTCATACGGAGCCAATAGAAACCAAAGAATAACTTCGTCAACGAAATATTGCTGGATATGCCGCTATCCGAAATACACCAGGTATAATGGAACGTGTACGTGGGTCCTTGAAGCGATGAGCCGACGTATGCATAATCTTGTAAGGTGGCCATTTCGAACAATAACTTTTATTATGTAGTGTATTCTAGTTTCATTACCAACACCCAACTGACTGTTTTAGTATTAAATTGGTCTTAATTACTGTAATTATTATTAGTGATGAAGGGTGTTAACACCCGATTCCTATTTTGAAATTAAATTAAAAAAAACGTTTCTTGACAAATTAAATTTATTTTGAATTTAAACCTCTTTGTCATTCAAAATCACTTGCATCGATTATTTCAAATATAAATACCTAACTCGAAAACAGTTTCTCGCAGTGACCTCTACCAAGAATATCTTTTTTACACAAAAATGTAAGAAAAATTGATTTTTCCACTAGAAAACGTGATACAGTTACGTCCAAAAAAATTATGACATTGCAGATGACTGAAAAGACATGTAGGTGACGCCACCCCCACAAAAGAGACAAACTAACATAATATTTGTTAATGGCACTGAAAAGTACTCCCAGATAGCAAAATTTAGTCAAATATCACAACTATTTTAAAATCTATTCACAAAAATAAAAATAAGAATTCTACTTTGACACTCTGTATCTCAGAAACGAATAACTTGTGGACATATGTTTATAGGAACTTTTCTTCTCATTTTGATGTCAGCAATACGCTCTTAAATTTTCTACACCTACTTAAGAAACACCCTGTATATTAAAATTCGAACAGAAACATTCTGATTATTATTTATAATAATATTTATTTTAAAATTCGAGCACTTCCCGCCCTAGTCCGGGAAGTACTTTCCCAAAGAAAAAGTGTCCGTGAAGTGAACACTTCCCGGATGGTTGCCGAAAAAGTCCTTTTGTCATTGGTTTGAATTAAAAAAATTGTTACCTATAATTTGGTTGGTTTATATAATATGAGGGAAATTGTCAGTAGTAATGTCCCGACAAAATGCTCAATTTAAAATAAAATACTTTCACCTTGCTGTCACGAAAATTCTGTAGCTTAGATACACCACGAGAGTTTGCTCGAAGTGGTGTTTTATACAGCAACACAGTTTGAGCGACGGGCAAGGTGAAAGTATTTCGAAAATTCTGCATTTTGAAAGGAAATTCGATCAGACAATTTCACGAATACATTATAGTATTATGAACTAAATGCGTATTGCAGGAATGGTTCATCTTGTAACTATAAAAACGTATAAATAAGGAATACGCGAAACACCGATTTGGAAATACCTCTGACTGGAAACCGTGTTTTCGAATAGTCCTTTTCTCATTGGCTTGAATTAAAAAAATTATGGCATTTGATTGGTTCATATAATATGAGGGAAACTGTCAGTCAAAAATATCATTTAAATAAATATTACCAACTGAACCATAATCATAACAAAATGTCTCAAATTGGTTCAATATGATTGAACACGTTTCCCAGGCGTCCAAGAAAAAAATTATCAAATTGAATGTAGCATCTATCTATTCTGACAACTTTTCGATACAGTTAAACCAACTCAGGTTCATCGTCATTTCCTTTCGAGTCTCAATAAAAACATATCAATCCTACTTAGAGAAAAACCTGTAGATGTCAAAGTTGTAACAATTTGAATTCACAGAAATGTGTTCATTTTTATACGTTGAAATCAAGAATGAACTAGATAATAATATATCTCCTCTTTTTGGGTCCTAATAAAACAATATCGATTGTACGAAAACAATATTATCTCAACCAAATATGTGTCAAATTCAATTTCTAAGAAATTGGTTCTGGATCTCCTAAACCTTAAAAAAGCGAGATAATATTCACCCCCTCTGATAGGTCTGGAATTATTCGATGAATGAAAATTCACCCTGGAATTTAATAACATTTTTGTATATATGCGACACTAGAAATGCCTGAAAATAGTATTTTTGTAATCTGGGAATCAATAGAAGTGATTTAAAAAAATATTTCAATAATAGTGCTGCTATGGGTCACTGGGTTAGAGTGAAAATACACTCACACTCACACTAAAGTCAAACAATTTAGGCAAGATGTTTGAAAACGCACATTTTGGTAATAGACTAGTGCCAAAACGCTTAAAATATAAGAGAATTAACATGCAAGGACCAGGTGAAAAATGTTATTGAGGTTCCAACTTCAAGGAAAAGAATTATTCAAAAACGAAAACACCCAAAAAGTTAAATTGGGGATGCAGTTCAGGGGTTTTTTTGCGATTTGCGGTGAAACGTGACCTCTTAGCAGAAATATTCATTGGCAAAGTTGTAGATAACAAAAAATCAAACGCAATTGTTTTCAACAATTATCGAAATAACCTCAAATTTACCGTCATAATGGTAAAAATCCGATTTTTCACTATTTCATTATTTTCTCGCGTATAAATGATTTAACCTGAATGAAAATTTGAAGGCATATCTCTTCTTCTGTGTAGAATAAGCACGATTCTTGCGCAATTCAGAAGACGACTAGTTTTCGAGTTATGCTCATTTTTCGAAAAAAAATACCCTCCTCTTCCACGAACAATTGTTATGCTGTTTTATTGTATTTAGAATATAGTTAAGTAATCATTTTAATTGTTGAACTATTTTCTTTCAAATGGTCTATGTAACTTGGTGGTTTATTGATAGTTAAACCGCTTAAAATTTAGAAAAACCGACAAGTATCTCCAAGTCGTAAAATTTTCTCAATATTTTCAATGATTTTCAACAGCTTTAAAAATGAGAGTGTTCTTGTGTTTATAGTTATTTAAGTAACAAGGAATGTAAAGACGTGTTAACATTCGAGGTGAGCGAGTACGAGCCGAGGCAAAGCCGAGGCTTGTCGCTTGCCGAGGATGTAACAGTCGATACATTTCGTGTTACTTATTACGTTTTTCCCGCTGCTTGTTGACAATTCTCAAGATTTTCCTGGATTGAAGTTTTTCTTACCCTTCCTTCATGATTATTTGTCCCGCTATTTCATTCTAAGTTGCTTGTGCGCTTTACTAAGTTACCGAATAAACAGACAACAATAATTTTCAAAAAGACTTATAACCTAAAAATTGATATAAATGAAGCTGAAGGTATTACTTGTCAAAGTCAGAGTCATTATTACCCTAGGCATGTAAATGACACTATTTACATTCCGTTGTCAAGATGAATTAGTAAACGAATGATATAGACTATTTACCTGTTTTGTTGCTAAGCATGTGTGGACTATTTACAGTGTCGGCAGCGGGAAAATCTTTTTTTTCTTAAAGTTGGAACACATTTTCCACCTGGTCCTTGCCTTTTACTTTATTTCTACAACTATTCAAAATTATTGAAAATATTGAGAAAATCATGATTCATAGAGACTTGTTGGTTTTTCTCAATTTTAGGCGGTTTAACGATCGAAAAACCACCAAGTTAGATAGACCACTCGAAAGTAGACATTTCAAAAATCAAAATGATCACTTATAGACCTCCGAAATACAAAAAAACACCAGAACAATTGAGGAGCGACGGAACAGAAGTGGTCAAGTACCGAATGTCAACGTGGAGCAACGCCACAATGCTGCAGTATACAGTTACTAGAAAAATCGTGAATGTGTTTGGTATTCACGTGATAGTTTTATATTTTATTCCTGTCAAGTTATTGTCATTTTCATTCTGCAGTAAACAGACAAAGTACACAAAGGCAAGATTGTAGGAACAAAAACATAGTATTTATGTTATTTTTGATAAACTTTCTGGAAAATTATTCAAAAAGTCCTCGACCCTGGCATCTGGCATACTTGGTGATATCTCGGTATCAGTATCATTTCATTCAAATGCAGATTAATTAAAGCTAGGACCTCATAATAATGTTGAGTAAGATATTTGAGATATAACAACTACAGTGTAGGTATTAATAATGTGATAATTTAAAAAATTACACATTTTGATTCAAGACCAAGACTATCAGACCAAGACCAAGATTGAGCCAGCTCGTCTTGGTCTTGAAACATCAAGACCAATACCAAGACAAAGACTACATTTATTTTTCAAGACCAAGAGTGATCAGTCTTGTCTTGGGCTCGCGAAGCCCTAGTGATACTTCTAAATGACATTTTTCCTTATCTCATTTATATCTCCAATGGAAACTAGTAAATTAAGAAATAATCAACTATCCGAATGAGAATGCATATTTTCACTTTCAGGTTTTCTCTTTTATGTTAGGTTATTTTCACAATATCCATCAGATGTAGTTCAATGTCTATCGTAGCTCCTGCTGGGGAAGTAGTTGTTTTCTCTTAGATATTACAAAAAATTGCTTATTTTCTGTTCAACTATCTGAATGAAAACGTAAATTTTCACTTTCAGATTCTTTCTCTCAACTCATATAGGGTCTTTTACAATCTCTATAAGACGTAGTTCAATATCCAGCGTGGCTTTTGCCGGGAAAGTAGTTGTTTTCTTTCAGATATCACAAAAACGTAAATTCAATTTAACGTAGGGTTTTTCCATTTCCAGAGGAGTCATTTTTGGTTCAATTTTCAATTGAGAATGTTCCCCCCCTCAATAAAATGTGTAGTTATCCCAGAACAAATCATCACATATTCAAGAACTCAAAAACCCAAAAACGTATCCATATGTTCATGTGGCTTCAAAAATAACGTACCGATTTTCGAACATCATTAGGTAAATGAAAGTATTGTATTTGTATGACTTTCTGGGGGACACACTTTTCTATCACCATTGAGGCAGCAGAAAATATTTCATACCTATCGTTCAAAACTCAAAGTGATCCAATAATCAACATCAAATAATATCGTAAAAAAGCTCTCTTTTGTTTGTATTACACAGAGAGAAATGACTGCAGCAAGTTCATGCACAACGTTGTGTAAGACACAGTTGTGTAGATATTTTACACAATTGTACATGCTTTCATCATACGCGTTTTGTGAAATTCAATAAATATTTGTGCAAGTCAATTTGTATAGTATTCATGCACTTCCACATTGCATAAAAATACACAAAAATATGCACATCTACCATAACACAATTTATATGAAAAACATCTACAACGCATTGAACTCATCTCACACCCTTTGTACACTTTCTATTTGATATGCACAAATTGTATACTACTTCAACATAATTGTGTAATTTGCCACAACTTGACCAAGGCGTCGTCTCACCCAAATAAATACGCATGCGTGGCACTCCAAATGTCCAGTCCATCATTATTTGATTGTTTTATGCTGATCGAAGGGAGAAGCTGGTTGAGTGTACTTACCTATTATTTATTATTTGCTCATATGTATGTGGTTTTGAGTCAACTTCCATTTGTTAGAATATTTGCAAACTGATACCAATATTTGAAGGTTAGTATTGCTATTATTTTTTGTTATAACATGAAACTTACTTCCTACTTCCTACTTGAATAAATATATTTTGACACAAAGATTACTTTAAACTTTATTATTATTCAACGTGTTCCAAAATAACAAAATGGATGGTTCATTTATGTTCTGTTTGGAAATTTTTGTTTCTGTTATTTTATTTGTAATAAGAGTTTATAGTTCAGTTAGTTTTGTTATTAGTTCTTTGTGATGAAATAAACATTATTTGAATGACATTTAATTTTATTTCAACCTTCTGGAAAGTGAAGCTTGTAATTTCTGAACAGAATAAGATATGAAGAAGCGAGCAGGTTGAAACTGATGCTTATATTCATATATTATTCCGTGTGGATGTTATGTGCCTCAAGTGTATCCTTTTTTAAAACTATAAATGGTACCTATAAAAATTGGCCTTGCTTTGTACACAAATATGTACAATATACCTACACAATTCATGTATGCAGAATACACAAATTTGTGACAATTTTTGCATCCTATATTGAAAATACTTACACAATTTGTACAAACTAGGTTCCCAAATTGTTGCCATTCATTACAATTTATGCATAAACAGTATACAAGTTGTTGACATTCGTCGCACAACACACCGATAAATTTTGTATATTTTGTGTATAAAATTACAACAAAACTATTCAGAATAAAACAACACTGAAGTGTATCGTTTATATACAATATCTCTATACAATATTATAGAAGAAAAATGAACAAATTGGTGCTGTCAACTTTTTAGAAACAAATTGTACTGAAATTATTCACAATTATGTAGAAAAAGTCACATTTATTTCTCTTTGTGTAGTGTCAATGTCTGACATAACTTAGTCGCTCAAAATTGAAATGTATCGTTTTGAGTTATCCTCTATGACAGAAATTAATGCATATATAAGCGAATCCATCACAGAAAATACCGTGAAGAGTAAAAAGTCTATCTGGAGGCAATTTATGTCTTTGGAAAAATTGCAATTTAGGGTAGTAGACCCGATTTTGACGGAAGTTTTTTTGGGGGTTATTTCGAGATCCTCCCTTACTTTTTTATTTACAAATAATCAAATTTCACAAAAAGGGTATTTTCAAGATCAAATTTCTTCCACAAAAAGCATCCAATTTGCGTTTGTTTTATATCAGCACAATCTAGACACATTAATTGGCGCATTTTTGGCACAGTTTGCAGTATTTCCAACTTTCCGCGAGTTCCGTAGATGCAAATCTGACAACTCGATTCAATCTGTACTTTCCCTATACTTTCAGTGGAAACGCAGCAAAAAGATTGAATGAATCGAGTTGTCAGATCTGTATTTACCGAACGCTCCTTGTGGTATTAAAAATCTAAGATTTGAATAACATAACAATACATTCGATGGATAACGGTAGTATGACAGATATTGATAACAAACGGTCGTGTTCCGATACTCCCGTATAGTACTGACCAGTGTCCAGTAGATATGGTCGTTCAGATTTTAATGAAGTTCACTAGACACTTTTCGCACTACCTCTAATAAAACCCTGTTAGAAGCTAAAAATTTACTGACATTAATTGGAAACAAACCTTCTTCAGAGGTAACTGACATTCGACTAGGTATACTGTGGAAAAAAGTATTGAATCTTTATTTTGATATTTTAGTATATTTTGAATTTGTACCTTTCTTGGGATGCTTTAATTGTTAATAAATTAAAGCAACCTAAATCAAGGTACAAATTCAACATGTACTAAAATATCAAAATAAAAATTCAAAACTCTTTTTCCTACTATATACCGCCAATGGGCTTGGCACGAACGACAGCATTCTTTGATGAAGGTGTATAGCAAGAACTACACGCGAGCGAAGCTTTTCTACTACTATTTTATCTTTTTTTCTCCATTTTTTCTCGCTTTTTCTAGAAAGGTTCATCCCTTATTTCTTGGTGAAGATCCATAGCAAGAAACACGCGAGCGAAGCGAGCGCGCTCGGCCGACATTCCGAGCGCGCGGAATTGCGAAATGTTGGCCGAGTGCGCACTTTTCTACTACTATTTTATTTTATATTCTTCACTTTTTTAGAAACATTCATCCCTTATTTCTTGGTGAAGATCCATAGCAACAAACACGCGAGCTCGCGCTTTTCTCATACTATTTTATTTTATATTCTTCACTTTTTTATAAAGGTTCATCCCTTATTTCTTGGTGAAGATCCATAGCAAGAAACACGCGAGCGCGCGCTTTTCTACTACAAATTTATTTAATTCTTTCCACTTTCTTAGAAAGGTTCATTCCTTATTTCTTGGTGAAGATCCATAGCAAGAAACACGCGAGCGCAGCAAGCGCGCGCGGAATTGCGAAATGTCGGCCGAGCGCGCGCTTTTCTGCTACTATTTTAATTTATTTTCTCCACTTTTTTAAAAAGGTTCATCCCTCATTTCTTGGTTGAGATCCATAGCAAGAAATTCGCGAGCGCGGCCTTTTCTACTACTATTTCATCTTTTTTCTCCAAAATATCGCAAGACAATAGTTATTTTTTATTGTGCTATGTCATATCTTTTATTTTCAATAAACAATTCAAAATAACATAGAAAATAATACACAAAATGAACCGAAAATGATTAAGTAAGAGTGTGTAGGTTGTGCCGATATGAAAGAAAACACCAAGTGCTTGCTTTTTGTGGAAGATATTCGACTTTGGAAATATCTTTCATCCAACATTTGATGGACCACAAATCAAAAAATAAGTGAGAGCGAGGAGTATGTATGGATCCTCGTTCTTTGAATATTTATATCTAACGTGAGGATTTTCAAATCCCAACAACGGATACATTATTCGCAGAGTTGTCGGAAGCAAGATTTTTCTCTTTTCTTTATGCTTCCTCCGCATTTCTCCAAATTCCTCTTGACAGAGAAAGTTCTCTTATTTGTATCGTAGCTACACCTTTTGGTAGGTTTCATTATTTACTCCTACCATATGGTATTTCATCTTCTCCTGAAATATTTCAAAGATTTATATTTGAAACTTTAGATGGCGTGTCAGGTGCGATTGCATATATTGATGATATCCTTATAATTGGCAAAACAATAGAGGAACATAACAAAAATTTGGATATTGTTTTAACAAAAATATTGAAAAGCGGATTGACCTTGAATAAACAAAAATCAAAATTTAGAGTAAATAAATTGAAATTTCTTGGACATGTCAGAAGTTCTCAGGGCATAGAGCCCGATGAACAATAAACAAAAGCAATTCGGGAAATGAAAAAACCAGAAAGTAAAAATGATTTACAGATGTTTTTAGGAATGATTGTATATTTAGCAAAATTTATACCTAATTTATCGCATGAAACTAGCATTCTGAGAAACTTGCTTAGCATTAGAAACGAATGGTCATGGACTGAAAATGAAACAAAATATTTCAATCATTTGAAAGAATTAGTCACTTCCACCCCTGTCTTGGCATATTATGATACCAAAAAACAGGTCTCTTTATCAGTTGATGCGAGTCCTTTTGGGCTAGGTGCAGTTATTACCCAAGATAACCATCCAGTAGAATACGCGTCTGCATCTTCAACACCATGCCAACAAAGGTATAACCATTTCGAAAAAGAATTGCTAGCCATTGTTTTCGGATGTGAACGTTTTCATCATTTTTTATTTGGTAGAAAAATCATAATAGAAACTGACCATCGCCCTCTACTAGGACTACTCAAAAAAACCAGTAGATCAGTTTTCACCCAGATTGCAGCGTCTTGCGATTCGTTTGCTCAGGTATCAATTCGAACTGGTATATGTTCCGGGTAAACAGTTACAAGTTGCTGATACCCTAAGTAGAGATCCAACTAAAGACACTATAGATACTGATTTTTTGGAAACAAACCTTAAAGTTCACTCTGTAATTACAACCAGTAGAGAAAATGAACAGAGATTACAAAATGCAGTCAATGATGACTGGGTTTTACAAAAAGTAAAAGGCTATACTCTCCAAGGTTGGCCCAAACATAAAAGCAATGTTCCTCATTAAGTCAAATGTTTTTGGACAATCAGAAACGATATTTTTCTTCATGAGAATCTCTTATTTTACGGCAGAAGATTAATAATTCCTCAAACTCGAGACATGAATTTTTACAACTTACTCATAAGTCTCATCAAGGGGTAGTATCTTGTAAAAAGTTAGCTCAATAAGCAATTTATTGGCCAAACATATTCACTGACATAGAAAACCTTGTGTTGAGTTGCCTGTCTTGTCAACAGTATGCAAAAAGTAATGCCAAAGAGCCGTTAACACCACATGAAATAAAAAGTGGGAATAGATTTCAAAACTCTTGGGCAATTGAACTTCATTGTATTAGTAGACTACTTCAGCAACTTTGTAGTAGTCAACAAGCTTTCCAATAAAACGAGCGGGAGCGTTATTTCTACACTGAAGAATATTTTCGCTATAAATGGCCTACCGCAGGAAATATTTTCAGACAACGGTTCTGCTTTCAACTCAGCAGATTTTCATTAGTTTGCAAGAAGATATGATATCAAGTTGACAACCTCCATCAGCCCTCATTTCCCTCGTTCTAACGGAATGGTAGAAAGAGCAATACAAACAGTCAAAGGACTTTTGAATAAATCATATAGAGATGGCGAAGATCCATTTTCTGCTATTCTCAACTACAACATAACTCCAAAAGAAGACATGCCTTCTCCAAGTGATTTGTTGATGGGAAGAAGACTCAGAACCATTGTACCTGTTGGTAAAGTCATTCTTAAACCAAAGTATCCTACAAGTGTCTACAAGAAAAAACTTAAAATGAAACAAAATAAACAAAAGGGGTATTTCGATAATTCCACCAAGAAACTTTCTGTTCTTGAACCTCACCAACCTGTTATGGTACAAGAGAAAGTTCGTCATTGGAAACCCGGTACAGTTGTTCATCAAAGTGGACCAAATGACTACAATGTTCAAGTTAGGGATACACCTGTTATAGACGCAACAGACAACAGCTGAAGCCGATGAGAAGAAGCACATCTTCAGAAAAAACAGGTGTTACTTACAACCAAACCTAAAGCCGATAAGAAGAAGCACACCTTCAGAGAAAACAGGTGTCATTTCCAATCGACAATCTCAAAGCTTCCTCGAAAATGATCTCCCAGAGTCGGATGTTCCACAGCCAGAAACAATGGATGCTCCAATTCAATCCCAGGATCCAGCAAACCAGAAACGAGTTATCGTTGATTGTGACTCTTACAGCCGTATGCATAGTCAATTCCAGCGACTTGCCAGTTTTGCCGCTTTCTACACAAGAACTATATAATGCACAGTCGAGCTCCAAAAAGGTGGTACATCGCCAGCGTTTCGCCAAAAAGTGACTTATCGCATAGTTGTCACTTTTTTGTTGCTTGACTGTGCATTATAATCCTTGTGTAGCGAACAGCGAAACTCTGGCGAGTCGCTGGCGAATGACTATGCATACGGCTGAAACAGTGGCCATAAGATTTTCACTCGTTATGGAAGAGTTGTAAAAGCCCCCATGAGATTATCTTATTAACTTTTTCATTTTCAATTAATTTCTTTCGATCATTTATATATTTTTGAATTGAACTTTTTTTAAAAAGGGCGTGTGATATATGTATATCTGGATCATACGGTATGCAGTCGTGGTCAGACGTTGACAGAACGTAGAACCTAATGTCAGATACTTGGTCTGTTATTTACTTTTGAATAATACTTTGATTAAAGTACTTAGCTAGTACCATATTATTTGTATATCAAAATGAAGTTACACCGTCTCTACTAAATACTATCGTCGTACCAAACGACGGACATAACACTACTCTAAACTGCAATTGTACCATGTCTTTTTGTCAGCAGAAGAAATATGAAGTTTGTGTGACTCCCAACTCTCATGATCGCCGAAATCCTCAGAAAGTTGGCATGGAATATGCGTATAGAAATTGAAGAGGAATATAAAGAGTATACGGTTTAAGTGATGTGGAATTAAATTGCGAAAACTCTCCAGGAATTTCACTTCAATAAACATGAATGTAAGATAAATCCATTCGAAGATATCGAATTCCAAATTGCTAGGAATGCGCGTAATGCAAAAAGACGAAACCTGCATTCTTGTCCTAAAAAAAGGAGGGAAAGTTAAATGTTGAAACGTATATGATCAAGTATATAAATGATTTGATGCTGTTCATGAAATAATATTCCTAAATATCATTCGAACATGACAAATAGAGACAATTATTTTCTTTAATTCATCTCGAGTAACTTGCATTTTGTATACGAACTTATACTTGAACTTGAACTTGTATATGAACCTTAATAATCGAAGAATAACTTCCTCGAGCTAAAGCTCTCGGGAGTTATTCAGATTATTATTGTTCATATGGTCTCATTGAATTGTCAAAATAAAAGGTACTCTCGATAGAATTATGGCTATTTGTCATGGTCTTGGGATATTACCTACGACTATTTCATAAAAGTGCTTCAATAGAAATAGTTAAGTACGTAATTTTATTTTAGACAAAACATTCATTCGTCTGTTCCTCTCTTATCAGAGTTACCGTTAACCAAGGCCACTAGATGAAAAAATCATCATCACGAAACCTCTAACCTCTCCCGAAGGATGCAAAATGTAGCGAAAACTGATACGCATTACGTTATCTACGCACGTGGTAACCAGATAACACCACATACAATGTTCGGGAAATGTATTTATATACAAGTGATGGACTAGGCATCATAGCATAGTAGCGTGAGACCCGTCGCGAAAGCCGTTCAACTGTTTCAAAACAAAGCGAAACCAAGCCAACTGCAGTGCACCGTTGACCGTTCAGATCGAATTGTAGACATGTCCGAAGATATCGTAGTGGCCGTGGACGAAGGAAAAGTTCGAGGCAAGACTCAAGAAGATTACCATGGAGGAAAGTTTTATAGTTTCAGCGGAATACCTTATGGAAAAGCCCCGATTGGCGAATTGAGATTTAAGGTGAGCTACAATTCATGTTTTAGCAAAACCGAGAACATTTAATATTTAGCAAGGCTTTAAACGCAATTGACCTCAATTAGATAAATGGAATAAAAGGCATTGATAGCAAAAACTTACTAGCAAGATGTAAAATCCGAATACAAATTCTAAAAATTCGAATACAGATTACAAGATGTACCTGTGGTTTTCTAAGTCCAGAAAAGTATGGACCTATTAGGCCAATCATTTCGGCATTGAAAATTATACCTAATTGGAAAAAATGTCAAAACAATGCAAATATTCACAAATGTTCTATTTTAGTGAGCAAATGAACTAAGAACATTTGAGCCCTCATACAAGATCGGCAACGTTGTTGAATATGTAAATTATAACAATTCTATTTATTTTGTAGAGAAAAATCCAAAGAAGTCGCAAAATTACGAAAATGAAGAAAATATTACGATCCCCAATTTTGCAAAAATTTCTTAGTCTGGCATCAGAGTAAATGGATTATTTCTATATACTTTTGTCAATGACGCGGTCAAAAAAATATTAATGATACCGATGATGGCTACACACTTTTTTTTGGTTATTTTATATTAAAAATTTTTGTTGGCAACATAAATCGTTTATGGAAATAATTCAAAAGTGTTTTGAACTGGTCGAGAACGTAGGAAGTAATTTCCATGAAACATATGATATTTGCCACCACCCAAATTTATATAACTTCATCGAAAATAATGAAGCAATGGCGAAATTTTTTTTTTTATTTGACAAAGTTCCTGAAATCTGTGGCGGTGGCAAATTTTATATATTTTTTGGCAAATTACTACCTACGTTTCCGACCAACTAGGCCAAGGTGTAGATAAAAACAAGATGCGCTTTTCACACAAAATAACAAACGCAAACATTGCTTTTTATAAAATAGTTTTTAAATGAAATCCCCGGTTTTTGCCCCAGCAAAATCGCTTTGTCGAATTTTTTAAACAAGAAATATAGTGAACAAAATTATAACTTTTTTGGTTTTTTGGAACTATCTCGAAGATAATCAAATAAATCGTTTTACAGTCAATTGAACTTTTGTAGAAATTTAAAAAACCTGCAGAATAGTTTTTTTATAATAATAATAATAATAATAACCGTCTTTATTGTTTTCTTTCGCTCAAATGATACAAAATGAAAAAAATTTATATATAATAACAATGGTTCGAAATGAAATTAGAAGGCGAAGTTCAATTTGCATAGAGACTAATCCTGACACCAGCCGCTATTATTTGTTCTTCCACTTAACCTTGAACATGCTGCAATATCCATGAAATATATTTTTTTTTATTTGTCCAATATGTAAATATTCATAAATGAAAGAGAAATGAAGGAAATGGTATGAGGTTGGAATTTTATTGTAAATTCAATAAATGACTTTTGTACTTCAGTCAAAATCTCTGTAACCCACTTCGTTTTATTTGTTCAGGTATGTTATTGTAGATTGTGCATATTTGAAAGCTGAAGCTACGTCTGAAAAACTCTGATTTGAATTTGGGTGGGGTAAGTAATCCCTTTTTCCTCACATTGAGACTGTGTACATCAGCTCTATAAGTGATTTTTCTATGCAGATATGAGGGAGTTTTACTTGTAATGAGTTTGTGAAAGAGAATTGCAGAATGTAGAGTTCGTCTATTTTTCATATTTAACCAGCCAATGTCTTTCAATTTATGTGAGATTCTTTGTCGCCGTCTTATGCGATAAATGAGTCGTAGACAAGAGTTTTGAACTTTTTGAAATTTTCATCCATATTGATGGGTTAAGAAAGGGCTATATAGAACGTCTGCGTAGGTAAACTGTGATAACACAAGTGTTTCACATAATGTAGCTTTTAATCTCAATGGGAGACAATGCCTTTGACTGTAAATCACTCTTAACATGAGATATGCTCGTTGTATTAATTTATTGATGTGCTTCTCAAATTTCAAATCAGAGTCTAACAAAACACCCAAACTTTTCACACTGTCGGCTATTTCGAGATTCTCATTATTAATGTTTATATTCACAGAATTGAGAACGATGTTACGGTTGTTTCTAGAGACGAAAATAAGAGCTTTCGACTTTTTATACGCCCAGATCGGTGCATTTTTCAATGAGAAAATCTGGGAAAACCTCGAAAAAGAGACAATTTTTAAAAAAATACTTAATTTTATAAATCTGAAGGTGGACAAACAACATTGCGGACACTGATAGATGATAATATGTGTTTCAACTGTACGCAAGATGGTTTCTGTCTGATATGTAATTTTTGCCCAATCGCATTGTAAACAATTTAAGGGTATATCTTTCTAAATGAGCCGATTTAAGGGAAATCATCCTATTCAAATTCTGTAAAAGGCATATGGAAGTAGAGGTCAATATCTACAATTTGTTTATTTTGGATTTTCACCTGAAAAGTGGGAAACGTGTTGACAATGTCACTGGAAGTTACTCTGAATGCTTCAAAGTGCATCCGAAGTCGCTCGTATTAACTTCAGTTTGACTTCGGGTGACTTCGGATGACTTCCGACGCACTTTGAAGCGTTTTGATCCACTTTTGGTGACATTTTCAACACATTTCCCACCTCTCAGGTGAAAATCCAAAATGAACAAGTTGTAGATATTGATCTCTACTTCCAGATGCCGTTTACAGAATTTGAATACGACGATATTCCTTAAATCGGCGCCTCTTGCAAGATGTGCCCTTAAATTGTTCATAACGCGAATGTGCAAAAACTACACATCTGACAGAAAACATCTTGCGTACAGTTAAACCACATATTATTATCTGCTAATATCTCTTTTTCGATATTTTCCTGGTCTTATGAAAATCCATTTTGTAGGTTTTATGAATCTCTACAAAAATTACATCGACTGTGAAACGATTCTTCGAATAATCATTGAGATATTTCCAAAAACCCAAAAAAATTAGATTTTTTTCACTATTTCTTGATTAAAAAATTCCACAAGGCAATTTTGCTGGAGCGAAAACTGGGGTTTTCATAAACGAACTATCTTATGAAAATTAGTATAGGCCATTTGCGTCTTTTATTTTGTGGGGGAAAAATATTCTATAGCTTGGTCTAAACTCAAACACTTTTGAATTATTTTCAAAATAATTTCAGGTTGCAAACAAACTTTTTTAGTGTAAAATAAAAAAAAATTTTTGCTACTCTTTTATATTTTTTTAGCCTAGTTATCAACAGAAGTATGAATAAATAATTTATTTACACTGATTCCAAACTCAAAAATGGTCGCAAAATTGGGGAACGATAATAAATGACAATTTCTTCGTTTTCGTCATTCTGAGACTCTTTTGCATTTTTTTATTACAGTATAACCAGAATTGTTTATAATTATATCTTCAACGATGCTGACCTTGAACGAAAGCGCAAATTCTTAAAATTTCATTGTGCATTAAAATATACAACTTCTGTGAAAGTTCGCATCGTTTTGCTATTTTTTCTCAATTTTTGCTGAAGTGATTGTCCTATATTCTTTAGTGATGAAAAATAAAAGGCTCTCGATCACAAAACACAGAACACATTTCACGTAATCCCTCTGATAGTAACATTTTTTTTACTCCAATAGTCGAATCATAATCAGGTCTACAAGGCACCTTTACAGCAAGCCATAAAATATCAACAATAATATCTTTATCCGAAAAGGGCAACCCTGGCAACATAGAAAACTACTAACAGATGAACAGCGCCATCGACTGTATTTTCTTAACTCAGAGAAGAACTCGTATTTAAAAGAGTATAGGTATTTGAATTGTTTCAAATTACTAACAAATTGTAAACATGGTTTCAGACCAGGTGATTCAACCGGAACTAGTGTAGTTGGTTATACGGAATATATTATTAAACAATCAGTTAGTGGTAATTACGTGCTGTCTGTTTGATTTGATTTCACAAGACCTTTCGATACGGTTGATAAATAAATCTTTCGTCTTTGCAGTAGGTATCGTGGTTGCCTTAACGAATGGTGTCTCTCCTACATGGAAAACATTATTTTTTACCATATATCAATGACTCACCCCATTACATCAAGCTGACGTAATTATGTATGCAGATGATATGATTATTCCTGCATAGTTACAACTGATCATTCGGAAAATAACGAGGGGGAAACCACTGAGTTAACTTAAGTTTTTACCTTTTGAACGTGTTGAAGGACATGTTAGACAGAAAACCCTTTTCGAACATATTTTACGCTTCCGCTCTCTCAGCTATTAGCTACAGTGTCATAATCTGAGGTCAGGGACGTAATGTGCAAATAATTTTGGTTTAACAAGAACGAATCTAACGTTGATGACGCGAAATTTCTAAGCAAACTAAAATCTTAACAGTCTCTTCTATATAAAAGGTAATTTCCATACCTCCAGACCCAAAAAACATCGTGTAGATTCTTTGTCAGTATTCACCTGAAGACGTTTGCAGATTCAAGAAATTGAAACGTAGTGAAAAATTGAAAGAAGTAAAAATCTTTCAACCATTAAGACGATGGAAGTCCGAAATGCAAATAATCAAGTTACTACATCGGCTACAACCTTCAAACAAACCTTTTTTTTCCTTTTAATTTTTAGAATCTACGATGAATTTCAATATAACTCCATTCAGTTATATTCAGATTTCAGTTATATAATTTTTTTTGAAAATTTTTACAGATGCAGCCCTTTACGGAAAAATTTTTTTTGGAAACAAAGGGAGTTAGGTTAAAAATTGCCAGAATGTGCTTGAATAAGAACCGAAGCTTCCCAAATCATTGGAAACTTCTCAAAAAAATAATGCTCAGACATTGGCGCTGAGTTCCGCTATCTCAAAAATTGTGTTACTAATTCTTTTCGATAGCAACCTCATTATTACCCAACGCCATTGGACTCTTCGCTAAAAAAATAGGGGAAGTTTAAGCGTAGAACCCTATATCTGAATTAAACTGTTTTTGTAGAAACTTGGAAAAACTAAAATATCCGTGTGGTTATTAGAGATATCTGAATTATCAGTAGGCTCTATTGAAAGAATCGACAAATAACAAATGCTGAAGTGTCAACAAACAGTAATAATACATTGTGAATGGCTTTCGCGGCCATCGTCACTTACATGGAGTTTCTTCGGGTTGTAAGGCCGACGTATGTTTATAGAAGATCTCGACGTTTCGCCAACACGAGTGGTTAGCATTTTCAAGAGACATTTTTAAGTTTCTGATTTCTTAATTCGCTGTCAAATGCTTGACATTTGTTATACGTTGTCTCAATAAATACCTGTGATTCGACATTCTTACATATGATGGGTCCATAGCGTAAGCTGACATCATAGAATCGTTCGTACCGTTATTTTGTGGTAATACATACTATAAATCAATGTAGTTTGGAGGGGTCTTACAAGGATCGCTGTGTGTACAATAAAAACGAAAAAACACCTCTGCATATCACTTTCAGGATCGACAATAGTTACTTATCGAAATCGTCAATGGTGATGTGGGATAAAATCCCAGAACCTGCCACCAGTACCGTATCTTTTTTGCTGAAAAAAATCTCCAGAAACTTAAAAAACAACTCCGACCGTATTTTCAATGCCTTTTTGTAAAATAATTATACCTACTTAACTTCGTCAGAATACAAAGTTGAAATCAGTAGTTATAAGTTGATGATTGCTAATGAGCCTAATGAATATGTCTAACATGCCATCATATCCATCATATCCGGCAATTCAAAAATAAAACCGTGTGCATGCTAACTCATGGTTATTCATTATGTCATGTTAATTTATCATTAAATATACTGACAAATAATTGGATAAATCTGATTACAAAGTCGAGGATATGAAAAAAATTCGACGTACTCATAATAATGTTCGAATTGATATTTCTAAAAAATTAGTAAATGTACCGAGGGTTATGGACAGATCAATCGCATTTTAGCAAATGGTGGATTGAACCCAATCAAATATTATTTAATTTTTCCTGAATCATAATTCCTGTTTGATACACCAAAAAGCGTACAAAATCTTCAACATTAAAACAAGCCGTGATAGAAAGATTGTTGCTTGGTAACAACGCCAAATTCTCAATTTTATCATATGAAGTATCAAAACGTGACATCAGATGTCACTGACCTACTTGATTAGATGTAATCAAATATAAGGGATATTACTCCCTGATTTGAAATTAATTTCCAGTATTGTTTTTGAAGTCACTATGCATGCTTACGCCTTCAAAGCACTAACAACGTTAAAGGCACTTGCGCGTCTTTCAAAGGGTAATAGACCGTCAGATAGTGACAGATTTAGGTGACCCATTTTCGCATACAAGCCTCGAATAGGGTTGAGAAGTACATCGATGTTGAGTGAAATGGAAGGAAATTTACGAGTGGCTCCTGGGGAGAACATATGAAAGTATCAATAAGAATTTCCGTTAAATTTTCCGACAACAAAATCTACTTATCCATTCGCGCCACTCGAACCATTGTTTTTCGGTCTAGTGACGATGTAGGTTTTCATTGTTTCGATGGGCTTGTGTGGGAAAAACTGTCAAAATCTCGATTTTTTCTTACAAGATTATGCCCTCATTTCAACCATTTAGCCACCTGCAACACTCAAGCCATTGGTTTTCCGAAGCCAGGTTCTATTGATTAATGATTAGGTGAACACGGCTCGCGTGAAAATATAGGCAACATACTCCTTTTATTTCTGTTCTGGAAACTCGAATTCCTTCTGATAACTATTCTGATGAAGTATGGGTTGTTGTTGTTGGGATGAACATTGACCAGCCTTCAGATATGAAAATCATTAAAAAATCGTCACGTTTGGATGTTCCATCGAAAAAATTACTGGTTTCATAGTAATAATGATAATAATAATCTATTGACAAAAAACATCACGAAGAGATTCGTAATTCAGAATGGTAACGTAAACAAAGCAGAAGAAGCTAGAGCTAGCTGGAGCACTTGTTTTAGCTTTGAACAAATTAAATCTTATGAGGTAGGTACCTACTAAAATAACATGAGAAATAAATAATGACAACTTAAAATATCTGAATATAACAAGCGTTGGTGAAAAAAGATTGGCGATAGAGTATAAAATTATAGGATATACCTACCTGTTTATAATAATAATAATGATAGTTATTGTTTATTCAAAACATCATGTATGCATGAAACAGTTTGTGAAGATAAAAGGCTTTAGTTGAAATGAAATAGACACATACTCGATGGGTGAAAAACACTAGATAAGATACTGCTAAAAAATGCGTATAATAGTCCAGTCAATAGCCATTTTCCCGTGGAATTTTGAGAATTGAAGTCGATTTGCTTGAAAATTTGGATTTAGCTAGTAGTTTTAACCTTTTTTAAAATCTACCCTACGCCTAAGCGGGCTTTTGCCCTGGTGTTGAAAGCAACCTTATCTAGGAAATGGAATTTTTTTCAATCGAAATAACTACGAAAATCGATAGAATGACCAATTCTTAGCAACTTTTGTTTTGTAAAGTTTTTTTTTAAGTCGATACTTTCCGAGTTATTAGCCATTAAAACTGTGCATTTTGCAATGAAAAATCCCACGTTTCTTAACCTTTTTTCATGAATAACTCAAAAAAAAATTATTTCATGTAAAAAATAATTCGGAACAAAATTGTGGCTATCAGAAAACAAAGCGATTCGTGTCTGAAAGACCTATGTAAACCTAATAACGACGAAGTTATTGATCCTAGAAGGATGATTATTTTCGAAGAACCCCGAAATCGAGAACCTTCAAACTCAAATAACTCGATAAAGGTGAAATTTTTTGGGAAAACTCAGGAGACATTTCTTAAAGTACATCAAAACACCTTCCATGAGAATTGACTGAATTATGACCCAAATGAAACCATTCCTTGTTTTCTTTTTAAATGTAACAATTAAACCCTGATAGAACTTAATGACTCCCCACTTGAAATTAACTTTATCCATGTATAATTGTTATAATCCATTCGAATTAACTGATATGGAGTGCTTAGGAAAAAATTATTGATTGAATTGAAAACGACAATCTTATAATTTTGAAAAAAAAGTGCATTTTTCTGAAATAAACCAAACAGTATCCATACTATGAAGAAATGTTTCAGATAATAATTGTAGGAATTTTTTATTGGAAATGCAGTTTTTTTAATTTTTTTACTATCAAAATTAAACGAGATATGGCTGTTCAAAGTTTACCCAACCCCTTTGAACTCACCCTTTTCAAAAAATAAGGGTTGCGAACATTTTTGATTAATATGACGTCAAAGCCTTTGAAATTCTCTACAAAATTATTTGTTTTTTATAGTTGTTTGTTGAAAAAACTAAGGAGTTATCGTCGAAAATTTTTTTTTCTATAATTTATATTCCTAGGGGGTGGTTTATAAGGGTTGAAGCATTTTGGTAAATAATAATTTCATTCTAATAATAATTCAAATTTAATGATGCAATTTTTAATCGTTTTGAATTGAAATAAACATCTTTAATACTAGTTTTGGGATTTACATGAGTTGCATCTGTCTGAATAATCATGAATTCGTTTGAGACTTTCAAGTAGTATAAAAATAAATATTTTAAACTTAACTTTGACCCAATGTATGCTAAAATCTTCGTTTTTTTTTATTTTTGTGCTACTGGGGGTAGTTTCAATTCAATTCAATTTCAAAAGAAGAAGAGGGTCGGCATAGCTTAAATCCAAATATTCGTAGGTAATACAACAAGTGTATTGGTGATTATCGAAATAGAAATTCCTTCGATTTTGAGAAACAAATTATGTTGCTTGGCAACCACACGAGCGCTTGCGCGATTGTGATTGCCTAAAGCAACATAATTTGTTTCGAAAACGAGAAGGAATTTACGATAATCGCCGATAACACGAGTTGTATTTGCCAAGATTATTTCATGAATAAAATTGAAACCATTTTTATTCATTATTATAAATATTAACATTAAATGTACTGTTCGTGCTCTTGTATATTTTAATATTATCCATATCCAGTTCGTCCTTTTTTGTGCTAGTAGATACAAAAGTGATTTATTTGATATTTCGAACATCCCACTATTTCAGTTACCAATGACAGAGCGCGTCATTCGTAGTTTCGTCGTTGCATTTCTACTGCTTCTCGCAAGGTTATGTTTTGGAAAAATTTTGGTCCAGTGATTTGATTAATCAACGAATGTGCAAAATTTGTCGAAAATTATAAAATCGAAAACATGATGTTTTCAATCATCAACACAAAAATTTCAACCAATCAAAACATGCTATGTCAGCATAAGTGGAATAATCATCAAAATCGGTGTTTATTCTCAAAATTCCACGGTTTTACATTTTTTTACCGCTGATGACTGGAGTATAACATGGATTTGAGTGGCCTAGATATCAAATAAGTGAAAACATTTAGTAAGTTATACAATTAATTGAAACAAAACATGTTAAAAAATCAGTATAAATATAGTACATCTTTATCCTAGAAGTCCAAATTATAACTTGACGGGAACAAAACCACTGACACCCGTGTACCCTTTGCGGAAAGGAAACAACTATTATCATTTGTTGTGCCGCTTAGGGCAACTCACTTTTTATTTGTGGTGCTTGAACTTTGCAGCTGTAAGGAAACCTGGAAGACCTTATCACCACCCAAAGTGGTCGATGATAATTACAAGCAAGCATCAAGACAATTCACATCGAACTTGATATCCAAAAAGGCATATGGTCGTTCGTCTGTCGAACCAACGTGCAATGCTAGCTAAAATTTACAAGGACAAAAAGTTCAAATTCAAAAGTCTTTATTTTGTTTATCTGTTGTTAAAAATATCATTGACCTTGAAATACACACACAATTAGACCGTTCGGCTATCAGGTTACATACTTTTTGATAATAGTCGTACTAAGTTGAGGTATAATAAGGGAACATGACTTTTCCTAGAATAATTGCAAAACGGTATCTACTTGAGTGCTAGGCTCCAATCATTCACCAATGATTGATCTTCAATTAGTTCTAGATCAAATGTCACTTTCACTCATATTGTTGTTATCAATAAGATATTGTCATAAGGACACAAAGTTGTATACATCAGTATGCTCTCATATAATCGGTGATAATAATTCTGTTTCATTTGATTGAGGAAATTCATCTATAATTAACTTGTAATTTTTCTATTGAAAGTAGCATTCTCTTAGTGAAAATTGTTGAATCTCGAATATATAAATTATTGTATTCCAACAACTTTCCATCAAGAATTGAGTACTTTTATGCTTATCGACTTTCACTATCGCCAGCAAAATGAATTGCACTTCAAATTATATGAATGATAAGTATGAAAGTATTTTATGTTATCATTACGGTAATTGCTATAGTGTCAATTAATGATACAGAGTTAGTCAAATGTATGGACCCGTCCATTTTTCTCTGTTAATATGAGAGTTATCAAAAAAAAATCGGATAAAAGTTGAAGGGTAGGTATTCCACTCTGCACCTTCCTATAAATTCAAATATTTTTTCGATGTGCCATTGGTGGAGTAGTGACGTCATCAGCATTTTTTTTTAAATGGGACCATATGTCATGTTTAGTATCGTTAGAAAACTTGTATTTTTTCTTATTTCAGTAGTGCTGATATTATTTCAACTCTCTCACTTATCTATTGCTGAAATGGATAAAAAAATTTCTCAATCATGGAATGTAGCTAGGGAGATATTTTGAGCGATATGTCGATTTGATTCGAACAGTGGCGTACTTAAGTTTTTACAAAAAAATATTCTTTATGTGCTACATTGACAGTAGTTGTTTCGTTAAAAGATTCCAGGTACGATGTTTACGATTAATATTCGCCTCATAAAATGAGTAATGGTTATATGATATTTTCAAAATTCATCTCAATTGATCAGCCATTCGAACCGAGATTTTTTTATTTCAGATCACGGGTTCAAATGAAAAATTAGTTTTCAGGACTAACGAATAAGTAAATGAATCAGCCGCTCTACAGATGTTGTCCTTCTTTTCATTCAACAAAATTGACATTTTCCTATAGAAAAATAACTTGACAATGTTCTTCGAAAAAGAAGTATCTGGGAAACTTATACATACGTACACTACTGTCCTAATCATATTGCCATATCGCTTAGAATATCCAACTGGCTACATTCCCCGATTGAGATTTTTTTTTTAACAAATTGAGCAATAGTTAGTGAATTACAGAGGTCGACACAAAAATACGAATCACTCTGTACCTATCTAGAGAATTATAATAATATTGGTTCTACCGAAACGAGAAAAAACAGGCTATATAGCGATACCAAACATGATATATGGTTAAAAAAAAAAAATGCCGATGACGTCACTTCTTCACCAATGGCATATCTGAAATATATTTGAATTTATAAAAAGCTGTAGAGTGAAATACCCTTCTACTATCATTTGAACCTTTTCCTGATAACCCTCATATTAACTGAGAAAAATAAGAGGGTCCATTCATTTGATCAACTCTAATAATGATTTTCAGTGAGGAAAATGTTATAATAAGGAATATTTGAACTATCTTCACTATAGACTAGCTCAAATGAATAGAACCACGAATAGAACAAATTTAAAGAAGTAAATTTATATTGAATGCACAGTATGATTTTTCAGTTGATGAATCATACTGCATATCCATTCAAAACATTGTTGTAATTGTATGTTTCCATAACCAAAAATTCTGGCCATATAATGTATTTCATACCCTTGACTCTTACGAACTCAATTTCTAGTTCTGAAGTGAACAAATTAAAAAACGATATCAAATTCAAAGGAATCCGACCAATGACATCAATCAATCACAAATTGAATTTCTAGTCCATAAGCCCGGTAAAAATTTGGTCAGTCATTTCTTCTTAAGCCATATTTAGTGGAATGCATCAGAGAGTCGTATTATAAAGATTCGTGAACGTCAGCTGCGATTCCGTTGGTGGGGGGGGGGGGGGATGATCAGCACAGTAGCTTCCTACGAACGAAGAAAAAAAAAATATTCAGTTGTGGCCTCCTTCCCGGAAACATGTTAAATTGACGCAATTCGAATATAAGGTAACATTTTATTTGAGAGGAAATCATAGAAGGTACAATTTTTTTTGTGTTCGACCAACTAGCTGTCGTATAATACACCATGCTAGTCAGCTGATTTTTTCTTTCTTCAAGATATTGCTTTAGCGATAATTTAACATGTTTTCAGGTAGGAAAACAAAATTGAATACATTTCTTTTTCTTTGTGCGTGGGAGGCTACCACCGCTCATCCCCCCCACGGAACCGCAGCTGACGTTCACGAAGCTTTATAATATAACTCTCTGATGCATTCCACTAATTTTCGCTTGAGAGGAACTTGGTCATGGAAATCTGTCACTGGCTCCCGGACTATTAAATGCGGAGTTTGTTTCTTTTCACTCTTGACCGATTTTGTTTCATTAAACATCTATTTCGAGCCGAAATTATGATAGTATTGTTACTCATACTATAAAGGCATGCATTTTCGTAATCACTGGTTCTTTTGACAGGTGTCAGAGATGTATACAGAGCTGGATTCCCAAATTGAGATTTTAGTAATTTTCTTCCTGAGTTCCTAGTCATCAGTAATAATAACTTCGAACTATAATTCGAGAAACCTGAAAACAACTTCCATGCGCAATTTTATTAATTGTTCACATTCTCTAGGACATTTTGTCTTATCTAAATCTTGTTAGCTAAGTTTTGTGTGGTTCTAAGATCAAGTTCAATTTGCGTTAATTGATAAGATAATTACTGGTTCCACACCAAAACAGAAATAGTGTATAGTTTTTATCAAAATCTTTGAAAACAACTTCGTCAGGATTTTGGGTATTTTCAATATAGGAAATGTTATGACGTACATTCCAATCAACAGCTTGCATAACTCAAATACAGAAACATTGGAATAGCTTTATATTATATCTCTGTTGCAAGCATATCACACAATCATTGATATTGATATAGGAATCAAGGTCTCGAAAATCATTAAAATGCTGAATATATGATTCAAGGGTGCTTTCAGTGAAAAACTTAACATTTTTAGTTTCTAAAAATAATATACCCAACAGAATATTATTTAATAGGCATTGCTGTGAACATTTTCAAAACAATAGCAATAATAAATAATACGTATGGGCACAAATGCAAACGAACATGTGATAGAGAGGACTATTTTTCAAAACTGTCGCATGCACCATGATATCAATATTTTCAAGATGGTTGGTTTCCATCATGAAGAGTTTGAAGTTTTCATCTAAAACTAAGTATAAGAACACTTGTCTTCAGGAAGTGAATATCATGATTTTGACATAATTTCATGACCATAGCTCATTTCCAGAGTTTTATGAATTCTTCACAATTCTTGCATTGGAAACTTACTAAATTTTCTTTTGACAAAAATGGTATAATTTGTAGTCACAGCAGTACTACTTCTGAGAACACCATGTTGTTACAGTGGTGCAGTTGATTGCAATGTGGCCAGCAAAACCGTAATAATATTTATTTTCACACTTGCTTTCTATTCAATCACAATTTGATATAAAGTAGAACGAAAACGGATATCTTCTTTCCTTATACATTGACAAAATAATAACACCAAGTAGAATACGGTATGTTCCAATAGACCTCCATGTGCCCTCATACCATTCCCTTTTTCACTAGCTCCATGTGCACCTTAGGACTTGAATTGCACGTTAGAACTACGCTGGCCTCTAGTCCTCTTATTATTCCGCTCATTTCAGGAAAGGTCTTCAATAACTTCTTTGCAGGAAGAGTGTGGATTTTGTTGTGGTGAAATTTGATCCTCTGGATTTTTCAATAAATAGCCTTGACATTGAGACTCCAAATTCGCGATTGGTAATCTGTTTACGATGATAACATGGGCACTTTTTGGCGTTATTTCTCAGACATGTGAAGAGTTTTGAACCTTGTAGTGTCATCGTAGATTAGTATCGAGTCTGTGCGAGATTGAATACAATTTGATTGCGGTTTTCAATCTCTAAGGAATTTACCTTAAAACTTTGGGCATCTTGTCATTTCGAACTGAGCAAGAGGTGCGTTCGTGGTTAACATCAGTATATTGTTATAAAACTGTTCCAGCATTGATGCTATTGAGGTTATTTGGCCGATGCTGCAGAAGCGTCTAACACTGATATCCTGGGGGGCAGTTTGTTTAGTCCAACCTTCTTATTTAAACTGATATATATGTTCTTAGAATACTGAGTATCATGACGTCATGGTCAAAATATTCATTATACATTTTGCTTCTTAAATGAGGTAAGTCTGAAACAGAATTTTTCGTTTTCTTGGGGTTCGTAACATCAAACAAAAATCAGACAAGTAATGGGTAAATAATTTATCTGTGAACAAATAAACTGACAGATTCTGTTTGAAAGTTGTTGATTATTCAATTACTAGATTGCTAGATGTTTTAATTGCATGTATACACAATCGTCATCTGGTAAATACAGGTTCTGTCTAATTACATATATTGTTACTAGTGCCAACCCAATGTTTTTGAAAAATAGTGTTAATAAGCAAATGTTTTTGAAAAATAGTGTTAATAAGCAAATATTTTCCAATAGATAACTACAAATGACTGAAAATAAAAAATCAAGTATTTTACACACTTTTATGAGACACTTTTGTCTCTGCAGCTTTAGTCCAATCAACAGGTCTATCAACCTCAACTTAAATTGCTCCGCCGATAATTTTTTTTTTTAATTGTAGAACACAATGTGTACATTACTTCTGAGAAAAATTATCACCTCCATGGAGGTGGAACCCCTTCAAAAAACGCGTTGAAATAAATTTTTTAAGTAATTTCGAAATATCTCATAATATTTAATTTAAATCAGAAAAATAAATTGATATTCAGAAAGAGCACAAATTTTTCCAAAAAAAACTGTCCCTACCAAAATTTTGAGAAATCGCACGGTATTCATGAAAAAAATTGTTGAAGTTATATGCTTTCGCAATGGGGCAGGTGTTGCGCCGGCTCCAGCCAACGTGCATTTTTTGAACCAGCGCGTGAAGTAAAGTTCTATAACTCCTCACACAAATGTTCAATTCGTATAAATCTTACGTCATTTTGAAGATAAAGATCGCAGCTTTGTATTCTGAAATTATTTATATTTATACGCGCAGTTGCCAGCTGCAAAATTGCAATTGAAAATCTTATAACATTAGAGTTTCTGACTTCGTGAAATAATGCTTGTGATTACTGAAATAATGTCTTATATTAGCACTTGTAGCAAGTAAAATGAACAGTTGGGGAATACTTCATTGTCAAATTGCATAACGTTGAACCGGTCCAAATAATGTTGGTTTTGAATACGGGTGTTTTAAATTCTTCGCATATTTTAGGTTACAAAATCTTGAGGGAGTTTATAAATTCAAATGCTAATAACTCAGAGATAAAAGCACGTATCAACATGGATGAAAAGCCAGTTTGCAGAAAAAACCCTGCTCTTATTGAAAATATTCATACAAATTTGGTTACTTGTATACATTTTAAATGCAATCCAGTCAATCTTTTAAGTACTTAAAATAGAGGTTACTCGGCATTTGATCGCATTATTGTTCTATGGAAAGAAAAATAAAATCAGTCCTTGATGGAATATGGGGATTCGAGACCGAGGAAGACAGTGCTCCAAAGGAAACTGTCGCGAAGTGTACCTGCTTCAAACTCATTGGAATTCTAAAACCTGAAAAATATCGGCTTGGGTCCTTGTCAATGCGGCAGCTAGCGCGCGCCGCTGTGTAGTATACAGCGGCGCAGTGGGCAGCATTTAAAGGTGCTCTTTGTAAACTTCAGATAGTATAAAAGTTCCTGTGCAGAAAACACTGGATACTGGAATAACATCGATGGTCGGAGACGAGGAAACCTCTCTTAGTGCTTTGTCACTATTATTAATTGGAAATGGTGAGTTTGCCACCTACAGTTGATGCAGCGGGGCAACATTTTTGTAGAGTATACTTACAAGTCCGGACATGGTTGTCATATGAGATACATCCTGAAAATTGGGGCTGGGAAAAAGTACCACTTTGAAACCAATCAAAATGACGAGAAAAAACGCACCAGATTCAATTTTGAAAATGATTTTTTGTAGCTACACGACCGGCTGCACGTGCAATAAGGGTGGTCTAAAATGTACCAATGTTTGTAATAAATGTACCACAGATATCTGTAAAAACTTGGCAGTGATTGTTCCGGATTGTGAAGATGAAGACGAGGAGACTGAAGATGAAGTAAATTATGAGTTGTATGAGTGAGTAAATATATTTTCCTATACATTTCTTGATGGTGCTTACTTGTGGATTCATTTCTCCAAACCCCTTCCCGTTATTATTGAAAAATACTCTTATATTTCGTTACCTCCGGTCCGCGTTTGATTTACACAATAAGTTGATCTTCTCTCGAATCTGCGAATAATTTTCATAACAATAATTCTAAATCTCACTAACGACAGATCTCAATGATTATTTACCCACATTTATATCTAAGAGTAGTAGTTTGTGAGTTTTTTCAAATATTCTCCCCCATCCCTCTCACCCCAATGTTTTCGCGATGCGGGGGATATGCCCTGAATGCGGGTGCGGAAAAATCGTTTCTAATAATTTATACCTATTATTTTTACAAATTTTCGCTCAGTTTCATTACTCAGGACTGATAATTTTACATATTCATAGAAAGTACCCCAAAAAACACGATTTCGGGAAGGGGTTGATGCCCCAGGAGGGGGTTTAATTGTTGAATATAATTCGCTTCCATTATTAATACCGATTTTCACTCATATTTATTGCCCACAGCTGAAATGTCAAGAAAATAACATCCAGAAAAAAGATTTTACGATTTTGGGGGGGTTGCACCCCCCCAGGAGGTGATTACTTTATTGCTAATTATTCAACCCTCCGTGACGACCAAATTGCAAAAAAGAAATCGGCGGAGAAATTTAAGTTGAGCTTTTATGAGAAAAATTGCTCTATTTATTGGCCTACTTTGGCAATCACAAAGAAATATTGTTTGAAATGACGTGGTTGTTTTAGAAGAGTGTACGACGATCCCAGGGCCGCCAGACGTCACTTATTTTTAACCGAACGAAATGTGTTACTGTGTACAGGTCGACAATCGTAAGGATGCCTCTGAGATGCGCAAACGATAGAAAGCGTGAGAAGATGTGCGACAAAGATCGACTACTGTTTAATAGGCAGAGCCATTGTTCACAGAGAATCTTCTTTCTCTATAAACACTGGCAGAGCGATTGAGTTCCTGCCCCACTCCAGGGTTTTGACTACTGCGCAACCAATTCTCGGAGGCATCCTTACGCTTGTCGATCAGTACTATGATCGCATGCCTACCTACTAGCTTCGCCAGATGACCATTTTTCAGATATCAGGGAATCGAAAAAGAAATTGTCGGAGACGAGATTTGACCTCAGAACTCCGGAGTGAAAGCTCGCTACACTGTCAACAAACCCAACAGGTTTTACAAAAATACATCTTTAGACTGAGAATTCAACTAAAGCAAGTAATGTTTTTACGTACCTTGATTCACTGATATCTGCAAAATGGTCATCTGGCCAAGCTATCAGGTAGGCATGCGATCATAGTACATACTAATACTACTCAATCGTACAAATTTCGTTCGTTCAAAAATAAGTGACGTTTGGCGGCCCTGGCATCTTGGACTATAATTGAAGGAAGACCATTAACCTCGTCATCAACTAATAGTGGATAATAGATAATATAATCCAATCCTCCGCATAAAACTATACAATAGTTATTATCTTCTTCAAGTCTGTCACGGAAAAAGACTACTGCCCTTTAAGACTAGAGATTTATATCTGACTGGACATAATTCTCACCAGAACTACTATGAAGTGCACCAAGAAGATCATGGAACAAAAAATTATAGGATTCAAAGCATCTACGAGACATTTTCATTATTTTTTCTAGCTAGCAAGGGCTAGCAAACCCAATTCTGCCCCTTTGAAGAAATCATGGAAAATTCTAGGATGATCGATCATCATCTGTATTGTCTAAAAGCACTCCCTATTGTTGACTTCCATATGAATTGAACAAGTCTGCTCTGATGAGTGACAATCGTATTTCATTGAGAATAAAATGTTCTCAAAAAATTAAATTAATTATAGTACTCAGGAATACCTACCTTTCTATTGATGAAACAATTCGTATGTCCAATTTCCACGGGTTACTATGACCAATTGAAAAGTGAAAAAGTGTGGAAACCATATTAGGGATTTTTTCATCACAAAATTTACATCAAATTCTGTTTCAGAATACCCAGATCTCAATGGTTGAATCAATTGATTATACTGGGTGTCATTTGTAGCTAACAATATGATTAACTCTTTTTCGTCAGTAATATTTGTTTAATTTTCGAAATTTCTTCACTTTTCACAAAATTCACAAAAATGTTCAATTAATGCTGCGAAAAATATTCTTTTTCCATTGCAAACTGTGACCACTTGAATAGTGAGAAATTGGGAAAAAATTAATGAGGGATATTTTATTGAAAAATTAACCCCAACTCCTGGTTTTGGGATGTCCCAGAACTCCAGAACTCACTGCTGAATTATTTAAATATACAGGGTGTCATATGTTGCTGGCAATGTCACCATCTCTCATTCGTCCATAATGCTCAGTTGATTTTAAAATGTCATCTTTTGTCACAAAGTGCCTAAGAATGTTCCGTTATTACTGTATAAAGTAACCAAGAATCACCTTTTCATGGCTAACTATCACCAAATGAAAAGTGAAAAATTAGGAAAAACATCTTATGGATTCTTTTATCACCGAAATAACATCAGATTCTGGACCAGAACACTCTGAAAACCCAGATCTCAATTCCTGAGAAATATATAGGGTGCCATCTGAATATGGCAAAAGTTCAACTCCTAAAAATTGAGTTATTTCGAAAATTATTGCGCTTGTCAATATTTTCTTCATCCGCAGTTGCAAATTCACATCAATTTATAATATTGGTATTTGCAGATGACTAGGGGATTAGGATCTGAGAGTTTTAGAGTATTCTAAACCCATTTCTGATGTTAGTTCAAATACCCAAAGAGGTATGTCAAGAAACGAATATCCTCCACAATAATAACAAACTTTTTGTTCAATAATTACACAAATCTAATATATTTTCCCCAATTTTTCACTTTTTAGCTGATCATACTTAGCCATGGAATAGTGAAGCTTGTTTGCATTCTGCAATTTCTGGATACTTTATCAGAATAGAAGTCATTTTCGAAATACTCCCGAGCATTATGGATGATTGAGAGTTGTTGATATTGCCAGCTGCAGGTGACACCCTGTATATTTCTCAGGAATCAAGATCTGGAGGTTCTAGAGTGTTCTGAATCAGAATCTGACGTTAGTTCAAAGATAAAAGAATCCGTAATATGTTTTATCCAATTTTTCACGTTTCAGTTGGTCATAGTTAGCCATGACAAAGTGATTCTTGGTTACTTTCCACAGTGATAATGGAACATTTTTAGCACTTTGTGATAAAAAAAAAACATTTTGAAATCAACCGAGCATTCTGGAGGAATAAGTTGGTGATAATGCCAGCTACATATGACACCCTGTATATTTAAATGATTCAGCATTTAGTTCTGGGGTTTTCAATAAAAAATCCCTATTTTATTTGTCCCCAATTTTTCTCAAATCAAGTGATCACAGTCTGCTATGAAAAGAAATATTTGGTTATTTTTCACAGTATTATTTGAACAGTTTTGTGAATTTTGTGAAAAAATAAGTAATTTTGAAAATCAAGCAAATATTACTGATGAACACAAAGGTAGGTTTACATGGTGGTTCTTCGGGTTGTAAGGCCGACGTATGTTAAGAGGAGATCTCGACGTTTTGCCAACACGAGTGGTTAGCATTTTCAAGAGAAAGTTTCTGGTTTCTTAAGTCGCTGTCAAATGCTTGACATTTGTTATACGTTGTCTCAATAAACGTACATTTTCAAAATCATTCGAAACATAATAATCCTACAAAGTTGACTTCCACACTAGACGCAAAAGACAAATATACCAGGGTGGAAGTAGACCGTGTATACACCTAACATTGATCTAATCGATATTACTGGGGTTATCGTACCGAGACACGCTAGGTAAATATTTACTAAAAAGCAAATTGAATGGTTTGAACTGTTCGAACTGAATCGCCAAACAGTTACAAGGACGAAAGTTCACGATATTGTGTGCGATTCTCCATGTTTTATTTATCTTCTTTAACGTAATATAAATATTTTTTTCGACGTCACAGGTCATCAGCGTTGATTATAGGAAATGAAAGTTAAGCCGTGTTTTTTATGAATGAATTGTTTACCTTTACTTTCCTGGTAATGGAGCCAACGAGATGCAACAGCTATTACTTTCTCATATACAGGGTCAATACAAAGTCGTGTGAACTCTAATTTCTGGCCATTGTAGGTGGAAAATGAAGCAGAAAGTAACGACATAACTGAATATGTTGGTAACATAGAAAAACATGGTAAGGTGAATGGCGAAAATCATATTCCCATTCGTAACCTGTAAAAGTATTTCAGTACTTGACAAAAAATTAACAATTTGACCCCTAGTGATATCCTAGTCGTCGTATCAAAACTAGGTATTTGTAACACGAATTGTTTAATGATTTATTTATCATAGAATGAATGATATAACATGTCAAGAATATCTAACTTCTGTCTGCTTGACAACTCTTACTCGCTACTTGCACTGGGTGACAATTGGATATGGATTGTCAGATTCCTCACGGCATAATCAATATCAAGCAGAGATAAAATCAAGTAGGTCAAATCGAAAAATACTCTATTTCACGTAGAGATTAACTGTAGATATGAAATGATTAAACACTGCCTATTTCATTTCAACTTCAAGTTGAAGGAGCATGTAATTTTACAAAATGGAAAAATATATCACTTCATTTGGGTGCCATCACATATTGTATTAGCCAGGAAAGAAAAAGCTGATGTATTTGTGTGATTGGCTATGTGATTTTGGATATATCCTTAACAGTTCCGGGAGTTGTATCTACATACAATAAATAACAAAACCAATGGCAATTGTCCACAGTAAAACTACTTACAGACCGAGCTTTAGAGGATTTTTCCCCCACAAAATAAAAGACTCAAATGGCCTATACTAATTTTTATTACATAGTTCGTTAATGAAAACCCCAGTTTTCGCCCCAGCAAAATCGCTTTATGGAATTTTATAAACAAGAAAGTATGAAAATATTACAACTTTTTTGGTTTTTTAGAAATATCTCAAAGATTTTTCAAAGAATCGTTTTACAGTCAATGGAAATTTTATAGAGATTTATAAAACCTACAAAAAGGATTTCCATACTACTGGATCGGTGCATTTTCCACTGCGAAAATCCGGGAAAACCTCGAAAAAGGGACAATTTTTCAATTTTATTTTATTTTTATAAATCTGAAGCTGGACAAACAATATGGCGGAAACTGATAGATAATAATATGTGGTTCAACTGTACGCAAGGTGTTTTGTGTCCGATGTGTAGTTTTTGTACAATCGTGTTATAAACAATTTGAGGGTTCATCTTGCAAGATGCGCCGATTTGAGGAAAATCATCTTATTCGAATTTTGTAAATGGCATCTGGAAGCAGAGATAAATATCTACAGTTTGTATATTTTGGATTTTCACCTGAGAGGTGGAAAATGTGTTGAAAATGTCAATGAGAGTTGATAAAAATGCTTCAAAGTGCGTCCGAAGTCATCCGAAGTCACCCGAAGTCGAACTGAAATCAATACGAACGACTTCGGGTGCACTTTCAAGCATTTAGAGTAACTTTCAGTGACATTTTCAACACATTTTCCATTTCTCAGGTGAAAATCCAAAATATATAAATTGTATATGTTGATCTCTACTTGCATATGCCGTTTACAGAATTTGAATGAGATGATTTAAGTTAAATCGGCGCATTTAGAAAGATTTGACCTTATATTGTTTATAACGTGATTGTATAAAAACTACACATCGGACAGAAACCATCTTGCACACAGTTGAATCACATATTATTATCTATCAGTTTCCGTAATATTGTTTGTCCAGCTTCAGATTTATTAAAATTGGGAATTTTTGAAATAAGGTCTCTTTTTCGAGGTTTTTTCGGATTTTCCCAGTAAAAAATTGCACCGATCTGGGCATATAAAAAACCATTTTTAAGGTATTATAAATCGCTACAAAAGTGCTATTGACTGTAAAACGATTCCTTGAATAATCTTTGAGATATTTCCAAAAAAACAAATAAGTTGTAATTTTTTTCACTATTTCTTGTTTAAAAAATTCCACAAAGCGATTTCGTTGGGAAGAAAACCGAGGTTTACATTTACGAACTATCTTATAAAAAGTAGTATAGGCCATTTGCGTCTCTTGTTTTGTGTGAAATGAGCCTCTTATTTTTATCTACAGCCTGGCCTATTACGATGAAATGAAGTGATCCTCAATCAGCTACATCTAGTGCATACTAGACACATATATTTACTAGCTGAACCATTCTGAGAAGCCAATATGTAACAACTTTCATATATTCGTTGAGTGCCCAAGACATGGGTGCTTCGAGAAAACAGTAACTTTCGTATAGCGGTACCTACCCAACTGTAACTGTAACATCGAAAACCTGAAATTCATCAAATCTGCTGATATAACAACGTAATGATGATTGAAATGTACAAATGAACGAATAACTAATAATCATATGGTTGATGCGATCACACTAATCTTCATTAAAATTAGTAATAATTTGAAATATTGGTAATACTCATCTAGATTATTTAGATGAATACTGAAGAGGCCTAGTCGAAGGATGTTGCCTGTGTCAAGATATTCTTTATCATTCGAAGTTCACTTGGTGTACATTGTCTAAAACGCATGAAAAAAAATTAATAGAAGTCCTGCAGAAAACGAGATAAAAATTGCAGCAACCCTAAAAAAAGCTGTTCAAAACCTACACTGGTGCTGTTATCACAGTACTTGAATAAAATTTTGCACCTCATTTTTGTACGTTTTTTCACTTCTATTACTTTCACTTATTGAAACCAAAACAGTTTTTATCTCGTTTTTTTTTTACTTTAATTAATTTTTTTTCACAGCAATCAACTAATTATGTTGCAGCGCATATGTGATCAAAAAGTTTCGGATAAGTGTGAAACACCTCGTATTTGTACTGAAAGAACAATGAATATTCTGAATGAGTGCGTACAGAAACATGAAGACAAGGGATATAGATTTCAACATATGTTTTTTTGTTACGAATTATTGTTTCACGTTCCATGCACTTCACCATAAAAACTTATTCTCAGTTATCGTTATCGGTCATTGTGGAAAACATGCCGATTTTGATTGAAGTACTTTATTTTTCTCCACAAAACTCAACCAAGAAAGCAGCACGATATATTGAAAAAAAAAAAGATTAAATATATGGAAAGGATATCAAGACTCGCATAACTGGAGCATATTATAAAAAGGCCGGAAGGTAGAAGGATGACAAGGAGTTTGATACCAGGATGAAACGTTTGTCTTAACTTTGCTGTAACTTCAAAACAATAAAAATCTAAATGATGCATGAGAGAGACGAATATAAAGACACATCAAATTTCATCTAGGTTTCGTGATAAAAAATAAGAAGGGAAAAAAAAGAAATATATTTGAATGTACTACTGAACAAAAACCTAATGAACTTCAGTTTTGGATTCCGAAATGAACCAAATGCATTTGTTGGATCTACTGTGATTAATTTATTGTCATCATTTAAACATAAAAACTACTAGTAGCAGCACTCGCTGAATTATCATTATGGATAATACTCAAGTGCTTTTTTGAATTGTGTAGCGATATGGATATGAATATTGTATTAATGAAGGTTATTACTGATTATGAGACAATCTGCGTAGTAAAAAGTCCAGTACCTTGTCAAAGGATTTCAAAACATTTGCTATCGACACGAAATAAAAATATTCTGTATTGTACAAACAACAAAAATTCATCAAAGTTTCATAACAGTATACCAGTATGTTCAAAAGTTAGCAGGGGGAAGACTACTTATGACAGCAGTGTATTAGAAAACCGAGGTGGAACTGTATCGAGTTATTCATAATTTTATCATGATTTCCTTACAACGCCCATAAAAACGTCAACATATCCCATAAGGTGTATTGGTTTGCATATCCGACAGATTACATGAATATGAGTAGGTCCGCGAATTATATGATTTTCTCTGTTAAATCAAAATATTCTGTTGTGATTATTGTTTGAATAATCTGATCAATCAAAATTTGTAATTTTTAAGTATTCTCCTGGTAGCGGAGGTTCCTAAATACTTCCATCTTTTCTATTCTGAAATATTCATCTATCTAACCTCAACGAAATATTGCAGATGGCAATTCCTCAATTAACATTTCAAATTGAGTATTATTGTTCTTCACACGATAGTTCAATCTAGTTGATCTTTTCCATGTGACGATTCAATAGAAATAAATCATTGAACTTGAAGTACATGATGTTATTTCAATGATTCAGTTCACATATACAGAGCTTTGCTAAATTAACAAAGAACTATATTTATTGAGAGTGCGATACTTGAAATTAAGATTTTTCTATAAATGACCACTTTTCCTTTGGCTAACCACAAAGACGTAACGGACATCTTCCCATTTTCGTGATATTAGCATTATCATGATATTAGCTAATGCTATAACTCTGAGGTAGTACTCAGAGTTATAACTCTGAGTAAGTACTCGAAATTAGGTCAGATATGTGTATGCCTGGATGTTCCAGATTGAATAATATTCTCTCCAATATTTCTCAAAGCCCTTCTGAGCTTATCTGAGCCTTTTATATCACCGAGCCCAGAACTAATAATACCGACAATGCTTGAGCAGGGCAAAGACCCATATATCACAAAAACTTTAGTGATGTATGTACTAATCATACTAATCAGAGGGCCAATAATAATGGTACGGAATGTTACTGATCAGTACGTAAGTAGATTATGTAGGTTGACACAATTATACCAGTGTAATTGATCATTCAGAAAAAAATTGTTCTTGTTGGCTGGGTGTTTTAAATGCTACTGTTTCTAAGGTATAATTTAGAACTTTATGTTGAATGAGCAAAATTTTCATATTGTGTGTAAAGTTATGATAATGTTCAATAAGTTGAGAGGTTTGAATTCTGTTTCATCAGTATGTAACTTTTCGAATCCTTGAATTGAACTGCTTCCTGCCTGACCCATATATTTTGAAACATGACAATCGTTGTACTTGATTATGTAGGACCCTGACTCCTTGAATTTGTTAGGCCAAGATGTAGATACAAATAAGAGGCTCTTTTCACACAAAATAAAAGACGCAAACAGCCTATACCACGTTTTGAAGGATAAATCGTTTAGAGGAAAACCCTGGTTTTCGCGCCAGCAAACTCGCTTTGTGGAATTTTTTAAACAAGAAATAGTGAAAAATATTACAATTTTTTGTTTTTTGCTAATATGATAATAATAATAATGATAATAACGTTTATTTGCATGTTTTACAGAAAAGATAATAATGCAAAATGGTCTGAAAACAATTTTAAATGTTCTAGTTCAGACCCAGGTCTCTCAAATCTCAGATCTCAAAAAGTATTCGAGGAATCCTTCTACAGTCAGAAGGAATTTTGTAGAAAATTGTAAAACATATAAAATGGTTTTTCACAAGACCAGATTGGTGTATTTTTCACTGAGAAAATTCTGGAAAACCTCGAAAAGGAGACCATTTCTCTGAAATTCCTAATTTTCATGAATCTGAAGCTGTACAAACAATATTGCGGAAACTGATAGTTATAATTAATTAGTTATTAACAGTTATTAACAGTGCGAAAAATAGTGTCTATCCGATGTGTAGTTTTTGTACAATCGCGTTATAAACAATTCAAGGGCAAATCTTTCCAAAGGCGCCGATTGAAGGAAAATCATCTTATTCGAATTTTGTAAACGGCATTTGGATGTAGAGAGCAATATCTCTAATTTGTATTTGTATTGGCTATGTAATTTTGGATATATCCTTAACAGTTCCGGGAGTTGTATCTACATACAATAAATAACAAAACCAATGGCAATTGTCCACAGCAAAACTACTTACAGACCGAGCTTTAGAGGATTTTTCCCCCACAAAAAAAAAAGACTCAAAAGGCCTATACTAATTTTTATCACATAGTTCGTTGATGAAAACCCCAGTTTTCGCCCCAGCAAAATCGCTTTATGGAATTTTATAAACAAGAAAGTATGAAAAAAATTACAACTTTTTTGGTTTTTTAGAAATATCTCAAAGATTTTTCAAAGAATCGTTTTACAGTCAATGGAAATTTTATAGAGATTTATAAAACCTACAAAAAGGATTTCCATACTACTGGATCGGTGCATTTTCCACTGCGAAAATTCATGAAAACCTCGAAAAAGGGACAATTTTTCAATTTTATTTTATTTTTATAAATCTGAAGCTGGACAAACAATATGGCGGAAACTGATAGATAATAATATGTGGTTCAACTGTACGCAAGGTGTTTTGTGTCCGATGTGTAGTTTTTGCACAATCGTGTTATAAACAATTTGAGGGTACATCTTGCAAGATGCGCCGATTTGAGGAAAATCATCTTATTCGAATTTTGTAAATGGCATCTGGAAGCAGAGATAAATATCTACAGTTTGTATATTTTGGATTTTCAACTGAGAGGTGGTAAATGTATTGAAAATGTCACTGGAAGTTACTCTAAATGCATCAAAGTGCACCCGAAGTCGCCCGAAGTCAACTCGAGTTAACTTCATTGCGACATCGGGTGACTTCGGACGCCCTTTGAAGCGTTCTGATCAATTTTCAGAAACATTTTCAACACCTTTTCCACCTCTCAGGTGAAAATCCGAAATATACCAATTGTAGAGATTGATCTCTACTTCCAGATGCCGTTTACAGAATTTTAATACGACAATTTACTGGAAATGGACGCATCTTGCAAGATGTACCATTAAATTGTTTATAACGCGATTGTGCAAAAACTTCATATCGGACAGAAAATAACTTGCGCATACAGTTGAACTAAATAAATTATCATATATCAGTTTCCTCAATATTGTTTGTCCAGCTACAGATTTATGGAAATTATAAATTTTTGAAAAATGGTCTCTTTTTCGAGGATTTCCCGGATTTTCTCAGTGAAAAATGCACCGATCCTTCCGCATGAAAATCCATTTTGAAGGTTTTATAAATCTCTACGTAAATCTGTAAAATGATTCCTTGAATAATCTTTGAGATCTTTCCAAAAAACCAAAAATTTGTAATTTTTTTCATTATTGCTTGTTTAAAAAATTCCACAAAGCGATTTTTCTGGGGCGAAAACTGTAGTTTTCATTAACGAACTATCCTATAAAAATAAGTGGAGGCCATTTGCGATTTTTATTTTGTGGGAGAAAAACCACTATAGCCTCCCAGGGCTAGGTACTAGGGTAATTTACGATTTCATTTTGAATATTCCAAAAATTGTTGTAAACTTGGAAAATTGCAAAGTTCTTGTATCGGTAGTGAACTTCAATGGGAGTTAGTACCTATGTGTTACTGCTCTTAATGCTGGTGGTTGTTTTCTGAGTGCTGGCTCAAAGCCCCCTCTTTTATCAGTGTACTGTGCGTACTGAGCTGTAATGTTGAAATTCTCCGTTAATCATAATCACTTCCATCACAAGAATCTTCAATAAAGGTAACAACACGAGCTTTTTCTCTATATTTTTGCTCAAGTATTTTTTTGATCCACCTCCACAAAGTTTATTAAATACAGTGTGTATCACATCTCAAGGAAACACCCCCGTGACTTCCGTATTCTTGGCGGTTGGAAACGGAATTCTATATGATAGATACACCAAAACTGTACTGAATGACCATTAAGGGATACGTTTGGAGTGATATATAATGCAAGCCATTATCGATGAAATCAACGATTTTTACAAAAAATCATAGTAGGGCGCTATAGTTCGACAATTTGTTTGGATTCGTAATCAGAACAACTATGTACAAGTTCACTCTGTTCCTGAAAGAAAGTTACTCGATTGTTTCCAAAAGGAGTAAGAAATTTTTTTTTCTGGAACCGTTTTTTTTACTGGATCAAAATGGATTAATGGTGAAATTGTTATCTAATCACAAACTCGAAGACATTTTCGACCTGTTTTGCATCGGAATAAAAAAATTTTGATATGTCGGTTGTTTATTCGGTGTTGGCGTGCAGTGTGTCAATTGGAATGACTATTCTAAGGAATTAGGTACATTTTTTTCGATTTTACAAAATTCAATTTAAAATTCTGCAGCAAAAATAAGGAAATTTGCATGGGTGTTTTCCTGACAAGTGAGACATACTCTATGTATATAAAGTAAAGACAACAGTATGTAATTCTACCTGAAAAGAATGTTAAATATCTGGGCGTAATAATAGACACGAATCTCAAATGGGATGCTCATATTAATTATGTCTGTAATAAGTTACGCATGATTCTTTACAAGTTTAAATATCTGAAAGATATATTACCTTTCCATCAGCTTAAAGTGTTATATCATGCATTAGTTGAGAGTCACTTGCGATATTGTATAGTAGGATGGGGAGGGGCATTGAAAACACATATTCATCCTCTGGAAGTACTGCAAAAAAGCTTCCTTAAACTGATTATGTCCAAAGACTATAAATATCCATCTGAAGCACTATATCGAGAAGCACATGTATTCGATATTCGTCAACTTTTTTATAATAATATCAATATAAAATACCATCGAGAAAAACATATCAGTTCAAACATACCAAATCATAATTATCAAACTCGGAAAAAACACCATCACAAAATCCCACAAATGCAAAAATCTATTGGCCAGCGGTCATACTACTATATGGCCCCGAAAATGTATAACTCCATACCTCTCCATATACAAAAAATCGATAATTTGAGATTATATAAAAAAGAGTTGAAGAACTTCATTCACAACCAACCCAGGGAAAAAATTGCTGACCTGATAATGTGATTTTTATTTTTAAAACTTTATATTCCTAAATTCTGGAAACATTCTGAAATGTCTTGTCTAGTCTAGTTCTATTTATGCATACATATGTCTATACTCTTTGTTTTGAATTAACTGTTTTTATTTATATGATTTTACTGTGATTTTTAAATAGTTAGTTCATATATATTATTATTAGTATTAGGTGATTGTCTTATATTTCTAATTTGATATTTTTAATGTATATTTCGAAACAAGTGTGTTACACACTTATCGATACGTCTGATATCTATTCATCATTGTTTATGTACCTGTCTTTTATATGATTTGAATAAATATCTATTATTATTATTATTATTATTATTATTATTATTATTATTATTATTATTATTGAATGGAAGACGTCGATAAAGACTCTGTATTCGTAATTTTTTTCACTATGTGAAGAACTGTTGCATCTGTAATCCTGTTCCATATGCATATTGGTGAAAATGCAGTGGGTTTGAAGCCTGTAACCAGCTCATTTTTACATGGCTAGCAGCTTGTCGTGGTTCAGAATGATTTTGAAAAGTCTTTATACCCACTATCCAGCTTTCCAAGGAAGAAAGAAACAATTGATGTTAGTGAGATTCGTTTAGGTGTCCCTGGCCCTGAATGCTAGACTACAATATTGAACTCCTTTAATCTCTTTGTATGTAGTCTTCTCAGGTACATAGGGTCAGTCGTTTATTATAGAATGGAGCTGCACTGGCTACAGATCCTTCTTGCTGCATTTTTCCAACAATCATGAATCTTCTGCTTGTTCTGTATGTGATTCCGTCACAGCAAAATCCATATGCTTCAAATTTCTGTAAAGCACACTTCCAGTTTCTCCCTTGGATACCAACTAGCTCAAGACTCACCTCATCAATTCTGAAGTTGTTTTGATACCTATAAAACCTTCCAGACAGATTCTTAAAATCTGACTAATTAGGTTGTCGATACCCAACATGTTGTAGGATTCTCCCAGGAAAAAATATTTAGGAGAGAGGGTCTTCGATAGTTCACAATTTGACATCTAATAATTGATATAATTTCTGATTTTTCAAAAGTAAACAATCCACCTATCAGTTACCATCATGAATGAGTAAATTGCCAAGAAAGCGATTTCTGACATGACTCATAAGATTTTGACTCCTTTCTGCTGCGAGGTATTATAGCTGGAAAGGTTGTTTGAGGTCCATATGTGTTTGACTCAATTCGCAGTTTGCGGATTTCCTATAGCAGAAACTAGCATGTTTTGTGGAAACACAGACCTTGCTCAAGCCTGAGCATTATTTTGTATTTTTGTTTCTTTCAAGTGAATTTCTTTGGCATTTTTTCATTCTTCACATCAAGGCCACCCGTCATCCAAGGTATGTCGTATTGTCTCACTAGTCCATCTAACACATACCTCCTGACCTTACTTCTTGTTATTACTAACTTGAGAAGTTATCGAATCAAGAAGCGTTCTTACTATGATTCAACCCTATTTGGCATTCTTTTTTATCCTACTGTCATCTGGGTATATACAGCCAGCAGGTTAGGATCAAGTTCAGAGTGCTGGAGCCACCCCATCTTATTGCGCTGCAATAAGACATTGCCGTTGAATGTCCACCCCAAGCAACAAAGAGTACAGAACAGTGCCTATACAGATAAGCACTAGCTCATAAATAGTGTATGAACCCTGAGTTCATCGGGATAATTAATTAATTTTTGTTGGCTTTTACAATGAATGATGGAGAAATGCACACGACTTTGTGAATAATTTGGTATTTATTTGAAGTACAAAGTTTACAGATAAGCAATTATAAGACAACTCAATAAACATTAGTTTCATGACAACCACTCTAACAAAAGTATACTGAGTATTAATAAAACAGAAATGATATTTTTCACACCCCCTCGCAATTCTGCTTTTCATTATCAATTTCACATACATTCAACTTTTGTTTGAAATATTCAAATTTAGTAGAAACCAATTGCTTTGTGAATATATCAGCTTCTTGTTCGTTAGTAGCAATATAGTTAATTGTAACTTTACCCTGATAAATGCAGTCTCTTATAAAATGATGTTTCACATCAATATGTTTTGTACGTCTCGTTTCTAAAGTAGATGACATTTTTATGCAAGATTGATTGTCTTCAAATATATTTATCGGGTATAAATCAGTATTTAAAATTTCTTTGAGAATTTGTGATAAAAACGAACTTTCTGAAATACAAAGTGAGAGTGCAACGTACTCAGACTCTGCACTTGAAAGAGCTACAATATCTTGTTTTTTAGTTTTCCAATGAATTACATTATTATTAATTTTTATCACAAAACCAGACATACTACGTCTATCATTTGAATTACTAGCAAAATCTGAATCTGCAAATGAAATTATTTTACTCTCGGAGCTCTGTAATTTTGTAAATTTCAATCCAACATTTTTCGTTAAATTGAAGTATCGTAAAATATTTTTCAAATAGCCCCAATGTTCCCTGGTATAACAATTTTGGAACTGACTGAAAAATGTAATAGAAAAACTCAAATCAGGTCTTGATCCCAACATGATATACATCAATGAACCTATCAACTCCCGATATGGCAACTTTACATAACATGTGACGTTATTATCATTTACGAGTAGTTGTAACTTTGGTTGCATCGGTAAATTTGATGTTTTGCAATCGTACATGCCAAATTTATGAAGAACTTTCCTGATTAATTCTTTTTGAGTGATATAGAGTTCATTTTCAAATTTTTCAATTTCCAATCCCAAAAATATCAATTTTTCATTTGTAAGTTCTTTCATTTTGAAATGTTTAGACAATTCATCTCTCACAAATGAAAGATCTTTCCAAACATAATGATATCATCCACATACATCATACACATACACAAGTAAAAATACTCCATTCATAAAATATAGACATGGATCCTTTTGAGATCTTTGGAAACCTAAAGTCAGTAACATTTTATGCAATAAATCGTTCCAACACTTTGGTGCTTCTTTAAGACCATACAAAAATTTTTTTTATTTACACACCAAAGTTGGGTTGTACCCTTCTAAGCTTGATACATGAATACAGGGGTTTCCAATGATCCATAAAGGAATGCACATTTCACATCTAACTGTTTCACTCAGAGATCATATTCCAAATACAATGCCAATAGTAGCCTCAATGTGACCATACGTGCTACAGGTGCATATACATTTTCACTCAACACTGAATTTTGTTGAAACCCACGAGCAACTAAGCGTGCTCTTTTCACTAACACTCCGTTAACCACCTTTTCACGAAACACCCACTTTGAATCAATGACTTTTTCATTTTCTGGCTTTTTCACCAGCTCCCATGTGTTGCTTTCTTCAAGTGAGCTCAGTTTCTCCTCGACTGCCTCTTTCCATCCCTCATCTGCCACTGCTTCTTCATAGCTCTCAGGGACAAGTGCTGACAAAGCTGCTACCAGACAATCGTAGTCAGTCTCGAGCTCATAGTCCTGAAGATGTATGGGGGCCCTTCTTTGCCTTTGACTTCTTCTTGATTCCGATTCTCGTATTGCTTCGTTTGATAAATCAAGATTTTCTGTTGGTATTTCTTCATCCTCTACCTCTTTTTCCATGTTTTCAGTATTCTTCTCTACATCTTCTTGATTTTTGTTTGTTTCCTCATTTTCCTTTAATTCTGTCGATATTTTATTTTCTGTTCTGTCTTCATCAAAAATAATATTTCTTCCTTGTACGATTTTTCTATCTATTGGATCCCACAACCGGTAGCCATTTTCAGAATAGCCTATCATGATCATTTCCTTGCTTTTCGGATCTAGTTTTGACTTTCTGTCCTCTTTAGGAATGAGATTATAGGCTGAACAACCAAACAGTTTAATTTTATCGAAATTTGGTTTGCTGCCATTCCACACTTCAGCTGGTGTTATTCCATTCGGCAAAGTACATGTTTTTGTTCTATTTATCAGATAAGCAGCTACTCTGACAGCTTCGCCCCAAAATGTTTTGTCAAGATTTGAGTCAAATATTAAACATCTTGCAGTTTCCATCAAGGTGCGATTAAACCTTTCAGCTACCCCATTCTGCTCTGGATTCCGAGGAATGGTATATTGACACTTTATTCCACGTTTTCTACACAAGTCTTTGAAAGCGTTAGAGGAGTACTCACCCCCATTGTCACATCTCAGTCTTTCAATTTTCCTTCCAAATTTCGCTTCGACAAAATTTGCATATTCTTCAAATTTTTCTTTTACCTCACTCTTCTGATTGATAAGGTAAACGACACAAAAATGCGAAAAATGATCAATAAAAGTGAGAAAGTATTTTTTATTGTCATGTGTGACAGGATCCAGGGGACCGCAAACGTCAGAGGATACAACTTCTAAAATTCTTTTTGGTTTTTTATCTTCAGATAAAGCAGGAAAAGGTAATCGTTTTTGCTTCCCTTTCAAACAAACTTTGCAGACTCCACCAGATGGATAACTTGATAAATGACCCATCCTTCTATGCAAAAACTTGTCGATTACTGCACCAGCAGTTTCATACTGTTCGGTTTTCAATACGACTTTGTACAAATTTCCTTTCAGATTTCCCTTTAGTATGACTTTATTCTTCTTGGTTATAACTACTTCATTCTGTTTGAAAATGACTTCACATCCAGCTTCTTCCAGTTTTCTCACTGATAATAAGTTACATAAAAGCCCATCACAAATCCAAACTTTCTTCATAACAATATGCTGGCCATCTTCTGTCCACAAGTTGAGATTTCCTTGTTTTTCAGCAAGTATTGTCTGTCCTGATTTGGCTACATGGATTCTATGGTATACATTTTCCTGGTTCATTAGAGTCAATCCCATATCATTTTTGATGAGATGATTTGTTGCACCACTGTCAATGATGAATTCAATTTCATGAAAACTAGATTTTGAATTAATTTCTTCTTGGGTAGTAAGAAAAGATACATATGTCATCTTCAGTTTCAGCTATGTTTGCTTTCTCGGTGGTCCTTTTTATTTTACGAAAAGCCCTCTTATGCCCAAATTTCCCACAATTGTGGCACTTGAATGGGAAATACATTCCAGTATTCTGTTTTCTATCACCATTTCCAGCACTTTTCTGGAAATATTTGGAAACATTTCTTCCATGTCCATGAACACTAGAAAAAGCGACATCCGTGTTCACTTCTGTTTTACTTTGCCGTGCCTCTTCCATTAAAAGTTTATTTTTGACAAACTCCAAAGTGATTTTCGTTTCATCCTGACAAAACATCACATCAATTGCCGTTGTGACTGTTTGAAACGACTCTGGCATTGACGATAGCAATTGAGACACAATTTCATTTTGTTCCATTCTTCCTCCAGCTGCTTTAAGCTCACATATAGTTTGTTCGAATTCCGTAAGAAACGTATTCAGCGAACTTCCTTCTAAATGTTTCAGAGCTCTCAGCTTCCTTTGCAATTGTACCTGCGTTGCTATTCCTACTTTCAAGTATGTACTCTTCAAAGTAGTCATTATTTCCTTTGCTGTAGTTTTTCCTTTCACCATTTCCAGGATATTATCTGCCAAACCCTGCACAATTATATTTCTTGCTTTGGCATCAACCTTTTTGAATTTTTCGAATTTAGCTGCATCTGTTGGTGGATCTTGCTCCAGTACATCGTTTACTTCAAATTGTTCCAACACCAATTTAATTCTGAACTCCCAGTTTGAAAAACTGTTTCCATCGAATGGTCTGATATTTAGCTGGTTACCAGAGGCCATTTTTTGTTTATTTCAAAACTTCAAAATAAAATTCCAATTTTGAGTTTTTCGTTCAGATCTTCAAACTTGTAGATTCCGTTATGCACTGACCATCTCTGGGCCCATAACCTGTTGGAGAAATGCACACGACTTTGTGAATAATTTGGTATTTATTTGAAGTACAAAGTTTACAGATAAGCAATTATAAGACAACTCAATAAACATTAGTTTCATGACAACCACTCTAACAAAAGTATACTGAGTATTAATAAAACAGAAATGATATTTTTCACAATCTTTACCTCACTAAATTACTATTAGTCATGATATGCGTGTATGCTGCCTGATCGTTGGTAACTGAGAACCACAGAGTCTAGCTTGTTCACCACCTAATTCGGAATCGATTTACCATAGAGAGATATAGATCATTCTACACTTTCATTATCAATGAGTAATTAAATTGTACTTGACATTTGTCTCTGTCACATGATTCCTTGACATACATTTTCAATTTGATATCGGCCGTCAGCCGTGGAAGCCGTCTATACAGGGCGACGACAATTGTACCAGCGCGTGTCGATCACAAATAAGCTTCTTTCCAAAGAAGATGAATTCATTTAACCCTTTGCCGTCGACAACAACATGAGAGCTCTGCTACATCTTCTACGTAATTCACGAAGAAAGTAGGTAGCAAGCTTGTCTAATGTTTTCTATGGAAAAATATCAGAATTTGAGGTTGAGTGAAAGAAACTCGCTTTTACGAAAGATGGGAATGTACAATCTAGAACGAAGACTACATTATTATTACTATTAATTATTGACCCAAAGAACTCAACTTTCAGACTTTGCAGTGCTACTCGTAGTGCCAATCCTCGATTGGCTGCTTGGTCATTTACAATGGATCCAATTTATTGGAATTATAGGGGTTCCTTCATGTTCTTTCTTCCTGTCTATGTGGAATTTTTCGGTTCTTATTCCAGATAGCTGATGGGGTTTTGAACATTCTTTCATTTATAATAAACACGAAATTAGCTCCAATTTTCAGTAGTAACTAGAAACAAACACCAATTTCCAGTTATAATTCGATTTATTTATGGAAGAAATTATTTTTTGTTTTAGGCCCCTCTACCTGCCGAACCATGGGAAGGCGTGAAAGATGGTACCAAAGAAGGATATGAATGTCCATCCAAGGATATGTATTTGGGATACTACATAGGACATGAAGATAACTGCCTCAACCTGAATGTTTACACTAAAGAGGTGAGTAATGTTGTATATATAAAATAATTGTATGCACTCCACAGTGCGACAAAATATCCTGAACACAATTCTCACAGCAGAGTTTTCAAAATACCGCTACACAATGTTTTACTCGTCTATATGCAATGAATGCCAGATTTAGTTTCTTCCAAACACTTTCGATATTCTAATCAAAATTGAAACGAACGTCTAATATATTTCTGAAATATTCTACTATATCATTTGTTGTGTCTTATTTTTCATTAAGTTTATTAGTATTAATACCTAGAGTTCGAAATATCCATAACGGTCCCTTCTGGACGCAAATACATCAATGATTTTGATGACTCTCATCAACACTAACTTTTCCATAATAAAACCAGCAACTGCAATCATCGAAATTATCTGAAAACAGCACAAATGATAATTCTCAAAATAAATATGAGAAACACCCATTTCCACTTCTCTGCATCAAGTAAATGTATTTTTTCTACTACCTCACTAGAAAACTTTATTTTCGACCCCTTAAGAAGGGAAGAAAATGGTACTTTTCCTCCCGCCGGGAGGAAAATATTACTCTTCCTCTCGATTTATCAGGAAGAAGATGCATTGAAATCAATTTTGCCTATTCAGCGAGATCTTTTGGAAGGTCGTCTTCGCTAGAACTCATTTTCAAAACTTAGAAGCAACTTAAAAGGGTAAGCAACGTGACAGCTTATGACAACTGTTATGTTTGTATTACCAAATAACACCATAGCAACAAATCGTTGTCAACACGATGACGACGACGCAACGCTTACTTAATATTTTGTTATATAGCCGCATTATATAGTTCCACAACTTTCTGCAGTTGTTCTTATAAGTGTGCACGCATGATTTTTAGGACGTCATAAAAATGACGACCTTAAAGGTAGTAGAAAAAACTATATACATACCTCAGGAGGAATGTGCTTTTTCTCCCGCGGATATTAATGCCCTTAATTTTGTTGGAAGCGGGTTGCGGGGAAGAGAGAAGGTAGCGATAGACTATGATCTTTCCTCAACCGACAGGAGCGCACGCATTTGATAAAAATAGGGTTCAATCACAAGAAAGAAATGCCGAATTTGAAATAATGATGAAAATATCAACGAAAGTGATAGAATATACATCCGATGGGACTTCGTGAGATAGAAAAACACTAATGACATACCTGATGTCATGCAATACCTCCTTAGAAAAGGTTCACAAAGTTTGTAAATAAAAAAAAAGACTTTCTAGACTTTCGTTTCCAATTAATGGAAAGCTGGAGACAGTCGATTGAAAAAACAAGGATTAAAAAAGTTTTGACTAAAAAATGGTAGTTTATATATTCACTAAATACATGGGAAGAACTTTGGTTTACTGGAAATCTGATATGGACAAAACAATTCAACGTATCGATTGTTGACCGTCAGTCGAGTGAAATGGTACAATTTTTGTTTTGCGAAAATGCGCCGTTGCCAAGTTCTGGTCACTTGGGATTTCTGGAAATATGATATAGAAAAAACAATTGAATGTCTCGATTATGGACCCTCTACCTATTCTAGTGTTACTATTTTCGTTTTGCGAAAATGCGCCGTTGCCAAGTTTTGGTATCTTTAGATAACTGTAGATCTGATATGAGGATAGTTCTGAGTGGATACCATACTATTCAATTAGATGAATTGCGCTATGAAATTTGAACCTTGCAGAAATGTCGTCGACCAAAAATTCAAAAAAATCCACTGGGACCCAAATTCCATAAGGAGTTTGCGGGGTCCTTTTGCTCAACGGCACATTTCCGCAAAACAAAAATAGTACCATTAGAATAAAGTGAGGGTCTATAATCGTGACGTGAAACTGTTTTTTTCATATCAGATTTCCAGTAATCCTAAGAGGTCAACTTGGTAACAGGGCATTTCCGCAAAACAAAAATGTTACCATCACAATTGGCTGAGGGCCCATAATCACGACGTTAAATTTTTTTTCTCCATAACAGATATCCGGTAAACCAAATTTTTACCGACTTTGGAACACATTCAGTCAAACATTTCATCTCCAACTTTTTCAACCAAGCCGATTTTTCTGTTACATCAGCAAGAAACCCAAAGACAAATCCAAATTTTGATAGACATTTCTTGGACTATAATATATACCTATAAAGGTTTGAATACACGTATTAATTCAATTTTTTTCACGAAAACAGATTGATATCCAATGTAACGCATATGGTACTTACGAATGAAATCTGATATTCGGGTTCGAACACATGGATGGTTCGCTAACCCTACAAGATTGCACCATATGAGTCTCTGTCTATTATAATGCTACTATATAATACAAATGAGCTTGAAAAAATACTATTTCAACAATAATCTCACGAAAAAGCAACAACAGAATATGACAGAACTGTCAAAAGTTTACTTTGTGGAAAAATAAACATTTATATTCAACAGCGTTGACAAACGACCAAACACAACAAACTCTACACAACCAGTTGAGGACGCAAGTTATGATTTTTTACAATAATTGGGATTTTGAAACTTGTAAATAATACAGGTTTAAGTTGCATGATGATGTCACCATCACCATCCTTCATTCTTCGATTGTTATCGAATGGAATGCGTATAGTAAAACAATTTGGTCTGTGATAAAGACTTGGCACCAACGAGATGTAACAACACCCAACTCAATATCACGACTACAGATTATGACAATTCACGACTTCAGACCAGGATGTAAACAGCTAGGTCTAGTACAATAGTTTATAGGTCCATGATCATAACGTTGTCTAGGATTTACCACGGGAAGATGAACTCCATGAACCCTAATATTATCAGTAACTCCGTATTCTGAATTTGTCCCTCAGAAAAATAACTTAATATTTCTCTTTCGTAAATAAATTTGATGTTTCAGAGAAAATATTTACTTTCGTTATCAAAACTTGTGGAAAACTCTATTTGAATTCAAAATTTTCCTTTGATGAATCACAAGAAAATATATCAGAAAACGAGTTTAACTTAATAGGATCAAACTATCGATTGAAACACATTTCATCTAAAGAAAACTGGACAGGCGGAGGTCATCCCGGGGTGAATAATTTGCTTTTTAACCATTTCACTAAATAACGATAGCTTGGAATTTCTGGAAATCTGTGCTCCAGCCTTCTGAGTTGCCAGACTTATATGCCCATTCATGTTGAGACGCCTTTCCAGCTGTACTCCGATGAACATTACTGATTCAGATATCTCCACCCAATTATTGCACTTTACCTTGAAAGAGATAAATGTCTACACATCTAAATATCTTTGTGAAGTTGATGAGCTTGGCTTGATTTTGGTTATATTTGCATGCGGTAGCTTGTCAGTAACATTGAAAAATTAAACTTTCGATGGCTTCAGATCTGACAGAAATGGATGGTACTATCCATGTAATGCACGAACGGAGATAACTCTTCGTTTATAAGTTTTAAAGGTCTCATCATTCCAGACATGTTTATCGTTTGAGTAAGATTGCAATACTCTGCAATCAGTACCAGAAAGTCGGTTTAATTTTGTTACTACCCTAGGGAACCGCTGGACCTCTGCTGGGATGGAGGAGGTAGTTGTTGGGATGGACTAGGTGTCCAGCTATTGCGATATCGTACTGCGGGTATCAATATTGTTATTATAGAATATGAAAACCTATTAGTTGAAGAGCTGCCTATATGATTCACTGACAGGTGAGAAAACCATCTTCTGGGCATGAAATAGTATTCTTGGTGTTGCCTCAAGTCGCCTGGATGTATTTTTAGAAAGTCTCCAGGCCAAGGTCAAGGAGGGAAGGGGGCGTTTGATAACCAGTCAGTTTGTGACCGTTTGCTGGTTTCACATTTCGGTAGATATGGTATTGAACATACCTTCTGCCAAGTTTGATTCGCGTACGAGGCCAAGGTCCAGAGTTATGCCGAAAAAACCGTTATTTTTGAAAATCGTGGTCACAAACTGACTGGTGTTCAAGCGCCCCCCCTCCTTGACCTTGACCTGGGGAAATTCTAAAAATGCTTCCAGGCGACTTGGGGCAACTCCAAGAATGCCATTTCATGCCCAGCAGACGGTTTCCTGTCATGTTAGTAAATCATATGGGCAGCTCTTCAACTACACTCCTGAAATAGTAATGAGCTTTTTCATGTAGCACAAATAATTGTTACGGAATAACATGACTCGGTTCCAGTTAACTAAAATTTTCCATTAGAACAATCATCAAAGGACCCCGCACTTTTTATGGGTAAAATGGTTCTTGGTGAAATCGTCTGAATTTTTAGTATTTTGTTGTATTCGATGTACTGATTGAACTTGCATAATCGCAAAGTTCGTTGATTGAAGATTTTGAACTACAGGGCGTTCAAGTTAAAAATCAGTAATTTTTATTTAATTATTTTCTCGGGATTTGAAAGTGCCAACTGAATTTTGTTTTCGTTCATATCATCAACGTACCTTCATATTACTAAAAATCATTCAGATGGTGCAGATTATATTATTATGTACAGAGTGAAAAATAAAAACATCTTAGTAATATCTGAAAATTTGATGTAATAATGAAATATTGATAAAATTGTTTTGGCATGCAATATACTATTCTCATTCCACCATTAATCACAATTCATTCATTTCGTACAGGGTGATGTGAAAAATTGGTGAAATATATGGCCGGTTCTTTCGTACATATCCTGTATATTCAAGTGAATTATCATCCTCCAAAGATTGCTGATACCACATAAACGCGATTTCGTTGGGATATATAGGGTGATCGTGAATATTTTCGAGGATAAAAATGACAAAATATCAACGTTTCAGAAATCCCCCTGTAATTCACGATCAACTTGGTGAAATTCCTTCATTATCATTCAATATATTCATCATTCACTTCTCTTTCCTACTATGATTAGTTTCATAGTTATCAATTGAGAAACGTATTACCATTTGTATGACGAGTTGAAGGAACTCCACACGTACTAGTGGTCAAGATTTTTCATAAATAGTGAAACGTGAGAATGTGGAGATCAATATAAATGTAAAAGAGGGTGAAGATTAGAGATAACAATCACATCAGATATATGAATTTAATAATGTAAGGTACAGATAGTTAAGTGAATTTTCTTGGTTTAAGCTTTGTCGGAATAAAAAACAAACTATCTGGGAAAAGTGGAAATGATTTTATTTCTAATAGGAGAATTTGAATCTGGGCAGCGACGGTTTTTTCCAATGCTTGTTCCACTCAGATAGGGGTTTCCATGATTTTTATATTTGCTGACTATCATTAGAAACTTATAGACATCTATTATATTTCTTCAATATAGGTAATTCAATACGTAAAGATAATAATAATTATCACTGATGGAACTAATTGATTTTTCTTTTTCGTTCACTTTCCGTCAACGACAGAATCAAAATGTACCCGTTAGCCGATATAGTTTTTTGTTGTATGAGGACCGTAGCGCTGCTACGGGGAAGGTGGATTCGGTTAAGGCTGTTCCTTGTCACCATCAGAAGATAAGTGATTTCCAGAACCGGGGCCTAATACCCGATTGGACCACCAGTCAAACTATCCAAGCATTAGGAATTTTATCTGGCTCATGCCTGAGTTGTAAGTTGAAACTGATGTGTCGTATATTCAATCAGTTCCTAAATGGTAGATGGAATTGGATGGACCGTCATTGGTCATCACCCTGCATATAATGTTCCATTTATTTTGATCTCCACATTCTCATGTTTCACTATTTGTGAAAAATCTTGGCCACTAGTAGAATGTACGCGTGAACAAGTTCCTTCAACTCGTCATGCAAATGGTAATAAGTTTCTCAACTAATAACTATGAAACTAATAGTAGGAAACTGGATTTTGGGACAGTGTTGAGGAGAGAATGATGAATATATTAAATAATAATAAAGGAATTTCACCGAGTTAATCGTGAACTATAGGGTGAAATGTTAATATTTTGTCTTTTCATCATCGAAAATTTTCATGATCACCCTATATATCCCAAAGAAATCATGTTTCTACGGTGTCAGCTATCTTCGAAGGATGATAATTCACTTGAATATACAAGATATGTACAAAAGAACCGGCCACATATTTCACCAGTTTTTCAAATCACCCTTTACGAAATGTATGAATTGTTATTAATGATGGAATAAGAATAGTATATTGCATGCCAAAATGATTTTATCAATATTTCATTATTACATCGAATTTTCAGACATTACTAAAATGTTTTTATTTTTCACTCTGTACATAATGATTCAATCTGCACCATCTGAATGATATTCAGTATTAAGAAGGTACGTTGATGATATGAACGAAAAAAAATGCAGTCGGTACTCTCAAATCCCGAGAAAACAATTAAATAAAAATTACTGAATTTTAACTTGAACGTATTTCAAAATTTATCCATCAACGAACTTTGCGATTCTGCACATTCAATCAATACATCGAATACTACAATATACTGAAAATTCAGACAATTTCACCGAGAACCATTTTACCTATAAAAAGTGCGGGGTCCTTTGCCCAAATCATTACCTACCTCAAATATTAGGATGTTTTTGATGGTTTGTAATGTTCTAAATGAGTTCTGTTTCACTATACGGCAAAAAATCAACCTTGAAAATCGAACGAACCTGTTATTTCCAAAAAAACTTTTGACTGAAGGTTACAGACAATGTTGTAAATTATTATTCATCTCCCAAATTGAATCCGGAGCGAGAGTAATTATTACTAATGATGTTGTCGAATCAGGTTTTTTATCGTTCAGTTATATAACTTACTATAACTATACTTTATATTAGACCCTACTGTTTCATAACTCTGTTACCACAACTATACGGGGTGTTTTCCATAATTCTAAATCCTTGAGTGATTATGGTAATAAAAGTTTGAAACAAAGTTGGCTAATGAAATAATTAGATTCAACGACATCCAAATAATTCACTGGCTAATACCAAGAAAGACTTTAAACTACATCTGAGTCTGTGATACTGAGTTTTTCTTTCCTTTGCTCATGAGTGGCGTTGCGGCTATCTCATTGTGAGTCGCGTCTACTACTTGGGACAAATATTAATGAACAGACGGACTACTTCAATGTTTCCAGACCTACCCTAGAACTGATGAAAGGCAAGAACCTCTAAACACGGATGTATGCAGGTGGTCTTTCACTGCCAAATGAGGGATAAGCTCTTCTATTTGATACACAATGCACTTGTCCTCTTTGTAGTTCAATGCCAGCCGTGGTATCAAAAAGAGAAGTATTTTTTTTCTGTTGGATAATAGCCTCATATTTTCCACTTTGCGGAAATATGTGATGAGAAGGGTATTTTGATAGCGTCGAATGTATTCATATGATTGAGGATAGCAACCGCTTTGTTTTTAAGCTACAGTGTACAGATCAATATAAACAGATATAGGTGACTTCTTTATTTATTTTAATTTTCTTCGGTGTTTTGGCATCGACTGCTATGATCATTTGCCACGTGTTCTGGATAGGCCTTGTAACTAACTCCATGGGCCAACTTGGGAGCAGCACTGGTAATTGGAACGCAACAGTGAATCGTGCAGGACTCACTCCATTCTAGCCACGGTGACCTATTTATTAAATTTATTCGAATTATTCGAATTGATCCAATTCTACCAGTGGCGAAGTTGCTAACATTTCTTTATATTCCACCGCTTTTTTTGAAGTTGTATGATTTTCATGAATGCAAACATAACTTCCTCCTCATTAAGGCACAAACCCTTTGAACATTTCCTAGTAAATTTCTCTTGATTTCATATGAACCTAATATGCAGTTTCTGAACTTGTCTTCAGTACCCACTTCCTAATAACGTTTGAGTCTTGGTATATAGGTTCTCGTACCTGGGCAGTAAAGAAGCAGGTATGCCGTCGAATATAAACCACATTAGATTCAAAATTGAAATGTCTTCTTCCTTTGACAAAATTTGAAAATTGTGATAGGGTAGAAAATGATCCATTCTGAATAGCCCAAACATTTCCTAGGTATTATTCCTATTTCGACGATATCGTATCTTGAGATTTTACGCCCGTGAACAAAATTTCGGTGTTTGATAGGGGATTTTGACAACTACCTGTACTAGTGAATATCGATGAGTTATGGCCTAGATTCGTTGGATATGATGGAGACATGGATACAAAGAGATATTTTGATAAAATGCAGTAGCGTATTATGTATGTTATGCGTTCAAACTATTGAATCCATGTTAGCGAAGACACCACTGAAAGGAGAGGATCAATATTTTTACAGAGAAAAGTACATGAAACGATAGGGAAAATTGTCGTCTTCAACAATTTTCATCATCGTAAGAAACTGGTCTGTTGCAAATATTCTTTGATATCCTCATCAATCATCCACTGCCTAAGATCAAGTATTAGAATGCAATTATAAAACACCTTCTATTCAGTAGCATAAACTGAATTTTTGTCAGGAACTGACTATATTGCATACATTCAATTAGTAAAACGGCGATAGATAATGCAAGTTGTTGGATTGCAGCTGATATGATGAAGGGTGCTTTTCAAGTTTACCGTCTTAAAAAATCACCCAGGATATTATGGAACAATCCTCGGATAGGTCAATTTTCCTTTATTTTTCAAACAATACCCAAAATATATAGGGCTATTCAGTGTCCCAGTCTGGACATATTTCCATTTACAATACATTGAATATGGGTTTTCCAGTTACAGGTTCAAAATGGCAAAAAGAAAGCTGTAATGGTTTTCATTCACGGAGGAGGATTCATGTACGGATCCAATAAAAGTGCTTATTTTGGACCACATTATTTGATGAGTGAAGATATCGTTCTGGTTACAATCAACTATAGACTGGGAGTTTTTGGTGAGTATAAATCCTCAAGAAAGAAAAGACATTCGTTTTTCCTTGTCTCAGCCTTCACTCAAGGTCGTATGGATAGAATGCGGTATTTGGTTTTTGCGACCACTGTATAAAAAACAATCAAAAACAATAAAACAAGAAAGTCGAAACTCTGGGTAACTTCTGGCATCCATATAAGAGACAACTTGGAAAAAAAATTAGTAAACAAATTATAATCCTGAATTTGAAGAAAGCTAGAAATAAACCTCACACATTAATAAAAAAGTTAAAAACGACTTTTATAAAGATAAACTGAATGATGCCAATGGTAACTGTAAAAACAATATGGAACAGAAACAGGGAATAAAATCAATTCACATATCTCCAGCACAGACATTTTAAATGAAAATCGCTTTCTAGTTCAAAACAATACAGTTGAAACGGATTAATTCAACAATTTCTTCACAGAACTAGGAACTAAAATGGCACATGAAATAGACAAAACAAGATTACCCAAAAAAATTTTCAAACGACATGGGAATACATTCAACAATTTTCCTGGATCCAGTTAGGAAAACAGAAGTAATACTTTTGATATCAAATTTGAAAAAGAATTACTCTGCAGGACCTTTTGGAATTAGAACTAAATTTATAAAATATATTCATATACTAACACACCATTGACCCACATACTGAATACTAGTTTTCCAACTGCAAAATTCCCATTACAATGGAAATAATCAATTATTACCCACATTTTCAAAGCAGGAGACCTTAGCAATCTAAATAACTATAGGCCTATATCTGTTATCAATAATTTTGCAAAATTATTCGTACAAGCTGCAAATAACCAATTAGTTGCAACTTAAGAAAATCCTCAAGTTCTCAATCAATTCGGTTAACTGCAGTACTGAGGACAGTTTTGAGTCTACTCAAATCAGCAGTAGCGTTGGACAAATAAAATAAATGCCTAGCAGTCCTTCTTGAGCTCGCGAAGGCCTTCGACACAGAATATCATAGTATATTAATTAACGAAATGTATGACAATGGTATCCTGGGTTTGACCTTTTCATCTGTCCAATAGAATACAGAGAACTAAAATTGGAAATGAATTCAGTTCTGAGTCAACAGTAAAGAAAAAAACGAACGCTAGGGCTGCTACCAATTGGAATGCGAATAATGATTTCTTCGATAACTCCCTAACACAAAATAATTTTTCTACCACGGACCAGTACTATATAACCTATTGCCATAACATATCAAACAAATTGAATCAACTCATACATTCAAAACTGAAAAAGAAAAAATGGTTTTGGAAAACTTCGCAAAATTTGACATTTTCAACTCATAATAATACAAGTATCCTACCCCTCTTACTCACCAAAATCTTGTTATGAACCCAGTCACATTTTTTTTTTTCATTTTCTTACTGATTAATCATTTGATCTTCTCTTCTACTCCTAAAATGATTTCTTCATTCAGCTCAATACCCTCATCTTGACTCAGCACTTCTAATAGTACTATAATCGCTTGATCAACAATTTGTTTTTGGATTTATCAGAGGAGAATAGTTGGCAAAACAGGCACTGGTGCCTAAGTCACCCCTCTTCTTATGGATTCAGATATTTATATACTATACTCATAAGGTTGAGTTGAAAAAATTTGCTGACACTTCACCTTTTCACCAAATTCCATTTTTGTTTGGTTTTTCTGATGAATAAGTCGATTTATTATTATTATTATTATACAGAGTTAGTCAAATGTATTGACCCTCCCATTTTTCTCAGTTAATATGAGGGTTATCGACAAAAATTTTGGATAAAAGTTGAAGGGTATTTCACTCTGCCTGCACCTTTCTGTGGATTCCAATATTTTTTAGATGTGCCATTGGTGGAGAAGTGACGCCATCGGCATTTCTTTTTTCAATGGAACCATATGACATGTTTGGTACCGCTAGATAGCTTGTTTCTTTCTAATATCAGTTATACTAATAATATTTCAACTCTTTCGATAGGTACAGTGTGTTTCGTATTTTTGTGTCCACCTCTGTAATTCACTTACTTATTGCTTAATTCGTTCAAAATTTTTCGTAATCGGGGAATGTAGCCAGTTGGATATTTCAAGCGATATGGCAATTTGATTCAGACAGTGTCGTACGTATGTTTGAGTTTCTCTTATTTTTCGATTGACAATTCTAGTTATATTTCTATTGGAAAATGTCAATGAAAAATTTTGTTCCAGAATAATTGAATTGCCCTAATCCTGATTTTTTTCTAAATAGAAGGTATAAGAAAGAAACAGAAATAGGTATTTGTTTCAATGGTCCAACATATTACTATTTTTTTGATGAAATGAAGGTTGCCGGACACAAATGTAGAGCGGCTATTTCATTCACTTATTTATTATTCCTGAGAACTAATTTTTCAATTGAACCCTTGATCTAAGATGAAAATTGTAACGTCTCGAATGGCTAAGCCATTGAGGTTAATTCTGAAAATATTCTATAACCAGAGCTGTTCCAAAGCACTGTGCTTAGGCTTGCGAAAGTGTTTGAAACATTTTAATGCTTGTAAGCACTGTACTTTCGAGCACTCTTTGGATTCAGTGCTTAGTGCTTCGAGCATTTTACGAAAAGGCTTAGTGCTTAGTAATCTCGAAAAGTGCTCCCGAGCACTGCGGTGCTCGGAAGCACTTTTCGGGATTACTAAGCACTAAGTCTTTTCTTAGCTATGGATCTATGAATATTGTTGAAAATATAAAACGCGGTCAGCGGCACCCCCACCCCCAAGAACTACTGATTGCGGCCTTATTTTATGCACATTATAGGTTTGAGGACATAAATGTAGTTAAAAGTGTTTATAGCGTTCGGAGTGAATTTAGTGCTTCACCACACTAGATTATTTTGTGCCACACAGAATAAATAATAAATCCACCAAAAATATAACAACATTATTCTTCATTTGAACCAAATTATTTATTGGAGCTAATCAATATAAAAAAATTAATTGAAGAAACTAAAAAAATTCTACTGCGGTTTGAACTAAAATGCAAAAAACAAGTAATATAATAATCTTTTCATAAAGAAAAATTGGAAGTAGCCGAGACCCATTCTATTTCTATAGATTTTTTGAAGCAAATAGATCCCGGCTGCTTTTTTCAGCTTTTTAGTACACAAATATTATGTTGTACCAAGACGGCCAATTTGGCGCAAAAAATTCGCTACCTATTTTGATTTTTCATAATTTTAATATAATAAGTGTCACTTGCGGTATCAAGACCAATCAAACGACCGAAAATTCATCAAAATCGGTTCAGCCGTTTAGTAGTTACAAGGAAAAGCGACTTTGTTTTACAATATTTTGATTTTATATTTGATTTGTTACCTTAAAAAAAGTCTACCGAATAAATATATAAGTGCTCAGTGCTGGGGACTCCTGAGCACTTTTTAAGAGTGCTTGGTGCTTATTACTCGAATCACTTTTTGTCAGTGCTCGGCACAGCTCTGTCTATAACCATTATACTTATTTTATGAGGCGAATGGTTATTGTAAACATCGTAAGTGAAATATTTCCACAAAACAACTGTTAATATCAGCTTACTGCAGCTTACTGGAGTTTATTGAAGTAAGCTTTTAGCTCCAGAAGATGCTAAGAACTTTGTTGGCGAAACGCGCATCGAGTGTGATTGTGACGTAGTTTTGGTGTTTGGGTAGTTGGGTAGTTCAAGCAATAGGTAAGAGAATTTCAGAGGTGGATACAAAAATACGAAACACACTGTACCTACCTCTCGAGAGAGTTGAAATAACATCAGCTCTGCTGATGAAATGAGAAAAAAACAAGCTATCTAGCGATAACAAACATGACATATGGTTCCATAAAAAAATGCCGATGACGTCACTCCTCCACCAATGGCACATCTAAAAAATATTCATAGAAACGTGCAGAGTCAAATACCCTTTAACTTTCATCCGAACATTTTTTCGATAACCCTCATATTAACTTAGAAAAAGGGCGGTTCCATACATTTGACTAACTAGTATGTATTTCTTTCATGCCAATTGTTTGTTATCAACTTCACTGATTGTAATGGAATAGAGTAAACTGCATGTGATCAAAAAAATAAAATAAATTCAGTAATTTTTTGGACATGGTTGTAGACATGGAGGACTAGTCAAACATTAGAACTGCAATTTTACTTGATGCGCGTCTTTAAGCTCACATATCCTGATGATGCAAAGCTTGTTGGCGAAACGAGCGTCAAGAGAAATTGAAGCACTTTTGGTGGTTGCTTAGTTTCCTACATATCTGAATTTGTATTCACGCTGAAGATTCTAACTATTCATATACAGGATGAACTACATAATTGTTCTCTTGGAAATGAAAATATTATGTTTTGTATGTGTTGGAACGTGCTGATAGATCTACTGTCCTTCCTAATTCTCCAAATCTGGTTATTTATAATGATTATTTTGCACTTCTTCCTACAGGAAGAAGCAGAGCACAACTTTCGTGTAATAAGTGTTTACGGCGTCTTTTTGAGCACGAATTACATCCATCATAACAGGTATCAGTGCATCTTGGACGATAGATTACCGACAATACGTCGAAATAATGCCACAGTAAACAACCGGGATGATTGAGAAAGTACACTCTGCTTGCACGGTTGTATTGTGCGTGAAAACGAACAATCATAAAAACTTGACTATCGACTATAATCGATTTTTGCTCTCAGTGGCGTATTTTCGCAGATCGACGAATAAAAAAAATATGAATTATCACTGAGTGCTTTGAAACTTCACAGGTGTTTTCCCACCTAAGAAACAAAACTAGAACACTATTCTCTTTAATTGATGATAGTTCACCCTATATGTGATGCAATTAACCTATTTAGGGTTTATTTTGGTTATAAGGTGATTATAGCCAATTCTCAGTTGATTAATAATGATAATATTAATAATTGATTTTATTTAAAAAAATGCATACAAAAAGTAAGAGATACAATGTACATGTCACCATCAAAAGACAGAATTCAATTTCAGATTTCATCAGATTCGATCGTAACTTACTATTCCTTTTAACATTTCTCTTGGTTGGAGATGATGGTCTTGTTGTAATATTCATTTGAATTATCGATACGGACTAATTTGAAGTTATGAAACTTTCAACATAATATATCATCTCATAATTTCTGGCATACCTAAGGCATCTTGCCTTATTAGCAATACTGAATATGCTATAGACTATATAATAGACTATTGAGTCTAGCGATTTGTGGTGTTGTTTATATTATGCTATAGGGTTTTATAAACGTTCATCTGGGTCCCTTTCTCTACAAACCTTTGGAATTCATATCAAATAATGTCATACTTCTAATATTGTGCAGACCACTTCACTAGAGTGTACCTTACATTGTCGTCAATACCAGGACGCACGATATTTATCCGTGCTACACAATAAAATGCCATCTCCGAAGATAATTGATTGGTTTCAGAAATAATTTGACCTAGTTAAAATAAATATCAGTTCAATCTTCGTCGGCTCCGAAATTGGAGAAGACATAGCACTACCGAGAAGGAGATTCACTCAGAAAGTTAAGTAATTTATTAAACATTGATCAATTTGAAGTCAGGAAGCTAAGGTAATCATTCAAAATATTATCAATATCTTGTAAAACTGTACTTCTGGAAGAAGCTAGAGATTACAGTTTTGTCGATTAATGAAAATTATGATGCAAGTTTAGTAGAATATGCATATATTGTTTTTATCGAAGCTATGAATTGCTGAACTCCAAACCGCTTTATGATAACCCATCTCCCAATCTCGGATCAGATTTTTTTTAATTTCTGGAAAACACTTTCTGATGCAATCACCAGGATATTTTCATAAGCCATGACCTCGAAAATTGTATGATTGTCGCTGATATTCCTCAAACTACGAGCAAAGTTCAAACCTTCACCCCTTCTTTGTTATTGAAAAATTAGCAACATTGATCATAAGCAAGATGACATGTGGAACTGGCTGAGAAATATGTTAGGGCTAGCGATGATTCATTGTTTCTAACAAGAGGGCTAGAGGGCTTTATTGTTACTAACCAGGGAGAGTTGTTATTGGCAAACCAAGTTTATCTAAATGCAGATGAAACCGATTGCTGATTTGATTTAAATTTTCAGAAAGATAATCATCAGTACCTAACGTATCCTTCATTGAAATTGATTATTAAGAAATCAACTTTTTAAAATGAATCTAGGAAAAGGTACGACTGGCGCGACCGGTAGATAATATATTCTCGGTGAACGTCTCAAGGATGAATTATTTTAGCCAACTGAAAACATCCACAAAATAACATTTTGTGCACATCACCGATACATTCCTATGAGCATTAAAAAACGCCACAAAATACAGAAACAAAACATTGGATATCATTTAGATACCTCTTCGTTTCTAAGACGTAATATGTACTTATTACGGATCAGAAACATCGGTGTGCCTACATTTTCAAAACATCTCTAAACCTCCCAGGGATGTCTCTGCTTGGTAGTATACGAGGCGTGACTATAATGATCTATGATGATTTTTGTTTCATTAATCAATTGAAACTATAAATAAAAATCGTTATCAACGCATAAGAAAAGTGAGTTTTTTATCTCGTGAAAATTCGATTTACTCGCTGGACGCTAATTAAGGAAATTTTACTGAATAGAAAACAATCACTGAAACACTGGATGAAGAAATATATTCTTCAGAGATAACACATCAATAATCTAACAATTAAGAAAAATTTTACTTTTCTTTGCATTAGAAAAATCTTTTACAATTTTGTCAGTACCTAATCGTATTCTGAATTTGCCTAACTAAAAAATTGAGTTCGAATAACCAAAATTATTTTTGTTTTCCTATTACGTTGACGTTTCGGAAACTATAGCTGTCTCCGCTATCAAAACTTGATGAATACTTTTCAAAATATTACATTTGGAAATAATAAGATTTTTTTATTTCCAGCCTGTGGAAGATTGATTCCAAAATAAGACCATTTCAGTAATTATGAGTGTTGTATGAGTACCCGTGAAAATAAACATTTGAACAGCCTCAGTTGACAGCCCGAGGCTCTATTTTGTTTATTATTATATTTTCTGTAATTTGTAGTCCAAATTAGGATATGGTCATGAATAAAGTACCAGAATAACGGGTACTTAAGGAAAATCCCGAATGTAATGAATTGTTACCATAATGGGATCTAACATGGTCGTAGGTACGCATTATTGCGATTCCGTGTTACATTTGAATAAAATATGAAGTTATTCACATCGTGCATACATTTTTATGTAAGAGATAATCACAGTGAGTGGGCCTTGAAAACAATTGTTCAATGTTTAATGGATTATATATTGCATTACAGAAAATGTGGTAGGAATAGCAAATCAATTCTTGACCATAGCCCAGATATTCTACTTGTGGTATACCTTTGTGGAAGCGCGTTAAAACCTTGAGAGAAGTTAACACATTTTTTGAAGGTGTATTACCTTTTTTTTTTTTTTCACACAGTGCCATAAAAGTCCTTATCAATGCAGCTTTTTCTGGTGTATCGTAGCTCTAACCATCTAAACCTCCACTTGTGATGAAGCCGATAATAATAGTAATAATTATTTGGATAACTAATTTCATTGAGAGTAGAGCATACATGATCATATACATCAGGCTGAGTCAGAATTAGACGAAGTAAAAAGTTTCTATCAAGGTATATCCCAAAATGTATTCCCTCTGAGATACACGGTGTCGAAAGTACGAAAAAAATTAAGACAGAAGAGTTAAGGCCTGAAATAATTTTTGCGAAAAACTGAAGTTACGTTCTTTTAATTTGTTGAATTTCGTGTGGGATAACTATTTTTAGAGCCATTTCTGATTGATTCATTTGGAAAAATATTATCTTATCAGCATGTATTGATGAAGAACGATGAAAAATTTCTTGTGTGTTTCATGAGTTGATCGGTGGTGTACAGAACAGCCTACTACAAACAAGTCTGGAAGTCGACTTTGCAATTAGTTATCACGAATCGAAAGACTTTTCAGGAGAGTATAGTATCTACGACACTAAATCATGAGACCTGAGAATAAAAATAGGAATGAAAATGAGCAGGTTGGCGGTCTGCTTTGAAATGAGTTGAGAATTCCATACCTCATTTCGAGATGAAAAGTTTTCATCAATATATGTCCTAAAATGCAATGCCTCTGGGATTTGTATCCCAGAGGCATTTACGACAACGATTCGATCGAATAAAAGGACGAATAAAAAAAATGGTGTTTGTCGATCTTATTCTGACTACCTAAACTCCCAACATTGAAGAATGTTCAGGAGGTTGACGATTATTCCTATATGTGGTAAAAAAAGTACGATTACTGCACACAGGAAATTATGTCTGTACTCAGGATATATCTTCAGTTTTTCGCAAATATCTCCGAAACCTCTTCATTTAGGCATATCAAATGTTGTGACTTTTAGGATGAGTATCGATGATGAGTATCATATGTCCATTTCCTTGTCTAAAGAAAATATGAAGGGAAATATGGCCACAAAACACTATTACTTCACCATTGGTTCACGAAAATTATAACTTCGAATTATCACATTGTTGAATTTAGATTGATGTACCAGGTTACAATTTTTTTCCTGCATGAGTTTTGAGGGAAAAAAATCTTAATTTTTTTCGTACTCTCGACACCCTTTATCTCAGAAAGAATGCTTTTCAAGACATACATTGATGGTTACTTTTCAACTCGAAATGAGTTTAGGAATATGTACCGGAGATTGTCGGTCTTATTTTGACTCACTCTGTATAGATATAAAAAAAGAGAATCTGTATAACTACAGACAAGTATCCTTATTACCATATTTGATGAAATTAATAATAAAGGCACTGAAGAATAGGCTAACATAATTTATAGATGAATAGAGACTCATATTGGAGGGGCAATTGGGTTTCCAAGAAGGACGTCAACTGATGACGCTTAATTTCGTCAGTGTATGGCCGATATGGCCAAACCAGTAAGGCGTTTGACACTGTGAACCATTTATAGTTTTTGGGGATGTCTAGGACGATAATGGTATACGAGGGTTACCATACAAATTATTTGAATGTTAGTCAACATATAGAAAACAGGTGGCAAGAGTAGAAAATGTACTTATCAATGAAAAACCGGTGTCGTTGGGGTTGCCTCAATGAACTGGTTGAGGGCCAGTATCATTTCATTTATGTATAAATGATTTATTCTCTTACAACTCTAGAGTTGAACTAATTTTTATTTCCAGACGTCAGCGTGTTCCAAAAAGTATATGCAGCAAATGGAAAAACATATTAATTACCCAAAAAAAAAATAATTTGTGATGAAAAATAGAGCTTATCGAGAAATTAGTAACGGGTGATTAGTAAAGTATGTTTAGTACTCGGTTTGTGGAAAAAATATTTTTTAGATACCTGAGTCATCGAGAGTAAACTACCCTTATTTTTTTAAATAAAAATAAATCATTAGGAATGTTTCCTACCCATCTCATAAACCAAACATTCAGAAATTCATCACCATACTAGAGTACTTACATAACGTGAAATGAAGATGATGAAAAAAAACGTATGATATCAAAAGCAACTTATCTTTCAAAAATTGTTAAGAATTCATGATATGACGCCAATGTTTCAATAACTGAAGTACGATGGAATACCAGTGAAATATGAATGAAAAGAAAAAGTATGATAAATCAATTTAGTGAGGATATGTTTGATATTCAAAACTTAAATAGTTCATCAGATAATAATAAAATATTCCCAAAGTATTTTTCGTACTATGAAAAATAGAGGTATTTTATTCCTGATGAATTTTCCAATTGAATGAATTCTTTCACGAGTCACGAACTAATCATAACTCTCCGATTATCCATCACTAGTTTCTCGATAGGTATCAACTCTTATTACTTATAATTATTTTTATAAACTGATGCATGCAGCAGTTATTATGTGGTAGGAAATTATCGCGGAAAATGGGATATAAAACTTTCTATATTTTCATACCACTCCTATTTGTAAGTAACGTTTCTGCAGTTTCGTCCTATATGGACAATCATATTACTCGTTTGATAATGTCCATACCGGGTGACACAGCAGACATGTAGCAGCCTGTAGTTTTTTTATTTGAAGAGATAAAAACTTGAAATTTGCAGAAGTTACGTAATCAATGATAGCGCTTCATTTGAATCTAACGACAACTTTTTTCAAGTACCTATTTGATCGGCAGTAACTCCAACTTCTTATTTTTTTGAATGACACCCTGTATATTTATCTAGTCTATCTTATTTGTCTTGAAATTCTCTATTCAACCGTGTATCACAAAGTGGCATTCGTTTCTCAATTCGCAGATGAATTGCATTTTATTGAAAAACATCAAGTTGGATGTTACCCGAATTCGATAATCTTTCGATGCTTGGTAGGCGTGGAAATCCAAAGAGTATCAGTTAAACGATATAATTTCATTTTTTTCCATACCTGATCACTTCCTACAGATTGTCAATAATTTCTTTAATAAAAAGAAAAACATCTGAAAATAACTCACGATATTGCGAAAACTGAGATTGGAACATATTTTTTTCAATTTGGCTACTTGTGAAGAAACTATCTGCCTTTCTCTTTGGCCATGTAGCCATATCATGATCTTTCCATTTGGCAACATAAAATTAAAATTGTTCCCCTGATCCACCAATTCACAATTCACAATTAATTAGTCTAGATATTTGCAATAATATTTTGCCTAGTAGGCGGTGTACACAAAATGTATTGTGTTTGACAGGTAAACATCATTTGATTGCAATGATTATCTCCGTCAGTTTTATGCTGATTGAAATTGCATCGTTTAATTAGATACTACATATGTATTCAAAGAACGAAAAGGTCGATATATTGTTGCTATTCGGTGAGTGCAAGATAAATTGTAGACAGGCTGAACAGTTTTATGTCGAAAGATTTCCGGAAAGACGCCATCCACCTGATAATTATTTCGCTAAAGTAGAAGAGCAGTTCAAAGCAGTTCTTTTCAAAACTCTTCTAGCGGTCTCTCGATTCACGCCGATTTCGTCCTCAATTTGTCTCAGTGATATCGTCGTATCTGCATGTACTATGGCAAAAACATTTACTTCAATTTTCTCGTCGACATTGTATTGGAGATTGTTTTGATTTTCTCTTCTGAACTGCTCTTCTACTCTAGCGAAATAATTATTAGGCGGATTGCGTCTTTCCGGAAATCTTTCGACTTACAATTGTTCAGCACAATTTCTCTTGTACTTTCAGAATATCAACAACATATCGACCTTTTCGTTCTTTGAATACATATTTAGTATCTAATTAAACGATGCAATTTTAATCAGCATAAAACTGACGGAGATAATCAGTACAATCAAATGATGTTTATCTTTCAAACACAAAACATTCTAAGTACACCGCCTACTAGGCAACATATTATTGCAAATATCTACACAATAGACTTGTGAATTGGTGGATCAGGGGAACAATTTTAATTTAATGTTTCCAAATGGAAAGATCATGATATGGCTACATGGCCAAAGAGAAAGACAGATAGTTCCTTCACAAGTAGCCAAATTGAAAAAAACATGTTCCTAACTCAGTTTTCGCAATATCGTGAGTTATTTTCAGATGTTTTTTCTTTTTATTGAAGAAATTATTGACAATCTGTAGGAAGTGATCAGGTATGGAAAATACTGAAATTATATCGTTTAACTGATACTCTTTGGATTTCCAAGCCTACCAAGCATCGAAAGATTATCGAATTCGGGTAACAGCCAACTCGATGTTTTTCAATAAAATGCAATCCATCTGCGAATCGAGAAACGAGTGCCACTTTGTGATACACGGTTGAATAGAGAATTTCAAGACAAATAAAATAGGCTGGATAAATATACAGGGTGTCATTCAAAAAAAAGAAGTTGGAGTTACTGCCGATCAAACAGGTAGTTGAAAAAAGTTGTCGTTAGTGTCAAATGAAGTGCTATCATTGACTACGTAACTTCTGCAAATCCCAAATCTTCATCTCTTCAAATAAAAAAACTACATGTGTGCTATGTCACCCGGTATATAGAAAAAAATGTCAGTAACATTAGTTACAAATTGAAGTGTTATATAAACAGAGAGTTCATCTCTCTTTTTGGATATAATTTTTTTGTGAAATGAGTAATAAAAAAGTTTTCATTTGTTGCATACTTTTTGGGGTTTTATAATTCTAACATATGGGAAAAATGAAGTTGAGAATGATTCAAAAATAAATTTGACATTTTTAACCATAAAGAAACGTACACTGCCCCTATATCTAGTTATAAAAATATTTTACCCACCTTTAGAAAGTAACTGTTGAGAAACAGCATCGAAATATTTCTGAAAAATTAGGTAAAATTTGTTGGGATGCAACTTGATTCTCACTTGAGATGGACTTCTAACTTGACACACGTTGCTGAGACGTAAAAAAATTATACAAGTTTACACAATTAAGGAAATTACCGTATGTACCAAATCTTAGAACAATACCTATACTACTCACTTTTGTACTTCCCTAATTGCCAGTTGTGGAGGAACCAGGTTTGAAGTACATAAATATTGTTTCAAAAGCTTTACATTTTCGAAATATGAAAAATTGCACCGTTCTTCTTTTTGAACAAATTAATTTTTTCGGCAGCCATCCGGGAAGTGTTCACTTCCCGGACACCTTTTCTTTGGGAAAGTAGCACTTCCCGGCCTAGTCCGGGAAGTACGAACTTCCCAGACTAGGCCGGGAAGTGCTCGAATTTGAATACAAATATTAATATAAATAAGAATTAGAATGTTTCTGTTGGTACCTATCTTCTGTTCGAATTTCAATATACAGGGTGTCAATTTGAAAACTTCCCACCCTTAATATCTTCCTTCCAGTAAACAATATGAGTAATCGAAAAAACAGGTCAATTTTATTGTCAAGGGGGACACTTTCAAGGACTATTTGTAGCCCTCGTGGTTCAACCCCCTAGGAGGGGTAGATGTTACCCTTAGAATTTTAAATGGGAAGGGGGGTCAAGTGGCACCTCATTTTGATGGGCGTTCAATTCTTGTTCCAATGGTACCCTGACTTATTATTTTTTGATGAGCATTTTCCGAAAAATTGCGTTCTAAACTAACAGAAGTAATTATTAGAACGCCTATACTGAGATGCATGGTTTGGCCAGAACTGGTTAGAATATTAGGTGGTACCGTTCCAACCCTTTATTAGGGGTACCATTAGCCATTATCTCCAAACACTTTACATAAAAAAGTAGTCTAATAGTAAAACGTAGATGGTAGTAAAGTTGTGTTTATTAAATGCTGAATTTTTAAGTGTCATCGCAGAAATTGTACAGATAGCCTTCCTTTTTTGCTACTTCTGCTGTAAAAAGTTTCTGTTTTCCGGCAAAAAATTGGTTAGCAAATTTGAACTATGTGGTAGTATTGTGAATACCGTTGTACCTGTTGGGCTGTTTAGGAATTACTTTAATAAGTGTATAAAAGTGTAAAAATGGTTTACATTCTTCAAGACAGAATTGAAATGATTGTAATTTATGGCGAAGTTGGAAAGTGCGCACGAAGGGCGGCATGTCTTTTTAACGAAAGACATCCAAATTGTAATGTAAGTCACCGGTATGTGCTTGATTTGGTGAATAAGTTTTACGAAACTGGTTCAGTGACAAATAAAAAAAGAAATAACCACAGAGTACTAAATGAAGCAGCTCAAATTGAAGTTTTGGGAACATTTGCTGCAGAGCCCACGAGCTCCTTACGATCAGTATCAGAACAGACGGGAATGTCACGCGAGACTATAAGAAAAGCATTGAAAATGCATTAATTTCATCCATATAAAATGCAGATTCTTCAAGAGCTCTACGAGGATGATTATGATAGAAGAATAGAGTTTTGTGAAATCATGTCTCATCGAGTCAATACCATCCCTAATCTTCTGTTAAACATCTGTTTCAGCGATGAGTGTTCATTTTTTCTGAATGGCAATGTTAATAGACAAAATTGTCGCTATTGGAGTGACGAAAACCCACATATTTTTCGGGAAGGGCATACACAACACCCACAAAAAGTTAATGTTTGGGCTGGTATTCTTGGATATGCCATTCTTTGTCCATTATTTCTGGAAGAAAACTTGACTGGCAATCTGTACCTTGATATGCTTGAAGAGACTATCGATCCTCTTATAACCCACGAGCTAGAAACTCAAATTGATGCAGAAGGTAATGAACTTTTGCAGGAGGATCTGTTACATTTCCAGCAGGACGGTGCTCCACCTCATTATTGTCTTCCCGTCCGACAGTGGTTAAACGAGAGATTTCCGGGTAGATGGATTGGCAGAAGGGGAGCAGTTGAATGGCCTCCGAGATCACCGGATTTAGCACCCTTAGATTTCTTTCTTTGGGGGCATCTTAAATCCGTTGTTTATAAAACACAACCTTCTGATATTGACGAACTTAAAAGACGAATTACAGCAGCATGCCGGTCAATTCCTAGTGAAGTTTTCCGTAATGTTAGAGGGGAGTTCGAAAACAGACTGTATTACTGTTTAGAGCAAAATGGACAACATTTCGAACAGCTAATAAGATAAGCGTTGGAAATGTCTTTCTCGCAAATTAAATTTTATTGTGTAGAAGGAAAATAACCACCAAATAAAAAATCCCATGCGTAATAAATTCATTCATGTCATTCAAGGGTTGGAGCGGTGCCACCTACTCTTCTAACCATTTTTATTAAAGGGAGTCAATACAATAATGCATCTCAGTATAGGCGTTCTAATAATTACTTCTGTTAGTTTAGAACGCAATTTTTCGGAAAATGCTCATCACAAAATAATAAGTCAGGGTACCATTGGAACAAGAATTGAACGCCCATCAAAATGATGTGCCACTTGACCCCCCTTCCCATTTAAAATTCTAAGGGTAACATCTACCCCTCCTAGGGGGTTGAACCACGAGGGCTACAAATAGTCCGTGAAAGTGTCCCCATTGACAATAAAATTGACCTGTTTTTTCGATTACTCATATTGTTTACTGGAAGGAAGATATTAAGGGTGGGAAGTTTTCAAATTGACACCCTGTATAATACAAATATGAACTGAAATGTTTGAAATATTCAAATTTGGAATCGTTTCATCCCGTTAACAGATGGGTGAAAGTCGACCTCTCTTCGTCTCTTAGACTAAATGCGTCTCATTGATTTATTATTCTACATGATTGCCGAAAAAATAGTGTACGTAACACGTCCGAAAACAGTTTTTTATTAGCTCGTAGACTTCCAGGACTCGCTGACGCTCGTCCTAGAATTTGGTCTACTCGTCCAAAAAAACAGTATTTTCCGGACTTGTTACGTAAATTACTATTTTAGTTGATTAATTCACCTATTTTAAAATCGAAACAGAAATGAGTCTAAAGACTTTACACAAATGAACATAAAAAAAGCTGTAGGGACTAGATATTTTCAAGTAGCACCACGTTCATTAATTTTCCTTCCAGAAACGTATATTGAACCTATGCAGGAAATCTGAACTCGCTACCCTTACTGAAAATAATTTTCAATACGTAAATAAAAACTATCGATGTTGATAAAAGTTTACAATTCTTGAAAAAAATGTGAAATCTGTAAAAAATACATATAAGTACACGATGTATATAAAAATATTATCTATAATGAAATGAATATAACGTAATACTGATCAGTGTACCTCATGCTCAACCTTGACGGTATAAAGAGTTATTAATTCCATGTAACCTAACCGTTTTCTTCGATTAGTTAAGTTGACTATTTCTACCTAACCTAGACTGTCTTATATAATCATTGTATTGATCGAATTGGACTAATATCATTATTATGACACGTGACAAGTGTTATGAACGTCCTTTTGGTAACGAATATTTTAAGAACGAGCGCCATGTCATCATGACAGCTTCAATCGACAGCCCAACAACTAGTCTGGAATCAAAAAGTAAAAAAAGTGGAATAAAACAGTAATCATAGTAATGCATTCAAAGAATGGCGTCGCCATGGTAATGTGTTGAAAATTTGAATTAAACATAGATTGTGAATTTTGATTGTTTATGTATTTCTGAAATATAATAGAGAAAACCCTACAAAGTTCTAGAAGGTGCAGCAAATTTTTATGAAAAACTTAGAATGAACCAGATTGTGGTATGAACCATTACTGATTAGGTGTTCCATGTATGGAGCTATTGGCAACACTGATCGGTCTGAAAATGGACAATTGACATCGGAAATATATTCCACATCTAGAAATGAGGGAGACATGACCGAATTAACGAAAATCACAATGTATATTTTCCACAATGTAAATACTTGTAAATATACAGTTTAGTGCTCGACAGTGTATCAATTGATCCCCCCTGAAACAAGAAATACTACACAGATCAAATGAACCAGAAAGTTCGTCGACAGTACCAAAAGGGCTGTAAAATGTAAGTAGGGAACCATTTAGTGGGTGTTTCAAGATATAGTTGAATTTTCTAGAAAATTTCACACCTAGCTTTTTAGCCAATCAAAAAATTGATTTTTATTTAGTTGCCATGACAACACAAGAAATTTCAGGAAATTTTTATTCTTCATGGTACCCTGGGCGAAATTAATAAGTGGAAATTTTCTGTCGAATAGTTGACATGTGATAGTCGACATTTTGCTTTGTACGAATGGAATTTTATTTTTCATATCAAAGAGATAATATTTTATAATTATGTATTTACTAGATATTTCGAATGTGTTGGAAAATATTTTGAAGACTCATTGCATTCCAAAACTGAATAGGTCAATCGATAAAAGAATTATATCAATCAAATGTCTACCTACACTTGATAACATGAATTTAATATTTGAAACTATTTTTTTCAACTCATCTTTTCTCCGCAGTAGTATTCTTCTGAAATTTTGAAAACAACTTTACAACAATACAACTTGAAAATTGAGCTGTCAATACTCAAACGCTTTTATGCTTTATCCAGCAAAACGCTATTCGCTTTTACTGATAGACACAAATTTTCAACACTCTGTCAAAATACGAATGCGTATCTGTCATTGTGTCAACAATTGCCATTCATGGCCCACTGATGTTATAACTTGTTTTGTCTTGAATAATCTCAAAGTCAGATGAAATTAATATTAATTTAATATATTTTATTGTGAAATTTTTTTACTGAATCCCCCGCGTGCGTGAATTAATTGCAGGAAATTTATATAAGAAAATTTTCAAAAAATCCATGTACTCGAAAAATTTCTGGCAATAATTCAAGTGAAAATTTTGTAACTACCCGGACAACGCCTGGTATTGCAGCGGCATAACCAAGTGTTGAGTTCAAATTATGAACATCCGTTATGTGGGTATATTTTCTCTCGGAAATTGCTTGGTGTCGTAGCCGTCATTATCTTGTGAAGCTAACTCGAGAAAAATTCGACAATTTTCTTCATCCATCCGTACAAGAGTTTTGCATTTTTCTCTACGACCTGGTGTCTACTAGCTCATGTAATGAGTCAAATGAATGAATTCTGTCAGAACTGTATTGTGTGTCTCAATTTGTAATAAATTCGTCCATAAACCACACTCGCAAAATTAGCATGCGATAACACGAAAGCATCGCTCAGTACTTTATTTAACTTGTTTTTCATCACGTCTCCGTTCTGGTGAATTGATTTCTGTTTCTAATAGCCACGTTTGAGAATGAGCGACGTGCCTAATGAAAACCTGAGAGAATGTTGCGGTTGTAAATTTTCCAGAAACATAGTGATGTTTTCGACGTTATTGCTTATTTGTTAAAGAGATTATTACTTCACATTTATGGAGAATGCATTACCATACTTTCAAAATTAATAAATCGTCAATCGAACAAGTCAACAAATCTCCTAACCCCATTTCCAAATATACATTCCTAATATCCACCCCAGATGAGAACCTTTGAACACTGTTCACAAATAAGGTCGGTTGGCTTCATTTTTGTATAATTCTTGTCAGATGTTAATAATCGCCTTTCTGCTTTCGACTGAATACTCCATTTGATCAAACAGAATAGCACTTGCAAAATTTCCTTCAACTTCCCCTCTAAGGTAACCGACGCTGTCCTGAAATAATATCAATGGTCCTACTATTAGCGGTTCCATTGAGACTGACGCGTCGAACTCAGGCTTCACAACTTTCTGTCATTTCCAGGCATTTCCAGCAATTATTTGTAACTCACTGCTGGGAAGGTGTTCCTTGCATACAGCTTATAAAAGTTCAAGAAAAACAAAAAATCCTACTAACTCCACCTGGTCTACCAAAATGTTCTCTGAACATCATTGGATTTCTCAATTTTTGGAAACAGGTTAAAAATATATGTTCCAGAAAGAAATATATATATATCTATATATATATATATATATATATATATATATATATATATGTATATATATATATATATATATATATATATATATATATATATATATATATATGTATATAATATAAAGTTTCTGAAAGAATCTTAACCTTTACGACTCGAGACTAGTCGAAAAAGCTCACAAATCGCGCGCGATATTGTTTTCGAAACGTTCCAATGATGTTCTTTGCGACTCTCATTATAACTAACTTTTTGCTCAAATACTATGTTACAAAGGAAATTCATAGTTCTATTCATTGTATATCAATTTATGAATCACAAAAAGTCATATGTGGTTATGAATGAATATATGAATATTAAGATAATGAATAGGCAGTTAAAAAAATGTTTTAGACTCAAAATGATAACCTGACATGGACTCGAAATCGTCTGAAATTCGTTCAAGTACATATTCATGCTCTATGTAATGAATTCAATCTTGACCTGTTAAAAAATCTTCAACAAACGCTCAAAACACGAATATCGAACATCTTCTCATATCGCGCCAAAAACTAAGCACAGGCCTGAATTTGCTAGAACTTTTATCAACGTTTCGGATACTATATCTATCTCTTCCAACAAAACTTGTTGAAAACTCTATTTCTATCAAGTTTAGAGATGATAAGTTCATATGTGACAATGAGAAGAGGTTACCAAGAGCAAACCATTCGAGTATGTTGAAAGACAGTTCTTGTATAAAAGAATGCAGGAAGTTTCCTTCAATGTCCACCTTTATTTTCGGTCTGCGGAAAGTTCAATCACCTAAAAAAACATGACAAGAATCTAAGTTTCTTCACAAAATCAAATTTTCGATCAATAACTAAATAAAATTCCTAAGACGACTGAAGGAGCCCTTACCAACATCAGACTTAAGTACAGTTAGGTGTCTTTAAGGAGTCTCGACATCACACTGGAATAATCCACACTGATGTTCTGTAGACCGTCAGTAGTGCTCTCAGTTGGTGTGAGGGCGATGACTGCGAGAATAAAATTTGCCACAGACCTTATAAAACATTGGATTGGGCACTGGTTGAAAGAGATATGTATGGTGCCTCAAACCATTTGAGACTGCACATCTTTCCAGCCTCTTCAACCTCACCGTGGGTTCACCTCATTTCCTCAAATGACGTCCTCAACTCAGACTCATTGTGGGGAAGTTGTGGATAAAATGGTAGCTTCTTCAGGTGACTATACAATTGAACTGAATACAAACATTTATATAACCTCTTATAGAAATCTCAAACGAGAACTACTTTCTCAGGTACTTTTCATAATTACCGAAAGTATACCCGTTTATACATGTATGCATCAATATAATGAAGCGCAGATTGAGATTAGCATTTTTATCAGTTCTACTTCTAATTCAAAGTTAACAAATGCGAGTTATTTAATTCAAGTTGGTCCGTAGGCAAGTAGTCTGAATTTTCAAGTTTATCTATTTCCAATGATTTCAAATTACTCAGTTTCTATATATGAAACTTTGAATTCTTCATAAAAAGCGTAATTTTCTTCTGAAAGATGATTTGAATTAGTTGAATCAGGAATTGGTGCAACTCTTACACGGTTGGGATATGCATATATATTCGTGGTCTAATGAGGTAACACGAGGAGTAGGCAGATAGAGGCCTCGTATTAATTCTTTTGAAAACGGCTCCAAAGCATGAGCCGAAAAGTCGAGTTATAAACTCTCAACGCGGTTAAACCCATGAACTCAGTAATGTACATATATCTGACCGCGGAAACCTTTCCGAACATTCATAGCTATCTACAACTTCCTCTCATGGAATTTCTCACTAAGATGATTGGTCCTGTCGATACGTAGGAATGTTTGATGGGAAATGTGAGGTGAAAATCTCGTTGATAACATTTTTTACAATTCCTGAGCGTTTTGCTCGAAAAAAGTTCTTATTTCGAAAGAAATGTGGGAATTAAAAGTTGTATAGAATATTATGTGCTTCAATTTTTTATGGAAAAATATTCCTCTGCGTCGCATCGTTTCCGATATCTCAACGATAGTCCCAAAAGTAGGACATTCTTTTTGTCCCCCCCTTTCCAGTTCACCTCTTACACGCCAGGACTTTCAGTATGTTCAGTTTTTTCTGGATGAATCGCTTAGGACCCTGCTCACGCTTTCTACAACTTCCTTTATTGACTGGGACTATAGTAAAGGTCTTCAGGAATATATCCGTGCTGAAAATTGAATGTAACTCTTCACACGTCATCTCACTGAGGCAAGTGGATTCGTTGACCATTTATTTCAGGCTGAAAGAAACAGTAATATAACAGTATAGTATTTATTCAGCGTGAAGTTAAAACAGATCAGTTCATTGTTGTTCTTATTGTTTCAGAGGTAACAAACAAAGAATTAGATTTCATTCATACATTCATTAATAATAAATCAAAAACTCCATTGTAAAAAAATCAAATCTCTCCTGACATATTTTCTTCAGAATAACAAAATTTATGGCAAACGTCACCCATCCTACGCAATGGACAGTTTCGATAACTCTGATTTGTTGATACAATTAAACAATAATCTGGTGATGTCTATGAGTAATACAACGTGTTATCGAACTCTTGCAGAAGTCATTTGTGTACATTGTCAGTGTTATGTGATAAATGCTATTTCAGTCAACTCAAAGAACGTATGATTCTCGTAACCTACATTTATTCTTGTTATCACTTATAATAACCACGCTTTTTGCGCTGATAAAACCAAATAACGTAAACACATACGCGTAAGATTTGTCATAAAAACGTATCTGTATTTCTCAATCTGGAAATATATCTATTATCTTTTCTCACAAGGCAAAAGTCCATTGAACGGTTTGCATATGATATCAATTGATCAATTCTGAAGATAAAATATTTTATTGTATTTAAAAAGTTACGAATGTCTTTCCTAGACATGGTATTACGGCAAGAAAAAAATATCGATCCAATGTCACAGTGATCTTCACATCCATGAAGATTGGAAGAACTTGTCTTTGGAGTAAGATCACACAAATAGTTCCTCATCCCCATTGTGAAACATCGTATGTATGTATGTAGAATCAGCATGAAGGGTTTTACCGCCCAATCAGGAAGCTAATGCATAAATGGAACTCATAATAATGGCTATGGTCCGTATATCGCCGAAGATTTCTGATCGGTAAGTCGCGGTTTATACGTTTTCAGAAAACCGGCTCCACATATACGAACCCCTCGTCAGTTGTCACTTGGCATTAGTCATTATTTCGAGTGATTTTAACACACAATACGGCAATATTTGACGTTTATATTCCTTAGAAATAGTTGATAATTTAGTCTTTGAATAAATAGAACAAAAAATGTTTCTCTAAAAATGCAGTAAATAAACTTTGCAATTTCTTATTTTCAATTCAAATCCCGTTTTGAATTAATTCTGTCCTTATGTCTTTTTTGACACCTATTTTCAATTTCGTATAAAGACAAAGATCGCTTATTCCTAGGTGCCTATCACTATAACTTTCATACGATAATCCTCATACTCTCACTTTTGAGAAAATAGAACTTAAGTTACTTTGAGCTGAAATGAAACTGATGAAAAACTTCACTCAACTTTACAATATTTTTCAGGATTCTTGAGTCTTGAGGATCAATCATTGGGAGTTCCTGGAAATGCTGGACTTAAAGATCAAACCCTTGCCTTGAAGTGGATTCAGAGGAACATTCATAATTTTGGTGGAGATCCCCAAAATGTCACAATTTTTGGAGAAAGTGCTGGAAGTGCATCAGTACATTACCTGACTTTATCCCCGTTAACAAAAGGTAAAAATTACTTGAAATTATTTTTCAGGTATATGTACGATACGTATAGACTACAAGCCTATTGGAAGAAATAACGATTTCCCTTTGTATCATTTAATTTTTAGTTGACGCTAGTTGAAAACATATGACAAATAAGAAAAAATAATAAAGTCAGTTTTCAGTCAAAGTTTTTACTGATTCCCAAAGTTTAGTTTTCACGGCCACAGTTCTCTACTAATTGAAATACTGCAATAACAGGTCGTTACTGCGTATTCTGATCATTTGGAGGCCCCGACGAGATATTAATTCTATTTGATAGAGTTTTTGTGGCAATACAAAACATGGAGAAGATCATAAAAACTCTGGATCTACACCGAACCTAATTTACAAAGATTTTCGATACAACGAACGAGCTTTTAACCAAAGAAAATCCAGACATGAATCAAGTAAGAAGTACTTAACATACAGGTTTTAGAACAGAAGATGCATACTCTCACTAAGTTAGATCAAAAATACCTCGACTTGTTACTTGATCAAGATCCTGAAGATATCGATCTGGATTCTGAGATGGCAATAATAGACGATTACCTGTGTAGATTTTCAGCTTTGAAAATGAAAGCTGAAAATCAGATTAGTTCATTAGCCGCACACTCATTGGATAAGAATACTCCAAGCACCTCATCTTGTTGCTCTCAAAATTGCTTCAAATCCCAACTAAAGTATCCGCACGTAGAATTTAGAAAATTTGGTGGTGACATTCGTGAATGGTTGTCATTTTTGGGCCAATTCAAAAGATATCACGAAGATCAGAGACTTCCCAACGAGGAGAAATTACAGCTTTTAATCAAAGCCACCATTCCTAGGTCACGAGCACGTCAAATCGTTGAAAGCTATCCACCACTGGCAGATAACTATCCAAACACGTTTTGGAAGACAAGATCTACAGATAGAAGTGTACGTACGAGAACTTTTGAAGTTAGTGTTATACAACGTTAACAAATCAACAAAACTGATCATTCTCTACGATCAGATTGAAGCACAACTTCGTTCTTTAGAAACCTTGAATGTGACATCCGACACCTGTTCAGCTATGCTGTTTCCCCTAGTCGAATCATGCCTTCTAGATGAACTGTTACGAATTTGGGAACGATCAACTTGTTTCAACGATGATGCAACTTCAAAGGCACGTCTCGACCAACTTATGATTTTTTTGCGTAAAGAAGTTGAAAGCGACGAACGAGTTGCTCTGGCTATATCTGGCTTTGGAGATAAATTCCGACGCAAAGAAATTCCGAAAGACGTCCCTACAGCTACTGGTCTGCTGACAAATAACACAAGTAAACTTCGATGCTTGTTTTGCCATGAAACACACTACAGTTCTGATTGTCCTGAGGCTAAGAAGAAATCTTTTACTGATCTGAGGAAGATACTTTCAGCGAAGGGACGGTGTCATGCCTGCCTGAAATTTGGACATATAGCTGTCAAATTCAGAACTGCAGCCAATCTAAAGTGCCAATCCTGTGATGGTAAACACGTGACGTTGATGTGTCCAAAATCTTCCACATCACCAACTGGAGAAGATTCATCTTCAACAACAGGACTATGTAACACTCTAAGTAACACCACATACTACAACGAAGGATATTTGCAGACTTTGATGGTCATTCTAAAAGGGAACGGCATCACACGTCCAGTGAGAGTCATTATTGACACAGGATCGCATAGATCATACATCATCAGCGGACTAGCCAAAGAAATGGGTTATGAGGTACTGAGACATGAAGAACTCATTCATGCTCTTTTTGGAGGTCTTTCATCTGACGTAACTCCTCATAATTGTTATCGTGTGATTTTGGAAAATCCTGACAAAAGTTACAGTTGCCATTTTGAAGTTTTGGACCAATCAATCATCTGTTCCAACGTATTTGGTATCCGAAATGGTCCATGGATGAAAGAATTGCAAGACCTCAACATCAAAGTCAATGACAAAAGTCAGGCACCTATCGAAATCTTAATTGGTGCTGACATAGCAGGAAAACTCTTCTGTGGTGAACAGCATGTCCTACAATGTGGTTTAGTTGCCATAAAAACCAAGCTCGGCTGGAATCTGATGGGCAAAGTTTCAACTCCCACGCAAAATGCACAAAAATCCTGTATCATGATTTCTTTGTTACATCTGTCCTCTACAGCGAAATTAACAGATTTATGGACCCTTGATGTTTTGGGCATTGAAAATCCAGAAGAACTGAAATCCAATCAAGAGCACGAACAAGAAATTTTTGACAATTTTCAGAAAACAGTGACACGAATGCCTGATGGAAGATACGTGGTCTCAATGCCATGGGTTCAGGGACACAGACCATTACCAGATAACCTGAACATTGCCAAGAAAAGACTCGACAACCTCATGAACAAACTTGACAAAGATGGCTACTATAATGAGTACGACCAAGTCTTCAAAGAATGGTTGCAAGAAGGCATCATCGAGAAGGTGAATGACAGCAAAACTGGTTCTACAGCACACTACTCACCTCATCGTCATGTGGTAAAACTGTCTAGTACTACAACTAAGTTACGACCTGTGTTCGATGCATCAGCCAGAGAAAGAGATAGTCCATCACTGAATCAGTGCCTGGAGAAAGGTATAAATTTACTCAATTTGATACCTTCGATGTTAATCAATTTTCGGAAATCGAAAATTGGCGTCATTTCTGACATAAGAAAAGCTTTTCTACAAATCGGCATTCATCCATCAGATTTTTTGAAATTTCTCTGGTATGACAAAGATAAAAACCTTATAGTATACCGGCATGTCAGAGTAGTATTTGGCGTCACATGCAGTCCTTTCCTACTGAATGCGGTCATAAAGTATCACTTGAGTAACGTGCTGAAAGAACATCGAGGAAACCTACAAGAAACCATTATTTTGAAGCTGATGGACTCTTTTTACGTGGGCAACTGTGTCACTAGCCTTGACACCGAAGAGGAACTGCAAATATTCATCAAAGAATCTACAGAAATATTTGCTGAAGCCCAGTTTGATCTGCGACTATGGGAGTTCACGTTATCTGATCCAATTTACGAAAAATGTCTAACTTCTGTACTGGGAATGAATTGGAATAGAAATTTCGACACGCTACACCTTTGTTTGGATAATCTAAAACAAGTTGACATGAGTAACATCACTAAAATATTGATTTTATCCGTTACCTACAGAGTTTTTGATCCACTTGGTTTTGTATCACCAGTACTATTACTACCAAAACTGCTGTTACAAAAAACTTGGATGATACAGTTGAATTGGACTGCAAAAGTTCCTGAAGACATAGAAGAATCCTTTTTACTATGGTTGAACGATTTGAACTGCCTTTCTTCGATGAGCATTCCTAGATGGTTTTTCACACAAAAACCACAGGCTGGTCAACTCAGTATCCACACATTTTTAGATGCCAGTAAAGATGCCTACGCAACCGCTATTTTTATCAGATGCGAAACAGATACAGGTGTCTCTGTTCAACTAGTACAAGCCAAGTCTCGAGTTTCACCAACCAAAAAGATTTCGATCCCAAGACTTGAGCTTCTAGCTGCTAATATTGCTGCCAGACTTTTCACAACTGTAAAAGAAATGTTTAATTACCAAGATATACCCACATATTTATGGACTGACTCCACAGTCGTTCTTTCTTGAATAAAGCTGAAAGAAAACTGGAAACCATTTGTATGGAACCGCACTGAAGAAATTCGGAAGCTAACCAAGACTACTGACTGGAATTTTGTTCCTGGAATCATCAACCCAGCTGATTTACCGTCCAGGGGCTGTACCGCAACACAATTGCTGAAGTCCTGTTGGTGGGAGGGTCCAAATTGGTTGAAAGAAAAGATGCAGTTTTGGCCCAAACAAAATTACAACATTGATGAAGAAAAAGTTATGGAAGAGAAGAAAGAAAGTGGCACAACAATGCTGTCCCATACCAAAATAGATTTTTCCTGGGCTTACAGAAAATTTTCCAAATTTTAACAGATAGTCAGATTAATTTGTTGGTTACGAAGATTTTTCCATAATACCAAAAATCCAGGCAGTAAAAGGAAAAATACTATGTGACAGTTTGAAGAACTGAAAGAAGCAGAGCTGAATTTGTTGAGGTGTGTACAGCAAGAAAGTTTTACAAATGATTCTTTGGAACATATTGTTTCCATCATACCATTCAAAGATAACAATGACATCTTGCGAGTAAAAACAAAAATTACCGAACGATATGACACTGAGAATTTTCGTTATCCCATACTTTTGCCAGCTAAACATCCAGTAGTAAGAAGACTTATTTTCGACACTCATCAGAAAATTTGCCACGCTGGAGTTCAAACTCTTCTGATTTCTCTGAGAGAATCGTATTGGATCATCGGGGGAAGAAAGACCGTAAAATCTATCATTCCAAAATGCGGCAGATGCCAAAGATTCAATTCAAAGCGATTGAGTACTCCACCTATATCTTTACCAAGAAACCGTGTAAAAGATGCTGCCATTTTTGAAGTCACGGGAATCGATCTTTTCGGACCTCTATTTCTAAGAAAACACGAGAAAGTTTGGGTTGCAATCTTCACGTGCGCTGTTTATCGAGCTGTGCATCTAGAATTCGTGACAACACTAAGCACCGACAGTTTTACACGAGCTTTTCGAAGATTCATAACAAGACGTGGAAGACCAACAACGATATACTCTGATAACCAAACCAACTTCACTGGATGCCAGAAAGCCTTGAAATCATTGAACTGGAACGAGCTACATGAATTTTATAATTTGGAAAGGATCGAATGGAAGTTCAATCCTCCAACTGCCGCCTGGTGGGGCGGCTGGTGGGAAACATTGATTCGTATCATAAAACGAACCTTATTCAAAGTTTTGAGAAAAGCATGTCTGAGTTACGAGGAACTTGAAACAATTTTGTGTGATTGTGAAGCTTTGGTCAATTCAAGACCGCTGACATTTGTCTCCGAAGATATCTCAGATTTGGTTCCCTTAACACCTAAAATGTTTCTTCAAGACATTCAACAGTCTGGTGTAGTAGACCTGGATGAAATCGAATCCATACATCTCCGACGGAGACATCAGTATAATAATAAGTTGAAAACAGATTTGCACAAACGATTTCGAAACGAATACATGGGACAATTAATTTTGAGGAAAAACAAAGGAAAACTCAGCAAACCAGTTGAAATTGGAGATATTGTTTTTATTGAAGACGATAATGAAAAGAGAGTAAATTGGCCACTAACACGAGTTGAAGAAACAATTCCTGGTAAGGATGGTAACGTCAGAGTTGTGAAACTGAGAACATCTACAGGTCACGTATTACATCCCATCCAAAAGTTATACCGTTAATAATTTTTCATCCGAAGATGTGCTTTTCCGACGAAATATTCTTGTACGGCATTCCTCACGTTGGTAGATTGAGAAATAATAATCTCCTAGAACCTACTCCCATACAAAAATAATGGGACCGGAAGTCAGAAAAAAATTTCAATTTCCGAAAATAAAAAAAAAAATCCTGTATTCCGCTCCCATTATTTTTGTACGGCAGTAGGTTCTAGGAGATTATTATCTCATAATCTACCAATGTGAGGAATGCCGTACAAAAATATTTTGTCAGAAGAGCACATCTTCAGATGAAAAATTATTATTATTATTATTACAGTCATTTGCACCACCAAGAATTGACGGCATAGTGCCTAAGGTTATTTTTTCATATAGCAGCATCGTTCTGAATATGTTTCATCCTGGGTCAAATTACCTCCCCAAATTATTATATGGGCTTGTAGTCTAGTGTGTTAACGCCGTTTTTACAAATTGATATATGCACTAATTAATTTCACCACAATTAGATATGTATTGGGGTGGAAACCTTTTTAAACAATTTCGTTAGTCACCGATGTATCAACTCTCAAATAATTACCATCAATGAAGCCAGTGCCGTGCCTGTTCAAAATATAATAATACTTGCCAAGGTTCTGTTACTCAAAATTGATACCTGTGTTCACATCAATCAAATTGAAATAAATGTGAATACTAACATGTTGTTCATGAATTAGACATATATTACACTGTCCAATCGGCAATGACAATGGCCTAATAAGAACATCAAAAAATTCAAAATTCAAGTGACAAAACCAAAAAGATCACTGTGAATTTTTTTCATCTTTTATCATGAACTATTGAACTAAAAAGTACAAAATAATTTGGAAATGATTGCAACTATCAGCAGTTTCATTCTATCTGGACATTATCAAACTAATACTTACTAGTGTTTGTTTGGATAGTACTCATTACATAAAACATCAGAGCACTTTGCTGCTGATTCCCATTGTTTTTGTTACTTAACGTCATGCGGCCATTTTTATGATCTCATGGAGCTATAGGAGTTATAAGTTTTAGGTCTTGTCGTTTTACTTCCCTTTGATTTGGCCGTATGTGTCTTTTGCTCACATTTGCTGCATAGTTGACGAGGACCAAGTAGACGTCGAAAGATCTGTTAACCATTCAACGGGATCGGGTAATTTTTATGAAAATTATACTCCCAATCTTGAGTTTTCTTTACATTTATATATTGGTCTAATCTTCGTTGACCAATTTCATGGTAAAAAATCAAGAAAATAAATGCAATCGGTATAATCTTCAAAGATCACGATCTAAAATGCTAGTTGATGGAATAAATTAACGAAAACAATAAAAAAAGATTTTTGAGAAATTGGAAGGACCTTCATATTTCAAGTTTCTATTTTAAAAAAGTTCCTGTTGTATTTTTAGAAATGGCACTTTACCTTGAGCTGTTCTTATATTCACTCTCAAACAATCCAACTACCTAATAAAATTTGGACTATTACATTCCGTGTTTGAAGATACAGCTTGGCAAATGCAGCTGTTCCTCTGAGATGCGCGAATGATAAACAGAGAGGGTAAATATTCACTACCAACTTTAATCGGCTGTTCTACTGTGCACCAAATATTCAGAGGCACAGCTATATTTGCCAAGCTGTGCGCAGAATATGATTCAAAGTTTAATTCTGTACAAGCAATATTTGCTCGTTTATGTCAAAAATATGAGCCAGTCACCTATATGGGGGAACTCTGTTGTAGAACTCATTGAAAACTGCAGATGCTGAACATCCAATACCTATTTTCAGGTCTTTTCCATAAGGCCATCATGCAGAGTGGTTGCGCACTGAATCCTTGGGCTAGAGGAAGGAGGAATTTTGCTGACATTGCCAAGGCAATAGGATATAAGGACGCCGACGAGAAAACAGTATTTCAAAAACTTTGTAGAGCCAGTGCCAGAAGTCTGGTGAATGCTCAGTTCAAGATTGAAGATGTAAGTATTCCCTTTCTCCTACCATTCCGTAGTGCTTTTCACACTATAACACTGAACAATTTGAACACTAAACCAAATTATTAACTTTATTGAAGGAAGGTGGAGTTTTAGTTCAAATACGCCAAGTAAAACTTAAAGTTGTGAAAGGGGAAAACTTGTTAACGCAGCTTTGGCAAAAAACTTGTCAAAAGATTTGCAACGCCAGTAAATCAGTAAATCAAAAACACGTTTTCGAGCATAGAAATGCTCATCTTCAGTTGAAATGAACATTTACCCCTGTTGGAATTGTGGAGGAATATTAATTAAAAATTACATTTGAAATAATTTATAAATGCGGCTCAAATTAGAGGCAACAAATTGGTGTTGTGTTGGCCCTAATTTGCGCCACATACAGGGTGGGGCACCGAAAACGAAACAGATCGAATATCTTCAAAACGCATGTGTTGTGAATGAAATGCAAAAACACATAGATTTTTAATCCAATGGGGACATCTTCCTATCATAACCTCAACTGTCATACCTCTTCCCCCACCCCTTGGGCACTATCATCCAAACAATTTCAATAGGGAAAGTAGTAAGTGTGACACATAATTGAAAAGGTAATTTCATGAGGAATTCAGCCATGTCAATTTTTGCCACCTAACTTTTTATTTTGGCACCCTCTCGCGGGAAAAATAACTGTTCCGTATTCCAAATTATAATACTGCATTTGCAAGCTATTTCGACATAAATTCGGTGATAATGCATTATGGAATTTTTCTAAGGTAAAATACAAAATGGCGGCTCCAAAATGGCGGCTCCAAAATGGCGGACATGATTTGCAATTAAGGTCCGATTCGATTCAAAATTGATATTTGATGGTTTTCGAGGTCGTAAATTATGATTTGTTCGTCAATGCAAAAAAACAAGATGGTGGCTCCAAAATGTCGGACGAGATTTGCAATTCTGCTCCGATTCGAATCAAAATTAAGATGTGGGGATTTTCAGGGTGAAAAATTATGATATTTTTGTCAATGCAAAAAACCAAGATGGTTGACGAAATTTGTAATTGTGGTTCGATTCGATTCAAAATTGGCATATGGGGGTTTTACAAGTTTTCAGTATGACTAAAATGAATTAATTAAATTGATAAAAAAAAGCTTTTATACAAATGCACTAAAAAGGAAATAATATTTTATTTAGATGTGTGACGAAGGTTATTCTAACAGGATCGAAATTTTACCTCGCAAAAGTACCTATTTTGTACTCGCGGCAATCTATCAAATCTGTTACGCACAGAATAACCTACGTCTCACATCTAAAAAAATATTTTCTTTTTAGTGCATTTGTATAAAAGCTTTTTCATCAATTTAATTAAATCATTTTAGTCAAACTGAAAACTTGTAAAACCGCCATTTGCCAATTTTGAATCGAATCGAACCACAATTACAAATTTCGTCCACCATCTTGGTTTTTTGCATTGACAAAAATATCATAATTTTTCACCCTAAAAATCCCCACATACTAATTTTGATTCGAATCGGACCAGAATTGCAAATTTCGTCCGCCAATTTGGAACCACTATCTTGTTATTTTGCACTGACGAACAAATCATAATTTCCGACCTTGAAAACCACCAAATATCAATTTTGAATCGAATCGGACCATAATTGCAAATCATGTCCGCCATTTTGGAGCCGCCATTTTGTTTTTTCTGTTAGAAAAATTCAATAATGCATTGTCACCGAATTTATGTCAAAATAGCTTGCAAATACAGTATTATAATTTGGATAACAGAACAGTCATTTTTCCCGCAAGAGGACGCCAAAATAAAAAGTTAGGTGGCTAAAATTGACATGACTGAATTTCTTATGAAATTACCTTTTCAATGATCTACCTATTCAAATCGTTTGGGTGATAGAGCCCAAGGGGTGGGGTAGAGGTATGACAGTTGAGGTTATGATAGAAAGATGTCCCCCTTGGATTCAAAATCGACGTGTTTTTGCATTTAATTCACAACACATGCGTTTTGAAGATATTCGATCTGTTTCGTTTTCGGTGCCCCACCCTGTATATAATTTGATTCATATATAATATTTATTTAATATTTCTCCACGTTTCCTTGCCATTCTAATACCTATTCATTTTAACTGAAGATGAGCATTACTATGCTCGATAACATGTTTTTGATTTACTCAATTACTGGCGATGCAAATCTTTTGACTAATCTTTTGCCAAAGCTGCGTTAACAGGTATTCCCCTTTCCCATTGGGGTGAAATTTATATTGTGGGGACGACTTTGAGTTTTATTCAGCTTATTTTCAAATTAATAACGAATAGTTAGTTCATGAACAATTTTTATTAAATGGAATTCTAAAATAGTCGATGTCTTTGGCAGTCCATTTTAAAGTATCATTGGGTATGAGTACATCCGTCATTATGTATAGTATGTGAATTTCACTTAAATGGATCAGAATAATGTATGTGAGTTGTGGGTAGCTTGTAAAGATTCATTATTTACATCGAATGCTGACGGTTTTTCCAGGTTTTTCTACAAATGATGAGTGATTGCGCCCTGGAGATGTACAAAAATTACTATTAGCTGTCCTAACCACACAGGCTATGCCTTTGGCTGAACTAACATGGGTATTTGTGGAAGATTATAATTTAAATCCTCTCATCAATAATACACTATAGCATTGTTTAGATAGAACATAGTCAATGCCTATGGAAACGGTATTGGACAAAAACGCGAGTGTCATCTAGCGTGATTAGTTACAAACATGAATATTTGACGTCATTTTAATGCAGGTTTCTTCAAAAAACCCTGATTTTAATGCTTTTCCATTGTTCTAATCAAGTTGCGACATGACTTGGAGGCCAGATCACTGAAGTTACGACATGACTTGGATGCGAGCTCACTATCGCCATCTACATGTCGCATCCATTTTGGTCCAATTATAATCCCGTAAGGTTGACTATCTTCTATATAAACAATGACTATAGTAAGGTATTTTTTCAAAGCTCCGACACTTTCAGTGGGTACGTTCACAACACTCATCACACCTATGTGATAAGTAGTTATTAGAACCGATGAACATTTGCTCTCAACAAACGAAAGGAACCAAGGATAAAGGCCTCCTGTCTACCGATTGCGCTTTTTCATGGTATCAAACCTTACATAGAATAATTATCGAATTTCTGATTCAATGATAGGCTCATTATTATGGTATGAAACGGTTAAGTGAAAAAATAAATTCGTAGAATGACAATCTAATTCAAGCCGTTATGACGCTGCATCATTTCACCTGTTTTCATATCAAATTGTAGCTTTACTCAAATCCATCCCGCCCTTTGAAATGAATAGATCAGACCGGCGTGCATATCCGTAGCAGCATCTGTTGCTTAGAATTTGTCACTCCAGTATCAGTATAGAATGCTTTTGAATTCAAGCGGGACGTTATCTCCGAACTCTCCTGATTGTCCTCTCCCGAAATGGACTAACAGTGGTGAAAATATTCAACTGTGGGAGCGGCAGTGTACCACCCCTTGATGAAAATACATCAACATTATGTAGGAGAATACCGTTTTTTTCTTTCCATATTCCTCGCTTCGTACTTATTTTTGAGTTCACAGGGAAACCAACCCCAGAACATGCATACCTTTGATACTCACTTGCCTTTTCGCCAACGAAATGTCAGACGCAGTTTTCTGGGTCTCAACGCTAACATAGCTACTGGATCTGACAGAATTCTGCAATCGTTCTCAAGAAATATGCTCCGAAACTAACACTTGTTCTCTGCATGTTATTCAACCTCCAATATGATTCGGAGGTATTCCATTCTATTTGGAAAATAGCAGTATTACAAACAGTCTTCAGGATATATTGGATACCATATATAAATGGTGTGAGAGGGAGGAAATGTCCATTAACCCCCACAAAATGGTCATAGTACCATTCACCAGGAAAAGGAAGCTGGAACATTTAATACCTCCTTCCATCAATGGTGTAACAATTCTCTTTGCGAGTGAAGCAAAATATCTGGGAATAACCCTGGATAAAAAACTTAATTAGAACTCGCACTTGGAAAAGACTATCCGGAAGGCTAGCCCTTCATTATGGACATGCCGCAGAATATGTGGCAAAACATGGGGCATGTCACCAAAACACGTATACTGGTTGTACGTGAACGTCATACGTCCAATGATAACGTATGGCTCTATAGTCTGGTGGAGCAAGGGACATAAAAAATGGCCATTGCTAAACTTAACGGACTACAGAGACAAGCGTGCCTGGCGATTACTGGAAGCATTCGCTCCACGCCAACGGCAGCAATGGAAGTCCTCCTTGGATTACTTCCACTCCACATAGTTCTGGAGAGAGAGGCAAGATGGGCAACATACAGACTTTATCAAGCGGCCATTAGTCTACCGCAGGCATGTGTCATGAGAGGCAGCGGCATGCTGGAGGGCATAATAGCTCACAACATTCTAGGAATTCCCTCAGACATCATGCCTAAAACTATCAACCTTTCCACGTCCTACACTGTGGTCTTTCCCGAAAGAGAAGACTGGGTCCGGAATGAAACCAACCTATGTAGGACAAATGAACGTTGGTTCACCGATGGTTTTAAAACTCAGGAAGGCGTTGGAGCCGGAATATATGGGATGAACCCAGTAGTGAAACGCTCGTTCAGTATGGGCAAACCAGCTACGATATTTCAGGCAGAGGTATATGCCATTGAAATGTGTGCCAGAGAGCTGGAAAATCGACACCACACACGAAAAATAACAAACATATTTTCAGATAGTCAAGCAGCACTTAAAGCTCTTGAATCCAACTGCTTTAAATCTAGGGCAGTATGGAACTGCAGACACTTTAAACCGACTGGCGCAACGCAACAACGTTACCCTAGCCTGGATACCAAGTCACAAAGGCCTAGAAGGAAACGAAATAGCGGACGCCCTAGCAAAAGGGGGGGGCGAAATAACGTTCACTGGACCAGAACCGGTAATCGGTTTAGCATATAGCACTGCCAAGAAAGTCATAACAGCTTGGGCAGACAATAAAAGACTCGAGTACTGGCGTAGTCTACCGGGCCTAGCCCATTCCAAAGCATTTATTGCTTGTACAAGAAAAAAACAGGACTCTGACAAACTGCTAGAACTCGGCAGAGCGCATCTCAGAGTTATAGTAGGTTCGCTCACTGGCCACTGCAAACTCAAACATCACATGCATAAAATCGGACTTGCACAAGATGCAGAGTGCCGGCTATGCATGGAGGATGACGAAACGGCTGAACACATTCTGTGTACATGCCCTGCAGCGGCCAGAACCAGATTCTCAATATTTGGCGATACGACAGTAAGGCCAGAAAACCTGGTGATTTGTTCTCCCAATGCATTCCTCAATTTCGTCAAGAGATTGGATATACTGGGAGAAATATAACCATAGGGTGAGCCACAATATGCCATTGGCCGCAATGAAGGGTCTGATACGGGCCCACTCACGTTCAAACCTAACAAACAGTCTCCAACAAACGGAGAAAGGTCCTACCTAACAACGAAGGACCTATAGTACTGCTATCTGTTATCTCGAACGTTATAGAGCTTTGTACGCAAAGGGATTGTAGATGATCGATAATGGTTTCAGTTATCTGAGATCAAATGGTGTCCTGCTTCTCTCATATATGGCAGCTAACTATTGAAAAATATGTGGCATTAGATATATTATTCAATTATCCTAGGCGTTTGATTGCATTTGGCACCATAGACTCCTCACCAAGATTTCAACCTATGTCTTGCTCCTCCAGTTGTGTTCCTTCTATCTAACTTTCGTTAAGTAAGATTTCTCCAAGTGGTGGATAATCATCTAACACTCTACCAAAGAATGCTGGTGTTTCGTACAACCAGCACCAACACCATTTCTTATTCAAGTAAATGTTTCGTTGGAAGATACCTCATGCACAGCTTTGAGGATGATAGTAACCTTCATACCGCTCTTTCTTTCAAATCTTGGATATCAGAGCGTGAAACCATAACAGAATGGAAGAGGAAAGTGAATGATTAAAAATTTTTAGAATGGAATAAACAATAAACAAACAATTTGGTAGAATTCAATGCAAATAGAATCCGAGCACGTCTTCTCTCTGTAAAGGCCAATCTCATAGTGGCTTGCATGCCAATGAAGTCCTCCATTTCTATGATCAGTATTACCATCAGCAGTGGTACTTTATTATCGAAAAACCGTGAGGTCTATTTCCAATAGTGCTTCCCAAAAACTTGGTATTGTGTTTTATACCAAGAGCTATTTTACATTCCTTCTAAAATTTGGACTTGTGCTTATAAATAGAACCCAGCCCATAAACGCAAACAGAAACTTTTAGATTCTGACCAAAATGAAGTCATTCTTCTAGTCCGTGATACTTCGCTTCCAAGCAGAGAGGTTGGCAATGTGTCTATTTTGAATAGATATTTTCAATGGCGATGCTCTTATGAAATATCATCAAGGGTTCCTTTAGCGGCCCCAGTGTGACTGAATCGTCGGGTTGAGTTGTCACATCCATTTTTATTTGTAAATAAATACGTATATATAGTGGCTACAAAAAATAAGAACTCTCATCATGATAGGACTTTGTGGTCATTCCAATCTATTTGCCAGTTTTTTACTGTTGTCGAACGACTGTTTCTGTTGACTATCAAAATATGTTTGCCTTCTTTCACGTTTCTCTGTAGAATAAGGAAGGAGTATTCTGAAATTTAAAAATGATGATACACTTCAAGTTTAGACTCTGCACAAATGGGATCTCTATTTTGAGTTGAATAGAAAATTATATTTTCACTCGAAAAATCCATATGATATAAATACCAGTTTCTTACTACTCAAAATCTGATTATTGTTCCAACAAGATTTTTCTTGGTACTTGAAAGTCTGTCACAATTATTATTTTTGAGTGCTTTGCCACGGTTTGTGGTCACCCGGAATTTGATTTTCACACTGACACAAGATTAAAACTTATAGACAAATTTGTTTTCAGTCCTTCTTCGCCAGTCTGGTGCGTCCACTGGGTCCAGTCATCGAGTACCCTCACGAAGGAGCTTTCCTAACGGAAGACCCAGAAGAAATTATCAAGTCTGGAAGAAATCACCAAGTGCCAATCATCATTGGATACAATTCATTAGAGGGGTTGTTTTACGAAATTATGAGGAAAACCAGAAACGATGCTCATCTTCCGAAAACTCTTGAAAGAGATATACCATACGATTTGAATATCTTGAAAAATCGCGATCAAGTACAGGAAGTGGCGCAGAAGATGAAGGAATTTTACTACAGAGATGCTGATCTGTCTGAAAATAATATCAACTTCAGATATTTGGTAAGTATTTGTTGGCTCCTCTCTGTTGACTTAAATACTATGTATCAGGTCTCAAGAGTTATGGATGTTTAAGTGCAATATATTTAGCTTCTGAAAACCCCAAACATTGTAACAATATTTGAAGCAAACAGACTCAAGTTTTGTTCATAACGAATGGTATAAATGTAAAATATTCCTAGTCATAGAACAGGCGGCTCAGTTTCTATGATTGTATCTTCGCAATGACCTAGACTTGACATTCCAATGGAAAAGTTTTTCGGAATTTCTGTTGCTAGTGTAAACCAGTTCTTATTGAACACTTTGAACCTGTTTTGATGATATAACTCATTCTGAAAACAAGATAGTTATAGAGAATATGTTCACCTATGAGACAGTAAATAACAACAATTTCTATAATTGGAATGAGAAAAGAAGTGGGAGCCAGAACACCTGTATCGATAAGCAGCATATCGAAAAATACTACCTTTACCTCTGCACTGATCGATCTACCAACTCAATTTTTCGTACTATTCCAAGGAAAAGAACGTCAGTTTTCATGATTCAAAAATTTTTGTATGAAGTAGTGAAGGCGTGAGAGGCAGAACACAACCCTGTGAATCACCTGCATTGATAGTCAAAGCATCGAGAAGTACTCCTTCACCACAACACTGAGCGAATTAAACAACCTGAGAGAAGAATTCAATATCAAAAAGGTTTTTTATCCATTCTGAAGCCAATGTCCAACCTTTGTCATACCGAAATCATCGTCGTTGTACACATACTGGACAAGAAACGGATGTCCAATGAACATCTTGTGTTATTGGGAATAGCCAATATAGCAAAACTCTAGTTTTGACACTCTGTAGCTCGAAAACTGATCGTAGGGTCAATATGTAACTTGGACTACATGATGAGGATGACAGGATCTACAACAATTTTAGCAAAATTAGCCGAAAGTCATTTCACGCAGTAAATGTACGGGGTCCTTTGCGAAAGTCTGCATTATTCAATAATCTTGTGGTGGATCACTCCCTGTACGGGCCGATTTAAAATGAATTGTAAATGAGTTTGTTATATATTCATCGTCGGTTAGTTCGATATTTTCATAGAAGATTATGTTAGCTATAGTTCAATCAAAACGTTTGTCTTTAATATATGACCAACAATGTTTTAGATCATTCTGTAACACACACTCCATTATAAACTCTTATATAACTTTGATGACAAATTCTACGTAGACGTTTAACTTTCCTTCGAATATCACCATACTTCTGTTTGTATGTGGTAGGTACTGTTTTTTATCAAACTAATGTTTTTTTTATGTCTGATTTTATACAATGACGTCCTTAATGGGATAAACCTATCATTTTTCTCTTCTAGATTGTTTCATTCAGAGCATCTTAAAAAACTTTCATCTTCAGTATTGGAACCGAAAACATTGATCAAACGTGCTGAAGCATTCTATAAATGTTCTCATATAAATTGATAATTAAAAAAACTTTTAAAAAACGTTTTAAAAAACTTTTAAAAAACCTTTTAAAAAACTTTTAAAAAGTTTTTTAAAAGTTTTTCCGTTTTAATGTTATTTTTCCACCATATGGTAGGTCACATAATTTAATGTAATTCTCTACTCTATTGTAACTCTTTTTACTTTTCTTTAGATCGATTTGTAATCAACCCCTATTTTGATGAAGATGAAGGATTAATCCTTCGAAACATGTCCTATCTATTGATGTTAGTCTTCCGACTGCATGGTATCTGCCTGTTGTTAGTCTTCGGACTATACAGTATCTTCAATAAAGATTATTTTTGGTGGAGTTAGACTGAAAGTTTGTTCACCCTCCCAATTTGAATTGAATTTGAACTACTTCCTTACACGATTCTATTTTCAATTATATTTTTCAGTTAGTCAGTGACGTCCATTTCGTATACGGTATCCAGAAATCAGCCACTCTGATGAAACGTCACGGAACCGCACCAGTCTACGTTTACAGGATGAGTCTCAACAGCTCGCTGAACTACTTCAAGAAATTTTGTGAAGTGAAGTACTTCAAAACAATGATCCTTGTAACGCTGTTGACCAAACTGTCGGGAGGTTCTTCTTTGAAAGGCGTTTTCCAGAACCTGTACGATAAACTTCCATCAAACAAGATCGACGGTGTTTCACATGCTGATGATTTGTTCTACTTATTCACGACCTTTTTCTCACCTACTATAGTCAAAGGGAGTGAGGAAGATATCAGTATTCAGAAATTTGTGAAACCCTGGACTAATTTTGCCAAATATGGAAATCCTACTCCCAAGCAGGATGATACTTTGAACAAAGTTATATGGAAGCCCATAGAGAGTGATGGAGTGGAAAATATATTCGACATCAATAAGGAAGTTACTGTCACCAAAAACTTAGAATGCGAGAGAGTCTCGTTCTGGAATAAAATTTATCAACAATATGCTGGAGCTGTTTAACTACTTCTGGAAATCCCTCCAGACATCTTAAATTATATTTCGTGAAACACTAGCAAGTGAAGTTATCAGGGATGAAATGTTTTTTCGTTGTCGAATTAACATTCGAGGTTGTATGTGTGGAAAAAATCAGAGTCATTTAAACTTGATAATACATTTATTGAATGAATTGGTGATGAATTACCTTCATCATAGCTTTATACATTCAAGAAAATCAATGAGATATATCTTTAACGTCTCATGTTATTCTGACATTCTTTTATATACTTTTTTTGACACTACTCTTCATTATTTTCTTTGGTATAACAATATCCTCAACATAGTGAAGGGTTCAGTCTTGAAGTCAGAAAATTGTTCTGATTTATCTCATGAACATTTCTTTAAGTTGTATCTAAGGCTTCTGAGAGAGCTCCGTTTATTCTCAATTCATGCTACTATAATATAAGTTATTATTGTATTCTCCTCTTGGTATGATTGATTTTACTGTATGACTGATAAGTAAGTGATATTAGAAATTATTGTTGTATTAAGATAGCAGTATAAATAAAATTGAATTGAAAAATGTATCTTGCTTTGAGATGGGTATATTTTATATGTAGTTCTTAAGTACTGTATGGAATAATCGTAATAGTTATTCATGATTTTTATTTCTAATCATTCGTTTAAATAACGAATAGAAATATAAAAAAATTCAATAGCTTAAAGACGAGTATGGTGTTTTTAAATCACAGTGATTACTCTACAGACTAGTTACCTAGTAATAGTTGTGATATTTATGTTATTAAATTATTTTGACCAAAGCTCACTTGTTTTACTTTTCTGACCAAGAACCGTTGTTTCATAGAAGTCTTTTGAAGTGTCATATTGTGGCAAGAAGAGTTGTTATATCAGAGCCTAAATGAACTTAATGGATTTCGTAAATTTAATTTTTGCCTATTAACTACCTTCATCTCTCTTTCCGGAAAAACGGGACAGTAACTTTATTTTGAACATAACTCTGTCAGTTTGCATGTGAACGACTTCAAAAATGCACAATTTGAAGGTATTTTCAATCACCTCACCAAATCTCTGGTGAGTTTTCCTCTCAAATTTTGTATTTTTTTGTTACTTAGTTAGCATTGAAACCACATTCAACATTCAACCAGCCATAACTAGGTTTCTTATCGGTTTATAGAAATGAAAAAAAAACTAATTGATTTGTTTCTTGACTTACAATACTTCAGCCTATCGATTTAAAATGTGACATCTCGTGTGTTTTTTGACGATATCATGTAGGATAAGGATACGAATATTTTTTGTGGATACTTCATCATGGCTATTTTTATCCGTATCCAATTTATTGAATTTTAAAAAGGTTAGTTGCTCATTCTCACGTACACTTATTCCTTCAAATCAGTTCGAATATTCATCACCAAATGCATCTTCTTCCATGAACAATTGTTTGAAACAAAATTGAAAACATACAAAATAATTCACATACGACATGCTCACAAAAAATACAAAATAAAGAAACAAAAACATGAAAAACAAAATGAAAAAATCATAATAAGTGCTCTACATGTCGCCTATGATGGTTGACTCCACATCTCTATCTTTCAGAGTGAGTTTTCTTCTGCTCTTAGAATAATCGGTGTAATACTCCTGAAAGCATTTCTTATCCTTTTCTCCATATTTGGAATGGTTGCTTTCTATACACGATTTCTTTCACGTATACCAGTAGAAATCCATCCTAATGAGATCTGAAGATCTACTGCACTGATGAGAGGAAAAACCTTGAGACTAGAGTGCAGGTGGTCTTCCTGTACAAATCAAAGTATGATTATGCTGGTTGGTTACAAGTTGCACTTGCAAATGTGTCCTTCACTCTAAGGAACGTTGCCCAAGTATATGTGTTAGATATAATTCAATACTCGTCGTGGTCTTAGCCAGGGGAGTAGTTGTTCTCTGACAGGTACCTCCCATAATAATCCTACCTCGTAGGTGTAAATGAGTTCAAAGGGTAAAACATCGGTCGGCAAAGACTCCTCGTTTCTAAATTCTGCTATGATGAAATTAATTCAAGCTAATTTTGAATACTTCAAAATAGACAGAAATGGTAACAAACGTAGGTGTACTAGAATAGTAATAGCCCTCTGTAGCTAACCAAAATAATAATCATGCAAAATACTATGCAATATTAAAAAACACCAACACTAAATGACGGCACAGAAAAACTCATGCTATTTTTATGGAGCGAAGGAAAGTGTTTCAGAGAAATTTTCAAAATACCGTGGTATGATTTTTGGTAATTGTTTTTAAGAAGAGACCCCAGCAGAACATTTGAGTGAGAAAATTGTAATTTGTGGCAGACATGAAGACATGAAGATTCGTGTGAAAACGACAATAGAATAATTTGAAACCTAGTGCAGTACCAATACTGTGTCTGCGTAAGCATTCATGGCGAGTGATATAACTTATATTGAGTTCTAGATTGTTGAAGGTCGAGGATCAAGCAGATACTAAAGAACTCAATAACTTTGGATAACATCTGGTAGAACTATTTTTATTTGAATGTAAAAATATAGACTAACAGATTGAAAAATATAAGTTGACAATTCTTTCTGTTGAAGGTCGAGGATCAAGCAGATACTAAAGAACTCAAATAACTTTGGATAACTTCTGGTAGAACTATTTTTATTTGAATGTAAAAATATAGACTAACAGAGTGAAAAATATAAGTTGACAATTCTAATCAACAAACTCAACTATTTCATTTCTCATATAAATGACAATAACAGTCTATAACGAGAATAATATATATAGCGTGTTTCAAATGTAGAATTCATAATTCAACACTCCCACTAATTCAATATTTGAAAAAAAAACACTCAAAATAAGATCATAGTCCACTGCTTCAAGCTTCTAGATTTTTCATTCCCATCCCCAGGTAGCACATCATATTGGCTGAATCTTGGTTTCATATTGGGCCAATATAGATATATTGTGGTTGAAAAAATAACATTGATCCAATATGGGTTGAATATTGAAAAAACAATATTATATTAAAAATATTGGTGGAATATTGGTTCAACCTATTCTGAATGTAGATTGTTACATATGATATTGGGCCAATATTGGTTGAATAATTCATACAAATATCGATAAAACAATATTGTCTACATATTGTTTTCAATATGTAGAATAAATATTGCAATCCCAATATTCCACTCATATCGATTCTAGGGATGAAAAACTATATTGTAAATTCGAATTTAATAACATATTGGTTGAATATTATTTCAACTATATTCAACAAATTGTATCAACTCATGTTGGGTCAATATTGGTTGAATGATATTTACCAATATCGATAAAACAATATTGTCTTCATATTGTTTCCAACATCTAGAATTAGTATTGCAATCCCAATATTCGTCTCATATCGATTCTAGGAATAAAAAACTATATTGTATATCCAAGTTTGATGTCACATTGGTTGAATTTTATTTTGCCAATATTCAAAGAATCGAATTAACTAATATTGGGTCAATATTGGTTCAATAATATTTACCAATATCGTTAAAATAACATTGTCCTCATATTGTTAGAATCCATATTGAAATATATTATGATGAAACCTGAATAAAAACCCGCTAGGTGGCTCTACATATAGAACGTATTCTTAAACCTCTGGAAACATATTATATACTTCGAAAACTTATTTTCAAGGCAACTCATACTTCAGTGGTTATAACAACCAAAAGGCAGACTCTGCTGTCTTCTGACTTGATTAACTGAAGAACTGTCATTGTAAAAGTTCCGAGTTATTCAACATTTAATAATTCACTTCTACTAATATATCCAAATGATATTGTACCAATATCGCTGAACGTTTTGAGGCCACTATTGCCTCAAGAATATTTCACCAATATCATTTTCCAAATGTTTAAACAATATTTGACCAATATCGCGAAATATTCACATTTTATTTCTCGACAATATAACTTTCGAACAATTTGCCAATATTGTACGAGCGATATTGAACCAATATTGCTGAATATTTTGTGGCCATTATTGCATGGAGAATATTTCGCCAATATTATTCAAGTAATATTCGACCAATATCGCCGAATGTTCACATTTTTTTTCTCGCCAATATTGCATTTCCAATATTTTGCCAATATGTTCACAATATTGTAACAATATTCTACCAATATAGGTGTGCTACTTGGGTCAGGTTACGAAATTTTTCGAATTTCTCTATTGCTAACGCTTTGGTGAATATATCGGCCACTTGCTCTTGCGTGGAAATATTTATTGGATCGATATCACCACTCTCATACTTTTCTCGAATAAAATGATAGCGTATGTCAATATGCTTCGTACGCCTATGGAATTCGGGATTTCTTATAAGACGCACAGTACTTTGATTATCTATATGAATTGGAGTGGGATAATGTATTTCTTCTTCCATATTCTGAAGTAACTGCTGTATCCAGAGAGCTTCTTTGGTTGCTTCAGACGCAGCAATATACTCAGCTTCTGTTGTTGACAAACTCACACTTTGTTGCCTTCTGCTTGCCCAACTCACAGCTCCATTGCAAATTTTGAAAACATATCCTGAGGTGGATTTCCTAGTATCAACGTCGCTGGCGAAATCGGAATCAGAATAGCCGATTAGTGTTTGATTGTCACTTGAGCTGTCATATTTAATTCCAAAATTTGAAGTTGCTGACAAATACCTGAATATACGAATAACCGCATTCCAATGTGCTTGAGTATGTTGAGATAGGTATGTACTCACAACTCCCACTGCATACATAATATTTGGACGGGTGGCGATAGCAGCCAACATTAGAGAACCGATGGCATCACGATACGGAACATATCACCATCTCGTAAAATAGATTCCGTACATACTGAAAGGTTGGTGTTTAGATCTGCAGGAATTTTGGATGGATTAGCTTCTCCAAGTCCAAATTTCTCAATCATTCTCTTGATATAACCAGATTGATGTATGAAAATACTGCCATCTGGATAATGAAGTACTTGCAAACCAATAAAGTAATCAACTTTGCTGGTAGTTATTTCAAAAGTTGTCTTCATTTCTTCCCAAACCACTTCAATGGCTGATTTGCTTTTGGAAATTATCAACCCATCATCAACGAAAATAACTAATAAAACTCTGACTCCATGAAATTTTGTTTGGTAGACACATTTATCTGCATTACTAAAAGTGCATTTAGTCAACATCATTTTAAAATTGTGCTTAAATTTATGTTAAAATCAAAAGTTGAATCTGTTAAATCAAATGTCACCGTTTATACAACAATGTTAAGTTTATGCTAAAAACCTTTGATGTTGCTGTTATGTTTATGATAATGCTTATGCTAAAGTTGACTAAATCCACCCTTATTCAGGCTGAATTTATATTGATGGAATTTTTCATGGACCAACATCTTGTTTGTCTCGGATTTCTGCTGATAAATGGAATCAAGTTTATTCAAGATTTCGTTGGAAGTTGAGCAATTTTCTATCAGCGTTATTTGCGATAGTTCCATAGCAGCAGTGATGATAAACATAGGTATGGCATCTTGCTTGTTCCATTTTTCAAGCTCTTCGACTTTCTCTACGCTTGGTTTCAGAGTAGATCCTTTTGCGATGTGGAATATGCCTTTGGCTCTGAGAGCACATTTGATTTGGAACTTCCACTGACGGTAGTTTTTCCCATCAAACTTATTGATGTTTCCCACGTCTACCTTGTCTCCCATTTTTCGTTCACTCCACCAGTTTCTTATCCAAGGTCCACAGAAACTAATTCTTGCTTGACGAGTTGATTATTTGAAACTAATTCGGTTTCAACTCAGAGACTTTAGTGGTACAGATCACTGATCTGGGCCCATAACCTGTTGAAGGTCGAGGATCAAGCAGATACTAAAAAACTCAATAACTTTGGATAACTTCTGGTAGAACTATTTTTATTTGAATGTAAAAATATAGACTAACAGATTGAAAAATATAAGTTGACAATTCTAATCAACAAACTCAACTATTTCATTTCTCATATAAATGACAATAACAGTCTATAACGAGAATAATATATATAGCGTGTTTCAAATGTAGAATTCATAATTCAACATAGATTCCTACAAAAAGTACTAAACATACACAGAATCGCCTCAGAAAATTAATGTCAATATGGAAGTGCTTTTCTTTGATGGTAAGGAAAATGCTTCTGGCCTCACTTTTCATGCACCCCCATTGGGGAAATTGCACTAAGGTAATACAACCAGAAATACTCGTAGAAATAGCATGTTAATCTCTTCAAATGATTTAAATTAAATGCACTTGCGTATTTTGACATGAATCGTTCTAGACAAAAAACCTCGAGCTTCCAAGCATCCAATTTCATAAATCCAATTTGAGTTGAAATTATTCATGATGTTAGCTGAAATAAATTTTCATAGTTTTTTGTACTTTCAATTGATTTTCCAATCCAGTGCTTCCTTGAAATTCGCACCGACGATTTGGGGTGGTTCCGTAGGTTTTTGTTGGTTAACTTCAGCTGAAAAATTGTGATACCAAAAATCAGTCGCTTCAGAGCGGTAAATAATAAACCATACTCTACTTTCTGATGGCCTTTGCTGAATATTCGGGATCATGAATATGTGAAAATATGTATTCAAATCGGCTAAATACAAATAACTGGCACAATGAGGTTTCCAACCTTATTCTCCGAGATTCAGTATTAACGTTCGTTAATCTTCACAAGTACCATAATATTTTACTAAAACCGGGCCTGCTGCAAAAATCACTAATGACGCGCATGCGCATTGCGGACTAGCCTGAACTTTTTACAACACTTTTGACATGGATATTAGCATTCTAGAGTAAGTATATAATATATATTTCTATGGTACCCGTTCGCCCCCCACCCTGTTGTTCAATCAACTTCCGGTTGAAAGCAATTTGGAAAATATTATTATAGAAACAGCTGTACAAATGTATTGGAATAGTCGAGTCTAGCTAAATTAACCGAGCTCAAGCCGATTTGTATCAGGGAGGGTGGCAATCGGGTACCGATCCAACAAACCACCTTTTTCCCGATAATGCAACTTGAACTTCACGTCCCTTGAAGGGCATACCTTCGAAGATAATCGACTCCTCTCGACTCATGGGCCAAAGGTCTATAATTCTAAAATTGCTACAGGGATATGCATGCCCAATGCTACATAATATGGTCAGACAATATACGAGGTGTTTCATTTCAAAAACCTAAGATAAGTCAATTTAGAAAGTTCCCAATTTAAAAATAATTTTTAGCCACCCTGTATAATTTAAGGGTAATCAATGGATACAAAATATCGCATCAACCGAATGGTATCAATATTATTCTTATCAGAGATCGATAGTCGTGACGATAGTGATTTATTCGATGTGCATATGTTTGTAGAAGACTTCGACCAAAAATTAAATTCGTCAAGTGTTTGGGAGATAGTCAATAAAATTGAATGGGTTGGTGGAAGTCACTAAAACGCTTGAGAAAATCTTCCGATAGGTATGGTATTACTTTCAAAAAATAGGCGAGAACCATGACGTACATGAGTATTTCCCCATTCGAATCGAAACATTATTTTTGCTTTGAGATTTAGCCAGGAATCACATTGATCGACCAGGACCGTCCGCGACCGTCCACCAACTACCAAAATTTCTAACGCGTATATTCGTATCGCACAACTCACACTGTTCGATTATTCTCGACCGTCCACGAACTTTTTTCAAAGACCGTGTTTGAAATTCCAACTTGCTGGAAATTTTGGTGATAAACTTTCAACAGTTTTTCCCCTTAACGAAAATTATAAAATCATTCGTGTGAATTGGTATATTTCTTTATTAAAAATAAAGAATCTGTATGGAATTCGTGATTTCTATATTTACAATATATAGTAGGTATGTACAGCCAATTTTTTTTCGCAATAAGAATATGCATGAGATCTTCAGATTTGCTCATGAGGTTTGTCTCTTTCTATATAGTCACGAGGGCAAGAGCACTCAACCTCTTCTGCTCCATGGTACTTCTTAAGTACGTTTTTAACCGTTTGAGAGAAGAAAAATATCTTCCTACAGATGTACCTGGACAACTGAGAACTAATTTGAAAGGTTCCCATACCTGAGGGAGCATATTCTTGAGATTTTCGAAAGAAATCGTGTTGCATAATATTCACCGATTCTATTCACTTTACCTCCTGCATACTTCAACATACCATTTCTATATTATACAGGGTGTTTCATAATAAATGCGCAGGATGTGATAGCTCGTCCAAAAGTATGAAAAAAAGTTTATATTAACTTACCCTCTAAAGTGCACCATTTTCGAGATACAGGGTGTTGAAATTTAAAAAAAATAATCGTTTTTTGCGAATATCTCTGGAACCGTTTATCTCACAGAAAACAGATTTTGTAGGCATTTTCTACTCATTATAAGCTATGTTTTGTGTGGATTTTTTATTTTTTAAAATTCATAATTGGTGAAGATTTTGAAGGGGTAGTGGGTGTTTTTTTCTCCAACTTCTACGCCACTGGAAAATTTACAGTTTTGAGCCTCCTATATGAACCGCCAATATTTTGTACAGAAAAAAGGTATTCTTGGTCATGAGCTGTAATGACCGTTTTCAAGAAAAATCAACTTTCATGTTGTTTAAATAATGTTTTTTCCTCGAAAAATTGCTACGTGCATTGAAGCTAACGGCGGACATTTCCAACAATTCAACTGAGTATGATTGCTATTGTTTTTTTTTTTTATTTTGCAATTAAGAAGTCAACATTTGGTTCTGTTACTTGTTCTAACGTTGAAATAAATTTTGTATAATTAGGAAAAAATTATTTAAAAAAAAATGTTTTTCAACATGAAAGTTGATTTTTCTTGAAAACGGTAAACTTTACAGCTTATGACCAGAAGTACCTTTTTTGTGTAGAAAACTTTGGCGGTTTATGTAGGTGGCTCAAAATTATACTTTTTTCAGTGGCGTAGAAGTTGGAGAAAAAAACACCCACTTCCCCTTCAAAATCTTCACCAATTATTAATTTTAAAAAATAAAAAATCTGCACAAAATATTGCTTATCATGAGTAGAAAATGCCTACGAAATCTGTTTTCTGTGCGATAAACGGTTCCAGAGATATTCGCAAAAAACGATTATTTTTTTTTTATTTCAACACCCTGTATTTCGAAAATGGTGCATGTTAGAGGGTAAGTTAATATAGACTTTTTTCATATTTTTGGACGAGCTATCATACCCTGCGCATTTATTACGAAACACCCTGTATATTCAGTTGGCTTAAAGTATGTTACGTTGAAATTTTGTAAAAATCGCTCATTATTTCAACGTAAGAGGTTTTCAATTCGTCATCCAAATTGATTAGAGCACATTCTATTCGATTCATCATACTATAATCATTTTCGGAGAACCGTTTGTGGAGATTAGTGATGACTTGATATAATACGTTCACACGTGTCATATTTTTAGCCGTCAAAAAATGAAATTGTTCTGCTTGTCCCGTATCCAATTCCTTCGGAATTTTTGCTCTTCTTGGCAAACTTCATTCTTTCATATCAAAAATTAAAGTTTCGATTTCGCACTTAATAGATTTCTTTTTATGGAAAAGTTCATCAAATTTCTTTTCATTTCTGTAACCGCCACAAATGTAAAAAATTAACTTGCTATTATCAGTTTAGAAGATTGTTACTACTTTGAAATCAAATCTGTCATCTAATATAGATTTGAGTACTTAGTCCAGATGCTTTTGCTGCTGCTTGAAAATTATTAGTATGTTGAGAAATGATCCGCACGGTTTCGACTATTGTAGAAAAAAGCTTCAGGACAGTTTTTACTGCTGCATGCCTTATTGACTATCGGGTCTTAGATGAACTTTTTAATGTCTTAGTTTTCAATGTCGATTCAGGATATATGTCTATTAGTATCCGCTGAAAAATATCGTGACGTTTTGCAGAAGAAGCTTCTATGACATTACACAATTCATTCAAAACGCCTAATGCATCTCGTAAGTATGTTATGTTTTCAAAGAACTGAACAACAGCTAAATTTACTAAATGAGCGTGACAAAATGAAGAGCTCGGTTCTCTTTTTAACGAAATTTGGTTGCTAGAGCTCAGAATTTTTCACTCATATAAGCTGCGACATCATAAGCTTCTCCTCGCATTTTGAAAATGGGTATTTCAATCTCATTCAAAAAATCTTTGATTCGTAGAAATAACGATTCCCCGTAGTATTACTTGTAGGGCAATCAAGAAAACCAAGAAATATTTCTTTGATAGTATATGTTTCAACATTTGAATAACAATATCTTATTCCAACTGCAACTTGTTTCTTATGTGAAACATCTGTAGTTTCATCAATTTTGATAGAATTTATTGAATTCTTGATTCTTGATATGACTCCAACTCTTGAGAATAAACACTAATTTGATTATAGCATTTAATAATGGTTATATTGGTACACAAGTACATACAATTTAACAAGCTTCAGCCATTACTGCTTGTATTACAATATCATGGAACTTTAGAACAATAATATCTTAGAACTCATTGTAAAACAGTGTTGCCAACTTCACTAATTTTTACAAGAATAAGCGCAAGAAGTACTAACTTCTTCAACTATTGATTTATTAATAAAATTTCCAACTATTGCTATCAATTTGTTTTGAGAGTCCTTACCTGAATAATGACCAACTTTAGATTTCAACAAATCATCAAAAGATTTACCTTCATCTCGTCAAATATATATTGTGGAGACGATTTCGAGTTCAACTTAGTTTTCTTATACTGAAACTCCACTTAGAGGATGGACTACTTAGTTTATGTCTTCTCAACGATTTACGGATATGTTGGGTGGGAAGTCTGTGCCCCCCCTGCTGTCAAGTACCAGTGCGCTACCCCTGTTGTCAAGTACCAGTAATGTTCAACTAATCGTAACCTACATATATTTTATAGTTGAAGAATTTACTTGGTGCTCTATCGGGAAGTAATGCCATGCAAGCAAATGAAAAAATTGGCATTTTTTTCTTTAGTGTTTATTGAGAATTTCTGTTGGTGTAATTTCTGAACATTCAATAGTAGGTAGTTTGGAACTTTATTGATTTCTCAGTAATTCGAGATAACTGGTTCAAAATTCACCGTCTTATTCCCAATGTGAATGAAGTTCTCTGTTCTACACACGTTTTCCCTTTTTTTTATTACTCGTTTATAAAAATCATACATTATCATAACTCTTTCTTCTTCACTATCACTCCTACTCATTATTTACAAAAAAGCATTGCAAATTATGATTTTAACTTTTCTTCATTAAATAAATAGAAAATTCACTCAACCTTTTGAATGTCAGATCAATGTCAGATTACCAAAATTATTCTAGCGGTCGGTCGAGGATGGTCGATCAGTGTGAGTTTGAAAGTTTTCATTGTTTTACTTCAATTTTTGGTAGTAGGTGAACGATCGGCCCTGGTCAATCAGTGTGATTCCTGGCTTAAGAGAGCATTTGTCAAGTATACAACAGACACAATTCAACGATTGTTGGGAACAGTGGTTATTTGGATACTTGCCGACGAAAATACCACTCGTACCGGTTTAGGCAGAAAATTGGATTACCTGAATCACTTTTTCATTGTTCTTTCCTTCTACTACCTTCTTCTCGAATACGACATTTCTTGCTGATAACTGAATTATGGCGATTACTCAATGAAACCAACCTTTGTATAATTTTCACGGGGTTTGATGCACTCGACAGAGTTTCACTCGATTTTCATGAAAAGAATGTTCCAAGAAAACAATGATCCATTTGAATATTTATTCAACTCCTATTTGAATTTCAAATATAACTCAGTAAGTATTTAATATATTCGATCAAGTTTATATTCGTTTTTTTAATCTTACGTTGAATCCTTTCTTGGGCCGTACTGAAATATTACTCATGAGCTGAATATCGGGCACTTTTCCATCAGCTTTTATTTCAAACGTCTGCAACAAATGCACCAAGAAGATTTTGATACTGACGTTAGCAAGGATTTTACCTGAAATTGAAAATGTTTTCTTATATTTTGTACATAGGAATAGAAAATATAATTGAATAAAACAAATAACTTCAACACCATGCCATTATGACCGCTAATATAATTTCCAGTGGTGCCACCGCTGTCATAATAACCGCCCATCTCTGTACCTCTACTGCGGTTGGTTTAAACATTTTGCTACCAAGGGATAGTCGTAATCTATGAATACGTTCATTCTCAGATCAGTATTTCTCAAAACGCAGCCACTGCAGCTAGTGATATTAGTTCGTCAGCCCGTTGCCAAAATGTGTAATGATTTTATAACTAGCAAAATTAGCGCTATAACGTGAAACATCACTGATAATAAAGACCCTTAATCACAGAGGTGTATTTCACGTTACACAGAGGTGCGGTCACAGAGACCGCTTTTTTTGAAAATTCCTAATGGAATTTTTGTTTGCAAAACAAAACAAAGTAACCTGAGAAATGAGTAAACTAGGTCTCTAGGACGTATAAATGCTGGAAATAAAACACCAATATTGAACACAAATTTATTATTTTTGCCACTTAATATCAGGTACATAAAAATGCAACTAAAACACAACATATTTATTTGAAAATTATAAAAATAACAATGGTATCAAAAATTGTAAAGCAAATTATAGAAAATATAACTTAATGCTCAAATAACGCATAAAATTCCAAATTAGAAGAAAATATTGTTTATACTAACCAGTGGCCTACTTCGAATTTTGGCAATTTTTGTTTACTCAGAATATACAATTTCGACATATCTCTTAGTATAGTTTCTAAACAAATTGGTTTTCTACAATAAATAAATAGAGAATAATAGTGAAAATATTTTATTTTTTTGCTAGAGGACAAATAAAACTATTTTTTCGTTTTTCAAATTGGGTCCCATCAGATACTTTGTCACTATCATCAGAATCACATTCCCACGCCCATTTTAGCAAAATAGATTCATAATATTTATCGCCGAAGCGAACACCTCTTGAGGTATAATAATGCAACTAAAACACAACATATTCATTTGAAAATTATAAAAATAACAATAGTATCAAAAATTGTAAAGCAACCTATAGAAAATATTACTAAATGCTCAAATAACGCATAGAATTCCAAATTAGAAGAAAATATTGTTTATACTAACCAGTGGCCCACTACGAATTTTGTCAATTTTTGTATACTCACAATATACAATTTCGACATATCTCTTAGTATATTTTCTGAACAAATTGGTTTTCTACAATAAATAAATAGAGAATAATAGTGAAAATCTTTTATTTTTTGCTAGAGGACAAATAAAACTAGTTTTTCGTTTTTCAAATTAGATTCTTTGTCACTATCGTCAAAATCACATTCCCTCGCCCATTTCAGCAAAATAGATTTATAATATTTATCGCCGAAGCGAACACCTCTTGAGGTACTAGGTACTGACGCATATTATTCCACATAAAATGTGAGTGAAGAGTGTTTTATATCAAATGAAGGATTAAAAAAATTAAATAAAAAAGTAGCACTTTCACAGAGAAGAGGTCTCCTTGACAGCGCTAGAAATTCGCAAGTGTATTAAAAAAAAATTAACTCTCACGATGCTCCCACTTCGGCGGTTTGATCAGTACTCATCTATTGGAGGGTATTGTTAAAATTGTTATTTCCGTCAACGATTGCACCCCTACGCGTAACCCTCGGAAATCTTCAAGAGACTTGTGTGAGCTAGGGAAGACGCAGCCCTTACCTTTTAACGTGTGATGCCATGCACGAGAGCGATGACCATGCGAGGTTTTGAACCATTAACTCTTCGCTCCAAAGGCGAACGTTTTACCAGCACGGCCACCACATCCCATATACCGGGTGTAAGAGGATCATGGTACACTCCCCGTATCTTCGTTAGATTTGAAGGTAATAGATTGAAATTTGGAATGTCTCATATACATAATAAGCGGCACTTTTTGACCTATAAATGTTATTTTTTTTCACTTCAGGTTTCGCCGGAAGTGATACCAACTTTCGATTTTTGAATAGAATACCCTGTATATTATTACATTTCTGAAATCTGCATAATAGTCTGAGTCCAATGATACCACATAAGTAAGTGACATTCCAAACATCGAAATTTTTAATAATTTTTTTTTTAGTTTTCCATTTAAGTGTGCCATGATGGTTCCGATTTATTCCAAATAACCCGTCTAATACTAGAAAAATCGAAATTCCGTCAAAAATACTAAAGTGCGTTTTTTATGAGCAAACCGTTTTTGGGGTAAAACTCAATTTTTTCAAATGCAACCATATTGGTACCGTGATACCATTCATTAGTACAATTAATAAGGAATTCATCCATACCTGATAATAAAATTTTCGATCAATACAATCAAAATTACAGCTAAAAGAAAATAAGAAAATACAATTATTTTGTTCTACATTAATACTAAGAAGTTACTAAGGTGGCTTTGAAATACAAAAAATGAACACAAAACATTACAACAATTATTCGAAATGCTGTTCATTAACGTCAATGCACTTCTGATCTCGCTTAGCTGTTTCTTGAAGAACGTTTGCTAATTGCTGGAACGTTATTCTATTAAATGCGCGTCTTACTCGCAACTCCTGGTCTTCGCGGGTTGAAACGGCGGTTGCACAGACAATGTTTTTTAAATGGCCCCAAACAAAGAAATCAAGAGGTATCAAATCAGGTGACCTTTGAGGCCATCGCACAGGATCATTCGTCGATATTACGGTTTTCTTCCAATGCCTGTTCAAGGTAATCACTTACTGTTCTTGAATTATGGGGAGGAGCTCCATCCTGTTGGAAATACACTCCCTGTCGTAAATGGACAGGTATTTCAGTTAAACTGTCCTTAATTTCATTTTGCAGAAATCCTAAGTATCTAGCTCCATTCAAGGGCCCTTCAAATATTATTGGACCAATGATTCTATGACCGAGTATTCCAATCCAAACATTGAAACCGAACCGCACTTGAAAGTTACCCTCCCGCAAAAAATTTTGATTTTCTTGTGACCAATCCATTGTATTTTGTCGGTTAAATAATCCCATATTTGTAAACCTAGACTCGTCCGAAAATAAACTCCTTCCCAAACAAGTATTGTTTGACTGCACATTATTCTGCAAGATCCAATTGCAATATTCCATCCTACGTTCATAATCATTTTCGTACAGGTGCTGGTGCAATTGATATTTGAAAGATTTATAATTATAGTTGTGCAAGATTCTGCTTACCGTTTGGTGACTTATTTCCAATTCAAACCCAATTTGCCTTAAATAAACAGTCTTATCAACTTCTATTCGAGCTAAAACATTAATTTCCGTTCCTTCGTCATGGATAACGTTTTCCTCGGGATCATGGTTAGGCTCTCTTCGGAATTGATTTTCAAGACGATTAAAATAATTTCTCGCTGGACATTGTCTATCAGGATATCGGTCGGCATGAAGGTGTCTAGCCGCAACGGCATTTTTCCTACATTCTCCATAAATAATTAACATTTCCACTTTTTCGAAGCGAAGCCGGAAGTGACAAAAAAAATCATTTATAGGTTGAAAAGTGTCGCTTATTATGTATATGGGATATCCCAAATTTTAAAACTAACGGAGATACGGGGTGTACCATGATCCTGTTACACCCGGTATAGACATAGAAGCATGAAAGTTGCGAAGGGAATAAACTTGAAATTCCAACCCATCAGGGGCGTCATAGACCGCGCCTCTGTGGTTGAGGGATAATAATAGTTTTTTTTCTTGAATACATGAATAATCACGTACAGAATTTGTCAGAAACTAGTTGATTATTGTTTATTGCATAAATAAAACACATATTTTGATGATAATTCAGCGTATGCCAACCAAGCATACCAAATGTGACGACCATTTCCAGTTGTACCGGTATTACTGTTATTATTATTGATGGTGTCGTTATTATTGTTGTCATCATCATTGTTCCAACTCCTGTGCAGTGTGGAAGCACCTAGGTAGATTAGGTACGAGCAGGTACCTAACCAGATAAATGAGTTAGCTTGAATCTGACTACGTGAATTGTGGAAGACAGTGTAGAATAAATCGTTGAACCGTTCGCATGTGCATTATTTTCGAGACGTAACATTTCAAAAGTGGAATCTTTTTCGCGCCTCCTTCAGTTAGAAATGAAATGAGTGAGAGTGACAATGACTATGCATGTTTCACAAAACCAATACTCAACATTCCAGTGGAACGGAATTCACATTTCGAGCAACCCAATTCAAATTCTCCCGTAGATGATGAAGGAACCGATTGAACCGAAGTCAACCCAAAGCATCGAAAATGCGAAGAATTGAGGAGACTATATCAAGAAAGATATTTTTTGGCAAACTGGACAGTTACAGCTTCTACAAAACGACCGTTACTATACAGAAACGAGAAAAGTTGACCAAGAAGGAATCAGTGAAGTGCTACATTTTCAAGAAGAGTGGCCATTTTGCCTGTTTAGGAAAATGGATTTCCTAAACAGGCAAAATGGCCACTCTTCTTGAAAATGTAGCACTTCACTGATTCTTTCTTGGTCAACTTTTCTCGTTTATGTATAGTAACAGTCGTTTTGTAGAAGCTGTAACTGTCCATCTGGATTCTACAAGAACGTCAACGCTGAGGACGTAAAATCCAAAGCAAGGAAATATACCCATTGTAACCAAAAAGGGCATTCGGAGGAGAATTCTTGACTTCTGAATCTGGCTAAACTACATCTTCCACAAAGGCAAGTGAATGGAATGTAGATATTTTATTGATGACCTTGTTTTTGAATAATTTTATATATATTTTATGTGAATGATACCTGGATGCAGGTAGTCTATTAAAATAGAAAACATCATATCAGATTCTTCTAAAATTCTAGCAAAGGTTATTAAAATTCAAAAAATTCCTGATGGAATGAGCACCAACTGTTTTGAATCAGGCAAACTTTCTATTGCATCTGACTTACATTTATGGAAGCTGATATAGGTGATATTCAGGCCAGAATTGGTCAACCAATTATAAACCATAAAGATATGATGAATATTCATGGGGAAAGTTGACGTTAAATAAAGTATACCTACTTCATGTGCTCTCTTTCTTTAGTGATAGAGGAAATGTCATTACCAATAACTTTCTATAACTACGGTATTTGTTCAAAATTATAACGAAAAATATTTGTTGATTTCATCAAGAACATTTTTCAACTCAAATGTAAATTTTGGTATAGAGGTATGCCACGATTCATCTGAAAAATATTCGCTTATGTCTCGACTGCGCTTACAGACATAACCCTTGGGCACTCATTATTATTATAATAATAATCATTTTTCAAATAAAATGGACGGAGTGTCAGCAATTTGCTTTTTGTCTACTCAACTTTGTATGTCAGTAGTGCGGGTGGATTCTGTTATATTCTAGTGATAGTCGATCCATTTTCGAAACATTTATTCTCCCGAATACCACAGTGTTAACAAACGACTTTGGGTAACCAATGAGCACAAGTGCAGCGTAGCTAAACGAATGTTTAAAAGACGAGTATCTAGAGGAGTTTATGAACGCGTTATATGCAGTACTTTTTTTACGAATTCATATTGAAACAACAAAATTAAATTATTTCAGTTGTCATCTTGATAGCTTCAGTTGACAAAGACCTAGTTATTCAGACGGGTTTTCATGTATCATTGAATCACTGATATCAACAATAACCATGTATTTACGAAAACATTGAGTTACCATGGTGAAGTTTTAAATATTTTGAATGAATCACAGATTGTCATCAATCCATATCTAAATGACATTTCAGTGATATGAATACAAAATCAAAATATATCTGATCGCAGTAAGACTCTTACAAGTCAATGCTTCACCTTGGAGTACTCATTTAAACAAATTGATTGCAGAGAAAAGTTAAAGCAAAGAAAAAGAAGCACAAAAAAATAACAAACAATCCAAGAAATCAATCGATTATTTGACTCAATGTTTGTATTTGTAGTTTGTCCAGAAGCATACATAGTTCCCATGAATAAAAGACCAAGCCAGGATAGAATATACTAAAAAGTTGAGCATAAATTAAATGAAAAGTTCTAGTAATCATAAATGAGATGAACAGCCTAGTGAGCATGAACAAAATGAAGAAGTGGTGAAATAAAAAGTTGCTCTATAATATATACTTAAGTATATGTTCGAATGTGAGTGATGGTGGTAATGGTGGCAATTTGTTTAGTATGATGAAACAATCTAGATTGCAGACATTGTTCATCAGATAAACATAATTAAATACGAAAAAAAAAAATGGAACATTGTTAATACTAATAAACAGGTAAAAGAAATTGGGCTCTTCTCAAAAATTAAACCATCATTTGTCTCTTTTGACTACAAGGGAAATCTATTGAAGTCATTCAAACCTTTAATTTAATTTAATTTAAAAACAGGTAAATATGTGTGCCTAAGAAAAGTCACTGTATGTATGAGTTAAAATGTTATAACTAACGAATATCAACCAAGATTTCAATTCAGAAATAGCCGAAGCCAGAGCCAGAACAGAGCCAGTCCAGAGCCAGGCCAGAGCCAGGCCAGAGCCAGGCCAGAGCCAGGCCAGAGCCAGGCCAGAGCCAGGCCAGAGCCAGTACAGAGCGAAGCCAGAGCCAGGACAGAGCCAGGCCAGAGTCAGGCCAGAGCCACGCCAGAGCTAGGCCAGAGCCAGGCCAGAGCTAGGCCAGATCCAGGCCAGAGCCAAAGGCAGAGGCAAGCCAGGCCAGAGCCAGTGCCAGAGGATAGAAACGCTCGGGCAGCAGTAGTATCTGTCCGAGAGCGCCGAGCTCAAAAACATAAATGAATAAAGATGCTCAGGCAGCAATGTCTGTCTGAATTCGCCAAGAGCGTCGAGCTAGGAGAAGTAAATGCTCGGCAGCAATGTCTGTCTGAATGCGCGAAGAGCGCCGAGCTTAGAAAATTAATGAATTGAAAAAAGTGCTCAGAATGCAATGTCTGTCTGAATTCGCTGGCAGAGCGAAGAGCTCAAAAAAAAGTTTTCTTGGACTACTGTACAGTGGCCGTCCAAATAAGAAATTGGTAATTACCCGTTTTATCTTCACTGTAACATAAATTGGAACCATCTGAAAACGAGACGGGGACGTCTAAACAGTCAGGATTGCCGAATGTGATGTCCATTTCCGGTTGTTCCAGTATTAGTGTTATTATTATTGGTTGTGCCGTTATTATTGTTGTCATCATCATTGTATCCACCAACTGTGCAGTGTGGAAGCACCCTGTACATATTCCTTTCATTTAGGATTAGGTGCGACTAGGTACCGCTCTCTGCTGACTTGTGTAACCAGATAAGAGAGTGACTAAAGTATTTATTATTCATAGCTTGAATCTGACTATGTGCATTATAAAAGTCACCATATGCCCTAGAATGTGTTGAGAACTAGGGCATTGTTGAATCTATACGTGTTTATGCAAAGTATTTTTATCATTATTATTTCACTAATTTGCTAATTTTACTTGTTCATTGATCATTATATGTTTTATAACTAACTAAATCATTACACATTTTGGCAGCGGGCTGACGGGCTACATTGAATAAAGGTCATTGATAGTGCTGAACTGGAATAAATCAACACATGAATCCTTTCGGCTTCAATGTTCAAACGCTTCTGAAATATCAACATTGACGATGACAAATGGTCTGAAGTCTCCACTAACTCGAAACGTTTCGATGGTCTGAAAGCCAACATCAGCTTCTGGTCACCACCACCGTGCAAAAGACTCCGTCTTGTTATTCAAAATGTATTACTAGTACTTTTTTCATACTTTGTTTTGTATTGGTAACGAATTTCCTCCCAATTATGAAAGGTCTTTCGAGACAAAAAAATCTTTTTGAGTGAGATGAATATTGTGCGTGCATTTTTCTCGTATATTTGCGTAACATACGCAATTTTCATCGATGTACTCTGAACCATCAAGGTGGTTGCTACAGGCTATGTTTTTACATCTGCCCTGTCAAATGTACTGTGCATCAGCACACCATACGAGACAGGTGGAATCCTCATTGATTTTTTCGATAAAAAAATCAACAAAACAACAATTGGACGAAAAAGCTTAAGCCCTGGTCAACGATTGATAGTTGTCTGTGCTAAAAGCCGACATTTTACCGAATGCAACTGCATACAAACTGAGAAAGGTCCTTCGTAATGATACATTTGAATAAAAATCTGACCGGTTTTTGCCACGATTGTAGCCGGCGACTCAAGTGGTGACCACTCAAACAAAGCTTGATGTGACTCGATTACAGACATTGATGCTGCAATCAAGATTGACTTCTACCCTACGAACGACTACGGTGGGTAAAGTTCAGCGCTCAACATTTTACATTGTGTTGAATTTGGAACACGTTGTATAGTTGATTATCAAAAATAGTTTTGGAAGTTTTCAAGACCGATCATCTCTTCATCTGTAGTTAAAAATTTTGATTTTGTCCCCATAAAAAAAAATGTAATTCATCATACCAACACATCCCCTGGGTCCAGCACTGAATGGTATATATGCATAAACGTGTCTGTTCTTCACTGCTTCAGGTAGAAAGTGATCTGGGTGGAAGTGTTCGGGATTTACCCAATATTTCTTGTCCATATGGAAGTCGTGTATAGGTATCGCTATAGTGGCTTCTTTTGGAATCAACCATTTATCTATCAAAAATATTATTTAATTCTGAAACATATTCAATTCAAATGGTATGGCGGATTTTGTGGTTGCATTTAGTTAAATTGTGCCAACTTGAAAATGATCTGTTCCTAGGATTCTAGAAGTCATCTGAGAGCTTTTATAGGAAATAGTTCTCTTTGACATTCAGGAAAAATGTTGCTATAGATTGATTCTGTTATTCCCGGGAGAAAATTTCTTGTTACGGAAAGATTTTTGGAGTATTTCACAGATCATCATGTCAAATTTTAGTAAATATCCGATTCCTATGTGAAATCGAAATGAAATATTCTTACCAATTTTGTAGTCTTCTGGCGATTCTTTCAATATGAACGGGGCGATTGGAAAAAGTCTCACCACGTCTTTGAAGCACATATCAAGGTACTCTAAGTGTCTTAAATCTTGAAGAGTTATTTTACGTGGTTGTTTGCCAATAAACTTCCAGATTTCTCTCACAGCTTTCTCCTACAAACCAGATATATCATTTATTTGCATTGATACTACAACTCAAACACAAAAAACTGCAATGAATTTCAGTATCACAAAATTGTGTTTTAAGATTAGATGCAGGAACTGACATGGACTGAAAACTGGCTACAGATTAGTCAAATGGTTTGAAGAAGAGACCAAAATCTTTGGTCAACTATACCAACCAGATTTCACACGAAGCTCATGAAATAGGTAATTTTGGGGCACGTTGGCTTCGAATAGTTACATGAAAAATTCGGATTTTGAACGGCAAAGGCTATATACAGGGTAATACGACTAAACATCCAGACCAAAAATGTACTGCCAACAATATCCTGACAAAAATACCCAGTCCGATAAGAGACTTAGGCAATAATAATCTTACCAATAATATCCTCATATTTCTCTCCCAAATGTCTACGTGAGGTAGTTCGTTATGGTTGGATCAGATTTAGAAAATTCTCAAAATATATGTTTATATTCCTAGCGCCCAAGAGTTTACTTATTGTTAATTCGTTCTGGTGGACTAGAAAATCACTCCTCTCGAAATGTTAGGTTTTTATTGGTACATTATTGTTTAGGATATTATTAGACGGGGGATTTTTGGTAGAATATTTTTGGAAGGATAATTTTGGACACGATATTTAGTCGAAGACCCATATACAGATATCTCAACCATTAATTTTTTTTCACATTTTTGCTCCGTTAAGCCAAGCAAATGATTTGGCCATTCATTTGCAAGTATTCTGACTTCCGCATGTACGGCGAATATGCGATACTTAGAGAACCCAAATTCAGCAAGTAATTTCGGAAAATAGTGGAGCACCAAAAATTCGTTATTTTCATTGCTGAAATCAACAGAAGTCCTATCGAAATTGTTATAGTTATTAACGTTGCAAGGCCGAAATGTAGCAAATAACGGATGAGTAATCCGAGGCGCAGCCAAGGATTATAACAAACGAATCCTCTATTTGCGTATCGGCCATGTGATGTTCAAAACTTTTCGTAATCCCGCTGAAAGAATACATTTTGATTCCGATGAAAGAACAAACCACGTACCTTGTAATTCTACAGAAAAATCACAACATCGTGTTGTCATGGAACAGTTCAACAATATCACAACAATGTTATAAACAACATCAGTTTTTGTGTTAACAACGACCATGGATGAAATTGAGGAGCAAAATCAAATTTCTTTAGAAATATTGGAACAATCATGTGATGCGAGTGTTGACTTACCTCCGAAAATAACTCAAGAGCGATATCAAAAAGAAAATGAAAAATTTGAAGAGTGGCTTAAAAGCAAGAATGTGGAGGTGGTTAATGAAAATGTATCATAAGCCTATACGAAAGGAAAATCAGAGGTTTATTCTCCTAACTTGCTGTGTACCAAGATTTCAATGTTTAAACTTACTTTAAAGTTTATGACAATATCGACATTTCAAAGTTAGTTATTTCAAATCGTACACTATATTAGAGTATTACCTACAGAAATGGTATTTTCAGATTTGGAAAATTGTGGTTGTTCTTGAGACGAAAGTCTGATGGATATACACCAGAGAAAGCAAAAATTTTGTCTGAAGAAGAAGTAACTAAGTTTTTGTTGGAGGCAGATGATCATACTTGGATGCTTGAAAAGGTTGTATTATTGTCTGGTATTTTTGGCGCCTGTAGACGTGACGAACTTGTTAAGCTGACTGTGGATGATCTTGAAAGCACCAGTACCAGAGTTTTGGTTACATAGAGGTATACTAAAAACAAAAAAAACAGGGTATCTGCCATTCCTAAAGAAGAACTTTTCTCTGATGCCTATGGTTTATACCAAAAATACGAAGATATGCGGCCTTCTCAGTGCTCTAAAATTTTTAATTTACAATTTTTTCAGTATTCAGTTCCTCGCAAGAAAATATAAAAAATTCAAGGTGATTTGGAAAGTGCTGAAATCTTCATTTGTAATACGTACGTCGTTAAATGTGAAATGAAAAATAAATAACAAAACAAGTGATTTGAACAGTTTTATTGCACTTTTTGAGAGTAGAGTGATTTAAAGCAAACACGGTAAAATTGAAATAAAAAATTGAGGGTTAGAGCAATTCTGGAAATGTTGTAAAATAACATGTTCTTTTGAAAAATGTGGAGAATCGAACAAATTAAAACACTGTATAGAATTCATGACATATCCGTGCTCTGTGCTGTGCAACATCATGCGATGTCAAATTCAATTTCATTTCAAATTATTTTGATCAAAGTGAATCCCTACTAAAGTTTTGTTTTTCGGATAATTTGGTGCATTTGTCTGGACCGAGATAACGTGCAATTTATAAATTGTTTTGATTTGTCGATATTCCAAATCTACTGAAAGAACTGTTGTCAATATGGACCATGGACCATGGAAAAAGCATTGTCAATTCATTTTGAACTATCCCTAATTGACGATAATGTCTTGAGACTGAAAGTGAAGTTTTTTGAAAGCTTGACAATTCAAGAAAAAGTTGTTTTTTTCCGACTGCATCCACAAATGATATTTTCCTTCTCAGTTTGAAAATATCTAAATTCAATTAGTTTTGTGTATATAAATATATACAGTGAGTAAGAGATAAGGATGTCCTTGGAGTGTGTCGATATTTGCAAGATTTTCCATATCTGCACCGTAAAGTCCGATGGAAATAACAGTCCACACTCTTCATGTTCAGTCGTTATAGCAAAACAAAATATTGACGCAGCTGGATCTCTTTGTTTTGTCGTTGGAGTATGGCGACGTGTGCATTACCGAGGCTTGCTCAATACAGGCCGAAGTATGTTATAGGTACAGCACCGATTCAAAAACAAAATCGACCATTTTTCTAAAATCGACTGGCAATTTTTGCGCTTTTCGGGGTGGGGGAAACAAATTGGCACACGTTCATCATGTGACGTAGTCGCGAGAGATCCAGTTGGATGATAAGAGCGCGTGAAAAACAATAATAATTGTAGACGGAAATATTCGATAAAAGTGAGATAATAATTATGATGATTGAAAGAATCCAAGTATAGAAAAATGGCGGTTTCTCTACAATGTTTAAGAAAAAAACATGACAGATTTTGGTCAAATTCAGCAGGAACACCAGTGTACCAACATATCATTTAAGAGAAAACACATGAGTGCTGCTTGTCAACTGTCAACGTATATACAGGGTGTTTCAGAATAAGACATGCTAGAGAAACACACGGCAGCTGTCAAATTTGGTGTACCAGGTGTGCCATTATATTATTTTAGAGAAAAAATATGGCTTTTGTCAAATGTCAACGGTATATATGGAGTGTCTGAAATAATGTATTGGTTTAACAGGGGTCTAGCGTTTCAACCTGCGATCCCAATGAGAAAACTATATAGGTTGTCTCAAAATAGATAGTTTCAGAAAGAACATGGTGGTTCCTTCAATAATAATGAAGTTAGCCTCCTATGACCTGTAGGCTATGGAAAATTCTTAAATGAAATATGTTTTTCGACATTGAGACGAATCCATTGATGCTAAAATTATCGAAATCGGAAGACCTGAAGTGAAAACCAGAAGTTGCCATTTTGTTGCATATTTGGACCCTCCTCGATGGGGGCAATCCGAATAAGACATCAGTTTCCTTCTATCTCAATTTTTCTGAACCGGAAATGCTTATTTTTCGATGATTCGTAAAGATCCGAAACATCGTTACATAATTCATTTATTTAACACCTCGATGTTAGGCGGTACTGATATATTTCTTCTTGATGACGGTGGCAGCCATATTTTTACATTGTTTACATCCAAGCACTCTGTATACTGAATGAAAATTGACAAGCTAAATGTTTTTAATTAATAATTTATTTCAAACATCCTACATGTTTCTCAATAACTCCCTGTATATGCTCCCAATTATTGGGATCGCACGTTGAAACGCTACACTTCCGATAAACCACTATGATTTTTTTCAAACGATTCATTCTGTGACAACCTATATACTTTCTTCATTGGGATCACACGTTGAAACGCTAGACCCCCATTGAACCAACATATTTTTTGAGACACTCTTTATATATGCTGACATTTGACAAATAGCTACTTTTTTTTTCTCTTATGAATGAAATATTGGCACACCCGGAATACCAAATTTGACAGCCGCCATGTTTTTTTCTCTCAAACGTTGTATTTTGAGACACCCTGTATACGATCCCAATTGGGATCGCACGTTGAAACGCTACACTCTCGTTGAACCACCATGTTTTTTGTTAAACGATCTATTCTGAGACAACCCATATACTATTCTCATTGGGATCGCAGGTTGACACGCTAGACCCCCGTTAAACCTACATATTCTTCGAGACACCCTGTATATACTGTTGACATTTGACAAACAGCCATGTTTTTTTCTCTTAAATGATATGTTGGCTCACCCGGTATCCCATATTTGACAGACGCTTTTTTTTATTTCAAACGTTGTATTGTGAAACACCCTGTTTTTGTCTCTTGAATGATAAATTGGTACACCTGGTATACCTACTAAATTTGACATCCGTCATGTTTTTTTCAAACGTTGTTGACAAACTGTCATTTCTTCTACACCTAAATTATTTCAATCATTATTATTATTTTCACACTTTCATCGAATATTTCCATCCACATTTATCATTATTTTTTGCGCAGTCTTTTCATCCAACTGGATCTCTCTCGATTACGTCACACGATGAACGTGAGCTAAATTGTTCCCCCACACCAAAAAGAGAAAAAATTTCCAGAGTCCACCTTAGATTTTCATATGGCGATTTAAGTGTAAAAATGGTCGATTTTATAAATTGTGAAAGGCTTTCGCGGCCATCGTCACTTACATGGTGGTTCTTCGGGTTGTAAGGCCGACGTGTGTTCAGAGAAGAACTCGTCAAGCATTTGACAGCGACTTAGGAAAGCAGAAACTTGTAAAATAACTCTTGAAAATGCTAACCACTCGTGTTGGCGAAACGTCGAGTTCTTCTCTGAACACACGTCGGCCTTACAACCCAAAGAACCACCATGTTAATGGTCGATTTTGTTTTTGAATCGGTGCTGTACCTATAGTGGCCAAAGATTGAACCTTCTCAACCACCTTTGTTGGTCTCAACTTCTTGAATTTTTGGCATTGGCTACGGACGTGCCTTTCAATTCTGGTATCTTTCAAGTCTCTTTTCTTTATCACTTTATCAATCATTCGGACTGTATTGTGGCTTTTGCAGGATTGCTTTGCTACCTGGAAAACCAGGGCCCGTGGAGACGGGCACGGTTCGTCCATCGACAAACCAATCCGGAATCTGTTGTTTTCCAAGTAGCCATAAGTTAAAAACCCTTGGCAGATGGTGATGAGTGATTGGAGTATTTTATTTACAACACAGTAGTGCTCTTGGAATAAGTGAGAAGGTTCATCGCAGAACTTCATGTTTTCCCTGATGCTTCCCACTCGCCTGACTAGTGACTTCTTTGCAGTCACCAGCATTCGAGTCCTAAACAGCAGCGCTGTTCAATGGTAAAGAGTATACCTTGATTTGATGTGTGGTAGGCTCTTCTTAATTTTGCTGCTATTCACTTCACTGCGGGCGTGAAAGGCCGCTACGAAGTCCATCACACTCTGGATATGAGAGACACTTTACTTCAATATTTCATCATACAGTCTGTAAGTTGTGAAACTTCTGACAATCAATTATATTTTGACTTTTATTGAGTTGCATTTTTGTTGATTACAATAATTGTGTTTTGAAATGTATAAAGTTGCATTGTTAACTCACTTGATATTTTGGATACATTCCAAAGCAAACAACTGAAAACGATGCAATCAATCCCAGCGGATCCTCCGTCTGAAAAAAGAAATTATGCATGAATTGCGTTTTCACGATACAACAAGGTGATGATATTAAAATAACAATGTATTTCCTTGATTTGAATTTCAGTTATGGAAACGATATACCACGGGGAATAGATATATTGTCTCTGCATTTCCAAGGTAGTGAAGCTGGTCATATTTTGTTTTACTGAAAGTCCGCTTTGAATGATCTGTTTTTATTATTTTCCAACGTGGACGATGGGTGGTGACAGATTTCTGTTGAGTGGTATCATTAAAAATCAATAGATACCTTATACTTACGGTTTTATAAGTTTATACTGAATAGTTATTTGAGTAACAAGGAATGTAAAGACGTATTAACATTCGAGGTGAGCGAATACGAGCCGAGACAGAGCCGAGGCTTGTTGCTTTCCGAGGATGTTAACAGTCGATACATTCCGTATTACTTATTACATTTTCCCGCTGCTTGCTGACATTTCTCAAAATTTGCCTGGATCGAAGATTGTTTTCCTACCCTTCCTTCATGATTATTAGTTCCGCTATTTCATTCCAAGTTGTTTGTGCTCGTAACTAAGTTACCGAATGAACAGTCAACAATATTATTCTAAAAGTCTCATAACCTAAGAATTCATATAAATGAAGCTGAATTACTTGTCAAAGTCATTATGACACTAGGCATGTTAATGACACTATTATTATTCCGTTGTCAAAATGAATTAGTAAACGAATGATATATGCCATTAACCTGTTTTGTTGCTAAGCATGTATGGACTGACAAAATGGTTAAGGCTTTCGCAGCCGAAGTTTTCAGTCACAATTTTTACTCGGGTTTGAAGGCCGTTGTTTCTTTGGAATTTCTTCCTAACGTTTCGCTAGCGCGAGTGGCTAGCTTCTCCAGAGGCTTATACATCATGAATAATCTCAGATGACTGGAGATTCCGTCTACGAAGATTGTATTTATTCTGATTTAGGTATTCTTGTTCGTTAATTAATGTATCTGGACTTGGTACATTCTCACTAACCCTAATTGACCCCTTTCTACCTGTCGGCTTAATGTCGTTGATATCCTTCGTTATTTCTGAATTGCTTATTCTCGTATCTGGGTTACGCATATTTTCGATAACATTAATTGACACCTTTTTGCCTGCTGTCTCAAAGTCGTAGTTTTCTTTTGTTACTCTGGAATTTCTATGAATGGGATTCCATATTCGGTTGAGGTTAACAGCTTTTTCTTTTCTGTTGAAATTCTCAGTATGTTTGTGGATCTCTATTGCCTCCCGATCCACAAACACCGAGGTGGTCGGCTGGTAGTGCGTTCGCCTCGCATGCATCGAGTCATGGGTTAGATGCACCGATTCATCGGTCTCGTGCATGGCATCACACGTTAAAAGGTAAGGGCTGCGTCGTCCCTAGCTCACACAAGTCTCTCGAAGACTTCTGAGGGTTGCGCGTAGGGGTGCAATCGGTTGACGGAATTAACAATTCAACAATAATCGTACCACTTATTATATCACCCCTAAATATACAAATAGATATAGAGGGTGGTTATTAAATACTTGTTTAAATTTCAGAGGGTAGATATTTGACTAATTTCAAGATAAAAAGTTCAAATGGACATGTGTCCGCAAATGTTTTGTTCCGGAGATACTGGTTGTTGAAGTTGAAAATTTATTTTCAATTATTTTGAATAACTTTTACAATAAATCAATTTTGTAAACGGTGTATTTCGACGGAAAGAATCAAAATTTGGCATATAGGAAGTGCGACATCTAGATGCAACTAGATGAGGCGGTTCGATAACTTCCTGGATTAGATTTCCTTCAGTATACAAGCATCGCGGCGAGCAGACGGAGTTTCAGTGACGAGAGTTGAGCGAAGCGATAGGCAGAGTGCGCATATTGAGATAAATTAATTGTTGAATAAATTACCTATTACTCATAGTTTATGTGTGGGATAAATAAATTAAATCAATTCAGACTTTAACTATACTACAACAGTGAAGTTTTTGATAAATTCATATTTATATCTTATTCCAACTCCATTTCTTAACAAAAAAGGTGAACCTATTCAACGTCGCTACCCAACTAGCAAAACTAATTTTATAAAGGCTGTAAGAACTGCTATACAGCATAATCTTATAGTAAAGTGAAAATATTATAATGTAGCCATCAACCTCTATACAATGTCTTTATAACCAAAAAGGGCCCCAGTTTATACAACAGTTCAGTTCTTTTAGGACATCCTTTGGTAAACTACCTAACCATAGGATTATCAATATGATGATTGTTTCATAAGATGAATCATTTTTGTTCAAACTATCATGTTACATCGGTGATTGTGACACTTTGTCAATATAGTTCATGAATGTATTAAAAATAATAAAAGTTGTTCTACTGTTTAACATGGCGCAGTCGAATTTAATATACTGAGCAGACTATTTAGTCACATTGAAATACAAACGAATCGTAAGATCAAGATAATAATAATATTTATTTTACCAATAGCAAATTACATAATGGTATTTTACATAAGCAGATGCCAGACTGGCAAAATAGTAGAAACCCACAAAGGCTGGGCATGTACGTGGGTATTAGTTATTCATATAGGTAATAATAAGATAATACTAACAGTATGTGATGAGTTAAATACTCAACAAATCATGACGTGCATCAGCGAAGGTGGGCTTCGCATAATTATTCACATATAATCAAGAACCACAAAGTCAAAGACTGTCCGAGATATGAGTTTATGTGAATTAATTATATCTATATCCTATAACGACATTTTTAGAGAATTTAAAAAGAATTCAGTTGAAATTGTTGAGGTGATGATATCGTACAATTATGAGATTTGTTAGATAATAATAGTAATTTAGCAACAATAACAATAAAATAATAATAGTAGAAGATTGATTTACGAGTAATGAAGCATGTGTCTGAGTGTGACGAATATTTACTTCTTCCATTTCTCAAGCTATTATCAACTTTATAGTATTAAATTTGTAACCTTCTTTCTGTCATTTGACAATAAGAATTTCTTCAAGGCATTTTTTAAGTTATAGGGGGAGATGATTGTTCGAATATCATGGGGTATCAAATTATATACTCTCGGGGCTAGAAACATGTGACATTTTTGTCCAACAGTTTTAATTGCTGCTGGAATGATGAGGTCATTGTTGGTGTTACTTCGAGTTTGGTACTGGTGTGATATGTGAGCGAATTAATGTTTTCTTTTAAAGTATAACAATGCAATTTTGTTGAAGTATAATTGTCGCGTGTCTAACACTCCTATTTCCTTGTATAGGAGATCGCTGGAGTAGTTCTTATCCTTTCTGTAAATTATTTTCAGAATGAGTTTTTGTATTACTTCCAGCTTATCTAGGTGAGTATTTGTTACTCCTCCCCATCCTATGATACCATACGAGATACGCGATTCAACAAGCGTACATCATTTTTAGGTGGTCTAAATCTAGCACTTCTGCAAGGTACTTGAACCTATGTATCATGGTCCTAATGGTGTTATTAACTTTTTTGATATGACAATCCCACCGCAAGTGATTATCAATAGTAATGCCTAAGTATTTGTTCTGGTTTGTCGACTTGATTGTTACCTTATTTCCTTGGTTATTAATTTGTAGGTGAGTGAAATTCAGTAGATTATTTTTGTAAGTGGCCAATGGAAGGAACATCGTTTTTTGTACATTTACAGTCAATAACTTACTGTTGAACCAGTCAAATATCTTTCAAAGATTAGTTTCTACTATTTGTTTAAGGTTTTCCCAGGAATTGGAGGAGTAGATAATTGCGGTATCATCGGCAAAGCTGTATATTTCCCCACTGTTGTTAATTTTTAACAAGTTATTGATGTAAATGATAAAAAGAAAAGGACCCAAAACGTTTCCTTGTGGTACCCCACATTTGATGATCCTTTTTTCGCTATATTGATTGTTGATTTTAAAAATTTGTTTCCAATTTGTTAAATAACTCTGTAAGACGGTAAATACTGTTCCCCTGAACCCCATTTCTCGTAGAGTTTCCAATAACTGTACGTGGTCAACCGTATCAATGGCCTTGGCAAGATCAACAAATACACATAAAGATGGTTCACTTTTGTCTAAGGCATCGTACATTTTTGTTGTGACAGCGGATATTGCATCTTCGGTGGAACGACCTGATTGAAACCCGAATTGTTTTTTTGACAGCAAATTATGTTTGTTCATGAAGGATTCGATACGTTTTTTTGGAAATTTTTCAAATACTTTCGTCAAATTATTTATGATTGATATGGATCTGTAATTAGATGTGTTTTTTTTGTCACCTCTTTTGTGCAATGGTTTAATAAAGGCAATTTTGAATTCAGGAGGACATACTCCATTTTCGAAAAGTTTGTTTATGAGGAATGTCAGTGGTGATGCTATTTCTGTAGACATTTTTTTCAGTGTCTCAGACGTGATTCCATCGATACCTGGTGCCTTATTATTTTTTAATGTATTTATTGTATCAATTATTTCGTACTCATTAGTAGGTTGAAAAAAGCAAGACTGTTCTTTGATTATTCTTCTTGGGGTGTTTGCTGGTTTGACAATTTTACTGGCAAGGTTTGGACCGACCTCCGTGTCATGGTTCAGTATTTTGGTTATAATTTCCGGACCTTGTTTACCTCCACACATATTACTAATTGTCTTCCATAGATTTTTCGCATCATTTCATTCTTTTCTATTTGTTTTCTATTGAAGTCTTGTTTGGCTGCTCTCATGATATGATTTAAGCGGTTTCGGTAAGAATTGAATTCTTCCTTCAGTTCCATGTTGTCGTTAATTTTTTTATGCAAAATATAAAGTTTATCTCTTTGGGATATCGATTTGTTTTATGAATTTAGTGCTATTGTTGATAAGAGTAGTTAAGGTGTTAATGAAATAGTCGGTTGCAGCCGTTACATCATTGGTAATATGTAGGATATTCCAATCAAAATTGGTCAGGTTAGTTTTTAGTTTCTTGTAATTATGGTTATTCGTATTTCATGTACTGGCATGTCATTTTTGTTTTCATTCAAGCTGATGTTCAAATTCATGAGAGTTGTCTTGTCGTCGGTCAGATGTGTTTCTAATACAAAAGTTTGGCAGAATTTTTCAATATCAGGTGCTTCGGTTCGCAAAAATATGTGGTAGATGCAGGATTTGATTCTGGTGGCAGAATTTATTGTGGAAGTATAGTTAAATTCACTAAGAACGTTTAAGTAATCTGACGTTGTTTTATCATCAAGAAATAGATTGATATTGACATCACCTACAAAAATGTGGTCGTCACGTCTATTTTTCAGTTGACTGACATAGTTGTACAATTCAGTATTGAATTCTGCATCATTGGTGGAAGGTGGCCTGTAGATGGCTGTCAATGTCATATTTTTTTTCAATGCAGTCAGTCTTACTTCTATGGCTTTACATTCGCCGATTTTGAGGATGTTGGTAACATAGTTTAGTGACTTTTCAGGATACACAATGACATCATTCTGGTTTATGTCCCCGTCACTGTAGATCAAATTATAATCCACCATATTGAAAAACTGCAAGTCATGGACTCTCCATGTTTCAGTTAACACAAAACATTCGAATGGGTTTTCGAATGGGCTGAGTACAACCTCCAAGTGATCAAGATCAAGATGGATTTAATAATACAGCCACTCTGAATCTTGATAGAAACATTGCTGAAAACTTCAGGGTTTTCAAAGAAGAAATCCTGATTTATTTCACGGCCACTGAATCAGATAAAAAGCCAAATGAAATTCAAGTTGAGCGTTTGAAGAACTTCCTTGGACATGAAGCCTTGAAATTATATAGTTCTTTGAAATCAACAGACAACGGTGAAGGAGACGAAACAGTTACGTCCATATTGAAAACACTTGAGACCTACTGTTCACCATGCAGTAATGAGATCATGAATGTTTTTGAATAAATTATGGCATTTTTCGAGGAATAGGTTGTTTTCCAGATATTTGCAAAATTAAACTAAGATCAGATGCTATTCCACAAATTAGTTCTGCTAGAAGAATACCAATAAAGATGAAAGATAGATTAAAAACATTAAACTCATTGAAAAAAAGGGGCGTTATATTACAGGTTAATGAACCAGTTGAATGGGTTTCAAACATTGGAATAGTGGAAAAACCAAATGGTTCTTTGCAAGTTTGTTTAGATCCAGTTCATTTGAATAAATATATAATAAGAGAGAAGTATACAATTCCCTTCATAGATGAATTATTTCCAAATTTAGCTCATAAAAAATTCTTCAGTATACTTGATCTCAAAGATGGATTTTTTCAGATCGAACTAGATGAAGAATCTAACAAAATTTGCTCTTTCTCCGCGGTCTTTGGAACCTATAGATTTTTAAGATCACCATGTCGGTTGTCAAACTTGCCTGAATTATTCCACAAATTGGTTTTCAAATATTTCGGTAATATTAAGGGGGTTACAGTATATTTTGACAATACCTGTATAGCAACTAATACTCTCGGGAGTCAGGTGCCGTTTGATTCTTAAGCAATTTGAATGTTGCCAGATTAATTAATACATAAAAAATATTTTGTTTTTCACAAAATAAATGGGTAGATATTTATATAAATGATGAGGCTCGGACCACGAGAAGAGTGAATGGTCCAACACATCGTGCGCAAAAAATACACGTCGCTAGCTGTTTTGCATAAAGTGTAGGTACACAAGATTTTTGCAATAATTTTTCAGATATTATTTCGAAGAAGTTGTTTTCTTAGTAAAAGTAAAGGAATCTGTCACTATATTATGTTTGTTCATAAGACGAAACTCCCTTTAGCACAAGTTTATTGTTGAAAGTTACAATGAACCCTCATGACAATCGGTTTCAAATAGATTACTTTTCACAATTGACTTGCAAAACATACATTGTAGGTGCATTAACAACATCTTGAACTACAAGATGTATCATAATAAAATGTATAGTCTACCTATTAGTTGCTACTAATTTTATGTTTGTTGGTATAACTTTTAACTGCCGAACTAGCAACACTGTACGTTACATTTCAGTGTTATCCTCTAGCGCGTGGGCGAACTAATATGATAGAAAAAAAGTTTTGCTTCACATGTGTGCAGTACGAGAGTAAACGATTATTTATTTATATTGTGTTTCGAATAACTTCTGTTTACAGATTCTTTCCAAGCGTGAACTTACCTCAAATTATTTGATTTTTTTATACTGGTATTCATATTCTGTGAGAGAAGTTCAAGATAGTAGAAATCGTGAAAAATATTAGAAAAGATTAGTTGGCGATTGTGCCTACAAACTGGGAAACGAATGGTACCTTATCCTTTCCCAGAAGATTTTCCTCCAAGTTGCAACGGGAAAGTGATTTGGTCCCCGAACAAAATTGGATTACATTGCCCCTGCGAAGTGAAAAGGAGTTTTTTAAATTTCAGTTAGGGAATGCATCAAATGTTCGTCGTCGGTATCACTATTTCTTTCATCAGCACTATTAATGTCATATTTGACATATCATGTTGGTCTTCATTTTCTTTGGATTCTTCTTCAGTATTATCACTGCTAACTGAAGCTAAAATTGTTGTTTCTTCTAGATTAGCCTCTTTTTTACATGTCACTTCAACTAGAGGTTGATCACGCGAACTGCAAGTATCCTATGGTTTTTCTTTCGAACTGATCGTTTGAAATGACCACTCATTCTTATTTGATTCCACTCAGACATTGCCGAATTTATTTTGTTAACGAAACCTGCTAGAAAATCCGCATCGTTTTTCTATTACTTTTGGGTTAGGTTAAAATATGTTCATAGGTATATGTAGATGATATAAAAATATTTTGTAACGCAGAACTTCAGATAAATTCATTCCTGGGAACTACATTTTTATTCGATGAGCTCTTCATAAGAGAGAATACTGTTGAAGTTATAAAATGATTATAAAATACTTTTATATTTATTCTGTAATGTTTTACTTCTGCGTGAAGCAACCCAAGTAGCACACCTATGTTGGTAAAATATTGGTACAATATTGTGAACATATTCGCGAAATATTTGAAATGCAATATTGGCGAGAAAAAAAATGTGAACATTCGGCGATATTGGTCCAATATTACTTGAATAATATTGGCAAAAGATTCTCGAACTGATGTTGGCCTCAAAAAACTCGGCGATATTGGTACAATATCGCTGATACAATATTCTGACAATATTGGCACAATATTCAAAAGTTATATCGTCGTTAGAAGTAAAATGTGAACATTTTGCGATATTGGTCAAATATTGTTTAAATATTTCAAGAATAGTTTTGGTGAAATATTCTTGAAGCAATAATGGCCTCAAAATATTTATCTATATTGGTACAATATCATTTGGATATATTGGTGAATGTCAAAATACCTTGGTTAATTATTAAATGTCTTTTAGTTGATGAAGGTGACACCAGAGTCTGCATTTTGATTGCCATAAACATGGAGTGAGCTGTCTTGAAAACAAGTTATGGGAAGTATTTAATATACTTTCCTAGCGGATTTTTATCTAGGTTTGATCATGATATAATTCTAATATGTTCCATTGAATATTCGGCCAATATTCAAATTTCATCTCAATCTAGGTGTAGGAAACAATATGAAGACAATATTGTTTTAACGATATCGATAAATATTATTGAACCAATATTGACCCAATATTAACTAATAAGATTTGTTGAAAATTGGCGAAATGATATCCAATGTGTAATCACATTTGGAGATACAATGTAGGTTTTATTCCTAGAATCGATATAAGGGGAATATTGGGATTGCAATATTTATTCTAGATGTTGAAAACGATGTGAAGACAATATTGTTTTATCGATATTGGTAAATATCATTAAACCAATATTGACTCAATATGAGTTATTACAATTCGTCGAATGAAGAGGAAATGATATTCAACCAATATGCTAACAAACTTGGAAATACAATATAGTTTTTTTCCCTATAATCGATATGACTGGAATATTTGGATTGGAATATTTGGATTGCAATATTTATTCTAGATGTGGAAAACAATATATACCAATATTGTATTATCGATATTGGTAGAAATTATTCAACCAATATTGACCCAATATTTCATGTGATAATCTACATTTAAAACTAGTTGAACCAATATTCCACCATGATTGTTTTTTGAATATATACCCATATTGGACCAATATTGATTTTCCATTTACAATATATTGGCCCAATATGGAACCAAGATTCAGCCGATATGATGTGCTACCTGGGAACAATCTTATTACTTTTCTTAAGGAACTCTAATGCAACTATTCATACAGCTTCCTTTACAACCAACTTTTAACGTCACTATTACGAGGATGTATTGATATCTAGTTAGCCTAGACCAGTTCCCTGCATAAACAAATTATTGCGTTACCATAGCAACGAACAATAACTTATTAGAAGTGTCAGTGTAAAGTTTGACGTCAAAAAAGTAAACCAGAGTTACGCAATAAATTAAAAGAAAAAATGTGTCCACCAAAATTGTGAAAATCGAAAAATTGGAGTATCGAGCCATCATAAAGTACCTGTATTTAAAAGGGTATTTGAGAGGTAAGCAGATTTACGAAGATATGCTTAATGACCAATGTCCTTCATATGCGACCGTGAAAAATTGGACTGCAAGCTTCAAAAGAGGTAAATTTTCCATTGAAGATGATGACCGATCGGGAAGGCCAGTTTCTGTGTCAGTCTCTGAAAATATCGATGCAGTTTATGACATGATTTTAACAGACCGTCGAATTGGGCTAAAACGGATATCTGAAGCACTGAATATTTCATACGAACGCGTTCATCATATAGTTCACGTCAATTTATACATGAGAAAAATTGCTGCAAAATGGATCCCCAAATGTTTGAATGTTGACCAAAAGCGTGCAAGGGTAGTAGCATCGCGTTCGATCTGTGCTCGATTTGAAAACGATGTAGACTTCTAAAACCGAATTGTTACTATGGATGAGACTTGGGTACATTTCTACGATCCAGAAACAAAGCAACAATCGATGGAATGGCGACACTCCGGTTCTCCAAGACCTAAGAAGTTTCGTGTCCAAAAATTTACTGGAAAAGTTCTTGCTTCAGTTTTTTGGGATTGCCATGGAGTAATCATAATTTATTTTTTAGATAAGGGTAGAACAATAACTGGAGATTACTATTCGACATTACTGACCACTCTACGGGAAAAAATTGAAGAGAAAAGACGCGGAAAACTATCCAAAGGTGTTTTGTTTTTGCAGGACAACGCCCCTGCACACAAATCTCATGTTGCCATGCAAAAAATTCGTGATTTAGGGTTTCAATTACTAGAACACCCCCTTCATTAACCAGATTTTGCTCCGTCCGACTATCATCTCTTTCCTCAACTGAAAAAAGTTTGAAAGGTCGTAAATTTTTTTCCAACGCGGAGGTAATGAAAGCTTCGAGGGTCTGGTTTGCAGAGCAAGAAGAAACATTTTTTTCGAAAAGTCTAGAGACGTTGCAGGTTCGCTGTGATAAATGTGTCCAATTAAGAGGAGAAAATGTTGAGGTATAAAATATATTGACATCGAAATTTTGTTTGGTTTTATAGTAGGCTGAGAATTCTTCAATATATCCTCGTATAAGTAAAACAATAGCTATGCAACCATATTATAATCTGTGGAACACTGTTTTTAAATTATTTTATAGGAATTTTATAGTACGTTATGCAACTGTAATCAAATTTTCATACTTACACTATTTATTTGTCGCATGATATGAGTTGTAAGAACGTCTATACGACAGCATTATGAAAATCCCTCTATTTTATGATAAAATTGAAGTATTGAGACGCATTAAAAAATCATTTTATTCTTTCTAGCGGCGCTATACGATAATTATGAAATAATTTCGTTCTCTAGGGGGTCTATTCTGCTAGTTGGATAGGGACAGGTGTTTTCGAGAAATTAACAAATTTCTTCATCGATGCAGGTTATGGGGTCTCCTTGTCGCTAGATGAAGATGCTCAGAACGTCACAAATCTGAATATCAGTAATACAGGTTGTTGAAATCCAACAAGAATTAGTTTTTCAACACTTTGTATCTTGAGAATTAATCATTTCTCTATACATATCCGTAGAAAAAAATGTGTTTATTTAAGCGAGATCTATCACATACTCAGTTTGAGTAAAGTTCTGATCAACTTCATATAGCGCCTAGGTGACCGCATAACCTACACCAATGCAGAAATTTGAAAATTTTTCTAAAACGGTTGCTCCTAGTGTTGTTAATCAAGTATATCTTTTATGCCCAAAAAAGTTGTAGAAGTAATGTTTCGTCAAACCAAAGCGGGAACAGTAAATGGGAACTGTGCAAATTGCTATAAAAACAGTGCTCCGAGCAAACCAAACATATTCCGCTATTTACTGCATTTCGGAATACGAATAATTGCACCGGTATTACTTTTCCATGTCGTGCTATAGAATTCAGTCTTGCGTTCATCCCGTTCCAGATCCCGTCCCGCGTTTCCTGGGGAAACCTTAAGATTTGAATATGAAAAATTACCAAAAGTTTACTGTAAAAAAAGTAAGGGCAAAGCAAAATATTAAATGAGAGTGTTTGCAAGTGCTACATAAAAATTAATACCAAATTTTGATTTCTCACCTCAAATAACCACGTTCACGAAATTTTGTGAGAAAGAAATATTTTTTGCAAAAGTTATTCGAAGTAATTGTAAATAAAATTTCAACTCCAACACGAAACGAAACATTTGTTGACACATGTTCACGTGAACTTTTAATTTTGAAATCAGTCAAAAATCTACCATTTGAAGTTTGAACAAGTACATATATATTTTATGTATATGTATATATTTTTATTCCATAAATTCTGATGTAGTTTATAGTCATGCCTGGCTCTCTAAGGAGTGATAATAATAGGTGAATGTCGATGAATTGATGCTCAAAAGACTTGGCAAATTAATATAAAAATATAAACGTTGTTTTAAGTACAGATCCTGTTCTAATACTATGCGAATGAAATAAGTCAAAAAACGAATCATTGCTGTGGTAATGGAACATCTGTGATTCCGAAAACAAACGCAATAATGGCCCGATGTCGTCAGCCGAGGGCCACTAAACGCTGAAGTCCACAAACGCATTTAACGCACGTGATACATACATTATTTTTTGCTCTACTGGGTGAGCACGTATCACAAACACTGAATTCAATTTTAATGGGCTACACTTTTCATATGCGTTATGTATACTTTCAATAATCAAAAGTATGGTGCCGGAACGATAACTGTGAAAGATACTGGTTAATTGAAATTTAATAGTTTGTGACCTCGTACGCGGGTCAAACTTGGCAGAAAGTATGTTCAGCACCATATCTACCGAAATGTGAAATCAGCAAATGGTCACAAACTGGCTGGTTTTCAAACGCCAGGCCCCTTCCTTGACCTTGACCTGGAGACGTTCTAAAAATACATCCTGGTTCCTTGGGGAAACACCTAGATTGCTATTTTATGCCCAGTAGGCGGTTTCCGGACCTGTCACCAAATCATATAGGCAGGTCTTCAAAGAGGTTCAGTCACGCAGTGGAGAAACTAATTGCATCTGACGGAGCAATAATTTAATTGTCAAGAAACGTCAAAATTTGACAGATAGCTAAAACTTTAGAATTCCTACTTGAGAGTTAAAGGTCGATTCATAAACTTTCCGTTCCGTTTACCGTTACCGTTGCCGTCTGCGTTCGCCGTTCCGTTACTCATGCGAGCGGTGGACGGCATCGGTCAACGGACTGTATGAATTATCTTATGCATTTCAATGTACTGAACTGGCAACAGAACGGCGAACGAAGACGGCAACGGTAACGGTAAATGGAACGGAAAGTTTATGAATCGAGCCTAATTCGAAGTAAGGGGCAATCTTAAGTTGAATAACAATAATTTTGACTAATTACTAATATGTAATTCTCTTTTGTAGGAATTCGAGTATATATACATATATTGCCAGATATATTCTGAAATACAGTTGCTAGTAAAACTAGTAAAATAAAAGAGCTTTATTGATAAACTGCAAATGAGTCTCCAAATTCATATTCAATGGGGATGTTTCCCAAGTAGCACACCTATATTGGTAAAATATTGGTAGAATATTGTGAACATATTGGCAAAATATTTTAAATGCAATATTGGCGAGAAAAAAAATGTGAACATTCGGCGATATTGGTCCAATATTACTTGAATAATATTGGCGAAATATTCTTGAACTAATATTGGCCTCAAAATGTTCGGCGATATTGGTACAATATCGCTGATACAATATTCTGACAACATTGGCACAATATTCAAAAGTTATATAGTCGGGAAGTAAAATGTGAACATTTTGCGATATTGGTCGAATATTGTTTGAATATTTTAGAAATAGTATTGGTGAAATATTCTTGAAGCAATAATGGCCTCAAAATATTTATCGATATTGGTACAATATTTATCGATATTGCTACAATATCTTCTGGATATATTGGAGGATATACCTTGGTAAATTATTGAATGTCTCTTAGTTGATGAAGGTGACACCAGAGTCTGCCTTTTGACCGCCACAACCACTGAGTGAGCTGACTTGAAAACAAGTTATGGGAAGTATTTAATATACTTTCGTAGGTTTAAGAAGACGTTCTATATGTAGAGCCACCTAGCGGATTATTATCCAGGTTAGATCATGATATAATTTCAATATGTTTCATTGAATATTCGGCCAATATTCAAATTTCATCTCAATCTAGAAGTAGGAAACAATATTAAGACAATAATATTGTTTTAACGATATCGATGAATATTATTAAACCAATATTGACCCAATATTAATTAATAAGATTTGTTGAATATTGGCGAAATGATATTCAACCAATGTGTAATCACACTTGGAGATACAATATAGTTTTTATTCCTAGAATCCATATTAGGGGCATATTGGGATTGCGATATTTATTCTAGATGTTAAAAACGATGTGAAGACAATATTGTTTTATCGATATTGGTAAATATCATTCAACCAATATTGACTCAATATGAGTTATTACAATTTGTCAAATAAAGTAGAAATGATATTCAACCAATATTCTAACAAACTTGGAAATACAATATAGTTTTTTCCCCTATAATCGATATGACTGGAATATTTAGATTGCAATATTCATTCTAGATGTGGAAAACAATATATAACCAATATTATATTGTCGATATTGGAAATTATTCAACCAATATTTACCCAATATTTCGTGTGATAATCTACATTCAAAACTAGTTCAACCAATATTCCACCAATATTATTAATATAATATTGTTTCTTGAATATTCACCCATATTGGACCAATATTGGTTTTTCATTTACAATATATCTGTATTGGCCCAATATGGAATCAACATTCAGCTGATATGATGTGCTACCTGGGTTGTTAAGCAGCTTTCCATAAGGAATAATTATATTCAAGAGAAGAGGGAGTATCCGATCCTCAACTGCATTGTTAATATAAAATTTTAATATTCAGGCGTATGGCATTGAAAATTAATGTAGATTATGGATAAATGTTTCTGATTGAGTGTTTCTTCATTGAACTGAATTGATTGTTTCGTGGTAGGTCTTACATGAGTTGATGTGTAAAAATGGACAATTTGAGAACATTACCAACTTTACGGCCCATGGGCCATAATGGGCCCGCGGGCACTGAAGTATCACTTTACGCCTGCAAAACCGGACTCCTTTCAGTTCATCATACTCATCGAAATGACTTCACTTATACAGGGTGTTTCTTAAGTACGTGTAGAAAATTTGGGAGTGTGTTACTAACATCAAAATAAGTAGAAAAGTTCCTATAAACATATGTCCGCAAGTTATTCGTTTCTGAGATACAGAGTGTCAAAGTTGAATTCTTATTTTCATTTTTGTGAACAATTTCAAAATAATTTTCTTATTTGGGTAATGTTTGGTATCTGGGAATATTCGTTATTTACTTTGTGTAAAAAAGATATTCTTGGTAGAGGTCACTGCGAGCAACTGGTTTCAGTTATTGAGATTTGAAATAACCGATGCAAGTGATTTTGAATGACAAGATTTTTAAATTTAAAGTAAATTCAATTAGAAATTAGTTTTTTCACAATTAACATAAAATTTGATTTTGTCATTGAAAAATCAACCCAGATACCAAACTTTACTCGAATATCACAAATATTTTGAAATTTATTCACAAAACACAAATATAAGAATTAAAATTCGACACTCTGTATCTTAGAAACGAATAACTTGCAGACATGTGTTTATGGGAACTTTTTTCCTTATTTCGACGTCATCAACATGCTCCTAAAGTTTCTACACGTACTTAAGAAACACCCTGTATATCTGAGATGTGAGGTGAAAGTATCAGCAAAATATATTTTCTATGAAATATGAGAACTGTTTCGACTCACTGCAGCAAATAAAGTAACCAAATGGTCCCTCAGATCCTGGTTGGTGAACAAATTTGGAATTTCTTCGTCTTTCTTTGTTAAAATATCAATCACTGGAATGAATTTCTCAGCATGTTCGATATTTTCTGAATTACTCCTGAGATGTGAATCATCAAATGCCTAAAATTAAATGTTATGTCAGTTCGTTATGATATTTCTTCCTTTTTGGGAGGTTTTGAAAATAATGTAACCTATATTTCAATAGTAGTAAGTACACAACATCAGAATGTGGAACGATGGATCACAAATCATGCTTTGTAGTATCAAGAATAGAATTGAAAAATTCAACTATTGCCCAATAAATGAGTTCAATCAGGTTCAATCATATCATTGGAATTAATCTTCAGCCTTGTATATGAGTAAAATAGTCCACATATCATAGGGTGCATTTATTCTATTTGAAAAGAATAGTTTTGAATATTGAATAATTTTATTATCATGACAACAATGATGAATTCAATGAAATTTGAAATGTATTCATTTATGAAAATAACATCTTGAATGTATTCCAGGAAGTTTATAACACGATAACTACAGTTTTTTTAAATATTTTTCTAAGATTTTCGGGGGTAATACCACGAGTGCTCGCAATACTAACGATAATTTCACACTCTGCATGAAACCCTCCTTTCCTGCAATATTAGGACCAATAAGGGACGTATGCCTCTATAATACGTAGCTCCTAGCTTTCGAGCCGGTAATATAACTTTGTCATGGCAACCACGTATCCAAACAACAGCGGATAACTTAATATCATCTTGCTCTAATATGAACGTCAGTCTGACAGACGTCATGTCTATCAGGCATTATACAGGGTGTGTCTAAATAACACCAAAAAAATTGAAGGGGTGATTCTGTGATAAAAATTAATGGTATAAAATTTTTTGAAAAAACCCTCCCCGGAAAAGTTACACCCCTTCGAAAATTAAAAAAAAATGGTTTTTCTTTTTTATTTTCCCTGTATATCAAGCTAAAGACACGAAACTTGGTCATTATCTGTCAATAAGAGTACACTTTTTGAAATTTTTTCAACCCTGAAGTATCCTTAGAAGGGGTTGATTATTTCAACCCCTAAGATATTTTTTCTTACAACTTTTTTTTTAGATGAAAATTTTTTCTTTAAAAAAATATGACTGAAAAGCCCAATTCATTGACTAACTTTTTTAACTCTACAAGTTTTTTCCAAAACTTGAGCATTTACGAGAAAAAAAAACTAATGCAATGCATTTTCAAAAAGATGAGCTAACGCGAGTGTATTTTGTCTAGTGGCCTGTGCTTTGCATAAAAACATTAATACTTACACTAGGATTGTGTAGTGTCATTTTCTGTCACCCATCTTATTGTTTCACAAGTTTTATGATTGTGTATTGTAGGAAATATTAGTTGATTGAAAATATGAATGCATATTCGAATTTGGAAATGGCAGATATGCATTTTACATACGGTCGTGCTAACGGTAATTAATTGGAAGCGCAAAGACTTTATGCTGAACAGTACCTACAGCGTAGACTACCCCATCATACTACGTTCACAACTATTCACCGACGCTTGCGGGAACGTGGTAATTTTGAAAAAAGAAGTTATGGTTCTGGTAGTACTAGAGAAGTTAGAACTGCAGCTGTAGAAGAAGCCGTAGTTAATTCAATCGAAGAATTCTCAGAAACTAGTACCAGGAGAATAGCCGTGTCCTACATGTAAGCCATTCCGTTGTTTCTAGAATTTTAAAAGAACAAATGTTGTATTCCTATCATCTTCAACGGGTGCAGGCGTTAATGATTCGAGATTTTTTACCCCGTGTGATTTTTTGTCAGAGGCTTATTAATATGATTGGCCAAGCACCACAGTTCTTAGGTAATATTTTATTTACTGACGAGGCGAGTTTCTCAAGAGACTGTATTAGAAATTTTCACAACAATCACCTTTGGGCTGACGAAAATCCTCATGGCTTTTTTGAAGGAAATCATCAGTATCAATTTTCATTAAACGTGTGGCTCGGAATTATTGATAATCATTTAATTGGTCCCCATTTTCTTCCGCTACGATTAAATGGTGAAGAATATTGTCATCTCCTTGAAGAATTACCTGTTCTTCTTGAAGAGGTTCCCATTCAAATTAGGCAACATTCATGGTTTATGCACGATGGTGCACCAGCTCATTTTAGTATACGTGCAAGAACTCACCTGGATGAGGTGTATGCCAATCAATGGATAGGTCGAGGAGGACCTGTAAACTGGCCAGCCCGCTCCCCTGACCTCAATCCTTTGGATTTTTGCATATGGGGATATCTGAAATCTTTGATTTACACAAACCCAGTTGAAAATATCGATGATCTGCGAAACCGCATTGTAGCAGGGTGTGAAACTATAAGAAATTCTCCAGGAATATTTCATCGTATACGCAATTCTATGAGGAAAAGGGTAGATGCTTGTATTGAAGCTGAAGGCGGTCATTTTCAACATTTATTATAATTGTATTGTCGATATTCGACAGGTTTTTGTTCACTGTTTGTTCACTTTTGTTTTTAGTTGTAGAAGTCTCATAATCATAATCATAATCATAATTTGGTTGGCTGTTGTTTAATAAAATGCTATTTTACATGAGCTTATTTATTTTTTTCTCATAAATGCTTAAGTTTTCGAAAAAAACTTGTAAAGTTAAAAAAGTTAGTCAATAAATTGGGCTTTTCAGTCATACTTTTTTAAAGAAAAAATTTTCATTTAAAAAAAAGTTGTAAGAAAAAATATGTTAGGGGTTGAAGTAATCAACCCCTTATAAGCATACTTCAGGGTTGAAAAAATTTCAAAAAGTGTAATCCTATTGACAGACGATGTTTACCAAGTTTCGTGTCTTTAGCTTGATATACAGGTAAAATAAAAAAGAAAAACCATTTTTTTTTTAATTTTCGAAGGGGTGTAACTTTTCCGGGGAGGGTTTTTTCAAAAAATTTTATACCAAACACTCACAATAATTTTCATCACAGAATCACCCCTATAATTTTTTCGGTGTTATTTAGAAACACCTTGTATATAACTAGTGAAGAATTCACGACAATGGAACTTTTGTCGGTTCGTGAAATATATATATATATATATATATATATATATATATATATATAACTATTGGAGAATGCACGACAATGGAACTTTTTTCACTTTGTTGGTTCGTGAAATTATCTCAATAAATACTACTCGTGCTCACAATACTATCGATAATTCTGTCAGAAATCTTAAACTCGATCAAATTGCTTTGAGGTAACACCACTCGTCCTGAAGGACTCGTGGTGTTACCACGAACCAACAAAGTGAAAAAAGTTCCATTGTCGTGCATTCTCCAATAGTTATATATAATGCCTGATAGACATGACGTCTGTCAGACTGACATTCATATTAGTAGCCAGCTGATATTGAGTTCACCGTTGTTGTTTGGATACGTGGTTGCCATGACAAAGTGGTATTACCGGCTCGAAAGGTAGGAGCTGCGTATTATCGAGGCATACGTCCCTTATTGGTCCTTATATTGCAGGAAAGGAGGGTTTCATGACGAGTGAAATTTTCGACCAAATCCAAGTTAAATCGACGATGAAAACTCGAAAGTAATCTGACAGTGACAGTGTCAAAATAGAAATTGCAACACTACAAGTCACTACAAAGATCGATCACATCATCAAGATTCATATTCATCAGTACACCCTTATTACACCATACCTTTCTCGTACCTATTTGTCAGCCGAACTGCCGGTGGCTGAAATTTCAAACGAATACGCATGCGCACGAGACTATTGAGTTGACTGTTTCAGACATGAAAATTATTAGGTCTGGTTCTATTTTTTCCCCTTGAATCGAGGGGATTTGAGGATTCCTTAAATACCACTTCTGGTTCATACAAGGCGCTCCACGCAAAATCTACCAAGGGCTCTTTTTTTGTTATATTTTCTTAAAAATAAGTGAAATAGTATCCACAACGGAAATAAATATTGTCTGTTTAATTTTATTTCTTCCGACCTAACCTCAGAAATTAAAGTTAACTTTCCTTATGTTTGCAGGTCTGAAATCACTGCCTGAATCAATCATTGAAGAGGTATGGTGTAATAGTGTCAGTTATTTGGGGAAATTTTGCCAACAATTAGCCCTGAGAATAGGCACAATAATAGAACCAAAAAAAGGCATAGTGTAATAAGGATTCAACTGGGAAAGTGTTTCCATAGCTCTAATAATTGACAGTTGATTTGCTGATTCTAAGAAAGGACCAGAGAAGTATACAGTGCGACTCTTTTAGTACCCCCTGTTAACTTTTGAACGGTTTGACGTAGAAACATGGAATGAAAGCCTTCTGGATGGTATCACCTATACTACTTTTTGAAGTGACGGACATTGCATTGGCCGAAAGGGGGCGTGGAAGGCTTATCAATTGAAAATATTTGAATTGAATGGGTGTCAAATTATACATCGCTAAAGAGAAAATTGAATCCTCTTTTCAACCATATGATTTTTTCAGATTTTCGTTACTACATATTTTCAAAATTTCGATCTTTTTGCATTTCGAAATTTTCAAGTTGATGTGTACCTAGCGACATCTGTCAAGCAATTGCAATGTATCTTCTCTAAAAAAGTAGTATCGTTAATACCATTCATAATATTTTTGACACATTGCTCCACATCAAACCATTCGAATTTATCGAGATAAGTGTTCGAGGGTAAACGGAAAAAAACTTCTGGAAAAAAACCCGGAAAAAATACTTTCGGAAAAAAACCCGAAAAAAATACCCCGGAAAAAAATCCCCACGGAAAAAATCCCCCGGAAAGAAAACCCCCAGAAAAAATACCCCCGAAAAAAATACCACTATATGCGATAACAATGGCCATGATTTTCATGTTTTGTTTCAAAATTTACAGAAGAATGGAAAACGACAGGAGATCCCGAAAATGCGAGATTTCTTTTGAATGACAATGGTGCAGACGCCGAAGAAAGAATAGTTATTTTTGCTGATGATCATTGATTGAGATATTTAGCAACTTTTCACTGCTAACTCAATTTTTTCAAACAGCTCTACCTTATAAGAGTTCCTGTAGCACCTTCAGCACCATCGTTACAGCTGATTACTGTTTGCTGGAAAGGAAGACCGAGCAAACTTATGAAAATATGCTACAAAGTTTACTTGACGAATGTGCCCACCGTAAGTTGTTTCCCGATCCAGCGGTTCTTTACATGGACTTCGAGAAGGCGGAGATGCAGGCAGCAACTAAAATACTGGGAGCCCATATTTCTATCAGAGGCTGATTTTTCCAGTTTTGCCAGAGCACTTTCAGAAAATTTCAAGGATTGGGCCTGCAAAAAACATACATGGAAAATCCAAAATTGAATAGTTTTTGCAGAAAACTGGATGGGCTGGCTTTTCTTCCCGTGGATGACGTAGGCAAAGGGATGACATAATATCTTAAGACAACTCCGGAGGCGCAAGAATTTCTGCTATACTGAATTATTTGTTAATGTGTAATATAATAGCTACATATTATTCTAAGGGTTTTTTCCGTCTTCTTTCGGTTTTTTCCAGGTTTTTTTTTTCGGTTTTTTTCCATTGTTTTTTTTTCGTTTTTTTTTTCGGTGGGTTTTTTCCGTTTTTTTCCGGTTTTTCTTCCGGGTTTTTTTCCAGGTTATTTTTATGTCTTTCATTCCAGAAAGTAGTATCGGTATTACCATTCAGAACGGTTTTTCATCCATGTCTGTAAGTCAAATCGTTCAAAAGTTAACATGGGAATGGACAAAAACAGCCGCACTGTATAAAAGGATTTCTTTCTATAGGCATTGACAGAATTTTCGAAAATTTCAGTATATTATACTGATATATGATAATATTTGCATTAGTTGGTACATATAGAATATAATATAACATAATATGAGGGTGTAACTTTGCAACGATAAAATTTGCAGAAATGTCAGTAGGTATGTATCACCGGATGTATTTAAAAAAAAGTGATAAAAATTTCAACAAAAAACAATTTTCAGGGCTCATATAGCCAGAATACTGGATGATATAATATTTCTCCCATTTCCACTCAGCCTTAGTTTATTAGTCACGTTTGGATTCGGAAACTGATGTAAAAGTCGAAACTGGACGTAACAAATAAAACAAGCCTTGGTGTGAATCAGACAACAGTCACTTTTCTCCGTCCAGTATTTCAACATGAATTTCCACAAAATGAATAAGTAAGTCATCAATCGAATATGCTATATAGTCCATGTGACATAGTACATAGTGATATATTCAAAGGCGGTAAACTATGGTAACTTTTTTATTTATTGTTCCATTTGAACGATTGAACGATAAAGAAATGAGGTTCAATAGGTTTATTATACTGCTATGAATTGAAAATTAAATTCGAAATGCCAAGCCTACTTCGAATCATTTTCAAATCCAAAATCAATAAAACATTTTAGCAATCTTTTAAAATTGGACCTGTGATGATTTCAAACCGGTGTAACAGAAATAAAATGGAAAAATAATAAGAAAAATTATATTATTATAGGCACATTGAGGCACTGAAGTAAAAACGATAAGATCTCCACGGATTTTATTGCACTCGTGGCATGTTTAGTACAAGGGATTGGCACACAAACATATTTTCATCATCATGCAATTAATAAGGTTGAGGAAGGGGAAATCTTTTAGCACTAAACATGTCTTACTTCTTCCAAAGTGTTTTCTGTCTGGTTAACTGATCTTCTGTACTTATTAAGATACTGATTAAGCTATATGTATAAACGCAATTAAACATTCCATACCTTCGGTCAACGACATCCCAGTGAACAAAAGACCTTATGAACTACCATTTCAACAACATGAAGAAATTCGTTATCAGGTTGACATAATGCCATGATTTTTGATACAAAAGACATAGCAACTTTTAACAAAATAATCAACAGTGATTTTCCATATCACATACGCACGTACTTATTCAACTTAAAAAATCTTGAAAACCGTTGATATTTTTGATGATGAAACCTATCTCTTTTTTGTAAGAGAAATATTCGGGATTGAGAAAAAGAAGACAAAATCGACATTAATCCAGTGGCGAGGAAATTGGGGAGGAGCGATTAGGGGCACCCACCTGCCGTACGCCTCTGTTTCAAGCTACGAACTCATGATCTACATTGAAATTTGGAACTGAATGCTGTCATATGACATACCAAATTTCATTAGGAAAAGTTGAGCCATTAAGGAGTTATTCTGGAAAACATAATTTTTTTTGTCATTTTCAACACCCTATAACTCGATTAATATTCATCTTAGGTATATATTTATTAAAACTTATCTCAAAATTCGACCATCGAAGTTTGTCTCTTTCATTCTGGGACACCCTGTATATTATTATGTGTGTACCTGTCGTTTTAAAATGCTCTTTCTCGTTTTGTGTATTTTGTCATAATTGATGTAAGTTACTGCTGCGAATAAACTTCTGTTCTCTTCTATACCTATGTAACAAACTGAAGTTACGGAAAATTCTATCGATGTTCAGAAACCACACTATATTTTTCATTACATCCCAAGGCTATTGCTATAATGGTAACATAGTTATTAATCTAAACTACTCTACACTAATTTCGTCGCACCCCAAAGTTTTGCCCCTGTTGAAATCTGAATAACTTTTTTCTGCTATGAACATTTTCAATTCTGTTCACACTGTTTGCTTGCCCAGTTCTTCAGCTAAAAATCACTTCTTTTTTCGAAACAGTTCTTCACATAAAACCGCTACAGGGTTTCACCTGAAACTTTGCAAAATTCCGATTTTTTTTTTTCATATTTGACAGCAGAAGCATGAAGATCATCTCATTGCCTTGGGATATTTTTCGAAATTGTCTTCTGGTCTCTTTTATTTACAGGGTGATTTCAAAAAATCTACTTTTTGGTTTAGCAATCATAAATTTTTTCCTCGTCAACCGATTTTCAAAATCTCAGGCCCATTTCGGAAGGAACATTCAATCTGGATACGTCCAAATCTTTCATGCTTTCAGTACTCAAGAATTGTGCGTGAGAAAACCCAATTAGAACAGCAAGTTTTTAAACAAAAAAAATTAGCCCATTGTTCGCCTGAAAATCATGGCCCGTAACAAAGGTAACAAGAATCACAATTAGTGACTGAGAAGCCAAGTTAGATATAGAAAAATTGCTATATCGATGCCGCATCTAACGCCCGACCATCTGGAACTGATTCCACGAATGACTGAACAAGGGTTATGTACCCTCCAAATTGCAAATCTGCTTGGAACTCAGTTAGATCCGTCCAAAGAGCCCACCTCCAAGATTACGCTGGAGATATTCAGTACTGACCTAGGTGACCAAGAAGGCAAACAAGAAGAATAACAACTCCGGCTCAAGACCGCCTCATCGGAAGATTGGTACGGTGAACCCGGACTTCAACCGCCCCCAAAATTCAAAGTGAATTGATCGATGCTACTGGAAATCAGGTTTCAAAATGATTGTTATTTTGAAATGGTTTTTTCCATGATGACAAGGCGAGACCGCATAGGGCTCACACTTTCAAAGAGTTTGTGATGGATCACGGTATTGAGCAAATGGACTGGCCGCCTTCCTCTCCGGATATGAATCCGATTGCGCATGTCTGGAGTTGTATGAAATCGAAATTGAAAGAAAGGCGAGGACGAATGGAAAATTTGGATGACTTGGTGAATGCGGTACAGCAAGAATGGAAAGATATTCCCTAAGAATTCATCGAGAGTCTGATAGACAGCATTCCGAAAAGGGTCAATGAAGTGATTGCCAAAAGGGAAAGACCCACTGAATACTGAATTTTATAAATAATTTTTCATTACAATGTTATCCAAGTTTCCATTTCTCTTTGATGCTGGTCAATAAAAATTCAATGAAACTTGTTTATTAGCCTTGCTAACTCATACGATCAATGCTTCACGATTGGGAAAAAACCGCTATTGTGGAATGAGCCTCAACTGGTCGGGCTCATCAGTCACTTATTGTGATTCTGTTTACGTTGGTTAAAGGCCATGCATTTCAGGCGAACAATGGGATGATTTTTGTTCCCAAGACGATGCCATTTCAATTGGGTTTTCTCACGTACAATTCCTGACTACTGACAGCAAGAGTACGTGTCCAGACTGAATAATTCTTCCAAAAACAGTTGAGTTTCATTCAATTCCCCCTCCCAACCGGGATTTCGAAGGTGTTTCAGATTTAGGTCAACTTTGAGGAAACCCTTAATCTGACTCTTGACTCGATTCTGATCTCCATATCTCTTCATCTGAAGTTTCAGGTTCAAAATAAGACTGAGATTTTGGAAATCGGAGGAAAAAAATTATGACTGCAAAACCAAGAATTATTTTTGTTTGGATAAATAAAAGAGATAAGGAGACAACTCGGAAAATTTCCCAAAGTAATGAGATTATCTTCATGCCTCTGCTGTCAAATTTGAAAAAAAAAGAATTCCTTCATTTGAGATCCTTTTGAAAATTCCGAAATTTTGCACAGATTCAGATAACACACTGTAGCGATTTTATATGAATAACCTCATGTTTTGCAGAAGTACGAGAGGGAGGGACTGGGTTGGCGAACAGTGTAAAAATAATTCAAATTGTGCAGCAGAAAAAAGTTATTCAGATCTTAACTGGGGCAAAATTAAGGGGTGCGACGGAATTAGTGTTGAGTAGGTGGTTTATTTCTACTCATTATCTAACGTTCCTTATATCTAACCTTAGGAAAAAACAAGTTTAATAATTTTTTTTTATAATGCAATAAAATTTCAGCGAATTCCATGAATGCCCTAGAAACCTTCTTTCCATTGAAGGAATATCAATATTAGAGGCGCTTATTAATCAATGCAAAAAAATTTACTTTACTTAGAACACTTCAACTCACCTTTTGGGTGAAATCACGAAAGTCGGCTCTGATCTTATCGTGTCTCTTTTTTGATGGTAAAAGATTGAAAATTATATCAGGATGTTGCCATACTTTTGTCATGCGACTGATAGATAAGTCGTACATACTGAAAGAGATAGTCTGTTGAACAAATATATAAAAATGATACCAAATAGTAAGGACTATAAAGAAAAATGGACATTTCAAGTGCGTCTTCGAATAAAAAACTAACAACTTTTTAATTAAAATTTTTATTTTCTTCGGGCTAGCTGTATCGAAATGTCCATTTCCTGCTACTTTCATGCACTGGATTGTCATTGAATTAACGAATTGTATGATAGTAAATAATATAAGATCAATTCTATCAAATCAAGTCTATTATTGTTTGTACGATAATAATTTTCTGTCATTTCGTATATTTCATAAAATTCATTTGGGAATATAAAGTATGTAATCAAGTTAGAATAGCGATAATTTTAGAATGAAATACGACAATGTGCGCAGAACTATTTATTCGATCTAAATCCATTCGAGGCAAGTCGAACACTGACCTGTTATCATCGAATCATACTATCAAAAATAAACTTTTATGAACTGAATGAAACACTTTTGTCTTATTCCCACTTTCCAGTTATTTCATATTTATCACCACAAAAAACATAAAAAACCAGCTTAGAAACAGACTTAACAAATTTTGTCCTCGAGAATGACTTTCTCACTACCCTTTCACTGTGCTACTGAAGACAAGATAATTTCGTAGAAATTTCAATTTTTCATATATCTGATTGATCCCCATAACTGATACTTCAAACGACGAAACAGCGGATAACTTGTGTTTGAATAACTGCTCAAATTTGAAAGAAAGTTCTTTCGATTATCATTTGATAATATTTTTCATCAGATTCAAGCAGAAACCTTTAGATCACTTCATGCTGATGAATTTTGTCACATCGAAGGTCTCCAGTTCTTATCATAATTTCTGAACGAAAACTCCCTACTTATAGTACTACTAACAATTCAATTCATGCACTAAAAATGCCATATGTCGCGGTGTTTTGTCATTATGACACCAAAAAAAGTTCGCCTTAACTTTTCCAGCGACAAAACGAAACCTAACTTTTGAAAGCATGGCAACCAGCATTGTAAACAAATTTTTGATGACGTTATGTAAATTTTTCTCAAACTTGCGTTGTCAGGAAAGTATCTTATTTATGGATATGTCGCGATTTGGACAGTCTTCGAGTGCAGAAATTGAAGAAGCCATCAATAATAATGTACCTCATCGCAATACTGTGAATTCAACTATGTCAATATGGCAACAATTTTCGATGTTTTGTTTGGACAAAAAATATGAACTCATTGCAGAAACTTCCACTGAAGAGTTAGCTTCTATTTTATGTGACTGTAAAAAGAGTTGTTGTGTATATTGATTGAAAATGCTCGTGTATTGATGAACTTTTATTTCCTGTTATACATTTATTAAAAATCTGTCTGTCAATGTGACGTACCTTAGCCTAGTCGACGTATATAGTAAATAAATAGTTATAGTCGGGTAATAATTGCAAGTCTAGTCATAACAATTCTCCCCCACTATTAGAAAACTAGGCTTGATTTCAATAAACAAAATAAAGAAATTTCAACAATGCATTGCAAAGAATATAGAACAAAAGACTAATTTTGGAAAAATTGAAAAACAACAAATGAACCATCACTGGATCAATGTCTATCCAAAACGTAGTCGTAGGTAACCTGGAAGTCGGTGGTCACGTCAAGAACGTCGAGGTTGCTGTGGTTGTTCTTCAGGACGATGGTCAACTGGTTGGTCTTCCAGAGCTGGAACGGAGGGATCCGGAGGGGTGAAGGTTCCAGATGGTACAATCTGAACAGTCTGCGGATAAGGTGGATTACTAAGTTCTTCGTTTTCTGACCTTGTCCCAGGTGCAAAAGATACTGTTTTATTTGCAACGTTGGTGCTCCTGAGCTGGTCAATATGTCGTTTATATATGAATCCATTGTCAAGTTCAATGAGGTAGTGTAGATACCCAAACTATTTCAATACCACACCAAAACGCCAGGTTGGATTTTTATTGTGGTAGTAACGAGACTGAACTCGATCTCCAACCTTGAATGACCATGCGCCTGGAACTGGTGGAGGTGGGTGTTCTGGTTCGTGAAATGGTATGATAGCATTTAGTCGAATTCGTAGACTCCTTTTCAGATACATTTCAGCAGGTGTTTTTCCTTCAGCAAGAGGAGTTGCTCTGTAATGATGCACGATCTTCTGCAATTTCTGATGGAGTGTTAGCGGTTCATCTTCCATGGCTTTCAAACGGTTTTTCATAGTACGTACGTTCCTTTCTGCGAAGCCGTTTGTTGCCGGATGACCAGGGGGAGAAAACTTTTGAAAAATTCCATTCGATCTACACCATTTTTTGAAAGTTTCGCTGGTGAATATCGTACCATTGTCGGAAACCAATACTCTAGGCAGTCCATGGGTTGCAAAAATATTCTCCAATAAATCGATAGTTTTTTCAGATGATGGAGAGTTGTTTGAAACTCGAACTTGTGCCCATTATGACTTGGCATCCACGATGATTAAAAGATGTTTTCCTTCATATGGACCTGCATAATCCATGTGGACACGATCCCAGTTCTCTTGTGATTCCTCCCAACTTTTTAGTGGTGATTTGGGTGGACTTGACTTGGTTATAGCACATGTTTCACGAGACTTAGCGATATTTTCTATTGCTTTGTCTATACCAATCCAAGTACAGTAGCGGCGTGCCAACTGTTTCATTTTGGTTATTCCTATATGGGTGCTGTGCAATTCCAGCAATATTGTTCGTTGATGTGAGCGTGGAATCACAACTCTTTGACTTTTGAAAAGTACGCCACTGTCGAGTGTGTACTCAAGGTTTTCAGCAACACAATTGATGAGATCCTTTTTGATTTTTGAAAGATCTTCATACCGATCCGTTTCCTTGGCAATTATTTCTGCTGTAACTGCTTCTGGTGAAATTTGACAAATTGAATAGGAACATATCTCGTGAACTTCTTGATTTATTGCAGTATCCATTGACTGAATTTTTGATTCTACTGGTGCTCTGGATAAACAGTCAACATTGGAGTTATCAGAACCCTTCTTGAATTTGGTTTCATAGTCGAATCCAGACAAGAACGAAGCGTATCGAAGGAGACGAGCGAAAATCATAGTAGCTGGGAGTTTGTTTGATTGATGAAAAATTCGAATGAGTGGTTGATTGTCGGTGATAAGTTGGAAATGATTTCCATAGAGGTACATGTAGAAATGATTGACCGAAAAAACAATTGCCAGTGCTTCTCTATCAAGCTGGCTATAATTCTGTTCAGCAGAAGTTAGAGAACGGGATACGAATGCAATTGGTCTGTCATGGCTAGCAACGAATAGCGACTCCAGCTATACCTGTAGGACTCGCGTCACAGGTGAGGACAATTGGTAAATCTGGATTGAATGATGAGTACTCGATCACTAGAAATTTCCTCTTTCAACCTCATGAATGCAACTTCACAAGCAGTTCTCCAATGAAATGTTGAATTTTTCTGGATGAGTTTCTTAAGAGGATAAGTTTTTGTTGAACAGTCTTGAATGAATCTCGAGTAATATGTGACCATACCCAAGAATCTCCTAACTTCATCAGCATTGGTAGGTCTAGGCATGTCCATGATTGCTCTTACCTTGTTTTTGCTTTTGAGAATTTGATTGTGTCGAATTGTGTGACCAAAATATTGTATTTCAGTTTTGAAGAACCCACACTTATCTTTATTGAGGTGAAGGTCATACTTTTGTAGCTGTGAAAGACAGTTTTCAAGCTGGACCTGACATTCATTTCTGGAACTCCCGTAAATGATAATGTCATCGAAATAAGATAGAGTTCCTTCTAGTCCTTGAATGATTTGATCAAGAATTCTATTGAACTCACTTGGTGCTGTTTTGATTCCGAAGGAAAGTCGATTCATGGTGTAGGTACCTCTGTGGGTTGATATGGATTGAATTTTGGCGCTGTCTTGGTCCATTTTCAAGTGTAAATAGGCCTTGAAGAGATCCAGTCGACAGAAGAACGAAGAATTTCGAAGACTGTTAAGAATATCTTCAATTCGTCTGATAGGATAATGTGCAAACTGCAGTTGTGGATTGACTCCCACTTTGTAATCAACGCACAAGCGTACTTTATTTCCTGCCTTTGGTACACACACTAAAGGTGAACCCCAGTCGCTGTGATTAACTTTGGAAATGATGCAGCCTCGAGTGTATCGAGTTCATTTTCGACCTCCTCTCGTAAAGCGTACGGTACATTACGTTTTCGAATGAAAACTGGTTTAGCTCCTTCTCGAAGGTGATGAGAACATGTGATGCCAGGAATACAGCCAACTTTTTGTTCGAAGATTGAAGCGTACTTGTTGAAGATGTTCTCTACAGAATGAATGTTGTTTAATGAATCTGACCTATCCAACTCCTTGAGATCAATGCCAAAATGACGTATCCATTTTCGACCAAGCAATGGAGAAAAATCGTCTGGAACAACATACAAATCTTCATTTGATATCTGTTGTTTATATTGAACCTTTACTTGAAGTTTACCATCAGGTACAAACATGAAATGGGCAATAATATGAAAGCTGCACCAGAATCCACTTCAAATTTTTGTGGACGGTCTTGAATATTCACGGTTACGTAATATTTTGAAGAATCATGAGATGCATATCGCTGCTCAAAGATATCAACATTATTATTTATGCCGTACCCATTATCAGTGTTAGAAAATTCATTTTCAACTGAATGGGTAGTACTATTTGAATTTTCTACCTTGTGTTTTGAAGACACGAGTGTCTTGATACAAACTTTTTGTACATGACCTGTAGCAGAGCACGATTTGCAGTGAAGCCTTTTGGGGTCAACATGACAATTCTTAGCCCTATGTGAATTAGAAGAACATCTAAAACACATATCATTGATTCCAAGCTGTCGGTAATCTATACGTGATTTTGAAAGTGGTTGAAATTTTCTCGAATCATTACTTCTGTTTTTTGAACGGTGTCTTCGAAAAGACATTGTATTATCAGAACGAGAGTGACGTGAAAGTTTGTTCATTTCTGAAGCAGATGGTTCAGATTCTAGAGCTTTTTGAACGATATCATCAAAAGTTGATTTATCACATTGTAGAATTTGTTCCCTTATTGAATTTTCTTGAAGTCCTCTGATGAACTGTGCACGTAGAAAAACATCTGCGATATTGACTTTACAGACACAAGGTGATATAAATTCACAATCAGTGATATCACGTCAAAGTAGTGCCACAAAATCAGCTATCGATTGAGTTTCTTGTTGATAAATTGAAAGAAATTTATGTTGAGCTACTAGAACATTTTTCTTAGGACACAAATGATTTTCAAATGCCTTCACAAGTTCATCATAAGAAAGATTGGTGGGAATTTCAGGGGCAACAAGTGAAACAATAAGTTGTTATGTATTAGATCCAACTGAATTCAAAAGCATTTGACTACACAGAGTTTTGTCAGCGAATACGCCCTTCATTGTCAAATAATTTTCAAATCGTTGACGGTACATTTTGAAACTTTCCTTTGATGCAACGAAATTTTCGAAAATTGGAATCAAGGTGGATGGTATGGTAGCTTGATCTTGAACTGAACTATTGGCAGCGGTTGTCGTTGAAGAGGTAGCTAATTGTCGAAGTAATGCTTGTTGATTTTGGTTGAATGCTTCAAGCAACTTTGCGAATTGTTCAGCATTCATTTTAAAAAACGTTGATTTCGATTCTAAATTTCGAGTATACTCAACACGAATTTGAAAATTCCTTGACTGAAAATTATAAATGGAAGGAAGTTACCGGATTTTGTTGTTATCTGCTACTGCTCTCGATGGAATTTTTCGTCTACGGCAGATTGACAGTCGGATCGTTTGAATGACGGTTCAGCAGGACAGGTGAAAAAATCTTGATAGACCATGAAATCCTGCTTTTCAATCTTCCTTGTGTTCTTCTCGAATCGAAATTTCAGTTTTTAATCCTCGTCGCCAATTTTGTTGTGTATATTGATTGAAAATGCTCGCGTATTGATGAACTTTTATTTCCTGTTATACATTTATTAAAAAGCTGTCTGTCCATGTGACGTACCTTAGCCTAGTCGATGTATACAGGGTGTTATTTAAGTACGTGGCTAAACTTAAAGGGGTGCTTCTTTGAGTGGTTCTAAGACGAAAAGTTAAAATAAACATAGGTCCGGTAATGCTTCGTTTTCAAGATACAGGGTGTCAAATTTTTTAAAAGAAATCGTTTTTGTCGTAAATATCTTAATAACCCTTCAAACGATTTTATTGCAATTCGGCAGTGTTATTAAAGGTCGTAAAGGGCGAATTTAACCCTAACTATATCAAAATTATCATGTCCAGTGGCGTCCCGGAAGGCACTGTAACCAATATTTTTGACAGAAAACATGTGCGCCACTGATTTTTTTGCAATTTTTGTATCAGTTTCACATTGAGCAACTGGAATAACAACTTTCTTATATCTAGATTTTTTTTCGTATCCCGCTTTGTTTTTGAGAAAAAACATAAAAATCACTTCATTGCACGTCCCTGGCACAACACAATAAAAAATTGTTTTTATAGGGTTTTTAATGATTACAGGTGAATCTGTTATGCTTAAAAATTGTTTGTATCATTTGGCCAGTGCGAGCATAGTGGTAACGCCGGAAATGCCAAAGCAACATCAAACAAGAAACACCCTTTATTAAAACCACACTGAAACAAAAATGGTATCTAGTCAATTTGTTTCTGTAAGAATACATTCAATAATAACTAACACAAAACTTACAATAGTTGCTCAAAATGTCCTCCTTCAACTTCAATGCAAGCATTAACTCGTCTTAACATCAATTCCCGAACACGTTGAAATATTTCCGGCGTATGTCTTATCTGATCACATGAATCCCGTATTCGTTGGATTAATTCTTCTTCAGTGTTGACTGGAGTTTTATAAACGAGGGACTTCAATTGTCCCCAAAGGAAAAAATACAAGGGATTTAAATCCGGTGACCTGGGCGGCCATGACTGTGGACCTGCGCGACCGATCCAGTTTTCTCCATAAGTTTCATCCAGAAATTGACGTGCTACTATGCTGAAGTGAGGTGGAGCCCCATCTTGCATGAACCACATTGCTCCAGTGGGACATTTTCTAGTAGTACAGATAATACAAATTCCAAAGAATGACGATACTCTTGACCATTTAATCTCGGGGGTAAAAAATGAGGTCCAATGAGATAATCGCCAACAATACCAACCCAGACATTCACGGAAAACTGCTGTTGATAATTATTTTCTATAACCGCATGGGGATTTTCTTCTGCCCAGTTATGGTTGTTATGAAAGTTCATAATTGAATTGTGGGAAAAACACGCTTCATCGGTAAATAATATACTGGATAAAAATGTCGGAGATGCAACCTGTTGTTGCAAAAGCCACGTAGTATAAACAACTCGCTTGGGAAAATCCGCAGGAAATAACGCTTGAACACGCTGTATGTGGTTATGATACAGTTGGTACTCTTTCAAAATCTTCCATACAGTAAAGTGAGAAATGTTTGATTGTTGTGCAATTTTGCGTGTGCTTGTATCGGGGCAACGCTCAACTTCATTTAAAACTTCTTCCTCCTAGCGCCACTGTTCTTACCGTTGCAGGTCTCCCAATAAGAGCAGCCGACCTTTGAAAGGTGCCTGATTCGCACAGCCTTTCATGTATTCTCACAAATGTTTGCCTATTTGGAACATTTCGATGGAGATATCTTTCTTGATAAATGCGTCTAGTCGCTCTGGAATTGCCTTGGGCCTTTCCATAGACAAAATGCATATCGGCCATTTCCGAGTTTGTAAACCGAACCATTTTCAGATATCAGTAACAAATTTTATATCTCAAAACTCTTGAAAGCACTTCAAATAATTACTATCAAATAATTACGTATGTACCGTTTCAATTTGTGACAGTTATGAAGTTGAATTTGTTTGAACATTTGTTGTTCCTTCCATGGCCCTCTTACTTTAGTTTCGAAACACTGCAGTAATACATAACAACATTATTTGTTTCATCGAAAACAGGTAATATGAGCGAAAAAAATTAAAAGATGACTTCCATGTAATATTAATTGTTTAATCATAAATAAAAATGTCATTATTGCATGTCCATGGACAACACTGAGCCCATTTTGCAGCACGAGCCGAAGCCAAGAGCCGAAGGCAAGTGCTGCAATTCATAGATACATTTTTTTTTCATTGCATTAATTTTGATAGAAAATTCTAAGACTAGAATAGAGTATTGATATGAAAAAATATCAGTAAGACCCCAGTTTTTGATGGTTTAGTAGTTGAAATGTTTTATTGTGTTGTCACAGGGATGTGCAATGAAGTGATTTTTATGTTTTTTCTCAAAAACAAAGCAAGATACGGAAAAAATTTTTGATATAAAAAAGTTGTAATTTCAGTTGCTCAATGTGAAACAAATACAAAAATTGCAAAAAAATCAGTGGCGCACATGTTTTCTGTCAAAAATATTGGTTACAGTGCCTTCCGGGACGCCACTGGACATGATAATTTTGATATAGTTAGGGTTGACTTCACCCTTTACGACCTTCAAATTTCAATGAAATCGGTTGAAGGGTTATTAAGATATTTACGACAAAAACGATTTCTTTTAAAAATTTTGACACCCTGTATCTTGATAACGAAGCATTACCGGACCTAGGTTTATATGAACTTTTCGTCTTAGAATCACTCAAAGAATCACCCCTTTGAGTTTGGCCACGTACTTAAATAACACCCTGTATAGTAAATGAATAGTTATAGTCGGGTAATAATTGCAAGTCTAGTCATAACAAGGGTGCAGTCAAAACGATTGGATTGGAACACTTCAGCAAAAATTTTACGAAAGAAGTACTTCAAAGAATATAAAAGAATTTTTAATCTGTTCACGGACATGCAGTTTAAGAAAGCGAGAAATGCACGCGACACAATATTCAAAACTTTGCAAGCAATCCCAAAAAAAAAGGAAGATTAGTTCTGAGGCTCTCACATTTTTGAAATGGCACTGTTCTGGAGTGAAGAACCTGTAGGCCTTCAAAGAAAATTTTATCATATTGCTGCCTATGAATTGACTTGAAGAGGTGGAGAAGCAGCAAATTGTAAGGTATTCTATTTTAAAATCGTTACTGACAACCATGGAAGAGAGACCGGAAGGGTTAAATATAACCCAGTGTTTTCGAAGACAGCACAAAGTGAAAATCAGAAGTTGGCCGACAGTAAATGGTTGGTAGGAAACACTGAAGAAGATTGTGTATGTCCAGTAAAATTGTTTAACCAAATTATGGGAAGACGGAAAAACCATATCGCATGTGCAATTTTTTTTCAACTCCAAATCCTTTCTGACAGAAAACAAATTCGAAAGGATGATATAAGAATTTTCCTATTGTAATAAATCGAATATCTGAATGAACCAAATCCTCGGCGAAAAATATTGGACTTGATGTCAAGCGCGTGAAAATTACGAACCATTCTAATCGAGCTGCCGCCGTAACTGAATTGTCCAGGAGTGGTATAGGTGAACAAAAACTTGTGGAAATTACTGGATATAGCAACCCATCGTCAGCAAAACCGTACCTTCAGTTAGATGGGGTACACCATAAAAAAAATCATTGGTTCCATTCGTACTACAATCCAGGAAACAGTTACTACCACCGCTCAAAATACTAGCATGCAGCAAACTATCAACAAAAGACAAGAAAGTTCTGAAAATCAAGTTTTTTTTAGTAATTGTGTTTTCAACAATTGTACTTTTCCGTTGAATTAAATAAACTAATTTACATCTTGTTTTATAATTTATTGATTCACATATTCATTAAATTGTCTTACCGAATTACACCCTTGATTTTTTTTGTCGAAGTGAACTTGACATTCATAATTCCAATTTTGTTGCCACTAGGCAGTTCAACTCAAAAAACTTCCAGAAAAAATAACTCTTCCTACGGACTCGTAATTTTCTCAGGGTCAGTTTTTTTCGTTAAATTGCCAGGCAACAAAATGCTCATTAATACATGTCAAGTTTACTTAGACAAAAAAAAGCTCTCCTGTAATTATGAGTGAAAAATTTCAGAAGTACTTACTCCCTTATCGAATGACAGAAGTCGGTTTTGCCAAAATCCTGACATCTCATTTCCTGACCAGCAATGATTTCTAAAAAAATAAAGAATCTCATACGCTAATTTAAAAAATGCACTCTATCAGAAACTAGTCAAAATAGAGATGGTTGCATATAATTTCAATGATTTGATTAGTGAAAAAGCATTTCTGAATTCTTGATCCTAGAAAAAAACCACGAAGTTTTGCTGACATTGGAATGCATAATGAGGAAAAGAATATGGGAATAAAATGAGCTATTGCGTCAACAGTCAGTTGGAAAACCAACCGTATGCCCGTCTTTTAGTCTTGTTGCTGTAAGAATATGTTTAGGTGTACATCTAATTAGTGACCATTTTCTTATATATTATAATTATACCGTACTGATAACGGCTGTTTTTACTATTTGTGGATAACCATCTGGTTCACTTTTATTTGTCGCTTGATTTTGAGATTATATCGATGATGTCCTCACTGAACATATATTGACGGGCCCGTAGTGCCCAGGGACCAAAAATCCTCTTTGATATGCAATGAAATAGCTATTCGTTCAACTAGGAAGAAAAGTGTCACTTTTTCTCTCTTATGCGAGGTTTGCTGCCAGTGGACCCGTAGCAGACGCAAAGGGAGGAAAAGACACTTCACTCCAGTGCAAAACTTATGATTCTTTCCAACAACTCCAACATGAAATCACCAATCCATGACAAATTATCAAATCATACATTATATTGGCAATTTTTTTCCCTAGGGAGAAAAAGTAACTTTTCCTCCCACATAATTAAATGAAGAAACTCAATTTAATTTTCACTAGAGTGCAAGAGGTTGGATTACATCCTGTGTGTACTTATCTAACTCTGAAAAGAGCCAGCCTACTGACATTTGAACTTCTTTCACTGAAGCATGATGATCTCAAGGAAGTCCCAACACAAATGCTATGAAACTTCAGCAGAAAAGAAGTACCGTATTGAAAATGCACTCAAATTTTTAAGCCAAGTCATTTTTCATTTTCGAGACTTTGGAGACATGCTAAACATCTCTTTGTCGGTGCTCGTTTTTTTAACGATCGGTAAAGCATTGAAACTCATAGCTTTGGCAGGTGTTCCCTGAGACATACAGCCTACACCAATTCAAAAAAAAAATCACAACATACTCTCCGTGGCTAATACGACTACAACCAATGAACTACATCTGCCAGATGTTCGTGAAACGTTCCTCCAAGAAGGATCATCCTTCACCATTTCCTTGGCTGGGAATGACTACCGACAGACATGTTTCGATGTTCTTGCCCTCATCAGTGCAAGGCAATGTCGGAAAACATTAGAGTCATCCTACAATAAGTAAGTCACATCTCCACCTGCCAGGGCAAGCAATAAACACTCATCTGAAGCAATGTCTTGCTTGCACTAACGAGAGGCATTTCCCTCGAAATATGTCAGCAGCTGGTCATCCTTAACCTCAAAGAGTACACGCGCCGGACTGAGAGTCCGCAATTCGAGAAATTGTAGTTATTTTACACAATAGAATCTTGTATGTGAATGATCAAGAAAAAACAAATATTCTTGAACATTTTTATTTAATCAGTACCATTTTTAACACATTCCGAACATATAAGAGTACAATGTTTCAGACACATATATTTTTCATACCATGCAGAATATTTGCTAGGTCAAAAACCACAATGGCCTCGTCTAAGAACATTGTTTTCATTTACTGCTGCTAGACGTTGTTTTGGTTCCTCATATTCAATTAGTTCTCTGATTCTTGATGATATCTGTCTTGGCAAGCAAGTCAGTTGAGTTCGTTGACCTAAATGATTGTCTACTTATTGAAAAGACAAATTTCGGAAAATCTCTCATCTTCTCCTATTATTGGAACTGTTAAACTTGTGAATCACCAAATACGAACACTGTCCATTTTCGGGTGTTTCTTGTACAATCATTTGTAGCGCAAAGTTTGTCAACTGTATCGACGCCACCCTTAGTATTATTATAGTCCATAATCATCTCTGGTTTTCCTATTATCGGGTCAATGTTGTCGTTATGATGTAGGCTGGATACTAATAATACATTTATCTTTGGTATGGGTTTGTAGGAAACCAGCGTTACATGTCTACGAAAAGCAAACATACTAGATTGAACAGGTCGCGCTTTAACATGACTAGTACATTCTATTGTTAACTCTCTTTTATTCTTGCGGATTGTACCCAGCAATGTCAGTTTCTTAGAGCGGAGCGAGTCTAATAACGGTATACTTGTAAACCAGTTGTCGACTGTAATATTTTTTTCCAGAGCCCTTCATAAATTCACAGTCACAGTCTCACAACTACAGCACTTGCAGCAGTGTTGACAGCATAAGGATCATCTGGCTGCTTTCCGACATAAACTTCCAGATTACACACAAAACAACACTTTGCGTCCACTGAGGCAAAAAGCTTCATACCGTACTTGTTGGGCTTGCTGGGAATATATTTCTTAAAGCCACAGCGTCCTCGGAAAGTCGCCAATATATCATCAATCGTAACATAGGTAATGGAAAGGTGTGTATACCGCTTTGCATTTTTTTACAATAGCATCAATTACTTCACTAATAGGAGCTAATTTATCTAATTTTTTTTCTCATCACGTGTTTGAATGTCATCAAAACTAAGATGTCTAAATATCTCCACCCCATTGCCATTATTACTAAACAACTCTCTCACATGCAAAATACTAGATAAAGAGAATAATTCGCTGCAGTTGCACTAATGCGTTTATTTGTATGTTCAACAAAAATTTTATCAGTAAAGAAGAATTTCCAGATCTCAAGTGTCTCTGTCAAATTCTTGGTAGATGTCTTTGACCCCGGTAGCTGTTTTGTTAAATTCTCTGCACTTATCCTAACATTTCTTGGCGGTTGGTGTTTTCTCCACTCAGTGGTTTCCTATAAAAAATGACCCTCTAATGATTCTGATGTTTCTTGTTCAGTGTCAGAAATTTCCTGCTCTGACTCTGTATTGTCCAATTGTTCTTTCAAATAATCTTCCTCTAAATCATCTACCTCATCATCGTACTTAATGTAAAAATTGTTTGTCCAAAACGCAAAATTCTATATAACCTCTTTTTCTCACCTGACCATATTTAGATTATGTACCTATGTAAAAACTACTACAAATCTTACCTTTTGCTGTTTTTAACGAGATACAAAATTTCAAATTTTTGTAACGTATCTACACGCGCCGGACTCGCAATCCGCAATAACTGATTACATACTCTGTAACGTCTTCACGTTCCAAAGGCACACAAGAAACTAAGTCATGACAGCTCATATTCGAAAGGCACTGAGAACGATGGCTTGCAGAAGCGGTGCATTTCGAGATGGCGGCAATATTCAAATTTGAGCGAAATGAGAGTCTGTGCGCGTGTTACGGAAGGTTTTAAACGACTAATGACAATCTAGATGTCCCAGTTAACGACCCCGATGAAGTTGAATATCTACACAAGTTTGAAAGGACATACGACGACCACTGTGTGGGTGATAGATTCAACTCCTTGAGCTAGCAAGAACGTAATGAGCAAGAACGTCATCCATCTCGGCTGGATAAATTGTAAGGGCAAGAACAATATCAGGGTCTTGCGTTGCTATCAATGCCAGAAGTTCGAATATCTGTCCAAAAATTGCAAAACCTCGCCAGCTTGGGCGGACAGCGCATGCGAGCATATTATCAGGGACTATGAAAGTAGACAAGCCCATACTAGATGCAATATTTCAACTAGGAACAAAGAAATATCGACATATCACTGAATGTTAGACAAAAGAATTGGAGGAAGAAATTTTGTAAATATATTTATTGAAATTGTTGCAGAGCACTTTCGTCTACAATAGTCATCATAAGTGCTACTCGTCAGGTGTACAGGAGCCAAAAAACATATGATCATCATGCGTCCAAAAGAGGATGTAAAGTATTTAAAAGTCAGGATATTAAAAACAATCACAAATTGAAAACATTGACCAGGATATTCCTGGATACAACAGTTCACTAATAAAATTGTATCCGGGATTATTTACTCTACATAGGTTTGAACTTGCACTATTCAGGGTCCACAGCATACTACAATCAGATATAACCTGAAAATCATTCGAGAGGTGATTGGAGAATGTAACAGCCTAATTGGCAGCGATTCCCGAAGTATAGCATGCGATGCAAACAGAACAATCATTGAAGAATGGTAACAAGAAATGACCGACCAAACGCCAACATTTGCCACAGCCAATGACCAATGTAATATAGACTTTGCATTGTTAATGGGCAGATGATGAACATGAACTTCGAGTTGACTTCATTTGATACATTGAGATATTAACATGTCAGATGAACAACAGAGGAGCTACAATAAGGCTAAATAGCTTTCTGGTTAGCTATTTAGCCTTAATGCATCTAAACAAAGGGAAGAAGCACATAACCAAAATACTAAACATTGAAGAGGAAGTATTGAGATGTATTACAGACTTGAGTGATGAATTATTAGAGCTCATCGACAAGGTTGCGAAGAGCGAAAACCATAAGAGCAACTCCATGATGGAACGATAAACTTGACTACCTCAGAAACAGTGTCAAATTACCAAGAAGAGCACATCAAAATTCCAGGAGAATCAACCTACAAATCGGCAGGCAAAAAGATTGGGCCAAAAGAAAATACCACAATCATGAAGTTAGACTCCAAAGCATATACCTGCACATTGGAGGAGGACCCAAAAAGCCATAGTCAACATATTAATGCATGATGATACCCAAGAAATGGATTGCAAAGACCATTTCAGATTATATTAAACCCATTTACAAGCTCAGCAGAGCATAATCCATAAATCGAATATACAAATCTCATACAGAGGAAGTCACGATCTCGGATTCTCCGTCACCCTAATGAAAGCTCTAGGAAAGGATCTAACCAACTGAGGCCAATCACTCTGTTGTCTTGGTTGTAAAAACTATATAAGGAAAACCCATAACTATCGTGAATGCCAGAAAGTCTGTCACAGAGTATCAATCATATTATTTGTCAATACAAGCAGATTTAATATCCGCCTGGTTTACATTGATGACTTCTGAATACGGATAGTCCATCGGTAGTCAAATCGAACCAAAACCGAAAATAATGATTAGTTAAATATACAGAGTTGCCACTTCTTTAATGGGATTGTATTGGTTACTTTCAAACCATAAGAGTCAGAAGGTCGGTCAAGTGGAGAAAAAGTTCATTCATAGAAGCATCGTCGAGCAGTTCAAACAAATCGAAATTATCATGGCCGTTCATTGAGATATCATAAGAAAAGTAAATTCTTTTATTTTGATTTTTCATTTTTTTTTCCACTTCATTTCAAATATTATCAAAAAATGTTACAGGAATTTTTTATTCGACAGTAAAGTATCCTTAATTTAACATGATCAGATTTTAATAATAATAGTCCTTATTGGAAAACAAAAAGATAGTTTGACCAAAAGGCGAAGTTCAAATCTGAAGTGAAAAACACAGCAGCTTTGTTCTTCCAACGTTTCGTACTCTTTGGGTCACCCTCAAAATATTTTTATTCATTACGGACCTGCATATTTTATGACACTTTTAGAAATAACTTTTAACGCCTAATTCAACGTTATATCAAACAATGTCTTCCAAAATTGCTCTTCAGGTGATTCTGACCCTTATCCAAATTTATTTGGATCGGATCTGTATTACATTTACCTTTAGTTTAATTAACAACATGCAATACATTTCGATAAGAAAATCAACTTACTCATCTTAAACTGAATGGAACGTATCAGAATCATAGCAAGAAACAAGTAATAATTATTTATACATTTCAAGAGAGGAAAACCTAATTCATAATGATTAAACGAAGCTATCATTTAATGAAAGAAAAATTGAATAATTATTCTAAAGTAAATGAAAATCAATGTTAGAAAGTGTTCGAAACGTCCACCATTTTGTAAAAGGCACTTTGTGGTTCTGGAACCCATACTTCTTATACATTTGCCTATTTCGTCCACTTGAATACCTTTCAATACATTATCAATCTTTTCGCAAATAATGTCTATTGTCGGGTTTGTAGTATCATAAATTTTATTTTTGAAATATCTCCACAAATAAAAATCCAGCGGATTCAAATCCGGAGATCTGGCAAGCCATGCTACTGGACCTTTTGTTCCAATCCATGAATCGGTAAAAGTTCGATTAAGATAGTCTGTCAGTATTCTTGAGTTGTGTGTACCATATCCGTATTGTTGGAACCATGGACTATTACGCCAATACCGTATAGGAAAATCATTCAACATTTCTTCTATAAAATAGGGTTCCAGTAATTTATTATTCAACTGACCGCACCATATATGTTCAAAGAAAAATGATATTGATGCCTAACTTCATTAATTTAGTGAGGATTTTCTGTGGCATAAAAATGTTTGTTCATTCGATTGAACATGCCAGAATTTGTGAATGTCGTTTCGTCTCCCCAAATGATATTGTGCGCAAAATTGTTGTTATCCCGCATCTTCCGTTGAAACCAAATACAGAAATGCAACCTCATTTCAGGATCATTACGATATAGTTTTTGCATGGCTTGGTATTTATAGTCATGGTATCTGTGACTCTTGACTATTTCATTACCAGCACTTTTTGATAAATTGCATTCACTGGCCATAGTTCTCGATCCTGTTTTTGGATTCATTCGAATTTGGGCCAGAACATTGATGTCATTGATAGGCCCGTTTCGTCATACATAAGGACCTCTAGGTTTGATGAATGAAATATGTGCAAGTACCGTTGTAGATGAACGTCGAAACATTTTAATATTTGGTGTTGTTCTTTCAGGATATAATTCACCATACCTTTGTTGTGCTTTGAACGAATTCCTATCTATCGTACATATCTCTCTCTTCATTTGTGTATCTTACCATATTGAATGGGTAAAATTGAAATTATACAGAAAAGTATTTAATGACAAGTTCTTGTGACACAATAATGAACGAAGTGACAAATAATATGACATTTCTTGTTATGCTCTTTTTTATCCACTGCCTACTACTTGAAAATAATACATTCAATAAACCCAGAGTTGTGTGTATGAAAAAAAAAACTAGTCTATCAACAATGTCAATGTTCTGACCCAAATTCAATTGAATCCAGAAAAAAAAATCGAGAACTATGGCCAATGAATGCAAATCAAAATCTGCGGTTTATAAAAAGAGATGCGAATACAATGATTTTGAATTTGAGTACAAAGCCTTGCAAATATTAAATATTAATGATCTTGAAATTTAAGTTAGATTCTGTTATTTGTTTCCACAGAACAAATGACAAATCCAAAAATAGTGATTCCTCGCAAGAAGATTGAGAATGTATTGAGAGGTATTCAAGGAGACGTAATAAGCAAATGTATAAGAAGTATGTGTTCCAGAACCGCAAAGTGTATTTTACTAAATGGTGAACATTTCGAACACTCACTTCATTCATTTTCATTTACTTTCGAATAATCATTTAATTTTTCTTTCATTAAATGATAGTGTCGTTTAATTATTATGAATAAGGTTTTTCTCCTCTTGAAATATGTAATTGATTATTACTTGTTTCTTGCTTTGATTCTGATACGTTCCATTCAGTTTGAGATTGGTAAGTTGATATTCTTATCGAAATGTATTGCATGTTGTTAATTAAACTGAAGGTAAATGTAATACAGATCCCACCCAAGAGATTGGGATAAGGGTTAAAATCACCAGAAAATCAACTTTGAATGATATTGTATATATCGTTGAATTCAGCGTTGAAAGTTATTTCGAAAAGTATTGGAAAAAATTAGGGTGAGGGTGGCTCAGAGATTACGAAACGTTGAATACGAAATCTGATTACGCCAAATTGAAGATAATTCACTGTCAAATGAAAAATCACTGTAACATTTTTGATATTATTAGAAATGAAGTGGGAAATGAGAGAATTAACTGATAATATTGATTTGTTTTAACTACTTGACAATGCTTCTACAAATGAAACTTTTTCTCCATTTGACCGACCATCTGACTCTTATGGTTTAAAAGTTACCAACACAATCCCATTCAAAAATTGACAACTCATAGAGTATAGGTTGGCATTAGAGGTAGTAGTAATTGAGTCCTGTGCTAGAGAGTAATCAATTCAGTCCTAGCAGTCATTTGGCAGTGAGGATTTGGCTCTTTTAGGCTTGGATAACCCAAGTCGTGGTGATGTTTCCAAATCCATGTAATTATTAAACGGAAGCTAAGATCCTTGCAAACCACATGTTCAAGAACCATGTGAAACCGCATGTGCCATAGCAAATAAAAATTTCACATTCAATTATAGAGGACAGTTGACCTGAAACAACTCAAGCAGACTGGAATTGCTATGGTATTTGGAGATGAATAGCAGCAAGGGACAACAGGTACTTGATAGTCGAAAACCTCTGTGGGTTGAGTTAATGCCTTATGAACTGGCAAGAAGAATCGAACGCGATAAGCATGCTTACGAATTCATACGAAGCCTAAGGGCATTGACTGAAAAATCAAGAACCAGATTAAGTAGATTACCTTGCACGAAGTTGATCAGGCATAGCAACTTCAGTGTCCATAAAGCGAGAATAAGATAACGTTTACTCACTTGAGAAAGAAATACAGTGGATCTGGTAAAGGCCACCAAAGCATCATATGCTTGCATGCGGCTAGTATGGTGTCAACTATATAAGTGTAGATGACTGGGAATGGGCGAAGTACAATTTCCACACTGTGATGTGAGTGAGCACGAAGAAGACACACCAAAACACAGAATATCAGGTACGGGATATATGCAGAAGCTAGAAGAAAAACAGGAGTTCATCTTCCTATAAACCCCAAACATTTTCGAGCACTGGCTGGAGAGGATCTTGAAGTATCATGCAGTTTCCTCAATGTCTGATGAGGGCTGATAAGTGAGATGAGGAAAGCAGCCTGATATTCAACAAAAGAATATGACGAATATTAGTTTTGTGAACAGAAAAGCTGCACATTATCAGATAGGAGCCTGAGGAAATATGGTTCAACAATGGGTTCTCCCATTTTGTTTACCAGTTTTCTGGTTAGACTATCGGAAAACTTTGAAATAATCAGGACACCCAAGTCGTCTAACCTCCTTCTTCAAGAGGTTCATTTCAAGATTTGACAAAGTGCCAGCGATATCAATGGCGATTCTCTCAAATGAACTACTGATGTTATAATGACGCATCGGGACCTTATGTCGTGTTCAAAGTTCATTGCTGGCTACGCAAAAAGTATACTTTCTGCACTTGTCATCGACATCGGTTCGACAATCAGCCCAATAAAACAATTTCCTTACTTCCAGAAGTGTCTTCGTTGCCACAGGTGCCCTTTGGTGATCCTATTATGAATTTGTTGACACACCTACTGACTTCAATTCCCGAGAACCACTGCCTGGCATCCTTCTTCCCCACCCTCCTCAAATTCCAAAACGCGCTTCAGGACAGATGGCGAAAAGCTTGCGATTTCTTGCTATTATAGTCTTTTATTATACTTCTTTCAACCCATGACTGAACTAAGGTGGATCTTGTTGTTATTCTGTCGTGGTTCTACAAATTGTTGCTATATTTTCATGCGTCCCTCGACATCTGCATTCTTGGGGCTAATCCCCTACATGTTTGATCTCGAAGTGAAATTGTTCGATTCGCTCTATCAAACGTGCTACCGAGTGGCGTGGACAGTTCTCAACAGAAACATTTTTACACACACGTACTTGTGAAAATACTTCACTCTTTTGACAGCATCCAACATCTTCCGCCTGGTAACACTAATTGTATTTTGGTTAACTGAGGGATTTGCTGAAGTAAGCAATGACTTCCTCCTGTCTCTGCTATTTCTGATATAAGACGCTCGTATCCTGAATGAATTACCTATTCGATTTATAACAGGTGCGTTGATCAAAGCTTATTTCAGCTACATGCTTAAATTGGCATTCATCTGAAACTGTGATTGACTCTCTATGAGTCTGGTTAATATTAGGTGCACGAATCAAATAAACTCTGAAGCTGGGAGATATCTTTTGGAATGAGCCACTACCTTACTGATTTAATTTTCTGGTGATCTACTGCCACTCCTTCTACATAAACGACGTAACCGAGATATCGTAATAATTTTTTGAACAAATAGCATTCCTTTGGGTACAGTTTCCATACGGAGTTTGACAGTTCTAGGAATACATCTCCTAGATTTTCTAATGATCTGCCAGTCTTCGTATCTAGGTTCGACAATATTGTAAAGCCAGCTAATTTGTCAATGGCGTCCTATATATATTCTTGGAAGTGGATAACTGTCCATCTCTGTCAGGTTGTTCGATTGGCAATAGTCTACGCAAAGATGTGTCGATAGGTACTTTTTTTTCCAATATGACGGAAGAAGACCAGATTCTGTCTGATGATTTGATAACTTCTTGTCGCATCGGTCGGGTAATCCCATTGCCAATCTTGTGCTGAATCACCTTCATTCCCACCACCTTTTACTTTTCCGATATCGAAAATGTCTTAGTACTTCTTGACTAAATCCCCCAATTTGACCTCTAGAGCTAGTTCTATGTCCTTGTAAGCAGTGGCAATGGAATTTTCTAATTCTTTATGCGAAATGTTAGCTTGACCATCAGTATTGCGTACACTCCGATTCACAGAGAAAATTGATGAAAGTCTCCTAAAATTGTTTCTTACTCCAACGTCGCTGAATAATAATTGCCATTCGTGGTAACACATTTATCAACACGCAAAAAGGTCTTTCCTTGTGCCTCGATTTCATCTTTCATTTTATCGATCTCTGTCTCGAAGGTTCACGTTCATTCTTCTTATCGATTGTCCACACCACAAAGTTCTGTTTTTGAACCTTGTGTGTTTCCGAGGAGATTATCATTCAGAAACTACGAATTTTCTAGAAACTTCTCACATTTTCTTTCTAGTTCCCCTAATTTTCTAGAGTTTTTTCATCAAATTACTAATTTTTTAGCAGTTTATCTTTCAAGCTTTTCAAATTTATTTCAAGCTATTCTCTCGGATTTATCCAATCACATTTAAAAACAATAAAAATACAAATGAAACATAAAAATTAAACTAAGTACTACCTGAAAGCAGCGATTAAGAGCTTTCCCTCTCATAAAAGAGAACAAAGGCATCTCCTCTCACCAGGGATCTAGATGATATTGGGGTCACATGTGAATCATTGAATTCATGCCACGTGCTCGCATAAGGATGTCTACAGTAGGCTGTGTAGTGTCCGCTATAGGTATTCCCACTATGATTAGATACTGCATATAGACTATATCGACAAGGGGTCACGTTTTCTGCTGCATAATTACTCATATCCAAACCCTCTAAAGGAAAATCAATGGCAACATCCAATTTTCCTCGGAAACTTTCTGTTGAATGAAAACCGTTTCAAATGAATTACTAAAATTTCCGGGAATTTATGAATTGATATGGTTTTCGTGCATTTTTTTCTTCCTTTGCACTTCGCACATGTCGGCTTCTCGTCACCATCCAAAGTTTCTTCCCTTTCGAATGAATCCAAACAATCTGAAAATTTCAGTTGGCCTGCTCTTCGTGGTATTGAGAGGGATAAATCCCAAAATGGATCGAAAGAGACTGAACAGTGACCACAATAATTACATTTCAATGTAGATTTAAACTAGCCTACGAAGTTGTCTACAAATTTAGAATTGTCTGTCCTCAAGTATCTTGACCATGATTCTTGAGCCTTCTCACGGTCACTCAATTTCTCATCTCTCTCTCTCTCTCATAATGGGTATCGGCTTTTCCGTTACTCTATTAACGTCTTCATGTAGACCCTCTAACAGTAATTGTAAGAATTCTTGAGTATCTTCCTGGGCAAAACCGATGAAACGAGGAGCGATTCTTTGGATTTGACATTTCAAGGCGACTGTATTTACACTGTATTTACAGACGAATCATCTGACCAAAGTTCCTTGATCACCTGGGCGAATGCTTTGATTAAAGCTCCCTCCCTAGATATGTTAGTGTTTACATCCCTCTCGTGGGCGTCTCTTTTCAAATACTCCAGTACTACCAGTACTATGTCTTTTGAGCAAGTTGGTGTTGAAGCTGTTTGTGCTGCATTCGCCACTGCTATCGTCTTCAGAATAGTCAATAATGTGCTGATTGCCCTTGTCACTAGAGCGGTGTGATGAGTTATCAGAGTTAAGACTGTTGGAAATTGAATTGGATTGGGAAATGATAGATCGTCTGAGCTTTGGAGCTTTGGAGATTACATCATTATATCGGCTTTTTCTTTTTGTTGGATTGATGAAAAATTCATCCAGTTGATGACCGACAGGAATGGTTAAAATTTTCTTGGTTTTCTTATCTCATTGCTTTTGGTATTCTTATAAAATTTTCTAATTTTTTAAGTCAAATCACCACCAGAAACTTCAATTGAAGAGGTTTCGGAAGGATCTCCTCATTGAATCAAGCCATCTGAGAATCTTGTCTGGAGTAAAGACTTCTTACCAGTTGTTTCAAATTCACTTTCCATCAACTCTTGCTTCAAATCGTGACTTTCAAGTCCACAAGACGAAATTTTCTCGAGAATATTTTGTCTTTTGATGTCTTTACACAATCAACAAATTTTCATTCAACAAGTATCTGGTACCGAAACTCCCAACCAGTACTGGCCAATATTCTGAACCATTCCAAAACTACTGATATCTACTACTGGTAACATCATTCCATTCGTGTGCGTATACGAGGCTACAAATTACTGTTTCCTACCGTCAGCAATAGGTAATATAGCATCAGTAAATCTACCACAAAACTTATTCTGCTCCTATCAGTACTGTTCCAGGTAATACTTTTGTGACAAAAAATTACTATTTGATCAATAAAGTTACCAAGTTACTGTTAACTACATTTTATAACTATTTATGTTTCATTATAACACAACCCATATACTTCAAGGTATTTCAATTGAAAATTTGATAGCTGACAACGTATGCTAAATGAGCCAAACAGTACAAGTTTATTTTTATGACAATATATCTCATTGCTTAACAACCAATCAGTCTATTTCAAATTTTGAAATTCAGCCAATAGAATCGGAATTACACTAAAAATATAGCTTGTCGCTGTATTTTCACGGTGATGAACCTGCTTAGTTTTTGTTTTACTAGCTGTCAAGTGAAAATAATGATTTAAATTATAAACGTCTGACTAGTTATATTTCTTAATCAATATGAGCGATCGTTGGGAAAAAATGGCTATTGGTATCATAGATGAAGCAGTGGAAGAGAGTATTCCGTTGAATACGGCCAGAAATAAAGAATCAATTACCAGGCAATTCAACAATTTTCAAGTCGATATATTGTCGTCCTCAATATATTTCGTGGTATGATTAATAACCTATAATTTTTTGGAATATCAATTCATTGGCAATCCCAATGCAAGAAAATACAACTCCTTATATTTTCAGCTTTGGGATTGCAATTCATTAATATTCCAAAAAATTATCGGTAATAATCATACCACTTATTATATTACCCCTGAAAATATGAACAGGATATTCATAAAATCAGAAGTCATGTTTTTCCAATTATTAACTTGAAAATGTTTCTCTTTTCAGTATAGGTTTGTTCTGGTTTTGGGGAATACAAGTTCTGGATCAGGATCATGCGCAGTTGAAAACAGTAAAACAAATTTTAACCTAAAGTGAATTCTTTCCATCAACTGCACCTAATCCTGACGTCCCAGAACCCGTATTTTTCGAAACCTGCACGAATATTATTAGTCGTTGTTTTCTGAGAAACATAGATCTGCCACAAGAGAAACCTTTCGGAACGCTGGCTGCAGAAAACAATGCCACAATCATATGATCAGGGCTGGTTTCAGCTCGTTACAATATTACCTAGACCCAGAGGCATCGTATAGTAGAGGACTGCTATTTTAATGATATGCCACGGCGCTTGAGAGCAACTTATATAGATTTCTAAGTTTATATTCACTTTTCTGCTTTGGAGAAACACGGAAAATTCACACTACACTAGGTAGACATCTATAGGCTCTCATCACAATTGCTTTTTGAACCAGATATGTGAACCCAATATATTTTAGAAATATTTTCACCGGTACCGGAACTCAAAGTCATCTAGTCATCTAAGAGTTATGTAAGTAGGTGGCAAAACATGAAGGGGTGATTCTTTGAGTAATTCTAAGACGAAAAGTTTCCATGAACATAGATCCGGTAATGCTTCGTTTTCAAAATACAGGGTGTCAATTTTTTTTAAAGAAATAGGGTTTTTCGTAAATATCTTCGTAATGAATAATAACTCCATACTTTACTATCATTTAATATTTTATTCGTCAAGAAAAATCAAAAGTCTGTTCTGTCACAATTATTGTCATTAACAAAAATACCAATGAATATTATTTATGAATTAATTTAACCATTGTTTAAATGGAAGATAGTTAGTCAATGCCTGTGGAAAAGGTATTGGACCCAAACGCGAGTGTCATCTAGCATGATTAGTTACAAACATGAATATTTCAAGTTATTTTGATGCAGGTTTCTTTAAAAAAACCCTGATTTTAATGCTGTCCCATTGTTTCAATCAAGTTACGACATGACTTGTAGGCCAGATCACTGAAGTTACGACATGACTTGGATGCGAGCTCACTATCGCCATCTACATGTCGCATCCATTTTGATCCAATTATATTCCCATAAGGTTGACTATCTTCTATATAAACAATGATGTAACTAAAAATGATCAAATAGATTCAATGACATTCTCCCCCCTAGTGATGAAACTAGCAGATGAATCACTCTTCTCATCCTTGTTCAAGATGTAGTCTCCAGATCTTCGCAACTGGTCTCTTGTAGGTGCCCGTGGAAGTTTTGACGTCGACGACTCTGATCTTCCCATCTCGTCCTTCATAGGTTGCAGTGATGACTCCAAGAGGCCACGTATTTCTGGGTGAATTTTCTTCACAAATCACCACCAAATCTGAAAGTTCAATGCATTGTCACTTATAATCATAATGCCACTGTCGTCTATTAATCGTTGGAAGATATTCTTTTTGCCACCTTTTACAGAACATATCTGCCAAAGCTTGGGAAACTCGCCACTGTTTCCGTAAATTCATTTCTGCGTCTCTAAATATTCCTGGTGATGGAGCAATACCATTGGAATATCCCAGGATGAAGTGGTTAGGTGTCAAACATTCTGGGTCTTTGCTGTCTACTAAAGTGTGTGTGAGAGGTCTGCTGTTGATTATATTTTCGACTTCAACAAACAGAGTATGTAGTACTTCTTCTCTCGGATGTCTTGTTTTCAGTATCACCTTCAATGCTGTTTTAACAGAGCGAACAAGTCTTTCTCAGCATCCGCCCATGTGTGGAGAAGCTGGTGAATTGAACTTCCATTGAATTCTTTTTGGATAAATAATTTTGAGTTTCTTCTTCTTCCAGTAATTTCCTCAATTCTTTGTCAGCTCCGCGGAAATTGTTGCCATAATCGGAATGTAGTTCTACTGGATATTCTCTCCTGGCAATGAATCGTCGTATGGCCAAAATCGCCGAATCAGTGTTGAGGGTACTTGCCAACTCTAAGTGAATGGCTCTTATACTTAGGCAGGTAAAAATCACCCCATAACGTTTTTCATGTCTTCTTCCAATTTTTACTCCAACGGGGCCTAAATAATCCAATCCCGTATAACTTTGAGGTTGCACAAAACTATTCAATCTGCAAGGAGGCAATGGAGCCATTGCTGGAGTTTGAGGTTTTGAAAACATTCTCTTGCAAGAGTTACATTCTCTTTCACATTTTTTAACGGTATTTAGTAGTCGAATCATCCAAAATTTCTGCCGAACCTCATTAATAATCTGCTCTTCGCTCTGGTGTCCAAATCTGAAGTGAAATTCTTCTATCAATAATTTAGTGAATTCATGTTTCGGCTCCAAGATAATAGGATATTTTTGATAAATTCCTAAATTTTCAGCGTTCGTTAGTCTTTCTCCAACACATATAAACTCATTTTCATCTATGATTGGTGTCAAAGAATAAAGATTACTCCTCCTGGAAACACAATTTCCTCTTAACAAATCAGATATTTCAGTGAAGAAACACTCATTTTGAATATTCTTGATCCAACTCATCTCAGCATCATTCATTTCTTTTTCTGTAAGTGGTCCATATCTTCATTCTCATTTCTGCAATTCTCTATAAATCTAAAAATCCAAGATGTTGTTCTGATCAATCTTGTATAGGTTGAAAATCTGTTTATGTCTGACAATCCATTATTTTCTACTGTCCTCAGCAAACATATTTTTTTTGAGTTCCAAATCATTTTCATAACATTTTGTCTCAACTTCTTTCGACCAACTTTGTTCATCTGTCAGTAAAAAATCTTGTCCAGTCATCCATCTATCATTTTTACTTGATTTTCGAGTGGCTTTGTCTGCCACATTTTCTTGTCCTGGTACCCATTGCCAGCTAGACACATCCGTGTTTTCAGATATTCCCCCGATTTGATGAGAAACAAAAATCTTAAATCTCCTGGATTCTGAACGTATCTAACACAACACTGTTTTGGAATCGCTCCATAGGTAAATCGAGTCAATTTTCATCTCCAAACTCTTTTTTATGCATGAGACCAATCGACTCAGCAATACTGCTGCTTGTAGTTCTAGTCTTGGTATTGTGGTAGGCTTACTAGGACATACACGAGTTTTGGCACTCACGAAGGCAGATTCATAAATATTTCCCGATTCAAATCTCAAATACACAACACCAGAATAGGTTTTTTCGCTCGCATCACAAAAGCCATGCAGTTGTATTATTTTTTTGTCAGCTGAGTAAGGTTCATAAAATCTTGGAATGCAAATCTCCGGTTTTTTCTTCATATTTTCAAGGAGAGTCCTCCATTTGTCTTCCAATTCCAGCGGACTTTCGTCATCCCATCCGATTCCACTTCGCCAAATTGACTGGACCAAAAGCTTCAACTTCATTGTAAGTTTTAATAAAAATCCTAGGATCAAAAGTCGACATAACAAATCGTAGTACTTCTCTTTTTGTTGGTTATTTGTTTCCGTTGATAATATCAGAGTTGAGTATTTGAAAATACAAATAGAAAGTGAAACAATCGTTCATTGGTATCCAGTAGAGTCCCAAAGTGTTTTCGACAGGTTGTTGAAAAGATCACTGTAGATTTTCCTTTTGTTTTGCCCTTAAATTTTCAGAAATTCAATTCAGGACTTTATTCGAGTTACAAATCCAGTTGCATTTTTCGAATCCTCCTCTGCTTTGAACTTCGATTACTTCAAGAATAAGTTTCAGTGCTTCTTCTTCGGTGTCCGTACTATCCAATTAGTCGTCAACATAATGTTTTGTAAGAATCGCTTTCGCCGTTAGAGGAAATGTTTCGAGATGCTCCTCAGCATTTTTGTACTTTGCGTACTGCACCGTACATGGTGATGAGGTAGCTCCGAAAATCATAACCCTCATTTTGTAGGTACTTGGTTCTGAAAATCTGTCCACACCTCTCCAAAGGAACCTCTGTGCAGCACAATCTTCTTCACGGATCAGAACTTGGTGAAACATTTCTTTGACATCTCCACAAAATGCTACCGTTCGCTGTCTAAATTTCCATTTAATCTCAATTAAACTCTCCATCAGATCTGGTCCCTGAAGAATAAGTGCATTCAAGCTAGTACCATGTGACTTAGCTGCAGTATCCAAGACGATTATAATTTTTCCAGGTTTACTTGGATTGAAAACTGGAACATGTTGCAAATACCACGTTCGAATATCTTTTTTTTTTATATTTCTTCCGAGCTCAGTTTCTTGTTGTATCCTTTACTCTCGTACTCTTTCAATTTTGTGCAATACTTATTTGCCTTTATCAAGTTTCTTTTCCAAACATTTCAGTCTAGCGATAGCAGTTGTTCTGCTTTCTGGTGGAATAGTTTTAATTTTTCCATAATAGTCCCAGTTCTATATGAAATTCGACTCTCTCTTCGGTTTTGTGTAATATCGCCAAAGCTCTTTTATCTTCTTCCGATCTTCCCTTTTCTTCATTTCTTGCACCAAAATCTTCTAGTCTAAAAGTATTTTTCACAAGATTATGGAGCTCATAGTCGCCACTTTTTTCTGAATGGTAGCAAAGATGAAAAACCAAATCATGAGGCAAACGTCTACCAGGTATATTATTTCTGCCATGTATCACCCATCCTAGTAGGGTCTTCGAAACAAATGGAGACTTCCATGTTCCCCGATATATTTTCCTAACAATCATTAATGTACACAGATCCTGTCCTATAAGAATCATCGGTTGTCCATTCTTTATAGGTTCTAGAGAAGCTTGCAAGATATATGGATATAATTGACTGATTTCTTCCAAATCTACAGTTTGTGTCCGTAAGGATAAGTTGTTTATTGTTCTTGCACCAGAAATACTAAAGGTTTTCAAATTTTTATCAACACCAGATATCTCCAGGGACACCCTCATTTAAGTTTCATCCTGTTTGGTAACCTCATTCAACCACTGATAGCAAAGTGGCTCGACAGGTTCAGTGCGATCAAGTGTATCTGCTTACTTATATTTCGGACGTCCATCATCTTAATGGTTGAAAGATTTCTATCTCTTTCAAATTTTTTCACAACGTTCCAATTGCTTGCATCCGCAATCGTCTTCTGGTGAATTAGTCTGAAAAAATGTGAAAGAGATAGAAATCTTTCAACCATTAAGATGATGGACGTCCGAAATATAAGTAATCAAGTTACTACATCGTCTAAAACATTCAAACAAAGTGTATCTGCCATCTTCGAATCCAGCAAGGTCGTTGTACCAGCTTCGTCAAATAAGGCATAAGTAGATATTTCACTTTTCTGACCTTCCAGTATAACAGGTGCTATTCTGAGTGAAACCTGGGTGGTTTGTGCACGTGAATGGTTTATCAGTTCGGTTTCCATTCTTGGGTTTTCTCCTTGAGGTTGATCTTGTCTTCTCTTCGTGGTATGTAGTAATTAATTGAGATATTTTCCACAATTTTCAATTACACATCACGACTTTCTCCGACATTTGAAAACATTGTGTCCCACTTTTAGACAGTTGAAGCACAAATTCTCAGAAGTGACTGTGGACATTTTCTTTGCAAAGATGACAGAATGGTTTTGTGTCATTATTGCCTTTCACTTAAAAAAACATTTCATTCTTTTTTTTGTGCATAGGTTTCGATTTCTGTTTCATATTTCACCGATATATTTATGGGCCGTGGTGGTCGGCTGGTAGTGCGTTCGCCTCGCATGCGTGGTGTCGTGGGTTCGATCCACCGATTCACCGGTCTCGTGCATGGCATCACACGTTAAAAGGTTAGGGCTGCGTGTTCCTTTGCTCACACAAGTCTCTCGAAGACTTCTAAGGGTTGCGCGTAGGGGTGCAATCGGTTGACGGAAATAATAATTTTAAAATAATAAAAAGAAGTGGCAGCTAGAGCTATCTGCCGAAACCAGTCAGAAAATTGCTTTAGATCAATATCAGTTGAATTCATGACCGATTTACCCCATTCCAGTCTCAAATATGGTGGGAGTTTACTTACTACTTCACCTATCAAATGTGGATTCATCATATGACCTGTATTATTCAACAATTCCATTGTAGAAACCAAATTCTCAACGACATTTGAGAAGGGAAGGTAAGTCTCAAATTTTCCTTCTTTTGTTGTTTGGTCTTTGTCAACCAATAAATAAATTATCAATTCAGGTCGTCCAAAGGTGACTTTCAAAGTTTCATTTATTCTTGTCACATTTTTAGCAGATATCAAAAGATGATGAACAGCATCCTTGCCTTACCTTTAAGGCTTCTCTGTAGTCTAACAAGGTTCTCGAAATCTGTGAAAAAAAGAATCTCATTCGTTCGATTGAAGTTATCAATGAAAATCGGCCAGTCCTCCGGATTTCCATCGAAAATTGGAAAATTATGATTTTGATGCCCTCTTGTCATTGTTTTACAAATTGTATCCAAATGTTCTGAATTCATGTGCACGGCATTTGGAGATTTGCACATTCGAGCATCATTGTTTCCTGACACACCTTCTTCGACGAATTTCCAATCATTAATCTTCTCTTTCAAAGCTATTCTTTCAATTCCTTGAAGGCTACTGTCAAAATCTGAATATTCAGGTTGTTCAGACCTCTCAGCTATAATATCTTCTTGCATTTTTATCTCTTTCCTTATCAGTTCCTCTTCAATTTCTAGTTTTCTTCTACTAATTTCTGCTAGCTTCCTTTCTGATTCAAGTTGAATTTCTAAATACCTCCTTCGCAACCTTAATGTTTTCTTCGAGTGTTGATGAGAAATATGGGACAATGCATTACTCACGTGATTCCTGTCGTCGTTCTCCGTAGTCTGCTGGAGTCCAGCGCTTTCATCTCGATATCTCTCTAGTGGAATATACCTTTGTTGGGTCTCCCACTTCTTCTGATGAAACTCATATCTCCAATATTCTAGTATCTCAGCTCAAAGGACCATGTAATGAATAATAACTCCAATTTCGTCAGACTTTACTATTATTCAATATTTTATTCGTAAAAGTCTGTTCTGTCACAATTATTGTCATTAACAAAAATACCAATTGCGAATATTATTTATAAATTAATGTAATAGACTGGGATCCCACGCCTATTTTCAAAAGTGATTAATGATAGGCTGAATCTTCCTGAGTAGCTTCATTTTGCCAAGACGCCCAACTTTTTCTTCTACGAAAATTTTCGATAGTGGTAGCTAATAAAATGCGCAGGCGTCAATCATGTCGATTTGGTGAGTGCAAAAAATTCAATAATAACAGATAGTTTTTCAGTCGAACCTCGAGATAAGTCGACGAAGTACTCGAAAAAACTTTTGTCCTACAAAATGGATGGTAGGACTGAAGAGTCCCCGACTCCCAACATGTACCAATGACGTGGTCATAAAAATTCATTAACAACTAGCGGATTTTTTTACCGTTGCTTTGTTAATATTTGTATAACTGAATGATCATATTGTCTTACAAATTGAATGGTAGGTGTTCCCAGTCCTACGCTCCGAAATTGTCAATTCCATGGTAGAAAAAAATGTATTAATAACAGGCTGAATCTTCGTGAGTAGCTTCTTTCTATTGAGACGCCCAACTTTTCCCTCTACGAAAATTCTCGAAAGTGGTAGCAAATAAAATGCGCAGGCGTCAATCATGTCGATTTGGTGAGTGCAAAAAAGTCATTAATAACAGTTAGTTTTTTAGTTGAACCTCGAGATAATTCGATAAAGTACTTGAAAAAACTTTTGTTCTACAAAATGGATGGTAGGACTGAAGAGTCCCTGACTCCCAACATGTACCAATGACGTGGTCATAAAAATTCATTGACAACTAGCGGATTTTTTTACAGTTGCTTTGTTAATATTTGTATAAGTGAATTGTCATATTATCTTACAAATTGAATGGTAGGTGTTCCCAGTCCTACTCTCCGAAATTGTCAATTCCATGGTAGCTTCTTTCTATTGAGACGCCCAACTTTTCCCTTTACGAAAATTCTCGAAAGTGGTAGCTAATAAAATGCGCAGGCGTCAATCATGTCGATTTGGTGAGTGCAAAAAAGTCATTATTAACTGTTAGTTTTTCAGTTGATCCTCGAGATAATTCGATAAAGTACTCGAAAAAACTTTTGTCCTACAAAATGGATGGTGGGACTGAAGAGTCCCCCACTCCCAACATGTACCAATGACGTGGTCATGTTGATTTGGTGAGCGCAAAAATTGTATGGCTAACTGTTAGTCTCAAATCTAATCTCATGGCTCATGGCTCATGGCTCATGGTGAAACAAACCGATTGAATTAACTTCATTTCAAGGCGTAAAATCAATCTATTTGACCGTAAGCCACGGGCTTAACTAGCCTACCAGATATTTCGACCATACCTTCTGAAATAAGAAATGATCAAAATATTTTTTAAGTAGGCACATTTATCCTCATTTTTGATATGATATTTTTTTAATCCTGCCATCTTCATTACGTTGTCCAGTTCACAGATTGATCCTATGGCCAGTTTTTAAAAATTCCATTACTGCTATTTTGCGAATTATGAATCGATTTGATTTTTTCGCTTCGATTCGAAATCGATTTTTTTAGAAATAAACAAATTAAATCTAATTTTTAGTCCTCCATTCGAATAAGAAATTATATTTCACTAGAAAGCATGACAAGATACTTTTTAAAGAAATAGATGAATATCAATACCATTATCATTTTTATTTTACTTATTCTTTGAAAAAGAATGGGTCTTCATCATTTACATGAGGATTCATATTATGATTGCTAGTTCAACAGTATATAGTTTTCCATGTACACAGTGACAATTTGAATGCTTAAAAAGTCTATATCTCAGGAACAAAATGAAATAATTATTACGAATTGTCTATATCTGTTACTAGGATATGAGAAATGAAGTGAAATTATATTCCTAAAATAATCCTCACATCAACTCCCCTTATTTCCAGCAAGTCCCGTCACTCTCTGATTTACAGCCACCCGCATCCAGTTACATTTTTCAGAAATCTCTTTTTGTGATACCTCCTTGAATGGCTGGTGAAAAATTCTCTCCCACTCCTTCCCCTTCCATTCCTCATTGTTTAAAATTGTTTTTTCCGTTAACCAGATGTCGTTCCCTGACGACAGCCCTCAAAAAACGAAACTTGTGAGAGCCAAGGATTAACGAATTCTTACTTTTTACGTGCTATTCCACTTTCTCGGGCCATCAGATAAATATAAGCAGTCGCTAGGCTTCGAACCCACGGCAGAGTGGATAAAAGACTACTTGACCCCCGTTAAATATAATATCTATTTCGAACTGGACTTTTTGAGACATCCTATTTTACCGTAGAGCAGATTTTCACAATTCGTCTGACCTCTTTGAAAGATTTCAATTATTAATTTCAGCTCTTCAGACGACGATGTGGTGTTGCAGGTTTTTCCGGGGTTCCCTGCATCTGTTAAAGCGAATGCGACATCATTTACCGCCCCGGAGGGCAGATTGATTATTTCAATGTCATTTCTTTGTTCTTTCAATATGTTTATAAAAATTATGAAAGTTAAACAAACTTTCCCACTTTTTTCATAAACTTTTCACGTGAAATATGATATTTTTGAATTGAACAAACAATTATACATTGATAGTAACACTACTTTACAAATAAAAGTATATTAAATTAGCTAAACCGCAATTTCAAAATAATTCGTTATTTTCAATAATGTTTGTAGGACTAGCGATACATACCCGTTTTTTTGTAGGACACTGTATTATTTAGGTGAAGAATACACTAACCTTTCATGTGTTATCATTGTCCTACAGTTATTAATAAAAAAAAATTACCATGGAATTGACAATTTCGGAGCGTAGGACTGGGAACACCTACATTCAATTTGTAGGACAATATGACCATTCAATTATACAAATATTAACCAAGCAACGTTAAAAAAATCTGCTGGTTATTAATGAATTTTTATGACCACGTCATTGGTACATGTTGGGAGTGGGGGACTCTTCAGTCCTACCATCCATTTTGTAGGACAATAGTTTTTTCGAGTACTTCATCGAATTATCTCGAGGTTCGACTGAAAAACTAACTGTTATTAATGAATTTTTTGCACTCACCGAATCGACATGATTGATGCATGTGCAATTTATTAGCTACCACTATCGAGAATTTTCGTAGAGGAAAAAGTTGGGCGTCTCGGCAAAATGAAGCTACTCAGGAAGATTCAGCCTGTTATTAATCAGTTTTGAAAATAGGCGTCGGATCCCGGTCTATAACTAAAAATGATCACAAAAGGAAACGAATAGATTCAATAACAATCTTGATGAGCCTTCAACCGATTGCATTGAAATTTGGGAGTGTAATCAAGGATCGTAAAGGGCTGATTTAACACTAGCTATATCAGAATTGTCATATCCAGTGGTGTCCGGGAAGGCACCGTAACCAATATTTTTGACAGAAAAAATGTGCGCCACTGATTTTTTTGCAATTTTTGTATTTGTTTTACTTTGAACAATTGAAATTACAACCTTTTTATTTCTAGAATTTTTTTCGTATCTTGATTTGGTTTTGAGAAAAAAACATGAATATCACTTCATTGTACGTTGCAGGAACAACATAATAAAAAATTGTTTTCTTAGGGTTAAACCACACTTAAGCAAAAATGGTTCCTACGCAATTTTTTTCGGTAAGAATACATTCAACAATAACTAACACAAAACTCACAATAGTGTCTTCCTTCAACTTCAATGCAGGCATTAACTCGTCTCAACATCGATTCCCGAACACGTTGAAATATTTCCGGCGTATGCCTTATCTAATCACATGAACCCCATATTCGTTTTATTGATTCTTCTTCAGTGCTGACCAGAGTTTTAAAACGAGGTACTTTAAATGTCCCCAAAAGAAAAAATCCAAAGGATTTAAATCCGGTGACCTGGGCGGCCATGACTGTGGACCCGCGTGACCGATCCAGTTTTCTCCATAAGTTGCATCTAGAAACTGACGTGCTATTATGCTAAAGTGAGGTGGAGCCCCATCGCGCATGAACCACATTGTTCCTCTTACTGCCAGTGAGAAATTTTCTAATAGTACAAGTAACACAAATTCCATAATTCATATTTGAATTTTGGGAAAAACACGCTTCATCGGTGAATGATATACTGTATAAAAATGTTGGAGATGCAACCTGTTGTTGCAAAAGCCAAGTAGAATAAACAACTCACTTGGGAAAATCCGCAGGTAATAACGCTTCAACACGCAGTATGTGGTAGAGATAAAGTTGGTAATCATTCGAAATCTTTCATACAGTGAAGTGAGAAACGTTTAATTGTTGTGCAATTTTGCGTGTACTTGTATGGAGGCTACGCTCAACTTCATGTTAAACTTCTTCCTTCAACTCCACTGTTCTTATCGTTGCAGGTCTCCCAATAAGAGCAGCCGACCTTTGAAAGGTGCCTGATTCGTAGAGCCTATCATGTATCCTCACAAAGTATGTCTATTTGGAACAATGCGATGAGGATACCTTTCTTGATAAATGCGTCTAGCCGCTCTGGAATTGCCTTGGGCCATTCCATAGACAAAATGCATATCGGCCATTTCCGAGTTTTGTGAACCGAACCATTTTCAGATATCAATAAAAAAATGTATGTCTCAAAACTCTTGAAAACACTTCTAATAATTACTATCAAATAATTACGTATGCAATGTTTCAATTCATGGCAGTAATAAAGTCAAATTTGTTTGAACATTTGTTTTTCCTTCCATGGCCCTCTTACTCTAGTTCCAAAACACTGCAGTGATACATAATAACATTATTCGTTTTGAATGAATGATGGTTTTTCGGGTTTTTAGGTCGACGTATATTTAGAGAAAATCTCGACGTATCGCCAACTCGAGTGATTGGCATTTTCAAGAGAAATGTTTACAGCTTCGATCACTGAACACTACTTAATTGGTATGCGTGTCTCAGCCAGTATTTATGGGTCGACGTACTCGTACCTGCGTCCGGTGCCATCGTCCCTGCGTCGTGTACCCCTTCACAATTATTTGTTTTATCGAAAACAGTCAATATGAGCAAAAAAATTCAAAAGATGATATTCATGAAATTTTAATTGTATAATCATAAATAAAAATCTCTTTATTGCAACAGTGAGCACGAAATGATGCCCATTTTGCACGAGTATGAATTCAACCATACATACATTTTTTTTAATTCCATTAATTTTGATATAAAAATTCTATAACTAAAATAGACTTTTGATATGGAAAAAAATAATAGTAAGACCCCAGATTTGATAGTTTAGTACTTAGTTGAAATTCCAGATTTTAAAAAAATGGTAATTTTAGTTGCTCAATGTGAAACAAATAGAAAAATTGCAAAAAAATCAGTGGCGCACATTTTTTCTGTCATAAATATTGGTTACGGAAATGACAATTTTGATATAGTTTGGGCTAAATCAGCCCGTTGCGACCCTTAATAACATTGCCAAATTGCAATAAAATGGGTTGAAGGATTAGTAAGATATTTACGAAAAAACTATTTCTTTTAAAAATGTTGACACTCTGTATCTTGAAAATGAAACATTACCGGACCTATCTTTATTTAAACTTTCCGTCTCAGAATCACTCAAAGAATCACTTCTTCAAGTTTGGCCACGTACGTACCTAACACCCTGTATAGGTTGGTCAGCCAATTGGCCAGGATTATTAACAATTCTGTAAAGTTATTCTTTCTACGTAAGGTGAGTCAGGTTAGGTTAGGTTGGCTAGCAATTCACGCATTTTTAACTAAGTTTGCCTTCCTCGTGTCGGTCATTTAAACTTACCGCCATTACAGTGACCAATCATAGAGCGTGCCGGTGCCGTTCATTTTATTGTCGTCTCAATAATAGACTCACTATAAAACGGTTACACTGGAGGTCCGTCTGTTACGCACTTATCTTGAACCTAATATACCCTACTGCATTTATTCAATACCAACTACTCCTACGTAATTTGATGTGAGTTAGTTCCGGTAAAAATGGAGTTCATATTCCAAATTCTTATAAATTGTAAAATGTATCTAACGAAAGATCTAAATCAATTTTCACTCAATCTCAATTATCAAACAGTGTAAACAGATAAATCACTATAAGAAAAAATAATATTATTCTCCCAACAACACGAGTATTTTCACTCATAGATTGGCATTTCAATAATCAAATTATATTCTTCAGGAAGAATACAAGGTCGTGTAGAATCAAAATCAATTATCGTTGTATTGTTCAAAAAATCATTGGTATTTTTCATTCCTTACCTCCTGTTAAATCCACTGCGAATTTTGAGATATATTCCCCAATATCAAAAGTATCTCCATCAACACCACCTTTCAGTTTTTCCATGCAAATACTTGTATGTTTATGAAAGTAATTCAATGCTGATTCTGCGAAATTCAGATCCAATATAGGTTGTATTACTTTCCTATGCCTTTTATACCTTGGTCCTAAAAAAATAATTCTGAAAGTTCCTGTAGCAAAATTGTTTTCAAGTAGCTTGGGTCCTTGATGTTTGTTTTATTCTCTCCATTTTTATGTTGTATACTTCTAGTTACTTTTTTACGGACAGCATGGATTGTCGAATTTGACAAACCAAATTTTGAAACGAATCCAATGTCGAATTAAATCTTTTCACTCCATTAGGTGGATATACACGGAACAATTTATTGACCAACCTCAATTTGTATTTCCAAAATTGCACAGATAAAACGGTTCGTTAGGGGACTACATACAAATTGTTGAAGTTGTCAGATAAATCCTCGGCAATAAGCTGATGCAATAAATTTTTCCTTTTGACATATACACGACGATTCATCTGCAGATAAATCCGTCAAAATTGCCTTGCGCATTATAGTATCTTGCTGAATTAGTCTTTCACTAACTCCAAGTATTTTCTGAAAATAGTGTTATCCATACGCAGGTAATTTTTAAAATTGTCAGGATCATCTTCTCGCAATTGTCGGAGAAGCGGCCAATGACTCAACTCTTTCTTCAGAAACTATACTTTGACCCATATTGAAAGAATCCTTGTTCTACTTCTTATTCTCAAGCGAAGTGGTCGTGGTGTAAGAGCGTTTGCCTCTCACCCAGAGTGCCCGTCCTAGATTACCACTATCTGTCACGGAGCTAAAACTCTTCGAAAGCCGTAGGTCACGGATCTCCCTTCTCAGAAAACCGTAAAACAAATTTTACAAATTTTCTCACATTTTTATTAATTTTCTTATTACCATGTACCCCATCATTCCAACAAGTAACGTAGCAGTTTCTTTCGCCCATGTTCAACTTTTACAAATCAAACATTCAAACTCTCGAATACCATTAAACGCCAAAACCTCGACTCGCACCCCTTCAATTTGGAAGTTTAATTATTCGGTCGTATTTTTCAAGATGACGAAATATCACCGATCAAAGATAAATTGATTACACTTGACCCAATAATCATTCCAAACAACACGTGCAAATACTGGACCGATTCAATTTACCAGAATAAATGTTTCGATAAAACTTTCCGTTAATAGCACGATTTATCTGAAAGATTTTTCTCGGCAATTCATCTAACGATAATTTGGTGCCATTTATAGTGACAATAAATTGTTTCGTGTATATCCACCAATTGCTGTATTGCTGATGAAATTCAACTGTAGAAAATCATCAGACTTTGAAACTTGTTGAAGCATCTGTTTGAAAACGTGGACAGCTCCATATAATCATTATAACGAAATGGAAAAGCAAGTGGATGATATCAGCCACTATCAGAAGTAAATGCAAATAGTCGATTCAAAAACGGCATGGTCTTTTAGAAGATATACAAGAAAATTATAATTTTTCTGATTCCCGAAAATACAACAAAAATCTTTTCAGGATTTCATAATTATTTCAGCAGTATCACAACTACAAATGGATTTGAATACTTGCCTGATGCACTTATCAAACCTTCTCCCCAATAGTGCTTTATGATATCCATCACCTTACTGTTATTGGTAAATTTTTGAGACGACATTATTTTCTGAAACAAAATAGTATTAGCAACAGTGATGAACTATTTTCAGATGAATAGGTGGCAAGTATGTGAGAAATTACTATTTTGCTAAAGTTATTATTTTTCGAGTGGTGTGCTACATTGATCTATTTCAATTCGGAATGGAGGCTCAGGACAGCTTCACATGGGGATACGGTATCCTAAGGTTCACGAATGGTGACTTGAGACCAATGGGTGACAGGAGATTGCAGTCTTCACTTGCAACCCTAGCATCACATAGAATACCGGTTACTTCGATTACTTATAGACTTTCACTGTTCAAGACGAAATCCTTATATGAATAGTGAAGCAGATACCTTGTTAAAAATTCTTTATTGACGTCCAATACTTGTTTCACCATAACACTAGATGAAGAGTATATTCAACCCGATAAAAGATTTGTTTGGAATGATATTGAATATTCATGAGCAATGAAATAGAGATTTCGCGGTATCAAAGGTATCAAAATATTAGAAACATCAATAGACAGTGCTCAACCAGAAGCAACTTTAACGACACCTTATGAATCAAATCAAATCAAATCAAATTTATTCATCACTGAAGTAAATACAAAAATGTATAGGGTACACATATTGTATAAAACTTATTGGACTAGTCATACACTTAAAATTACATACAAGAGAAACATACAGAGTATATAGAACATAGTAACAAAGTAGGTATACAAAAACATATAGTATAAAAAATATCAAATATATCAAATTATATAGTATAAAATATTCAGAGGAGAGACAATGACAGATGGATGGTAATATCAAGATTATCTTGAGATCTTTTAGTTTTGCAATAAAAATTCTTCTACTGTGTAAAATGCCTTATTCTCTAGGTATCTACAAAGAGTTTTCTTAAAGCAATTGGGATTTTTTAAATTCTAAGATGCACTAAGGAGGCCCATGAATCGGTTGAAACATTTGATACCTTTATAAATATGACTGTTTTGACCAATAGTCAATCTCGAGTATGGTTGCTGAAGATATTCCCGGGTTCTGGTGTTATAGTCGTGAATAGAACTGTTTGGCAACATAGCAACTTCTTGTTGTTTAATATTCATTGTGATGTGCATTATATAGAGGGAGGGGACTGTAAGGATTTGCAGCTGGGAAAATATCCGCTTACATGACGTTCTATGATCTACTCCGGTCGTGCATCTGATGATTCTCTTTTGCATTTTGAATATCTTGTTGATGTGTGTTGAGTTGCCCCAAAATATCAAACCATATCCTAGCAGAGACTGCACAAGCTCATAATAGGCTAATTTCAGTGTCTCCAAAGATACTGTTTGTCTTAGTTGCCTCATTATGTAACAAATAATGCTCAGTTTTCGACTAAGTTCATCAATGTGTTCCTCCCATGTCATCTTATGGTCTATAATAACTCCCAATAATTTTATGTTGTTCACTTGCTCTATAGACTTATCACTGACTCTTACCAGATAACTGCAATCATTCTTTGTATTTTTTGTTGTACATGAAGAAAGTTTTGGATACATTGACCAGAAGTCCATTATGAAGACACCATTTATGGAATTCGTTTGATGCAGCATTTGCTCTCGAAACTGTATCTGTGATGTTTCTTTCTGAGATGAGTATATTTATATCATCTGCATACATGATGATTTTTTGTGCATTGATACAGGAATATGCCATATCATTCATAAAAATAATGAATAATACTGGTCCCAAAATGGATCCTTGCGGAACGCCAATGTTGATTTTTTTTCTCCGTTAATCTACTTTCCTTAATGACCACTACTTGTTTTATATCTCTCAAGTACGATGCAATCCAATCATTTGGAACTCCTCTAACCCCGATTCGATGGAGCTTTTCTAATAGAAGGTTATGATCGATTGTTTCAAAAGCTCTACTAAGATCAAAATATAATGGTATAGGTTGGTTTTTACTATTCAGTGTTTCATAAATGTTTGTACACAATTCTGCTATAGCCGTTGTTGTGGATTTGTTGTTTCTAAAACCATTTTGATAGTCAAAAAGGATTTTCTCTTCACTAAGAAACATATTCAGTCGGTTGTTATGAGACGCGTCAAAAATTTTTGCAAAATGTGTCTGAAGACAAACATTCCGATAGTTTGTGATATCAGTTCGAGAGCCTCTATTTTTGTAAATTGGAACCGACTTTGATGTTTTCAAAATATCTGGGTATTTTCCTCCAATGAAGCTTTCATTGATTATATAAGATAATGGTGTACTTATAATTTCCTTCACATATTTTATCACTTTTCCACATATTTCATCTATGCCCTGTGCTTCTTTTCGTGTTGTTTTCATAATGTAGTCTTCAATATCTTTGGGTGATGTCGGACTAAGGAAGAAAGAATGTCGATGATAAGGGGCAAGTTTTAATTCAAGCGTGTTAGGTTTTGGGCTTGGAATATTCAAAAAGTGATCACTAAATGCATTGCAGATATCCTCCGAGCTACTTGTCCCCGCAGTGCCTTTTAAAGGAAATACATTCGATTTACTTGGCTCGCCTTTTGTTTCATTTATGATTTTTCAGCTTTCTTTCATTAAATTATTTTCATTCTGTATTCTATCATCGTTATACATATACTTAGCTAGTCTTACCTTTTCCTTATATAGTATTTTCAGTGTTCTATATCTATTCACTCTAGCCTCGTTTGAACAGCTTTTTGCTATGCTTGCCATTTCACATACCATACTGTGGAGTTCTTTTATTTCAGTTGTGTACCATTTTTTTTTCTGATTTTTATAAATTTTTTTAAGTGGAAATGCTACGTCATAATTGAATTTGATTATGGTATAAAAGGCTTCAAATTTACAATTTACATTTGGTGAATTATATACTTCTACCCATCGTTCATTTTCTAGTAATGTTTTGAATGTTACCATGTTGTTTTCTGATAAATCACGTTCGAAAATTGCTGTACTATCATTGTCCTGATAGTCAATTGATAAATCTATTTGGCACACCTGAAATGTATGGTTTGATATGTGATTGCCTTTGACTAATAACGAATGTTTATTCAAATTGGAGAACATGAGATCAATGCAACTAGAGCTTCTACTGGTGATTCGAGTCGCTTGAGTGATGTGGTTTTCCATTTCAAACTCTTAAACAAGTTAATAAGTTCTTTAGTCTGTCCATTTATGTTGAAAATGTTGATATCAAGATCCCCACACACTAGGTAATAATTGTTTGGCTTATATATATCACACATCAGCCCATACATCTCATCAAGAAACATTCTGACATCACTGTCTGGGGTTCGATACACAGTTATTATGAAAAATTTAGATTTACAATTCTTCAAATTTAAAGTGATTATTGTGACTTCAAAGTTTTTTTCAATGCATCCCCTATGATTTATAGGTTTTAAGAATGGTATATAGTCAGAATTAATAAATATGCACACTCCTCCCCGATTGGTTTCTCTTCGACAAAAACTATTGGCCAATGAGAAATTCTCTTGTTTGAATGATGAAATTTCTTCAGATTTGAGCCAGTGCTCGGATATGCAGCATATGTCAACATTATATAAATCAAAAATAATTTCAAGATCTTCACCTTTGTCAGTAATACCACTAATGTTAAAGTGCATCACGTTTAAGTTCTTAACATTTTTTTCTCTTCCATCCACTGTTCTGCTGTGTAGATCTATGTTGTTTTCACGTCGTCTAAAAAAGAACTCGGCTTTGCTTCATCTTCATCTGTAATAACGTTTCTCGTATTGTATTTTTCAAAATGTTTGTTGAAATCGAATCTTCTGTAGTTTACTTTTCTTGGCCAGAAAGATGGACAATAATAAGTTTCCTTATATCTGAAGTCTGCAGCAATCATGTAAGAGTTCAACTTCCTGTTTTCTTTCATGTCCTTGACTATGAACTCTTCATTATCGTCTCCTGTTTTTTTCTTCAAAAATATTTTTATATCCTCCTCTGTTACATCTTTGGATACTTTGGATAAATAGAGCCAAACCCTACTTTTTGTACCTTTGAATTTTTCGCCAGTTTCTTCTGATTTTCCTACATTACGTTTATACGATTTATTTCTTTTTACTGTCTGCCATTTATATTTGGCATGTGCACCTCCGTTTTCAATGTTTTCTATCTGCGAATGTGCCAGAGTGTCTATTCTTCCATTGTCCTTCATCTCGCTTTCCAAGTTTATTATTTCTGCAAACTTTTGTTTAGTTTGAATTTGCATTATTTCATTTGCCAACCCTTCACATCTGATAACTGGCACACCCTGTATGTTAGAAATATTTGGTGCATTTGAAGTGTTTTCGTTTTTTTCGGTATTACTCATAGTATTTGTATTTGTTTGTACCGTTTGGTTTGATTTTATTGTCACTCCTTTTTTTGGGCTCCTTGCTTTTTCAGATTCTTCAGTGTCTTTTGGTGAAATATACTTTTGATTGTAGGTGCTGCGGTTTGCACTTGTTATTTGTAGTTTTTCCTCTAGTGATACTATTTTTTCGTTCAATAGTTCAATTAAATATTCCTTATCTTTGATGATGGTATCCTTGTCTACAATGGCTTGTCTCAGTAATGAGTTTTCTTCCAGTATGTATGCTTCTTCCAGTACTTGGGAATCAATAATATATTTTTCTTTGATAAGTTCATCACAACACATTTTTGGCCTATTAGCACATGATTTGTGATACACTGATTCACATTTCATACAAGTTAGACCTGAGGCAATATTTTTTTACAATATTTACACGTTTTCTTTTGTCTATCTAAATTACTACCTCCACTCGCGGCCATTTTGAAAACTATTATAAAACAATACTGTATTAGACTTCAAGCAAAATTAGGTCCCGCCCAACAATCCTGAAGATCCTCGGAAGGCGTTTCGTCCTTACACCACTCCAGTCTCATAGACATGTAGTCCGAAAAGCATGATTCAACAACCTTCACAACAATTTTTGCGATGAGATCTGCCAGCGACAGAATAATATGTCCCAAGGCACAGTGCTTAGTGCTTTGACTTTATTTCAGCTTAGCTTTAAGCTATTTTCAGTGATCATTTGCGCACTACTGAAAGATCATGGTATTGATGGTTTTTACCTCCCACAGCATTAGCTTGCTGGTTGTACGGCGGAGTTGAGCGGAAAGGAATGCTTAATTCGATTGGGAGGTCAGTAAATACATGACCTGAAAATGAGGTGCCGTTACCGCTGATAACAGTATCCGGGCCTCCAACGATCAGAACAGACAGGTGACTTAGTTAATTTTCACAAGGTTTGAAGGCCGGAAAGTTGAAACTCAATTTTTAGGTCTCGGGCAGTGGTGGCGGGACAACGCATCTGCCACTGTGATCAAAGCTCCTTCACCTTACGGGGCCAGGTAGCCGAGTGGTTGAAGCGACATTGTTTCAATCACTTTTGGCTGCCAGTCAAGGGTTCAAACCCTAGCGACTGCAGAACTTTTTCTGGTTGCCCGAGAAACTGCTAGGAATCGCACGTAAAAAGGTAAGACTTTGTTAATCTTCAGCTCACACATAGTTCGACTTCTGAGGGCTGCCGTTTGTAAGGGGACGACAGCCTTTTTAACGAAAAAAACAAAAAAAACCGTACTTGACCTTACGATCAAACTAATGCAAACATAATTTCCAGCGGGCCATACGGCCTATCGGAATTATGATGGCTTCAATATACAGTGCGGCTTTTAATAGTCCCCCCTGTTAACTTTTGAACAGTTCAACGTAGAAACATGAAAAAAAAAACAGTTTTGAGTGTTTCACCAATACTACTTTTTGAAATAAAAAAATAGTGATTGCACAACAAGGAGCGCAGGGGGGCCCATCAACTCAAAATTTTTAAATGGCATTAGGGTCAAGTGTCACATCTTTGAAAAGAGAATTCAATTCTCTTAACAACCATCTAAATATTTTTTAATTTTGTTTATAATTTTTTTCCCAATTTCAATTTTTATACCTTTCGAATTTTTTAAATTAATGTGCACCCAGCACCATCTGTCGAGTAATTGCAATGTTTCTTCTCTCAAAAAGTAGTATCGGTAATACCCTTCAAAACAATTTTGGTTTCATTGTTCCACATCCAACCGTTCAAATTTATCGAGGTATGAGTAGTATTCAGATCCGCATTTATATTTGATATTTCGATTTTGAATTACAAAAAAAATATTACCGAAATTCAAAAATATTGAAATGGTTGTAAAGAGAATTGAATTTTCTTTTCAACGATGTGACACTTGACCCCACATGCAATTTAAAAATTTTGAGTTGATGGGCCCCCCTGCGCCCCCTATCGTGCAATCACTATTTTTTTTATTTCAAAAAGTAGTATTGGTGAAACCCTCGAAACAATTTTTTTTTTCATGTTTCTACGTCCAACCGTTCAAAAGTTAACAGGGGGGGGGTCTACTAAAATCCGCACTGTATAAGAGTGACGGGTGGTCGCTCAGGATGGTGAATTGATAACATTTTAGGTGGATCATCATATTTTCTTTTCCCCAACAATGGCACAATGGATAAATATCATTTCTCGGTGAGAGAATGATTCATTTTAGCTAGAGACAGTTTTTGGTTGGCATAGGCTATTATATGCCCCTGTCCTACCAACGATATACTAAGGTGTTGGTACAGGATGGAGAGGTGTTTGAAGTCATGTTATGTCAATACAGCAGCTTCTTTCCGTCTTTTGGTTGCATCATCTTGAGCTTGGTCACATATCCATCGGCAACTCTTCCTAAAGTTTAGTTAGCGGATACGATAAATGGAAAATAATTTAGATGAACAAGTAGTGCCAAGAGAGCATCCTTAGAAACAGTCTTAGCTTCTTGAGTGTGGGAGGGGCGTGCTACTCAATGATGGACGCAACTACATCTGTCTTTTCACCTTTAGAAGTAACTAGATGACCTGGGTTGTGGAGAAAGCTCAAACAGAAACTACATCTGTTCGAATTCAATGAGATGTTAGCTTCTTGTATTCACCAGCATATTTTTGCCATGCCAGAACTATAATGTCGTCCACATTGGCGAATGCGAACAGTTCTACATTCAGTCACATAACGGTGCCAAATAGCCTCTGTACGCACAAGAAGCTGAACGCAGTCTGAACCATATCATAATAATCTGGAACGGTCCTCGGCTAGATAAAGAGAAGGCAGTAATTAATATACTGGCGGGATAGAGTAGTTTCTGCCAGTATTCTTGATGAAGGTCCATACTCAGATATGTCTCCTTCTGAAGCTGCACTGGGCCTTCCTTTAAATTCAAATTAGGAAAGAAGAGAATGTCTAGCACTCTGGGTATTTCGCGCTTTGTGTTATTCTAGGAATAATCAATCAATATGTGCCGCGCTATGGTTCCTGATTGTAGCCAGTGATGAAGCTTCACAAATTGGAACATCCCACGATTGATGGCATATCTTTCGAAATGATCTAATATCATTTCATACTCAAGCTATTCAAAAATTCAAGTTATTGGGTCTCTGATTGGTTTCTAAACTTTTCTGTAAAGTTTCCAACCAACGCCTTGTTATTCAGTGCACCTCTTTCCAAATTCTTACATTTTCAACTCTGCTTTTGTACACCGTGTCCAGAATGAGCTAAGATGGCTTTGAAATAAAAGTGCTATTTTGGCTTTGACGAAGAAGAACTGAGGTATCATTTTGTATTCTGTTTGTTGGGGTTGTCAATACACTGCGACCTATAAGATCATTATAGCCTTGACGGTTCTGTTGACTCTTTCCACGAAATTAGCTTGCGGCTTGTACCATTATTGCTGAAAATGGTATCCAGATGTCCGGATCGCAAATTGATATCTTCGTGAAAAGCCTGAGCTACCGCATGGGAAGATGAATCTATGTAGTGGGTAAGAAAGTTTTCCCAAGGTTGGACATTCGAAGAGAAGTATATCTTTCCTGGTGAATGTTGCTGGGGTCATTCATGATTCAGACACTGGACACTGGAGTACCAGAAGTGTCGAAATAACACCCCTTCTCTGTTCAACAGGTTCGTCGCCTAGACAGTAAGAACTAGATTCGACGGTCCCGGGCAGTGGTTGGTGGGACAACGAATCTGCCACTTGGTAAAGCATTTTTTCTATACTTAAATTAATAATCAAACAGTTCAATAATATTGCATTAATCCATGTCTAGCAAAGTTTCGCAGAATAATTCATTCCTGGTGGGGACAGTGCTCGACTGGCATAGGCTATGACATGCTCTTGTCATTCTATGGTCTGAGCCTCTAATGCAGAATCCGAAGCATTGGTCTACAGAATGGACAACTGTGTGAAGTCAGTGCACGTCAATACGGGAGCTCATGTAGCACAAAGTTTGAGTCTTGTGGTACCTTAAAAGCATCCCTAGAAACTGTCAGACGTTCTTGAATAGGTACAAGCGGACTACTTATATTCGACTTTATCTGGATTGGTTCATGCATGACTAGGTGACCAAGGTAGCGAAGGAAGTTTAGACACAACTTGTATTTTCCTGGATTCAACTAAAGGAGAGATATCAGTTATCACCGAAACACTAGTGAGTTTTTAAGTATTCCTTAACTCTTTTTGAATATTGTATCGTTCAAATAGGCGAATGAGAATTATTTCATATCGAGTCCAATGATGGTGCCCATAAACTTCCAAAACTTATCATGAATGGAATATTTCAGCATTCTTCCGAACGACTGGTAGGCTTCAGGGGCTGGTGGAGACCTCAATGTTTTCTTTATACTTATCGACCTCTTGATCAATCATCTCCTGCATACTCGGGTTTTTTTCAGTATTTTTGACCTTATTCTATGCTTCATCAGCAAGAATCTAATTTTTTGCACAAAACAGTATTTTTGATTGACATCTTGACAACACACGTGCTTTCCAACCAGACATGTTGTCGTCTAAAGATAAAAATATAACATGATAAAAATTTATCAGCACGCCGCCACTGGTTCTAATCTTACATCCGAATATCATAACAATAACAAATCCCACAAACTGTCACAAAAGATAGTGATATGCAGCTTTCAGAAGAACGTGTGTTGTTTATATAGAAATGGCACCTCTATATCTTTCATTGCTTGGAATTGGTTATATTCTGACAAAATTCTGAATTTTCAAAAAATACTTTCACCTTGCTGTCACGAGAACTATGTTTCTCAGAAACACCACAAGAGCTTGCTTGAGTCAGTTGAAGAGTTGAACCATCAATCTGACCTTCCTGAAGTTACAGTGATTGTTGTTACTATGGAAACTTATAAATAAGGAAGAGGCGAAACGCCGATTTAAAAATACCAAGGGCTGGTGACAGTTTTTTCGAAAACTCCTTTTCTCATCGGTTTGATGTTAAAAAATGATATTATTTGATCGTTTTATATAATATGAGAAAAATTGTCTGATAAAATTACTGCTCGTAACAATATAAGGTGATACGCCCCTAGATCTATCACGAGGATGAACACCAAGATACATCGGATCTTCTTATCAGTAGTAGCATCCATAAGGGTTACGAATTGGATCGAGAACACTCGTAACTTTGGTGCACCCTTCAACGATTTTGTTAACGACTGTATAGATGAATACAGCAGTGGTGGTATGGTTGAGCAGACTGAGGACCTGAGCTTGACCTACAAAATCGTAGTCACGCCAACCAAGCAGGTGGAATGTTAGATTGAAACCTATCAATAACTGCTCCTCCTACACTTTTTAATACAATAGGGCAAATTCAAAAAGATTTTGGTGAATACTCCGAAACGGAGGGCTATGTGAAACTGATGACTCATTTAAGGAGGGGTCGATGAAGAAACTGTTGGGTGGTTTCTGTCACTTTTACACAATGATCAATTTCTGATAGATGATTGATGTTTCCGAGTCACGTATCCATCTCCAATACGAGACAAGTTGCATCATGGAGTTATGAATGTAACTCGTTGAAGTCAACAAAGTTAAATCATTTGCCGTCCACATTGAAAATTTCTGAAAAACATCATCTCTTATAACCCCTAAAGTTTTACGAGGTAACGAAAACATGCTTATTCAGCAATTGAGTAATCTATTTCGATTTCTTAATAGTCTTGGCAATACCCATTCTTGGAACATTGTTATGAGTGTCATTGACAACTTGGATTTTCTGTTTCACGGCCAGAGCTATTTTATATTACGTCGAAAGCTTTTGATTTATGAAGCACATTTTTTAATCAAACATTTCAGTAACATATATTGCTATTTGAATCTATGTATTCTGGAAATTAGAAAAATACCAGAATATGGAAAGGACGTCAATATCTACCGACTGAAATTTTGATTTTGTGTGGAATCTATTGTATTTGGGAATTTCAACCCTTTACAGTCCCAAAGTGTTAATCGAGGAAAATCAATTTACCACAATAAGTAACCCATAAGTTGTACAGATTTTCTTCAATCAACAATCTCTTCATCTACAGACTGAGGAAGGTTGAAATACCCAAAAATTATGTCAATACATGTGAATATCATACTACACACTTCCAGCTGCTGATGATGCTAACTTCGTTGGCGAAACTCGCGTTGAGTGAAATTCAAGTAGTTTTGGAGTTTGGGTTCACCTTGTTTCTAAAAACACTGTAGCTTTCATATTTGAAATAAAAAGGAGTATTTGGTCTCGTTGATGATACCATGTTTACCAGCTCACTCGCTTCTCTAGAACTCTGAGGTGAAGTTGGCGTGACGTTTCTCTTCTGTAGGTGATTTCGTGGACGATGCTCCTCAATCGGTCCATTGTTCATAGTTCCATCAGTATCAACCCGATGAGTAGAGTCTTCTCATCCGTTCGAGCTTGGAGAATTTGACAATTATTCCACGAATACTATAATCCTCAAACTTTCCAGATTCTTACCCACTTTCCAAAGATGAGGAAGGAGACTTTTGGTTGAGTGATAATTCTTAGTTTTTGAATCCCACAAAACCTACCAATTTGATTTTCACACCTCTCAAAATCATAACCTGACTAACCTAATTGATACTATCAATGATACCAAACTAGAAACTCACAAAAGTACCACGTTTTTAGGTATAAATATTAACAACAATCAGCCCTATGGGTCTTGGGTAATAGGCAGATGTTGAAGAGATGACCTTGGTTTCTTCAAATTTCACTCTATGTTTATCGTTGTTGAGAGTATGTTCTGCGACAGCGGATTTTTGTGTGTGCCCTAACCGACAGCAAGCCTTGTGCTCTTTGATTCTTGTTTTAACGGAGCGTTTCGTGGTTCCGATATAAACGCTGCCACAGGAACATGGAATGCGATGAACCCCAGAAGAGCATGGTACGTCTTGTTTGTCCTTCGTTGATCTTAAGTGGTATTTCAGTTTTTTTGAAGGTTTATAAACGGTTTTTATCTCGTGTTTTTGTAGAATACGGCCAATACGATCGGTAACTCTGGGAACATATGGTAATAATGCTTTTCATTTTTCGGTGTTGGTTTGACTACTACTTGGTTCACTGGATGGACAGTCATTTGGTCCACTATTGATTATTCTGTCTCTGATTCCTCTTTTATTTTTCATACACCTCTCAATATCTCTTTCTTTGTACCCATTAGAAAGAAGAGCGTTTTTTAGATGTTTCAGTTCAGCTTCCAGGTATTCAGGGTATTCTTCTAGCTCGATCAACTAATGTCTTGATTTTGGCACGGATGATGGTTCAAGGTATTGTGGAGGTATCGATCAGTGTGTGTTGGTTTTCTATATACCGTATGCCCCAGACATCTTTCTTTTCGAGAAATGAGAACTTCTAAGAATGCCAGTTTCTTCTCATTCCAAATCTCCATGGGTAATTGAATATTCGGGTATATGTCATTGATACGATTAAGGAATTCATTGAGTTTCTCTGGTCCATGGCTACAAATTATAAACGTATCGTCTACATATCTTAACCATACGTTGGGTTTTAAATTTGCAGTTTCAATTGCCTTTTTTTTCTAGTTTTTCCATGAAGAAATTGGCAATAAGTGGGCTTCTCATTGAAACACCATCTAATTGCTCATATATTTTGTTATTGTAAATGAAATATGATGATGTTAAGCATATTTTGAAGAGATTGGATATATCACTTGAGAAAAGTAGTCCAATTTCCCTCATGGCTTCATCTAACGGGACTTTTGTGAACAGGGATACTACATCAAAGCTGACTAGAACGTCATTTGGATCAATGGTAATCTCTTTGATCTTTTCGATGAAATGTGTGGAATCTCTTACATAGGAAGATGTATTACCAATGTGTGGCTGTAGTAGCGTGGACAAATATTTCGCGTGTTCATAGGTTGGTGATCCAATGGTGTTGACTATTGGTCGGAGTGGCACGTTGGTTTTGTGAATCTTTGGTAGACCATACAGCCTAGGAATGAGAGCCTCACTTCTCACAGTCGTTTTTAAGTGTTGTCATCCAATGAAGAAGATTTGATAGAGAGATTTACAATTTGGACGGTTGCTTGTGTTGCGTCCCGTTTCAGTTCTTTGTATATCAAAGGTTCCAGTAAAACATCTATCTTATTCAAATAGTCCTCTTTGTTTGAGACAACGGTTGCATTACCTTCGTCAGCCGGTAGAATCAGAATTTTCTCATCTCTGTTCAATTCCCTGATGGCCTGCACTTCGGTTTTCTACGAATTACTCTTAGGTGGTTTAGCCTTACGTAGTATTTCTTCTGCCTGTTCTTCGGGAAAGGTTCTAATAGCAGTTTCAATGTTGGCTATTATGTCTTCATTGGATATTCGTGTTTGTGATATTGCAAAGTTTCTGCCTTTGGAAAGAACGGCGATTTCAGAGGAAGAGAGAGTGCGGTTAGATAAGTTGATCGTGTGTGACATGTCTACCTTCTGTTGGTTAATAATAAGTACATTGTCAGCTCTTTAATGTGTCTCGAACTTGCTTTTCTGTCTATCAGTGTTTCTAATGAGTTCATTTTCCATATTTCGATATGAAATTGCATCGATTTTGTCCCAATCATACCTTTGCATGTTGTTAGCTAGTTGATAACTAATGTCCAATAATTCTTCGTCTGTTTGAGCTAGTACTTTCCTGGTGTAGTGGATTCGTTCTCGTAATGAGGCATGCTCTGTTCTGATATATATTCTTCGAGCTTGAGTGGATCTGATGTTGTAATTGAGTCTTAAGAATTTTGGGGTCACTTTCTCATCATATGTAAGAACGTCAATTAACAAGTATTTATTGAGACAACGTATAACACGTGTCAAGCATTTGACAGCGACTTAAGAAACCAGAAACTTCGAAAATAATTCTTGAAAATGCTAACCACTCGTGTTGGCGAAACGTCTTCTCTTCACATACGTCGGCCTTACAACCCGAAGAACCACCATGTAAACAAAAAATGTATTTTTTGAAACTGTTTTGCTTATAAAAGGAAAAACAACAAAGCAATCTGATTGCTCCCGTATAAAGAATTGTAGATAATTGAAATACGAACAAAATGAAATATTTTACGGCCCGATTGGATCATTCGTAACGGAGGAAAACCAGAAAACCTGGAAAATTTAAAGATTTTTTAAAAATTTATAACTCCGCCAATTTTTAAGAAATAGGGTTTCCTTCTTATGAAAGTATTGAATCTTGTGTACTTTCTGTGTGCACAAAACAGGCTCTGACGGATCATTAGTTTTGGCATTATTGCAATTTGAATTTTTTTGCACTATTTTAAAGCGTGCCTAGATACTCTAGTGATTGATGAAAGTACACATGATTCAATACTTTCCTGAGAAAGGCCAATTCTTCTTTATCTACAATTCTTCTTTTTGGAGCAATCAGATTGCTCCATCAGTTTTTATGACAGTTGGTGTCGAAAATATACCTAACACAATATATCTACGGACTGTCTTTCATGAGACAGCATAGTCGGTTTTCTACCTATATTACCTATTACCTATATTACTTTGGTCAGATCCAGTCAAGAATATCATACTGCTATGGGGTAACTCAACAGAGGTACAAAACGTAATTATTTCCCAAAAACGGATTATTAGAGAGAAGTTCAGTGTTTAAAACTAAAGTAACGTAATTTACTTCTAGAAAAAAGTCCATATACAATAACGGAGTTTTATGAATATTTCAAATTGGCTGATTATAAAAAAAGAAAAATTGTACTATTTATGTACTATTGTATTCGTATTTCTATTGTTATCTATGAGTATAGGTACCTGATCAGTGTATTGTATGTTATATAACTTTAATTAGTTTCAACCTTTGACTTGTCCAAGAGCCATTTTCATGTGCTCATTTTTTATGGAATAAATTTTCTCTCTATCTATTATCTGAATACTGCAGAATATTCCTCATAGTGGAATAAACAATTGTATCAACATTGTGTCCTGTTCTACTGGTTTTGCCAAATTCACAACTCACCTCAAGATGCGCAGGATCCTTCAAACATATCAGTAAATATGGTCCCATCCATAAACGCATGGGATCTTTTCCTGGAGCATATACCCTAAGAATATATCTCAAGTTATCGAACATATCTGAAAATTGATAAAAATATTCCGCTCAAGTTGTCTACAAAGGGAAATCTATCTTATTATTGACTTTATGAAAAATTCACTTCACTTATCCCTGAACTGAAATGTTGAAATATCTTACATCATACGGAGAGGAGCAAAAATACTACATAAAAAAGATTTTCAATTAAATTTTTTTTAAATTTAAGGGAGAGCTACCCAAGTCCAACATTATTGATTTTGAGAGGATTTCTGTCAATATTTTAAAAAACTGATTTTATGATATCCCTATATAAACAGATATACTCTATTTTTTCCATTGAATCAGTGCATGATTCAATATTCCAATGCATCTTCTCAACACTTTATAAATCAAAGAACAATCGAGATGATTTCTTTGATACTTTGGGTACTGTGCTTGTAGATCTCTGAATAGATTCAGTCTTCTGCTTGTATATTTTGGAATCAGTTGATACTTTCTGATGACCCAAATTTTTGCTGGATTTCCTTTCACTACGGTTTCTTGACTGATTGTTACTGCTGGCCGACATGGTATTATCGGGCTACACTAGACCTAAATGTTTAGTCTTGAGCTCGATTGGCAAATAATCCGTGAAAAAATACTCGAAGGACCTTTTGTTCCGACAAATGAAAGAAAATCAGCAATACTGAATGAAAGGCAAACAGTTCCCATATTACTTGTTCAAACTGACTTGTGATCAATCAATACAAAATTCTTTTTTTCACATAGAATGACGAGGATAACTTTAAACAAAGCGTTTCTTGCATCTGTCATTTCACAGTCATCAATTACATATCCATCAAACACACCTCTATCAAGCGCTCTTTCACAAAACATGGTAGGGACGAAGTTTAGGAAAGTAGGACACTGAATGTGCAAGAATGTTTACCAGTCTGACTTCTGATAACACTTGTATGGAGCCATAAGTAGAGCCCAAATACAAATACTATTCTCTATTAAGTGGAAGAGTTCTGGTAACTGCTTTCATGGTCTGTTAGCTAGTTTCTCATTGCAGCGGTTTTACCGATGATGAATGACTATGGGCTCTTAAAATACATAACGACATAGGCCTAAAGATCTGGAAACAAAGGTCAGTCAGATGTGCTTACCTTATAACACTAAAAATCCAGATACCAAGCGGAAATTTCCTCAATGATATACAGCGCCAAGTATCGCAAACAATATGAGAAAATCTCCATATACAAATTTTCCCAAGACCCACCAAAGATTATCAAAATTTAATTAAATATAGGAAAACTTCAAACAAGGTCCAGTCGCCAAGATGTCACTCGCCTCAAATATCGAACCGGAAAACGTCACTCAGTTACGCAGAAATCAGTCGAAAGCTGTCATCCAGGTCAAAATCATCAAGTGACAGAACACCCAGAACCTCAGACTCGATGAGTAAGGTCATGAAATATTAAAATCATGCCTCCATGAATACATTATATTTGTTTGGCACATTCAAGAGATTTAGTGTTGCCAACTGAACTGAGACGAACCAAACACAAACATGGTCAACTATTCGAAAGTGAAGTACCCCAATGGCACTGAATAGAGAAGAAGTGTTACGGTTTTCTAATCACAAAACAGTAGACTAACCAAAAGTATGTTTACAAAATAACGCTCTCATACCGCAAAATATAATAAACGATTACTGTCATTAGCTTAAAGAGAGTTCATGTCTGCTCAGACTAGTAGGGCGAACGTAAGTACAGCAAGCGCCAAACGTGATGGCGAGCCCGCCCCCATGCGCACGAACTCATTTTCAATGTAACCCCCACTACAGCTCTTGCAAGACAAACAAATGCTCTGTACAGAGGCATATCATTACTTGTTCTCCAATTCTATTGTCGTTTGGCATTGCCTGAATGATTTTTGTGTTGTTTCTGGAAAAATGTCATCGCCTAACAAAAAACCAGTCATCAAGAGTCAGGTACGTGAAATAATTTTTAAAGTGTTCATTTGTTTTTAAAGTGTTAAATGTGAGTCGAATACGTTTTCAGATAAGAAAAATTATTTCTCTTGCTACATGTAACATTAACACCATGAGTGCCATAGCGGTCATTATGACCGCAACGATACTTTACAACTGTGGTGCCATAGCGGTCATAATGACCGCCGATTTTGCACCTCTACTACGGCTGCTTTAAACATTTTTTCTTCAAAGAAGTCGTGGTAATCTATTTGAATATATTTAATCTTAGATTGGTACTTCTTAAAACTCTGTCATTGTACTGGGTGATATAGAATATAGGTTATATTGAACTCGTAATTTTTTTGTAAGTGATGAATCAGGATAAATGAACACATGAATCGTTTGTGAATATGGTTGAAAAGAGAACGGTCTCGATCTTTTATATGCTCCGAATGGAACATCTCGACCTAAATTAGAAGTTACGTTGCACGCAAATTTGGCGACATTTAAAATTTCAAGTTATTGTGAAAATCCATTCCCATTTCCACTCCATTTTGTTTCAATTCTCTATCTTTCTGGTTCAAATATTACAAGGGGAGGGGTTTTGTCGAACACTGTACAAATGATTGTGAACTTCACAACACAATGGTAGAGATGGAGAAGTAATGATATTGATTCACCTCAAAGCATGCAAGAATATTTTACCACACCGAGAGCAGACTAGGATAAGAGGTAGGCCTACAGTCTGTTACTATAGAAAATGTTCAAAATAAAATGGATTTTTCTGAAAAATATATAAGTAGGTACATTTTGCTACTAAAAACTTGGGTTACAATGTTTTTTGACTCTCACAGCATTTCCTTCTGTTAGAGCAGACGATGGACTTTATTCGAAGATCTTTCATAACTGATTGAGGTGTATCTAGTTCTTGCTTCACACGTAGGATTTGTGATTGTTTGATGGGCTCTTTCATTTTAGTATGAATATATTGTGGTGAACTAGCGTTATATCAAAAATGAGTTCTAGTGATAATTTTTTTTTACAAATTCAGTGATTTTCTGAGTAGCTAAATATTGTCAGATACATCAGAAACATCTACAGAAGCTTTTTATTATTATGCTGTATAATTTTGCTTCTGGTTCATCAATTGCACATTCAAATTTGTTAATATATTTGATTTCCATATCGCTTTCATTAAGTTGGGAATTTCGGACTCATTGATACCGTGTTTGGCAGTATCTGGTACTGAGACCGAAAATATCCTATTTAACCTTCCACTAAATGACACAAATCACGAGATCGTTCTTTTTTGAACAAATTTCATCTTTCCGTAAAATTTTTGTTTTTGATTTCGTCAGTTATAAGTACTTTTTGTAGTGCCTGAAAAATTATGATATAGTGAGTTCTTTTACCAACAAGTTTGGTAGCCAGCGATACACTTCTATCAAAATTATCAGCAATGGGTCTTCTTCTGTTATATAAAAGTTTACCAGACAAAAACAACATTGGTTGTTTCGACTGATGTATCATAAACACGTTCTTCCACTACCATAACAGGTTAAATAGTTTTATTTCATATTTTTTTTTCTGGGAAATATTGCTTCATAATCAAACGTCCCCTGAATGGAACTCGCGATTTATTGATACTTACACAATGTTTCTCCAGTTATGAATCTCATTTTATGGAAAGTGCTAGTAGAAATAAAAAACTAAACACTCTCAAAAAGTATTGAAATCCTTTCTTCGTTATGATTTGTGGAGTAAACAGGTTTCGAAAGGAAAAATCGGTTTGCCAATAATTGGCAACATGTACCTTATGATCTTAACACTTTATATACCCTGTGAGTCCGATGAACCCCTGGATTTCATTTCTATTGGTTGAGGTCCATTCGTGAAGCCTTGACTGAGTAGAAGTACCATTGTTATTCAAAAACAGAGATGATCCTGTTCACCAAACGGAGGAAAAACGATGGATTCAGGACACCTATCATGTATGGGTAAGAGCTGGAGCTAGTTCAGCAGGTCAAATACCTGGGTGTGGTCCTGGACTCCAAACATTCATGGAGGCCGTACGTAGATAGGGTTATTCAGAAGTCGGTAGCAATCCTATGGCAACTGCGGAGAATTGTAGAAAGCAATTGGGGTACCAACCCAGAGATCATGTGCTGGCTGTACACGGCAGTCGTCAGACCAAAGATCCATTATGGGTCAGCCGTGTGGTGGCCAGGCGCACAGGGTAGCACAATAGGCCGAAAACTCAGCAAGGTTCAGAGGCTGGCCTGTTTGGTAATAACGGGCGCAATGAGAATGACTCCAACCGCAGGAGGTACTACTGAGGCTGCCACCGCTTTCAGTCTGAATCAAGAATGAGGCAATGGCAGCCCATTTGAGGATGCGGGACTCGGGAGTCTGGGTGAACGAAGGAGCGATGATAGGTCATGCGGAAATCGCGAAGTGGGCGGAACAAGAGATCCGGATCTCTGCCCTCAGAGTGAAAAGCGCACAAGACAGACTGCGATGGAACAGAGTTTACTCTTACTATTCCGAGCAGAGAACAATGGAAAGGAAACACGGTATAGTTCAGCACAGTAAGCATAAAATGTTATACGGAAAGTTCGCGTCTGACTGACAAACAGGCATCGGGTGCCGGCATCTACCTGGAAGGAAGAAAAGTACGAGAGAGCTATGCTTTGGGCAGATATACAACAGTTTTTCAAGCTGAAGTGTTCGCCATTCTATCCGTAGCTACGAGGCAAGAGGTGAAAGAAGGGTCCGAACAGAGAATTTATATCAGTTCGGATAGTCAGGCAGCGCTCAGAGCCATCTGCCATACTAAACAAAGCTCAGCGCTTGTACAGGAATGCGGAGATGCGCTCAAGAAGCTAGCTGAAACGAAGGAAGTTCAGCTGGTATGGGTCCCGGGTCACAGTAGGGTGCGCGGAGACGAGGTGGCAGACGGACTTGCCAGATCCGGATCAGCAAAGTCGTTATGTGGGCCGGAGCCTGTACTAGGCATCGCAAGAAGCCAAACCTCTTCAGCCCTCGACGAGTGGGCAGAAGAAGAGCTGAATAAACTTTGGAGAGATAACACCGGCTGCAGGCAGTCGAAAGACTTCGTGGCCGGCTCCAATATGTCAAGAACGACATGGCTGTTAGGCAGAAACCGCCAAGCACTACGCCTCCTTATAGGAATACTAACAGGACATAACAAGTTAGGCAGACACCTCTCACTTATAGGTATAGATGACAACCCCACTTGCCGCAAATGCTCTTCCTCGACGAGTGTGAGGCATACGGAAGGCTAAGATTTGGAACCTTCAGAGTTGAGAAACTCCAACAAGAGGAGCTAATCGACTTGGAGTGGTCGGACATACTGGCCTTCATTAGGAGATCACAAAGGTTCGAAAAGGAAAACTAAGAGGATGAAAGTAGATAAGTGGTGACCAGGGTATGGCAAAAAGGGTTCATGAGGGCCTACTTGCCTTGCCGCGGTTGCGGCCTCCCCAAAGAACCACTACGACTACTACTACCGTTGTTATTCGACCAAATTTGATTGATTTACAGAAAAAATCATGTGGGTGTTTCTTTACAGTAACCAAACAGAATTCAGCTATTCAGACTTTTCGTTTTCAAACTGAAAAATTTCATCATTTTTATTATCGGCAATGGCTTCAGATTCGTCCGTTATTTCATTTTAAAATTTGAACGTATCTTCTTAAGTTTCTGGTTCATCTCATTTATCATCATTTTGTATCTCTTTTGGATTATTCAGATGTCGAAGCCCACGAATTTTTTCAGTTTTTTTTAATATTATTCTAATGATTTGAGATATTCATCGGTCGTACCGGAACGTCTCCCTTTCAGTATAAAATCAGTACTTCCTTGTAATATGAATGACACTCACATGTTTTAACAATGTTATGAATAAGCTGTAAATCTGAGTGAATTTACTTTTTTGAATAATAGCAACATTCTACTAAAAAACAATTGCAACCGCTGATTTGATCACTACCACCACATAAAGAGCCAATTTGGATATTATATTTCATAAACTTCCAGTTTGTAAAGTTTACTTCGGAGTAGGATTTCTTCCAGTTGCACAAAAAAAATTACCCATCTGCCCTTTTACACTTTTATAGATTATCTTGATCTCACATTAACTCATTTTCAGACTGTGAAAGGTTACAAACCCACAAAATTCATTTCAGGAGACGAACTGTCTCCATAAACTCAAACTTTCAATATGTTCGAAAGTGTTCATGTGGCTTGATCTATTCGTTTATAAAATTCACCAGAATTCATAATTATATCATTAGAAATCAGTTCTCAATTACCGGGTAACAATTTATACAACGTTTTGAATTTTATTGTTTTTGTGAACTATTATTCTTCATATTTGGCAGCAAATAAATTTATTATTATTATAAAGATTACATTGTTGCAATATAGCAATAGTCAATTGAATATATAAACAAACAAATATATATAGGTACATACATAGATTAAAACCACACATTGAAGAAAAATTATAATAATAAGTAGACAATGGGTATATAATGTAAAACACAAACAAACAGATCAATTTAAATACTCAGACACATGGTAAAAACACTTATCTATTATAAATTCCTGGAGAATTTTCCTGAACACAGTTAAGCTCTCAATATTTTTAATTTTTTCTGGAAACGTATTGAAAATACGCAACCCTAAATATTTGGGTGAGTTATAGGTTATACACATTTTTGCAAATGGTACACTAAAGTTATTTTTACTACTGGTATTCATTGAATAAATATCTTCGTTCAGTTTGAAACTGTTTTTATTTTCTAAAAATGTATACATACATTTCCAAAATATATGGTGAAGTAAGCCTTAATACCCTAAGCTCTGCAAAAATGTTCCTGCAAGAATGTGGATATTTTACACCAGCAATACATCTGATGATGCGTTTTTGAGAAATAAACACATCTCCTGCTAGGGTGCTGTTACCCCAAAGACAATAACCAAATCTAATGCGAGAGTCTACTTGTGCATAATATAAATTCATCATCTGTCCTCTAGTTAGAACACTTTCAACACTTTTGAAAAGGTAATGTATTGAATTCAGTTTGGAAATCAGTGTTTCACAGTGTGGTTTCCAACTAAGAGTTGGATCAATCTTGATTCCTAAAAAACTGATAGCCTCAACATTGTCTTGAACCATACAGTTGTTAATAGATATATTAAGTGGTTCACACACTTTTTGTCGGTTATGAAATGTCGCTAATTGAGTTTTTCAGTATTGAAAAATAGTTGATGTTCATCAAACCACTCACGTGTATTTTCTAATAAATTTGTAATTCCGGAACTTATGTTTCTTGCTGATGAATTTGAAATTATTAAAGATAAATCATCTGCATATATTGTAAAAAATTGATTTTTCAGAATAAATCGAGGCTATTAACACATATTAAGAAAAGACAGGGCCCCAGCACCGAGCCTTGTGGCACACCAGATTCCACTGAAGTGTAGTCTGAATTGTGTTTTTTTCATTTCAGTTAGATCCATATGCTGTATTTGGACGTATTGTTTCCTATACTTCATAAAGATGATATCCAGCTCAGAGGTTGTCCTCTGATTCCAGAGTCATATAGCTTTGATAGTAAAGTCCTTGCTCAGATCACATAAAATCCCAACAGGACACTCGGCCGCCTCGATACATTTAATAATTTGAATATAAAAAGAGTGGATTGCCTTACCAATAGATTTTCCTGCAAGAAACCCATGTTGTTTTTCTGTTAATATTTTAAATTTTACTAAGAAATTATCAAGACGTGATAAAAATGCGTATTCAAAAATTTTTGAAATGAGATAGGAACCGTTACTGGTCTATAGTTTTCAAGCAGTGATTGGTCCATTTTCTTGAATATTGGAATAATTTTACCCACTTTCAAACAGGAAGGAAATGTGCCTGAAGTGAATAATAAATTCACCAAGTAAGTAAGTGGCTTTTTCACAGAAGATATGATCTTTTTCACTTAAAACATAGGTATATCATCAGACCCAGAAGAACTTTTATTTTTTATATTTTTATTATATATCATTGTTATACGGTACCCATTTTCTGTGGCACCATGGGTAAGTCTGTACAAATTTCTTGGCTGTCAAGGTGTTAAATAAATTTTAAAAAACTATTTCAACACAATTTTATTTTGTAACAGGGATTTCAATAAGAGCCATTGAAAGAATGGTTAAAGGAAGGTAGCAATTAATTTCTGCAAATAACGGGCAAGTGAAATTTTCCAATATTCCAATATTAGAATGATTATTTACGACTTTCGTGAGACGTTTTGGGCATTGTGGCTTCCGAAATTTCTCTTCGTATAATTTTGAAGAGAATAGGTTTCAAATGAAGGACTGAAAATAATAGAAAAATTATAATAGAGAAAATGTACATCAGAGCATTGAGGGTCAAGTATTTAAAAAAAAACAATTATTTTCGTAGCCAACAGCGACCAATTGTGTTTCTTGATAAAAAAATATGTTCATAGTGGACATACATCTTCCAAGAACTATACGGATGGATCAACCAAAGGATGTTGTAAAAATATTTTGGACCAAGATTCATTATCGTCCATGCAGGAGAAGACATGGGCTTTATATCTAATTGTTGGCTTATATTTAAATCAGGCACAAAATCAGGGGATTATCATTCAGAAATGAATTATGAAAATCATAGTAAATGGTTACACGAGGAGTTTATCCCAAATTTACCTGTGAATTCGATCGAGAATCGTGACCGATAATGCTCCATACCATAATATTCAAATTGATCCAACCCCCAACACAAATTCTAGGAAGACTGACATTGTGAAGTGGCTGCACGAAAAAAACATCATGTTCACCTTCAACTTGCTCTAACCTGAATTATACAAAATGATCAAGGGAACTAAAAAGCATCATATTAGATACAAATTTGATGAGGTTCTGCTTGATCACGGACATAACGTTTTGCGACTCCACCCTACTATCCGGATTTCAATCCCATTGAACTCAGTTGGGCTACTGTCAAGAGCAACGTGTCCCGAATTGATGTTACTTTCAAGTTGGTACAAGTGAGGAAACTGACGGAGCACGAGTTTGATCAAATCACTTCCGAGGAATGGCGAAAACGTTACCGACATGTCGTAGATATAGAGCGGAAATATTGGGAGAATGAAACATTTACAGACGTTCAAACAGAGGTAAATCCAGTGATTATAGATTTAAATTACGATAGCAGCACAAGCAGCAGTGCAGTTGAAGAAATTTATATTCAGTCAATGACTGATTAAACTTTATTTTTGGATAAGTGTATCATTATTTAACATTTTAATGAACTGTACTTTTACCTTCAATACTGAATATATGAAAAGGAACTACAAAGAAGTCATGTTCCATTTGCAACCCCAATTCAAAATAATTAAAGGTACAACACTGGCTGGCAAGAGACTTATCGTAATTCAATAGTATTATAGTTGGGAGTGTCTGTACCTGCGCGATCGCTCGCCATCTCCGAGCAATAAGAGATATAGAGAGGGCTCTTCTATCTCTTTCTTGAAAGCAACATTTTTTGTTTGTACTCGTTGATGAAGTTGGAATTCTGTATTATGTTCACTCCTAACTTGGTGATCATGTTTGTTTACGTCCGTTTACAAATCATTTATCGTCTTGTCAAATCAAACTTTAAAAACGATTACCTATCAACATTGTTTATATAGAAGATAGTTAGTCAACCTTATGGGATTATAATTGGATCAAAATGGATGCGACATGTAGATGGCGATAGTGAGCTCGCATCCAAGTCATGTCGTAACTTCAGTGATCTGGCCTCCAAGTCATGTCGTAACTTGATTAAAACAAAGGAAAAGCATTAAAATCAGGGTTTTTTGAAGAAACCTGCATTAAAATGACGTCAAATATTCACGTTTGTAACTAATCACGCTAGATGACACTCGCGTTTGTGTCCAATACCTTTTCCACAGCCATTGACTAACTATGTTATATTTAAACAATGCTATCAATAATTGGGAATAACTTGTTGCAGTGTAGGCACTCTAAAAAGTAAGTAGGCAAACTCAATTATTCATAAACAAATTCAAATCTTAAGTCACTAGCTATTATATACTCAATCTGATGGGTACTGGAATGTTCATATACCAGGGATTATCACGTAAGTAATCGGTTCATTAGAAGATTTCGATGTTCCCAATTGGATTAAATTTTGTAAAGATGGAATACCACATATATCAATATGAATAATCGATCTGGAATGTTTCCAGTGGCGTAGCGTTTCCGGTTAAACCGGACGTGGACACAAACTTCTTCATTGTAAATGGAAAACTGTAAATCATCGCAAGTTTAAAATCTAATCAATGAGTTGAGTATCATTTTTAATCTTTTAAGAGAGCCCATATTCCAAAATTGTAAGTTACTTTATCATAGAAGGTTATGATTCCCTTTATAAAACTTTCTCTCAAATACATATGAAGGGCTGAGAAGCCAAGGAATACAAGTAACATTTTTTGATAAATAGAGATATGTGCCTAAAGTAGTAGTAGCTTAGAACGTTAAATTGTTCGTGGCCAAGAGATACAACTGGGTAGCCATCCGGTACTGCGATCTAGCGGCATAAAGATTATCTACTCTGATGAATATGTATTTCGCCAAGGGATATAAGTAACTTGTACCCCTTGGCTCCGAACTCTTCTGTGTTAGTGCGTCATCGTGAGTTCCCTCGTTTTTTACGTGTACTTTTTCTACATTGAAATATAGTGAAAACGAACATGTCAGAGGAAAGCATTCCGAGTCTGTTTGGTGGTAAGTATTATATAGTATTATTTCCTATAATTTCTGATAATTTTAAGCACATTATCTGTTCATAACAAAAGAGTAAGGCTATGATAAAGTTTATAGGTTAACCTGAATCAAAATACGCAAAGTCTATTGCTGTTTCGCACTGTTTAGTAATGAATATGAATCTGATGTTTATTTCTTTCAGATAATAGTGATGACGATTCTGATTATTGTCCAGATGCAGATGACGGAGCTTCGACAGAAAATTCTCAACAAGGTAGGCTGGATCTCAATGATTTTATACTGCTATAAATCAACCATGCATCGTTTAGATTGATCTAAAATGTATCATAATGATTATTTGATCTACTTTCAACATAATACAAGTTGGGAATAATATCTAGATGCTAAATAATTTGAATTTCAGATGACGATACCGCTGAACAAGGAACCTCAGAACAGCCTTCAGGGCGCCAGAACCATTCTGGTAGGAAGAAATTAAGTCGACTCCATCAATGGAAACGGTTGAATGCATCAATCAAAATTACGTAATGAGGGTAAAAGTTACACAGATAGGAAAGGTCGAGTTCATGAAGAAAAAAAAGTCAAGGTATTTAACCATGATTGCAGGTATCAGTGCATTGAGAACATAACTGAAGAGACGCGTCAAAAAATATTTGATCAGTACTGGGGCCTTAGTAATTGGGAATTACAGTCATCTTATTTGAATTCTGCAATCATTCTAGAAGATTCATGTAGAAGGAAGGCTAAATCAGTATCTTGTTGATATTACTTAGGAAAAACTATAGTTTGCAAAGAGTTTTTTTTGAAAACTCTGGATATATCGAACAAGCGAGTTACTAATATCGCACAGAATAAAAAAAGATCAGACACTGGTATTATACCTAGGGACAAACGAGGTCGCAAAATTCCAGCAAATAAACTCGTGCAGGAAAAAATTGATTTAGTTAAAGAGCACATTGCTCTTTTTCCTAGATATAGTAGTCACTATTCCAGACAACAAGCTTCAAACTGAAAATATCTTCAGACTGGTCTGGATCATAAAAAAATGTATGACTTGTACAAACAGTTTTGTGGAGATAGAGGCGAAGAACCTGTTACTCTATCTTATTACAAATTTATATTCAACACCCACTTCAATCTCAGTTTTCATCGCCCCCACACAGACACTTGTAATACTTGTGATAAATTACAGCAAACTATTGATCATCGAGATCTTGATGCCACAAAACAAGCTGCTATCATGGAAAAAGAGCTACATCTTCGAAAAGCACAGAGTGCTAAAGCTGCAATGGATATGGCTAAAGAACAGGCCAAAAATGATTCGACTCGTAGAGTAATATGCTTTGATCTTCAAAAAATGTTACCTACACCAGTTCTAACATGTTCTAGAGTTCATTACTCCAGACAGCTATGGACCTATAATCTCTGCGTGCAAGATATAGGAACAGGCAGTGCCTGTATGTATTTATGGCATGAGGGGCAGGCATCAAAGGGGTTGTGAAGAAATAACTTCCTGTCTACTGAAATACATAAATTACTTGCCTTCCACAGTAACTCACTTGAATGCTTTCAGTGACAATTGTGGGGGACAAAATTAAAGTCAGTTTACAGTTAGGTTTTGGTTATATATCGTGATCAAGACCCGAATAACAGTAGACCACAAGTTTCTGCTTCCAGGACATTCCTACAACTGCTGTGACCAAGATTTTGGGATTTTGAAAATGCGAAAAAGCACTCGGCTAGAGGTACGTTTGTTCCAAATGATTGGGCATATGTTATTGCTAAAAGTAGCAGGAAATTTATGGTGACTAAAATGTTGGACACTGACTTTGTGACACTCGATGAGATTCAACGGTTTTTTGTTAAGTCATTTAATGGATTAAGAACAATGCAATGGTTGCATTACGAGAAGCAGGAACCATGGGCATTGTTCTATAAAACAACATTCAATGAAGAATGGCATTTCACAACGTATAACATGCGATCATCAAAATTGGTGCTAAGAGGACAAAAAAATTAACCTCCTCTTCTGACTCCCAAAAAGGACAGGAATAGAATAAAAACAGCAAAGTACAAGGATCTCTTGAATTTCCCAGAATTTGTACCTCCTATCCATCACGCATTCTATAAGTCCTTAGACTATATTGGGAAACAAACGAGGCAGAGTGTCATTGAAATAGATGATCCACAGACCAGCCAGCAGCATGACAACGAAGATCCAGAACCTGATGACATTTCTGACGCCGATTTTGATGAAATGATCAATTGAATATTACTCGATTTATTCATATATTTTGTAATATTGAAATACATGTTTTGATTGCTTATAGCTTATGTTCTCCAATTTTATTATCTTCTCCATTGGCGGTCAAGGGGTACAAGTGATGCTTGTTATACAAAACTGACTAACAAAAACAAAGTACAACTTGATAGCTATACAACAGGTGGTTTCCCTACTTTCTGAATCCCTGACGTGCGATAATTTGAGATTTTCAATGGAACTGATAACGCCCAGATTTAATTTTTCCCATTCAACTTCAAACTCAATTTTCTCATCTAGTGGTTCAAGGTAGTTGTATCCATTGGCTTCTCAGCCCCTCATATATAAATTACTTCTTCAAAGACTTTTTTGTTTATTGTACGCCTAATTTTTCATGTCCCTCTTAGACAAATAGAAATAAGCACAGTTTGGATAGTGAATTTCGAGTTTGTGAAAATGCAGTTTTTTTTTAAGAATAACATTTTCTGAGGCTTTCCTATCTGTATAAAAAAGTTGCTGGTTACTTTATATGATTTATAGCCTAAAGGAGGAGTGCAATCCATAGATATGTTTTCCGAGCTATTCTATTGATCATTGTGCTTAGTTATTTATAAAGATTGTGAAGTCTTATTGGAATGTCTATCGAGTACTTAATACATAGTTCAGTGATATTTTTTTAGTTTGAATTTTTTGGTCCTGGATTTCACTTCACTGTTCAGCAACAATAACAATATAATAATTTGGCAGTCATGTGTGTGTGTGTGTGTCTTTGAAATGTTTACTATTTTAGAGGAATTCGTGATTGTGAAACCGATAATATGGACACAGATGATACCTGAAAAAAGTGTTTTAAATTAGCAACGAGAACGATATTCCGTCAGATACAAAAAATTAGACTACTTCGGCAAAGAAAAAGAAGAATGCAATCCAAAATTTCAATTTGTTTCAAGCTGGATAGACAATTTTTAATAAGCAAGTCACCGCTCCACCCTGTGAGCAAATCAAGACTACATCAAAATAGAGCTGTTGTTCGATATGTCTGCAGAGATATCTTCAGAGAAACATGTCGGCCCCTATTCAATTCATGAACTATAATGACTCTCATCTCAATATTTATACTAGAGACTGTTTGATGTTTCAGAAATAGAAGTAAAATGATAACTTTATGAGAAATTCTCGTTTTCCTACCAGACAGAATTGTAATATCGATCGCTCCCTGATCCTAACCCTAAACAAGTTAAGTCATTACTTTTTGACAACTCTAAAAAGCTTTTTAATTATCTGCCTCAGGATACCAATAATCTAATTCAGAAAAAAACATCAGAAAAAGAGTTGAAGGGCTACTAAGGCTTTTACTACATTTTGGATGATTATTTCAATGATACACTTTCAACATAAATTTGAATGTAATTTCTTATGTGTATAACAGTTTATGTGTATATTCTTATGTGAATTATAATGCATGTATAGCATATATATAGTGTTCATTGTAGTTCACTGATGTGATTCAACAATTTGAATATTCTGACTCTTTTAAGGCATGTGGTCGTGCATAGATGAAAATATAACATGAAAAAAAATGTATCAGCACGCCGCCACTGGTTCTAAGCTGATATCCAGATATAAAAATAATAATAACAGTTTATTTTGAGCTTTTTTTTTATAAACATTTCCTTATATATCTACTCAGCCCAAAAACAGACTGAAAACAACATTGGCCTGACGGCATGCTGATCTTAGTTTCAGCGTCAATTCCAAAATAACACTTATAATTTTGAACTAAGCACAAAAAAAGAACAAAAAACAATAACAGAAACATTTAGGAATAGCAAAATAGCAAAATCACTGATAATTTCACAAAGATTGGTTTGAGAGAAGTAATTTTTTATATTGGGTTTTGAACTTACTGATAGACAGAGACTTGAATGATGGCGGTATTGAATTATAAATTTTTGTCACGTTATAGGTGAATGATCTACGAAAGAGAGTTGTCCGGTGAAGGGTTGGCGTTATTAATCCTTTGTACCTCAGATTCAGAGTATGAACATCAGTTCTAAATTTTATCTTATTGTATTGTATCATAACAATAACAAATGTCCCCCTCCGTACTCGGAGATTACCCCTCACCAACAAACTGTCACAAAGGATAGTGATATGCAGCTTTCATAACAATGTGTGTTGTGCATATAGATATGGCACCTCTATATCATGCTCGGAGCTCGCCATCAGCTGTGGCGTGTACTGTACTAACTGTACTAGCTGTACATGACAACGATCAAGTTATCAATTTGAAACAGTGGCGTACAGAGAGGAAAGTTTGAATCAATGACAGATAATTTCTGATGTTATTGTATTGAAACAGAAAGGGTTTTCTAGTGCAAAATAAACCCGTAACAAACACAACACAACAGTAAGTAGTTTGGATGAGACATTAAAGGCTACCAAAAACTATGGTTTTTCGTGAGCTTTTCTCAAATATACGAGTTCGTTTTATATTACCTTCTGATTTACACATGAAATATAATCCATTTCCGATGATAGGTAGAGCAAAGGGTCCGCGATATTTAGAAGCAGCTGCATACAGATGTCTCCTAGGCCAGGAATAAATAAATGTTACCATCACCGTTATCAATGCCAGCAGTATCAATGAAATCCTGAAATAAAGTAATATTTTTATTTTCTGTATACTTGATGATATTTTCTTTAACTGCTATGCTCAGAAAACATGAGGTAGGATACTTGAAACTTTGAGTTGGCTTTTGGTCTTGTCCGCTGCGACCTATGCAGGTCTACTGTGGGACCAGGAGGTAGGAAATAATTGGGTTTCAAATCTTTTTGGAATTCTGATTGCCTCTGGCAAATTCATTGATCATTGAAGGTTTTCTCAATTTTGAAAAGTAATGAAAAAAAAAATGTTTGACGTCAAGAAGTGGAAGAGAGACATTTTGAACATATCAATGAGTGTTTCAAAATTAGATAATTTTCATCTGAGTATTTTTAACTGAAGCAAAAAGAATTGAAATTTCTTTCTGGCTTAGCAAATTGCAACCCATTGTTGCTAAATAAAATTTTGCATAAGGTCATTATTTCGGGAACTGTAGGTACCCATACATTTTATGTGAATATTAGAGTTTTTGAAATAAAACTTGTCTGGACGTTTTTTGAATAAATTGTCGCATTTCTCGCAGTATTTAAAATGCTTCGATCTCGAATAAACACCAGAGAAATAAAACAATGAATACATAGTTGTATTAGGAATTTGGAAACCTTTTAAAAAAAATACAACTCAACCCACCTCTCAATCACAAAATTTCAGAAGGGTTTTTCTGTAGAGCAGAAGGTTGAGAGGGGGTTGAAAAATTTTATGGACAAAATCGAATTTTCAATGATAGAAATCGATCTGTCCGAGGATTTTTCAATGTATTTAATGTATTATAATACTACTAATTGATTGTGGAGTTAATAAATAAATGATAATCGTTTTGTAGTGATAATGTAATTTTGTTATAGAAAGGACGAAAACAAATGCAAAATTGGATCTCGATCAAATTGGATGAAATTTCATCATGTTCTTCGCACATGTAATAAAAGAAAGAAAATGAATTTGTTGGAAGGCATGGAAATTAATAAATCGAATACAAACCCGAAATATAGAACGCCCAACAAGCAATTCGATTTATGTAGGTCTCCACTCTTGAATTCATAAGTTTGACAACCCTGGTAAACTCTATAATCTCCAGTGTTGAATTCGTATAGTTGACACACCTGTTCATTTAATTACCTCCCCATACAACTTACCTACAAACTCCCTATGTATAACCACATTTTTAGATTCCAAAATTTACATTTAATGTATTAGTTAGTTATTAAATACTTGATGATGCGATGAAACCCGAAACCGGTCGTCAAATTTCAAACTTCTTAAGGTCCACATATGGAAAATAATGAATTAAAAATTCAACTTCGTGCTAAATGTTGTTGGATTTAATAAAAACATAGATTTACAAACTTAGAAATTTAAATTTTTCATTTCATAAAAAAAATATATCAGTGTTCCAATTTTGGTACAGTGGTCTATACATCTAAATATGAAATTCGGCAAAGCAATTTCTTTTCTTATCAATAAAAAGATGTAAGTCACATTTTATGCAATGAAAATATGTTTTCAATCCACAGTTTGGTTTTTGCAGCTCTGCCTTTGTTCTTTCTCGCATGGGAAGTGGCCTACTTTATCTGTACGGACGTCAAACTAGACTTTCCAAGCTGTGACTATAACCAAGTCAATGAAATGAAAAAAAATCTTCAAATACCACTTTCGACTACTCAGGCCTATTCTATAATAGGATATAAGTCCATCTAACAAATCGACCCCACCCATGAATTGATTGTATTGTTTTATCATGTTTGGACGCTGAACGCCAACTCTTGTTTTTGTTTTACGGTCGAAACGTTGAACGATGTTAATTGGTTGAGATCCACAAAAGGTACTTGCTCAGCAAACACTCTTGTTGTCAAACCATTTCAAAGCAACTATTGGTACGCCTTGTACAGTAGTCTTATATTCCTCAAATGTACCTTGGCCTTGTTTTTTCATGATTTTGTCGTTAGAAAATTGTAGCCCAGGAATTCTGTCTTTCCTTATTGTACCCAAAGAATAAATTCCATCCTTCTGCAGAGTGGTGAGGAGTGTTATAGAAGTGAACCAGTTGTCGAAAATTAACAAATAATTTTTGTGTTTCGGAAGAATAGACGCCAGACGAATTACAATATTGCCGCTGGCACCTATATCTTCTTTCCCAGATGCCGGTAGTATCTTTCCGGTATAAACTTCAAAGATATTGAAAAGTTGTATTGCTTTAGTGATGACTTTCATTTGAATGGCACGATCTGCTCATCCACACACAACATTTGTGGTTTCACATGGTTAGAAGGTTGTCTACAAAAGGTTGAAGTTTGAACAATTTATCTCTATTCAAATCATTACGATCGTTTGGAAGGTTCTCATTGTTACTGAAATGAAGTGTCTTCTTTATTTCCTCCCACCTGTTCCTAGATATAGAATCCGCAACTTGCGGTATTCTGCAGGTTTGACTCCAATAAAGAGGATGTCTCGGTAAACCAAAGATGGACATGTATATAATAGTTCCAATGAAAATTCTCAATTCTGATCGTGTGATATTCAGTGGTTTGTTAGGATCAACCTGACAAGCATATAAATTGCTCTGCTCTACTATCAAATCAATAATTCATTCGAAAAATATGTCTCGAAATATTGAATTGGCCTCCCTATTTCCGGACCCTCTTCTATGTCTTGTGATGTAAACTGTGAATTGAGTAAATTATCTTGGTCTCCTCTCACTTTGGTCCACGTATGCTTTCCTTTTCCTCTAGCAAACACATTGCTCAGTGGCTCCTCATCTTCTGAATCAGAAACAGAAATACCTCCTTCGTCACTAGAAACAGCGTCATTAGTATTTGGGTATTTGGGTACATATTCATCATCAGAGTCGCTTAGATTTTCATCTTCGCTTCCGCTTGGTAGATCAGCCATATCTTCACTGAAAGAGAGAATTCACTGTTCCAAATCAGGAACTAACTGATTTATCGCCAATGACTGTTGTGTCTGATTTGGAACAATGCAATTTTCTGATATGGAGATCAAAATAATAAGAAACTTAATTCAAATTTAGCTTGAAACAGTTCTTATACAACCAACCAACATACCTGAATTTTACTTTCACTTAATGTTGACGAGAAAAAACAACAAACACTGCACGAAAACAAGCCACGTGCCGAAGAAACAGATCTGATGAAATAAATATTTCTGTTTCGACGACTGGTACTTAGATGGCGCGAGATGTTTGTTCAATGTATGTTATCATTGTTTAAAGAGAAAGGAGATAGTTAGTCAGTCACTGTGGAAAAAGCGTTTGATACAATCGCGCGTGACATCTAGGCTCTTTCAATAGAACCTTGCAAGAATAGTATAATTTAAGGCACTGTACTAGTACGCCACCTTCTTTTAATTCTGGAATTTCTTGCACATTTCCTTAGCAATCTCATAATTTTAATAATTTCTGAAACATCCATGATTTGCTTGGACAGGGTCGGACTTATATGTTTGAAATATTATGTAACCACTTCATTTTAGTAATTTAGTAATTAGATAAGATTGTATTCAACTTCCTTGTTTGTTTGCATGTAATGTTTGGTTAGGTTAGGTCAAATATTACAACTGAATTTTGAGCAACTTCTAGCTGTCCGATTTACTTGAAATTTTATCAGGTGTTCATAATTCCAATGCCAACTCATTATGAAATTCATGTTAGAGTAAAAAAATTGAGTCTCCAATTTGGCGGTTTAGTGATCATGGTCAGATTCGTCTCGACATTGGTGTGTGGGGGTTTTCAGGTTCGGAGATTATGTGATTATGGTCAGATTCTATTCATAATTGGTACCTATATGGGGTTTCGGGGTAGGAAATTATGATTTATTTTTTTGGTAAAAATTCGTTAAAGGATTCGTACATTTTAGCCGTTTCACTGCAAGTGTATTGCTATCAATATGAATTGCCACCAAAAGTGTTGCGGAATCGCAAATATTTAATTACGGTCCTGTGTATATTCCCACATGAGTCTATAGGGTGCTATACTAATCTGCGTTTGCGCAATTTTGGATGGACAAGAAGCGAGAGGGCACGACAGTAGTGCGCGCGACATCTTTTCACTCTTTTCTCTCTTTTCACTCAAGAAAGTTAATTTTCGACCACTTTTCCTCGTCGCAAGCATCGACTTATTCTCATATAATTAATGTTTAATGTGTGTTTTGTGCATTACAACCGTCATAACAGCCATTCCACGTCAACTCAGGAGTCGTCTGAGGCCCCAAGGACACTATCAAATCAAGATCACAAGCAGCCGCAGCAACACGAGGCAAGGTATGTGCCCTTTAACGATTCAATGTGGGACTCACTTATAATCAGTTCAAAATCGACCCAATATTGATTCATAGTTCATTTGCGATCTCGCCCCAACATTGTAGCCACTAATTTCAGGCTTGTTGGAAGTATTTTTGGAAATTTTTGACATTTTGACGTATATTGAGAGACACGGACATGAACTCGTGAATGTAAATGATAAATATTGTGTCTCCCGACATTAATTTGACAGATTTGGCTAAAAAATCTAAATATATAACCAATTTGCGCGGAGTTGACCTTGAAATATAGAATTGTTCCTATAATTTTGTCAGCCTTTTTGTTGCAGTCAAAAGTCTGAAGAGCATGCGCGGTGCTCAAGAGAAAAAGGCTGGCAATGGAATTGCTAGCAAAAGGCTGAAATGTACGAGCCCTTTTACATCAAGATAAAATGGCGGATGGTACGATTTTATTGAAAATTGGTTTGTGAGGGTTTTGGCCTAGTTACTTTAACAACAAAGAATGGTAAATAGAACAAGACATAGTATTGTTAATAATTTTCTACGGTTTTCAGGACCGGTACTATAGCTCGAGTGTAAGGGGGTTGAGTGGAAATTAGATGTTGAAATGATTCACACCACCCACTATTATTTTGGTTTTAATTAAGGTTTACTTTACAAGATTCAAATATAAACAAGTTAGAAGTTATGCATGGCATTTACTGGTGGTCGTTGGCCGTCTCTCTCTCTTTTCTCGCTTCCGTTGAGCGGCAGCACCATGCAGTCGGGCGTTGAGTTGGCCGTGGCTACTAGGCCAGCACTCGGGAAATTGATATGGTTACACGAGCAATATTTCACAACTTTCTTATTATACTGTGTCACATTCATATCTCAGTATGTCAATAGAAATGGACTGAGGAAAAAACCACATGGTCAAAATAATTTTTCTGGACTGGTCACCCGATTTCAATCCGGTAATATTTCTCAACTTTCTCATTATGGACCGTGCCATTTTCACATTTAAGGGCCGGTTTTACCTCGGCAATATATTCCAACTTTCTTATTATGTACCGTACTATTTTCATATTACAGTAGGACAATAGCAATGGGTTGAAGAATAAACCACCATGGTCACAATATTTTTTCCGGGCGCCCAGGGCCGGTCTCACCCCGGCAATATATCCCAACTTTCTTATTATGTACCGTGCTATTTCCATATTTCAGTAGGACTATAGCACTGGGTTGAGAATAAAGCACCATGGTTTCACTCCGGCAATATGTCCCAACTGTGCTTTTTTCATAATTCTGTAAGTCAATGAGGATGGATTGAGGAAATATACCACATGGTCAAAATATTTTTTCGGGAGGGCCGGTTTCACCATAGCAATATATCCCAACTTTCTCAATATGTACCGTGCTATTTTCATATTTCAGTAGGACAATAGCACTGGGTTGAAGAATGAAGCAACATGGTCAAAATATTTTTCAAACGGGCGTCCAGGGCCGCTTTCACTCCGGCAATATGTCCCAACTTTCTTATTATAGACCGTGCTATTTTCATATTTCAGTAAGACAATGAGGTTGGATTGAGGAAAAATACTACATGGTCAAAATAAATGAGACACGAATTTTGGGCCACTTTGTGACGTGTCTCAGGCATAGTATCAAACAAAAAAACTTTATTTATCCCGCCGTTGGGGATGTTGCGTATGTGAAGAAAACTGACATGAAATGTTTGCTTTCAGCAAATAGTAGAGTGGGCAGCACAAAACGGCAGCAGTCTTTTATAAACTTCGGTGTAAATTTTGATGGCATCGATATCCGTTAGTACCTATTGATGTTAGAACCTCAGATATATTTTTATTAGATTGTCTATTTCACATTATTGTGTAATATTTTCAGAAAAACGTTTGTTTTTTTGTTTTGTTTTTGTCTTGTCTTCGTGGGCTATTTTGAGACAAAATCCAATTTTTTAAATTCCCTTATCAGAAAAACAATTATAATATTGTGTTAATAATTTACTCAAAAAATGAGTGTTATCAGATGAAATATTATAAAGCTACGTAACTGTAGCAAAAAAAATCAAGTGGCCAATTCTATCCCCAAGAAATTAAAAATGGTCTACTTGTGGCCCACCCTTCCCTACTCACACAATTACAAATAACTGCACTTCCAACGTCACACACTGAACAAGATACTTGACTCAACTAAGTAACTAAAGTCTAAACTTTCAAAATTGTGCTGCTTTTATGCCAATTTCCATCAGACGTCCCCTCCATGTGTAGTAGGCGTGGTCTCTGAAGAATTCTTTGTAGCTTTGAATCCTGCATTCCTTCCTTGTGGCGGAACAAAACTCGATGCAGAATCGTAGATTTATTGATGACTATACAGTACTTCTCCCAGGGCAATCAATATAGCAGAGTTAAAGCAATTGATAATTGCCTGGCCTATTTGCAAACTTTTCAACAAATAATACTTTAATCTGACGCAATGTAAGTCCTTGATCCTTAAATATACCAAATGAACTACCCATAAGTGTCTTTGCTAGATAATTATTAGGATGTCACGATGACAGTTATTTTCATCGTGAACAGCGAAACCGAAAACGGCGAAAACTGAAGGTGTTGGACTATAGTTAATTAGTCATAGTCATATGTTCGCAGTGCTGTGAGATGATCTGATAATGACTGATAATAATTTTTGTTTATTATATTATCGGAAAAAGTAGTAAAACCCAATGAAATGAAATTAGTCATCATATTATAATTTCATTTCAGTGGTAAAACCACAAAACTCGTCCGCCATACTGTTTTTTCCTCAAGAATTTCATAATGCATTGTCACCGGAATTATGTACGCACTTGCCAAATTTCAAGTCATTCGTAAGTCTGGAAGTGGGTGAAAATTAATTTAAAAAATTTCGTTACATACATATCAAGCTAAAACCTGAACTTATTAATGAACAAAGCAAACGACGCATTTGCAGATTCCTCCGAACTCAAAACTCTCAAAAATGTACTAATATCGTCGCGCCTTGATTTGGGCACAATCGAACTAGTGACATCTAGGGGTGGTGCCCATTTAGATCAAACCATTGTACCCGTAAGGTGATCTTCCTTCTCTTCAAACAATGATGTTATTCGTTGTTCCAAATCGTAGACAGTGGTCAATTATGGTAACAAATTTTTTTTTTTTATCAATTAGTTTTATGCGTGTATTTCCAGTGTTCCTACTTAGGAACATGAGACCTTAAGAGGTTAGTTGGTTCATAATTCAAACAGAGAGAATCATCAAGAATCAATACACGTTTCACCGCCTAGAATGGTCTGAAACTATGTCTTACCAAAGTTGGCATAACTTGTTGGTTCTGGAATAGGAATAGGAGAAAATCCCAAAAGAACATATTATTCACCAAAACAGCGGAATTTTAAAGTTGCGTTTCAAATCGTTGCAACAAACATGAAGTTTGTGATTCCTTGAAAAAATTAAATTCTCACAAATATGATTCAATTTGAACTAAGTTAGGCACAATAATTGATTTGATTATGATTGATTTCAGGAAGTTTTTGAAGTGAATAGCACGAAATTAAAAACTTTGGGAAATTATTGATATTTAAAAAAGGCCATGTTCTGATATTTAGGCACAACTTTTCTCAATAACATTTTCCTGAATTTTCTGGAATAAGAGTATCTCACTCTAGCACAACTTTTTCACTTTTTAACCCACTCTGAATGCTGTTTGATTTGCAACCATTCTGAGTGCACCAACTTTCAGCCATATTTGTATTTTGTTTGAACAATTGACAAAAAAAACGTATTCTGCCTACTTAAATGGCCATACTGTATAGGGTTGTTACTATCAATGAGACAAAACTTCAGGGGACCTATTGATAAATCACATTCTTCAAAATAATTTTTCGGAATCGATTGGTTTGTACTATCAACAGCATTAACTCATGAAGGCGTAGAAATGATTTCGACTTATAACTCGAAATTAGGAAAAGAAATTTGCATGTCCCTCCTCCGCTAATTCCGTGTAATAACACGAAATCACCACTAATTTTGATTTATAACTCGAAGTTAACGCTAATTTCGAGTTGTAACTCGAAAAACTAATTTCTTGTTGTAAACTCGTAATAGGGAATATGCATAATTCTTTTTTTTATTTGTTTAATAAATTTTTTACTTCGTTACAACATAGTAAAAAATATAAATACGGTTGAAAGTCTTGGAATTAATTTTTAAAATAATATATAAAATACCGATTGAATTCGACCTATTTGAACGCCTCCATTTTCGCGCTCTGTGGAAGACGCCACACAAAAGAGTAAGACAAATGCAGTACAAGAGTTAGAGAGAGATGAACATATGTGAAAGTGATCTCGATCCAAAGAAACTCAACTAACAAGGAGGGTTCAATAAGCTTCAGCCAATCAGAATCTTTTAGCATCAACGCGTCATAGTGACGTACTTGGATATGAGTACAGAGTCGAACTCGAACCAAGCAATAAAACTGTCAGCAGTAACTCTCATATACCAAGAGCTAGTCCGTCACTTTCTATAGAGAACGGCGGCCATGACACGTCCAACTACGTCACATTTCGTCACAAATGTTCTTTCATCTCTTTCTACTAGTGTCCCTATGGTCTTATGGGGATTTAACTCTCCTTGTTAAATTTTAGTCTCCTTGATCTCGATCAACGAGAGCAGTCTTCAGTGAACTAGTATTTCTATAGTTATGGCCATTGACACTATTGACAATTATTAATTAGGTTAGGGATTTGCAGTTTTAATCGCTATTACGATAATGAAAAATGCTTAAAAAACATTTTATTGTCTAGTACCGGAATGCAAAAACACAATTATAAGTACACCAAGTAAAGTATTTTTTTCTGTTCCAAGAGATGCGAGAATACGTAAACAATGGTCTAAGGTTATGAGAAGAGGCGAAGTATCTCTAATATCACATTTACATTGTTGTGAAAATCATTTCAATGTGAGTAAATTGTATTTCGATAGTTAACATGAAGTAAATTGATCAGAAGTTTTGTATACATAAATGTTTTGTATTTACCTGCCTTACCTAAATTACAAAAGGAAAACTATTATTTGATAAACTATTACTATTTATCAGTTCAGGTACTATCGAATTGTGCTTTGACAAAACCACTTTCAGTCATGGCTCTTGATAATTTACAATTGTCACTAGATCAAAATCGCACTATGTAATGGAAAACACTACAAATATATAAATAAAAAAAAATTCTATGAAAGACGACCAGCACAGTATGAATATCAACACAGATAAATTTCATAACGTGCCATGTGACGTCATTCTTTGTTTCGACCAATGGTCCAATGGTGATGCGTTTCGCAAATTTGAATTCCGCGCGATTATTATGCACTTTTTGATTAAAGTTTTATGGAGATAAAAACAAACTAAATGATAAACTAATGGTTTATTAGGTGTAATTTCAAGACAATAAAGTCTATGAGGTAAAAAAAATCAAGTAAATTTAAATCACTTGCATATTCCCTAGTGACGCTAATTTGGTAATTCATAGTCCAATGAGTATTTTGAATGTACAAATTACACAAAAAACGATTCAATCTTCACAAATTTCATTTAATCACCATATGTTTCGCTAACACAGTAGCTTTTTCAAGTCAATATACAAGCAAAAAAATCATTCATACTCGTTTACCCCTTTGCAAGCAATTATAAAAACTTCCATTGACAGGTAATTACTAATCAAACTTACAGAGAATCTGACCCCTATTGTGTCTATTATAATAAAATGTCTACAAAGTTTGAGATTCTAATAACTCTTCTTCCAAAAAGATTATTTCAACAAAGGTTAGTTATTCAAATCAAGTTGGTCGTTAAGCAAAAGGGTGATTATCTTCGAAGATATGATATCAATATGTTGAATTAGTTTTCTTGTTTGGATAAACTTATATGATGTTTACACGGGAAAAAATGGTCCAAGTAAAACGTTCTCCAGACTTTTTTTCGATTGTGATAAGATAATTAATACATATATTTATAAAAAAAAATCATTTTGTCTCTAGAAAAATGAGAATTCTGAACGCATGAACTTGTAGCTATGATATCGTTTACATACAGCGAGTACTTCGAACATTAGATAATTCACTTTGTGTGTGTCAGGTCAACATTTTACTAGCGCTGGAAAAGTGTATATTCATATTTATCGACTTTGGGTTTCTGAAAAGTATATCATTATAACAGAAACTCCTGTTCCAGGCATAATACAACAATTTATTTGCTGTAAAACTTGATGTTCTTACGGAAATGTAACGTGTTTACCTACTTGTTGATTTTCAACGATTTTGCGAAACTGACCTCTTTACAAATCCAGCATTTGAGATAGTATTTGTATGTTTTGGAAGGAACATGGAATGCGATAAACCCCAGAAGAGCATAGTTCGTCTCGTTTGTCCTTCGCTGATCTAAAGTGGTCTTTCATTTTTTTTTGAAGGTTCATAAACGGTTTTAATCTCATATTTTCGTAGAATACGGCCAATACGATATGTAACTCTAGGAACATATGGTAAGAATGCTTTTCTTTTTTCGGTGTTGGTTTGACAACTACTTGGTTCACTGGATGGACAGTCATTTGGTCTACTATTGATTCTTCCGTCTCTGATTTCTCTTCTATTTTTCATACACATATCAATATCTCTCTCTCTCTCTGTACCCATTAGAAAGAAAAGCGTTTTTTAGATTTTTCAGTTCAGCTTCCAGGTATTCAGGTTCGCAAATTCTTCTAGCTCGATCTACTAATTTCTTGATTACACCTTGTTTTTGGCACGGATGATGGTTTGAGGTATTGTGGAAATGTCGATCAGTATGTGTTGGTTTTCTACATATCGTATGCCCCAGACGTCTTTCTTTTCGAGAAAAGAGAACGTCTAAGAATGCCAGTTTCTTCTCATTTTCAATTTCCATGGTGAATTGAAAATTCGGGTGTATGTCACTGATATGGTTTAGGAATTCATTTTGTTTGTCTGGTCCGTGGCTCCAAATTATGAACGTATCGTCTACATATCTTAACCATACCTTGGGTTTTAAATTTGCAGATTCAATTGCCTTTTCTTCTACTTTCTACTTTCTTCCCATTGAAACAAGGTGTAATCAAGACATTAGTTGATCGAGCTAGAAGAGTTTGCGAACCTGAATACCTACCTGGAAGCTGAACTGAAACATCAAAAAAATGCTCTTCTCTCTAATGGGTACAAAGAAAGAGATATTGAGCGGTGTATGGAAAATAGAAGAGAAATCAGAGACGGAAGAATCGATAGTAGACCAAATGACTGTCCATCCAGTGAACCAAGTAGTAGTCAAACTAACACCGAAAAAAGAAAAGCATTCTTACCATATGTTTCCAGAGTTATAGATCGTATTGGCCGTATTCTACGAAAATATGAGATCAAAACCGTTTATAAACCTTCAAAAAAACTGAAAGACCACTTTAGATCAGCGAAGGACAAACGAGACATACTATGCTCTTCTTTGGTTTATCACATTATATGTTCCTGTTGCAGCGTTTATATCGGAACCACGAAACGCTCCGTTAAAACAAGAATCAAAGATCACAATGCTTGTTGTCGGTTAGGACACACACAGAAATCCGCTGTCGCAGAACATACTCTCAACAACAATAACTATAGAGTGAAATTTGAAGAAACCCAAGTCATCTCTTCAACATCTGCCTATTACCTAAGACTCTTCCGGGAAGCAATTGAAATTCAGAAAAACCACAACAACTTCAACAGAGCCGAAGAAAAACTACAATCGAACAAGGTTTGGCTTCCAGTTCTCAAAAATTGTCAATTAGCTCCCTAACCACAAAATAACGATACGAACGATTCTATGATGTCAGCTAACGCTATGGACCAATCAGATGTAAGAACGTCAAATCACAGGTATTTATTGAGACAACGTATAACAAATGTCAAGCATTTGACAGCGACTTAAGAAACCAGAAACTTTGAAAATATTTCTTGAAAATGCTAACCACTCGTGATAGCGAAACGTCGAGATCTTCTCGAAACTTACGTCGGCCTTACAACCCGAAGAACCACCATGTAAGTGACGATGGCCGCGAAAGCCTTTCACAATTTATCACCAGATTCAACAAAGTTTCGAAATTCCTAATTTTGAAATAGGTTGTACTGGGTGATCCAGTAAGGGTGGCCAGAGGCAATGATTTTAAACTAACTATCAAAATGTATACTTCTTTCCATATCAACAAATAGTTCACGAAAAAATATTGTTATAAAAACTTCTCTATCTGTATCTCCAGTTTTTTTAAAAAGTGTATTCTGCTAATAATTGCTTCATGGTTGACATTTAAGAATGAGGCTTTATAAAATACAAATGATCCTAGGAAGATGAAGAACCAATAATTCTAAATTGAGGGCAAGTGGATATTTCAATTGAGTCCGGTGTATCCTGATACCAAAGATGAAATGATGTTGAAGGCAAAACAACCAAAAGTCAGTCATTTGATAAGACTAAATAAACCAAAATTCATCTGAAAATGTTACTGCAGTAGAATCATGTATAGTAAGTAGCAAGTAATATATTTTTTGGTAGATTTAAGTATATGGGTTTTTTGAGAGTGAATCATTCTTCATCAATGGTAAATTTACTTTCCACACGTAGTTATCAAACTGAGCACCTACTGCAAATAATACGTAGATCGAGGATAATAAAATGAAAAGATTGCTTGTAATAATAAAGAGTTTAATATCGGTGGGTTACATATTACATTAATAACAGCGTGTGATCAAATTCAGGAATTTAATATCTCTTGTATCTAATAAAGCGTGTATTTGCCTCATAAAGTATGCAAATTTTCACTTAGTGGTATGCAAATTTTACTTGCTACTATTACATTTTTTTTTTCGTGTATGAGTGCGATTTTTAAATATTCTACCTGTTTGGCCAATATATATCTTAGGGCAAGTTCGACAATGTAACTTATACAGTGAGGATCAAAAGTCCGTCGCCCCTTTTGTAACTTCTTCATTCCACATATTACAAAATATTGAATATATAAGTTGTAGGGTTTTATACGATATCTTCAGTGGTTTGAGTTCCATCCATACATATTGTCTCAAAAAAGCCCAGCGACTTAGAAGTTATTTTTTTAGATGGAACACTCTGTATTTCATTACATCATTAGATTCTACGTTGAATTTTGAATAAGTTTGATGAAGAACTTTCTATAAAAAAAGTTATGGAATTATAAACACTTGTAAATAAATATTTCGACTACTTTTGCACCAGTTCACGAATATATTAATGAGGTAGGCTATGGACGCTAGGCGTGTTTATTTCATCCATGAGAACGAAAAAAAAAGTCTTATCTGTTTTTGCCAAATGTCATTGATATTTTATAGGTTTTCAAAATCTTTTCTCAATATCTCTTGTTGATTGATATGGCTCTTTCAGTAGCAGACAAAGTTGAAGCTGTTATCATATCTGGTGAAGCTAACTAAAATTACCACGCTGCTATTCGCATTTTTTGATGAACGGTTTCCGGATCGTCCGATGTGTCGAAAATATCTGCAGAAATTGGTGGCAAAATTTAACCAAACTTGCACCGTGATAGATGCTCCGGGATCTGGGAGGCCGAAAATAATTACGGAAGATGTTGAAACTCAAGTACTAGCTGAAATTATAAATAACCCGCAACAATCAACTGAGCAAGTAGCTGAGACGTGATATTTCTAAAACATCAGTAAAGAGGGTTTTAATAAAATAAATTCCATCCTTAGAAAATGAAAATTTTGCACCAATTGGTTGAAGATGATCTGGACCGGCGACTTGAATTTTGCGAGACCATGGCAGAAAGAATTGTTGCAAATCGACTTTGATGCAACACATCTGCTTTAGTGATGAAAGCACTTTTTACCTAAATGAAGATGATGTGTATACCCAGAATTGTAGATATTGGAGTTATGAGAATCCCCATGAGTTCTGTTAGGGGCATACTCAATTTTCCCAGAAGATTAATGTTCGGGCTGGTATTTCAGATGACCACATTATAGGTCCCATATTCTTGAAAGAAAATTTAAATGGTCCCAGATACCTCCAAATGCTGCAAGACACAATGAGTCCCAGTATCGATGAGATTGTTGCGCAAAACCCACATGAATTTTGCTTGGATGTAGCAAGATGAAGCGCCACCACACTATTTTCGGAAAGTGAGAAATTACTTAGTTGAAAGGTATCCAGGTAGGTGGATTGGGCGTCGAGGTACAACATACTGGCCAGCTCGCTCACCGAACCTTACACCGCTTGATTTCTTTTTCTAGGGCTATGTGAAATCCGTAGTTTTCAAGACAGTTTGTGAGTCGTTAGATGAACTACGTCGTCGAATTATTGAAGTGTGTTCAGAATTAACATCTCAAACCTTGATTAATGTTAGGGAAGAGTTCACAACCCGACTATTTATTTGTCAAGAAATGCAGGGTGGACATGTCCAACATCATTTGGAATAGATAACAACTCACCGTTTTTAAGTTATAAATTAAAATATCTCTTCAGTTTTAAATGATTCTGATCTGTATTTATAGACTACCTTATTTTTGTCAATAAAATGTTTCAACTTCATTTGTACTAGTTTTCCTTGAGATTCTTCAACTCTAACAACTTTACTGTAAAATGGTACGACGAGGTAAGTTACACATGGTGCCCATCAGCAGTTTGCACCATTGAATAGCTTTCAAAGGATTAGGACAGGAAAGTGGAACACATTGTGATCCATTTGTTACAATTTTCTCACTGATCTGACGCAAAAATAGTCGAAATAATAATTTCCAAGTCTTCATAATTCCAAAACCATCAACTTCTGTGATATAAAGCCATTCATCAAACTTGTTCAGAATTCAACTTAGAATCTAATAATGCAATGAACGATACAGGGTGTCCCATTTAAAAAAAATTAACTTCTAAGTCGCTGTGCTTTTTTGAGACATTCTTTATGAATTGCACCTATATCATTAAAGAGGTGGAATGAAACACTACAACTTATGTATTCAATATTTTTCTGTAATATGGAAAATAAGGAATTTACGGGGGGGCGACAGACTTTTGATCCTCACTGTATATTCCTCATCCCTCGAATTTGAAAGTTCTGTCTTTATTGATTTTGATATACCTTCCCAAGGTATTATCTATCAAGTATTTTGTGTCTAAGTATTTATGTTTGATGCTCAATTATTTCCCTTTCACTTACCCGCGATTTTCTCGAAATAGGCCAATCAACAGGGCTATCAACCTTAACTTAAATTGCTCCACCAATCATTTTTTTAAATTGTAGAACACAGTGTGCACATTACTTCTGAGAAAAATCATCGCCTCCAGGGGGGGTAGAACCCCCCCCCCAAAAAACGCGTTAAAACTAATTTTTGGGGTAATTTCGAAATATCTCAAAAAATTTACTTTGAATAGAAAAAAAATAACTTGATATTCAGAAAGAGCACAAATTTTTACAAAAAAACTGTCTTTACCAAAATTTTAAGAAATCGCACGGTATTCTTGAAAAAAATTGTTGAAGTTATATGCTTTCGCTATAGGGCAGGTGTTGCGCCAGCTCCCGCCAACGTATAGTATACAGCGGCGCGGTCCTGTCGGTGCGCAGTGGGCAGCAGTCAACTTTGCTCTATGTAAACGTCAGATAATATAAAAGTTTATGTGCAGAAAACACTGGATACTGGGATAACATCGATAGTCGGGGACGAGGAAACATCTCTTAGTGCTTTGTCACTGTTATTAATTGAAAATTGTTAGTTTATTTTTGAAATATTTGTTTCATGTTCAACTCAGCTCTGTTTCAAAATATCGTTATCAAAATATGACTTACATTTCCAAAATTCCAAACGTCCACCTAGGAATTCAGGCAAAAATGCCAGTTTGTTATTTACATTTTATTGAATGGAACTTGCATAAAATGCATAAATGGTTAGGATTTTATACGCTCATTCAAAAATGTATTTCAAATATTCTTCCTTTATCCTCTCACCCCAATGTTTCCGCGATGCGGGGGATATGCCTCGAATGAGGGGGCGGGAAAATCGTTTCTAATAATTTATACCTATTATTTTTACAAATTTTTGCTCAGTTTCATTACTCAGGACTGACACTTCTACATTTTCATAGAAAATACCCAAAAAAAACACGATTTCGGGAAGGGTCCATTTTCCGGGAGGGGGTTTATTTGTTGAAAATAATTCGCCCCAATTATTAATACCGATTTTCACTCATATTTATTGCCCAGAACTGAAATGTCAAAAAAATTCCTTCCAGAAAAAAGTTTTTACGATTTTGGGGAGTTGCAACCCCCAGGGGGTGATAACTTTATTGCTGATTATTCAACTCTCTGTGAAGACCGAATTGCAAAAAAGAAATCGGCGAAGCAATTTAGGTTGAACTTTTATGAGAAAAATTGATCTGTTTATTGGCCTAAAAACAGATAGCTGATTGAAACAAACGCAGGTGGCTGGCAGTGGCTGAATATTTGTTTCTATAAAACAAGAAACAAATATTTGTTTCAAGTGACGCTAATGACATGAAAAAATGTTTATTTGACTGTATGGAATCTTCAATCCCCCTTGATAATTAAAACGCCATATCATATCAACGTATTCACCTACCTAGGTACGAATAGATATTTTTTCTACAACCACACTCCAAAACATGCTTTTCTGCATAGTTTTACGTCGCAAACATGATTATTTCTCACAATAATTGAAATTTGACATTAGTGTGCCGCAAAGTGACATTTCCGTGCCACAAAGTGACATTTCTGTGCCAAAATTTTTCAGTACCTAATTTCTAAGCAATACAGTTTTCGTGACAGCAAGTTGAAAGTATATTTTGAAAATTCTGCATTTCGAAGGGATATTCGATCAGGCAACTTCAAGAATGAATAGACAAAGTCTATTGGTTTATATAATATGAGGGAAATTGTCGTACAAATTCATAATATTCTGAACAACAATCATAGACATCACTACTGCTGTCTCAAATACCCACATACACACTATCCATTGCTAGGCAACGGAGCAACATCTATCGAATCATTTGAATGTCAACAAACGTCAAGCATAAAATATTCGTAAAATATTCTTGTCCCATCATTTTTTAATGAGATTGAACTAAAATGGATAGCGACAGTTCTGAAATTGAAAATACTCCGCCAGAACTAAGAGAACAAGTTAATTCATTGTCATTGAATTTACTACCTTCAACTTCAAGAGGAAAATATAAGAATGAGTCACTGACAAAAGGGTGTTGTAGAAAAAGTATAGTGTGTAGCACGAGCAGAAATGCAATTTCTCACTCGTTTGAATTGCAGCACTCGCTTGCGCTCGTGCTGCAACTTTTTCAAACTCGTGATAAATTAGCACTTTTCTGCTCTTGTTGCACAATATACTATTGTAGATGGGTAGTAGGTACCCTACAATTATCATTGACTATAACATACAAAATTGCACTGGGAGTTCCTTTTTCTATGGTGGATCGGTATGAAAGCACCAGAAAATCAAGAAATCAGAAAATTATTTACACCAGTATTAGCATAGGTAGTAGTAGTAGTAGTAGTAGTAGTAGTAGTAGTAGTTTATTTAAAATAGGTAATCCTAATATACAAACATCTCGATTAAATATAAAAAATGTACATCACACATATATAAAAATATCACAGGCAATTGATAGTTATACATGATAAGAGTAATACAAGATAAGACAGTAATACAAGATTAGATAATAATACAAGATAAGACAGAAATACAAGATAAGATAGAAGTACAAGATATGGCAGTAATAGACTCAGAATCGTATAACAATAATATTGATAATATTGAACAAAGATAAGAATGATTTTTCCACAATAATGTTGTAAACACTCCAATTTAATACGTCATTAAGTCCAACAATAGAGTTTTAATATACTTTGATAATGATGACCTGAAAGAAGATAAAGATACTGATGATTTTATGTTCATAGGCAGTTTATTAAAATTCATTTAACCCTTTGAAAAATATCGATCTCATGCTCATACTAGAATTGGTTCTGTGAATATTAATGTCAGTCCTCATTCTTGTGTCATAGTTATGAATTTCATCATTTCTTATTAAGAATTCGTTGAAATATGAAGGTAGTAGGTCCTTGTTCAATTCATAAATGAAAGTCATACTCATGTAAAATAAATGAGAACTAACTGAAAACCATTGCAATGTATCCAACATCAATTTAATTGGAGTATATCTATTGCATTTCAGTATTATTCTCATTCCTCTATTTTGTAGCTTTTGGAGTTGAGAAATGCGGTTTTGGTTAAACAAGTAAATTATTGTTGCACAATAGTCAAAGTCAGGTTTTATAATGGAATTATAAATAGTAACTCTGGCAAACATGGACAGCTCTTTTGAAATTCTTGAAAAAAAGTACATTTTTTAGATATTTTTCTAATGATATATTCTCTATGACTATTGAATGTTAGATTATTATCGATCATAAATCCCAGATATTTTAATTCATCTACAATTTCCAAAGACGTATTTTCAATCCAATATCAATCGAATTAACAATTATATTATCATATTTATATTTAGTTGTAACAATCATTGATTTGGTTTTAGCTACATTTAATTTAAGTTTATTTGTCTGCAAATATTTTTCAATATTGGCCAATGTGTTGTTAGTTTCTATTGTAGCTTGGTCTAAGCTGTGATTTGCACAATACACCAATGTATCATCGGCAAATGAGCTAATAGAGCAGTTCCGTGCAATTTGATGAATATCATTTATATAAAGAATGAACAGAAGGGGGCCTAAAACGCTTCCTTGAGGTACTCCAATGCTATTACTCAATTTGTTGGAATAACTTGAGCCAATTTTTGTTTTTTGACTTCGGTTGTTCAGATAGTTCTCCATCCAATCATAAACAGTGCCAGCAACTCCATAATACCTCAGTTTGCGTAATAAAATGTCTCTATCAATTGTTTCAAATGCACATTTCAGATCTAGAGAAACTGCAATGACATATTTATTTTCATCTATTTGTTTTTTCCAATTTGACAAAGTATATTGGAGAGCTGTTTCGCATGAATAACTCTTCCTGAATCCTGATTGGTGATCACTAAGGATAATATTGCTATTCAAATAGTTTATCAACTGTGCATGAGCAGCCAATTCAATTACTTTCTCAAGAGTTGGTAATGTATTTATAGGTCTGAAATTATTTGCGTCTATTGTATTTGGAATTTTCGGTATTGGTATGATGGTGCTAATTTTGAAACTATCTGGAAATATTCCATATTCAAGAGAAGAATTTATAAAATGTAATATAATATGTCCAAGGCTTTCGAATGTTTCTTTCAAGAATCTTGCACTAAGAATTTCAGATTTATTCTTATTGTTATCCAAAGAGAATATAATTTCACGCAGTTCGCTATAAGTTAGTTTTTGAAAACAATTTAATGTGCTATTTATTTGTATGAGGTGTTCTTGTGACCATTGTTCCTCTTCTATCATACTATCAGCAATATCTTGGATACTATCTATAAAAAAATTATTAAAGTTGTTAGCTATTTCTATTTCATTTCTGCATATTGTAGTTTCACCATTTTCAAAAAATTCAATTTTGTTGAAATCATAAGGGGCCTCAGGTTTGACAATAGATTCAAGAGTTTTCCACATTTGCTTTGAATTTCCTTTGTTCAAATCAATTTTCTGTTCATAGTATTCTGATTTTTTAGCTTTAAGCATATTAACATACTGATTTCGACTTGTCTTATATACTTGCCATTTTTCTTCTTTTTGAATAGTATTACATTTTTTGAAATTTTTATATGCTAAATCTCTGTCTTTAGCTTTCTTCCTCAGATCATTATCATAGTATGGTACATCATTTGATTTTAATGTTCTAGTAAAACTTGGAGCAACTCGATTTACAATGTCATACACTTTTTTAAAAATTTCTTCTGAGATAATATTAACATTTACACAATCTAATGACCAGTTACAAGACAAGAGTTCCATATTGATTGATAACATATTTTCTTTGCACAAATTTCTACACTCTTGAATTCTCCCAGGAACATTCGGCTTTGTATTAAATATACTAATGGAAATGATAGAATGATCAGAAATTTTTGGACAATCATTCACTTTGACAGTAACTTTATCACAATCTGTTATAACATAATCAATTAGAGTTTTACTGAAATTAGTAATTCGAGTTAAATTTTCAACCATTTGATCCACCCCATACATGTTTAGCAAGTGCTGAAATTTTTTCGTGTAGAAATTATTACTATTTTTAAATTCAATATTTATATCACCTACCAAGACAGTTTTTCTATTCTGAAAATAAGTTTCTAGTATCTCTTCCATTTTATCAATGAACACTGAATTACTTGCATTTGGTGAATGGTAAACACCTCCAATGGTCCGTTTTTGGCTATCAATTGAAATTTCTATGAACTTGAACCAATAGTTAACTTCTAATGCTATACTTTTCATCACTTTATTTTCAATGCCCTGTTTAATATAAAGTAAGACTACTCCTGTATATCTACTGCTGCTATCACATCTTACTAAATCATACTGCATTAAACTAAGTTCAGAGTCTAAAATATGGTGGTTCTAGATTCACTTAAAACTATGATTGTTGGGCGGTATCAAATTATTTGGGTTAAAATTTCGTGTTTGTTTGCAAGAAAACTCTGAATGTTTACATAAATGATGTCTTGATTGAAATTTATAAAAGAAGATTTCTGAATATCAGGCATCGCTGGTTTTTTTCTTCTTTTTGGACAGTGGTTGGTACTCCATTTATATATCTTATCGTTTTATCCATGTCACCTTCTTCGAAAAGTTTACTCAGTCTACTTTTCACCTTCTGGTAGTATTCACGTTGATTTTTGGTTTGATCTCCAAAAATGATTACTCTGTTTGCATTTATTTTATTTTTATTTCTCAGTAGGTACTTGCTTAGCTATTTCTAAGTCGGAAAATATTATTTTCAGAGATCGATTTTTTTCAGTAGTGAATTTTCCAATCCGATATACTTGCATATTTCCATCACTGATATCACATTCCTTTAAAATGTTATTGAATGTGAGCTTTTCATCAGCAATTCTTTCATTTCTATCTTTCTTTGTCGACTCCTGTATATTCAGCACAATAACATATCTTGCCCGATTTCTCCTCTCTTCAAGTTCCGAGATGATATTCTCAAAATTTGTAATTCCATCCTCTATCTTTCCTCCAGAAGAATTTTGTTTTTCAACTTTCTCCAGTAATTCACTTATTTTATTTTCTAAGAGTTCTACTTTATTCATCAGAATGGGAAGCAGTTTGAAACCTTGTTCACATTTATCGCAAAGATAGATTAAACGTCTCTTCTTCAGCGGTATGCATCTTAATTCCGAGCAGCCATCACAACATATGACACTATCCTTAGAATCGCCACAAGACTCGCAAGGTAGGAATTCAAATATGTATGTATACCTAATATATCAAGATAATCAGGTTAGGTTTGAGATTTCTTACCTCAGATGATCCAAATTCCAGTCTTCTAAAATTTCCATACAAACTACTAACCAGAACCAGTGAGAAAAAATGACTAAAAATCGCATTAATCGCAATGAATAATAAAAGGCGAAAACATGCACCATCCACCTGCGATCACCGCGAACAGATGCGCTGTGCCGTTGGGTTTAGACGGTTGTCGGGTTGTCTGATGATCGTACCACGTGACACCTGACTTCTCGACCTTCGACCAGTCTTCTGTTATTGAGGCACAGATTAGGATATATTGGGTGGTAGGAATGAAAGCTGGCAAACACTTTTGTCTCTCTTATAAGCAAACAAAATCAATATATCTGTTTCCAGAAATTTTAGTGTAAGAAGTTTTGTCAAGATTTATTTATTCGACCCAATATGCCCTGCTCTGCATTTTTTATTATAAACGTCCTTGATTCTATTCGAATTGGGTAAAAGAACAGAAAGAAGCGGGGAGCGGAGCGGGCTCCACACATTCGCATACCTATTTGGCAAATATACGTACCTAGGTATATTTGTCTGTATACTTGGCAATTTATGTAGGTATTGGTTTATTTGAAGCGGGAAGTACAAATATATTCATATACAGTTAAAGTCGTAATTGGAAAGTGAAGACTTTCCAATAGTTGCTTGTGAGCATATTTTCATGGTACCTACTGTAGTTTTGTTAAATCTTTTTTCGACACACTAGAAGTATTCAGAACTGCCACTATAACTGATCGTACGAGTATGTGCAGTATGTGAATCAAACAGGCATTTGCTTGTTTTGCAAATATTTGTTTATGCCTTTGATTTGTTTGTGATAGCAAACACGAATATATATTCTCTTATAAACTCTGCTATCGTTCAAATCAAACAATTCTAATTTTTATTTCAAATATGCATTTGTTAGTGGCAAAAGACAGATAGATATACATACTCTGTTCAATTAATATTTTTTTAGATCCAAATTGAATATTTGTTCGTGACAAATCAATCAGTTGGTCAAATTTGAATCTCAATCTCAATTTCAACCAACCATGTGATAAATTTGTCCAAACAAATATTTATTTGAATCAAATAACATTTATTGTTTGTTAATAAATAGTTCTTCAACAAATGCAGTTGTTTCGCCAAAACAAATCTAATTTGAATAAACCGATAACTTGAAACAAAGAATATGATTTGGTTCTTAGGAATAACATTTGTTTCTTACTTATAACAATTATTTATTGCAAAGAAATAAAAGTCAAACAAATTAGATTGTTTCTCGCAAAGAAACGTTTTTCTCTGTGTACCTTAATTTTGATGCAAGAAATAAATATAGCGTTCAAAAAAAAAGGGTCTATGAATTTCCCGAACATATGATGCATAGTTGTTGCTACAATTCAAAATTCATGACTATTCGAGCAACTTGCTATGCATGGAGCTTGGAGAGGGTGAATTTTACGAAACGTATTTATAGCGCAGTAATTTTTTCTATTTAGACCATATGAATACGCCTTTGAAAAAAAAATTATTGAAATTTATAATTCCCCTAATAAGTTTTTCAATCCAATATATGTTCATTATTAATTAACTTTTCACATAATCAAACATGACTACTTTGTATACGACGGCATGGAGTCGAATCCCAACTCATACATATTAATAAAATTGAACTTGAAATAGACTGTCAAGTTGAATAATTATTACAAATAATAACGGACATTTCACTTTTCAATAAATTATTGGGTGAATGTTTGATCTGGACGTTTGTGATCTCACGAAGACGCAGCTCCTGCGCAAGTCCAAAACGGAATGAAATATTCACAGTGGAAACTACGGTTAAAAGAATATTCTGTTGAATCAATTCTAGTCAATTGTGAATGTTCTTTGCGGAATAATCACTTTCTTTTGAAAATTTATTTTTAAAATAATCCACTGTGAATAGGATCTGTATAGGCTGGTGAAACGTAGTGATATTCAATAGCGAAAAATATTATTCAGTTTGATTTACTGTGAATTCATACGTTGAAATGTTGAGCCTGTGCTCTATTTGACGGATAAAGATCTCTACGTCTTCCTAAAATAAATGAACTTTGGCTATGTCGCTTCTAATACGCTGGAAAAGGATTTCTTAATTTCTTATACGAGTTTTTTTTCTGACTTGGTATTCTTCTTTGAACTTCTGGAACTTTATTTACAACTTTTTAGAAAAAAATTGTTGAAATAAAACTTTTCAATATTAACATTTCAAATAATCAGTGTGTTCTTCTTCCTAAAAATATCTCAACTCTTCTTTGTTCCTAACTATGTATCACTTAGTAGCCCAAAATCTCTTCACGCTCATTCAAATAAACCAGGCACATACTTATTTTGAACATTTTTCAACATTGAAGTTTATTTTCATGAATGCCTATTTTATATTTTCCTAATTATGATATGTCATTTATTAAAATTTTCTCTAAAAATTCCTGAAATATCTAGATTTTAAAAATATTTTTCTATACCTATACGTCAAACGTTATTGCTGGTTTGCTTGCACTTTACCTTATTGTTTTTCTATGGTTAATTGAATATTTCTTTTTACATATTTAAACTACCCTGTTTTCAGAACACTGTATTCCAATTTGAGAATCATTCAGATGTTTTGATCGATTGCAGAGCATTTCGTGTAATGACCTGAGATTTTTAACTAAGACATAGGATTCAGATTTCAAACGATTTGTAACAGTTAGGATTGACAGAGGCGGATTTAGGGTCTCGGCTGCCCTAGGCTACTAAAATTTTGCGACCCTTTTGAACTCTAAATGGGGTATGGAGGGTTTAAATTCATGATTTTTAAGTATACTTAGCTAGCTTTATTGATTTCCATATCCGATAAACAATTCTGTTGACGAATCGGTCAGGAAGAAGAATTTATCGTGAAATTTCTGATAAACATTGCGTCGCTTTTTAAACTCACTCAGAAGTTTATCACTTGTTATTATCAAGAAAGTGTTAATTCGAAGATCCTTCCGCCCGTTTAGTTTAACTTCTTCACTAGTAGATTCATCGGATCGTATCTTCCTTTTTTACTGTCGATTAATATCCTTTTCATGCACTTGTAGCACAGACAAGCTCAATGCCATTTCCTCGAAATAGTTGAAGTTTTCGCGAGTATTTGTAAGAAGGGTAATGATTTGTAAAGCTGTACAGTTGTGAATATATCTGTATCTACATTCTGCATTTGCGTGTTAGCGGCATCAAATCTGCTCAACATAAAGCCCCAAAAAACTGTCATGAAGGCCATTTTCAATCGCTAAAGCTTGAGTCTAATACCTTCAGCTTCACACCTGACGACAGCTTTCAGGTGCTTGTCATCTTCGAAAGAACGCAAGGCTCGTGAAATGATTTCCCATGATTCGTAAAAACTCCGACACGCATCTGCGCGTGCTGACCATTGACCCTGATAGACTTTTTATAGAAGGTGTTTTTACGCGAGTAGGTCCATACTATATACTGGTACTCATTAGTGACAATTATTCAATTATACATTGGTTCGTTCATATAACATGAATTCGGCATTGCAAAATGTTTGTTTTATTTCATTTTAGTTCAATAAAAAATTTGCCGCACTCCGAAATTTGCTGCCCCCTAAATTTTGACGCCATAGGCTGTAGCCTACTTAGCCTAGTGGGAAAACCAGCCCTGAGAATTGAGTCTGTTTTATCTTCACTTTTTCTTCAAATATTTCAAATAATTTTTATCTATTCTATTCAAATTCATTATCACAATTATATTGTCACTTGAGTCCTGAAAAAAAAATGGAATTTTGCTTTCCACTTGTACTGAAACCTCCTGATGATGAAATATGTTGCAATAGACGAGGAAAGTTTGTCGTCACAAATGTCATTCTTGTCAAAAACTGATTCCAAACAAAGAATTTTAGGTGACTTTCTCTGTTGATGATTTGCTGCTTTGATTATTAGTTTGTGTTTGGTTGTTTAGATTTTGTTTTCTCAAGCGAAAGGAGTTGAAAAATCTTTACGGAAACAATCGGACAAGCTGATTTAAATTTGACGGATGTTTGTTTGGAATCAGTTTTTGACAAGAATGACATTTGTGACGTCATCACTTTCCTCGTCTATTGTCCAACTGTTACAGAAAATATAACTTTTCGTTTATATTTTCAGATTCGGTACGAAATCAAATTGCACTCTAAGCAGAATTTATTAATTGGTTTTCGCAAATACTCCGGAAGAAACTGCCCAATCACTTTCCATTAATCAAGGAATATTGTCAATAGGTTTTGATAATTCAATTAAAAAAATATAAAATTGGAATAAAAATATAGCTCACATGTTGGTTTCAAGTCAGCTTGTCACATTTACATTCACAAATAATAGAACAATCCTTTTTTTTCGTGTTAATTGCCTCAAACAAATATCTAGATTGAACCGCAATTAGTTCATGCAAACCAATTTCTTGTACATTGAAATTAATTATTCGCATTCGAAAAGTACAGGAATTTCTTATCTCTATGGTCAGTTCATGACATATCGTTTTTGAACGTTGCCAATAATTCATTTTTATATTGAATATACCTAGTCACCAAGGAGGAGGGTAAAGTATTTGCAATGATTTATATAATTTGCGACTGTTGAAAACGATTGTTTTTATGGAATTTAAAAAATGCTTCAAAAATATGATGTTCAACACACCTTTGAATATACAGGGTTTCCCAAAATAACCGGAACGGCTGAATATTTCAGCAACGTCTGGACCTAAAGTTATAAAATTTGATATAAAAGAGTTATCAGTAATGCCAAATAGAAAAATGATATTTGCAACGTTGCCTAGTCCACAGTTTTTCCTATGGAGACCTTAAATATATTTTTTTGAATGTAATACTATGTTTATTTTCAGCGCATTCGATTTATCGTGTTCAACTTACCACAAAGACAAAGACATTTATTTCCCAGAAGAAGATACATGATAAAAAATTACATTGTTGGAGGTTAATATCAAATTAATTAGGTACCTTCTTACTGCCAAAGGCATAGGGAAGGACTAGCTCACAAATTTATATATATATATATATATATATATATATATATATATAGAATTGAAAAAAAGGATAGTCGCTGACTAGTTAAGAGTAAAACTGTTTGTAGGGCCTGCAGCGATGTAAAAGGAAACTCTTTTAAGTTTTTTCCAAGCTTTCGGAATCTTTTATTCCATCATCAGGGAGACTACAATTGGAAATGTCATATAAGATTGTAAATTCAAAATTATAAGTACTCACATCTTATTTGAGGATGCTTACATATATGTTCATAAAAGTTATTTATAAGAACCATTCACTTTTACAAGATTAAGTTTCTGCTAAATAAACATATTAGTGATGCAGAATTTTCAGTTCTTTTTTAAAAAATACAAAACTGAGAAACTGGACGAAATGACAAATTAGTTTTTCATAGAGACTACTTCATTTGTTTATTGTCAAATGTGACAGTTATTAATTTGACAAGTGACATTATTTTGTTCTGACAAATAAACTTTAGTGTAGGTTTGAATTTCTGCGTTCGGATACTCTAATTTCATGGTGTTTTACGTCAAGAGAAAGTAAAAAAGAATAAATTTCACTCAAATGGCTTATATCTGTTCGTTTATTGATGGGGTTATTCTCTTGAGAGATAAAGGCCATTTCTAAGAAAGATCTTTTTGAAAGATGTGATTCTCTTGCAAGAACTTTTGTTGAAGAGTAGTTCATTCGGTGGTCAAGGTCATTGACATGTTTTGCTAAAGCACATCTTTCAGGATGTAGTCTACTATCACTTTTATGAGAAGAACATGTCAATGACCTTGACCACCGAATGAACTACTCTTTAACAAAAGTTCTTGCAAGAGAAATAATGTAATTGTGAAAAAAATTACATTGGCCAAACTAAAAGATTACTAAATTATAGAATCACTTCTACAAGTAACAAGCAAAATTGTACGATTAATGGAAAGAAAACTTTGAAGAAGAACCACTTACTGTGTTGATGAGAATGATTGCTTTGAAAATTCTATCAATAATACTTATTTCTCATTTGAAAATAAATTTTACAAACAGACTTTTGGAACCCCTATGGGGGCAAAAATTAGTCCCATTCTTGCTATGTATGTCATGGATGACATACTGGATACAGTCCTAAAAGTTTTACCGTTCAAATTGTTTTTCATTAAGAAATATGTGGATGACTTGATTACAGCCTTACCACATCACGGAACTACAGAAGTAGTTGATGTATTCAATAGTTATGACCTGTATATACAGTTCACCATAGAACGTGAAGACGAAGAACATAGTGTTCCCTTCTTGGACACAAAATTTCGTCGTACAGTGTGCAATACCTTAGTCATTGACTGGTATAGAAAACCCATAAGTAGTGGAAGATTTATGAACTATCACTCATACCATAAACAATCCATGAAGGTTAATTTGGTTAAACAAATGAAACATCGAATACTCTGTATTTCTGACTCCTCTTTTCATCAACAAAATTTAAAAACCTTAAATAATTTATTCATTGATAATTCATATCCTCCTTCACTATTAAAAAAGATTTTATACAGTACGTCTACCATAGACACACATGATTCATTAAATAATATCAATAACATTTCGCAAAATAATATCACTACTACAAATGATTCAGATAGGATCCAAATCCAATATTTTTTTACCTCTTTTCCATATATCGCAGATGTCTCACCCAGGCTTGCTAGAATTTTCAAAGATTTTGAGAACATAAAAATTGCAAATGAAACAATATTAACAATTAATTCCATTTTTACCAAAGTTAAAGATAAAACACCTTTAACTTCACAATCACAGTTGGTGTATTGTATTCCTTGCTCTAATTGCGATAAAACTTACATAGGTCAGACTTCGAGGACATTATAAGATAGAATCACTTCACATAAAAGTGACTGTAGATGCCATCGTGAAAGATGTGCATTGAGTGAACATGTCAATAGCACTGGTCATAACTATAGTAATACAAAAATTTTTACTGAAGAAAATACCACTAAAAGACTTTTCATGGAAATGGCTTTCATCTCTCAATCAGATTCTTGCTTAAATAAAAAAACTGACGTTAATCACTTAAGTGAAATTTATTCATATTTACTCCTCATCGACAACAATATTACACATAACTTAAATAATTCTCCCTCAGGGAACACTTCATCTCTTTTGAGTTGAGACAATTGGTTGATTTCACCCACTAGCAGCGGCCAATTGGTGGTTTCGTGTCACACTTCAAAAGTGTCTGACATCTAATGTCAATAATGTCAACTGTCTGTTGTCTAATAATCCTAACAAAATTTCTTACATTACATTTGAATCTCTCCACGTGTGGAGATAATTCAAATAAATGTTTAAACAAAATTTTATAACAATGACTTAATATTTTTATTGTTTGACGTATTTTAATGTGTTTTGTTCATCTTTGTCACATGTGACTTACATGACATGTTGTTTACAAATTTTAAATATTAAATGTTAAAAGAGTACACGTTTTGCTTGCTGCTATACCCAAAAATTTCCTGTTTCGTATATATATATATATATATATATATATATATATATATATATATATATATATATCTATATATACATATATATAGAAATAATAATAACATCATATTAGGTTATAGTTATCGAAGCATTACATTATGACATAAATAAAAAGGCATGCTTTAAAAACTAAATTGAAAAAACTCATCAAGATTATAGAAGACATGACTATGCATTAGATTTTTAAGTTCCATTTTGAATTTTCGGTAGGTTAATATTTTCAGTGTTTGAGGGAGGTGATTGTAAACCTTGATACCCATGTACAAAGGTCCCCTGCGAGTTGTGTTGTAATTGTAATTTGGTAATATTATTAATTGATTCCGGGTAGGGTATGAATGTCTATCGGCGGGACGTAAGAGGGAACCACGTTTTTTGTGGATAAGAAGTGAAACTTTGTAGATGTATATATTGGTAAGTGTGAATATTTTGTGATATGCGAAATGATCCCTACATGATTCTCTATAGCTCAAGCCAAAAGTAGTTCTGATTGCTCTTTTTTGTATCATAAATGTGGAAGAGGACTCAACGGCTATGCCCCAAAATTCAATACCGTATTGTAGCAGACTGTGAAAGTACGCGTAGTATACTGTTTTGGCTACTTTTACATTGTTGTTTATTCTTATTGTTCTTATTGCGAATATAGCTCTACCTAATTTCACATTCAGTTGTTTTATATGCTCAGGCCAGTTCAAATTACTATCGATAGTGAGTTCAAGGAATTTCGATGTTTCAGAAGTAATTATAATGCCTTCTTCTACATCAACTACCAGGTTATGAAGTTGTTGATTTTTGTATGGGTTAAATAAGACTCCCTGTGTTTTGGTCACATTCAGAAACAATTTGTTAGCACTAAACCAGTTCATAATACCATTAACAGTCTCACGTGTTAGGGCTAACAGCTGCTGGATTTCCGAGTGATGAATAATAATGCTCGTATCATCAGCAAAGAGTGAGAAGGATACGCATGGAAAATTACAAACAATATCGTTGATATAGATAGGAAATAATGTGGGCCCAAGGATGGAGCCTTGCGGGACACCTTTTTTAATATCAACTGTTTCTGAGTAGAAATTGGTGAGATTGTTATTTTGTTTGGCTTCCACTTTCACTTTCATTTGTCTATGACCGAGATACGTTTCAAACCATTTCTTGGCAATACTACGCACGCCATAATACTCAAGTTTATCTAAAGGAATGTCGTGGTCAACACAATCGAAAGCCTTGGATAGATCGCAAAAAATACCCAATGGGTGTTTGTTTTTTTCGATTATTTCATTTACATGTTCTAACAGGGTAAAAGTTGCATCAGCTGTATTCATATTTGCTCGGAAGCCAAATTGAGAATCGGTCAAAATATTATGTTCCCGGAGATAAGATAATAGTTGTTGGTTAACGTGCCACTCTAGGAGTTTTGAAAAACTAGGTAAAAGTGAAATGCCTCTGTAGTTGTTTGGATCTAATATGCTTCCTTTTTCAGAACTGGAATAACAATTGACGTTTTGAATGATTCACGAAATGTGCCCGTAGAAAATGAAAGGTTGAATAAGAATGTCAAAGGCTTGCTCAAGTGATCTATGTTATTTTTGATTAGTGTCATTTGAATTTCGTCGATACCAGTAGATTTTTCTGGTTTTTGCGATAGAATAGAGTATTTCACCTCCACCTGTTATTGGCGCAAAGAAAAATGAATTCACGAAATTGAGATCAATAGTTTTCGAAAATGCCATACTAGTAACTACATTTTCGGAATCTGGATTTAGGGGAGCGGAAATATTCCAGAAAAAATATATAAATTCTTCTGAAATTTCTTGGGGATCATCAATCAATAAATCAATTTTATTGATGCGCATGCTTTCCAAATTTGTTTACTTTTATTATATGAGTTTGTTATAGTGCTATTAATAAACAAGTTTAGCTGAACTGATGACATTTTTCAAAATTTTCCGATATTTCTCTATGTATGCTAGTATATGAGGATTATGAGTGTGTTTTTTTAATTCAAAGAGAAAACGTTGTAATCCATCCTTTGAAGTTATTTTTTTGAACTAGCGGTACTTTTTTAGGGTTAAATGCTTTCTGGAAACAAGAATTGAAAATTGAATAAAATAATTCAAATGATTCGTTGGCTTCGGTAGTCCCGTACAAATAGTTCCAATCTACGTTTTTCAGAAGGTTGTTGAAATTATCATTATTTTTTCCATTGTATATTCTGATACTTTTATATATCACCTCATCTTCCTTTCGAGAGTCGTACCCAGGTCTATAATTGATGTTGAAAAGGGAACGTCCAGTTTAACTAAAATATTGTCAATAGTTGTGGATGATGTTGATGTTATCCTTGTTGGTTCTGTTATAGTAGGAGTCAGTTCGGGCATATTTAGGATGTTTTGAAAATCAGATAATTTCTTGTTGGGCGGGGCAAAGTTTATGTTAAAATCACCGCAGATCACAAAATTAAAATTTTTAAATTTAGAATTTAATTCACTCATGAAATCCAGGAAGACATTCAAAAAAAGGTCGAACTTCCCGGAGGACTCCTGTACATGCAAAGAATAATCACCTTCTTCTCGAAATTGAGAATTCTAAATCATTTTCTATGGGTAGACAATCGATATTAGCAATTTTTTTCAAATTGAGATTTTTTCTTGCAAATATTACAACACCTCCATGTGAGGAAATTTTACGAGAAAAGTACGAAATTGTCTCGTAACCGTCCGGTGTAACGAGTACTTTGTACTTCGTTATAAATTTAAGGGATTAGCGCAAAAGCCACCTACACTACTTTTGGAGATTCCCTCGTATATGTACGTAGTGTTGATCAGTCGCCTGAACAAACTAACCTTGCGCGACAGAATAGGAATTTTGACAAAAAACACGAATTGGCGTTCGAGAGGGCGACGTGGATTTTGGTCTTTCTTTTTCTCGTGGTACGGTGTCTCGATAGCTCAGGACGAGGAAGTTTTGAATTTTTTGATTGCTGAGACGTTGGAAATGTGGTGAGTCCGTTCCGATATTATCTGTGGTGGCTATTCTTTAAGTTAATTGTATAATCAGTGCCTAAATAATTTACGCTATTTGAAAGAAGTAGACGTTGAAAATATCTCCAAGAATGCTGGATTCCAGATGGATCAGTGTGTTTTTTTTAATCTTGCCGGTGATCAGTAACTTTTGGAAGTTTGCTCGTAATTTGATTCACTAGTTACCATCACACAAGTATACTTGCCTGTCTGATTTCCAGTGTAACGAAATTATATTTTCGTAAAACGTAATTTATGCTAAATTTCAATTTTATCAATTTTATTTACTTACAGCCCAACAGATTGTATGGAACTCACTCTTTTCCAGATTTCTCAGATAGTAATTTTTTTCGTTTTGGGGTCGTCGAGACAGCTTACCATTTTTTTTCCTTCTCGGTTCCGCATACCATTTCGTTCTGCTTTGTCTCCTATATTATTTCTTTCTACTAATATGTCTCTACTGTCCTAATCACTTACCGGTATCACCAGATTTTGTGATTGAAAATTAAAATTATACCTTTTTTTATTTTTACTGATAATTTTCACATCTCAGTATGTGGTAACGAAATATTAAAATTGAAAGTTTAAACGATCTTTATCTGTTGCTAAATTAATTTATCATAGCACAGGGGTTTTTCTTTTAGTAATAATTATTAAAATTAAAAGTTTAAACGATCTTTATCTGTTGCTAAATTAATTTATCATAGCCCAGGGGTTTTTCTTTTCGTAATAATTATTAAAATTAAAAGTTTAAGCGATCTTTATCTGTTGCTAAATTAATTTATCATATCACAGGGGGTTTTCTTTTAGTAATAATCGGTAATACAGTAGCAATACTGGACCCCCGTTTGTGTGGTCATTGATATTTAATTTATTGTTGAGTTTAAGTAACCTTTGAGGTTTACAAAAGGTACCTTTTTTTAACCATTTAATGTATTCAATACCCGTGGCTTATACATTCGATTGTTTTGCATGTAATGGAGTCTTGCCTACCCGGGAAGATCAAAATTGAAGTTGGTTCAGCACACCTACTCAGATCACAAGCTTAATCACCTTCAGGAATCAGCTCAATACCGCCTGGAGGGCCCTTCTAGAGATCCTACTGAACGATCTCCGTATCTCCAAACGAAGAACCTGCCGTAGAGAGCTTCGACATACTATTCAGAAGGTAGAACTTGTCAGAGGTGGGACCTGGAACTTCAACCCCGGTTGATCGACGAACTCGGCACTCCAAAAATCAGCTGGTAACCTCTACCCTTTGCAAAGCCACATTATTGTTGTTAGGGTTACTTAAACCATTGCATAATATATATTTCCATCTATATCAGTTATGCACTTCAGCTTATGTTTATATTGTATAAAGTTTTTTTCCCAGCCTTCAGCTGGAGCACCTTGTAAATACCATTTTGCATAGAACCGTTCTCTACTGTTCATTTATACTTATTATTTGAATAAATTTGAAAATATTTTATTCTCTGATTTTTTTCTTTTGTCGTACTCTAGAGCTGAATGAAATTGCCTTTGCCTTATCGTTGAGTAGGTTGTTTCCTGTTTTGTTCTATATTAAAAATTCAAAATTAGGTGGTGCCCACATTCAGCTTTAGATCAGCAAAACCAAAAGCCAATCGCCGAATTCACCCCCTTGCTCTAACCCATAAGTTTGGTGCTTGACGTGGATGATGAGGTCTTAGCTTAATCTTAGCTTAGTCATCATTACCCACAGAAAGAACCATTACACCGGATAGTAACACGACACTTCATTTTCTTTCAACCAGTGTTCGGAAATACACATTATGTCTACAATTTTTTGTTGATCACTGTATTGGTCGATAAATATATTGATTTCATCTAATTTGTTATGCAACGACTGAGTGTTGAGGTGCATTATGGTGAAGGGTGTTGGGCTACCTTTTGATGAGAGGGCGAATTCCTATGGTTTCCTCACGGTTTTTCCCAGCTGGTATGATTTTTGCTGGTTTGAGCAGGATGATCCTTCGGGTATCAGGATTTAACTTCGTAGATTATCATCTGGGTTCAATATATATTCAGAACACCTTGTAATTTCTTCGAGAGTATATTTTTTGTTGTCGATGATAATTAAGTTTTGCCTAAGAAATGCTATTTTCCCTAATTTTCTCGCATTCTCGAGGAAAGGTACAAGTTTTCTTCTGTCTTTCATAACTTCTTGAGTAAAGTTTTCGGTTACTGCATACGGTGTTCCTTTAAACATTTTTGCTTTTTTCAAGATTTCGTGCTTTTTTCCAGACGAATTGAATTTCAAGAGGACTGGTCGCGTTTTGTTTTCTTTTCTGGTGCCTATTCGGTGGACATCCTGTACATAGTAAGGTTCGAGGGTAACATTTAGCTTCGAATCGATAATTGAGGTGATTTGTTGCTGTAACGATTCATTCGGTTGGGGATCCGTTTCCGAAAAACCGTAGAAAATTAAGTCATTAATTTTTTGTTGCTTTTCTATATTTGCCTCGAGAGTATCGACCCGTGAATTTAGTCGATCGTTTTCTTGTACGAGATTGTTCATGTCCCTTTTTATGTCGTGTACATTAGTTTTTATCTCGATTACTTATATTTCGGACGTCCATCATCTTAATGGTTGAAAGATTTCTAACCATTAAGATGATGGACATCCGAAATATGAGTAATCAAGTAACTACATCGTCTAAAACATTCAAACAATCAGTTTTTATCTCGTCCATTGTTTTAAGGAGGAGGTCAAGTTTTTGGTCCATATTAATTTTTATTCTGAAGAGAAGATGTGATTAGTATATCTACTTTCGTAATAATCTATAGAACTTGGAAATTCACTTTCATAAAGGAGACACTTGAAACACGTCCGTTCACTGGCTAGTCTAGGATAGGAAACCCTATAATAACCCTATAATATCAAATCTTACTTCCCGTAATTTTTGTTAATATGGCAATCCAACATTTCGTTAAAAAATATGTTACGGGTTTATTTTGCACTAGAAAACCCTTTCTGTTTTAATACAATAACATCAGAAATTCTCTGTCATTGATATACACTCTGTACGCCACTGTATTCTTCTTCTTCTTCAGATTCCTCAAAATGACAACTTGATCGTTATCATGTATAGCTTGTTCCGAATGTTAGTACTTACCTTTGCTGTACTAGTTCGAGCGGACATGAACCGGCCTCAAGCTATTGACAGTTATCAGTTGTTCTATTTTGCGGTAAGACAGCGTTGTTTTGTAAACAAACTTTTGGTTAGTCTATTGTTTTGTGCTTAGAACACAAAACCGTAACATTCCTACTCTATCTCTATCTTGTGTCATTGAGGTACCTATTTCACATTCGAATACTTGACCTTTTGTTTGTTTGTTTGTGTTTGGTTCTGAGAAAGCTGGCGTTTTCGTATTGGTTCAGTTGGCAAAACTGAATCTTAAGGTGTTCTTTTCATAGCTCCTAGTAGCTCGAGTTAGTTCCTGGACTGTTCCCACCGAACACTATTGAACAAGAAAGTGCCTTGTCACATATTGACAGTTTTGACTTTGACGTCTGAGAGATATTCTCTTCTTCCTTATTTGATCTTGATGAGTGACTGACCTACTTTGAAGATTTCCAATTAAAGTTTGATCATCGTTGATGGATCTTTGGAAAATTCATATCAGGAGAGTTTCTCATATTGTTTGCGATTTTTGACGCTATATATTTTTGAGATATCTCCGTTCGCTTTGCGGATTTTCGAGGTTAGAAGTCACTTCATCATTGTGTGAAACCACTGGAACGAGAAACTCGCTATCAGACAGCAAACAGACCATCAAAGCTGTTATCAGAACCCTCCCACTTAATAGAGGTTAGTATTTGCATTTGGGCTCTACTTATGGCCCCATAAAAGTGTAATCGGAAGTCAGACTGGTATTGTATATTCTAGGGTGCTCCTCTGCGGTTACCACTCTGCTACTGCTCATCTGCGACTACCACTTTGCTACTACTTGGCTACTGTTACCTCTTCGCCGCTGGTAGTGCTCCACTACGGTTTATTGCTACTACTCTGCTACCGATTATTGGAGTACCACTAATGTGTTGCTACACGATTGTCTTTCCACTATTCCACTGCTGTGATTGTTCCTGCTCAACTGTGGTTGTCCCGCTGTATATCTGTTGTTCAGCATTCCTTCGCTATTTGTCCCAACTGTACATGTACTTTGAATGATTGTGTCGTACCCACTGTGCACCTGTATACACCTAGGCACTGATGAACTACAACCACGCTAATTGGTGAACTGGCATGCTTGAGAATATCTACGTAGTATCAGATAAGTTTAGAATAAGACTGCCCCTAAGGCGTAAGTATCCATAACTGTAAGCTATCATCGTGACGTCACAGGCATAGCTCTCACTGGAGGTTTCATATTGATATATATTCAAACAATACCATACTCTCAATCACAGCATTCACTTGAATTCATCTTGGTGGTTGATATTTACATTAATTTCATTTTCTTTTGTATGGTGAGCTGAACTGTGCACATACAGGGTGTGTAACGATCAATATATTTTATTAGTAAGGGACATGACTATTTCTTTTATTCTGGTCCAAGTTATCTAAGCGTAAGGGAAGACAAAACCTCTACATATTTAAATATTATTATTATACCATTTACAGGTATCTATTGTTTGATATTTTAGTAATATCAGTGCAGTGAGTTGTCCCATTCCATCAGGGTGGTTTCGGATTTTTCACTAGCGATAAATCCGTGGCGCTCCGGAAAATTAACCCCATATTTCAATCTTATCGAAATCAATTTTTATTGTCGAATCCACGCCTACTGAGCTGCTGGGTATGTTAGAGGCGTGTCACATTATTGCACATTCACTGCTCTCCTTTCCTAAATTTCGCCCCTAACAAATATCACAAAATTCCAATATCTCGAGAAAACATAATTTATTTGAAACTTGTTGGCAAGTCTGATCTGATATTATCATTTGCAACGTTGTCAAATCCACATGTTGTTTCCACTAAATCTTTTTACGTATTTATTCAAACTTCCCTTTTAAATCTTGCGCATTTACTTATATTTTTTAACGAAACCAAATCAAACCCTATTGATTATGTTCGAATGTTGAATGGAATTTCAGAACTGAAAATTCGGACGTTATGTACTGACATAACCGATAATGACAGAACTCTAATAAAATTTTGTTAGAATCATGAAGTATAAATTAACAAGTGGCCTTTGGAAATAGCTGATCATCCTTCATTGTTATTGTTGCCAACCATCTGCCATTATTCTGATAGTTACTTGAATTACTATTAAGATAAAATGATTTTCTTGCTGTGAAGATGAACGGATTGATCTATCGCGGTTACTGCGATAAAATGAGAAGCTATAAGGACGTTTGTAAATTATCCAATGCTTCACATCCACGAAGGCAAATTGAGGAACCTACAGTTTGCCAAACTACGAGGTTGGTTTGACAAAGTCCGTGCAAAGTCCGATAGATGGTACCACCGGGGTTATCGAGGTCATGTTTGGTTAGTATCATCTCTTGAATGAACGCACTCCAAGTTTCAGCCATATTGGTTTATTTATTTGTGCGTGGCATTAGTGTAAATCAAGGAAGTCAAGTGATTTTTAAGAAATGCACGAAAAAGGATTACGTGTGGTAATTAAACATTACTTTATGAAAGGAAAAACGCCATAGGAGACTGAAGGGATGCTTGAAAAACATTATGGTTACTCTTCACCTTCGGGTGGAACCGTTTATAAGTGGTTTCAAAACTTTCGTACTGGCTATATGGACACAAGTGACGCGGAACGTCCTGGACGGCCTGTGGAAGTTACGAATCCAGGGAATCATTGATGAAATCCATGATATGGTGATGGATGACAGAAGAGTTAAGGTGCGTGAGATTGCTAGTGCTGTGGGCATCTGGACTGAATGGGTACACAATATTTTGAAAAAACATTCGGACATGCGAAATCTAGCCGCAAGATGGGTGCCGCGATTGCTCACGCTTGACCAAAAACGGAATCGTGTGTAGTTTTGCCAGGATGGTCTGCAGCTGTTCCAGAAGAATCCGGAGGACTTCAAGCGCCGTTTCGTCACTGTGGATGAAACATGGATACATTATTATACTCCTGAGATCAAACAACAATCTAAACAATGGGTTACCAAGAGGGAATCTGCACCAAAAAAGGCGAAAACCGTTCATTCGGCCGGAAAGGTTATGGCGACTGTCTATTGGGATTCGCAAGGAATAATCCTCATCGACTATCTGTAGAAGGGTAAAACTATAAAACTATTACAGGTAAATATTATTCATCGTTATTGTAAGTAGAGTAAATATGAGAGAGCTTTTGAAATCTAGGTCAAAATCTATGAGAGAGCTTTTGGATTCAAGGTCAAAACCTATGAGAGAACAAAGGGATTCAAGATCAAAACGTATGAGAGAGCAACGGGAGGTACACGTCAGCAGAATATGCACGTGTCAGGTGTCAGATTACATTTGATAACATCCGGTCAACGAAATTTGATTCAACGGGTTCAATGACTTATTTCAATGTCAATAAGTGTACGTGTCGGATATCAAATTACTTGAAATTCGCTGACGCCATAGTTCCGGTAGGCAAAATTTGATACGGGTTCAATGACCTATATCAATAAGTGCACGTGTCAGATATCATATCACCTGGAATTCGATGACGCAATAGTTCCGGTCAGCGAAAATAGATACGGGTTCAATGACATTCAACAAGTGCACGTGTTCGGTATCAGATTACCTGGAATTCGATGACGCAATAGTTCCGGTCAGCGAAATTCTATATGGGTTCAATGACCTATTTCAAAATGGAAGCACGTGTCAGGTATCAGATTACATTTGATAACATCCGATCAACGAAATTTGATACGAGTTCAATGACGTCTTTCAAGGTCACGTGTTGGGTATTAGATTACCTGGAATTTGCTGATCTCAAGTTACAGACAAGTCTCAACAAGTAAGAATAATTCAATATGGGTTCAATGTCCTCTTTCAAGGTCAATAAATGCACGTGTTGGGTAACAGATTAGCAAGAATTTGCTGACGTCACGTTACATACAAGTCTCGACAAGTAGGAGAAACTTGAAACGGGTTCAATGTCCTCTTTCAAGGTCACGTGTTAGGTATCAGATTACCTAGAATTTGCTGACGTCACGTTACAGACCAGTCTCGACAAGTAGGAGAAATCCGAGATGGGTTTATGACCTCTTTCAATGAGTGCACGTGTCAGGTATCAGATTACATTTGATAACATCCGGTCAACGAAATTTGATACGGGTTCAATGACCTATTCCAATAAGTGCACGTGTCAGGCATTCCTGGAATTCGCTGACGCCATAGTTCTGGCAGGCGAAATTTGATACGGGTTGAATGACCTTTTTCAAAATAAATGCACGTGTTGGGTATCAGATTACCTGGAATTTGCTGATCTCACGTTACAGACAAGTCTCAACAAGTAAGAATAATTCAATATTGGTTCAAGGACCTATTTCAAAGTCAATAAATTCACGTGTTGGGTATCAGATCACCAAGAATTTGCTGACGTCACAATACAAACAAGTCTCGACAAGTAGGTGAAACTTGAAACGGGTTCAACGACCTCTGATTCGTGAGTTCACGTTTTCGAGTGTCTGTGGGTTCGTGTATTTGTTTGTGATCATGTGTTCTTGTGTTCAAACCTCAGATACACATAGAGCGCCACAGACAGCTGTTTGATCGCGTGTTCTAATGTTTGTTTGTGTGGCTGTTTGTTCGTTTGTTCGCTTGTTCTTGTGTTCTTGTTTCTACGTGTGTTCAACTGTCTGTGTGTTCGTGCTTGTTCGTGTGTTCGTGTCTTCAGGTGTTCGAGTATTCGTATTTGTTTGTTCGCGTGTTCAGGTATTCGTGTGTTCTACTGTCCGTGTGTCCGTGTTTGTTCGTGTGTTTGCTTGTTCGCATGTTGGTGTGTGCGTGTGTATGTGTTTGTTCAAGAGTTAGCATGTTCATAAGTTTTGTGTGTGTAGGTGTTTGATCGTATGTTGATGTGTGTGTTCGACTGTCTGTATGTTCGTGTTTGTTCGTGTGTTCGTATTTGTTCGTGAGTTTGCGTGTTCGAGTGTCTGTGGGTTCGTGTATTTGTTTGTGACCATGTGTTTTTGTGTTCAAACCTCAGATACCCATACACATACAACTGTTTGTTCGCGTGTTCGTATGTTTGTGTGTAGTTGTTTGTTCTTTTGTTCGCGTGTTCTTGTGTTCTTGTTTCTTCGTGTGTTCAACTGTCTGTGTGTTCGTGCTTGTTCTTGTGTTCGCGTGATCGAGTGTTAGTGTGTTCGAGTGTCTGTGTGTTCGTGTATTTGTTTGTGTTCATGTGTTTCTGTGTTCTAGTCGCAGATGGTCATAGAGCGCCACAGACGACCACGGATAACCTCAAATTCCCACAGCTAGCCACTGCTAACAACAGAAAGCCACAGATAGCGATGAATAGCCACAGATAGCGATGAATAGCCACAACTCAGTTCTGCTGGCCACTGCTACCCACAGAAAGCCACAGATAACCAATGATAACCTCAGATCTCCACAGCTTGCCACTACTAACCACAGAAAGCCACAGATAGTCACGGATAGCCACATATGGCGATGATTAGCCACAACTCATTTATTCACAGATAACAACCCGTATTGACTTTTTCTGACCTTTCTGCTACCAGAACTATTGCGTCAACGAATTTCAGGTAATATGGTATGCGACACGTGCATTCATCAACCTTGAAATAGATCATTGAACCCATCTAGGATTTCCCCGTCTAGATGAATTTGTAACCGGAAATGTGTGAAATATAATATCGTCCTACTACTCCAGTAAGTATTCTTTCAAGTCAAATCGACATTGTCTTCAGTCTTTTGGAGTAATTCATCTCGTTGGTGAAGTATTTCCCACAAACTCGCTTACTCAAGCATAGCACGAGCCTTGTTTAATTGAAACCAATGAAACTCCCACCCATGAAATCTCGCTTCGGGCTCATTTCCACTCATAAGCAATGACATTCAGATCACTTGAAAATATTCCAAGTCCACTTGATAATATAATTCAGCTTTTTGAAGTTATTCATCCGGTAAAATCTCACTCAAAAACTTTCCTTCTAACACATTGCACGAACCTTATTATTGCAATAAAATTGAAAAATGCTAAAGTCTTCGTCTGAGTTGTCGTTCTTCGAAGCACAAAATCTGAAATCCCTTATTATAATGAAAACTGCCCAAACTCCTGGTCATAGATGCTTACCACATTGAAATGATTTACGATATAAACAATAATGGTCAGAGAATTGGTCCTTGAAGCACACCACATTGTAATAGAAAAATGCACCAAGAACTGGTCCTTGAGGTGTACCACAACGAAAACTGAAATAATTTGTAAAAGAAAAATGCCTAGAGAACTGGTCTTTGAGGCTTACCAAATTAAAATAATTTATTATATATATGAAATGCCCAACGAACTAGTCCTTGACGAATAGCACATTGTCATTTGGAAAATATTAAAGTATCTGTCTATGTGATTGTTCCTTGAGGCGCAAAAACTGAAATAACTTGTAATAGAAAAATGTCCAGAAAACTGGTCCTTGGGGTGTACCACAATGAAATTTGAGAAATGGTGAAAGCGTTGTCTATGCGATTGCTCTTTGAGGCACAAAAACTGAAATAATTTGTGGAAGAAAAATGCCTAGAAAATTGGTCGTTGAGGCTTACCACTTTAAAATAATAAAATATTTGTTCCGCAGCTATTGAGCTTGGCACAGATATGCGAAAGGTTGTTTTAGTATCTGATGGGTCTTTGATCCCTAAAGCTTCTAGGCTCCAGAGATCAGTAATGCTACACTCAGAAATGAATGAAGAAATGTGTACATTACTTTCACCACCTACAACGTGCTGACCTATAATGGTCCAACCAAAGAGTGTTTCTAGGGCAAATAGTTGATTATTAATGTTGAAGATATTCCCTGTGAGGATCCTCCCGAATATATCCGCACCAAATAATAATTGCACTTCATATCCGTATTTTTCATTGTTCTTATCAACATCGTTAATCAAAATATTTTTGTTTTTCAGATAATTTATAATAGCTGAATCTTGCAATCTAGGAACATAGTTACAAATTTTGGATTGCTCTAAAACAGGAAGATCGCATTGGAAAGTATTGTTTAAATTCTGAATTTTGACGTTGAAAACGTTTTTGAGTGTTGGTGCCGATTGTTTTCCTCCGAAAACACCCTGTATGATTTTTTCTTCCCCAACTTTCTTCAAATTCAGCTCTTTCGCACAGTCTGTTACTATGTATGATCTCTGAGAGGCAGAATCCAATAAAACTCTTACAATTTTCGAATTTTCACCATTGATGATTCTTACAAAAACAGTTTGTAACATAGTTTCAGTGGCAGTATTCATGAGAATACTTTCTACCGGTTTTTCAGTATCGTTAGCCAGAGTTTTAGTGGATAGTTGTGGACACATTATGGTGAAATGTTTTTTAGAACATATTAAACATTTCACTGCAGACCTGCACGTTCTTATCGTGTGATTCAATTTTAGACATGAAAAACAACCTTTCTTTTTCATTATTATAGATCTTTTTTGATCAAGCGAAAGTTTTTGAGCTTTCAAACAATCTTGACTAGCGTGCGTACTATAATCGCAGAATAAACAACATGAAGGTTTCTTACCATCTCCTCTAGTATTGGATGAATGAAGTGTTGCAGCAGTAAATAATTGTGGTTCATCCTGTAGATTAGTCTTACTGATACCTCTATTCCTGTTTGATAGACCTGCTACTTGATGCTCTGAGTCAACAAAACTGGCTTTGGCTAGGTTCAAACGTTCTTCGGATTCTACTTCAACTCGGAGAAAATCTAATAATAATTGCAGAGTATTAGATGATGGTTTGTTTGTGTTATTGGTGCTACGATGTCTTTCCCATACTTTTAACACATCATTTGGAAGTGCAGATTCAACAAGAGGGAAAAGCATTGCAGCATATTTATCACTTGTTACACCTAGGGACTCTAATGCTCTTAACTGAGTTTCTAACTTGTCATACAGATTTGATAAGGACATACCTGTTCCTTCTTTCAACCCACGATTGAGTACTAAACTTAGGAGTTCTCTTACGTATACTTCTATGAGGAATTCATCCCTTGCGAACCTGGCCTTCAACTGGTCAATTGCCTTAGTGTAGTTGGTGCTGGAGGGTGGAAAACTCTCGATCAAAATCCGTGCTGGTGATTCTTCTTCTGTAGCTTGCAAAAGGTATTGAAATTTATCCTTCGTCTTCGTGTATCTTCTGGAACTGTCCTCAAAACCCTATCCAATTCCTAACGTTTCCGTCAAATTTTTTCAGCTGTAGTTTTGGAAGACTGAACTTTTTCACCATCTTACTGGAACTTCCTGTGGGATCCTTATCTTGATTTGTGGATTCTTTGAAGAAAATCTCGTAGTTAGAACGAATAGTTATGAGTTTTTCTCTGAATACTTCTACGGTACCAAGCTCTTCTTCTAGGGTAGATGTTTCAAGCTCGTCAGCAAACATAATTTCTTTTATTTTCTCGTCCAGATCAAATAAACGGATGGCTTTATCTTCTAGTTGCCTCATTTTTGCCAAGACTCCCTTCTCATCACATTTCGTTACTTTGAAAGCTGCTTCCAAGTCTTGACATAGACATAGAAAATTTTTCGAATAAATGCTCGTTCTTTTACTAAATTTTCCATACTGAAGGACTCACTGGGGTCACGGTCGCCACAAATGTAAAAAGACGAGTCGATAGAAGTTTTCAAGTTTTAATGATGAAATACTTTCTCAAAATGTGACAAATCAATCAAATAATTTTTCTCGAATATAATAATAATTTTCCATGACAACATAGTAGAAAATGAAAAGTAAAATACATAGCTTTCTCATTGAACTAAATTCCAAAATATACAAAGTGTTCTCAATGAACTATAAATTCTAACACATAAATTTTCCAAAAAGAATGGCGACCACAGTGGATGAAAGATCGGTATTTTAACTACTTGGCCACTTGACCACCGTAAAATATAACACAGAATTAATGAAAAAAAGTCTTACTGTGAAAATGGCTGAATTCTTGGTATGTTGTAGCTGAAGCTATTCTAAGTAAAAATCTCGGCGCTAGAGGGCGACACATCATGAATTTTGAGATTTTTGGAAAAATTTTAATGAATGAAAAAAAATCAATATACCATTCATATCCAATATTGAACTAGTGAGCGACTGGTCATTACTGACATTCGTGAGAAACATGTTTCATAATACAGAAAAAACGAAACTGTTTTTCTACAAGGTAGTCAATAATATAATCAGTTCTCCTGTGTATGAATACGCATACGAGTGTATAAGTTGATTGAATTTATCATTGACGATCAATCAGAATGGAAGCTGATCGATCAAAATATAACACAGCTAAGCAGATAGGGTGTTTGAAGTAATAAGGGGTTCAACTTTATATATGGCCTGTATATATGTCTTTTTAGCTGATGACATACTATTGTTATCTCGGAAACAGAGAGACCTACAAGGTCGGTTAAAACAGAAAAAAAAATTCTATTTTGGAAAGCAATACTGAGGTTTCTTCAGATTGTGAATATCAATGTTTGTTATTGAGATATTCGCCAAAAACTAAAATTGTCAAATTTCGTTTTATGGCTCTACCGCCTCCATTTCAAATGATATAAGAAAAAGTCAAGGGAACTTTCAATAATGTTTCATATCTGTTATAATCTGATATAAAATAATTTCCAATGCGACGTTGAGTTCTTTAGGTTCCATCATCAACATAATTTTTTCAAATACGACCTCCAGTTTTTTTCATCGATCTTTGTAGCCACTTTCATAACAAATTCAAATAAAAATGTAATTGGATGCGGGTGGCTGTAAATCAGAGAGTGATGGGAAATTAGGGGAGCTGATAGGAGGATTATTTCATGAGTATAATTTCACTTCAATTCTCGTATTCTACTAACAGATATGGACAATTCGTAATAATAATTTCATTTTGTTCCATAGATGTAGCCTTCAAATTATCACTGTGTACATGGAGAACTGTTGAACTAGCAATCATAATATCAATCCTCATGTAATTGATAAGGACCCATTCTTTTTCAAAGAATTTGTAAAATAAAAATGATGATGGTATTAATATTGACCTATTTCTTTGAACAGTGTCTTGTCATGCTATGTACAACACCTTTTGTGAAATATAATTTCTGATTCGAATGGAGGGACGAGCTACAAATTAGATTTAATGTGTTTATTTCCAAACAAAATTGTTTTCGTATAAAAGCAAAAATATCAAATCGATTCATAATTCCCAAAACAGCATAATGAAATTTTTGACACCTTGTAGCTCGAAAACTGGCCATAGGATCGATATGTGAACTGAACAACGTAAAGAGGATGGGAGGATCAAGAAAATATCATATCAAAAATGAGGATAAATGTGCCTTATTACAGATATTTTGATCATTTTTTATTTCAGAAGATATGATCGAAATATCTGTAGGCCAGTTAAGCCCGTGGCTTACGGTCGACTAGATTGATTTTGATGCCTTGAAATTAAGTTAATTCAATTGGTTTGTTTCACCATAAGCCAAGAGCTTCATATTTGGGTAAAACTAACAGCGATACAATTTTTGCGCTCACCAAATCAACATGACTTTCGCCTACGCAGCTCAATAGCTACTAATATCAAGAATTTTCATGGAATTGACAATGTCGAAGCGTAGGACTAGGAACACCTAGAAGTTTTTTCGAGTACTTCATCGAATCATCTCGAGGTTCAACTGGAATACTAATTGTTATTAATGAATTTTTTGCACTCACCAAATCGACATGATTGACGCCTGCGCATTTTATTAGCTACCACTATCGAGAATTTTCGTAGGGGAAAAAGTTGGGCGTCTCGGCAAAATGAAGCTACTTAGGAAGATTCAGCCTGTTATTAATTATTTTTTTTTTACTATGGAATTTACAATTTCGGAGCGTAGGACTGGGAACACCTACCATTCAATTTGTAGGACAATATGACCATTCAATTATACAAATATTAACCAAGCAATGGTAAAAAAATTCGCTGGTTATTAATGAATTTTTATGACCACGTCATTGGTACATGTTGGGAGTTGGGGACTCTTCAGTCCTACCATCCATTTTGTAGGACAAAAGTTATTTCGAGTACTTCATCGAATTATCGAGAGGTTCAACTGAAAAACTAACTGTTAATAATGAATTTTTGCACTCACAAAATCGACATGTTTGACGCCTGCGCATTTTATTAGCTACCACTACACAAAATTTTCGTAGAGGAAAAAGTTGGGCGTCTCCGCAAAATGAAGCTACTCAGGAAGATTCAGCCTGTTATTAATCATTTTTGAAAATATGCGTGGGATCCCGGTCTAATACTTTTTTGGCACATTAGGTACGTGATTTTTGCTTTTGCACTAGGGGAATTTGCATTTAAATGCAAAACTTGTCGAATTAATCTGATTCATCGAACTCCTATTCTACAAACAATAGAAATAATTGATATGTTACGAATACCTCTCTGTTGGTGGAAATCTTCTTTCCATCCATCATTATCGTCGCTGAGAATGCCAATGTTTGAATCATCATTTTCGAAATAGTCTGATAACTTTTCATAGTTTGAGTAAGGTTATTCTGGACTTTCATTGTCTAAAAAAGAACAAAGAAATATTCAATTTTCTGCAATTTTTCATCACGACGTTTCAACTGTTGAAATCTAAAGTCGTTATCAAGTGTATCAGCTTTTCATACGTTTGTACGCAAAAATCTGAATCGACTCAGGGCCAGCTGTTCAGTCAGAGATTATCAGCAGTTTTATGTGAATCTTGGTTCATCGCATAGTTCACTGCAAGGTAGAACTTGAATCCTGGTTTTATTCCAGGTTTCGATGGACCATCAAAATTGGTGGATTAGGCACTCAACAGAGATTGGATATAACTGAGTGACCGACTAACATAACAACATCAGGAATAGGTATATGGAATAATTTTGAAGAATAATCAGAAATCACTTCACAGAAATGCACATGACGATGGAATAACTGATCATGAAGATATTATTGAATTGGTGAATATCCTAGCCCCAGTTACCCCCCCCCCCCAGAGAACTCGTACTCATAGATTACATAAAAATCATTTCGTGAAATGGTCACAAAGAATTTGTATATAGGATTAGATTACCAAAATATATTTTGAGGATTAGGGTGAACATGGTTTCTCATGAAATCACCAAAAGAACTAATTGGTAAGTGCATTATGCGATTTGATACTATCAGGTATTTTTGTGATGATTCCATTGCTGAAAATTATTATCTGGTTGACATAACATACACCAAGGATTAAGGATTGCAATGGTACTTCCCATTACAGGATATTCCTCCTCGTGAGAACCAGGACATGAAAAAAGAATATTAACATATATATCTAGAACGACTCATCATATCTACCTTAGTAGTAGTAGTAGTTCTTTGGGAAGGCCGCAATCGCAACCAGGCAAGTAGGTCCTCATGGACTCTTTCAGCCATCCCCTGTTCTTCAGTTATCTACATTCATCCTCCTTGTTTTCCTTTTTGAAGCTTCGTGACCTCCTAATGAAGGTCAGTATGTCCGACCACTCCAATCGATTAGTTCCTTTTGTTGGAGTTTCTCAACTCCGAAGGTTCTAAATCTCAGCCTCCCGTATACCTCACACTCGCCGAGGAAGTGAGATGAAGTTTCTTCGTCTTCTTCGCATTTGCGACAGGTGGGGCTGTCTTCTATACCTAAGTGATAGGTGTCTACCTAACTTGTTATGTCCTGTTAGTATTCCTATAAGGAGGCGTAGTGCTTGGCGGTTTCTGCCTAAGAGCCATGTCGTCCTTGACTGCCTGCTGCCGGTGTTATACCTCCAAAGTTTATTCAGCTCTTCTTCTGCCCATTCGTCGAGGGCTGAAGAGGTTTGGCTTCTTGAGATGCCTAGTACAGGCTCCCGCCCATAGAACGGCGTTGCGGATCCGGATCTGGCAAATCCGTTTGCCACCTCGTTTCCGTGCACTCCTCTGTGACCGGGACCCATACCAGCTGAACTTCCTTCGTTGCAGCTAGTTTCTTGAGCGCATCTCCGTATTCCTGTACTAGCGCTGAGCTTGGTTTAGGATGGCAGATGGCTCTGAGCGCTGCCTGACTATCCGAACAGATATGAATTCTCTGTTCGGACCCTTCTTTAACCTCTTGCCTCGTAGCTACGGCAAGCTTCAGCTTGAAAAAACTGTTGTATATCTGCCCAATGCGTAGATCTTTTTTACTTCTCTTCCATCCAGGTAGATTCCGGCACCCAAAGCCAGTTTGTCAGTCAGACGCGAACCGTCCGTATAACATATTAGGCATCCTGTGCCAAACTCCACCGTGTTTCCTTCCTATTGTTTTCTGCTCGGAATGGTGAGAGTAAACTTTCTATTTCGTCGCAGTCTGTCTTGTGCGCTTTTCACTCTTAGGGCAGAGATCGGGATCTCCTGCTCCGCCCACTTCGCAATTTCCGCATAACCTTTCATCGCTCCTTCGTTTACCCAGACTCCCGAGTCCACCATCCTCAAATGGGCTGCCATTGCCTCCTTCTTGATGCAGACTGAAAGCGGTGGCAGCCTCAAAAGTACCTCCAACACTGCGGTTGGAGCCGTTCTCATTACGCCCGTAATTATCAAGCAGGCCAACCTAGGGACCTTGCTAAGTCTTCGGCCTATTGTGCGCCTGGCCACCACACGGCTGGCCCATAATGGATCTTTGGTTTTACGACTGCCGTATACAGCCAGCGCATCTCTGGATTGTTGCCCCAATTGCTTCCTACTATTCTCCGCAGATGCCATAGAATTGCCACCGACTTTTGAATAACCCCATCTACGTGCGGCCTCCATGAAAGTTTGGAGTCTAGGACAACCCCTAGGTATTTGACCTGCTGGGCTTACTCCAGCTCTTGCCCAAACATGGTAGGTGGCCTGAATCCATCTTTTAAAAATAACATTTGTAATAAATCACATGAATGTGTTGTCTCTTCATCTGCAAAAATCACATTCAAAACCAGTTTCGTCGCCATCACTGTCGATATATAAGCACATTTTCAACAAACTCAGCAAGAAATCCAACCCTCTCTTGAAATCTGGTTAATTCATCATTGCAATCAGGCACCGGTGTCACCTTCAGAGGATTCTGATTACTCGACAACTTTTTTTTTGTTCCCAAATGTTTCACTTTGCTAAGGTGTTTGTTTTATTTAGTTTTTAACAATTTTATTTATGAGACCACCGATTTTTTGTCTGACTGGATTTTTTTGTTGCTTCTTGAGAATCCTCTGTCCGATGGCTTTCTATATCTCTCTGTAGACCAAGTTTGTCCACTGGTTTTTTTTTGTGTACACGGGGCATCTGAAAAGAAGGTTATCATTTAAATGATTGTTATTCTCAAACATGAGGCAGGACGGGGTAACCCACTCCGCCCCATTCTGACCCAAACCAAAGCCATTGAAGAAATTTCAATTTGACAATAATATAGCTGATAGTTATTTTTTTCAGTCAGTTAAATACTTTACTCCATAGCACTCATTATAAAGTACTTACCGTGCTTTTAAAACAACTTATATTTGCACCGAACACATTCGCACGCACCAAATCAATTATGAATTCGGAATGACGTACTTGCTGAATCTTGATCTGTGTCAATAAAAAAGGGCGTGGCTTCCAAGTATTCCTTATGGTACAGCCCTGACATATGTTATATCCTGGCAAACAATTTTAGTTGGTATGATACTGGCCCAGAATATGTTGGCCAGATTAGGACAAAACGGCAAGACTCTTGTGGCCAGTGGTGGGCCAGTGAAAATAGGAGACTCTGGCCATCATTAGGGCCAATGCCTGTATGCCAATATTACGATGCTTTTCAGATGACGGGCCCATGAAGACAAAACTGTAGCAAGCGTTGATGGCCCGGTAAACTCATTCAATGCAACCTACTCAAAGCGTTGGTACTGGCCCTCTATGAATTTTATGTTATGAATGATGGAAGTGAAGCTTTCTGAAATGTTACAAAAATGTAATGAAGAGGCAATTCAAATTGAAATATTACTTACTTTAATGGAATATATGTGTGAACCGAAACATGAAAAACAATTCTTTGGTTTCAAAATAAGATAAAAGTCTCGCAAATATTTTTTGAAGATTTTGTAGAGCCATCTTCCTCTCCATTTGCTTCAACATTTTCATAACATTCGGATCAAAATTTTGGCTGTATGCGGTTTATATAACCTCAAAAACATAACCGATGCGGGAAGCAATTCTGAATATAAATATAAACTTACCCCACTTCATCGAGGGAATTCTGCATTCCTTTCATGAAAATATAAACTCAAACTGATTATTCACACTGTACCAAAAACCAAACATTGAAATTCTCGATGCATAAATGAACATAAACAGTGTAGCATGTGAATTCTCGCTACTTTATTTTGTTAATTTTTTAGAAAGCTTTAGAGCAATGTAGACTTCACCCTGCGGTTACCTACTTTCAATGAGTCTTAACACAACATACGTATATGTTCCTAGTTGGTTGTCTAACGTCATTCATAGAAACCTCATCAACATTCTCATGGTAATTTCCATTCAAAACCACATTTGTTCAGACTTTGATATAACCCCGTATAGTATTGGGAAAGAATCAACGAATCAACGAATCAACCAACCGTCGATCTGTCAATGTGACAGAACTCCTCAAAATACGAACGAGACGCAGTCAATTTTGAGTTCTTGTTTTCAATAATTCAGAAACCGTCTTGTAATCAAATACAGTCCATTAAAGCAATACATTTCATTTACTCAAAGGAGGAGCAGTTAGTTTTTAAAGTAACAAAAACCTCTCCCCACAATTTTTTGGTCCTTCGAGCCGGATATTTCAATAATATCAACGGAGCAGCAACGACAATTGCATTCAAGTTGTAGCAGGCAAAACGGAGAGCAAAGTGGAAAGCAGAAAATGCCAAACAAACCCGTGAGCTCTATCCTTTTCACAAGCTTCCTTATCCCATTTCGTTGTCCTTCTATTTGTATCAGATATATTTATAACGTACGTATTACATAAAATATTCAAAATGACTGAACAAATAGCGACTTTAATAGCTAAACGTGGAACTTATAAAGCTTTTTTGCACGATTTTGCACCTTTGTTGACGCATTTTCTAGTGTCACAGAGTTAAAAAAAACGATTAGAGAAAATTGAAAAAGTGGTTTACTCAGAATTTGATAATATTCAAATTCAGATTGAACTTTTGGATGATAGAGATGAACAAGTCAACGAGAGTAGTTTTGAGAATACTCATTTCCATTATGTTTCAAAAGCGGAAGAAATTATAGAAGGGAAACTGGAAAACACGAATTTGACAAATTCTGTCACAACAAATGTCACTGACAATAATTATTCATCTCCATTGAGCGGTATCAAGTTACCAACAATCAAATTGTCAACGTTTCAAGGTTCATTAGAAAACTGGCTTGAATTTTACGACATTTTTGATTCGCTTATAATTAAAAATGCACAGATAAATAATATACAAAAGTTTCACTATCTGAAATCATGCGTTACTGGTGGAGCTTCTCGTGTCATCAGTTCTTCAGAAACGTCAGCAGCTAATTTTGATATTGCATGGAATCTTCTGGATGATAGATACAATAACAAAAGATTGCTTATTAACAATCATATAAAGGCTTTATTTCATCTACCGTCAATTGATAAGGAATCTTCTGTTCAACTTAGAAATTTGATTGATAATTTAAATAAAAATTTGCGTTCACTTGAAGCGTTAGAGCAGTCCACCAAGGATTGGGATACTTTACTGATATACATGATAACGGACAAGCTCGATCCAGCAACTACGCGCGAATGGGAAGAAGAAGCACACAAATCCATAGATCCACCTAATGTGAAAGAGTTTTTGGCTTTTCTAAAAAACAAGGCAGATTTTTTAGAAATTATTCATTATAATAAGCCTGATTCATTTATCGGTCACAAACATAATAATATGGTTAATAAGGGTTCATGTTCATTATGCAAAGGGTCACACAAATTATTCTAATGCCCAGATTTTGAAAAGTTACCAGTACAATCAAGAATTGAGCATGTCCAAAAGACAAACCTTTTCATAAATTATCTTAATTTCGGACACTCGGTGAAAGATTGCAAATTCGGAACATGTAGAAAGTGTTCATTGAATCACAATAGTTTATTGCATTCGAATCCAAACGTTTCTCAACAGGTGCAGGAATCTGAAAGTCATTCAAGCAATCCAGAAAACAGATCCACAACTCTTGCTAGTTATATTAGTGCCACGAATCATACGTTATTATCAACGGCAATAGTACAAGTTCGTGACATTTGGGGCAAGACACATATTATGTGTAGAGTTCTTCTTGATAATGCTTCTGAATCTAGCTTTATGACAGAAGCTCTATGTAGTACGCTAGGTTTGGAAAAGGCTAATTTCAATATTTCTGTCATTGGTATTGGTCAGGTTACTTCTTCCATACATCACAAATGTGAAGTTCGAATTCAATCAATTCATTCTGACTATTCAGTTAATTTATCGTGTTTAGTTATTCCAGAAATATGCAACCACATGCCAATTCAATACATTGATACGTCTTTATTCAATAGTCCTTCCAACATCCACCTTGCTGATCCCCAGTTCTTCACTCCGTCTTCCATAGACATGTTGATTGGAACTGATTTGTTCTGGTCACTTTGTGTAGGACAGATAAGGCTTGGTAGAGGGTTTCCAATTCT